>CM051529.1:61113017-62480517 GCA_028017165.1 Herpetospermum pedunculosum
CTAATATTGCTGTTATTACCAATAATAAGGTCCCATATTCTGTTTGGCATAAGAGAATGAGACATTTAAATGAAAAATCCTTGAGATCCTTGGGACATTTAGGGCTTGTTTGGTAACGTTCCCGTTTCTTGTTTCCTGTTTCTGTTTCTCATTTTTTAAGAAACATACTTGTTTGATAACTGTTCCCGTTTCTTGTTTCTAAATTTTGAGAAACGTTTCTAAAAAATGGACAAATTTTGAGAAACTAAAAAATGTTGTTTCTCTTTGTTCCGTTTCTATTATAATTATTCCGTTCCTTTGATGACATAAAGTATAGTGTGGCTTGATGGGTAAAGGGATGCTTTGAAAGGTAATTTTCATTACAGTTCTTCGGTTCGAAGCATAGCTAAAGCATTGTTTTGTTTTTATATTTGATCTATTAATTTTGCAGGATTGCATTTTTTTTGTTTTTTATATTTTATCTATTAATTTTGCAGTATTTTTAATGTATTATTTTGAATTTTAAATTTTTAAATATATATTATTTATTAATTTTACAGTATTTTGTTTTTTATTACAATATTTTTTTTTTTATGTATTATTTTAATTTTAAATTTGAATTTTTAAATTTTTAAATTTTTCAATATGTATTTATATATATATATATATATTTATATATATAGTTTTTTTAGTTTTTAGCCCTTAAATCAAATTATTAGAATTTCGCAAATATAAATTTTGCTCACTAAAACATGCATTTACTCTCAATTCACTATTTTAAAACCACTACATTTACAGAGCTATATAATTGAGTTTGATCCGAGTCAACATCATTTAAAGCATAATGACTCGAGTGAAAGAAAACATTGCAAATCAAATTTGGACAACATTTGAAAGATAAAAATAATTTTGCATCGGGATTTACTTGTATTAGCTAATGTAGATTTTTTTATAAGTACTTTTTTATATATATTTTAACGCGTGTTATATTTCTTATATCATACATCTAAATTATATTTAATCTATTAAAAAAAAAACAAGAAACAAGAAATAAGAAACAGTTATCAAACAAGTTTCTGTTTCTGTTTCTTTTTTTTCAAGAAACAAGAAATAGGAGTAGTTATCAAACAAGTTCATGTTTCTAATTCTAAAAAAATAAGAAACAAGAAACAGGGCACAAGAAACAAGAAACGGGAACGTTATCAAACGGGCCCTTAAATGAAAAATCCTTGAGATCCTTGTATTCTCAACAACTTATTGATGTTTCTAGTTGGCATAAAGTAGAGACTATTTGTGTTTCTTGTCAATTAAGTAAAAGTTGCAAGTTGAAGTTTCAATCTAACTCGAATTTTTGCAAGGCTCCTTTGGAAAAGATACATTGTGATTTATGGGGTCCTGCACCTATAGCCTCTTTTCAAGGTTACAAATACATTGCAAGTTTGGTTGATGATTTCTCTAGATTCACATGGATATATCCTTTAAAGAAAAAGTCTGAATTTACATCTTGTTTTAAAAAATTTAAACTAATGATTGAAAACCAAGTTGATAGGAAGATAAAAGTTCTTCAAAGTGATGGCGGAGGAGAATTTACTTCACTGGAGCTTAAAGCACTACTTGAACAAAGTGGAGTGGTGCACCAACTATCTTGCCCCTACACTCCTCAACAAAATGGGGTTGTTGAAAGGAAGCATCGTCACCTCATCGAAACAGGTTTGGCTCTCTTGTTCCAATCAAATGTTCCCTTAAAATATTGGGTGGATAGCTTCCTAACGGCCACCTTTCTTATAAATCGAATGCCCATCAAAACACTTAATAATGAGACTCCATATCAAAGATTGTTTCAAAGAACACCAAAGTATGATGGAATAAGAGTATTTGGATGCAGATGCTTCCCATACTTGAGAAATTATGCTAGAAATAAATTCTCAAAACGAACATATCCTTGTGTTTTCATAGGTTATAGTTCAATGCATAAAGGCTATAGATGTCTAGATACAAACAATAATAGAGTCTATATCTCTAGGCATGTTATTTTTTATGAAAATTGCTTCCCTTTTGTGCAAAACACTTCACACACTAGCCACCAAAATTCTTTGGAAGTCACTGATTTTGCAGGCTTAGAAGATTGGACAAATCCTAAAAAGAATGAAGATCAACCATGTCAAGACAGTAGCAACGCAATTCCTTGTAGCAGAACCAATAGTACAGTTCATGCAAAATATGATTTTTATGATATGGAGCAGACTCAACAATTAGAAGCAATCAATGATGCACACTCAACCTTTAGATCATCATTATATCAACCTTCTTATAACAGCCAAACAAAGGAGAAAAATCATTCTCCAAATGGTGAGAAATACAGCAACATCGAGAGCACAACTGAGAATCCCTTGCAGCCCCACGATGTGGAAAATCTTGATGATCATATTGAAGAAAGACCTAGAAGTTTCAATACTAATTTGGAGCAAAATCAACTCTCATATAAAAGCCTAGTTGAGCCACACATTGCGGAAATAGATGCTGCAATTGAGGAAAATCATGGAGGAACAATTACTGATTTGGGATCAAATCATCACACCTCAGACACACCCAATCTTCCACCTATAGGTGCCGGAACAAGTGTCAACACAAAGGAGCAACAGAACACCAACACAGTTGAAACTTCTATATTACAACAGGAGAACTCTACATCCCTTGAAACTTCTTTGTTTGATCATTTACCTAACATCAGTTCCAATTTATACATTGACTTAAACCTACCTTTTGCAGGAAATCAATCAAATACCGCACATGAGAGTGGTAGTGTTTCTGCACAAAATGACAACAATGTTCCACCTCAAAAGATCCAATCCTCTCATTCAATGGTCACAAGACGGACACTCAGCAAAGATCCATCCATTGACCCTAATTTACATCAAGAGATCCAAAGGATGAAAGCATCTCAACAACACTCAACATATTTAGTACACACACGTACATTGGAGCCAAAAGGATACAAACTTGCTCTACAAATTCCCCATTGAAAAGCTGCTATGTAAGAAGAAATGACAGCACTTCATCAAAACAATACATGGTCCCTTGTACCAAGACCAGACAATGTAAATGTGGTAGGGTCAAAATGGATCTTCAAAACAAAACTAAAGGAAGATAGCACAGTTGAAAGATACAAGGCACGCTTAGTTGCACAAGGCTTCACACAGGTTGAAGGACTAGACTATGAAGAGACCTTTAGTCCTGTGGTTAAACCTACCACCATTCGTTTGATCATTGTTGTGGCGGTACACTTCAATTGGCCTCTGAAACAATTGGATGTCAAGAATGCATTCCTACATGGAATCCTTAAGGAAACAATCTACATGGCTCAACCACCTGGTTTCCAACACCCAGAACTACAAAACCATGTGTGCAAACTTCACAAGTCCCTCTATGGCTTAAAACAAGCTCCAAGGGCATGGTTCGAGAGGTTGTCCCAATACCTCCTCCACATCGGGTTCACTTGCTCTCGACCAGATCCCTCTCTTTTTATTTATAAACATCAATCTATTATTACTATCATGCTTATTTATGTCGATGACATCATTGTTACTGGCAATGATACTAACAATATTAACAATCTTATTACTCATTTAGGTTCAGAATTTTCTATCAAGGATCTTGGACTCCTCCACTACTTCTTGGGCTTGGAAGTACACCACACAACCACTAGACTCCATTTATCTCAAAGCAAATTCGCTAAAGATATCCTTGAAAGGAATAACATGTCAAACGCATCTCATTTTAACACACCAATGGCTGTGGCTCCTTCACAATTTCCTAACAATCACGAACCAACTGATGCTACCACTTACCGAAAAATTGTTGGCGCTTTACAATATCTCACTTTGACTAGACCTGATATAACTCAAGCCGTCAACAAAGTGTGTCAACATCTGCAGAATCCAACAATTCAAAATATGAGAGCTGTGAAACGCATTCTGCGTTACATTAAAGGAACTACTGATCATGGTATGTATTTTCACAAAAATAGCTCGCTAAATCTCTATGGTTTTTGTGATGCAGATTGGGGAGGTTGTTCATACACAAGGCGAAGTACCACTGGTTTTTGTATCTTTCTTGGATCAAATTGCATCTCCTGGACCTCCAAGAAACAACCTACCGTGGCTCGATCAAGCTCGAAGGCAGAATATAGAGCAATGGCTAATGCAACAGCTGAGATTACATGGATATCATTCATCTTAAGAGATCTTAACATCCCACTTCATCATCCTCCTCAGCTTTTTTGTGACAACCTTAGTGCACTTTACATGTCAATCAATCCTGTCTTTCATGCTCGCACAAAACATATCGAGATGGACTATCATTTTGTTCGAGAAAAAGTGGCTTTAGGCTCTTTGATCACACGATACATCCCCTCCGCTCAATAAGTTGCCGACATCCTGACCAAACCTTTAGCCAAGACACCTTACAAAACACTTAGAAGCAAACTTGGAGTTCATGCTAATGCCCACTCCAGTTTGAAGAAAGATGAAAGAGAAGACAATCAAATCACATCAATATATGCTAGAAATCAGTGTTAGAGGAGCAAATGTTGGAAATTAGTCCAACCCATATCCTTCATTAGACAACAATTATATTTTGCCATATTCAGCATCCATTGGACCTTCAATCACAGCAAATTAGCCCACAGATCAGGAAGGTAGACATGAAAATATTGTGCCTTCATTTGGAAATATTCTTCCCTCAATTAAAGTCATTTCGGTTGGCCATCTAACTTCCTTCCTTGTCTCATGTTGACATCTATGTAATTAATCTCCATTTATTTCTCTCTTTATTATTCAAGTCATTCTAAAATTGTATAAAATAGTAAGGCAGTAGCCTTCAAACGATTATCAATAATAATTCAATTCTCTTGAAATCATTTCAGAAGGTCGCCAACTATGCTGAGAGCCATGAATTCTAGTGTTATAAATTTAGGTTCTGAGATTCTCACAGAGGAGACTAAATCAATTTATTTTAATGCAAGTTCGACATTTTAATATTGCAGAAAAAATAAAGATGGTTGATTCTAAGGTGGTTTTATTGGTAAGATTCGTATAAACATTTTACTTTTTCGATTTATTTGTCTGTCATTCATAGTACTTGAATTCGGTAAATTCTCCTAACAAATCTTTTATACAACTAGTAGGAGCTTCTTTCATGGCCTTTGCTCCAGAACAAGGCAAAAAAAAAAGTCATAGTCAAAAGTTTCAAAAAAAAAAAAAGAAGAAATTTAAGAGAATGTTGACGAGCAAAGCAAGCTTCCCGATCTCAAACTTGGTACAATCTATAAAATCACTTTATTTTTTTTATTATTTTTTTTAATTCATTTGGTATAGTACAAAATCACTCTTCTTCCTTTCTGAATCTTATCACTTTATCCTCACATTTTTCACCAAAGATTATAATGTATTTGCATACAGTGTATTATGTTTTTTTTTATTTATCCGGAGGTTCACATTTTGATTGAACTTGCCTATACAATGTATGCAAGTAAATTATGATTATTTATTTTTCAAATACACTCTATTTTCCGCCCCAATAATACATTAACCTGCTTTTAATTATATTTTTTTTATTTTTTTTAAATATATTGTATTTATTATCGCTCCGGTATGCACTAACCTATTGTTATGAGAACACATAATTATGATTTTTTTTAAAACATTTTTTTAGAGTTGTTTTAAAATTTTTGAACATTTTTTAAATTTAAATTATCGTATTAAGTATAGTTTTTATTTTTCCTTTATTTCAGAATTTTTTTAATTTGACATTGATCGGTTGAACTCGTGATTTCGTGATTTTATGCACCATTTGAGGATTAATTCAAAATTTGTTGCATAGGGTAATTCAGTCTTGAGTGAATTAGCTGACTCAGGCTAAATATAGTGTTTAGACATTTTTCCAATAAAAAATACTTTGGATACTAATCCAAACGTTTAGACATTTTCCCAATAAAAAAATATTTTGGATACTAATCAAAACGTTTAGACATTTTTTCAATAAAAAAATATTTTGAAAACTAATCAAAAGGACTATTAAATTTTGGACATTCCTCTAGTTATCCCTTATTTTCAAAGAATAAGGTATATGAGTAACCAGAGAAATAACTATAATGAAATAGTAAGTAGAAGAATAACTATAATAAAACGTGCTTATTCCTCTAGTTATCCCTTATTTTCAAAGAATAAGGTATATGAGTAACCAGAGAAATAACTATAATGAAATAGTAAGTAGAAGAATAACTATAATAAAACGTACTTGAAAAATAGCTAAATGTTATATTTAGCATAATCTTTATAATGTGTTGAGATCAAAATATCCTATTGATATTTACTCATTGAATAATCCAATCAAATTAAACCCAACTGCCTAAAAAAATAAATGATTGAATGAGAGAGAAATACGTGGGAAAATAAATGAATGATTCAATCCGAGAGAAATATGTGGGAAAATAAAAAAGAAACAAGAAAAATTAGTAAACGGTTAGACTAATTCGAATTGGACAAACAATAATAGTGATTTAGTGAGAGAGCACAACATCGCAATTTCAAATAAAATTGTACGCGACTAAAAATTCGAACAAAATCTAAAACTTTAAACTTGTTTCCAAATTTTTTTCAAAAAATAAAAAATTAGTTAAGTAAAAACCATGAATCACGTTATGAACTGACAAAATTAAAACACAAAAATTACATAGATAGATACTAACCACTTATTAAGACTACGTTTCAAATTGAATTTGCGTTAAGTGATTTTGAGATAGTTATAATCAATTTTAGTGTTTAATAAAATATATTATAAATTAATTTAGAGAAAATCATTTTTCAACTACGTTATTTTGTAAAATCAATTAACTCTAGTTTTTGAGATGCACTTCCCAAAACATTTGATAATCCTTCTAACTAACTCTTAAAAAATCTTATTTTGTCCATAATTTAATTTATTGTACTTTTCCAAATTAAATTCGAGATTTACGAAACACTTGTTTCTTTCGTAATATAGCTCATTTTTCTAAAAGTACAGTTGCTAGCAATTATTTTAAAAGCTAGAGTAATCCCAAACTAACCTTAAACCCATGACCTAGGATAAGTAGTATATACAGAAAAATACACTTAGATGAGTAACATTGATTAAACTGATGGCCTAAGATAGGTAGTATATGTATTGAGAAATACACCTAATATATATATTGATAAATAC
Organism: Herpetospermum pedunculosum; assembly: GCA_028017165.1. Taxonomy (NCBI): domain Eukaryota; kingdom Viridiplantae; phylum Streptophyta; class Magnoliopsida; order Cucurbitales; family Cucurbitaceae; genus Herpetospermum; species Herpetospermum pedunculosum. The sequence goes on from CM051529.1 coordinate 61,120,236, forward strand.
ATTTGTTAATAAAGTTTAGATAAATAATATTGAGAAATACATCTAGACAAGTAGTATATATTGAAAAAAACAAATACTTTTAGGTTAAAAACAAGGAATAAAGAAACATATACATAGTATATATATATATTATGTATATCGACAGACAAATTTCAATTCTTTCCATTTAAAGTGTAGAAACTAAATTTAAAATAAACAATGATTAATTTTAAGATGGGTGAAAAATACAGAAACTAAATTTAAAGTGCAGTAAAAGAAACATATACGTGGTATATATATAGACAGACATATGTCAAATTCCATCAAGTTTCAATTCTTTTGTAGAAATCAAACATTTTTACCACATGAAATAGGATGATGTTGCACATTTGAGTCATTTAATTTCACTGCTTGTATGTTTTTTTTCTTTTTTCTTTTCAGCTAGCTACTTCCATTCGAACGGGGCGGAGAATCCCTGATTACACGAGGAATGGAGCAGGGAGCGAGAATTTTTTTTTGCCCCGTTAGCTAAACGGGACAGGAATGGGTAATATATATATATATATATATATATTCTTAAAAAAAATAACTAACCCAACTACAATAACAACAACCTCATTCTTTCGTCTAAAAAAATAACCAGCAAGTTTATTGAATTGAAATATATATTAATTAACTTAACAAATAATAAAACTTTAAAAAAATTGGTTAAGAATAAATTAAAAAGAAAATTATTATTCGCGGGAATACTCGATCCCCGCGAGGAATACCTGCCCCGTCCCCGTAAAATTAAATGGGAAATTTCGTGGGAACGAATAATAGAATGAAAGATGAGGACGGGGTTGAGCTTTGGTAAAGTTTCTAACGACTTTATATATCAAAGTAAAACAAAATATAGCTTTGGTGAAGTTTCTTTTAAATAGTCAACAAGAGCATAGCTCAACTGTGATGATGGATAACTAGTGACCAAGAAGTTCTAGGTTCATTCCTCACCCTCACATGTTGTAAAAAAAAAAAAAAAAAATTGGTGAAGTTTCCCTTGATGTGAAAAAGTATAAAATAAAATAAAAGATTCCTCAATTATTAGCTTATACATATAACCTCCCCCAAGTTCACCCTCCAAAGTCCTATATCACATTTTTTTAGCTTTCATGATACTTGTAATTATGTATCTTTGGCTAAAACTGCAGCCATGGGCACATGCTCTGCATTTTTTATTTATTATTTTTTTTTTTTTTATTATCATTTTTGGAGTTTGTGCATGAGCCAAATGTTTTTATGTGAGAAGATGAATCCACACTTCACAAGCCCATCTGGCAGTGCAGATCTCACACATGAAATTTGAGTCAAGTCAATTCTATCTAATATTTTATTAGGTATATAATTGTTCCAATCTATTGTAATTTATTCACTCGTTAAACATATCTCAATGGATAAAATGCATATTATTTTTCTTTAGTACAACAATTAGAGGTATATAGAGATTTGAACCTCCCACCTCAAAGATTTGTACATGTCAATATCTTTGAACTATATGCTCAATTTTGAGCGTATTACTTTTCTTAAAGTTGAAGTTTCGATATCTCGCTCTAGTAATTGAGTTAAATATAATTTGTACTTCAATTTATTAATCTTAATGATCCCAGTCACTCATTTTTAACACAATATATTATGTTTGAAAAGAAATGGTGGTACAAACATGAGCATAGCTCAACTGAATATAAACTAGTGATTAAGAAGTCATAAATTGTAAAAAGAAAAAAGAAAATGATGGTCAGAGATTAATTTATAGTTTAGAATTATAATTTTTAAACTCTAGGCTTTAACTTTTATCTTTAACCTTAGTTGTACTAAAAAATTAATAATAATAACCTTAATTTTTATCCTCAAAGCCCTTAGAGCTTCCAACAAATGACGAAAACTTAAAAAATTCGGTGGGAACATGTTCCTCCCACTGGTTTGAAACAATATGTTCTATGGTTCTCAAAGTCAACTGATGCGCCAAACGATTGGTTCGTCGTATGCTTGAAGACGTCTCTCGCAGTTGGTTGCAATGAAATCGCTTCTTCGATGAAGTAAAAAATTTCAGTTAAATCTTACTCTTTCATCGTTTATAGTTAGCATATTTCCAGACAATCTGATTAAACCTCGATGGATCTCCTAGCATATTCGCGAAGCAGGTAGAAGACACATAAACGATATTGCCGACAATTTTCATCAACCGTCGAGAGAAGTGGTCAAACATTTTTTAAGAAACTGTTCTTCTCAAAAGATAAGAAGAAAAATAAAATTGATTCTTCAGGCAAAAGTAAACAAGATGATCACTATGTGGTCAAACATTTTCTCTCAAATTGTTCGTACTCCTTTTCATTTGTTCTTTTTTTTTTTTTTTAGATGACAAGTGGACCATAAATTCCACGTGGAGTACACTAATAAATTCCTTTGCCTAGTTGTCAATACCATGTATACATTCTTTAGATAAAAGGGGTTCCTCCAAATCAACTGAAGTCGATTCACAATCCTCTTCTTGTTTTTCAACACTTAGCTTTTCTGTTCCTTTTTCCTTCCCATAATCTTTTGCTTTTCCCCAAAGAACAATGTACAATCCAATAATTACAGTCACGCCCCCCAACAAGCTGAAAATTTATTAAAAAAAAAAGAAACTTATGAGAAAAGGGAGAAATCTTCATATAAAAGTTACGGGCACAACTTTATGTCAATTGAGTTATGCTCGATTTGACGAAATTTGTCTTTTCTTAATATAAACACTATGAGAATGATGCCCAAAAAAATCAATCATGATTTTTAAAATGTTTTGACATCATGCGTGAAAGGATAGGCCTTCCTCAATTCTCATCCCTAAAATTATCCCCTCAAGGTGTTTTTTTAAGCTCTCACAATCGAGTTTTGATCACACTTTTACCCAATTTGGATTTGGAGAAAATTTCAAATCATAAAAAAATTAATTAAAATTTTTCGAATCGGATTAATTTCTTTTTGAATAGTGGCAAGGTCGAGAGAAATTATTAGAAGAGACCACCACAATATAGCTAGCAATTTTACATAACTAGATGTATGAAAAGATTAAGACTACAAAATATTTATAAAATATCTTTCTCATTTTCACCCGGATAATTTACCCAACACAAAAAAATATATAGTTTGCAGTAAAACCACGAAGTTTCCACCCATTCGATTATGGAGAAAAGGCCAACCCTAATTCGTGGGGTCATGATGTTTAAAGTTTTAAAAATATAAAAAGCATCTAAAATGAATGGCATTTTTTTTAATATTGTATTTTTTAAAACTATTTATAAAAATATAGTAAAAAGCAAACTATTTATAAAATAGTGTTGTTTTAAATCAAGCTAACACGCCAAAGCGAGCATAGTTCAGCTGAAATATGTATGATTTGATGACCAAGAAGTATTTGGTTCAAATTCCCCCACCCCCAATGTACTCAAAAAAAAAAAAAAAAAAATCAAGCTAACACATCTCTTTTCAAAAGACCTGTGCATCTACGTCAACCCACATCGTGTGCATCTAAAAAAAAAAAACTTTTGAATAGTGTGCATTCAAAAATCGATATCTTTTTACTCAAATATGTAATTTGTTTGAAAATTCTATAGCTAAAAAACTAATACCGAGAGCTTCAATTGATAGCTGATTTTACTATTTTTAGAGTTGTATATCGAAAGATACCGATAGTCAAAGTTGGGCTACGATTCTGAAAAATAGTGAAACCAGGTATCAAATTGAAACTATCTGTTTTAGCTTTTCATCAATATATTTTTTTAAAAAATTGTATACCCAAGTCAAAAAAAATATCATCAATTTTTGAAGGCACAGTTCTTAAAAGACGATGTGTTGCCCTTTACGTGGATGCACATCTTCTTTTCGAAAGATTATGTGTGTTGGTTGACGTGTATGCACATCGTTTTTTAAGAAACGATGTGGACTTGGTTTAAAATAGCTATATTTTTATAAATAGTCTTAAAATTTTGATATTAAAAAAAAAAAGCATATATAATTTTACCTTCCGGTATAAATCTCCTCATGAAGAAATATAGCTGCAAAAATAGTTGTCATAATGGTGCAAAGAGGATTGAACACTGCAGAGAATACAGGGCCTCTTTTTGAAATACACCAAGCTTGAACAAAGTAGGCAACACCTGACCCAAAAATTCCCTAAGAACCAAACACAATAATCAAGAACTCAATTCAATTCTCAAAAAATTATCAAAATAATTGAGAAATTGCAAAATAAATAAAAAATAAAAAATTACTTACTGAGAAGAGGTAACAAATAACTTCAATACTTGAATGTATTTTCCATGTTTCTCTATTAGTTCCCTCTACTAATAGAGTGACAATGATCGATTGTATCGTCGAAAAAAAACACATCCATGCTGATAAAGATAGTTTGTCTGGATATCTTGCTATTGCTGGTACCTGTTTCATGATATGGTAATTTTTTTTTTTAGGCATTTTTGTTCTTAAGAAACAACAATTTTTATGAGTTGACAAACCGAGCATAGCTCATTGGCATAAGGTTGTGCCATTAACTAAGAGGCACCGCTATCACACATTGTTGAAGTAAAAAAACAAAAACAACCTTACAAGCATATTATTCAATAAAGTTTTGTTTTGAAAACAATTATATTTACAAAACGTTGATTTCAAAATTATGAAACAAAAATAGGTCACTAAGAAAATAAAAGGGAAAAAATATGAAAAATATGAAAATCAAATTATTTATTATAATTTACGATAGAAGCTATCGGTGATATATGACTATCACTGATAGACTAAAATTCTATAAAAAAAACTGAGGTGATAGACTACTATCAACGATAGACTTCTATCAACGATAGACTTCTATCGACAATAGACAATACTATCATTGATAGAAATTGTCATATCTGCAAATTTATTTAAAAAATACTATATTTTTAATTATTTTACTCTAAATTGACATCTGTTACAATTTTCTAATAAAATAATCAATCGGTTCTAAAAACCAAGATTGTTAATTTTTATTTTTTTTTATTATTATTATCAATGAAATGAAAATATACCTGCAAAATCAACCAAATTGACCAGCAACAGCAGCCCCCAAAGAGATACAAACAACCCAATAACCAAGCATTGTGACTTTCACTTTCCACACCAAATATTGCAAATTTCACCCCTAAACCTTGTGTGCCATTCAAAAGCTTTGGACCCCTTAGAAGAGCCATGCACATGGCTCCACTCACACAAACCACTGTCCCTCCAATCTTTGCTATGCTCCTCAAGCTTCTCATTTTCACACTTTCCATTCTACAAATTTCCGTTACAACGATTGAATCATTACTAAACTCAAAAGCTTAAGTACAATATAATATATGATCCTATACCATCCAAATTACTTACCCAACAATTACTGCTATCACAAACGTCACCGCCGGAATCAGATTCGCCATTGCCGTCGCCATTGACGAGCTGGCTAAGAAAACTCCCTCAAAGTAAAAATTGAGGTTGATCGTTGTACTATATCCAAGCCCCGAGAATTAAGATGAAGAAGAAGAATGAGGAAGAATAAATATATAAAATGGTTCCTACTTAGATGTTTAATAATTCTCAATGTGATGCATCATCTTAATTCCCACTCCAATCCTTCTCCTAGAGAAAAACAAATATTAAAATTTGTTCAAAAAAAAAAAAGAATTATGTAGCATTAGTTTTTTTTTTTGGTTAACAATTTCCAACGCATCCAACTTTTAAAAAATAGACTTTTTTCCAACCACGATTTTGTAACTACGGTTTATCTAGTTCCTGCTTCGTGATGTTCGAAATCTAAATTATTTTATAACTATGATTTATCTGTCATTATACTTAAGGTGAGCAAAATCAACCGAAAAACCGAACTGATCGACTAAACTAACGTCGGTCGGTTTATGCCAATAGTCGATCGAGATCGATCTAAAAATATTAAAACCGACGAACTAAATTTAATTTTAAAAAAAAAAATAAAATCTGGCACGCTGCATGGAGTACACTTGGAAGAGATGTATTGGGAAGAGAAAGACATCTCTTCCCAAGAATACATTTAATAATTTTTTTTTTCATCTCTCCATTTCTTTCTCCTTTCGTCTCCCTCCCTCTCGTCTCTTCTCATCTTTCTTTCTACAAAATTATTCCTCCATTCATCTCCCTCTCATCTCCAACATCGTCGTCTCTCCATCAATGTCGTCTCTCTCACCTCCATCGTCGTTATCTCTAGCCTACGCCAACACCTCCATCTCCTCTTTTTCACTCTTTTTTTTCACAGTTCGTCGGAGTTCTCTCTTCGAGTCAATTTCGGACAAAATCGATCAAAATCGACCGACAGACCGACCGTCGGTCGGCGTCACCAATCTCTCCAAAATCGACCGACGTAAACCGACTTATCAGTGGTCGGCAGCGGTTTGAGTCCAAAATCGACGCTGACCGACCGATACTCACCCCTAATTGTACTGGATTCAAAGACTTTTCTCTAGCCTCTCCTTTTCTATTTTCCTTAATCATCAATGAAGTATCTTTTTCCAATTTTTTTTATTAAACAACTAACTGAGTTTTATGTTTGAGAAGAAATTGATGAGATTTTAAAGATAGACGAGTAAGATTACAAAAATGGATTTAATATAATGGGTCAAGTAGCATTCGAGTGAGGAGAAAAAAGACGGTGAATCCGTACCCGACAAGAGAAGCAAGGAAGATCACATAAAAGCTCCTCAAGTCCAAGGATACCCTCATGGATTTTGACCTGCCATCCCCAAAATGTAAGACATAGAAACAAAAAGTGCAAAAAAAAAATATACATATAGTTTGAGAAGAATAATGAATTAATTAACCTGGAGAAATAAGCAATGGGTGAAATAAAGAGAGTGGCAACAGCCTGCCTATAAACAACGAAAACTCTAGGACTCATACCCTTCAAAAGGGCAGCTCGGGAGATGAGAGTCACAACTGCGTAAGTCACTTGGATCCCAAGCATCGCCATCACTGGCAAATATTCTTCAACCAAACTCATTTTTTCCGAGCTTCTTTTTCTCGTCTCCAATCTGAAATTATCCTCAAACTTATATATTGTTCACAGAACAGGAAGAGACAAAAAAAAAAAAAAAAATAATAATAATAATAATAAAATAAAATAAATAAATACAAAAGTATTTTGTTTGGTGTTGTAAAAAAAGAAAGAGAAGGGCATAGATGGAGATTTCAAACATGCAAACGAGTAAATGTTAATTATCGTTCAGCTATCATCAGGTTGATGATGTTTTTGAATTAGGTAGTTTATTATTATCGATTTGAATATTTGAGAAAAATGTATTGCCAGTTGGGATGATGTTTTTTTTTTTTTGAGTACATTGGGGGTGGGGGGATTCGAACCACAGACCTCTTGGTCATCAACACATACATATGCCCGCTGAGCTATGCTCGCTTTGGCAGTTGGGATGATGTGATTCACGTTTGAATTTATGTTAGATGACTTGGCATAACGTGTTTGAGGATAGGAAATAGAAATTAATTAAACATAATTAAATATAGTATGTGTGAATATCTCTGTAAGTTGAAGCAATAGGTCAGATTCTTATGTTATTAACATAAATAGCATAGTGTTATAAATATGTATTTTCAAATATAGCTAGAAATTTTTAAGATAATTAAATAGTATATTCAAAATCCAACTCAAATGATTCAAATATAATATAATATAAAATAGGGTTGGTTACATAAATAACAATTCTGCTTAAAATAATGACAAATATAGAAAATATAAAATATTTTGCAAATATGACAAAAAAAAAAAAAAAATGTGATAGTTTGATAGACGGTTAACGAAAAATGACTATCGCTAATAGACTGCTATTAATGATAGTCATTAACAAAATTATATAAAAAATAGAAGTGTCTGAGTAACTATCATTGATAGTCATTGATATGCTATCAATGACTATCATTGATAAAAATTGTCATATTTGCAAATCTTTTAAAAAAGTATTATATTTATAATTATTTTACCTTAAATTGACACGAGTGCAATTTTCCTATAAAACACAATAAGAAAAATAACATAAAATTTATGCTATAATTCTTAAAAAAAAAAAAGGTTTTATATATATATATATTACATAAGTTATGCCTTTATAGTAAAATCTCTTGATTGTTTTTTTTTTCTAGATCGTGTGAGAGTATTTTGTCTAGTTATCTACTTTATCTATCGATTTTTTTTTTATGTGCAAGATATTATTTTAACCATGATTTTTTAAAAGTTTAACTTGTTTGAAGTTAGTCAAAAGCATAGCTCAACGGCATGTATATTGACCATTTGGTCTTAGGTTCAATCTTCCACCACAACATGTAAAAAAAAAAAAAAAAAACTTGTTTGAAGTTCTATTTGAGGAATTATTTTTTAAATATTAGCTATTTTGAAAAAAACAAACAAATAGCTTTTGATTTTTCTTTTTATTTTAAATTTTTGATTAACATTTTGATGATATTTTTAATTTCCTGTGATTCTATGATTCTAGCTTTTGATTTTTCTTTTCATTTTAAAATTTTGATTAACATTTTGATGATATTTTTAATTTCTTGTGATTCTATGATTCTAGCTTTTGATTTTTCTTTTCATTTTAAAATTTTGATTAACATTTTGATGATATTTTTAATTTCTTGTGATTCTATGATTCTAGCTTTTGATTTTTCTTTTCATTTTAAAATTTTGATTAACATTTTGATGATATTTTTAATTTCTTGTGATTCTATGATTCTAGCTTTTGATTTTTCTTTTCATTTTAAAATTTTGATTAACATTTTGATGATATTTTTAATTTCTTGTGATTCTATGATTCTAGCTTTTGATTTTTCTTTTCATTTTAAAATTTTGATTAATATTTTGATTGATATTTTTAATTTCTTGTGATTCTATGATTCTAGCTTTTGATTTTTCTTTTCATTTTAAAATTTTGATTAACATTTTGATGATATTTTTAATTTCTTGTGATTCTATGATTCTAGCTTTTGATTTTTCTTTTCATTTTAAAATTTTGATTAACATTTTGATGATATTTTTAATTTCTTGTGATTCTATGATTCTAAAACACATTATATTAATTTTAATAAAAATTATAGAATAAATAATAAAGTTTTAGCTATTGTGTTCAAGGATGAAAATTTCAATGATAATATCAATGATAAAAATTATAGAAAATATCAATAATTCATATTTATGGATATTTGAATATCGATAGATAATTCGATGAAAAAAATCATAGATAACATAACAATTTATAAAATTATTATTATTATTATTTATTTATTTTTGTGAAACTTTAAAACAAGTTTATTCACCAAACCGAGTATGGTTCAATTGGTATAAGGTTGTGTTATTCATTAAGGGATCATGAGTTAAATCCTCGCATTAATTAAAATAAAAAAAATAAAAAATAAGTTTATTTATTTTATTTTATTTTATTTTTTTTTTGACATAAAACGTAGAACAGAAGCTAAGCCCCTTGGGCTTCCCCTTGGGCTTCCAGAGTTGAAAGAAATTGAAAGCCGGTAGGAACAGGTTCCTCCCACCGGTTCGACACAGACGAAATTAAAGCTTTTGAAGCCAGTTGATGTGCAAGAATGTTTCCGGTTCGTGGCGTGTGCATGAAGGTCACCTTGCTATCATCTCCTCCCAACGAGATTACTTCATCGATGAAAGGGGAGATTTCTGTGAGGTCGATGGCGTTACCATTGATGAGCCGAACGATCTCCAAGCAATCCGTCTCAACTTCAAGGGTCACATTTAGAGCTTCAGGAAAGGACTTAAAACCTCTGAGTCCTTGGATAAGGGCCATTGTTTCTAAAATCTTCACCTCAAAATACCCATCAATCGACTTGTTCCCGGCAGCTTTGATTGTACCAAAATGATCCCGGATAACCCATCCCAATCCCGCCCGACCGCACTCTTCTTTGTAGGAAGCATCAGCATTCAGCTTCCACACACCCTGATCTGGTGGTCTCCAATTGTAAGCGAGGTTGTCTTGATGCTTCAGGCCTTCAACAGGTACGAGCCCTTTCCCTTTGCTAATTATCTGGCCATCCAATGAGGATGATGTTGTGTTCTGTAGCATTGTGTTTATCTTGATGTTTACTTCTTGATTGCTTAATCTTGTACCATTGTGAAGAGCCTGGTTCCTCAGCTCCCATATTTTGCTCACAATCATCATGGTGTTGTTGATGTCCTCTTTGGTTCCTTTGTCAAGAATCCAATCCCAAATCTCTTGGATTGTCCACAATCATGAAAATAAGTTTATTTATGTTTTAAAATGAAATGTTATGCACATCCATCAATAATTAAAAATCAAATAGATGTATTAATATAATAAGAGATAGTATTGAAGAAGTCTATAAAATAAACACAAACTTCAATAATTTGTTGATAAAAAATTTATAATAAGATGAAATTCTCACAATATTAGACGGATATTAATATAGTTGATTTAACAATGATATTATTTGCTCCTAATTCAGCCTATCTTAAAAATAATTTTTTTAAAAGTCATAATATTTCAAACGTGTGCGTTCTAAATATAATATAAAAAATAAAATCATTTTTTTTTAAAACATAAAAAAATAAAAATTTATCAGAATACAAAAATTAAAATGATAAAATATATACAGAAATCAATTTAGAGTAAAATAATTAAAAATATAGCATTTTTTTAAAAAAATTGCGGATATGACAATTTCTATCACTAATAGTATGGTCGCTGAGAGACTCAGTTTTTTATAGAATTTTATAAGTGATAGTAGTCTAAGTGATAGAAGTCTAGTATATCAGTGATTATCAACGATAGAGCCTATCGGTGATAGCCACTTATTTTTTTGCCATATTTGCAAAATGTTTTAAACTTTGCTAAATTTGCAATTATTTTGGATCTGATTGTTGTTTGTGCAACCAGCCCATATATATATATATATATATATATATAACACTTCCCCTTAATATTCATTGTATGTAATATATATGGCTCGTTAAAACCTTACTAAAAAAACTTAATGGAAAAATCTTAGTGAAGGAAAAATAGTACATTATATTCATATGTTGCCTCATTAAAAACCTTGCTAGGAAAATCTAGTGGTAAAAACCATAGTGAAGGGAAAAATAGTGCAATGATTTTACTCCCCTTTATAGAAACATCACTTCCCTTTATAGAAACATCACTTGAGATCTCTGGGTCGTCGTATTCCAATGTGGTGCACCAACTTCTCGAATGTTGCGGTTGGTAACGCAATCGTAAATAAGTCTGTCAAGTTCTCATTTGAAGAAATTTGTTGAACGATGATGTATGTTTTGTTCTATCTCCTTTAATGAATCATCATTTGATTTGTGCTATACATGTTGTATTGTCTTCATATAATATTGTTGGAAGATTTTTGTCAGAAGACAAGCCACATGTTCTACTAGCCTCATGAATGTGTTGAGTCATTGATCTCAACCATACACATTCTCGACTAGCCTCATGAATTGCAAGAACTTCAGCATGATTTGAAGAAGTGGATGTAATAGTCTGTTTTACAGACCGCCATATGATATAGCAGTTTCTCAACATGTAAACAGATAACATGTTTGACATCTTGAGATCTAGCTTTGTGTGGGTCTGATAAATATCCTGCATCTGCATAATCCACTAGATCAAAATTCGATTTGTTGGAATAGAATAAACTCATATTAATTGTTCCTTGAAGATAACGAAGTACATGCTTAACTCCGTTCCAATGTCTTTTTTGTTGGAGAAGAACTATATTTAGCTAATAAATTGAATGAAAATGTTATATCACGTTGTGTATTATTAATAAGATACATTAGTGCACCCATTGCACTAAGATATGATACTTCAGGACCAAATAGTTCTTCATGATTATCTTATGGAGGTCGAAATATGTCATTTTTTACATCTAGTGATCGAACTATCATTGAAATGTTAAATGTATGTGCTTTATCCATGTAAAATCTTTTTAAAACTTTTTCTATATAAGTTGACTACTGATGAATGAATATGTAACGACCTGTAATTTTAGACTAATCACGAACACGTTACCATGACCGACCTTTAAGTTTATATGAAACTAAATGCAATGCTCCGAAAGTTTTGGCAACATAACAACGTATTTACGATAAACTGCCCAATTATGTAACACCTGAAAAGAAGAAAATCTAGAAAACTTTGCACTTCCAATTAAAGAAAGACACCATCTAGTCCAACAACGCTCTCAATCAGAAAAATAAATATAAAACCCTTCGCTCGAAGTCCTAAAAGACAACTCAAAGTCTAACTACAAAACATACAATCTTATTAACTTTATGCGACCAATTTCAACTACAAAGCATGCCCAACAAAACCTTATTAACAACACCAATGATGAACTGTAACAACCTTCATCAAACACTGTAAAAAAGTTAATAAATGTTATAAGTTAATAGTAACAAAAATGCAAAAGAAATTGAAGTGTTATAACCTTTATAAAATGCTATAAAAAGTTGTTAGTTACAAGAAAACGTTATTATAGACCTTTTATAGCATGAGTTGTCACGACTTTATGTAAACTGCTATAAAATGTCTATCGTAGATTTTTTTCCTTGTATTGTCCATTATCCCATCCTATAATCCAATCACTTGATCAACTTTACAAATATACTCTATTTTTAAATTTTCAACGAAATCTATTTGATTTCAAATTTGTAACCAAATCTGAATTATTTATATTTTTTAATTTTATATTTCAAATACCGATTTTTTTATCTAATAATTGTTATTTACATGAACTATCCACGAAATTCTTCCAAAGACTATACACGAAATTTCTCTACAAACTCAACCGGAGGTATGCGAAGAACGTAAATGCGACCTTTTTCGAGAGCAAAGTTGTTGGTTGCGAAAATTAATAAATAGGAACAAAGCTAAAATGAGGGTTTCGTTGGTCTCCAAAAAAAAATCGAAAGATCCCTGCATTTTTCGAAACACTGGCGAAACAATAAGAGATGGAAGTTGAAGAATTTTGCTTACTTGCTCTACAAAAACAAGAAAATACAGAAGTTAGTTACAAAATTCACCTGATTTTCTAGAAAGCTAAATTTAAAAGCTATTAGTTTTCATTTTTGTAAATCTTGGTTATTAGTTCATATTTATGACCTTTGAGTTATCTTCATATTCGCTACAAAAATAAATCTCTTGTTGTATGTCTCCCATGATAGATGTTGATTAACACGAAACATGAAAATAAATAAGATGACAATGTGGTCGAATATTTTCTCTGAAACTGTTCTCAAAAGATTAGAAGAAAAAAAAGTTAGTTCTTCAAGCGAAAATAAACAAGATAATCACTATATGTATAAACTTTTCGTAATGAGTGATACAATAATGACTAAACAAAATGTCATCAAATGTGTTTATGACAATTTTTCAATGTCATGAAATCCCGAATTTGTAGCAGTTACATGATCTTGTGAAAGCATTTCTCTAAAACGTTACTTACTCCTCCTCATTTATTTCTTGCTTTTTTCCTTTAAATTCTTTAGACAAAAGAGGTTCCTCCAAATAAATTTTACGTAGGCTTGTCTCAGCTGAAGCTGATTCACAATCCTCTTCTTCTTTTTCAACACTTTGATTTTCTGTGCCTCCTTCTTCCTTCACATAATCTTTTGCTTTTCCCCAAAGAACAATGTACAATCCAATAATTACAACAACGCCCCCCAACAAGCTGAAAATTTATTCGGAAAATAAACTAATTATGATCAAAAGAGGAATAATCATCCTAGATTAACTTTTAATTGAAATTTGTCGTGTTTAAAATAAAGACCGGTGATATAGTACAACTGGAGTATGAGGTAAATGATTTGAACCTCTAATCTTAAGAGAAGAAGTATATATCAATTATCGTTGTGCTACTCATTCTGGCAAAATCATGAATATTTTAGAAGTGTTGACATCATACGTGAATGGATATGAACTAGCTAGCTCAGGTCAAAAATGCCTTCCTCAATTAATTCTCAATCCCCTAAAGATTATTTTTTGCTCTCACAAAAAAAAATCATTGAAAAAGTTCGCCACAATCTGGCTAGCAGTTTTACACAATAAATTTGATGTATGAGAGACGAAAGTCAACAAAAATATTTTCAGATTTTTTAATTTGCGTATGTATCTAAAATAGTTATTAGGGGTCGGTCAGATTCTAGTGGTCTCATTGAATAATGTTTTCAAAGTTAAGAAGTCAGAGGAAAAATAATTTTCTCATTCCCATTTCAAAAACTAACCCGACCCTAATTCGTGTGGTGTCGTGATGTTTAAAGGTTTAAAAATAAAAAAGCATCTAAAATGAAGCATAGATAATCTTACCTTCCAGTATAAATCTCCTCATGAAGAAATATAGCTGCCAAAATAGTTGTCACAATGGTGCAAAGAGGATTGAACACTGCAGAAAATACAGGGCCTCTTTTTAAAATACACCAAGCTTGAAGAAAGTAGGCAACTCCTGAGCCAAAAATTCCCTAAGAACCAAACAGAATAATGAGAACCCAATTCAATGCTATAAAAATATACCAAACTTCTTTAACTTTAAAATTTGGAAATTTACTTACTGAGAAAAGGTAACAAATAACTTCAATACTTGAATGTATTTTCCAAGTTTCTAGATTGATTGGCTCGACCAATAGAGTGACAATGATTGATTGTATCGTCGAAAAAAAACACATCCATGCTGATAAAGATAGGTTGTCAGGATAGCTTTCTGTTGCTGGTACCTGTTTCATATTGTGTTCTTTATATTCCTTTTTAGAATAAATACATAGACATCCTTTAAATTTGGATTCATTTTCATTTATATCCTCACTTCTTATTTTTTTTTTTTTTCTTTCACAAATGACCTATATAATCCGAGAGATTTTTCATAAACATTTGTGTCAAATTCCTTGTAAGCCCACATTACAAAATAAAAAAATAAATTTAAAAACCACATAAGTTAAAGGGCTGGTTGCACAAACAACAATCAGACCCAAAACGATTGTAAATTTAACAAAATTTAAAACATTTTGCAAATATGACAAAAAAATCAGTGACTATCACTGATAGAAGCTATCGTTGATATATGACTATCACTGATAGCCTACTATCACTATAAAAACTGAGAAACTGAGGTGATAGACTACTATCATCGATAGACCATACTATCAATGATAAAAATTGTCATATCTTCAAAAAAAATTTAAGAAAGTGTTATATTTTTATTATTTTACCCTAAATTGACATTTGTTACAATTTCTCTAAGTTAAACACTAAATCCTAAACTTATAATAGTGTCATTTGCTTTTCCGAAAAACGCATAAACCCCGAGATTTTCGTAAAAGAAAAGAGGAAATTATTAGATGGGTTCTCAGGGTACAATCAAATAAAGATGGGCCACTCTCCCCTTCCCGGGCCGAGGCCCCCCTCAATGGCCAATGGGTTCTAAGAAGGAGGGCCGCCGACAGATGTCCCATGTCACGTTTCGTGAACAGCTATGCCCTTCTTACTAGTACGGGCTAAGCCTGATGCAAATATACCTTTTTCTCAACAATGTCTTTGTCATTTGATCTTCAATTAAATATTGATTTCTACTTGTTGGACAATTTACAAATTTTCAAGCCTATAAATTAGGAAAAATATTAGAGTATTGAGGATTTTTTATATTAATAATGTTCTTTAAATAAATTATTACAAAAATAGGGTAGTTTTCAAAGTATTTACAAAACTAGGGTACCTAAATCGTGTACCATGGACACGATTTCTCTAAATCGTGTCCATGGTACACAATTTAGGAGGTAACTCGTGTACCATGGACACGATTTCGAGGTAATTTGTGTCCATAATACACGATTTAGGGGATAACTCGTGTACCATGGACACAAGTTATGATTTGCCACGTCACATGTAACTTGTGTCCATGGTGCACGACTTAAGGGTAACTCGTGTCCATGGTACACGACTTAAGGGTAACTCGTGTACATATTACACAACTTAGGTTGACACGTCATGTAAATCGTGTCCATGATACACGAGTTACTCCCTAAATCGTGTACCATGGACACAATTTAGAGAAATCGTGTTCATTGTACACGATTTAGGGTACTCTAATTTTGTAAATACTTTCAAAACTACCATGTTTCTATAATAAGTTATTTAAACTACATTATTAATATCTACATTATTAATATAAAAAATCCGTGTATTGATATATATAATTTATTACTCAATTCATCGTATTAAGATTTTGGGTTGCTAGTGATTTAGCAATAATTATGCAATAGTTTTTAAGAGCTTGGTAAATAGAGTTTGTTTAACTAGCAAGATTGAATTTAAGAACTGTCAACACGTAAATATATTAATCTTAGTATGCATATTCAAGCTATTAACCATGCACCCATCATTATTTTTTCTAAACCTTCTAAAAAACAACCTTTCCACATGTTATTTACAAAAACAAAACGGATAAAATCATTTTCTACCTTAAACTTGATGGGGTTTTATTAATTTTAACCTTAAATTTTCAATTCATCAATTTAAACCTCAAAAAAAGTGTATCAATTTACGATTTCGATTTCAATCTCCGTTAGAAAGGTTTCTCACACATACCAAAAGTCATGTGTGTTGTTCTAGGATAGGTACTTATTTTTTATTCTTTTAAACAAAAAACAAATTGCAGAAGAAAATTAGAGTAGACTCGTCCAAGTGTTTTTCCAATTTAAAAGGCAATGCTTTTTTCTCTTCTTATCTTCTCTAATTCTGCTATTTTTTTCGATTCATTAATGGAGGGTTTTTAAATTTCAGGGCAGGATTCTATTCGGTCTATTAGCTTTTGGTAGAAACAAATATTATTTTCACCAGATTTTCCCTCCATGGAGTACCAATCTTGAAACTGTCGCCAATATTGGTTTTGTTTGTTTTTTTCGTCGGTCTCGAGCTCGGTTTGTCCTCTATTCGCTGCACCGAATGCAGGGCTTTCGAATCGATTTGTCCTCTATAAGTTGCAGCGAATGCAGAGCTTTCGAAACAACCCTTGCCAAAATGTATGTCCTCATCCTCTTCGACATCGATGTCACCTTCATTCATCCTTCGTAAGACCGTCGACAGGGCAAACAAGGTCGACTATGGCAAGTTCGTTGTACTCATGGGTGTCGCTTTGTCCATCACCATCTCTATGTTCTTGTCTGTATTTTAGCCAAGCTCAAACTCCCCACACCACCAAAGTTGGCAAAATTGTCATGGATTTCGCACCTACAACAACGTCATCGCCTGGATCTTCCCTCACACTCGTTGTCACTGGCAACGACACCGAAGGCAAGGGGAAAAACAAGTTTTCATTTTTTTTCCTTGTGGGTCCTATTTTCGAGAGTCGGGTTCGTACTTTTTATGAAGGTCATAACCCAATCTGGAATGATTTAGTAATTTTTGGTATTTTTTTTTAAATAACCAACAAGTACCGATCATAGAGCCACACGTGACTTTGGGCATGTGTAAGGAATATTTCTAATGATGTTTGAAACAAAAAAATGAACTGAGGGTAAGTTGATACATTTTTTAGGTTTAAATTGATTTATTGAAAATTTAGGGTTAAAATTGATACAACATACACGATTTAAGAGTAAAAATTTGACAAAAACAACTAATAAAATTGAAAGTTTAGAGTCAAAATTATGATACGAATTTATTTATTTGTTTTTGGCAAAAATAACTTTTGGAACAGTCCAATGAACAAAACAAGCTCATTTGTTAAAAAATAGAATAAGAAACCTCATTAAACCAAGATTATTAGATTATTATTATTATTACCAATGAATGGAAAATATACCTGCAAAATCAACCAAATTGACCAGCAACAGCAGCCCCCAAAGAGATACAAACAACCCAATAGCCAATCCTTGTGACTTTCACTTTCCACACCAAACATTTCAGATTTCACCCCAAAATCTTGTGTGACATTCAGAAGCTTTGGACCCCTCAGAAGAGCCATACACATGGCTCCACTCACACAAACCACTGTTCCTCCAACCTTTGCTATGCTCCTCATGCTTCTCATCTTCACACTTTCCATTCTATAAATTCTCGTTTCAACGATTAAATTATCACGAAGCTCAAAAGTTTAAATATTATATAGTATAATCATATCATTAAATTACCCGACAACTGCTGCTATCACAAATGTCACCACTGGAATCAGATTCAGCATTGCCGTCGCCAATGACGAGTTGGCTAACAAAACTCCCTCGAAGAAAAGATTGAGGTTTATCGTTGTACTGTCCAAAGCCCTCAAAATTAGAGTGAAATCGAGAAGACTAAAATATATTGTTATGACAGAATCGAACAACAAAGATTAAAAAATGTGATAATCAACACATAATTTACGTAGTTTACTAACGTTGTATTAACTACGTCCACGGACAGAAGGAAGATTGTATTACGAATAGAAGAAATTTAAATGGTTTATTATAGCACCCAACCTAATATATAATGAGCCAAAATCTCAAACAAATACAGAACGGTAAAACTCAAGATAATGATAAAATGATTCTTTTAGATAATTCTCAATTTCGTTTATAAGGTTCTAAAATTCTCAATTTGATGTATCTTGATTACGCGATGTTTGTCCTCTGTTAGATACTCCTTTAATATAAATGGGGTGCGATGTGGGGATGTGACCCCGAGTCGCGGTCTGCGGCAGGGGGACCCTTTGTCCCCTTATTTATTTCTCTTATGTGCAGAAGGGTTATCACATCTTTTATATACGGCTGAGGAAAGAAGGATTATTTCAGGTTTAGCCTTATCTCGTGGGGGCCGACCTCTTTCCCACCTATTTTTTGCTGACGATAGTTTGCTCTTTTTTCGGGCAAATACTAATGAGGCACTTACAATTCAGAGACTCTTGCGTCAATATGAGAAGGCTTCGGGGCAAACAGTTAATTATGAGAAGTCGATCATCTCTTTTAGTGTGAGCACCCCTCCAGGTATGCAGGATCGTGTGTGTCAGATACTTCGTGTGGGGAAAACGGCCTTTCACCGACAGTATTTGGGGTTGCCGTCATTCATGCCTCGTAATCGTTCATGTACCTTTCATTATATTAAGGACCGTGTGTGGCGCGTGTTACAAGGGTGGAAAGGTACTGTTTTTTCTGTGGGTGGTCGAGAGGTTCTATTGAAGTCAATTATCCAGGCTATTCCATGTTATACCATGAATTGTTTCAAGCTCCCTAAAGGCATTTTGAGTGATATCCATAGAATGATGGCTCGATTCTGGTGGGCGGGGTCGGAAGAGGACCGTCGTGTGCACTGGGTGAGTTGGAAATCTCTTTGTCGGCCGAAGGGGTTGGGCGGTATGGGCTTCCGGGACCTAGAGTTATTCAATCAGTCTTTGCTTGCGAAACAATGTTGGCGGTTGCTGCGCTATCCGAACTCTTTTCTGGCGCAGGTCATGAGGGACAGGTATTTTCCTGATTCTGATCTTATGGGGGCGCAGCTGGGCTCGAGACCTTCCACCATCTGGCGGAGCCTGCTATGGGGTCGGGAGTTGCTTGAGCGAGGGACCCGATGGCGCATAGGGAGTGGTGAGAATGTGATGGTTTATGACCATAACTGGGTCCCAGGCGAGTCTGGTTTGCGTATTGTATCACCAGTCTCGATGCCCCGTGAGACGCGGGTGTGTGAGCTGTTTACCAGGAGCGGTGTTTGGGATGAGGTTAAGTTACGACAACATTTTAATCCCGCAGAGGTTCAAGCTATCTTAACGATCCCGACTGATCGTCGGCATACAAGGGACCAGGCAATTTGGAACAGTGAAGAGTCAGGGATTTTTACGGTAAAAAGTGGTTACCGGCTGGCCCTGATAGAGTCTTTGCGACAGGAGGCTTCTGCTTCGTCTGTGGAGGGACTACGGAAGTGGTGGACGGGGATCTGGAGGATGGCGATCCCGAGTAAGATACAGATTTTCGTATGGCGGCTCAGTTTGGATCGCCTTCCGACCATGGATAACTTGGGGAGGCGGGGGTTGATATTTTGAATGTATGTGCACTGTGTGGTAAGGGGGGAGAATCTAGTCTTCACGTTTTCTGGCATTGTAAGTTTGTACGGGGGGTGTTGAAGGATTCAAAGTTTGGATCCCTGATACAGGTGCCGGTTGGGGGGGATATGGTTGATCTGTTATGGGCGGCCCAAGAGAAGGTGGGGTGGCGGAGTTTTGAGGAGCTTTGTGTACTGTGGTGGGCGGTGTGGGGTTGTCGGAATCGGGTGCGGATGCAGGGGGCTCGCTCTTTGACCAATCTTGGGTCATGGGCTTCGTGCTATCTAGAGGCCTTTCGTGCAGCAAATGAGCGAGGTGGTGGGTTCACGGTTGGTGAGACTCCTCGGGGTCGGGCAAAGTGGAATCCCCCATTAGGGGATGTGTATAAAGTGAATGTGGATGCAGGGTTTGTAAGGGAGGAAGGACTGGGGGGTTTAGGTGTTGTGATTAGAGATTCTAAGGGTCGGGTTATGTTAACGGCAGTGACGTGGGTGAAACATGTCAGGAGTGTGGCAATGGCGGAGGGGTTGGCAGTAGCGGAGGGGTTGCGATTAGCTTGGGAAGCCGGGTTTCATTCGATAGTACTAGAGACAGACTCCTCTCGGATTTGTCACTTACTTCAAGGGACCGTTGAAGACTTATCAGAAGTTGGGGTGTTGGTGCAGGATTTGTGCTCTCGGTTTTGTCGGCCGGTCATGGGATGTTGTAGTTTCATCCGACGCGAAGGGAATGAGGTGGCGCACCAGTTAGCAAAACTAACTTTGATTTTGCGTGAGAATGTAGTTTGGCTGGAGGATTTTCCTCCCCAGGTTAAATCTTTTATTTTGAGTGATTACGCTTAAGCTTTGTACTGAGCTTTGCTCTCAAAAAAAAAAAAAAAAAAAAAAAAAAATTCAAATCCTTCAAAAAAAAATAATGTTAAATTTGTTTAAAAAACATGAATTAGTTAGGTATCATTAAATTTTCATTTTTTTTAAAATGTATTTTTATTGATGGATAGGTTAAATTTTATTAAATGACGAAATAATGGGTTTTATGTATACGAGAAAGAAACTGAGTTCGTGGATGTTAAATAGTTTTTTGTTTTGCCAAAGCGAGCATAGCTCAGCCGAGCATATGTATGTGTTGACAGAACCAAGAAGTCTTTTTGTTTTTGTTTTTGAAGTCAAGTGGTATATGAGCCATCTTGTAGTAAATAACGAATTTAGAATAGATTTTTCAAGAAATTCACAAAATTGAGAATTTTGAAAATAGAATTTTCAAGAAATTCACAAAATTGAGAATTTTGAAAGATTGATGCTTTTTGTTCGGCATCTAGAATGGAAAGGAGATTTTAATTTCATGTACATGAAATACGGTTCAGATCCAAAATAATTGCAAATTTAGCAAAATTTAAAAGTAAAAAATCAGTCACTGATAAAAGAGCTATCGTTGATATATGAATATTATTGATAGACTACTGATAGACTAAAATTTTATAAAAAAATTGAGGTGATAGACTACTATCAGTGATACAAAGAAATTGTCATATCTGCAACATTTTTTTAAAAAATAATTTTTAATTATTTTACTCTAAATTGACATCGGTTACAATTTTTCTATGAAATATCGATATTCATCAATATTTTTGTAAATCAATTCTTTTTAAAAAAAATATATTTAAATTAATAATTTAAGTTTTTCTACTAAATTATAAATTTTGTTATTAGGATTTATATTCATAAGATTAATAGATCTTATATTTCAATATTTTAAGACTATTTGTAAAAATATTGGAGATATCAATTTAATCTTTAATATCCATGAATCTTCCAATTTATTAATATATTCACCTATGGCCGCATATTTTCAGCCTTGTTTAGAACACTCTAAAATTGAAATCTCTTGGTTGGATGCACAAAAGAAATTAAAAGAAAGAATCTTTTTAAAATTATACTTTATTTAAAATTACCCAAATCAATTTTTTTTTTCTTTTGTTCATTTGTTTTATTTGATTCAACCATCACAAAACAGGGTAAAATTGAAATTTTATCAATTTTAGTTTAAATTTCTGCAAAATCCAATCTATTTGGATAATTTATTTTTTTTCAAACAAAACACCATAAATGATTTCAAATCTGTTCTGATTGAAATCCTTCAAAAAAAAAAAATTGAGGTTCTAAACAAGGGTAAGAGCCTGTTTGTGCAACAAAAGTTGTTTTTTTAGAAGAATAAAAGTGGTTTTAAGCACTTGAAAAGTCATTTTAAACCGGCCCTAAGAATGGAAAAAAAATGACGAGTCTTCAAAATCGTACCCAACAAGAGAAGCAAGGAAGATGAGAGAAAAGCTCTTGAAGTCCAAAGACACCCTCATGGATTTCGACCTGCCATCCCCAAAATATAAGAGAAAAAATAGAAAATAATAATTTAGAGAAAATAATAATAATAATAATAAACCTGGAGAAATAAGCAACGGGTGCTATAAAGAGAGTTCCAACAGCCTGCCTATAAGAAACCAACACTGTAGGGCTCAGACCCTTCAGAAGGGCAGCTCGGGAGAGGAGAGTCACAACGGCGTAAGTCACTTGAATCCCAAACATAGCCACTGCTGGCAAATATTCTTCAACCAAACTCATTTTCGACTTTTTTTCTTTTCTTTTCTCTTCTCTTCGATCTGAAATTGACCTCGAACTTGAAAACTTAATATGTTTACGAGAGAGAGAGATTTTTTTTTTTTTTTTTTTTATTATTTTTTTAAATACAGAATTTGTTTGTTTGTTTGGAAATAAAGAAAGAGAGAGGGGACAGAGATATGAAGATTTAATGTGTATTGCATTATTGTCCATTTGAGAGAGTAATATCTAGCGCAGCCAGCCGCCGCACACGTGGCACAATCAGGTTGAGCCACATGTCAATTTGTTTTTTTTTAATAAGAATGTTTTCTTCCCTTCATTTAATTTTCAATTTTTTTTTCATTTTTATTTTTTCGAGAATATGTTTTCCGTCAAATTTATACTTTAAGTTTAATTTTAAGATTTAAAGTTTAGGATTTATGATCTAGAATTTTAGTATTTAGGGTTTATAGAGATTAAAATTTAAGATTTTTCGTAAATGTTAATAAATCTTAAATACTAAACCCAAAACCTTAAACCTGAATATTAAACCCTAAACACTCAATTTTAAATTTACGGATAAAACATATTCTTAAAAAAGAAATTGAAAGTTAAACATAAAAAAAAAATAGAGAAAAAAGGAAAGAAAACATTAAAAAGTAAATAAATAAAAAAGTTGATGGGCTGCTCCAAAAATTTAAATGTCGATGTCGACGGAAATATCGAGGTCTCAATTTGATGGAAATATCGATGCAATGAATATTTTTGAAAAGTTTTTAAAAAATATATTTAAATTAATAAGGTGTCGATACAATTCTTTATTATATCTGGATGACGAGATAATTCCATTTTGAAAAGAGAAGCAGCCTGGTCTCGGAGTTCTCGGAGTTGAAGATCTCTCGATTTTGAATTTTTAAATGAGTTAAAATACATTTATTTTAATAATATATTCACGTTAGGTTACATTTTATTGTTGTTTTTTTAATATTTCATTGATTTTGTACAGTATGATGGAAATGTCGATTCACTCTTCATGTTGATGTCAAATTTATGAATATGTAGAAATGTTGTCAATATCTCGACGAAAATTTAATACCATGAATTGCACTTTGAGAGATAAATGTATTGCAAATTGTAGGGTGAATGATGATGTGATTGGTGTGGCACAACCGTGGCAGATAGTAGATGATATGAAATAAAGGTTGAATTATTAAACAAATAAGATGGGATGTACATTATTATTATTATTATTTTTTATTATTTTTTATTTTTTTTGTTGACTATATGTAGTACTTCTTCAAGTTCAAGCAAGGAGTAAAATTCTTTTGATTTTATTAACCCGTCAAATGTTTGGAATGCATGTTTTTTTGGACAAGCTTAACACCCACCTCCATTCAATTAAAACCACGTGGCGTTGTAATTATTTTTATTTACTATTTTTTTAGTGGGGTTTATATCCTTTTTCTTCCTAACAAAATTATTAATTATTTTTAGTTATAATTTTTTTAAATCTCTCCCCTTTTCACAATTTTTTATTCTCTCTCTTCTCCCATTTTCATTTTATTTCCTCTCCTCCATAGTTCTGGTTATTATTTACGACCAGTATAACCCACAAATTATTATAATTATCGACTATAATAACTCTCTCAGCGTCTCAAAATAATCTTTAATAGATTCTTAAAATGTTAAATTTGTGGTTAATTCGTAAATGATCTAAACATTTATTTAAGTTAAGTATGCAATTTGATGAAATTGAAGTTTTCTTATAAAAATGAGGAAACTTGACAAGTTTAAGAGTAAAAATTATTTTTTTTTCTCCAAATATTTATATTTTAGTACAACAAATGTGTTGTACTGAGCATTTAAATTTTCGGCCTAAAACAATGAGTACACGTGAATTGTTAATCAAATAGAAAAGTACTCGCTGACCTAAATTTTGATTATTGAGAGAGACTGAAATATAGTAATATAATAAGTTGGTAAAACCAAAAAAAAAAATGGTATTTTCAAATAATGTAATTTGAATCGATTAACTATTTAAATAATTTAATTGTGAGCTTCTTTCTACCTTCTTTACTAATATTCCGACATTTCTCACCCAAAGGAATCATAATTATGGAGAGGGGGAAAGAAGATGAAAGGGGGAGAGGAGAGAGAATAAAAAAGTTGGGGAGAGATTTAAAAAAATTATAACGAAAAAATAATTAATAATTTTGTTAGGGGAGGAGGGTAGTTAAAATTATTACGTGGACCAACTCCAAATTTTATATTTAGTAAATAAAAATAACCACCCCACTCGACTTTAATTGAATGGAGGAGGGTGTTGCGCTTCTCCAAGAAGCGCATTCCAAACATTTGACGGGTCCGAATATGTGGGTTGAACCTGCCACTACTAGAAAAATGAGAATAGATGACATGTGGGTTAAGAAAATTAAATGGGGAGGAAAAAAAAGTGTCATCTTCAGCCTGAGGCGCGTTTTTTGCGGGAAAAAACGGAATTTTTTAGATTTTCGAAACTTAATGACAGTTTTCTAATGTCATCAATAAATGACGGTTTTAAAAGGTCGTAAATAGTTTACATTTATTTATCATTCATTTGTTTATAAAAGAATTATAATTAATTTACCACTAAAAACAGGAAAATCTAATATTATATATATTATTAATATATATATATATATAAGAAAAGAAATCCCTAATTGAAAGTCTAAAATCGTCTCCTCCGCCTCTCTACCGATTCGCCTCCGTCAAGCTCCGATTAGGCGTCGTCCGTCGACGCTCCGATTCGCCTCCCAGGTCCGATTATTCGCCGCCGTCGTCCGCGGCCAGGTAACTAATGAATGGATGCAAATATCACAGAAAAATAAGGAACTTATGCGTTTTGCTTTATTAACTTTTACCTTTTGATGTTGTTGTTCTTCTTTAATTAAATAAGCTTTTTGAATGGCCCTACATAAATAGTTCAGAAACTAATGATGTGAACAATCGACACTTATGCAAATAGGCCAATTAAAAAATCAGAAAAACGAAAAGAGAAAGTTTAACTCACAAATTTCCATTTGTTCTTCCACACAGGATGGAGGTGTGGAGTGGAAAGAGGCGACATGGGTCGCGGCCAAAGTTGACCCAATAAACGAATTTCTAAGAATTAGGGAAGTTGAAAATCTGGGTATTAGAATTGGTAATTAAAAATGTGAGGCAAAGGGGTATTGAATTGGCGATTAAGGAAGGGAAATTGAAGTTTTTGTGTAATGTCAATGTAATGAAGTTGGGTTCAAAGGAAATTTGGGATTTTTTTGGCGGAAAGAAAGGGAGAATTTGATGGGAGAAAATGAAGTTGGAAATGAAGGATTGAGAAAAGATTTAGAAGCGGTTTTGGCTCAGCGGTGGAGGATGATGCCCTCTGGTTCTCCAACTTGGTTTTGCTCTGCAAATTCCTTGATGAAGAAGAGCTTGAGCTAAACAATGAAGCAACCATATGTGGGTCAAATTTCTATCAAGTATGTACATTTTTTTTTTTCGAGAAAAAAACTATGTACATTTGAAGTACTTCGTATTTGGTGATGTTTTTTTTTTTTCCAACCATTGTCTAGATTCAACTATCGACCTTTTTGAGGTATCTTCATTTTTTTTTCAAATGTAGGATCTTCAACCAAATTTAAAATTTATGTGTATAAACTACACAAATCTCCATTATTAGAAATTGAATATTGTAATTGTATTAGTGAACATAACTATCATTAGAAGTGCATAATTCAACTCGAGCGTATCTCACCTTCTAATTTAGCTACTATTTCATTTATTTTAGTTGAAGGTTATCAAGAAGGAACTTATCCGTGTTGTAGAATAATCATTTTGTATCTCACTCTTTCAAAATCGTTTGAGCTGCAGACTTTTGGATGAACTTCTCAAGAAGCTAAGCATCCTTCAGAACTCTATTCTTGAGAGGTGTAATTTAAATGCAAAAATTCAAATTTTAAAATGCAGCAGAAGAAGAATGAATGTATGTGGAAAGAATGTTATTAAAGCTCTCTTATTGCGATTTGAATTTCTTTTCAATTTCTCTTGCAAGTTTTTCACATTAGATATAGATATGTTAACCACATATTCTTCATATATAGATATGTTAAAAGTTCTTTTCCTAATATAATCCTTTCCACAGGGGAAAAACATTGTTGTATTGTCAAGTAGACTGGAGATGAGACACCACCCGAAGTTGTTAACTTATGGAAGGAAAATGGTTTTACTATATGAGTATATGATATGGTGGGTAATATGTGTTTCATTATTAATAGCAATTCACTAAATTGTGGTATTTGTTTTATTTTTCTATTGACTGAGTTCTTTGGCCGTAGTAAGCAGTTTCTGAATCGAATTTCACATTAATTATTCTGTTTAGTTTATTATGCACATTAATGTTTCTAACTTCGTTCCGCATATAGTTGGATTGTGTGTTATACTATAGTGCTAATGTGCTTCATTGTGAGTGTATTATTCCAAATTTAGTGAGGTTTAATATAGAAATCTAGCAAGTTGCTTTTGAATGATAACACTTAAAACTGGAAAATTTTGATCTTTCACATATTAGCAAGTACCTTGGGTGGTCCAAAAATGTCGTGGATATATGTAGAGTTTTTAATTGCTTGTTGATGAAGTTGGTATCATAGAACATCGGTTGGTCTTGTGAAAAACTTAATGAAGTGTTTTGGTGGACACTTACGAAAGTGCACTTTCGATGGTCTATGATCGGTAATATATTAATTATTTATCAAATATTATTTTTCCTTCAACTTGACTTACATAGTATATTAATGTGGCAATTCAAAATTTATACTAGGAGGAGCTTATAAGTGCAAATTTATGGTAGCCACTTTTACTTTTGTTATTCTTTTCTAAACTTTATTGCATGTCTTCGATACTTTATAGATTTAAACACTTCTTAATGGCTATCCTGCAGTTATGATAGCCACTTTTGCTTTTGTTATTATTTTATAAACTTTATTGCATTTATGCGATACTTTGTAGATTTAGACACTTCTTAATGGATATCCTGCAGTTATGGTAGCCACTTTTGCTTTTGTTATTCTTTTGTAAACTTTATTGCGTGTATTTCCTAAGTTTTTATTAAGCTTAGTTTAGTTGTTATGTTTTAAGTTTTCCTAAGTTTGGTTGTTACATTGATAAAGGTTGATAGATTAGTTAAGTTTTGTATTTATGTTGAATAAAGCTTGATAATTAACTCTCTGTGTTAATTTGGCATTTTCATTGCATTGACAATTTTAGGTACTTTTTGACTACTTGTAATTTTACGTTTATTTTAGTCACTTGCTCAATTGTTTTTCACCTACAAATTGTTTTCTAAGTATATATAACTTATAACTATTTGTGAGGATTCTGGATATTTGTTGAAATGATTTCTTATTCTACTTTCGAAGTAAGAAGTTATTGTGTCTTCTTGAATTTTTATTGCAGGAACTACAAAGCGAAGTGAAGATATTTTCTTCAAAGCTTTCCTGCGCGTTTTTGGAGAGTGGAAGAAAAGGCTATCCTGCAGTTATGGTACCCAATTTTGCTTTTGTTATTCTCTTCTAAACTTTATTGCATGTATTTCCTAAGTTTTGTTATGAATTCTCTGATAAGACTAGTTTATTCATTCTCTGATAAGACTAAGCACATCTGAGTGCTTAGCGTGATGTGTTTGATTTGTATTCTGAGTAGACTAATAAATTTAGTTTAGTTTAATTATAACCACTTGTAAAGTTTATTTGGGTTTAGAATGACACATGATAACTTTTTCGACACTTCTAGATTAGTTTGCATTTTTAGAATCACTTTAGCACTTTCTAGGATCGTTTGAGATTAAGAATAACACGTGTTAACTTTTTAGGCACTTGTTAGGTCCGTTTGAGATTAAAATAACACTTGGTAACTTTGTAGGCACTTGTTAGGTTCGCTGGATGTTAAGAATGATACTTGGTAACTTTTTAGGCGCTTGTTATGTTCGTTTGAGATTAAAATAACACTTGGTAACTTTGTAGGCACTTGCTAGGTTCGTTGGAGGTTAAGAATGGTACTTGGTAACTTTTTAGGCATTTGTTAGGTTCGTTTGAGATTAAAATAACACTTGGTAACTTTGTAGACACTTGCTAGGTTCGCTGGAGGTTAAGAATGATACTTGGTAACTTTTTAGGCACTTGTTAGGTTCGTTTGAGATTAAAATAACACTTGGTAACTTTGTAGGCACTTGCTAGGTTCGCTGGAGGTTAAGAATGATACTTGGTAACTTTTTAGGCACTTGTTAGGTTCGTTTGAGATTAAAATAACACTTGGTAAATTTGTAGGCACTTGCTAGGTTCGTTTGAGATTAAGAATGATACTTGGTAACTTTTTAGGCACTTGTTAGGTTCGTTTGAGATTAAAATAACACTTGGTAACTTTGTAGGCACTTGCTAGGTCCGCTGGAGGTTAAGAATGATACTTGGTAACTTTTTAGGCACTTGTTAGGTTCGTTTGAGATTAAAATAACACTTGGTAAATTTGTAGGCACTTGCTAGGTTCGTTTGAGATTAAGAATGATACTTGGTGTCTAAGTTGACAATCTTTGAACTAATGGGTTCACTTCAAGCTCACGAAGAAAGGTTGAACAAGTCTCCAAGTCAATCAGTAGAGCAAGTTTTTCATACCAAGCTCGATTTTGCAGAAAAGAAGACTTCCAAGTCCAACTTCAAATAACGGTGGAATCCAACACAAAAGAAAGATCAAGGTCAAAGGGACAAGGGAAAATGGCAAAGCAAATCTAGTAATTCCGACTCTCACTGCATTATTTGCAAAAAGTCAAATCATGAGTCTAAAGATTGTTACTTTAGATGCACTAAATGTCGGATTCCAAATCATTCCCAAAAAGATTGTTGGTTTCAAAATAAAAAGGAAAAAGATGAAGCAAATTTTACAAAAGAAGATGAAGGGGAGAAATTATTTTGTTGCACAATTGACCAAAGTCAATCTCAAAGTAAATGGTACCTGGATAGTGGTTGCAGTAATCATATGACAGGAAATAAAGACTTCTTTGTCAAGATTGATCGTAGTTTTAGCTCTTAAGTGCAGCTTGGCGATGGCAAAATGCAGAAAGCAGAAGGAAAGGGTGTCATTGTTGTTCACACCAAGAAAGGAAATACGAGGTATATTTCAGATGTTCTTTATGTTCCTGGCATAACTCAAAATTTGTTGAGTGTAGGTCAATTGCTCCAAAATGGATATACAGTTAACTTTGATGATGGCAAATGCATTATTCTAGACAAGAAAAATGACCAGATAGTTGCAAAGGTTGATATGTCAGTAACCAAAGTCTTCCCGCTTCTTATGCCATTAGAAGAGAATTTTGCTCTCAAAAGCGAAAGTCCAGATATTTCTCACTTGTGGCATTTAAGGTATGGTCATCTTTACAGCAAAAGTCTTCGTACTTTAAAATAGAAAAATATGGTGATTGGACTTCCAAATATTGAAGATGATGGAAAAATATGTGGAGGTTGCATTTATGGGAAAATCCATAGACTTCCTTTCCCTAAAACTTCATGGAGGGCTAAATCTCCATTAGAGTTGGTACATTCAGATATATGTGGCCCCACAAGAACTTCATCACTCACTAACAAGAGATATTACATATTATTCGTTGATGATTTTACCCGAATAATGTGGATTTATTTTCTTAATGAAAAATCAGAAGCTTTTGCTAGTTTTCTTCAGTTCAAGGCTCTTGCAGAAAATCAAAGTGGCAAAAAGATCAAGACATTGAGAACAGATCGTGGAGGCGAGTTCATTTATAAACCATTCATGGACTATTTCAAGGAGAATGGCATAATGAGACAACTCACAGTTCGACATAGCCCTCAGCAAAATGGCGTTGCTGAAAGAAAGAATCGAACCATTGTGGAAATGACAAGGAGCATGTTGAAGGCCAAAGATCTTCCAAATAATTTGTGGGCAGAAGCTGTTAATACAACTGTTTATATCCTCAATCGATGTCCTACTAAAGCAGTCGAAGAAAAAACTCCTTTCGAAGCATGGAATAAGAAGAAACCAGTTATTGATCACTTGAAAGTTTTTGGTTGTCCAGGTTATTCTCTTGTTCCTTCACGGGAAAGAGAGAAGTTTGATAAAAAGGGAGCTGAATACTTATTCATCGGATATAGTGATGAATCAAAAGGATATCGACTTTTAAATCCAAAGATGGAGAAATTATTGATATCAAGAGACGTAATATTCGATGAAATGGCCACATGGGATTTTGAGAATTATAGTTTTCAACCTTCTCAACGTGATGAAATTATTCAAGAGCCTGATTGGCAACCAGTTTCTCAGAATTTGGGATCACCAAGAAGTTCTCCGTCAACTTCGTCAAGATCTCCAATTGAAGCTACTTCAAATCAAGATAACTCAGAATCTCCTCCAAGAAGAATGCAGTCTTTGCAAGATATATATGATTCAAGTGAACACTTTGCTATGTTTGCTTGTGAGCCACAAAGTTTTGATGATGCCGCAAAAGAAGACGTTTGGAACAAAGCTATGGATGAAGAAATAGCTAGCATCGAAAGAAATAAAACGTGGGAGCTTCAAGACTTACCTCCAGGGAAAGATGCTATTGGCTTAAAATGGGTCTTCAAGACTAAATTCAACGAAGATGGTTCCATTCAGAAGCATAAAGCTCGCCTAGTAGCGAAAGGATATTCTCAACAGCCCGGTGTTGACTTTAATGAGACTTTTGCACCAGTAGCTCGCATGGAGACAATAAGGATTGTTCTAGCTTTAGCAGCTCAGTTACAGTTGAAGATATTTCAACTTGACGTCAAATCCGCTTTCTTGAATGGCGAGTTGGAAGAAGAAGTATATGTAGAACAACCTCAAGGGTATATTGTTCATGAAAAAAAGGAGAAGGTTTATTGACTCCATAAAGCCTTATATGGATTAAAGCAAGTGCCTCGTGCATGGAATAGAAAAATTGACGGATACTTTTGTTTTAATGGTTTTCAGAAAAGTCTCAGTGAACCATCTCTCTATGTGAAAAAGGAAGGAGTAAATTTCCTTGTGGTTTGCTTATATCTTGACGATCTGGTCTTTTTTGCAAGTAACTTAGAAATGCTGGAGGAATTTAAACAGAGCATGATGAAGAAATTTGAAATGACTGATTTGGGTCTCATGAAATATTTTCTTGGAATTCAAGTCAAACAACATCAAGGTGAGATTTTTCTTTCTCAAGAAAAATATGTTGACGATTTACTCAAGAAGTTTCACATGAGCAATTGCAAGCCAGTTGCAACTCCTATGGCATCAAATGAGAAGTTATGTTGTGATGCTAATGCTGGTAAAGCAGATCCAAAAAAATTTCGAAATGTGGTGGGCTCGTTGATCTATCTTACTAATATCAGGCCAGATATTATGTATCCTGTTAGCGTCATTTCCAGGTACATGAAAATGAACCAAACAAAAATCATTATGCTGCTGTTAAAAGAGTTTTGAGATTTTTGCAGGGTACCAAAAAACATGGACTAAAATATGTCAATGAGAAGGATTGTCAGTTGGTTGGCTACACGGACAGTGATTGGGCTGGTTCCCTTGATGATCGAAAAAGTACTTCAGGTTATGTGTTCTGTTTGGGATCTAATATAATATCTTGGAGTTCGAGAAAGCAACAAACTGTAGCCTTATCCTCATATGAAGCAGAATATACAGCTGCAACTGAAGCCGCTTGTGAAGTTGTTTGGTTAAGGAGAATTCTCAAAGATCTTCAAATAGAGCAGGCCATGCCAACAAAAATATTTTGTGATAATATGTCAACAATTGCAATGACCAAGAATCCTGTCTTTCATGCTCGATGAAAGCATATTGAACTACGTCATCATTACATTAGAGATTTGGTAAACAAAGAAGAAATCTACTTGGAGTTCATCAACACCAATGATCAACCTGCTGATATGTTTACCAAAGCTGTTACGTTAGATCAGAAGTTTGAGAAGTTCAAGAAGTTTTTGAAAATTACAAATTAAGAGGGGGTGTTAAATGAATAATTTGTAACCTCAATAATTAGTCCTTTGAGTTCTTGATTGTAACTCCTTGGAATATGTAAGGGGTCTAACAATATGAAAGGTCATGTAACTTCCTAGAGAGTTAATTCTAGGAATCTCTATAGTCTCCTAACAATATGAAAGGTCATGTAACTCCCTAATATGAAAGGTCATGTAACTTCCTAAGAGTTAATTCTAGGAATCTATAGAAGTCTCTTTTTAACACCTATAAATAGAGTTGTTCTCCACCCCTTGAAACTAAGCTCCAATTGAGCAAAGTGCCATAGCACTCAATACAAGAAAATTCTCCATATTATCTCTTCATTTTGATTTTGTCTCAATTTTTCCGTTATTGCCTCCAACAATAAATAGTTCACGATAACTACTTATCGGTTTTTTTCGGTTTAGATTGGTAAAACCGAGAGATTTTCTATTTGATTCATGGTTCTGCCCAAAAATCAAACTGAACCGAATATGCACACTCCTAGTGAAACTCATTGATAATACTATAAAAATGCTAATTTATAGTTCTTCATTCATGTTAATTTTGATACTCTCTCATGTTAATTTGTCTATTTTATAGAAATTTAAGCAAATTGAAGTTCGTAGATTAAATATGGTGAAAGAAAGGTAAAAATAATATTGATTTGAGAAAATATGTGAAAAGAGGAAGTGAAAATTAGCTCAAATCCAAGGGCACGACGCTAGGCGCTCAATAGTAATTGAAGTTGACGTACAAAATCGGTCATAATCAGCTCTTATAAACCTTTGGTGGTTGAGGAAAAATGAGGTGACATGTTGAGGTGACGAATTTTAAATAAGTTGAATAGTTTTTACTAATTATATATATTAACTATGATCGGTTTGGTTCGAGTTGAACCAATGATTTTATTTTTTGAAGCTGCAAACTAAATCGAATTGAAGCAACCGATCCTTAAAAATCACAATTCAACCCAAATCGAGAATTTGTCTAACCCACCCTAATTAACCCTTCTATCTTGTCTTTACCATGCCTTTGGCTAACAATGAATTTTAGTTTTTCTCATATCTGCGGGCGACGCCAAAAAGTCGTCTCGTGCAAGAACGTGATTTGGGTTGGATTGTTGGGGTTTTTTAACACACCTAATTACCATAATCATTTTCTCATCATCTATATTAAAAAATGATATATGTATTAGAAACTTGTGAACAAGAAACGATTCTAAAAATTATAAACCTCTTCAGCTTTGTCACATCACCTTCAACCTCTTCAGCTTTGTCACATCACCTTCAACTATCACATTTTGATACTTTATATGTCGGCTAATGACAAAGACAAGATATTAAATTAATTTCCGTTGGTAGGTCAAAATTTTCATCAACATTTTTACATGTCTATGAATTCGATCGGTATAAGGGATGAATCAAAATTTTCATTATACCGTCAAAATATCGATAAAACATATAAAAACGACAACAAAATGTTATATTAATATGAATATAATATAAAAATTAAGCGTTTTAACTTATTTAAATAGGGTAAAATATTTATCTACTAATTTTTTTTTCATAAATATTCATCGAAATTAAAATTTCTATTTTATTGAATTTCTATTGACATTTAAAAAAAAAAAAAATGAGAACTCGCCAATTTAATCTCGACATTTTATAACGACACAAGTTTTGTTAAAGTACTAAAGATAAAAATATAAAACCAACAGTCACTTAATTGAAAAACTAATCAAAACCCTAAGACACACCCAAAATGTTATTCTTTTTCCTTTTCTTTTAATTTTTCTTTTTCTTTTTTTTTCTTTTTCTTTTTATTTTTATTTTTATTTTTATTTTTCTTAATTCTACCAAAAAAAAAAAAAAAAAAAAAAAAAAAAAAAAAAAAAAAAAATCAACTTAATGATGTTACAACAACTCCCAAAAACTAAAACAAAAGGTATCAAGAATCAAAAAATATATATAAAATACATTTTTTTTTCTTTTTTTTTTCTTTTCTTTTACTAGAGGACAAGTGGAGCATAAATGCCACATGGAGTACCCCCAATAAATTCATTTGCCTAGTTGTCAATATGATGCATGCATGCTTTTGACAAAAGTGGTTCCTCCAAATCACTTTTACAGCTGCTTGTCTCATCTGAAGCTGCTTCATTTTCAATCCTTTGCTTTTCTTCTCCTTTCTCATTCCCATAATCCTTTGCTTTTCCCCAAAGAACAACATACAATCCAATAATTACAGCCACGCCACCCAACAAGCTGAAAAATTATTCGACAGAAACTTATGAACAAAACAGGAATCTTCACCCATACTTTTTTAATTGAAATTTGTCGTTTTTAACACATAAAGTCTCTATCAAAGGGATGCAAAGTTTAAAAAATTTGACATCATATAGCACGTGAAGGGATAGAAACAAACTTGAGGTCAAGCCTAGAAATACCATCCTCGATTTTCATCCCAAAATTTTCCCCAAAATTCAAATTGGAGAAAATTGCAAACCCTAAACTCTAAGTCCCTGTTCGATAATCATTTATATCGGTTTGATAATGATTTCGTCTTTTATTTTTTATTTTTGAAAATTGTGTTTGTTTCTTCCCAATTATTTTCACTAATAGTATAAAAACAATGAATTCTTAATCTAATTCTAAATTTAACAAACAAGTTTTCAAAAACTACAGTTACAAAATATATATATTACTTGAATTTTGAAAACATTTTTAAAAAGTAGATAACAAAACAAAAAAAATCATAGATACATGAAAATAATATTTATAAGCTTAGTTTTCAAAAATTAAAAACCAAATAGTATTTAAAGGTGCCTAGTCTTTTGTTTTTTTTTAAATTATGATTATAAACACTATTTTCACTTTTCTTCTGAATTTCTTTATTTTATTTAATCAAAGTAAAGAAATGATGAGTAAGCCTGCACAATTTTCAAAAACTAAAAATTAAAAACGAAATTGTTAACAAACACTGCCTAAATATTAAAATTTTAGAATAAAAAATAGACGTAGGAATTATTCGGTTAAAAAATGGGATCCGACCCCTGAATGGTGAACCCAAAAAAGCACCGAAGAGTATGTTGAGGTCCCGTATTGGAAAGATGAATGAACATCACTCACTATATAAGATACATGAGTTACTCATCTCATCGCCAATTGGTTTTGAGATGGAATTCATGTATCCAAAAATGGGATCCCACCACAATGGTGAACCCAAAGACCATCCATGTTGAAGACCTCACTCACAATATTAGATACATAGTAAATATCTTTCTCATTCCCCATCCCAAAAATTAACCCAACAAAAAAAAAATCATATTTTCAATCAAATTGAGAAATTTGCACCCAATTGGGGTTAGGAGGAAAATGGGAACCCTAATTATTGGAAAAGATAAAAAGCATATATATAATTTACCTTCCAGTAAAAATCTGCTCATGAAGAAGTATAGCTGCCAAAATAGTTGTAAGAATGGTGCAAAGAGGATTGAACATTGCAGAGTAGACAGGGCCCCTTTGGGAAACACACCATGCTTGAACAAAGAAGGCAATGCCTGACCCAACAATTCCCTAACAACAACCAAGTACAATAATAACAACTCAATTCATTTTTCAAATAACTCTAAAAAACAAAAAAAAAAAACCAAATTACTTACTGAGAAGAGGTAACAAATAACTTCAATATTTGAATGTATTTTCCATGTTTCTAGATTCATTGGCTCTACCAATAGAGTAACAATAATGGATTGAATTGTGGCAAAGAAGCACATCCATGCTGATAAAGATAAGTTGTCAGGATAGCATTTTGATGCCGGTACCTGTTTCATATACGACCATTTTGTTTGTGAGTGATTTTGTAATCTACTTCGTGTTTAAAATTTACTTTAAATTTATAAGCTCGAAACAAAGTAATTTTACAAAGAAAAAAAAAACCTCATTCTAGTTACCAATTGACATGTATTTCTTAGCTTAGGATTATTTTTTTATCTTTTGTTTTTGGCAATGAAATGATAAAATATATACCTGCAAAATCAACCAAACTGACCAGCAACAACAGCTCCCAAAGAGACACAAGCAACCCAATAACCAAGCATTGTGACTTTCACTTTCCACACCAAATAATATTGCAGATTTCACCTCTAAACCTTGTGTGCCATTCAGAAGCTTTGGACCCCTTAGAAGAGCCATGCACATCGCCCCACTCACACAAACCACTGTCCCTCCAATCTTTGCCATGCTCCTCAAGCTTCTCAACTTCACATTCTCCATTCTGCAAATTCCCGTCCCAATAGTTAAATTATCGCTCAACTCAAAAGCTTAAGTACTTTACTTTCTAATATAATCCGATCGCCAACTTACCCGACAATTGCCGCTATCACAAACGTCACCGCCGGAGTCAAATTTGCCATCGCGGTCGCCAGTGACGAGCTAGCTAAAAAAACTCCCTCAAAGTAAACATTTTGGTTCATCGTTGCACTGTCCAGTCCCAAAAATTAGAAAAAGACAAAAATGAAAAAAAAAATAAAAAAAAATACCAAATGGCTCATACAATCTTTTCATCTTTTAAATAATTCTCAAATTTATCTATAATCTTTTAAATTTCTCAATTGGATGTAATTCTCATTCAAATCCTTCTTTAAAAAAAAAAAACAAAATAAAGAAAGATTACGTCAAATTGCACTAAATGAATCATAAAAAAATGATCTCATGATTTTCTTGACAGCTAAATGTGGTAGGTTCAAGGCAGTTTGTCTCGTGAGATTAATCTAAAGTGTGCGTAAACTCAGGACACTTGCAGAAAAAAATGGTACTAAATGGACAAATAGAATTACAAATTGGGTTTTTGGTTCTAGTAGAATTCGAGCGATTTTTTACTAAAAAATGCAAATAGAGAATTTTCAAGAACACAAATTAAGATACTTTAAAAAGATTAAAGAATCTTTTCAAAAAAAAAAAAAATAAAGAATGAAAAAGACAGTCTTCCGAGAGTTACCCGACAAAAGCAGCAAGAAAGATCAAAGAAAAGCTCTTCAAGTCCAAAGAAAACCTCCTGGATTTCGACCTGTCATCTCCCAAACGTAAGAGAGAAAAAAAAAATAAAAACTTTTGAAAAGAAATTAAAGAAATAAGAATTAACCTGGAGAAATAAGCAATGGGTGCAATAAAGAGAGTGGCAATAGCCTGCCTGTAAACAACGAAGACTCTAGGGCTCATACCCTTCAAGAGGGCAGCTCGGGAGATGAGAGCCATTACGGCGTAGGTCACTTGAAGCCCAAACATAGCCATTGCAGGCAAATATTCTTCAACAAAACCCATTTTTCTTTTTCCTCTCCTTTACAATCTCAAATTTATATGTTGACAAGAGAGAGAGGTAAAAAAAAGAAAAAGGAAGGATACAAAAGTTAAATTGCTGGCTATGTTTGACGATAGTAACGTGGGGGGAATTATTTGGTGTGGTGAAGAGAGAAAGGCAGCTGAGATAGTACTGCCAACTCAAGTTTTTTTAATATGGTTTTTCATACTTGCAAATATTGGGAACTTTCTAAATTATATATACTTTTGAATTATTGTAGATTTGAATTTGTTAATGACAAAACAATCTCACATATCTCTTTAAATGGTTTAATATTGTCTATCTCCACCATAACCTCTAGTTTGCTTTGCTTTTGGATAAATCTTCTACTAACTAATGTGAGATTTTGTTTGTATTTTCGATTCTCTCATCAAATAGATACCTTGTATCAATATAAAGACGTCTTTTAGGTTTGTATCTACAATTCTAATACAACGTAAATCCTAGCCTCCGGCCTTTTGTGTTCTCTCCATCTTTTTATTCTCTCAAATTATCACAAAGTAACACGTGCGTCTCTTCTCAGATAGTCATTCATATGTTTACTCTTGATTGGCAACAAGTGTCCGCTCTTATCGAAGCCAATTGGAACCAAAATGTAGAGTAGATCGAAGCACGAATCGCATTGTGGGATATACCCTGGTGTCTTCCATTATTTTACCCTTAATCTCCTCCCCTCAAACAAAGATAGATATATCAGTCTACCTAATATAATAAGATTACTCTTTATCTTTCTATATTAGAATGTCTGACTTGATTGTCACGAGGATTTCACTCGTTTAGACCAAGACTCTAATAACTACTTGTTAAGGAAAATAGAATCCCTTTTTATTTCTTAAAAATTGTATATGATATAAACTCTTAGAATTTTGCTTTCAGTTTCATCCAAAATACGTTGAATGGTGATAGATAATGGTCTCACTTATAGCATGCATCTTTTCTTTCCTTACAAAATATCATTAAAAATCTTCAAATGGTATTATACGTGGACAATATACAACATGTCTTGATTGATTTGTTTTTTTTTTTTTTTTTAATTTGAAGAGTGGAAGGGGTCATATCATTAAAAAATATATATATTATAAAACTAAGGGTTGGTTGCATAAATAGCAATCAGGCCCAAAATAATGACAAATATAACAAAATATAAAATATTTACAAATATGGCAAAAAAAAGCATGATAGTCACTCACAATTATCATTAATAGTCATTGATAAAATGGTTATTATTGATATTCATTGATAAAATGTCACATGAGATCACACGAAATGTCACATGAGATATCACATGAAATGTCACAGATGCTATTAGTGACATCTTTATATTTTATTTTTGGAAAATAAAATTACTCATGATTTTCTTTTCGTTTGAGCCTCGAATGAAGTTGATATTTAAGGTTCTTTTTGAAGAACTAGGTTTTTGTAGCCACATTGAAGACAAAAACAGAGGCAAAAACGTGTTGGAGTTTTCTTCTCTTTGGCAGCACGAGTTGCTTGCTTTTGGTGTGGTTTTTGTACCCAAAGTTTATTTATGGGTTTTGTGTGAATCTCCTCAACAAGGGTGTTATTTGTACGGGTTCTGAGTGTGGGCGTTTATTTATGGGTTTTGGATTCATATGACGTCTTTATATTTTATTTTAGGAAAATCAAATTGCTCATGATTTTCTTTTCGTTTGAGCCTTGAATGAAGTTGGTATTTAAGGTTCTTTTTTAAGAACTAGGTTTTTGTAGCCACGTTGAAGACAAAAACAGAGGCAAAAACGTGTTGGAGTTTTCTTCTCTTTGGCAGCACGAGTTGGTTGCTTTTGGTGTGGTTTTTGTACCCAAAGTTTATTTATGAGTTTTGTGTGAATCTCCTCAGCACGGGTGTTATTTGTACGGGTTCTGAGTGTGGGTGTTTTGCAGAAGTAGAGTGTTTTCTTGTGAGCAAGATTGAGAGTTTTGTATTGACGAAACAGCTAGCGAGGATTCGTGGTGGAACCAAGGAAAAATTGGGCTCGATTGTATTTCGGGTTATAGTTCACTAGGAACGGAGGAAAAATGCGACAAGAGGGAAAACTGAGTTGTGTAAGACCTCGTGTACGCGTTCATTGACATAGTAAAGTTCTTTCCACCTGGATGTGCCCCCAGATGTAGGTGTAAACCGAACTGAGTAACCAATTGTTGTCTCTACTTCTACTTTATGTTTTTTGTTATTTTGTGCTTGCATGATTAAATTTATAATCGAGAAATCAGTCGTAGAAAGTGCCAAAGCATATAATCTATGACACTGAGCAATCCGTTCCAGAATTGTCATAGCTGATGGAACTGAGGTCCTAAAAACAACCAGAGGCGGAGCAGAAAGAAGCCTAAACTGGCTGAGGATCTTCAGGAATCAATAAGTAACAAAACGGGAGAGAGAAAACAGCTAACAATTAGCTTTTTCCTTCAACCCGAAAGCCATCGATAAATGTCGTCCCTACTGGTAAATTCAACCGGTAAAGATTGACCGGTATGGCATCACCGGTAAAGCACATCGGTGTGTCACCAGTAAGTTTCACAAACATACACCGGTAAATGGCACACCGGTAAACCTCGTGAATAAAACAATACCGATAAACCGATAAACTGGTATCGGTAAATTTTACGCCGGTAAAATCGGCCGAGAGGCTACCACCGGTAAATCGGTGAACCGATAAGCTTCTCAAGCTAGCACCGGTAAACTGAGACCGATAAGCCTCGACCAGTAAATCGATACCGGTAAGCTTCTCAAGCTTACATCTGTAACTCGATAAACCGATAAGCTTAGACCGGTAAATCAATATAGGTAAGATCCCACCGGTAAACCGGTCGAGTAAACATGACATGTTTACGCCGGTAAATCGGTGGACTGGTAACAATTACCGGTCTGCTCCTTCAGTAAATCATTTACCGGTATTACCAACCGGTAAATACCGACCGAAGAGCAAGCGCCAAACGTTAAGAATAATGTTGGAAGAGCCCACCGGTAAATTCCTATCGGTAAAACTCATCAGTTTACCGACCGGTAAGTTTACTAGTGAGCTCGAAGAAGGGAAAAATCGTACATTTTTTTGTTTGCCTTTTCGTCTCCGCAGCAACCACCCCTGCAAAATCCCATGAAGCTCAGTATGATCACGAGCATGGCGAGGACCACGCTCAGAGGAGTCCCGGGTATCCTCGGGCTTAGTAGCGGAGTTGTGGGACTCCTTTGAGCAAGGGATCTTTGAGGAGAAGTGCTTAGGGATGAAGAAGAAGATGATGGTGATGAGAGGATGAAGATGAAGTTCAGTGATTTGGGTATGATAAACATTTCATCAACTACCCAAACTTTCATCAATCCTAATCTCATCTATCCTTAACAATTAAAGATCAATTTGAGGGAAGAAGTATGAACCTTTCATTCTTCAATTCTTCAAAATAATTCCCTCAACAATTGCACCAAAACTTAAGGAAAGGTTCATCAATTCTTCACAACCTTTGAAGAATACCCATGGGAGGAGAGAGAGGGAGAATTTTAGCAAAGCTTCTTCCTCATGAAAGTGAGATTCTCTCTCTAAGCAAAAAATTTGCTTAATCAAAAGCCTAGGATTAGTGAAGCAATAGGTGTTATAAATTATTATATATAAATTTATTTATTATAAAAATTAATTCAAAATTAATTTTATAAATAAATAAATTTAATTATTTTTTTATTATTTAATTTAATATCAAATATTAATTAAATAATAAGACTAATCCCGATTTTTCGAAAACCAACTTTTTGCATATGAATCCCTATTCATATTTTCCTCTGAGCACATATTTAAATATGCCCATCCTCAAGCTCAAAGACGAATTTGGATTCCTCCAAATTCTTTCATTTGCATTGCTACACCGCTTTATCCGAGTTAACTAGGAGAACCTAAAGAACCTACAGATCATGAGCTCCAACGATACGAGATTATCCGGTCAAAACTCTTTCAACCGAACTAATCAACATTCTTTAACCCCATAGACTCCCACTATAGTCCGAGGGTTGCACTCTCCTCACTGTAGATATATTATGTCCTCTTGATATAACCATCACTAGTGTGTCGATCTTTCATAGGTCGTTCGTAATCACAACTGGTTCATTTAAACCGTTTAACCCCTACATTACTTCTTATTCCTTAAGTACCACTGACACCTCTAATGAGCAATTGATCGGTGATCCAATCAGCAGATCAGATCCCTCTCTAGCCAAGGAGAGGGTGGGCCTTTATTCAAGACCCGAAGTCAACTATTAAGGGAACAACCTATCTACTAACCCTGAAAGCGGGTTAGGAGTGAATTTCGTCTTGTTGTACTATGTCTCCAGCCACCTATTCGAGTTTATCCCCAAGATGGTAGGCTTATTGAGTCGGCGATCTAGCCAGTCTCACCCGTGCAAGTCAAATGATACTCTCGAATAAACAGGAGTTCATTGCGAGCTTAGGATTGAGATCGAGTTACCTTGGTCATCATATGAAAAAGTCGGTCTCTTCAGTAAACGGTGTTATAAAGAGAGAGTGACTTAATTTCGCAGTTCAGTCTTATGCAAACTTATTGCACAGGACGCCCTCGCTCGCACATCTCCATGTGAAACGATTCGGATCACATCGTTTTGTACAATACAAAGCGAGTCGCATCCAATAGTGTTACTAGGATAAGGTACACAGCCTTAACCATATACGATAGACCGTTTTGGCTGTCTACTTGAGCTTGATCCACAATCATGTCAAACATAAAGCTCAAGTACTCATCTCTCGCCATGGGTGTTAGTTATTGGTACAGGTTAATGCATGCAAACACGTTTCACTTTATTCCAGTAAACTTTTTTACTGAATAAAACTCAATAACACTTTATTGCTAAATAGAACTTTTACAAACACAATTGTTTACAAACTACGAGTTTTAGAACATAAATCTCAACAATAGCATATCTTGTGAAATTAACAATTTGTCTCAAACTTGGTCACAAGTTTGGTCACAACATAATTCGTGACACATTAGTAATTGCACCTTTTCTTAAAAAATAAATAAATAAATAAAAAAGTACCCATGACCCAACGACTCCGTATTTGCGAAACTGAGTCTGTAGCTACGTATTTTTGCCCGACTCTTTTTAAATTAATTTGCTAAGTTATTAATGTAATTGCATAATTTATGGTTTTTTTACTTGTTAATTTGTTTGTTATTAGTCTCATAATCCATGTTTTTATGGTTAATTTTGATTTACTTTTATCATGGTGTTTTGTTGGAGTAAAAAGACATAAATAAAATAACTAAAAGAGAAGTTTTTAAATCTTTGATTTAGTTGACAATTTTTTCCTCTCTTTTTTGGAGGAGCCATTATTGGCAAAAAAAAAAATTCAAATTTTGAAAATATAGCTAGTATTTATCCCAAAGTATGAATTTTGGCTTTAAAATTCCTCATTTTCTTGTTCATTGGGGGCTCATTTCACAACTTCATCTACACATTCTTCCATCTTACATTTTCCATCTTCCATCTTCACCATCCACAAACTCCCATTCTTTTTTCATACACTTCACACACATTTTTTTCATACACTTCCAAGAACACTATGACAACTCTAGCTTAGTTGGAGGTTGCACTTGGTAGGGCTTTTGTCCCAAGGATCCGCACCTCAAGCAACAAGTGAGTTTAGTGCTTTTGATTTGCTTCCTTCCCGAGCACCTTGAAAAATGTAGACGAAAGGTTTTAGTCTAGCTAATTTTTTTATTTTGTTTTATTTTCCTTCTTTAACTCTTCTTTATACAATGTGAGTTTTTTCACTTTATATTTGTTGTTCTAAGATTTGTTATTACTGTTTTTTTTTTCTTTACTCATTCCCATTTATTTACTTTTCATTATTCTTATTTCTTATTTTCATTTTTATTTATAAAAAAAATATTAGTGTTGAGAAGAGAGATGAAGAAAAAAAAATAGAAAATAATTTTGG
This sequence comes from Herpetospermum pedunculosum, assembly GCA_028017165.1. NCBI lineage: Eukaryota > Viridiplantae > Streptophyta > Magnoliopsida > Cucurbitales > Cucurbitaceae > Herpetospermum > Herpetospermum pedunculosum. Next base: position 61,164,262 of record CM051529.1, read on the forward strand.
GGAGATAATAAAATGGGGAGACGAAGAAAAAAAAAAGTTGAGTTTTAAAAGCAAGTTTTTTATTTTATTTTTGAAAGTTGTAATTAAGTTTTATTATTATTATTTATTTATTGTTTTTTTTTAAAGAAAAAAAGAAGTATTTGAGATGGGGGCTGATTTGCCACCCATGAAATCTGACTTTTTATTATCATTTTTTTTTCTCTTTCAGTCATGTTAAAGATTTTATTTTATTTTTTATTTTTTATTTTTTTTATCTTTTATTTATTTGTAAGTTTGTTTTAATTATTTTTATTTATCTATTTATCTATTTATTCATTTTTAGTTAACGTAACATCAATTTATTTTATTTTAATATATTGATCAATTATTTTGTTACTTTGATAGTAGTTATGTTATGATTTAATTTGTGCTAATCTTTTAATATCAACTAACTCTCTACTAACGTTTTTTATAAAAATATCCGACGACGGAATTTAGAAACATTTGGGAGTCCGATTTTTTAGAATTCTTGAGGTGCGGGATCGATCCTTTGGAAGTCCGAGATCGATTACAATATGTTTTTTAATTAAATTTCTAACATACTTTGTTATAGCATTTATATATTTTTTTCTATGTTTGGTTTAATATTACTATTATGTCTAATCTTTAAATTGTACTTTGCACATATTTGTTTATCCATTGATGTTGTGTTGTTTTTAAAAACTATATTTTAATGATATTTTCAAAATTATTTTAAACTTTTTATCACATTGTAAAATTATTTCAAAATCTTTAAAATTACACTCTTTGTATTTTATGAAAGTTTTATAACTAAAATGTTATTTCAAAGTTTTCTAATCTTTTTTTCTCGAAAAGTGATTTTGATTTGTTTTCAAAACCGTTTTTTATAAAATTTCTTACGATGGAATCTAGGAACATTTGGGAGTTCGATTTTCTAGAATTCTTGAGGTGAGGGATCATAATCTTTGGGAGTCCGAGATTTTGATCCCAAGAAAAAATGAATTTAATTTAAACAAAAATGTTTTGTTTTAAAAAAAAAACTCTCTTACGAACGACTATCCTATGACGGAGTTTGAGAAATTGTAATATTCTCTCATATTCTTGAGGTGAAGAATATTCTTAAGTATAAGAAGTATCTCTAATATAGTCAAAATCGATGGATAATTTCCACTTATTTTATGGGATCATGACTTCAAATATTGGAGAAATGAGCGGTAAAAATAAGACATTGTTTTAAAATATAATGTTTTCAAGCAAACTCTTTAAAAAATCTTTTAAATTCAACATAAAATTTTGTCACCGTTTTTAACGAGAGTTGTGGGGTGCTAATACTTTCCTCACACTCAATTGACTCCCGAACCCAAACTCTGTTTTCGCATACCATTTTGTTATATAACTTTTCTTTTCTTTTTTTAAAAGTTATTTTATTGTATTTCGGTGCCCAATCACACCATAAAAAAGATTGGTGGCGACTTCTTTTATTTGTTAAAATATTCCCTTTTTTCGAGGACGTCGTCCGCTCCGCGTCGCAGGCACGTGGCGACAGAGCCTATTCAAAGTCAAAACAACAAGTGTTTGGTTTTTTTTCCGATATGGATTAAAATTATTGTCTGTTTTTAATTCTTTCGAGCTTTTGATAAATGTATGGGCTGGATTGTGACTCTTGGAATGCTTTCATGTGTAGTTTAGATTGGTTAATTGGGGATGTGAGGTTGACGTTGGGTAGGATTAACGTTTGGGCATTTCTCGGAGTAAGCTATTGTTGCGTGCTCAATGTTTAAATTAAAGATGCAATGGTAGAGCACTCAGAACATGCAAGCATACATGGTCTTGTAGCAAGTAATAAGTATTTTTTCATTCGATTTCCCACAGAGATTTTTTCTTAGTTACTAGCGAAGGGAGTTGTTAAGTGAGATTGGGTGGTTTAAATGGGGTAGATTTGGTTTTAAAGTGTCTAACTATTAAGGAATGTGTGAGATATGAAAGCATAAACAAGTGCAAGTAAATAATTAAACTCGAATGCAGAGAGAAGAGAACAACAAACTAAGAAAGAAATGGCTAAGGCAAAATTTTGAACTAAGAGAATTGCGGAAACAACAATTTTCTAGCAATGTTACTAACAGCGAATTAGGGGTAAAGTAGGGAAACAAGGGCTACTAACGACTCCCCTATAGGCTTTTTCATACGATTCTCAAGCAGTAGATCAACTCATCATGCATCAAACTAACTCATTCTCATGTATCTTTCGATTTCATGCATTAGATCCTTTAGTTTACTCATGTCCAAGTAATGCCTTAAGCATCTATTTATAAAAGCAAGTTAATGGTTTGTACTAGGAAAACGCCTATTCCTAGGTCGGTTTCTGGCTACCATGAAAGGCTAGCATGAATGTACGACTCTGAACTCTTACTCCTTCTAGAGGTTAGGAGTTCTTTGGACAAAATGGATGGCCAATCGAAATTTCCCGTGGGATGAAGCTTACATACATTCAATGCATTTGAAAGCTAACCGACATGCTTGATTCACGTATTTCTACCTACAGACTTGTCATTAGCATGCCCTTATGTGGTTTAGTTACTCATGGATGAAGATGGAGTGGAAAGAATAGGTGGAGAAGACATGCTTAACAGTAGTCAAGAAGAAACGACAGCAAACAGAAGAGGTGGAGACTTGCGAAGTGATGAAATAACGCTTTGATTAACCAATGTTTGAACTAAACAAATAACAGCTTTGAAGTGATAGAAACTAAACAGAAGTGAACGAAATGATGTAGAGTAGCAAACATAAACGAATTACAGCAGACAGCAATGAAAACAGAAACAGAAAGCAATAAAAGCAAGTAGATGCGTGCGTAAAGCCCCTCGTCGCAAGCGCCTCGGTTGAAGGGAGAAGGAGAGCTTTGTTTGGATGAATCCAATCAGAAGAGAAGACAAATCTTCTCTTCTTCCTCTCAGATTATCGACTCCAACAGCTGAGTCCTTCAAGCCAACAAACAGATGAGAAAACAGGAAGACCAGACTGCGCTGAGATGGGAGTTCTGACCTCCTTTTATAGTGTTCTGCAGGTACGATTGGGCCGAGGAGAACCATCCATTCTGAACAACAATACTCCACGTGGCAGCAGGAGAAAAAACGAGCGGCTGAAAGATCGCAACAAAATAGAAATCAGTTAAACAAGTAACAACTTTCACTTAAAACATTGCTGAGACCGCAATGTTTCCGCAATGCTTCAGCAATGTGCAATTTTCACTCTTTAGCTTTGTTTTTGGTTCTTTTCCTTTCCTTTTACATATAAGTCCTAATTTAGCTTCCTTCTACTAATTCTCATATATAAGCACAAGTTTAAGCCAAATACTACCAAAAACGCTTAAGAGTGTACATCTTTCCCTATCAAATAAGTCCTAAAATAGTCACTTTTGGAGACGTAACAGCTATCAACCTTAAAGAATTAAATTTGTAGATTTTAATGTTTATGTTATTGAATGTTGTTACGAATTGTTCAGGTTAGACAATGACATTTGCAAACGGAGGAATTGGTGTGTAATTGTCGCTTCAAGGTAAGTGGCCTAACTCTCAGCTTAGAACGTCTCATGGCTTCGATATATGTCTCAGTTGAGCTGAACGCATAACATATGCTATTGATTATCTGTTCAGTATGTTGATTCAATTAAGTTAAATGTATGGCATACGCTCGTGAAGGGTTGTGTTCTGTTAAGTATGTGGATTCAGCTAAGTTAAATGTATGACATATGCTCGTGAAGGGCTATGTTCTGATAAATATGTTGATTCAGTGTTCTGTTTAGCATGTTAATCCAGTTAGAATTGTATGGAATGACATATGCTCTAGATGAGCAGTGTTATGTTTCGAGATATCAGAAATAAACATGATTGTGTTAATTCAGTTGACCTGTATATTTAACATGTACTCTTGATGGGTAGTGGTTGTTTAGAGAGATCTCGGTTGTCATGTTAATTAAGATAGAATTGTATGTTTGACATATGCTCTTTATGGACAGTGTATTGTATAGAGAGATCTTAGTTAGACACGACCATGTTGCTTTAGTTAAACTGTATGTAAAACATGTGCTTTAGATGAGTAATGTTCTGTTTAGAGAGGTCTCAGTCATACATGATTATGCTAAATGTATAATGTTTATTTAGTGACAATTATCTTCCCTTAGTAAGATGTGTACACAGATGAGCATGATACTTTATATCAACTTCAGTTACACTCACCATTCAAATATGGTGTAGTTCTGATATTTTATATCAGCTTCAGGTACAATCACCATTCAGATCTGGTTTAGTTCAAGAAGTACATTCACCATTCAAATATGGTGCAGATCAGCAAGTACACCCACCATTTAGATATGGTGTAGTTCAGTATGTACGCTCATCATTCAGATATGGTGTAGTATATCTGATGCTAAGTTGGACGAGACCTAACATCACTAGCAGATAGCCAACTATCCTCCAGTGGTGTTTTGTCTATGTACCCTCCTCATTTAGATATGGTGTAGTTCAGTAGGTATGCTCACCATTCAGATATGGTGCAGTATAACTGATGCTAAGTTGTAGGGGTGCAAGAAAAAATTGACAAACCGAAAAAACTGCTTAAACCGACCGAAACTGAACCGGTTTGGCAGTTTCGACTTGAAAATAATGAAAACCGAATATTTTCGGTCGGTTTTGAGTTTTTGCTAAGTTGAACTGAATATTACGAACCGACCGATACTGCTTAAATATTAAAAAATTGATATTATGTCTAAAATCATTTGTGGCACAACTGGTGCATGTGTGTTCTTGCATGCTTCAGGTGTTGATTTTGAAACCTGAGGTATAACCTTTTATCAAAACATTTTCAGCCTTCACCCATTTTGCCTATTCAAACCCAGTCGAACCGAACCGTTTACACTCCTACTAAGTTGGGCGGGACCTAACATCACTCACTAGTGGATAGCCAGCGAGACTTAACATTATGGATAGCCAACTATCCTCTAATGGTGTTCTGTTAGATCAGGCTCAAAGAAACACCATTCAAAGTTGGCATCATTTCGAGTTAGGTTGATTGTCACTCAGTCAGAACATAATTTTGTTAGAACAGTTAGAACCCTTCTTGTTTTTCATTTGCATGATTTTTACTTGTGAGTGCATTCAGCTGGGCTACTTACTGAGTATTTTAAATATTCACCCAATTTTTATTGTTTCTTTTTCAGGCGTTAGCTTAAGCATGCCAGGCGGGGACGAAAAGTGTTATTCTTGCTAGTCGGGCCTTGGTGACAACGCAATTTAGGGGTCTCAGGATTTAGTTCATTGTGCTTAGAAGAGTTTCTAGACTTAAGACTTTGTTTTCAGCTTGTAGCTTAGAATTGTGGAATGTATTGGATTTTCAGTGACATTTTAATATTATTAGTTGTTATTCTCCTCTGGGTTCCAAAAACTCAAGAACTCGTCACCTTTATCCAGGTCGTTTTTATGAAAACTTTGATTTATGACATCTCTTATGTCTTAGGGGTATTTTTGTATGTGTTTAGTAGCGTCCCAGTCTAAGTCTAGGTAAATACTTGGGGCATTACAATAAAATTGCTCATGATTTTATTTTATTTTGAGCCTTGAATGGAGTTGGTATTTGAGGTTCTTTTTGAAGAACTAGGTTTTTGTAGTCACATTGAAGACAAAATCAAAGGCAAAAACAAAGTAGTGGAGTTTTCTTCTCTTTGGCAGCACGCAAGTTGCTTGCTTTTGGAGTGGTTTTTGTACCCAAAGTTTGTTTATGGGATTTTGTGTGAATCTCCTCTACAAGGATGTTATTTGTACGGGTTGTGAGCGTGTGAGCGTTTTGCAGCGGTAGAGTATTTTCTTGTAAGCAAGTTTGAGAGTTTTGTATTGACGAAACAATTGAAGAGGTTTTGTGGTGGAACCAAGAGACAATTGAGCTCGATTGTGTTTCGGGTTGTAGTTCACTAGGAACGGAGGAAAAATGCGACAATTAAGGAAATGCGAGTTGTGTAAAACTTCATGTACGCGTTCATTGAGATAGTGAAGTTCTTTCCACCGGATTGTGCCTCTAGATATAGGTGTACATAAAGTAGAAGTAGAGACAACAATAATTGAGTTCCGGTCTAGAATTGTCATAGTATATCTTGTGATATTATTCGTGACAAATTAGTAATCGCACATTATTGAAGTCGAGTTTGAAAATTTAAGTTGCCGGCAGAGTTCAGGGATGAGCTGTGAGATAAAAGGTATCAGTTGGCACTTGGCAATGACATGGAGCCCATGTGCCATTTTTCTATACAAGATTTTCTTCTAAATATTAAAGAGATTAACGTGCAGAAATCTGTACTATCCATCACCGACACTTAGTTCTATTTTTAATTTTATTTTTGTATCAAAGTTCTCAAAGGTATAAGTCTTTGAGATGGAATAATCTAGTGTCGAAGAACACCACTAATTATTAATTGTATTTTATATTTCTAGATACGTGTTAATATTTTCAGCTAGGTGGATTTAAAATTTTGATCGCAATTTAATTAATTATTCAAAATGTGTTTCATAAAATTTTTATAAAACATAAAATTAGTTATATAAACTATTATTAATTAATTTATCAACACATTTTAGATTATAAATTTTGTATAATTATTATTTTACAATATCATATAATTTATAATATATTATAATATATACATTTTTTCCTTGCAAAAATATTTAATTAAGGAAAATTGTATTAGATATCAATTTAGAGTAAAATAATTAAAAATATAGCATTTTATAAAAAAAAAAATTGTAAATATGGCAATTTCTATCACTCATAGAAGTCTATCATCTAAGTTTTTTATAGAATTTTGTCTGTGACTATATCACTGATAATAGTTTATCAGTGATAGTCATATATCAGCAATAGCAGTCTATCAGTCATAGTCTCGTTGATTTTTTGTTATATTAACAAAATGTTTTATATTTTGCTATAGTTGCCGTTATTTTGGACCTGATTGTTGTTTATGCAACCAACCCTTTAATTAATGTGAGGATTAAATCAATAACATTTTGGTCAATAGCACAACCTTATGTCAATTGAGTTATGCTCGATTCGACTAATATACACATTAAAATTTAACAAAATCGATTTGAGTTTAAAACATGAAATATTATATTTATTTAATTTTTTTAAATATAATTTTACATTTTTAAAATTTCAAATTCAAAATCTAGATCCACTCAAAATAAACATACATTATTTTAAGGATTTCATTATTAGAATCATAGGATTCGAAAATAATTTTCATTGTTTGAATCATAGAATTCGAAAATAATTTTAGAATTCGAAAATAATTTCTAAAAACAGAATTCAGATTGCATATCAAACTCAAAAACATAAAACACAATCGAAATTGCCTACCATCCCCTTTAATTTTTTTGGTTTTTCTTATCGATAATTTTTTTGGTTTTTCATATCAAACTCAAAAACATAAAACATATCATTAATTTTTGCAATTAATTTGGATGGTTTTTCTTATCGGATCTCTTACTAAATTTTTGAACTCACAAATGCTGGAAGTGAGTGTTGAGATAACGTATAAAAAAAATTAATAGTATCTGCTTAAAACTTTGGATCTAGTGATAATTTAATATAATACCAAAACATATATTTTATTTTAAACTCATACAATGTGTCATTTCTTTTCCAATTAACCATTGTTAGAATCTACAACATAATAAATTTAGCCCGAGTGTCTTACAAACAAATATATATAAGAGGTCATGATTTTGATTTTTTTTCTTCTTTATTTTTGAGATGGGTGTCATGGCATCGTTTCGAGTAAATATATAATAGTACAATCAGCATATTAAAATTTCGTCGACAGCCGATATTTCCATCGATATTTCCACGTGTTTATCAGTTCAACATCAACATACAGAGTGAATCGACATTTCCATTATAACATGAAAAATTGATGAGATATTAACAAAAATAACAACAAAATATAATTATGATGAATATAGTTTTATTTTTTTTCAAAGCCAAAAATATAATATCGATAGTAAGTATTTTAAGTCATGCAAATAGAGTAAAATATTTATTTAATAATTAAAAAAAAATCTCCCTAACAACGGTAAGATTGTTAATTTTTGAGTAAGTGAACATAACTCAACGATAATTGACATGTATTTCTTCTCTTAAGATCGAAGGTTCAAATTCTTATACTTGTATTAAAAAAATGATAATTGATCAACTTTAATTGGAATTTTTTTTTCTTTTACTTTTGCCAATGAAATGATAAAATATATACCTGCCCAATCAACCAAATTGACCAGCAACAACAGCTCCCAAAGAGACACAAGCAACCCAATAACCAAGCATTGTGACTTTCACTTTCCACACCAAATATTGCAGATTTCACCTCTAAACCTTGTGTGCCATTAAGAAGCTTTGGACCCCTTAGGAAGAGCCATGCACATGGCACCACTCACACAAACCACTGTCCCTCCAATTTTTGCCATGCTCCTCAAGCTTCTCAACTTCACATTCTCCATTCTGCAAATTCCCGTCCCAATAGTTAAATTATCGTTGAACTCAAAAGCTTAAATACTTTACTTCATAATATGATCCGATCGCCAACTTACCTGACAATTGCCACTATTACAAACGTCACCGTTGGAATCAAATTCGTTATCGCAGTCGCCATTGACGAGCTAGCTAAGAAAACTCCCTCAAAGTAAACATTTTGGTTCATCGTTGCATTGTCCAGCCCCCAAAATCAGAAAAAGACAAAAACAAAATGGTTCCTACAATCTTGGGAACTTTCTAAATTATATATAGTTTTGAAATATTGTAGATTTAAATTTGTTAATGCCAACAGAATCTCACATATCTCTTTAAACAGTTTAATATTGTAGGTTAGGAGTACAAACAATATCCTACATTATAGCATAAGGAAAAGATCTTGGTTATATAAGAGAAGAAAATATGAGTTATTTTGGGTGAAACCAAAAGCAAAGCTATGAGGGCTATGTCGCAAGTGGACAAAATTATCATACTATTGTGAAGATGCTTGGGTTCATTGTCCTTAATAAGTGGTATCAGAGTCATGCCCTTGACTTAGTCATGTTTGTATAATCCTCGGTGTCGAACAAAGATATTGATGAGAGCCTTCAAATGACCTAGTCATAATTAGTCATTAGTGAATCTGGTGTTGAACTTTGCTGAACTTTGCTAGCTCAAGTGTAATTCAGATGGATAACTATCTGAAGGGTCGTGGTTGAGCTTCATATGGTAATATGCTCAAGTGTAATACGATCCTATCTAGGGGAGGTACTTAGTTCGAGGGGAGGATTGTTGGAAACAAAGTAGGCTTAAGTGTTGTATTTTGTTCGAGGGGAGGAATTGTTAAGAGTACAAACAATATCTCACATTGGCTAAATAAGAGAAAGATCATGGACATATAAGAGAGGACAATTATCTCCAATGGTATGAGGTCTTTTGGGTGAAACCAAAAGCAAAGTCATGAGAGTTATACTCAAACTGGACAATATCATACCATTGTGTATACATTGTGTAGATACTTGAGTTTGTTGTCCTTAACATTGTCTATTTTTGTCGTAATCTCTCGTTGCTTTGCTTTTTATTTTATCCAAAATGTTTCGAACAATCTGAGAGGTGGTTGTCCTCCTTTTATATTTCGATCTTTCTTTTCCTAAGTCACTGTGGGATTTTGTTTGCATTGACAATTCTCTCATCAAACAAAGTATTAGATTAAACATATTATTAGATATTATTATATTACCTTTTGAACTAGTTGCTATTCATATTTGTATCTTATAATGCAATTCTAATACAATGTAAACTCTAACTCCTTTTGTGTTTTCTTCCTTTTTCTCTAAAGTTAACATAATATTAGAATCGTATGATTAATTTTTAGGTGTGAAAACTAAGCTTATAAATACAACTTACACTCATATGTTTTTTTGTTGTGTTATCTACTTTCTAAAAATGTTATCAAAATTCAGTCCAAGTTTTGAAAACTAAAAAATATATACTTTTTAAAAGAAAAAATTTCTTTTTTAATTTTGTTTATTAATTAAGAGAGGGGAAACCCTAGTAAAGAAATAGTGAGGAAACATAATTTTCAAAAACATAAAACAAAAAAAAATCGTTATGAAAGTGTATGTTGGTGCCATAATCTAGACACGATGAATGCACACATGACTTTCACTTGACACTAACGTTAAATTTATTGTTCTGAGGACGAGACCACCTGCAAAAGAGAAGAGATGAACATCGGTGTGGTGCTAGTCACACACACTCCGATGCGTACGTAAGTCAGTTGATGGCTCAGAGTTTAGCTAGTATTTTAATGTGCCAAGTTTGATTTACCTTTATTGGAGTCACAGTGACCTATTTATATGGTGTGGGTAATTGGACTCTCCTATTCCTTCTCGGATATCTCCCATAGAAGGACCAGATCGAACTTCCTCCAAGCTCTCATGAGCCGTGTGCATGCCCTTAATTCATAGCCCCACATAAATCTTTGGTAGGTTCTGCCTCGGTCCCCCTTACCGAGGTCGAGGTGGATGATTTGGATTGAGGGCCCAAATCTTTCTTCTGCTTTCGTTTCGTTTGCTTCCCCTCTAGGCCGGTTCAAGCTTGGTTTCAGCCATAATATCTTTTATCTTCCGAATTTATTCATTTGGTCCATTTTTGCCCATAATAGTGTATATTTTTTTAAACGAAACTCTAAAGACAAAAGATCTATTTTTTTATATATATTTTGTTGGTGCAGGTGTGTTAGGCTAATTTTATAGGCTTGTTTATTTTTGTCCAAGTTTTCAAGATCAGAGGCAAAATGTCACAGGCAATGTCATATGAAATGTCACATACGCAAAATGTCACAGGAGATGTCACATGAAATGTCACAGACGCCGCTAGTGACAGATTTGGGAAGATTTGTTCTTGAAGCTCCATTTTTTGTTGAAGAATATCTTTTAAAAATATGATTGGTGTTTTAAATGGATAAATGAGTTAGCTTGAATTCATATGACATCTTTATATTTATTTTAGGAAAATAAAATTGCTCATGATTTTACTTTCTTTTAACCCTTGAATGAAGTTGGTATTTAAGGTTTTTTTTAAGAACTAGGTTTTTGTAGCCACATTGAAGATAAAAACAGAAGCAAAAACATGGTGGAGTTTTCTTTTCTTTGGCCACACGAGTTGCTTGCTTTTGGAGTGAATTTTGTACCCAAAGTTTGTTTATGGGTTTTGTGTGAATGTCCTTTGCAAGGTGTTATTTGTAAAGGTTGTGAGCGTGAGCATTTTGTAGAGGTAGAGTGCTTTCTTGTAAGCAAGTTGGAGTTTTGTATTGACGAAACATCTAAAGAGGTTTTGTGGTAAAACCAAGAAAAAATTGGGCTCGATTGTGCTTCGGGTTGTAGTTCACTAGAAACGTAGGAAAAATACGACAATAGAAGAAGTCGAGTTGTGTAAGACCTCGTGTACGCGTTCATTGACACATTGTGAAGTTCTTTCCACGGGTTGTGTTCCCCAAATGTAGGTGTAAACTAAACTGGTTTACCAGTTGTTGTGTCTCTATTCAACTTTATGCTTTTGGTTATTTTTTTTGCTTGCATGATTAAATTTATAATTGAGCAATTTCTTCTAGAAAGTGTCAAAGCATAATATTTGACACTGAGCAATTTGTTCCAGAATTGTAATAGTATATCTGGTGACATTAACATTGTAATAGTATATCTGGTGACATTAACAATTTGTCTCAGGCTTGGTCACAAGTTTGGTAACACCATATTTCGTGATAGATTAGTAATTACACCCTAGATTATTAATTTCATATTTTCTTCAAAAACTAAAAGTGAGAAAAGAATAACAAAATATATATATTGGAGTAGAGTTTTGGGAATTTAAGGAGACGGGAGAGTTCACAGATGAGTTGTGAGATAAAAGGTATTACTTGACAATGACATAGAGCCCAAATCTAAATTCGTCTATCATCATCATCGGGGTTTTACATTAAAAAAAAAAAAATTGAATCTTCAGCCAAATCAGTAGAGTGTCATCCTTAATTGATGGCTACATATGCCAATTGGACAACTACAAGTTCTCCTCCAATTCGTCCAAAATCGTTCTTAAGATCTTCCTCTAGTTCGTCTATATCCTTGATGGCTCCATATGAAGATCTTTTGATCTCCTTCTTTCGAATCTTCTGTTCGGAAGCAATATTGTTGCTCCACCCATATGAAGAGTATGCATGATGTGGGCAGGTATATAATTAATTTTATTTGTCATTTTTTTCTTGTTTTTGAACCTATTAGTATTTACTTTTTCCTTTCTATTTTTAAATATATACTAATGTTTGAGTGTATTTATCAATATACTAATTATCTAGACTTTTATAGACACGTGTATTTCCTAATATATACTAATTATAGGAGTGTATTTCTCAATATACTACTTATCTAGATTTTAATAGACCCGTATATTTTCCAATATATACTAATTATTAGGTGTATTTCTCAATATGTGTAGTACTTATCTTAAGTCATCGTTTTAATCAGTGTTACGTACGTGGTGTATTTCTTAGTATAGACTACTTATCCTAGATTATCGTTTTAATCAGTACTATTAGTATTCATCTATGTAATTTTTGTGTTTTAATATATTCAATTCATGATGTGTTTCAGAGTTTTAAGTGGGAGATTTCTTCTATGGCCTTTGTTGAATGCATTGGGTCTTCCATTCGAATTAGTCTACCGGTTTACTAATTTTTATTGTTTCTTTTTTATTTTTCCAATATATACTAATTATTGCCTCCCTATTCTCGGTATCTTCAAGATAATGTATACTTTAGCAATACATTGATTGTGATTTCGATTTTTCGTTTGAATCGGTAGCACCATTACTACTTTACTAATTTGAATTATTCTAACGGTGTACTAATTTTTGTTATTTCTTTTTATTTTTTTCGTATTTCTCTCTAATTTAATCTTTCATTCTTTTTATAGGGAGTTTGCTTCCATTTTTCAACTCGTAAATATATGGACGGTGGCATTTTGGTCCCAACACATTTTTTATAGATCATACTAAATATAGAAGTTAACTATTTTCGAAGACTTATTTTTCGAATTGCATTATTACATTTAAGATATTTCTCTTGTTGGCTTTTTTTTCTAATAACTCCACAAATTTACAATTTAAATCTAGATTTTCAATTATATGGTATTTTAGTAACTTCAACAATATTAAAAGAATCTCCGAAATTGGTTTGGTCATAATTTAATTTGGTGATTCTTCTGGTTAACCCTTAATTTTTTATATTTTCTTAATTTAATTTAATTTTATTTATATACTCCAATTTTAGAGCATGATGATAAGGGGTGTACATGGATTGAGTTGTTCGGTTCTCCAACCTAACTAACTCAATTATAGTACTCGGCATGCAGCCCAACCCGACCCAACTCTTTCTCTATTTATTTATTTTTCTTTTACTTTTTCTTATTTTTTACTATAGTACAAGTGGACCATAAATGGCAAGAGGAGTACACCAAATAAATTACTTTGCCTAGTTGTCAATATGATGTATGCATGCTTTGGACAAAAGAGGTTCCTCAAAATCACTTTTACAGCTACTTGTCTCCGCTGATTCACAATCTTCTTCTTGTTTTTCAACACTTGTACTTTGTTCATTCACATAATCCTTTGCTTTTCCCCAAAGAACAATGTACAATCCAATAATTACAGCCACGCCACCCAACAAGCTGAAAAATTATTCAAAAGAAACTTATGAACAAAAGAGGAATCTTCACCCATAGTTTTTTAATTGAAATTTGTCGTTTTTAACACATAAAATCTCTATGAAAGGGATGCAAAGTTTTAAAATATTTACATCATATAGTACTTGAAGGAATAGAAACAAGCTTGAGGTCGAAGTCGGGGTCAACCCTAGAAATACCATCCTCAATTTTCATCCCCAAAATTTAAATTAGAGAAAATTGGAAACCCTGAACCCTGTTTGATAACTATTTATGTCTTGTTTGATAATGATTTTGTTTTTAATTTGCTATTTTTTTAAATTGTGTTTATTTCTTCACAATTATTTTTCTGTTGTTTTTATTAATTATACGGAAACAATTGAATTCTTAGTAAAATTCTAAATTTCAAAAAACAAATTTCAAAAACTACTATTAAAAATAAATAAATAATTAAGCTCATGATCCTGCGTGAAAATAATATGTATAAGTTTAATTTTTAAAAATTAAAATTTAAATAGTTTCTAAAGGTGGCTTATTTTTTTGTTTTTAAACAATAAAATTATAAACATTAATTTCTTTCTTTTTAGTCTAAATTTTGAAAATTAAAAAATAATAATAATTTTTTTTTTTTAGAATTTGGTTAAGAATTTAAATCTTTCTTTGAAAAATGTAAAAATCAAAGTAAAGAAATGACGAGGAAGTCAACACAATTTTCAAAAACTAAAAATTAAAAATAAAATTGTTATCGGTTGCTAAATATTAAAATTTTGGAATAAAAAAATAGACGTAGGATTTATTCCATCAAAAAATGGGATCCGACCCAAGAATGATGAACCCAAAGAAACACCATCTTGAGAGACATGTTGAGGATCTCGGGACATGTTGAGGATCTCGCATTGGAAAGATGAAAGACCTCACTCACAATATAAGATATTTGGTTGCTCCTCTCATTGTCAATTGATTTTGAGATGGAACTTCACCATATCTAATATGGTATCAAAGTCTATGAAACTCAAACAGGTATTTGATGATGAGGATCTCACGCTGGAAAAACTCATAATATCTAAGAGGGTTGAGGTTTGAACAATTTGTCATTTCCCATCCCAAAAATTAACCCAACAAAAAAAAAATCATATTTTAAATCAAATTGAGAAATTTGCACCCAATAATGGAACCCTAATTATTGGAAAAGATAAAAAGCATATATATAATTTACCTTCCAGTAAAAATCTCCTCATGAAGAAGTATAGCTGCTAAAATAGTTGTAAGAATGGTGCAAAGAGGATTGAACATTGCAGAGTAGACAGGGCCCCTTTGTGAAACACACCATGCTTGAACAAAGAAGGCAATGCCTGACCCAACAATTCCCTAACAACAACCAAGTACAATAATAACAACTCAATTCATTTTTCAAATAACTCTAAAAAACAAAAAAAAAAAACCAAATTACTTACTGAGAAGAGGTAACAAATAACTTCAATATTTGAATGTATTTTCCATGTTTCTAGATTCATTGGCTCTACCAATAGAGTAACAATGAGGGATTGAATTGTGGCAAACAAACACATCCATGCTGATAAAGACAAGTTGTCGGGATAGCATTTTGACGCCGGTACCTGTTTCATAATACATCCATTTTGTTTTTGAGTGTTTTTGTTTCTTTGTTTTGTAATCTACTTCGTGTTTAAAACTTACTTTAAATTTATAAACTCGAAGAAATTAATTTAAAAAAAATCGAGCATAACTCAATTGACATAAGGTTGTGTCCTTGATTAAGAGAGATCATAGGTTCCATTCCTGCATTAATTAAATATCTTTTGTTTTTGCCAAATTATTTTTTTTATCTTTTGTTTTTGCCAATGAAATGATAAAATATATACCTGCAAAATCAACCAAACTGACCAGCAACAACAGCTGCCAAAGAGACACAAGCAACCCAATAACCAAGCATTGTGACTTTCACTTTCCACACCAAATATTGCAGATTTCACCCCTAAACCTTGTGTGTCATTAAGAAGCTTTGGACCCCTTAGAAGAGCCATACACATGGCCCCACTCACACAAACCACAGTCCCTCCAATCTTTGCAATGCTCCTCAAGCTTCTCAACTTCACATTCTCCATTCTGCATATTCCCGTCCCAATAGTTAAATTATCGCTCAACTCAAAAGCTTAAGTCTACTTTATAATATAATCCGATCGCCAACTTACCCGACAATTGCCGCTATTACAAACGTCACCGCTGGAATCAAATTCGTCATCGCAGTCGCCATTGACGAGCTAGCTAAGAAAACTCCCTCAAAGTAAACATTTTGGTTCATCGTTGCACTGTCCAGCCCCCAAAATCAGAAAAAAAAAAAAAAAAAACAAAACAAAATAGTTCCTACAATCTATTTATCTTTTAAATAATTCCCAATTTTATCTATAATTTTTTAAATTCCTCAATTTGATGTAATTCTCATTCAAATCCTTCTTTCAAAACAAAAAAAAAAATAAAACAAAACGAAAAAAATTAGGGCAAGTGAAATTGTACTAAATAAACCATAAAAAATTGGTTTAATGGTGGTGAAAGACTTTGTGACTATTAATGTCCTCTTAGAGAATGGATTCAATCCACCATCTATCTAGGAATTAATTTCTTACCGATTTTAGGTCAGGTGGCAGTTTGTCGTGAGATTAGTCGAGATACGCGTAATCTGGCTCGAATAGTCACGGATTAAAAAAAAAATTATACTAAATGGACAAATAGAATTACAAATTAGGTTTTGGGTCTAGTAGAATTCGAGCCATTTTTTAGTTAAAAAAAAAGCTAATAGAGAATTTTCAAGAACAAAAATTGAGATAGTATTAAAGAATGAAAAAAGACAGTCTCTTCCAAGAGTTAGAAAAACAATACCCGACAAAAGCAGCAAGGAAGATCAAAGAAAAGCTCTTCAAGTCCAAAGACACCCTCCTGGATTTCGACCTGTCATCTCCCAAACGTAAGAGAAAACAAAAAAACAAAAAAAAAATTTGAAAAGAAATTAAAGAAATAAGAATGAACCTGGAGAAATAAGCAATGGGTGCAATAAAGAGAGTAGCAATAGCCTGCCTATAAACAACGAAGACTCTAGGGCTCATACCCTTCAAGAGGGCAGCTCGAGAGATGAGAGCCATTACGGCGTAGGTCACTTGAAGCCCAAACATAGCCATTGCAGGCAAATATTCTTCAATAAAACCCATTTTTTTTATTTTTCCTCTCTCCTTTACAATCTTAAATTGTCTTCAAAACTCTCAAATTTATATGTTTACAAGAGAGAGGAAAAAAAAAAAGAAAAGAAAAGGAAGGATATAGAAGTTAAATTGCTGGCTATGTTTGGCAATAGGAACGTGGGGGAATTATTTTGTGTGGTGAAGAAGAGAGGAGAAAGGCAGCTGAGATAGTACTGCCAACTCAAGTTTTTTTAATTTGGTTTTTCATACTTGCAAATCTTGGGAACTTTCTAAATTGTATATACTTTTGAATTATTGTAGATTTGAATTTGTTAATGTGAATGGAATCTCACATATCTCTTAAAATAGTTTAATATTGTCCATTTTCGCCATAACCTCGGGTTGGTTTGCTTTTGATTTTATCCAAAATGTCTCAAACAATCTAAGAGGAAGTGGTTGACCTCCTTTTATATTTTCTACATCTTTCTTTTCTAAGTCAATGCGAGATTTTATTTGTACTCGGGTAATTCTCTCCTCAAACAAAGTGTTTGATTAGATATTATTTCTAGGGTCGTAATAAACCAAATTGAACCTAACCGAACTTAATCGGTTATTAGATATGTGAACATTCTCATCAAAGTGGTAGATTAGGGTTTGTCTCATCAAAGTGTTAGATTAGGGTTTGTCGCATAAATAGCAATCCAACCCAAAATAAGACAAATATAATAAAATATAAAATATTTTGTAAATATGTCAAAAAAATCAGTGATAGTTATTGATATATTATTATCACGGATAGTCATTGATAAAATGGTTATCACTGATATCATTGTTAAAATTCTATTAAAAAAAATAGAAGTATATCAGTAGCTATCATAGAAACCTTAAATTGACACCGGGTGCAAATTTCTTAAAACTAAGGTTTCGTTTGATAATTATTTAATTTTTTATTTTTGATAATTAAGCTTATAAATACAACTTACACCCTTGAGTTTCTTTGTTTTGTGCTATCTACTTTCTAAAAGTGTTATCTACCTTCTAAAAATGTTATCGAAATTCAGTCCAAGTTTTGAAAACTACAAAATATATACTTTTTAAAATTTTCTTTTTCTTTTTTTAATTTCGACTATTAGAGAGGTGAAACTCATAATAAAGAAAGAATTAGGAGAAAATATAATTTTTAGAAACTAAAATAAAATAAAAAGAATAATTGTTATCTAACAGTGTCTAAATATTTTTATTACATCGGTATTTCTTTAAAAGTCATAACATTGGTGTGGTTCTAGTTGCACACACTCAAGCATATGTAAGTGAGTTGAAGGCTCAAGGTTTAGCTAGTTTTTTTAGTGTCAAGTTTTAGTTACCTCCATTGAAGTCATAATGACCTATTTATATGGCGCCTAGATTAGACTGTCTTATTCCTTCTCGGATATCTCCCGTAGAAGGACCAGATCGGGCTTCCTCCAAGCTCTCTCATGAGTCGTGTGCATGCCTGTAATTCACAAGCACATGTAAATCAATTTGGTAGGCTCCGCCTCGGTCCCCTTCTTGCCGAGGTCGAGGTGGATGATTTTGATTGAGGGCCCAAATCTTTCTTCTCCTTTCGAGTCAAAGTCCCTCTAGGCCGGTTCAAGCCTAGTTTCAGCCCTAATAATTTTTATCTTCCGAATTTATTCATTTGGTCCATTTTTACTCATAATAGTGTATATGTTTTGAAAACTTCGATCGAAACGAAACTCTAAAGAACATTTTTTTTTTTTTTTTTTTTTTTTTTTTTTTTTGGGTGCTGGTGTACTAGGCTAATTTTATAGGTTTGTTTATTTTTGTCCAAGTTTTGAAGATCAGAGGCAAAATGTCACGGAAAATGTCATATGAAATGTCACAGACGCAAAATGTCACCGGAGATGAAACACAAAATGTCATCGACGCTGTTAGTGACAGATTTGGGAAGATTTGTTCTTGAAACTCCATTTTTATTGAAGAATATCTTTTAAAGATATGATTGATGTTTTAAATGGGTAAATCAGTTAGCTTGGATTCATATGACATCTTTATATTTATTTTTAGGAAAATAAAATTGCTCATGATTTTATTTTATTTTGAGCCTGGAGTTATTAACTAGGTTTTTTAGCCACATTGAAGATAAAAATAGAGGCAAAACATGGTGGAGTTTTCTTCTCTTTGGCAGCACGAGTTGATTGCTTTTGGAGTGGTTTTTGTACTCAAAGTTTGTTTCTGGATTTTGTGTGATTCTCCTCTACAAAGGTGTTATTTGTACGGGTTGTGAGCGTGAGCGTTTTAGGAGGTAAAATGTTTTTTTGTCAGCAAGTTTGAGAGTTTTGTATTGACGAAACAACTGAAGAGATTTCATGGTGGAACCAAGAGAAAATTGGGCTCGATTGCGTTTCGGGTTATAGTTCACTAGAAATGAAGGAAAAAAGCGACAATAGGGGAAGTCGAGTTGTGTAAGACCTCGTGTACACGTTCATTAGCATAGTAAAGTTCTTTCTACCAGGTTGTGCCTCCAAATATACATAGTAAAATTTAATCATGTAAGCACAAAACAACCAAAAACAAAGCATAAAGTAGAAATAGGAACCCAACAATAATTGACCAATCTGTGACACTAAATAATCAGAATTGTCATAACATATTCGGGTGACATTAACCATCTGTCTCAGATTTGGTCACAACATAATCCGTGACAAATTAGAATTACCTTACGTTAATAATTTCATATTTTCTTCAAAAACTAAAAGTGGGGAAAGAAGAAAAAAAAATTATTGGAGTGGAGTTTGAGATTTTAAGGGCCTGTTTGATAACGTCCTTGTTTCCTGTTTCTTGTTCTCGTTTCTCATTTTTTAAGAAACAGCATTTGTTTGATAATTGTTCCCGTTTCTTGTTTCTAAATTTTGAGAAACGTTTCCAAAAAATTGGCAAATTTTGAAAAACTACATAATGTTGTTTTTGTTTGTTCCGTTTCTTTTATAAGATTTTCGTTCCTAAAAATTCTGGGAATATGATGTTGCTTTGTTGGAAGGCTCCTTTAAGCTCTCTCCATTCATGTGTTTGGGTTCAAAACTTAGGCAGAATTATATAATTATAATTTTGAATTTTGCAATATGTATATTTATTTATTTTTTTAATGAATGACTATTTAAGTTCTCATATTAAAAAAAATAGCAAATTTATAAAAGAATTGCAAATATAGCAATTTACCCTTTTTAAATTAATTGGGGTTTCTTCGCTCTCCTGCGCCAAAAATGAACCTCAGTATACTCTCCTCTTCTTCCTTCTCTCTCGTTCTCTTGTCTTTGCCTCCATCTTCTTCCTTGTAATCTTGACTCTCTTTCTTTCGGCTAATTTTCATTTTAATTTTTCTCTCTCGTCTTCTTCCTTCTCTCTCTGGTCTTGTCTTCGTCTTTGATTGTTCTAAATTTTGGAGATTTTTTTTCTAGGGTGAAATTCTCGCGGGAATTTCTGGGAATGAGAAGGTGTGTATTCGACAAATATACACAAACAAAAAAAGTCGCCATTGTCGGTGGGTTACTGGAAAAATGGTTTCGTTCCAATTTACGTTACACTCACTGCGGAGGAGCTCGGAGATCAACCCATTTCGGAGACGGTGAAGGAGATCTTTCGACAAAGACGCCTCTGAATGAGATTACGACAACAAATTACACTCTATCACTAGCTAGTAACATTCTATCAACTATCACTAGTAACATTCTATCAACGATAGATATCAACGATAGAATCTATCACTGATAGTACTCTATCAGCAATAGAATCTATCAGCGATAGTATTGTGGGATGTTTGATTTTTTTTGGTCTTTTACATGGATCAGGTTGTTTTTTTTTTTTTGCTATATTTGCAAAATGTTTTACAATTTGTTATAATTGCAAATAGGTTGGGCTCATTGCTATCCATGTAATCAACCCTTATATATTTGCAAATATATATATAATTTTAATTTTTAATACATTCGAACCCGATAGAAATTTTCAAATATAAATTTTGCTCATTAAAACATGCATTTAGTCTCACTTTAATATTTTACAACCACGATATTTACAGAGCTATATAATTGATTTGGATCCAAGTCGATATCGGTTAAGATAAAATGACTCGAGGGGAGATGACATTGCATGTCAAATTTGGATAACATTTGAAGGATAAATACAATTTTATCATCGTTTCTAATTTTGCATCTAGACTTATTTGTATTAGATTATGTAAACTTTGGATAATTTTTTTTAATTATAAAAACTAAATTCTATTTAAACTATAAAAAATAAACAAAAAAAAATAGTTATCAAACAACAAATTTATGTTTTTTTTTAAAGAAACAAGAAACAGAAAACGTTATGAAACAAGTTTCTGTTTCTTTTTTTCAAGAAACAAGAGTGGTTATCAAACATGTTTCTGCTTCTAATTCTCAAAATACATTAAACAAGAAACAAAAACAAAAACAAAAATGAAAACGTTATCAAACGGACTCTAAAGAGCCGGCAGACTTCACGGATGCCCTGTGAGATAAAAGGTATCAGTTGGCAATGGCATAGAGCCCATGTGCCATTTTTCTATACAACTCATCAAAATCGATTTTCTTCTAAATATTAAAGAGATAACGTGCACAAATCTTTACTATCCAAATCCATCACTAAGTTCTATTTATTTATTATTATTATTATTATTATTATTTTGGTATCAAGTTCTCAAATGTATGTCTTTGAGATGGAATAATATAACAAATACTAGTAAATATGTGTTCATCAATATTTTTCATCGAGAATATTTCAAACTTTTAATTAGTAGTAACTCTATAATATACCAAAAATTTATCTGTTGATTTTCGAGTGTTGAAGGAAACTACATTTTAGATCTATTTGATTGGTGATTTGAAAACATAAATTTGAAAACAATGAATTTAGTGAAAACAAAATTATATTTCATATTTTTAAACATGTATTTGGTAGCAGATTTAAAAATTTGATCTCAATTTAATTAATTTTTTTAAAATGTATTTGATAAGATTTTTATAAAACATAAAACTAGTTATAGTTATACTTATCAACTAAATATTATGTTGAATATAAACTATTATTAATTAATTTATCAACATATTTTAGGTTGTTAAATCGAGGATAGCTCAATCGACAGATATAAAATTGTGTAATTAACTAAGAGGTCACGGTTCAATCTTTCCATCGGCTTAATTAAATATCTTTGCAAAAAAAAATAAGTTTTATCTTTTAAATTTTGTATAATTATTTAAATCTAAAATTTAGATCTATTGAAAACAAAAATGTGTTGTTTTCAGAATTTTCATAGCTTGGATCACAAAATTTTGAAAACAATTTTTAAGAACAGAATTCAAATTGTATATCAAACTCAAAAACATAAAACAGGATCGAAATTGCCTACCCTATTCGTGTTTACCTTTAAATATTTTGGTCTAGTGATGATTTAACATGTTATTAATTTTTGTTGCCAGTTAATATTGATGGTTATTCTTGTTCGATCTCTTACTAAGGGCTCGTTTGATAACGTTCTTGTTTCTGTTTCTCATTTTTTAAGTAACGGACTTGTTTGATAATTATTTTTGTTTCTTGTTTCTAAATTTTTAGAAACATTTTCAAAAAATAGGTAAAATTTGAAAAACTATAAAAAGATGTTTTTCTTAGTTCTGTTTCTGTTTTATATTATTTTGTCCCTTTGTGATTAAAATCTCTATTGGTTGATTGGTCAAATAATCTCCCAAATTATCACTCTCCTCAACGAGAACATTATCCAACATACCCTAAAATTTTGAATTCACAAATGTTATAAGTGAGTTTTTTTCTTTTTAGTTCAATATTGTCGGGTTGGGATTCAAACAACTGACCTCATAGTCGAGGACACGTTTTTATGTCAATTGAATTATGATTTGGCGCTGGAAGTGCGTGTTGAGATAATGTATAAAAAAATTAATAATCTAAAGTATCTACTTAAAATTTTGGATCTAGTCATAATTTAATATAATAGCAAAACATATATTTTATTCTAAACCCAAACACCTTGTCATTTATTTTCCAATTAACAATTGTTAGAATCTACAAAATAATAAACTTAGCCGGATTGTCTTACAAACAAATATATAAAAGGTCAAGCTTCTGATTTTTTTTTTTTTTTTTTTTTTTTTTTTTTTTTTTTTTTTTTTTTTTGAGATGGTGTCTAGTTTGAGTATATATATATAATACAATACAATTAGGTATTAAATTTCCGTCGACATGTCGATATTTCCATTCACATTTTCATGTGTCCATGAATTCGACATCGACATAAAGAGTGAATCGACATTTTTATTATAATATGAAAAATCGATGAGATATTAAAAAAATAGCAATAAAATATAATATTATAGTAAGTATTTTAATTCATATAATAGTGTAAAATATTTATCTAATTATTTAAATATTTTTTTGAATTTTTTGTTTTTAATATTTTTTTAGAATATCCAATTTTCGTAGACATTTCCATAAAATTGAAATTTTGATATTTCTATCACCAATAATATTTTATAGGTTGAATACAATCTAGAAGAAAGTATGAGTGTATAAGTAAATTTTGTGTCAAACTGAGCATAGTTCAATTACCATAAAGTTGTGTCATTGATTAGGACAGTGAATTAAAAAAAACGTGAAAGTATATTAATTTATTGGAAGTTGAAAAGATGTTTTTTTTTTTTTTTTTAAAGTAAATTTTAGTGATGATAAGTATGTCCAAAACCAATGATGATTATTCAAAGCAAATCTAGAAGGTCACAAGTTAAATAATGGGGTTGTAAATGTGTGGGGACAAGTCCAAAAATCATTAAGGTCACATGTTGTTCAACCACTTGCTTTAGTGTCAAGTAAAATAATGCATGGCTGTGACCCCATCCAATCATGTCACTGCTATCATTCTCTTATTAGGTCCTTATCTAAGTAATCAATATTTACATATGTCTATAACTATGCAGCATAAGAGATTAATTAGACTAATAGGCATTTTCATTATATCAAAGAAAATAAATTGTTAAAATAGAAAAAACAAAAATATATATAATAGCCAACAAGTTTAATCTCCTACCTCAAATGCTGTCAAAAAAAAAAAAAAAAAAAATATATATATATATAGTAACAAAATGTAGGGTTGGCACAAACAACAGTCAGGCCCAAAATAATTATAAATTTAGTAAAATTTAAAACATTTTGCAAATATGGCAAAAAAAATCAGTAGCTATTACTGATAGACTCTATCGTTGATATATGACTATCACTGACAAAATTCTATAAAAAACTGAGGTGATAGACTTCTATCGGCCATAAACTTCTAACAACGATTGACCATACTATCAGGATAGAAATTTTCATATCCGCAATTTTTTTAAAAAAGTGCTAGATTTTTAATTATTTTACTCTAAATTGACCTATGTTACACTTTCTCCAAAATATATCTAATATGAATAATAAGTATTTTAACTTATTTAAAAAATATAAAATATTAATTTATCAATTAAAAGAAATTTAAAAAAATAAAAAAATAAAAAAATACTCAACGTCATTAATATTTATTATTTTTTTTTTTTACATTTTCGTAAAATTGAGATATTAACATTTTTATCGACAATTGAATATATTTTAAACCTTGATTGTAGGTTGGCTATTTTTTTTTTTTTTTTTTTTTTGCAACGGTATTTTAATAAATGCGATGATTGAACCCATGACCTTTTAGCCACGGACACAACCTTATGCCAATTGAGTTATGCTCGGTTTGGCACTAATTCTTTTTTGAGGTGTCGGAGAATCTCGAAAAAATCCCCAATTTCATTTATTTTTTAATTGTATTTTAAAAAAAAAAATTTAATTTTGAGAAATATATTAAAATGGTTTCTATTAAAATTAATATTATTATTGTTTTATTTATTTAAATAATTTAAAATAAATTAACATTTTAATTATAAATTTAGTACAAAAAGTTATTATGTTAGGAAATTAATTAAAAAAAAAAATGGAGGGAATCCGAATTAAATCTCCTATTTAACCCCATATTTGGACAAACTAGAGATTTTCTGACCCAATCTCCATAGAATTTTACCATACCTAGAAAGAGACTCGTCAACTTATGTAGAGGTAGAAATTCAAACTTCTTACTTTTTAGTCGAAGATATATGTTTTAACCAGTTGAGCTATGTTGAAGTTGGTGAATCTTGTCCATTTGAATATAGCTCAACTCATTAAAGTATTATAAATGTTATTCTTACATATTTTTTTAATTAAAACTAAAATAACAAATTTATAGAATCTAACCTTTACACCATTTGTCAACTATACATTGAATTATTACTCTAAAATTAAAATATATTACATATAGATGCATTTCAATTATTTCATTCAAGATTCATCGGAACCAACTTGAATTATGTGAATCAAAGAACAAGAATTGGGCCATCTATGTTATATGAGACCCACAAACACTCAAAAAGGTACAAATTGTATTTACTCACAATCATCCTTTGCCACAAAACATCATGCTAGTAGGCTCCATAAAGAAACGCCACAACCACTTAGCCAACATAGTCGTTTTGCGCAATCTCAAGTTACCAATGTCCAAATCTCCAAGATTCAACAATCTCGAGACGACCTCCCACCTAATCATATCATAACCTTCCCTCCCATCAACACTTTTCCATACGAAATCCTTCACAATTTTCTCTGAAATTTTGCTCACCAGGATCGGGATTCTAAATTAAGGAAAGGAAATAAGTAAGAATACCGCTCAAAACATATTGAAAAATAGTTAGTCTCCCTCATTTAGAAATGAAAGTCATACTGGGTTCCAAAACGACATACTCTTTAGATTATTACCTAAAGCTCATAATCCTAAGAATAATTTCTCAAGGATGAGAATTTATACCAATGAGAGAAGTATTAAGGGCAAAAATAGTTTACAAAAAAGATAGGAGACCCTTAAAATTAACAAAAGTATTTTCCTTTAAAATTAGGGTGTTTGGCAAAGGATATGTGTGAAATGTAAAATTGGCTGAGGCATTGTGTTGAATATTGATTCAATGAGTGAATATGAGGTACAAAATGATAGGGGAATAATAGTTATTATTTGAAAGTTTATGAGCTAAAATAGCTCTCTTTTTCAAGTTTTGGGCCAAAGGCTATAACTGGTTTTTAATTTTTATGTTTTTTTGTTTTTGGTTTTTAGTTTTTGGAAAATAAATATTATATATGGTTTGATAACGGTTTTCGTTTTCTATTTTAAAAAACAAAAAATCACAACTTGTTTGTTAAGACCCGTTTAATAATCATTATCTTATAGAAACATTTAAATTCTTAGTCAAATTTAAAATAAAACTAGTTTTTTGAAAGATTTTTTTTTTAATTTTCAAAATTTGTTTGATTTTTTAAAACATTGGTAGGGAGTGGATAACAAAACAAAGAAAGTTATAACATGAAAGCAGTGTGTTTATAGGCTTAATTTTCAAAAACTCAAAATTAAAATCTAAATGGTTATCCAATGGGGCCTAACTTTTTTCTTTTTTTTTTTTATTTTTTAAAAAAATAAAAAGAAAAAATTATTTGATCATTTTTTTTATATTTTCTATAAAATGAATAGCAAACTATTTTATAATATTATTTCATCTAATATATGTACAGGCTAAAACTGACTTAAGTTGTTTCGAACGTTGAACATCATTGGCCGGCAAATGTTATATATATATATATATATATATATATATATATATATATATATATATATATATATATATTAAAGATATTTTCTTAAACAATTAATTTAATAAAAAGTAACATAAAGTAAATTAGTGTTAGATAAATTTTAAATTTAAACTGAAAAAACAGATTATAGTGTTTGGTAAATAAATACTAAATTGTTGCGGTTTAGGTTGATGACCAACGTGGACATGTTCTTTCAATTATTTTTAATAATATTGATATTTAATATCTAATTTATTATATGATTTAAATGGTAAGATATTTTGTTTAATTTAAATTGTTTGATAAAAAATTAAAAAGAATTATTGTTATAAAAAAATTAATTGGCCAAAAATTTGTGAGGGAAAATGATAGATTTTAAAATTTTAAAATTTGGTAGAGAAGATGGTAAATTTTTTAGGAAAGTTGGTTTCGAAAGTTATCTATGTTATGAGTAAATTTTAAAAGTGATTTTAGATCAAAATAATAAAAGAAATAGTTTTACCCAACACCATTTTTGGGTAAGATTCCTTCCTAATTGATTTTGACCCCTCCAACCCCAATTTCAGACGAACTCTTAGTCCCTCCTTTCACACGTCCACTTTAGTCCATAAATTTTGTATAGAAAAATTATTAGTTATTATTATAGGTAAAAAATGATTTTATGAAAACATTCGACTACAAATTGGTTCAGTCGAACGAACCAAAGTTCATTATCTTGAAGAGAAAATTATCTTCCTCAATTGGTTTTGGGCCTAGACAGCCCAAAACAAGCTCATGAAAAGAGTCCGGACGACTCGAAAGAAAACAGGGTCAGCTCATAAAGTCAAGGTCGAAGTCGACTCCATAAGAAAAATTCGTAGGTCCAGGATCCCGATCAAGGGTCCTGGGTCATACCTCAATAGGCTCAAAAGCTCATTAGGGCATGGTCGGCATGACGAGGCCCATGACAAGGCTGACCCGACCCAAACTTAGGACCTTGTGTGGGCAGAAAGTCCACAAACCCGTTATGTTCCTCTTTTGTCGAAGAGAAAAAGGAAAAACCTAAAGATTACTATAAATACATCTCACATCAAGAAGAAAGTAAGTTATTTCTGATTTAAAACAAATAAAGTTAGTTGTTACCCTATTGACTTAAGTTTTGGAGCCATTTTTCTCTATTTTATAGGTTCCTTCATTTTAGCAATCTATAAATTTAAAGTTTTTTTTTTAGTCCATTGGGGTGGATGAATTCGAACCACAGATCTCTTGATCATCAAAACATATATATATGTTAGCTGAGTCATACTTGCTTTAACCTACAAATTTAGAGTTGAAGTCGGGTGATGAATAAATTTTGGCAGAACAAAACCTCACCTAAAATTTATGTAAGTTCAAATTGTTGTCCTTGTAGGTATGTAACTCCACCTAGAAACCAAACCCTCACCTACCTACTAGATATGTACCAATGTTATTTTTTTATTTAAAGAGGTTAAAGGCCAGTACTAAAAACGTTTTTTTTTATGTAAAGTTTAAGAGGTAAAATAGAATAACAATTAAATGACCCGGTTTGGCCCTTAAGATTGATTTTTTTTTTTTTTTTTTTTTTTTTTTTTTTTTGTAACAATATTTAATTAAGGCGAGAATTGAACCCTCTTAGTCACGGCACAATCTTATGTCAATTGAGCTAGCTTAAAAATTGACGATATCATTGATTTTTTCAAGATGTTGCCGATATATATATATATACATTGGAGTGGGGGAATTCGAACCGCATTACCTCTTGGTCGTCAACACATACTTGTGCCCGTTGAGCCATGCTCGCTTTGGCCTTTAAATTTGCCTTCTTAGGCGGTAAATAATGCACTTAAATTCATGCCCCGTGCGTGGTTGTTTGCACAGGTGCAAGTTTTAAATCATTCATGCCCCGTGCATGATTGTTTGCACGGTGCAGGCCCTTAAGATTTTGGAGTGTTATGTTTCACGTACCCTTAATTTTAAGCAAGGTTTAAGTTTTAATATGTTACTAAATTTTTGATGTCATATCTAATAAGTTTTTGAATTTTAAAAAATGTTTAATAAGTTCTTGAACTTTCAATTTTATGTCTAATATATGCATAACTTTTAATTTTGTGTGTAATAAATTTATGATTTATGAAACATTTATAAAATAAATAATCTACTAACCATCGAGAGTTGTTTAGTGGTCATGAAGGACCTTAAGACAATTAAAAGTCCCTCAGTTCAATCTTTGGTAGTCCTACCTAAAAATTATTTTTTTATCAATTTCGTTGGCAACCAAATGTTGTAGGGTTAGGCGGTTGTCCCGTAAGATTAGTCGAGGTGCGCGTAAATTCTCCAAACTCTCACGAATAAAAAAAAAAAACTATTAACATGTATAGATGTTATGTTGCGCAAAAATAGTCGTCGAGAGAAATGGTTATGCCTACGCTTTTTCTACTCATTTCTTATCGTATGATTTTTTTTTTTTTTTTTAACAACATGTGGGGTGGGAGATTGAACATAGTAATTCGTATTGTACGGTTATTGTGCAGTTATTGATAGCGAATGAATTGTTTGAGTGTAGGGTGGGTGTGATTGCTTAGAGATAGTATTTAATGCAATGGGTGGATGGGTGATTGTTTTTTATAATTTTGAGAGTAGAGAGGTGGGTGAGGGATTTTTTTAGGATAGGGTGTGGGTTAGGAAATTAGTGCTTAGAGATTAGTATTTAGTGCAATGGGTGGGTGGGTGATTGTTTTTTTTTTTTATAATTTTGAGTGTAAAGAGGTGGGTGGGGGATTTTTTTGAGTATAGGGGTGGGTGAATAATACATGATTTTGTTAAGTTTTATTGTTAGGTTCTTAAGTTTTGAAAAGTTTTAGTTAAACTTAGTTGTTAATTACCTTTTTGGTTTTTGAGATATAAGTTTTTTTTTTTTTAGTCAATTTAGTTCCTAAGTTTTAAAATAGGACCATCAAGGTCTCTTAACATTAAGTAAATGGTTCATTATTTTTGTCTTTGAATTAACGGTTATCATTAAATAGGTAACGAAAAGCTCGACCTCCTTTGGGGAAGCTGCCGCCACTATCTCCATCGTTTTTGACGACGGCCACCACCATCTTCTTCAAAAAAAAAAATTAAAAAAAAAACCACCCTCCCCATCAACTTATTCCCTAACAAATTCACCCTCATCTTCTTCTTCAATCAAAAAAACTACCCCTTCCTCTTCTTCCACAAACTCACCCTTCCCCCACAAACATGGACTCATTGTTCCGATCTGGAATGACGAGGAAGTTCTCATCATTTCAGATTGGAACAAGAGTGAGGTCGACAGGTGATGGTGACGTATTTGGGCGACAATAGGCCGAGAAAGGAGAACGTAAGGGGAGGGAAGAGATATATATTTTTTTAATTTTAATTATTATTTAAAAAAAATGATTGAGGTAACGATTTTGTTAATGGAATGACCAAAATTGATCATTTTTTAAACGTTGGAGACTTGATTTTCCGATTTTGAAATCTAAGGACTAAATTGATACAAATTTGTAGGGTTTTACCCATAAAATTTCATTTTAAACTTTGTTTAAAATGTAGTGGTGAATATATATATACTTGGGTTAGTAGTGGATGGTGAGCCTATTTATGGAATAGTGAGCTATGGCTGGAAAGAAACATGTTGATTATATTATTCGTGTTGATTATATTATTCGATGTGACTACAGACGATAATAGCATTAAGGCTCTAGATTAAGTGTATTTGGCTAGCATCTCAGTTCCAATGGCTAGCATATCAGTTCAAAGGTTGGATGATGATGCTAATGAGATAGTCGTAGGCTTGTAGCAAGGTATGCTCGAGTATACATTTGTAACAAAACGAAGATAACGGGAAGTGTAGAAACAGAAGAGAAATGGCACGAAGGAAAGAATTATATCAATTGAGTTTGATAATTCGATATCTTGAATTGAAAATGTTACAAACATTATATAGTAAATTAATTAGTAAATTAACCCACTAACCTCTTCTAATTCTCTCGCATAATCCCACTAACACATTTTCTCTCCGTTATAACCACACACATGTCACTAATCCCACTAACACATTTTCTCTCAATTATAACCACACACATGTTAAGATTTAAATTAAATTAAATAAATAAATAGTTTGCACTAATTTTTAACACTCCCCCTTAGTGCAAACATACGATCAACAACACCAACTCCAATCCTGAATTCTTCATACTTGGATTTACCATGCGTCTTGTTAAATATATCAGCAACTTCCAAGGATAACTTCATAGGAGTAGTAATTGATTTTGACTTCTTCATGTCAAACCGAGTTAACAAAGTATTTGCATACCCTTTCTGTGAGACAAAGTATCCACCTGGCTTTTCAACCTTCAAGCCAAGAAAACGTCTCGCTTCATCGAAACTCTTCATTTTAAAACCAATAGACAAACCATCTCGAAAAATAAAATTTCCTCTTCTATTAGGATCCATGCATCTCCATCTTTTTCTGTGAGTACCATATCCCACAAAAATACAACGCCTAGCCTTTGAAACATGAACATAACAAATTGACCCAAAAACTCGAACATAACTCACATTGGGTTTACGAATTATGATGTGACAAGCTGACTGAATAGTTGCTGCCCAAAGCTCCTTTGGAAGATTCTTTGCATGCAGCCAAGACAAGCACATAGATGTAAGGCGTTGAATGTTATGCTCTTTGCAATATGTCTGAAATTGATCAGACATATATTATCCCCCATTATCTGTGCGAAAACACTTTATCGGCAGCATAAATTCTTTCTCCACTAGCTCCTTGAACTGGATAAACTTGGAGAAAGTCTCACTTTTAGCCTCCAAAAAATACACCCAAGTGAACCGAGTAAAATCGTCCACTATAACCATAACATAATGACAACCAGAATAATTGAGTATTTTCGTCGGCCCCATCAAATCTGAATGAACTAACTGCAATGCAACCGTAACTCTATTATTTGAATTTGGGAAACAAAGAAGATGTGATTTCCCAATTTGAGAACCAGGACAAACCACATCACGGCGAATTTCTTTAAAGATGGGAATACCACCAATAAGTTTCTTCATAGAAATTCTTTGCAACAATTGATAACCAACATGACCCGACCGAGCATGCCAAGGTGTTGCACTATCATTCTCACATGTCTTTTCAACATATGCATCAGTTGCAGACAAAACATTGAGGGAATCTTTCCTCTTTCCCGTAAACAAAACATCAACATCAAATTGTTTAATATTAGAAACAATTTTCACATCATCTGGACCAAAGAGAACATACCTCCCAGAGTCGGCAATCTGAGAGACCGAAACCAGATTCTTCTTTAAACCTGGAACATGATAAACATCTTCAAGAGAAATATCACCAACATTTGATGCACCATCTTTAACGTTAACTTGCCCCTCTTGAACAACAGGATGTATGGAATTATCAGCCGTCGCAATGACTCTTCTTCCTTGATGGATACGTACATCAGAGAGAAGAGAAACATTTCCAGTTGAATGATGAGAACAACCAGAATCAACAATCCAATCCTCATTATAATCTATAAAAGCATTAGCATGCAAATTATTGGGTTGATCAATAACTTCAATTGATAAGCATTGTTCCCAAGTAACTTGTTCAGGTTTGTTACTTTCCTGTACAACATTTGCTTCTGCTTCTTTGAGAATCACCCGACAATTTTGTCTAATATGGCCGAATTTTCCACAACGTTGACACACCACCTTTACCCGACAATCACGTTTGATGTGTCCCGACTTGCCGCACCTAAAACATCCTTTTAAATTTCCCTTGGACTGCCCTTCAACCTTGGAATCCTTGCTGTCATTTGAATAAAACCTTGGAGAAGAATTAACTCTTCCCTTTTCTTTTGCATAAAGAACAGCTTCCACCTCAGAGTGAGTTTGCTTGTAGTTGCTAAACATTTGTTTCATCAATGCTTCCTGATTTGAAAGCAAATTTTCCAACTCAATGATAGAAGGTTGATTTACCCAACCTTGTATCGATGAAATAAATGGCATAAACTCCTTTCGCAGTCCACGGATAAGATAGCGACGCACACGAGCATCACTAATCGGATCATCTTTGTCTAATTCTGAAATTTCAGAACATAAAGTTTTAATTTTCAGAAAATATTCTGAAACCGACAAATTACCTTGAGTCCTTCCAGCAAGTTCGTTCTCCAAATATTGCAACCTCGTCGTGTTCTTTTGAGTGAACAACCTTTCAACTGTGTCCCACACTTTCTTTGGACAACTTACATCACGAACATGCTCAATGTACTCTTTGCCAATGGAAGTCCGCAAAGCAAATAAAGCTTTGCCACACTTGACCTTCCACTTTCTTCGTGCCTCAGCATTCTCCAGAGTATCTTCTGGAATTTCTGCATCATCACCGGAAACAAGATCCCAAAGATCTTGCCCTTGTAGAAAAGCTTCCATACATAGCTTCCAATAGCTATAATTATCACCGGCAAGTTTGTCTACACAAACACTGTTTCCACCGTTCATCTTCAACGAGTATTTAAACTCAAACACTAAACAAAGAACCTTGAAGTTCTGATACCATGTAACAAAACGAAGATAACGGGAAGTGTGGAAACAGAAGAGAAATGGCACGAAGGAAAGAATTATATCAATTGAGTTTGATAATTCGATATCTTGAATTGAAAATGTTACAAACATTATATAGTAAATTAATTAGTAAATTAACCCACTAACCTCTTCTAATTCTCTCGCATAATCCCACTAACACATTTTCTCTCCGTTATAACCACACACATGTCACTAATCCCACTAACACATTTTCTCTCAATTATAACCACACACATGTTAAGATTTAAATTAAATTAAATAAATAAATAGTTTGCACTAATTTTTAACAACATTGTGCAGCTTATTGGTTGGAGCTTAATTTCTAATAAATCAAATCATTTGGTCTACTTGATGTTCCTCCCACTACTAGAAGATATTGAGCTTGTATGACGGGGTGGAATATGCTTAGCATGGTTGTATAGACAGTTTTGTAAGGCTACACGATTAGATGCTCGCGACATTGTTTGGGTCAGTAATTTTCCTCCAAATTTGAGCATGGGTCGATTTCCGACTTCAACGCGACCACATCGCAAATCACGAGTCAGTTGAACGAGTACATGTGGTTCTTGATATGTCAATTGAACTTAAATTTAATGTTGTTTTTTCTATGATTAATATAATTGATTTAAAATTTGATGTTTAATATAGGTGAATATACCAATTTTGTGTGACTAGGTCAACTACACATGTGCACGTCGTCTAGTATAGGTACATGTTCGATCTTCTTGGACCTGACCTGATACGTGTTAGGTTATACTCTGAAAGATTGGTGAATCGAACTCGCACCTTAGCTAGCGAGGTAGCATTCACACAGTGATTTATTATTGTTACTGATGTTGATGGAGATATAGCTCCAAGCTACATGAATTGGTATCAAACCTTTACTAGGTGTTTCATTTTTTTTACGAAGGAGCAGCTTTCAGTTCTGCAATACAAATTTCAATTCAATTTCCTTAATTATATTAGTTTAATTATAAAATTATTTTAAATATTGTCTAATTTATCTCACTATTTGAAGATGTCATGTTTCAAACTCATTCGTAAAATCTCACCACTTGAAGAGATTAGTAACTTATGCCACAGTGGTGACGCCAACCTGGATCTAGTGCATCATATGTACAGCGTATGCTCAAGACGATGTCATTCTAGTCGAGGACATTCTTGTACCTGACGATGTTGACCATGATATCAAAGACATGCCTTATATTACTCAGACGTTGGATGATATGATGGTCTTTCCATTCTGATGATTATGATATTGATGCTTGCTCACCATATCTTTACTAATGGGCTTGTCCCTCAACGTCACATGTCGCACATGCTCATGGTCGTGAACGTGGAGAGCATGAAAAGAACACAAAGGAAGCTTGAGAAAGGTTTGTTATTAATTCTTCCTGAAATTGTAGCGATGTTGAAGAAAAAAGAAGATCTAGTAAGGTTTAAAATTTTAGAGCATGTTTAGCTGTTATTTTGAAATGGTTCAAATATCTTTTGTCATGTTCAAAATCACTCCTAACATATGTTTAATAATTTAAAATTAATTTTGATTATATGAAAATCGCATTTAAAAGTGTTAGACCAAACAATAAATTGATTTTGAACCATTAAAGACATGTTTAAAATAATTTTGAACAAGTGATTTTAACCTTTTCAAATTCACTCCCAACCCGACATTAAATAAGTTCAAAATGTTGATTTTTAAATTTCGCTAGTGAATTTGAAATTCCTCCTTTGGAGGTATGGTCAGTGGATTTGAATTTAAAAATTAGTTTTAATTTAAAACGTGTCTTTGTATAAATAATTTAAAATCTTAATTTTTAGGCTTCGTTAGTGGATTTGAAATTCCTCCTTTGTTAGTGGATTTGAATTTAAAAATTAGTTTTAATTTAAAACGTGGCTTTGTATTAGAAGGTTATAATAGTCACATATTAAATTGTATACTTATAGAAAAAAAATCAAATTTACTCCTAAACTTATAATGTTGTATTAATTTTCACCCTAAACTTTTAATTTCATCAAATTCGACCATAGACTTAGTTAAATGTTGCATTTCTACCCTCAATTCAATTTTCGCTAATTCACCCACTAATTTTAACAAAATGTAATGTCAAAATCTTCGTAAACTCACTAATTTCAATAATATCAAGTTCTGCACAAATTTAAGTTTGATTAATGCACAAATTAACCGTTGAATAATTTTGCCAAAACTCAAAAAAATTAACAAAAATTTAGCAGTTCTAACGTCATTTTTCTTTAAAATGTTTTCAACTTTGTGTCATACATTGTGTTTAATAATTCATTAAAAAAGTATATGAGAATGTTTTTTTAACTAATTTTCGAACAAAAATATATGGAAGGGTAAAATTTGCAATATTTTTTCAAGTTTAAGGTTAAAAATGCAACACTTATCTAAATTTGGGTGCAATTCGATGAAATTAAAAGTTGACGGTAAAAATCTATCCCCCACAAATTTATTTAGATTGAGGGGTTAAATTGAAGGAAACAAAATAGATGGGACATAATTGAAATGAGTAATATTTTCTAAGAGTATTTTTGAAGAAATCTCATTCAACTATTGATCATATGGACTACAACTGTTGGATACATCATGGGCCTGGTTGTTGGAGGTTGGATCAACCCGGCCCAAACTCAAACAATATTTTAGGCCCAATGAACAAGTTTTTTTTGGCCTTTGGTGGCCATGCCCAATGATGAGGTTGACATTCTAATTCAGAAGATGTAGCCTCGGGAATGCTACGTTCAAAATTAAATAGTCATTTTGATTGGTATCTAAAATATTTTTTATTAAAAAATTGTGTAAAAACTATATTTAGTGTGTCCCACTAGAGGAAGTAAAGACTAAATTAACAAATTTTGAACTAGACCTAAAATTATACATAAATCAGTGAGTTGAACCAATCACAAGGTAAAAAAAAAAACATACTTAAGTCAATCAATTTAAATTTAAAAAATCTAAACTCTAGATAAAAAAAATTAAATCAATCCCACAAATTAAAAATAAAAAAAAGTGTTTCACAAAAACAAAATCATAATTCATGTGGTAATTTTCATAACAATAGATTAATGCATAACGGGACGAAAAATGTTTCTTTGAAAAAAATTGATTAAAACAAACAGATCAATGCATTATTAGGCGAGAAAATACAGTGTATTCGGAAAAATAAAAATATAATTCATGTGCCAATAAAAAAGAAGGCAGATTAATACATTACTGGGTGGACAAAAAATACAGTGTATTTGAATTACTAAGATGAAAAATATAGTGTATATGAAAAATAAATAATCCTATAATTCAATTGCATACAGAGACATATTCAAATAAGACAAACTGTTGATAAATGTAAAAAGTAAATACATTGTACACTATGTATAATCATGTTGGTACCAATCCAAAAACATCACATAGAAAACCAAAAAATCAATATACAAAGGGAGAACAATAAAGAAAAAAAAATGAGAGTGATTTTGTAGATTGTACGAAGTTTGAGCTCGGGAAGGTTGTTTTGCTCATCGACATTCTCATTCATTTTTTTTGTTTCCACTTTGGGACTTCATGCCTGCTTCCTAGTAAAAGATGATAGGATTTTAAATCGACATTTTAGATAAATCAAACCTATGATTGGAACAATAAGAAAAATCCTACAAAGTTGACAAGAAAAATGAATAGAAAATGAACCAGTGATTAGAACACTAAGTGAAAACTCCTCTCAAAAAGAAAAAAAAAATCTTCTCTAAACCAAAATTAGAGTTGATTGATAGGTTTCTCACTGTTGTAAACCAAAATTTGAAACCTTCCTCATTTCTAGCATGTTCGCAATGCTTCTCTCTAGAAAAAAAACTTTCTTCTTATTCTTCTTCTTTCTTCTCTACTTTTGTACTTTCTTTTACAAACAGTAATTGTTTTTGCAGTTTGAGGAGTTTTCGGTCTCATTGCTTCCATTCTTTGCTTTGTCGCTTTCTTGCACAATGCTAAAAATGTTTCTTAATTCAGAGTCCGATCAGACGTCGCACAAATCTTGTTTTGATTCTTTTTACCGTCTGTTTGATCTGAATTTTGGAGAGTAATTTTGATATCAATGGGAACAAGAATGGCCAGTAGAATCGATTTCGTGTTTGTTGCTTTTTTTTTCACTTTCCAATGGAAAATATCAAAATAGACATTATTCACGCTTTTTTTTTACCCCTCAAAATAAACATTTAGAAGGATTTCCTTGTTGTCCATTCTAATTAAAAAAAAAAAAAAAAAAAAAAAAAAGGAACCTTGAAGCAATTCAAGCACAAAACTACAGTTGTGTCCAAAGTTTTTCGAAGGCCAACAGCAAGATGGAAGCCTGTTAGTTAAGTCAAAGCTACAAGTTTATTTTTAGGCAATTACTATATTTGAAGTTAGTGGGGTAAGTGTTGATATATTTAGACTTAGTGGAGTAAGTGGCTATTTTTGTGGAGTTAGGGTTAGTGGCTGTTTTTATGGATAAGCTATTTTAGCATTTAGAAAGTGTATTTAAGCTCAGATTTTATTGAATGAAAATGTAGTAGTTGCATTCTCATTTCTCTTCCCTCTTTGAAACAACAGTGGTATCAGAGCTAAAATTCTTAAGGGGCATGTGAGTGAGAGTTAGTGAGATATCCCTTAGAGAAACTGAGTGATACACTTTGAGATTTGAGTGAGATGGAATCAGGATCGAGCAGTCTTTCTTCACTGGCTCCACCAGTGTTTGATGGAGAAAACTACCAAGCATGGGCTATCAGAATGCAAGCCTACATGGAGGCTTGTGATTATTGGGATACAGTTGAGAACGACTATGAGGTTGCTGCACTTACCGATAATTCAACAATCAACCAGATCAAGACTCACAAGGAGAGAGTCACCAGGAAGGCAAAGGCTAGAGCTTGCTTATATGCAGCTGTGTCTTCGTCCATATTTAACAGAATTATGGCCTTGAAGTCAGCAAAGGCGATCTAGGACTTCCTCAAAGGTGAGTAT
Source organism: Herpetospermum pedunculosum (assembly GCA_028017165.1). Lineage (NCBI taxonomy): Eukaryota > Viridiplantae > Streptophyta > Magnoliopsida > Cucurbitales > Cucurbitaceae > Herpetospermum > Herpetospermum pedunculosum. The sequence continues at coordinate 61,202,592 of CM051529.1, forward strand.
GAAGGTGACGAGAGGATCAAAGGCATGAAAGTGTTGAACTTGGTGAGGGAATTCGAGAGAATGCAAATGAAGGATTCTGAGTCATTAAAGAATACTCAGACAAGTTGATTGCGATTGCCGACAAGGCAAAAGCATTAGGAACTGATTTATCTGACAATAGATTGGTTCATAAAATTCTGGTTTCAGTTCCTGAGAAATATGAAGCAACCATTGCTTCCTTAGAAAATACCAAAGACCTCTCTAAACTCAAGATGATAGAGTTAGTAAGTGCTTTGCAAGCACAAGAGCAGAGGAGGTTGATGAGGTAAGAAGGAAGCAATGAGGGAGCACTGAAAGTCAGAATGCAACATGGAGAAGGTGGAAGAGAGAAGAAGTGGAGAGGGAGAAAGGAAAGTGGCAGTAGTAGCTCAGATTATGCTGTACAGGATGATGGAAGTGCAGGTTCCAGCAAGAGCAGTGCATGCAAGCACTGTGGGAAGCATAATTATCCACACTTCAGATGCTGGAGAAGACCAGATGTGAAGTGTAGAAGGTGTCATTCAATGGGGCACATTGAGAGATTTTGTAAAGGATCTCAACAGCAAGGAGGAGCACATGCTGCAGTACAACAAGAAGGAGATCGACTTTTTGTGGCTACTTGTTTCTCATCAGTCACTCAAGTGACAGTTGGTTGGTTGATAGTGGGTGTACCAATCACATGACAAGTGATAAGGAGTTGTTCAAGGACCTTGACAAGTCATTCAAGTCAAGGGTGAAAATAGAGAATGGGGAGTATCTAGAAGTGAAGGGGAAGGGTACAGTGTCAATAGAGAGTTGTGCAGGAACCAAGTTGATTACTGAAGTGCTCCTAGTTCCTGAGATTGATCAAAACTTGTTAAGTGTTGGTCAACTAGTAGAAAAGGGATTCAAAGTATTATTTGAAGAAGGAAAGTGTCTTATTTTCGATTCCAATGGGAATAAGTTGTTCAAAATAAAAATGCAGCACAAGAGTTTCTTATTGGATCCACTCGAGAAAGAACAAATAGCTTTCACGTGTCAAGTGAGTGACACTGAGCTATGGCACAAGAGGTTGGGGCATTTTCATCAGAAGGGGTTGCAGTATTTGCAGAAGAATGAGATGGCAGTTGGAGTACCAATTCTGGAGGAGCTGAAAACAAACTGCAAAGTTTGTTTGACAGGGAAGCAAACAAGGTTGTCATTCAAGAAGTCAATTTGGAAAGCAACATAGAAGTTGCAGCTCATCCACACTGACTTGTGTGGACCACAACCAACTCTCTCACTCAATGGTAGTGGTAGCAGGTATTTCATTATCTTTATTGATGATTATACCAGAATGTGTTGGATTTACTTTATGAAACATAAGTCTGAAGTAGTTGAAGTGTTTCTGAAGTTTAAAAGATGGGTTGAGAATCAAAGTGGTTGTCAGATTCAGGTGGTAAGGTCCGATAACGGGACAAAATACACGTCACAAAGGTTCAATACCTTTTGTGAATAAGCTGGAATAGAGCATCAGCTCACTGTTCCATATACTCCACAACAAAATGGAGTTAGTGAGAGGAAGAACAGAAGTATTATGGAGATGACAAGATGCATGTTGCATGAGAAGAACTTGTCAAAGAAGTTTTGGGCTGAAGCAACAAATACATCCCTGTTTTTATTGAATAGACTACCTACAAGGATATTGGAGAAGAAGACACCCTATAAAGTTTGGTTTAATGCTAAACCAAAACTGGAAAATTTGAAGATGTTTGCTTCTTTGTGTTTTTCTCATGTTCTGCAGGAGAAGAGAGACAAGTTGAGTGAAAAGGCAAAACAAAGAATCTTTGTTGGCTACACCATGATTTCCAAAGCATACAAGATCTATCAACCTCACAAAAAGAAGATGGTGATTAGTAGGGATGTTCAATTCTTTGATGATGAGAAGTGGGACTTGACAAAAGAAGAAGAAGAGGTGAAGCAACAAGAAGTTTCTTTGGATACTGATGGACTGGTTGATGATGGACCAGTTAGAAAACTAGACTGCTGAGTGAGGTATATGAGAGAAGTAGTGTGTAGCTGTGTTAGAAGAAAGCTAAATGTTTGCAGCATTTGAGTTAGGAGGAGTATGTTAGTTAACTCAAAGCTACAAGTTTATTTTTAGCCAATTACTATATTTGAAGTTAGTGGGGTAACTGTTGATATATTTAGACTTAGTGGAGTAAGTGGCTATTTTTGTGAAGTTAGTGGTTGTTTTTATGGAGTTAACTAAGCTATTTTAACATTTAGAAAGTCAGATTTTATTGAATGAAAATGTAGTAGTTGCATTCTCATTTCTCTTCTCTCTTTGACAAAGCCAATCACAATGAAAAAATTGCAAAAACTACCCCCAAACTATATATGGTCAAACTTTTAATTATATCACAAACTATATATATATAGTTTATTGTTCTTCTTTTGTAGTCGAAAAACAAAAACATAAAATAATCATTTCTTATTTCTTATTCTCTTAAATTTTAAATTTAGAAGAAAAAAAAAGTATGAAACTAAGTGTTTAAAATTAAATATTGAAAAAAAATATGTTACGTTTATTTTTAGATATTTATTATGCATTTTAGAAGTAAAAATGATAAAATAATACTATATTTATGTTATAGGATAAACTAGAAATATTAGAAACAAGAAACAAGAAATTTGGGGCTCGTTTGATAACGTTTTCGTTTTTCTTGTTTCATGTTTCCTATTTCTTGTTCTAAGTTTCTTGGTTTTTGTATTTTGAAAACTAGAAACAGAAACATGTTACTCTTCTTTCTTGTTTTTTGAAGAAAAAAATAAATAAACATGTTGTTTGATAATTATTTCTTGTTTTGGGTTTATTTTTTTTATTTCTTTCTCTATTTTTTTTTTTCTCTTTTTATAGCTTAAATCAAATTTAGTTTACATAATCTAATACAAATAAGTCTCGATGCAAAATTAAAAACAACGATAAAATTGTATTTATCTTTCAAAAGTTGCCCAAATTTATCTACAATGTCGACTTGGATCCAACTCAATTGTATAGCTCTGTAAATATCGTGATTATAAAATATTAGAGTGAGACTAAAGACATGTTTTAGGGAGCAAAATTTATATTTGTCAGTGTACTAAAAATTAAAATAATATATAAATATACATAATGTTATACTCCAGTTTTGTATGCACAAGAGTGAGAAGGTTGAAATGAGCATTCAACTTGACCAACAATGCAACATCACGTTTTGTAATTTTGTAGGAATAGAAATGTTATAAAAGAAACGAAAAAAAGAGAAACAACATTTTGTAATTTCTCAAAATTTGTCCATTTTTTAAAAACGTTTCTCAAAATATAGAAACAAGAAACGAGAACAATTATCAAACAAGTTTGTTTCTTAAAAAATGAGAAACAGAAAAGTTGATTTGGTTGTTTCCAAAATTTTACACAATTTTGAAAAGGTATCTAAAAAATAAGAAACAAGAAATCAATTATCACACTTCTATTTATAAAAATGAAAAATGGAAAACAATAAACATATAAAAACACAGAAACGTTGTCAAACGGCCCGAAATATCCATATTTTCGATCGCGGTGTGTCATGTGTGTAGCATGAATGCAGAATCCTAATGCCATCTTTTTGGTTGTTGTCCTTGTACTTGTGAACAATAATAGAGAATGTATTATTCAGTATATCTCATAAGGGAATTACATAGGATTTATACATAAATTGTAATGACAAAACATGGAAATAATATCAGAAATAATGACAGAATAAATGCACGACAGATAAGGAAACGATATTGTAAATTAAGGAATTGGAATCCCTTAATTTACGTTAACACCCTCCCTCAAACTCAAGGTGGTATTGGAGAAACCAACTTGAGTTTGTTAAGTATTGATTGGAACATGCGGAGGTTTACGCTGCATTATATCTGGCCAACAAATCGAGGGGAGATTGCGCGACGGACATAGGTGCACGGGAGGATGCGCGGACAAAGGCGCGCGAACAGATGTGAACGAACGAGCTTGCGCGAACAGATGATTTGCTTGAACACATTCAAACCAACATAAACCGAACCAAAATGAACCAATCAGAACAAGAGATGAACCGAACCAAACTAAACCTAATTGAACCAAAACTGAATCAAAATCAACTGAAAATAAACCGAAATGAACCGAAATAAACCATAATGAACTGAACCAGAGTGAACCAAACCAGAACGAACCAAACCAGACCGGAATTTTAGGTCTGGAATTTAAGGCTTGCGGAGGTGAACGACGGTAGGTGAGCGGCGCCGGATCTGTGTGGGAACAGGGAGGGCGGCGCCAGAGAGTGAGAGGGAGTTATTTTCGAGCGGCGCGATGCGGAGGAGTTGGTTACAGATCGGAGCGGCGGGGGTAGATCTGGGCAAGGCGGAGTAGGTCTGGGCAGGGCGGACGTCGGGCAGATAGAGAGAGCGCGACAGCGGTGTTCAGATCTGGGCAGAGCGGCGGAGGGAGCGGCGGATCTTGCAGATCTGAAGCGTTTGAACGCGGCAGAGCGGGAACGATGCACGAACAAAGATGGATGTGCAGCGGAAGATGGGCTGAGCGCGAGCGGGGCGGTGACAGATCGGAGCGGAGACAGAAGTCGGCGAGGTGCACAGTACTGGTTACAGATCGGAGCGGTGCGGAGCAGCGACGGATTTGTAGATCTGCAGTGCGGTGCGCGGAGGAGACGGCTGCTGCGGTGTGCAGAGGAGATGGCTGTGACGGCGATGCGCGGAGGAGCCGGCGGTGGTGCGCGGAGGAGACGCGGCGGGGCGCGGAAGAACTGGCGGTGGTGCACGAAGGAGACGGCGGCAGTGCGAGGAGTAGACGGCGGTGGTGCGCGGAAGTGGCTGAACGGAGGGGCGTGGTGGTGACGGAAGGAGGTTGAATCGGAGTGGCAGCGAGGAGAGAGAAGAAGGAGTGATGGCGGGGAGATTCTTGAAGCTGAACAAAATCGGGCAGAGGAACAAAATTGGGGATGCACGAGATTGGACGGCGGCGGCGGCCGCCGCCGCCGCCCTAGGTTTAAGACAATTTGTTTTGGCCGCCGCCGCCCTAGGTTTAAGACAATTTGTTTTTCTAAGATTCCAGATAGGGCTCTGATACCATGTGAACAATAATAGAGAATGTATTATTCAGTATATCTCATAAGGGAATTACATAGGATTTATACATAAATTGTAATGACAAAACATGGAAATAATATCAGAAATAATGACAGAATAAATGCACGACAGATAAGGAAACGATATTGTAAATTAAGGAATTGGAATCCCTTAAATAAGGAATTGGTCACCAAGGATTGAACTCATTCTCTCCAAGAGAGTATTAATAGCCTCAAAACCCTTCATGACCCTAGGTCAATCGTTGATGGTAAAAGCCAAAGCGAGCATGGCTCAGCGGGCATATGTATGTGTTAACGACCAAGAGGTCTGTGGTTCGAATCCCCCCTACCCCCAATGTACTCAAAAAAAAAAAAAAATCGTTGATGGTAAAATATATATATATATATATATATATATATATATATATATATATATATATATATAATTATCATTATTATTATTAAACAGGACATAGTAATTACTTTTTTATCTTTAATTCTCAATATAGAGCCCTTTTTTTCCTAATAAAAGTTTGATTTTCCACACACATATATATATATATATCACCTTTGGGTCAAGGTTTCTATTTGGATTCCATGCATAAAATTCAGTTTGGGAGTGGGTAGCTGTTTGGTTGCATTTCTCCAAGACATTACACACAGCAAAATGGCTAAAAAGAGAGATGAAATAACAGCAAAATTTCATGCCAAAACTTCATGTTACAGTAAGCCTAACCAGAAATCTAAGCAATATCCAAGAGAGAGACAATCAATGTCAGCACTACAAATATCATCAGGAATATCTCCAAAGAGAACAGCAGATCAAAGTCAAACTCAAAAAACACTACCTCCGAAAAGGGAGGGGGAAAACAATATACAAAGAGGGGAATTCAGAAAGGGCAAACTAAACAATGAGAATGCTTACAGAACTATCGGTTCGGGTTCGGGTCGATCTCACTTCCATTGCCGTTGATAGGCATTGTCCTCTCTGTTGTTCCGGAAAGCACAGCAGCCAACCGTGTAGACGATAATGAGGAAGACGAGGAATACAATGTTGACAACAGCAACCTTCTTCCAGTTGCTCTTAATATTGTCCAGCAAGCCAGCCTTGCAGGCCTGGCAGTTGAAGCACAGAATGTTGGGGTCATTTTCCCACAAATTACAGTCAGGGTTGGGCGAGGTTGTAGCAGTCTTGTTCCAGAAAATTGGGCTCACATAACCGAAATTGCAGTCGTTTGAAGGTTTACAGCAACCAGACTGCACATTAGAAAGAAAATTAGAAGTTGATCTACATTCAACATATGAAGAACATGATCCAAGAGCTAGAACAGTCAAACTAGTCTAATTTGGTCCAGGACTAAACTTTACAAAAATTAAATGCCAAAATTGGTAACTACAAGAAATGGAGGGAAAATGGTAAGAATAAGAAAAAGACTTGATACTTATGAATCATGGAGCTTGATATTCAACAACAACAAATAAAACAAAAATATGCATAAGCACCACTATCAAACCTCCACACGAATCTAGAGCTGCTTGTGATAAGGAAATAAGAGATCAACAAGCTCAATCAAGCTCAAATGAAACTTGTTCTCGAAGTCAATGGAAGTCAACTCAAATTCAAACTGATGATGAGTCGATCATCTTGTTGATCTTCTTGATCATCGATCATCTTCCAAGTAAATTTGTTTAACTTTCTTGAGGTTATTTTATCATATTGTTATTGGGGTTGTTCTTATTATTGTTGTGGGGGTTTCACCTAGAATAGGGGGAGCTCTCATGCATACGTGAGGTAATTCCTTTATCAACTTGAATCCCAGACAATCCCAAATGCAAGAATATCAATAAACGGAAGGGATGATTTTCAAGCAGTTGTACATTTTCCTTCGCAAGTTATGAATCCAATCATAGAAATTTCTATCAGAGGTATGTCACATTACATCTAAAAGCAAAAACAGAACGATCATGAGTTCATGACAATATCGCAAAGGTGGTTATCTTACTACAGAAGTCAAATTTCGAGACCCTAAAATGGTGCCTCAATAACAATACTGAATATCCAATTTCCAAAAAATCAGAAGCAAACTAACCTATGGAATACATTGCCATTATTAGAACTATGAATACCACATGTTCAATCACCAAATATCATAAGCCCCCAATCTTGCTTACATGCAAACAGTTCTGTATTTAGCAAAGAAGCTGCACACAGGCTAAGGACATGTTTTGGAGTGATTTTAGAAAAAGTAATTTTAGTGAAAATGATTTGTTTATAAGTGATTTTCGTACCATCAATATTAATTTTAAATGATAAAAAAAATGTTTGGGAGTGATTTTGAACATGTCAAGTGATTTTATTTTTAACCATTTCAAAATCACTACAAAACATGCTCTAAACCCACAAATTTCTTGCAAAGTAACAGCACTTCCAGAACCACAGTTCCATGTCCAGTTGGAAAATGCAAACTCAATTTTCTCAAACTAATATTGATTAAAAGAAGGCACCCAGATAATAGATCTATAGCCAGAAAGTTTCAAAAAAGTGGAAAGTCAACAAAGTATAAAGGAGATATGAGTATGACAGAAATAATTGGTGACAAAGAATAAATATATCCCAAGATCCTTTCTGGTTTAAAGGATGCCCCTAAACTAAAGTTGATTAACTTTTTGAGAAAGTGAAAAGAAAAACATAGAAAAAAAGTTAAAAACAAGAACAATAATACTATGCAAAATAGTGTTTAAGAAAACAATAGCTGTTCGTACAAAATTAGCTCAATAAAAATCCAGTTACAAGAGAATGAAATAACGTTATGAATAAACTTTGCACAACAAACTTCTGGATTCCCACTTAAAGTTCCAATCAAAATTGGAATTCAGTACCAGAAAGAAAAAACACAAAGAAATTCAAACAACAGAGATCGATATGTCATTTTTCGATATCCATAGCTGTCCGAGCCAGACAACTGACTAACCCTACTATATTTGGTTAGCAAAGAAACTCATAGGATATTAAATTCTAGGTAGGTGGCCACGATAACTTGAACCTATTCCCTCCAAGCCTTTTATTATTCACATGATCGATGATCGAGATCGACATGAGTTTAAGATCAACAAAAGAGATCTCCAACAATCATGTCTAGAAGATGCAATTCAAAGCCAGAGGTAAATAATAATCACCCAAAATCAAGATTCAAAACTAAGATTCAAGCAGAAACACAAAGAACAGAATTCTCAAATTAAACCAATACCCAATTCAAAGCAAAGATCAAAACTCAAATCCATTCGAATCATACCTGAAGAGAAGACAAATTCTCGTTATAGAACTGTTCAACAGTATCCTTAACATACTTCTCAGCAAAGCTGGAGCAGATCTTCCCATCAATCAAACAGCTCTGGATTTTGTTCCAATTTTTAGCATTATTGACCCTCTTTTGAAGCCAATCAGAGTAATCACCAAGCCTATACTCCTTATAACCCCGATTGGACAAGACTTCGCCGGCGCCCTTGTTGGTGACAACAAAAGCGAAAATGGTGAAAGCAAAGAGAATAACAATAAGAACAAACATAACCAAAAGATAAACCCAAAGAAGCCAAGAGATTCTACAGCAAGCGCCGAGAAGACCGGCGAGAGAAATCAACATAAGAAAAACGCCGATTATGATAATGGGTTTGTCTAAGAACTTCTCGCATTCGGTGCTGCCTTGTTTGCTGAGCCAAACGCCGGCCCAAACAATTGGGATCGAGAGTAAGAAGGTGATGAAATTGAGAACTCCGACGAGATTGTTGCTGATTCGAGGCATTCTGAAGAATTTGTTTACAGAGTGGTGAAGAAGAAAGAAAGGGGGAAGAAGAAGAAGAAGAAGAAGTTTGAGCGACTATATAAGTAATATGTAATTTTGGAAACTCGCTGTGAATGGATGCCACGTGTCATTAATTAATTTTATTTATTTTTTTTCCTTTGCTTTTTAGGGAGGTTTGAATTTTGGGGGAGCTCTTTTTTAATTGGCTTGGGTCAAATCTTTTCTCTCTCCTATCTTTAAATTTTAAAAATATTTACTTTAATTAAAAAAAAATTAAATAAATAATTAAAAACTCTCCCCATAACTCTTTTATTTTATTTTTATTTTTACTTAAATATATACAAACTTACAAATGTTACCTATCAAAATTTAAACTTCAAATTCAATTAATTAGTCTCGTTTCATAATGGTTTTGTGTTTTGTTTTGTACTATAGTTTTCACATTTTTCTTTTAAATAATATTTGAATTTTTAGTCAATTTTCAAAAACAAAAACAAATTTAAGAAACTCACAAGTACATGAAGTTAATATTCTAAGTGGTCATTTCTTCACTCAACCTTCCATGAAATTCTCCATGTGAATAGTTTGATTTTCAATTGTTAGCGATGAATATAACTTTTTTAGATGATATCAAACTTTTTTCGACGATTTTTTTAGACTGTCGAGAGAAGTTCGACTTCTCTCGACGGTTTAACTTTTCGTCGAGAAAACGATTTTTTTAGACAGTCGAGAGAAGTTTGGCTTCTCAGCTTCTCTCGACGAAAAATTAAACCGTCGAAAAAAATCGAATTTCTCTCGACGATTTAAGGTTTTGTCTAGAGATTATCTTTTTGTCGACCATTTTTGTAAAGTTGAGAGAGAAAAATCGTCAGCAAATCTTAAATTATTGTAGTCATCAATTTGTATTGTATTTAACTTGGATTATATATTTTAATATTTTCACTAACTTGTTTACTAATAATGTTTTTTTAGTGAATAGACCAACAAGAGCATAGTTCAACGTCATGATGTATTAATCATGAGGTCTTACGGTTCAATCTTCCATTTCAATATGTTGTCAAAAAAAAAAAAATGTTATTTTAGTGAATAGTAACATCAAATTAGAACTAAAACTATTCAATGTATATATGTTGGGTTAGTATTTTATTTTGGTAACTACAAGATTTAAGTTGTACTCCCAAAAAAATATTGCATAATTTATTGTAAAAAACATAATTGAAATATTTAAGATTTATAATTAAATAGGAACATATTATTAAAGGAATTGAAAGTTGAAATTAAATGTATAATTCAACATTAGTGATAATTTCATGAAAAAAACAATAGTAATAAGTATCATTGATTAGTCATTATGAACATAGCTCAACCGGTATATTGTATAGATTACGGGTTCGATCTCTATCCTCGCATGTAAAAAAAAAAAAATATATATATATATAAATATATATGTTTCCATTGATTATTATTTAGAAAATATGCTCAACAAAATCTCCTACTTTTTTTTGGTAGATATTGGTAAAGATTGGTTTAAATTTCTCACCCACTTTATTTTTCCAAACAATTACTCTTTTGCCAAACAAAAGAATTTGCATTTTTCTTCTTTTTTTTATTTTTTACCATTTGGTTTTTATTAATTATTATATTACCTTAACTTATGGTCTTGCCTTTCTCACCAAATGTTATCTTATTGGCTCAGCATTTAGGAAGTCAAATTCTCTAATTTAAAAACAGAAGTCCATTTTTAATAAATATATTTACTTTCAACTAATATGATATATTCACCAAGTTGGCTTTTCTTTTTATTTTTGGAGAGAAATTAACAAGTTGGCATATTAAGCAATGTCCCAATTGCTTTTGATTCATTGTACTATATCATTTATTTATTTATTTTAATGATGTAAAGACAATATTAAAATACAAAGATATTTTTTTTTCAAAAATATTTAATTAATGTGGGATAGGAGAATCAAACATCTAACATCTTGATTCGTTCATACTTTATATCAGTTGAGTTATGTTCATGTTGGCAAAATACAAAGATATTTAGTGATTGACATCAAATAAAAAAAAATCCCCGTAAATTGTATGAAATTGAATCCTATTCCATCGTTTATTGTTTGTTTTTTTCTTTTTCCACTGTTTGACTAGAAGTTGGATCAATATTCGAAATAAACAAAAAGAAAATAATATTATTTTTTCTAAAAGATATGCATACAATAATAAATAAGAAAATTTGAATTTCAAATTTCATGAAAAGTAGTACATATCAATTATTGGTCTAATCTAAAAAAAAAAAAATATATATATATATATATATATATATATATATATATATATATATATATTTTGTCAAATGGTGTGAAAGGAGGGTAGAAACAATATAAATAAAGAGACTTACCAAAAAAAAAATTATATATATATATATATATATTTGTCAAATGGTGTGAAAGGAGGGTAGAAACAATATAAATAAAGAGACTTACCAAGTCTTCATAGAAGATCCAAGCATGGTCCAAGCTTAAAAGTCAACTTAATCTTAATATTATTATTTTTTTTTTACAAAAGTATTTTAATTAATGCGGAATCCAACTGTGGATTTGACTGATCCTAATCTTTTTCCTCCATGATAGGATAGGATCTAAAAATTGACAAAGAAAATGAAATTAAATAAATAAAAACTACAATTAAAATATCAAATACTGCTTATTGATAAATCATTTCTTATACAATTTAATATTAAGTTGGTTATTCTTATTAGCATAGCTCAATTGGCATAAAGTTGTAAATCAAGAGGTTAGGGGTTCAATCTACGTCTCTTTATCGATATTGATTATCTGTATCAAATATATTGATGTCAATATTTTCATCTTTGCTTTTACTCTGCTAAAAACCAAAATTTATGAAATCAATTATCTTTATAATAGTATGCAAATTTAAACACTATGTTAATAATTAAATCAATTTAATTTTTTAATTTTAGAAAGCTTGTGTAACCTGAGTATAGCTGAATTGTACTTACAAAAAAAAATGTATAGCTCAATTAGACAGACATATATCACCAATCACGAGATCACGAGATCAGATATTTGAGTTTTTATCTCCCCTTATTGTTGTTGAACTCAAAAAAAAAAAAAAAAAAAACTTGAATTGTGTGTAATAGCCTTTATTAAGGAATATTTGGCTAGATGCCCTTGAATTAAGGCTCATTCGGGAGATTAACGCGCGATTTTAAAAATTAGATAAAATGACCTTTTGGTGACATCACTCTGGGATTTCTCTCGCTCTCGCTCTCGTTCTTTTGTAGGCTCCATTTTATAACTAAAAATTTCTCATTCTGAACGTGAACGAGAGCGAGAGAAATCCCAGCGAGAATGATATCTGCAAAAGGTCATTTTGACTAATTTTTAAAATCGCGTGTAAATCTCTCGAATGGGCCTTAATTTAAGGTCATCTGGCCAAATATCTCCTTTATTAACCAGATGTAAATAAATTTTAAGTTATTTGAAAAAGTACTAGTATAGCATATTTCACAAACCTTATTTTTAAAGCAACTTATGAAATCTTCCTTTTAAGCAACATAATATATATAGACTCTTTCAACACTATTTTGTTGTTTACTTCATTTTGGCCACAATTTCTCAAAAGAGTTCCAAACTTCTAAGTTTGAATATGAGAGGCAATTAAGCCAATGGGAGAAGATTTCAATTCAATTTGAATAGCTCTTCTTTTCATGCAATTCTCTTGTCTTCAACTCAGCCATGGTATAGTTTTTGAAAAAATTTAAAACAAAAGAAAATCTTCTAACTTTGATTTTAAAACTAATTCACAAACCCCCAAAACCAAAGCATATTCAATCTTATCCCACACATTAAAATGATTGATTTTTTTTTCCCGAGTATAATAAATAAGTTAGGGTATGTTTGGGAGTGATTGTTGAGTTATTGATTTTAGGAGAAGAGATTTAATTACAATTGATTTTTATATAATATTTTAATGTTTGGATTGAAGTGATTTTTATATGATTAGAAGTGATTTTTAATTATTAATGTTTGGATTGCTTCAAGAGTAATTTTAAAATTACTAAATTCTTAAAATTATAATTTGTAATATATATATATATATATATAATATTTATATTGATTTATAAAATTATAATAAACTATTATAGAATTAACTACTCAAATATAATTTTAAAAAAACTACCAAAATATATAATTAAAAAAAAAGAATGAAATTCTAAAATATTAATCAAATTATTTTTATTACCAAAGATTTAAAAGTATATATATATTGAAAAATTGAAAAAACAAACTTTGGATTCCAACCCGAGTTTAAGGGTTTTTTAAAAATAAATTATTAAAGATTTAAAAGTATTTATATATATTGCAAAATATAACAAACTTCACTTTAGATTCAAACTTGGGCTTGAAAGAACTCAACTTGTCATCTTTACCAACAAGGCAAACAATACAATTTAAAAAAACTACCAAAATATATAATTAAAAAAAAAGAATGAAATTCTAAAATATTAATCAAATTATTTTTATTACCAAAGATTTAAAAGTATATATATATTGAAAAATTGAAAAAACAAACTTTGGATTCCAACCCGAGTTTAAGGGTTTTTTAAAAATAAATTATTAAAGATTTAAAAGTATTTATATATATTGCAAAATATAACAAACTTCACTTTAGATTCAAACTTGGGCTTGAAAGAACTCAACTTGTCATCTTTACCAACAAGGCAAACAATACAATTTAAAAAAACTACCAAAATATATAATTAAAAAAAAAGAATGAAATTCTAAAATATTAATCAAATTATTTTTATTACCAAAGATTTAAAAGTATATATATATTGAAAAATTGAAAAAACAAACTTTGGATTCCAACCCGAGTTTAAGGGTTTTTTAAAAATAAATTATTAAAGATTTAAAAGTATTTATATATATTGCAAAATATAACAAACTTCACTTTAGATTCAAACTTGGGCTTGAAAGAACTCAACTTGTCATCTTTACCAACAAGGCAAACAATACAATTTGTACAAAAAGTACATAACTATATATATATATATATATATATATATATATATATATATATATATATATCAATATCTGTATTTTTTTAATTAAATTAATAATCATTTCAAAAATAAATTTCTCAGAATCACTCACCAAAAATCACCTCCTATGTGATTGACCGGGAATCACTCAAAGTGATTTTGAATTATTCAAAAATCACTAATTATTTTTTGTCAAACATCACAATTTTGAAATATAAGTGATTTTGGTCACAAACATGCTCTTAGTAAAATAGGTGATACTAGAATTAAGGATATAATTATCTAAAATATTTTAGTTAAGAGAAAATATATTATGGTTTAAATTTCATTTTGGTCCCTCAATTTTGGTCCTTCAACTTTCAGAATACACGTAGTTGTTATTGACTTGTCTCGTACTAACTTTAAATTGGAAAGTTTTCACTCCATTATTCCAACTCCCAACTATGGAAATTGTTTTGGCAAACCCTAATTTCAGGGCATGAATATCAAGTTTCAGATAGGTGTTTAATTAGGACAAAATCAATTGACCTTAATTCACATTTGTTTAATTCTACCAACACCCATTTTCTATATTAACAATTAACAATAGCCAAACCACCTGGTTATGCAAGCTAATGAATTCGTCAAATAAGTGATGCAATACGATGTGCACTCAATGAATCAGTCTAAGAAAAATGGTAATATGATTAAAAAAAATCATTTTCTACTAATCAACTAGAGGTGTAATCGGTTCGGTTGAGTGTTGAACCGCTAATAAATACAAGAAAACTGAAAAAACGAGCCGAACCACCAAAAATGCATAATCGAACTGATTAACGAGTCGAAGGCATATTACCTCAAGCCCAACAATTCTTTGGTTCGGTCTGATAATGTTTTATTGATTCTAAGCGTGCGTCCGCAGGTCGGGTCGGAGGAGGCCCGTAAACAGGGCAAGAGGCACTTGAGTTATGTATGGGTCTCTCAAGCCTTCATATGCTAATTAATTAACGGAAATTATGTAAAATGGGATCAATTTAAGATCGAAGTCCGACCGAATTGAATCGGTTTTTCTCATATGCAAACCAACACCGCCAAACCGAACCAACGGCAATTTCAGTCGGTTTGAGCAGTTTTTCCATTTTTTTCAATTTTCCCTTGCCATCCATAATCAACTATAATATTTCTCACATACCACCATCCACCATCCATAATTCTTTGGCTGAGTACGTCCCTCAAGCCTTCATTTGGTCACCCCATCTAGTGAAACTCTGTCCAGTTTAGAGTTTAGAGCTCATCCATGGTTGCATTCATCTGTTCTAAACTAAAACTAAAGAAACAATTTTCAGAAACTAACAATAAAATGGTGCAGAGTAATGTGGCATGAAGATTGAAAACGATTCACTCAAAAACGAACGCCAAATGAACGAGAAAGAGTCGACAAATGTCAATGTGAATTGGGATCAATTCAGCCTGTCCACAATCAACAATTGAGTCATAACTGCTCAGGAAGACTTGAAACAAAATGCTATCCTTTATTATTTTCTGAGAGGAAATAAAAAATTATGGAAATCTCAAACAGTTTTATGATAGAACTTGAGAACAAACATAAATTCACAATCTGTGCTTTCAAGGTGAAGAACATTCATTCAAAGAGGGCCGGGGAAAGTGCCGTTCTCTCTCTGATCGTTCCATTTTTCGACCTGCAGAAAAGATGTGGTTATTCACAGGCATGTAACAATAGCATATGGAAGAAACTTGTTTATTAGGTTCCATCCTGTTTGACCAGGACTATTGATGTAGTAGGATTATGGTAATTTGGGGTATCTTGGTCAAATCCTTGGTTAATTATCCTAATCCTAATTAACCAAGGAAACTAATCTTAATCCCAACCCTTATCCAACCAAGGATTTGACCAAGATACCTCAAATTACCATAATCCTACTACATCAACTATCCACAAAGTTTTTAAGCATATCAACAAGGAGAGGTTCATAATAGATTTTGCAATTTTCTGGATTAAGTGTATAATATTTAGAATAGAAGCAAGGTAAAATAAAATGCTAAAAGGAGAAAGATTTATGATAAAAAAAAAAAAAAAAAAAAAAAAATAGCATTTGAAAGATCTAAAAGAATTACAAGAATTAAAGATATGATATTCCCATTTCTTGTCGAGTAACCATGGCTGATAGACTCAACAACACATAGAATTATGGTGCAGACATTCATGTGGTATTAACCCGATCCACGAAAATTTGGATGGTCCTAACATAATCAGCATACTTAATATGCAAATAGATATGACTCTAGTTCTTAATGACAGGATCCTCTATGAATCATTTACATTTACAGAACTTAAATGCTCCAATATAGTTTTGGTTCCTAATATCTAAGGTGTCGTTTGATAACCATTTGGTTCCTTTGTTTTGTTATCTACCTTTTTCGTGTACTTTCAAAATTCAAGTCAAGTTTTAAAAACTAAAAAAAAAATAGTTTTTAAAATCTTATTTTTGTTTTTGGAATTTGGCTAAGAATTTTTTTTTTTTGATAAGAAACATATGAATTTGGCTAAGAATTTAAATGTTTCCTTGGGAAATATGAAAACCATTGTAAAGAAATTTGAGAAAACAAGCACAATTTTCAAAATTCAAAACAAATGGTTATCAAGCGGGCCTTATCTATCCATTATCTAAATTGTGGTCCCTAAGACTTCTAAAATTATGATCTTAATCAATTTCTACTGAAATTAGCATATTAGTGCCCACCTGATAGAAACCAAAGAACTGAAATGATATTGAAAGATAAAGATAAAAGAACTACAATCAACTCCCAAATAATTCAAGGTATTTGGACAACTTTTGGAGCTCACCTCACCTCACTCAAGCCTAAACCAACTAAACTATTGCCAATCTATAACCAATTCCATTGCTAATTACTAATATACTCTTAAGACCCTAATAATATTTCTAACTTCTACCCTAATGGCATTTCTATCATCCACCAATTTTCCTTTCACTCTCACACTATTTCTAAGAAATTAGAGTTCATCCAAGTAAAAGATTTCCACCCAGATTCCCATTCACTCGCCGGAACAATAAGCACATATCTTTTTCCACTTCTTGCCAACCATGACAATTGACAATTCAATATATTTACCTTGGGTTTATCACTTTCTGTAACCACGACATATCCACGTCCCTTCTTAATTTCTACATAAACTTTATGGTTCATCAGACCTTCAGCACTATGATGCAAGTCTTCCGACCAATCCAAGATCTTCAACTTGCCCAGCAAAAAATCAACTTTATGTCTTCCCACTTCCTCTAGACAAAACTTCCTTTAAAGGCCAACTCGAAATCCAAACTTAATTTTAAGTTAGATCCTACAAGCAGTAAGCACATGCTGTAAATGTAAACTGTTTCCTATATTGATCAGCCATCGAAGAATCTATGTTAGTTAAGAAACTACACGTGAGTATCTGAAGAGGAAATGTCACCTACTGAGAGCTCCATTTTTTTTTACAATGGAGCTTTATAGGACTTGGGAGTGCTTTTTTTTTTTTTTTTGGAAAGGTATTTAATTAACACGAGGTCGAGGAATCGAACCTCTGACCTTCTTGGTCATTAGTTCGTACTTGATGCCGGTTGAGCTATGCTCATGTTGGCAAAATATGGGCGGTAATAAAGCATTTGAAATTGTTGCACAAGTGTAGGATCGAACCCCCACTCCGGGACAAGCTAGGCAATGCGCTGAGCCCGCTTCACCAAGTGGTTGTTGATAAAATGTGGGCAGTAATAATACATTTTAAATTGTTGTACTAGTGCAGAATCGAACCCCGACTCTAGGCCAAGCTAGGCAATGTGTTGAGCCGCTGCACCAAGTGGTTGTTTGATAGTAACAAAGCATTTTAAATATTTGCACCAGAGTGCTCTTGTTCATAAAGGTTTAAATAATATTTGTTAGTTGTTCTATTAATTTGGCTTTTTTATACAATGTAATGCAAACAGGACTGTCAACTAAAAGTTGCACAAGTTTTATAAGGGCACAATAAATACAATGAATTTATTAGTTCTGAGACAAATATTCGATTGTGAGGTCATTGTTTTTAATCCCGCATAAAATTCTCTCAATTTCAAGACTAATAGTTAATACCTCGAGACTCATTAATCAGAATAAAGTTAATCACATATGTGAGGAAGAATATCAATCCTAACTTTGCAATTGGCCAATATAGCACTTCAATCATGATTAAAAGAATATGAGAGATCTAGAGCTTACAGATAAATCATAAATATATAATAAAACTAAAATTCGTATACTTGTAAGAGATACATGAATTTAAAAGCGAAAATAACTTCAGTAGCTGATAATATTATAAACATTTAATCTGATGCCACAGGACGCAGAGAAATCAAAAGATTTTTCCTGTCTCATAGAGAATATTTTATGATTGGAACTTAGAATTCAATCTAGAGCATAAAAAGCTCAAGCAATGCTAATATTGAAAAAAGGCAAAAAAGCGTTCGTGAGAGTACTAGTAACTAGTAAGGGATACGTTGGGAATATTAGTAGGATTTTAGTAAGGACATGGTGAGAATTAGTTAGGGGTGACTTGGTTATAAAATAGGGAGAGTTGGGGATCTTAGAAGGGGGAATGATTTTGGGAATTGTCCAATGTGGAACTTTGAGAGGGACATAGCTCTCTTGAAAGGCTATTGATATTGTAATTTTTCTTCATATTGCAATATAGTTCTATTTTGTGTTTACTTGTTATTGGGATCCTACCAGAGATCTAGTGGCCATGCACATAAATGTTAGCAGAACTACACTATGAGCAGGAAAAATAGGATCAGAAAAATTGTATATACTTTTAACACACCAAATGCAACAAAGAACTCACCCATTCACCAGGGCAAAGGGCACGATAATACTTTGCAAATCTCTCACATTCACCAGACTCCTCACCCTTTGCTGTCAGGCACCTGTAGAAAGATACGCATATTTGAAGGGAAAACTAACGATGAAAACAGAGAAGACCCTTTCGTTTTTCCATTTTTACTCTCATCCCAAGTTGTAAGAAAAATGCACCTGTGGAACTCAACGTAACGAGTGAAACAGTGCCTGGTTTGATTTGTAGTAGGGAATCGGAAGTCAACAGGTGCTGTTTTCAGCTCAATCTGAGATGACAAACAAGAAGCATAGAACATAAAATAATAGAATAGACATTGAAGAGGATCATCTTTATGAAGGATTTCTGCTCGTCACATAAATAATCACTGAATGGATCTGTTTGCCAGTGCAACAAAGAGATACACATCATTAAATTTTCATCCAACCAGATATAAGTAGTTAGTAATCATTTTCCTGATAACATCCTTCCAATATGAGCGAACAGCACATTGCAAAATTTTACTAATGATCTTGTGTCTTCTATACCTCAACTCATGGCAAACAACAAGATGCAAACTGACATCCCTAAGTTACATTACAATAATCTTCAACTATTGAAAACGGCAAGAAACATTATCTACTATGTACATTGTACACGATGTCAAGTATGAAGCATGGATAGACACAATATGAATATATACATGGGAAGTAGAATATTTTAACATAAACATTTATTTCATGTGAAATAATGCTAAATAGACACAGTTTAATGAGATTCTGACCTTTCTTCTATTATTGCTTATTGGGAGTTTTAGTCGCTATCCTTCTCAGATGTGAATGGAGATTATGTTTCATCCTTCCCATGTCTTATCTTCTACTATTCTTTTTCTTTGATAGGAAATGAAAACAATTTCATTGATAATATGAAAAGTGTTACAAAAGAGATCCTATCAATATAATTACAAAAAACACCTCCATTGTCTTATCTTCTACTATTCTAATAAAAATATATTTCTCAAAGCATCAATTCTTTCTCCCTTAGTGTGAAGTTTACTTGGGCAATGGTCAAAGAATTTGTATTTGACAGGATATATGGTGTTGCATCTCCTCTTTTCAAATTCTTTTTCCACAATTATGTCATCTTTCAATCAAAAACATTTGGGTAGAATCCTTGTTTTCTGATCAATACAATGATCGGGATCTGCCACTTAGAAGAAATTCTAGTGAGATTCAGCGCGTTCAATTCTCTGCTCTCACGAGCAGTATTCATGATGTGAATCTCAATTTTGGTAATGATGGGACAATTCAAAGAGGGGATTCGTAGGTTTTTCAATTGTAAACAAGAATTCCTCCCCAAGACTCTAATTCACAACTTTATCAGCGACATCAACAGAAAAAGGCATTCTTCTTCTCTGTTTTCCGGCTGTTCAATTTATTTCATAACCACTGCTTTTCGTTTAAATAAAAGAAAAAAAGTCATTTTTTTCCTAACACCTTTGCAGCTTCAAGTGTCTTATTACGTCCAAAAATGAAACAAAAGGTAACAAATAGAAGTTTGAAGACTCCGAGCAATATATCCAACAAGCGTTGAAGAATTTCATGGCTCGTCGCACGCAGAACATAATCCAGCATAAAACACAACCCATCTTCTAAATTCTAAAGAAACACCATTCTCTAAACTATAATCCAGATTATATCCAACAAGTGAGCATCGAAGAAAAAGCAGAAACACCATTCCTCTAAACTATAATCCAGATTATACGTATAATCCAAACAAAACAAGCATTATGGAAACAATTTTTCATACAGAAAACGATTATTACATCCAAATCGGGGGCGTTTATGATTGGAAAAAGGAAATGATAAATACAGAATAACAAATGAAGAAAGAAAAAATCGATTCAGTTCACTACCATTGATTTTTCTTGAAACTAAAGACAGAGAAGGGCGAAACGAAGCTTACTTCGGCCATGGCTGATCGGATTCAAGCTCCAAGAAATTGAGGAGATCAAACGGAAGACTCTGTAATGTAATGAAACGTGGACGAAGGCGCAGTTTAAAGTTGAACAAAAAAATCATATAAGAACTCATAAAAGGGCCAATTCTATATGGGCCTTCGTTGGGCCATCCAAGATAGCCCGTTATTATTAACAATTATTAAATAATTTTAAAAAAAAAATTACAAATTTAGTCCCGAAATTTTAAGATTTGTGTCTATTTGATCTCTTAACTTTCACAAGTGTTCAATAGGTCCGTCCAATAGGTCCTTAAACTTTCAATTTTGTATATAGTAGTTCTGTGAATTTTAAAAAAATTAAAAGTTCAAAGACTAAATTTGTAATTTTGAAAGTTCAAAGACTAATTTTGTAATTTAACTATAAAAAAAATTGTTAATTTAACTTGTATCAACATACTTAACTATTAATTTTTCATCAACGCGAACATAACAAAAACAAACAACTAGTCAAAGCTATTGACGGAGGGCACATTGCTAATGAAGATGAGTATTCAACTATCATAGGCAAAACTCGACTCTAAAGTCGTATAGAATTTGATTCAAGGAAGAGAATGTGTTTGAAATGAAACTCAAATTCAAGCCTTCACCTTGTTTATATTATAACTCAAGTAAATTTTGTAAATTAATCCCTATTCATAGTGATATTTCAACTCGTCTATTTTTCACAACTAAAAAAACAAAATTTATGCTCCAAGGTAAAAATGATCTCCGTACAACTCTCTCTCTCCCTCCCCCAACTATGTTTTCTCCCTCTGTAACCCGACGGACTCAGCCATGCCTCACCGAAAAACACAAAGCTCCAAACGGTTTTCCATAGATCGGAAATCCTTTTCTATCTCCCTCACTGATAGAGTTAGGCTCAACGTAAGCTACAAGGGATCGTTCTTACACTTTATCCTTAAAGAAAGAGTCTCTCCCATGGCTCATAAAAACCTTCACATCTTTTGTTGCATCAGCTCTGAATCAGAGGTTCTTTATAGAAGATATAACTGATGAGTATTCCATATGGGTTGAAAAAATATCCAATAGAAAGGGGCATTGTGTTGAGATAGTGAAATGTGGGGTAAATGGGGGTCTAAATAAGTTATTGCTGCCGGTTGGTGAAAATAGAAAGGGTTGGAAGAACTTTCTCTCTCTTCTTGAAGGCATCAACAACCAACCAAAAACTCCATTGGTCATAAAGTCCACAATTAATCTTGCTTTTGCTTCATCATCTATTTCTTACAAACAAACCTTATTGGCCAAGGCTCATCCAAATAGCAGACTATCCCACAAAACTCACAACAAACAATGGTAACAAAGGTATCTCCACATCTTATGAGCTTGTTGATTTCTATCCAGAGAGGGTTATAATCATCCATAGGCGCCATCTTCATGATGAATGGACTGAAATCTCAAAGGTAATCCAACTAGAGGTCACAAACTCCGGTACTATCAACCCTTTTCAACCAGATAGAGCTCTTCTATCGGTTCTTGATATGGAACAGGGCAAGACTTTATGCAAAAACAGAGGATGGCAAATGGTTGGAAGATTTCTCATTAAGTATGAACCATTGAGTTCTGAAGCCTTCATTAGGAGCCCCACTGTTCCCTCTTATGGTGGCTGGATTAAGGTAAGATACCTATCGGTTGATAAATGGTCCTTAGATATATTCAAAGACATTGGAGATGCTTGTAGAGGGTTTTTGGAAGTTGCCAAGAAGACATTATCAAGATTAAACATGATGGAGGTTAGTATCAAGGTTGAAGTTAATGTTTATGGCTTTATTCCAGCTGAAATCGAGCTCCCATCTTCATCAAATAGGCCTTTGAAAGTCTTGATCGACCCTTTCTTTGATGAAGCCCCCTTCATCAACTACATGGCCGGCAGCCATGAAAAAATCCCCAGAACTCAGCCGCATACAGACTTTTCACGCGCCACCGTAGCTCCTTTTCACCCCTCTCCCACTCAGATTACTCTTTTTGCACGCGCGGACCCCAACACTGACAGCCCGTACTCCTCATCCTTACCCTCGGTACCTTCCTCTGACCCACCCATCATTATTGCTTCCCCCCCCCCTCCCCTAGTCCATCATGATGGCTTTCCTGACAGCCCGTACCAACAAGCCATACCCACTCATCTTCCCTTTGTACCTTACTTTGACCCACCTTACAAAAATACCTCATCCGATCTGCCCAAATCCCCTACCTACTCCCTGACCACCAAAAGCAAAAACCCATCAAATCACCTACCTTCTCTCTTGACCCCCAAAAGCAAAAAACCATCAAATCACCTACCTTCTCTCTTGACCACCAAAAGCAAAAACCCATCAAATCACTCTTACCAACGGTCTGCCACACACATTTTCCCTCTCCCATCAACCTTTCTCTCTCTTCTAAACCCTTACCATTAGACCTTGACCCTTTTTGTTTCATTTCTTCAAGCAAGACATCTCTCCCCTTTGACCCAATCAAAAAACCCGATAATTTTTCCACTTGCTCCCATCAGCATCAGACATCCCATCAGCCACCAATCACTGATTTTACCTTAGCTAAACAGCCCATAGATGGATCACCCAAAAATTCGGGTCAAAGGTCAATTGATTTGACCGAACCAAACATTTAATCTTTCCCCTTTTTATCTCTCCCCTCCTCACCAATGATCTGATCTCCACCCTTAAACCGGTTTCCATCAACTTTAGGAAGTCACAACTAATCCTTGGAACTTTTTACTCCACATCCAAAAACAAAACCATCATTGATTCGGATGACCTCTTATCCTCTCCTTGCAATTGGGTAAGAGAAACACAGGAATTGGGTCAGAGAAGTCACGAACCTTCAATCGAATGTCAATTACGAAAAGGGCACAAACACTCATCTTATGAGTAAAGGGTCGAACAGGCCTAAATGATCAGCTCTTATCGGTTCGATAGAAGATTTGAATCAACACAGGAGAATTTTCTTATCAGTGGCTTATTCTTTTAGAAAGTGTCACAACTGAATTTGGTTCTTGGGATAATTTTTCAGCCAAATCCCTCTCCCGGCAATCGATTTGGATAGAAAATTATCTCCAGATGAAGTTTATTTCCTTATGGAAGCATTGACATCTTTGCTGGCTTTTAGGATTTTTTCTTCTTTTGTTCTTTTTGTTTTGGCAAGCTTGTATGTCACCGAATAGGACCATCCATTTCTATCTTCCTTTGTTTCTTCCGATCTGTTATGATTTTGTATATTGATCTGGAGGGATAGAGTCTATCCCACTTTTCTTCATTATTTCAATGAAAAGTTTCAATTTCTTAAAAAAAAAAAAAATAAATAAAAAAATAAAAAAAAATAATGAATAATCAAGATCATGTCACATTTGATCACCTTGTTGATATACTTGTATCTTCCTTCAACATTCAACATATATACAACAAGATAACAAGTAGTCTAGTCTTAGATTATCATTTTATTGATGTGGTAAAATGTATACAAAAATCATATCGCCAAGTTAGTGTTACATAAAGGAGGAACATATTTACTCCAAGACAACGCTAAAAATGTAGACTATAAAATTAGATGTATCTTTCTCCTTATCTGAAAAGATGCGATCATTTCGCTCAAGCCACAAACTCCAAAAGGAAGCCCGAACAAAGTTCAACCATAAGATCTTTTTCTCTTTTTTAAAAGGTGGCCCTTAAGAACGATTGAGAAGAGAGTGGGAATGTATCCAGGCCTATCCAAGCTCCATCCAAAAGAAGATGGGATGATCTCATTTTGAGGTCTCTGCAAGTAAAAATAGATGACAAGAATCCAATTTTATACCATCGCATTGCATTACACCCTAACTGAACTTGTTAAATAGAAACCAACACGAGAGAGAACCATATTTGGGAAAAAATTACATCAAGATTGCCATGAATGACATTGTTAACATGATGGTATTCTTTGTGTTTGCACAATACTTAAAATGTTACAGGGAGAAACTTTGAACTAAAGAGTATGAGTATACTTTCTACTAACAAAATATGGCAGTTAATCTGAACAAAGAAGCAATCGTCATGGCTTCACACACTTATCTCCGAGGAATAGAGGGATCGAACGTTGCTTCCCAGGCAGCACCGCTGCCAATTGGGGCAGCCACACCCACGACAGTTCCAGCAGTGGTCGGGCCATTATCAATAGAATGGGGAATTTGACTGCCTCTTGGCGCTAGAGAAGCCATTGCGACTTGTGGCCTTCCATACATATCGACATAGCCATTGGCACCAGATATGTGAGGAGGGTACGACGGATCCATATTCATGTATGCGCCACCATATGCATTTGGTACTAAAGAAGAAGATAGTTTCATTACAAGTGTCAATAGACATCCAAAGATGATTAACTGAAAAGGAAAAACAATGAAGTGTATGCATATGTGACAAGAAATGTACCGTGTGCCCTTTTCTCGACATTCAAAACCTCGGCTCGAAGCCTCTCTACTTCCCTTGCTAGGGCAATCAGATTCATTTATGTTGCTTTCATTTGCTCTACTTGTTTTATATTCATACTTTTTTCGTGCTCAAACGTGGCTCTACATACCAAATTGATGAATATAAGAAAGAATCAACACGTGAAGTTGAAAATTCATATTGGAACTCAAATACCATAATGCATTTCATCCAGATAGAAACAGAAGTAATGTTGCCACAGTTCACATAATGACATTATGCTGTCAATTTACCAAGTAACAAATCGTGCAGTGTTGCGTGCTCAATGTGTTAAAATAATTAGGCAATAAGATAGAGAGAGCACTCAGAACATGCAAGCATACATGATCTTATAGCAAGTAGTAAGTATTTTTTCATTCGTTTTCCCACAGAGATTTATTATAAGCTATTCATGAAGTGTAAAGTTAAGAAAGAAGGGGTGGATTTGATGGGGTAGAATTGGTTTTAAATTGTCTATTTTCTAAGGAATGTGTAGAGGGTAGCAACATAAACAAGTGCAAATCAAAGTTAAACTCAAAGGACAAGAGATGAGATTAATAAACGAATAAGAAAACAGCTAAACAGAATTGTGAACTTAGCAGAATTGCGGAAACAGCAATTCTACCGCAATTTTCCTAACAGCGAAAGTGTGTAAAATGGAGAAACAAGGGCTACTAACGACTCCTCTATAGGCTTTTTTCTCACGATTCTCAAGCATTGGATCAACTCTCTATGCATCAAACTCACTCAATCTCATGTATCGTCCGATTCCATGCATTAGATTCTTTAGTTTACTCATATCTAAGTAAGGTCTTAAGCATCTTGTTAAAACAGAGAGTTACGGTTTGTACTAGGAAAACGCCTATTCCTAGGTCGTTTTCTGGCTACCTTGAAAGGCTAGCATGAGTGTATGACTCTGAACTCTTACTCCTTCCAGAGGTTAGGAGTTCTTTGGACAAAATGGATGGCCAATCGAAATTGCCCGTGGGATGAAGCTTACATACAATCAATGTTTCGAGAGCTATCCTACATGCTTGATTCACGTTTTTTAGCCTATAGTACTGTCATTAGCATGCCCCTATGTGACTTAGTTACTCATGAAAATGGGGTAAACAGAAATAAGAGATGAAGGAAACATGCTTAGAAGAGAAATATACTTAAAACAGTAAGGAAAAACCGTAGCCGCAAAAGATGGAAAACTTGTGAAATAATAACTATGCTTTGATTACTTGATTGTTTGAATGGACAAGAAGAGGAACTTAAAGTGCATAACAGAAAGACAGAACACAACGAAATGGACTGATCTAGTTACAAGAAAGGAAACAACAACAAACTAAAGCTGGAAAATGGAAATAAAGACAGAAAGCATAAAAACGAGCGTGAACGCCTAGTTGCAGATGCCTCGGCTGAAGGGGATGAAAGAATAGCTTTGCTTGGATGAATCCAATCGGGAGAGAAGATGAATCTTCTCTCCTTCCTATCAGATTGTCGATTCCAACAGCTGAGACTCTCACACCAACAGACAGAGAAGAACGACAGGAGAAAAGATGGAGCTGCGAGAAGACTTCTACGCTTTCGGATGATGATTGAACCCTCGACTTTGACCCCCTTTTATAGCAATCTGCAGGTGCGTTTGGGCCAAGGAGAACCATCAATCTTCAACGACGTACTTCAAAATGGATGGAGGAGAAAGAACGAATCCCTGAAATAACGGAAATTAACAGAAAAAGATCAGTCAACTTACGGTTTTCACTTGAAACATTGCGGTTTCAGCAATGTTTCCGCAATTCTGTCGCAATGCTTGTTTTTTCATTCTTTTCCTTCGGTTTTCAACCCTTTTCTTTCCTATTGTACTTAAGTCCTAATTTAGCTACCTTCTTCTAATTCTCATATTTAAGCATAGGTTTAGGCTAAATGCTATCAAAAACACCTAAGAGTGAACATCTTCCTAAGATAATTAAGTCCTAAAAAGGTCACTTTTGGAGACGTAACACACCCCCAAACTTAAGGTTTTGCTTGTCCTCGAGCAATCTAAGGACTTTCCTAGGCTGCTGTTTCTTCTTCTTTAACCACTTACTAACTCCCCTATATTCTTATCTATAGCAGTGCTGTCCTGTGACACACTTCTAAGCTTAAAACTACCCTCTCATCTAGCTTCTTCTGATTTCGCATGCCTAATACTCCTACTGTTTTTATTAACTCCCTACAACTGATCTACCTGCTTTTGTCATATCATGCTACTATCCCTAAGGTTTCAAATTCTACCTAGCTTTACCCCAGACTCAGTACATGCTTCTAGTTTATACTTATGAGCTACCTAGGATTCCTTAGAGTCATGCCAGTCTTAGTATTAACGGTGACAGTAGTACTTTTAGAGATCAACCTAAACCCTGGCATCACTACATTGGATATACACTCATCTCCCTAAACAACCCTACAAGCTACAACTTTGCTCTTAGCTAATTGAGGATCAGAGTTCTTTTTAAACAGGACATCTAAGCCACAAAGTTGCAACTCCTAGGTATACATTCTTCTTTCCTATTTCTTCTTTTTCTTTCTTTCTTACTTTGGTGGAGCCTCTCCTTTGGTTGCCTTTTGATGCAACGCCACTTGTGGGTTACACACTTGGCACTGATTACTCAGCAACCTAAGAGAAACTCCCCCCTTTATTCTTTTTTCATTTTCTCTTTTCAGCTCATCATTTTTGTTTTTTTTAAAGGAGAAGAAGAATGCTTATGTTTTAAGGGAGAGAGGAATGTTCCTAGGCCTAGGGTGGCCTCCCCCAAACTTCAACTACTCATTGTCCCCAATGAGTGTCTGAGGTGGCACACCCCCAAACTTGTCCTAGAAGCATCTAGTCTAAGGTAAAACCAAGAGAATCTAAAAGCCCTAGGCATAGACAGAACATTCTAAAAGAAAATATCACAGCAGCAGAAAATTGAAAAAAAAACAGACAGGCAAGGACTTACAGCTATGCATGCTGAGCTTTTTAGAGGTTAATTTAAGCTATCAAAGGGTGTCCTATGACACTCATCCAGCATGCTTTAAGATAAGCTATCTAAGGTAGTCATGATCGCAGCAAAAGATAGAATTTAAACAGATCACAGCCTAGCTAAACAGACAGTCCACAGCATGCATTCAGTAATAAAAATTGCGGTTTCCGCAATTATTTCGCAATAGATACAGGGCAGATATAACAGTGATTAAGGCCTCTAAGCATGCTTTTTTCCCGTCACTCAAGCTCTACAAAAATAAAACTAAACTAACCTACCTACTCAGCTATTATCAGACTACACTAAACAATTTAAAAACTTAAAACTAAGCAACTAAAACAGATCAAAATATTAACTAAAAACAGCATAATTCACATGGTCTAACAGAAAGCAGATTTTTTTTTTTTTTGTATTTTTCTAAGGGAACAACAATACTCCCTTTTGGTGCTCCTCAAACTAGCACTCAGACATCTTCCTCATCATCACTCCTTCTTGATCTTGGAGGCACCCACGGAGTCAGGAGATTTGTGGGAAAATCAGGGAAGATGCATCCAAGTTGGTTAGCAACTTCCTTGTCCCTTGCCTGTGCGTAAGTGGCCCATTGAGCCATCCTCTTCTGCATATCCATCAGGCAAGCCATGGACAGCGACTGATCAGCAGCCAACCTATCCAGCTCGAATTCCATGTTCCCCTTCCTTTTTAGCCTCAAGCCAGCAGGGAGCTCCAAGTGGCCTGTGTAAGCCATCTGCTGCTCCATTCGCTCAATGGGAACCCCTGCACGCAAGCAGAGTTTAGTTATAGTATTAGGAAAAAACAATGGACCCTTACCCTTCTTGGCGCACTCAGCAATGGCAGCTGACATGACTTCACCCACGTTGATCGTGAGACCTCGCATGATTGCATAGACCAGCAGCGATCTGCTCTGGTTGATGGTGGTCTCATGAGTCACTGGGGATAGTTTCCTTCTCACGAAGGAAAACCATACAGCCGCCTTAGCTGTGAGGTTGGCACTCATGAGAGTGTGCCTCCCATTGCGTGACACGGTCCAGGATGCTTCAGGCTGGCCAATGGTCCGAATGGCCTCTTCCAGGACAGCATCAGTAGGCTCATCAACAATCCTTGCATAGTCAGTATGTTTTTGGCCCTTGAGGCCATAGGCTTCGTTGATGGCTTTTGCTGAGAAGTCCACTTCTACTCCCCTGACCACAGACAACCCCTCCTCAGAATTCCTCAGGTTGGCGTAGAAGTCATACACCATGCTTGTGTAAGCCGGATTGGGTGGTCTGCACAACTCCTCCCAGCTGTGATTCGAAATGCCTGCGCGCAAGAATTGCGGCAGGTCAGCAGGTCTGTCGAGGAAGCCCTTCTCGTGCAGCAACTCCCTCTTCCTCAGCTCAATGCCTCTGGACTCAGCGTCAGAGGACACGTACCTCACTGATTGAGGCTCATCTTCAGGGTAAAGCTTGGCCTTCCCTTTGTCCTTTGGTTTGGCTGACTCCGCAGCCTCAATCTTGAGCTTCTTGAGCGACGGCTCAGCGCTCTCTTTCTCTGATGAAGGCGCCCTTTTGGCCTTCTTCTTCTTTGACTTCTTGGACCGCTTGGCCTTAATAATCTTGGCAGCCTTCTTCTTCTTCAGCTTTGCCTTGGTGGTGATCTGCTGGAGGCAAGCCCCCAGTGTCTCGTCCATCGAGTCATCCTTCTGCGCAAGACTCTCAGGGCTGGCTTCCCTCAACGGAGAGAAGACCTCTTCTTCCTCAGCCCCCCCCACTGCCATGCGTTGATTCTTGGTACTCCCCATATGGGAATTCAGGGTCAGGCCGTGGAGAAGTGGGCGACGGAGTGGTGCTTTGTGCTGCTGTAGGGGTCTGTGCAGAACTCTGCGGTGATGAAGGCAGCTCAGGGCTCTGCGCTGGTGGCGATGAGGAGAGCTCAGGGCTGTGAACCGGTGGCGATGGTGAAGGGCTGCGCTCGGCTGTCTCGTGGGATGGCTGGCTTCGTTCTTGACTCTCCACAGAGGGAGTCTTGTTCTTGATTCCTTCCTCTGCCACAGCCAGACTCCACTTGCGCTTCTTGGGTGTGCCTGCTGGTTCAGAGGGTCCAGCAGGTATCTCCGTAACTACCTTCCACTTCTTCTTGCGGACAGGTAGTTTCGGCAGGCGTTCAGTTCGCGCAGCATCAGCGTCTGCAAGAGCAAGAAGTGCTTCCCTCGCAGCCGTTTCAGCTTCATCCGCCCTTTTCTTGGACGCAGATCGCTCGGCCCTTGTTAGCACCATTGTTGAATCGTGAAGGTTTGGAGAGAAGAATCACAGATGAAGAGAAACGCAGATTTCTTGGAGTTCAGATACTTGGGAAATCGTATAGATCAACGCGCGTCTCAACGGATATAAAGAAAACGGAAAAATCCCAACGGCTATATTTTTGCGGATTCTGCAAATCCAGCGCAATTCTAATGACCGTTGGAGATTTTTTTTTTTTTTCATTTAAATGTCAATCTTTGCTCCATCGTATCTTTTATTTGGCCCAATATCTTCTTGATTTTTTAAGCTGGATTTAATCTCCTTGATTCCCTCTATTGATTCCCTACAAAAAGAAATAAAATCAACATCAAATTCGCAATTAAAATCATACAAACATATACACAAACGATAACCGGAAATTCGCAAAAAATAAACTAAGGCATGAGCCTCATATTGACGAGCACAGCAATCACTCGTCCTCTCTCGTTCTTAATTTCATGCTTCAGTCAAGAGGAAGGCCGAGAGAATTTTCACATCCCCTTCCTCATAGTAGTGCTTCAATCTTGCACCATTAACCATGAATGGTTGTCCTTGCTGCAGGTTCTTTATCTCGATGGCACCATGAACAAACACATTAGTAATTACAAACGGACCTGACCATCTAGACTTAAGTTTGCCTGGAAATAATTTCAATCGTGAGTTAAATAATAAAACAAGTTGGCCTTTCTTAAAGTCCTTGATCCTAAGTCTACTGTCGTGCCAAATCTTGGTCTTTTCCTTATACATTTTGGCATTTTCATAAGACATATGTCTAAGCTCATCAAGCTCATGTAATTGCAGAGACCGCAACGTTCCCGCATCGGTCACGCAATAATTCAACTCTTTTAGTGCCCAAAATGCCTTAATTTCTAACTCAAATGGAAGATGACAAGCTTTACCATACACAAGTCTGTAAGGAGACATACCTAGGGGTGTCTTATATGCAGTTCTATACGCCTAAAGTGCATCCTCGAGTTTAAATGACCAGTCCTTTCTATTAGGTTTGACCACTTTTTCTAGGATGTTCTTAATCTCCCTATTCGAAATTTCAGCCTGACCATTCGAGTGTGGGTGATAAGGAGTGGCTACTCTATGTCTAATGTTATACTTAGCCAACACTCTCTCCATAGCCTTATTAATGAAATGTGTCCCCTCATCACTAATGATAGCACGAGGTGTTCCAAACCTAGTAAAAATGTGCCTATGCAAGAATTTTATTACTGTTTTGGCATCATTATTGGGACATGCTATGGCCTCTACCCACTTGGATACATAGTCTACTGCCACTAATATGTAAAGGTTACCTGATGATGGGGGAAATGGTCCCATGAAGTCAATGCCCCACACATCAAAGAGCTCCAACTCTAAGATGTAAGTGAGAGGCATTTCATCCTTGCGACTAAGGTTACCTGTCCTTTGGCATTCATCACAGTTGTGTGCATAGTTGTGTGCATCCTTGAAGATCGTTGGCCAATAGTAGCCACTCTGAAATACCTTTGCAGCTGTTCTTTGGCCACCAAAGTGTCCACCATAAGGGGCTGTGTGGCAGTGCTGCAGCACAGACTTCGCCTCAGCAGCTGAAACACACTTCCTTAGCAAGCCGTCAGCACATGTTTTGTAAAGGGTGGGGTCATCCCATATGAATTTCCTTGCCTCATGAAGGAACCTCTTCCTCTCTTGGCTTCCCTTGAAAGTTGGTAGTACCTGTGATGCAAGGAAGTTAGCAATGTCAGCAAACCAAGGTTCCTCATCGTTATCACGATGAGTCAATACAAAGACATGTTCATCAATAAAAGCATCAGAAATTGCGGGTTCCGCAATTTTTTCGCAATTATGCTGCAATCTAGAAAGATGATCCGCAACCAGATTTTCACTTCCTTTCTTATCTCTAATGTCTAGATCAAACTCTTGCAGCAGCAGTACCCACCTAATCAACCTAGGCTTAGCATCAGCCTTCCTCATAAGGTACTTTAAAGCAGAATGGTCAGTGTACACGATTGTCCTAGTGCCAACAATGTAGTTCCTAAATTTCTCACAAGCAAACACTACAGCTAGCATTTCTTTCTCAGTGGTTGTGTAGTTGCATTGTGCCTCATTAAGTGTCTTACTAGCATAATAGACAGGGTGTGTTAACTTGTCAAGCTTCTGTCCTAACATGACCCCTACAGCATAGTCACTGGCATCACATAACATCTCAAAGGGAAGATCCCAATTAGGCCCTCCTATAATAGGTGCTGTGACTAGTGCTTCCTTAAGGGTTTTCCAAGCTAAGACACACTCTTTAGAGAAAATGAATGGTTTGTTTAGCTCTAGAAGTTCACATAAAGGCTTGGAGATCTTAGAAAAGTCCTTAATGAACCTTCTATAGAAACCAGCATGCCCTAAGAAACTTCTAATGGCCTTGACATTTTGGGGTTCTACCAATTTCTCTATTACTTCAATTTTTGCCCTGTCAACTTCTACCCCTGCCCTTGACACTCTATGACCTAAGACAATCCCTTCATCCACCATGAAGTGGCACTTTTCCCAATTTAGGACTAGGTTGGTCTCCTCACACCTAGCCAAGACTTGTCCTAGGTTCCCTAGACAGTTTGTAAATGAATCCCCAAAGACTGAGAAATCATCCATGAATATCTCTATCATGGACTCATCCAAATCAGAGAAGATTGCCAACATGCACCTTTGGAAAGTTGCCAGTGCATTGCATAAGCCAAAAGGCATTCTGCGAAAGGCAAAAGTTCCAAAAGGGCAAGTGAAGGTAGTCTTCTCTTGGTCCTTAGGGTCTATAGTAATCTGGTTATATCCTGAATAACCGTCTAAGAAACAGTAGTAGGCTCTACCAGCTATCCTATCTAGCATTTGGTCAATGAACGGTAGAGGGAAATGGTCTTTTTTGGTTTCTTTATTTAGTTTCCTATAATCCATGCAAACTCTCCATCCTGTGACAGTCCTAGTTGGAATCAGTTCGTTGTTCTCATTGACTACCACAGTCATCCCCCCCTTCTTAGGTACACATTGTATAGGGCTCACCCACTGGCTACTAGCTATGGGGAAGATCACACCAGCATCTAACCATTTTATTATTTCTTTCTTAACTACCTCTTTCATAGAGGGATTCAGCCTACGTTGGTGATCTACTCTAGGTGTATGCTATTCCTCTAGTATAATCTTATGCATGCAATAAGAAGGGCTAATGCCTCTAATATCAGCAATAGTCCATGCAATAGCCTTCCTATGTTGCTTAAGTAGTAAAATCAGTTCAACCTCATGCTTTTCACTTAATTTAGAAGAAATAATCACAGGCAAAGTATCATTACTTCCTAGATATGCATATTTGAGGTGAGTGGGGAGAGGTTTTAATTCTAAGACAGGTGGATGCTCAATGGATGGTCTTAATGGATTCAAAGATTTTTCAGTTAAGTCAATATTCATACAAACATGCTGAGGGTTATTTACAGGTATGTCCATTATCTCAGCTATGTTTAAGTCAGTTAGTTCTAATCCTACATAGTTATTAGCATGCTTAGTCAACAATTCATGCTCCAATTGTTCTTCCATTAATGAGTCAACAATGTCCATGCTAGCACAAGATTCAGAGTCAGAGGGGTACCTTAAGGCTTTATAAACACTAAATTTCACCTCTTCATCATGAACCCTCATAGTGAGCTCACCTTTTTGGACATCTATCAATGCCCTACCTGTGGCTAGAAATGGTCTGCCTAACAGGATGGGGACCTCCTTGTCTGCTTCATAATCCAGGATAATGAAATCTGCAAGGAAAATAAACTTGTCAACCTTTACAAGAATATCCTCAATCTTACCTTCAGGGTATGCAATGGATCTGTCTGCTAGTTGTAAAGTGACAGTGGTTGGACGTGCTTCCCCTATTCCAAGCTGGCGAAATAGGGATAGGGGCATAAGGTTTATGCTGGCTCCCAGGTCACAAAGAGCTCTGCATACTGTTAAGTCTCTGAAAGTGACTTATTTAGAACCCACTTAGCTTAGGAAGATGTACACTTTTAGGTGTTTTTGTTAGCATTTAGCCTAAACCTATGCTTTAATATGAGAATTAGAAGAAGGTAGCTAATATAGGACTTATGTACAATAGGTAGAAAAAGGATTGAAAACCGAAGGAAAAGAATGAAAAAATGAGCATTGCGAATGAATTGCGAAAACATTGCTGAGGCCGCAATTATTCAAGTGAAAACCGTAAGTTGACTGATCTTTTTCTGTTAATTTCCGTAATTTCAGGGATTCATTCTTTCTCCTCCATCCATTCTGATATACGACGTTGAAGATTGATGGTTCTCCTTGGCCCAAACGCACCTGCAAACTACTATAAAAGGGGGCCAAAGTCGGAGGTTTGATCATCATTCGAAGCGCAGAAGTCTTCTCGCAGTCCATCATTTCTCTCTGTTTTCCTTTGCCGTTTGTTGGAGTGAGAGTCTCAGCTTTTGGAGTCGATAATCTGATAGGAAGGAGAGGAGATTCTTCTTCTCTCTCGATTGGATTCATCCAAGCAAGGCTGACTTTTCACCACCTTCATTCGAGGCGACTGCCACGAAGCTTTCCAGCAATCCTTTACTGCTTTTCTGTCTTGTTCTTCTTACTTCCATTTCTGATCACTGTTGTTCTTAGTTTAGAGTTTGAGTTACTGCATTTCGTTGTTGTCTGTCTTTTAATCATTTCTTTTAAAGCTTTCCTTTGTCGTCAAACAATCAAAGCAATCAAAGTACACTTCTGCATTTCACAGTTTCTACCTTCTGCTGCTACGGTTTTGTATTACTGTTTTAAGCACATTTTCCTTCTAAGCATGTCTATCTTATCTGCCATTTCTGTTCTCTATATATACATGAGTAGCTAAGTCACTTCGGGGCATGCTAATGACAGAACTATAGGCTAAAAAAAACGTGAATCAAGTAGGCAGATTAACACTCGAACATTGATTGTATGTAAGCTTCATCCCACGGGCAATTTCGATTGGCCATCCATTTTGTCCAAAGAACTCCTAACCTCTGGAAGGAGTAAGAGTTCAGAGTCATATAATCATGCTAGCCTTTCATGGTAATCAGGAAACGGCCTAGGAATAGGCGTTTCCCTAGTACAAACTAAACACTCCTGCTTAAACAAGATGCTTAAGTCCTTACTTTGAAGTCGAGTAAACTTAAGACTCTAATGCATGGAATCGGACGATACTTGAGATAGAGTGAGTTTGATGTATAGAGAGTTGATCCAATGCTTGAGAATCGTAAGAAAATGCCTATAGGATAGTCATTAGTAGCCCTTAATCCACCCATTTACACACGTTCGTTGCTGTTTAATTGCGGAAACATTGCGGTCCTCGCAATTCTGCCAGATTTTCATTCTGTTTAGCTGTTTTCTTTCTCGTTTATTAATTCCATCTCTTGCCTTTTAAGTCTAGTTTTAACTTGCATTTGTTTATGTTATATCCCTTTATACATTCAGCAAAAAGTAGATAATTAAAAACCAATTTTACCCCATCAAATTCATCCCATCTTTCTTAACAAACACACTTCGCGAATAGCTAAAAATGAGTCTCTGTGGAAAAAACGAATGAAATATACTTACTACTTGCTGTGAGACCATGTATGCTTGCATGTTCTAAGTGCTCTCTCTACACTTTTGCATAATTATCTTTACACATTGAGCACGCAACAAGTTTTTGGCGCCGCTGCCGGGGACTTATTTTAAAGTGAAAACGAAGTTTGTTAAGTCTGCAACATCAAATTATTTTCCATCGAATTTGATCCATCTTCATTTCTTTTTCAGGTACCATTTAGGGTAGTTTATGAATGAGACTCCAAGTAGTGATCTAGAGTTCAACCCTGAGCCCGAGAGATTACTTAGAGCTAGGAATAGAGCCAAGAAACGTCTCTTTAAACAAACCCTTTTACCTCCAATCATTGCAGAGACTACAATTCCTCCGCAATTACCTCAAGAAGAAATGGCTGGAGTAAATCAAAACCTGGTGCCTGTCACTCGCAATCCCATTGAAATAGCGAATGACAAGGATAGCGCCATCCTTTCATATTTAGTACCTATGCCTGGGGAGCTGAACCCCAGCATAATCCGTCCTGAAATCACTGCCAACTCATTCGAGTTAAAGCCAGTGATGTTCCAAATGTTGTCCACTGTGGGGCAATTCTTTGGAATAGAAAATGAGGACCCCCATAACCACCTTAGGAATTTCTTAGGAGTTAGTGACACCTTCCTAATCCCTGGAGTTTCCCAAGAAGCCCTGAGGCTATATCTTTTCCCTTACTCTTTGAGGGACAAAGCCAAAACATGGTTAAATTCTTTACCCTCAGGATCTGTCCGCAATTGGACAGATTTAGCAGAAAAATTCCTAGTCAAATACTTCCCACCTGATAGGAATTCTACCTTTCGTGATGATATCATAAAGTTCAAACAAGCTCCAAGTGAGTCTCTTCACGAAGCTTGGACAAGATTCAAAGACCTTCTCATTAAATGTCCACACCATGGCATTCCATGGTGTATCCAAATAGAAGTGTTCTTTAAAGGATGCAACCCCAGCACCAGACAAGTTTTAAATTCATCTGCTGGAGGTTCCATGTTGTCCAAGAGTTACAACGAAGCTTATGAGATCTTGGAGAAGATCTCAACATCTCACTGTAGGTGGTCAGACGATCCAGTAGAGCCAACTAGGGCTCAAGATAAGGATGCTCTAAGCGCCATGAGCACCCAAATAAATGCCCTGACCAACCTAGTTAAGCAAATGGCTCAGGCCAATCTCCAAACCAGTGCCAATACCGCCACAGCTATGTCAATGGGCACCCAACCAAATCAAGGCGAGGCACCTATCTGTGGATTCTGTGGGGAAGGGCACCCATATGAATACTGCCCTGGGAATCCATCTTCAGTCTGCTATGTTGGAAGCCAGCAGCAGCCTAGGAATAACCCCTACTCCAACACCTATAACCCTGGTTGGAGAAACCACCCTAACCTGTCATGGGGTGACCAACAGAACACTAACCAAAATCCTAACCAACCAAGGCCGAGTGGAACACCTGGTTTCACTCCCCAACATAACCAATCAATGTACCAAAAACCATACAATCAACCTGTAGGATCTTCTGTAGAAAACCTACTCAAGGAATATATAGCTAAGAATGATGCTACTCTTCAGAGCCAGCAAGCTACTCTTAGGAGCCTAGAGAACCAAATAGGCCAATTAGCCAATGAACTTAAAAGTAGGCCCCAAGGTAGACTCCCTGCTGATACCGAGGTACCAAGGAGAGATGGCAAAGAACAAGTTCAAGCAATTGAACTTAGAAGTGGTAGACCCTTGGTGAACAACACAAAGGACACACCAAAGAGAGTAGAGAACACTGAGTCTAGTGCTCCACTGGAGTCTCTGCCAAGCCAAGGTCCACCACCAACTAGCACATCAGGAGCCAGGCTAGAGCCAATTGTTGAGGACGTAGAAGAAATTCCAAGGCCTCCACCTATCTTAAGGCGTCCTGACGTGCCTGCATATGTGCCACCACCTCCATACCCCCGAAGGCTTAAGAAGAAGCAGGAACAGGAAGTTCATTTTAATAAATTTTTAGAAATACTTAAGCAAGTGCATGTTAACATTCCTTTTGTAGAGGTTTTACAGTATATGCCTTCATATGTAAAGTTTTTGAAGGACATTATTACTAACAAGAAAATAATTGGTGAGTTTGAAACAGTGAACCTCACCGAGGAGTGCAGTGCCATCCTCCAGAACAAACTGCCCAAGAAGGAGAAGGATCCTGGTTCCTTCACCTTACCTGTAGAACTTGGAGGCAAGCACGTGGGCAGAGCGCTTTGTGACCTGGGCGCCAGCATAAACCTCATGCCCCTGTCCCTATTCCGCCAGTTGGGAATGGGAGAAGCACGTCCAACCACAGTCACTTTACAACTAGCAGACAGATCCATCGCATATCCAGAAGGTAAGATCGAGGATATTCTAGTTAAAGTTGACAAATTCATTTTCCTTGCAGATTTCATTGTCCTGGACTATGAGGCAGACAAGGAGGTCCCCATCCTGCTAGGTAGACCATTTCTAGCCACAGGTAGGGCACTAATAGATGTTCAAAAAGGTGAGTTAACTATGAGGGTTCATGATGAAGAGGTAAAATTTAGTGTTTATAAAGCTTTAAGGTATCCCTCTGACCTTGAATCCTGTGCTAGCATGGATGTTGTTGACTCACTAATGGAAGAACAATTAGAGCATGTATTGTTAACCAAGCATGCTAGTGAATATGTACAAGTAGATGTAGCTGACTTAAATGTATCTGACATAATGAATATGCCTGTAGATAAACCTCAACATGTATGTATGAATATAGATTTAACTGATAGAACTATAAATCCGTTAAAACCCTCCATTGAGCATCCACCTGTGTTAGAACTGAAACCACTACCTACTCACCTCAAATATGCATATTTAGGAGATAATGATACGCTGCCTGTAATTATTTCTTCTAAACTAAGTGAACAGCATGAGGTTGATTTAATTTTACTGCTTAAGCAACATAGGAAGGCTATAGCATGGACGATTGCTGATATTCGAGGCATTAGCCCTTCTTATTGCATGCACAAAATTATACTAGAGGAAGAGCACACACCTAGGGTAGATCACCAGCGTAGGTTGAACCCCTCTATGAAAGAGGTAGTGAAGAAGGAAATAATCAAGTGGTTAGATGCAGGAGTAATTTTCCCCATAGCTAGTAGCCAGTGGGTGAGCCCCATCCAATGTGTACCTAAAAAGGGGGGAATAACTGTGGTAGTCAATGAGAATAACGAACTAATTCCAACAAGGACTGTCACAGGTTGGAGGGTATGTATGGATTACAGAAAATTAAATAAAGAAACTAAAAAAGACCATTTCCCTATACCGTTTATTGACCAGATGCTAGACAGGATAGCTGGTAGAGCCTACTATTGTTTTTTAAATGGGTACTCTGGCTATAATCAAATTACTATAGACCCTAAGGATCAAGA
Source organism: Herpetospermum pedunculosum (assembly GCA_028017165.1). Classification (NCBI taxonomy): domain Eukaryota; kingdom Viridiplantae; phylum Streptophyta; class Magnoliopsida; order Cucurbitales; family Cucurbitaceae; genus Herpetospermum; species Herpetospermum pedunculosum. The sequence goes on from CM051529.1 coordinate 61,242,177, forward strand.
GAAGACCACCTTCACTTGCCCTTTTGGAACGTTTGCCTTCCGCAGAATGCCTTTTGGCTTATGCAATGCACCGGCAACTTTCCAAAGGTGCATGATGGCAATCTTCTCTGAGTTGGATGAGTCCATGATAGAAATATTCATGGATGACTTCTCAGTCTTTGGGGATTCATTTAAAACCTGTCTAGAAAACTTAGGACAAGTCCTGGCTAGGTGTGAAGAGACCAACTTAGTCCTAAATTGGGAAAAGTGCCATTTTATGGTAGATGAAGGGATTGTCTTAGGACATAGAGTGTCAAGGGCAGGTGTAGAAGTGGATAGGGCAAAAATAGAGATCATAGAGAAATTGGTAGAACCCCAGAATGTCAAAGCCATTAGAAGCTTCTTAGGGCACGCTGGCTTCTACAGAAGGTTCATTAAGGACTTTTCTAAGATAGCCAAGCCTCTGTGCGAGCTTCTCGAGCTAAATAGACCATTTATCTTCTCTAAAGAATGTGTAGTAGCTTGGAAAACCCTTAAGGAAGCACTAGTCACAGCACCTATCATAGTCGGACCAAATTGGGATCTCCCATTTGAGATGCTATGTGATGCCAGTGACTATGCTGTAGGAGTCATGTTAGGACAAAAGATTGACAAGCTGACACACCCTGTCTATTATGCTAGTAAGACCTTGAATGAGGCTCAATGTAATTATACAACTACAGAGAAAGAAATGCTTGCTGTAGTATTTGCTTGTGAAAAATTCAGAAACTATATTGTAGGCACTAGGACCATTGTATACACTGACCATTCTGCTTTAAAATATCTTATGAGGAAGGCTGATGCTAAGCCTAGATTGATTAGATGGGTGTTATTGCTGCAGGAATTTGATTTGGACATTCGGGACAAGAAAGGTTGTGAAAATGTGGTTGCAGATCACCTGTCTCGATTGCAGCACAATTGCGAAAAAATTGCGGAGACCGCAATTTCTGATGCTTTTATAGATGAACATGTCTTTGCTTTGGCTCATCGTGATAACGATGAGGAACCTTGGTTTGCTGACATTGCTAACTTCCGTGCATCACAGGTATTACCAGTGTTCAAGGGAGGACAAGAGAAGAAGAAGTTCCTTCATGAAGCAAGGAAATTCATCTGGGATGACCCCACACTTTACAGAACCTGTGCTGATGGCTTACTAAGGAAGTGTGTTTCAGCTGCTGAAGCGAAGTCTGTGCTACAGCACTGTCACTCATCTCCTTACGGTGGACACTTTGGTGGTCAAAGGACAGCTGCGAAGGTATTTCAGAGTGGCTACTATTGGCCAACAATCTTCAAGGATGCCCACAATTATGCCCACAGCTGTGACGAATGCCAAAGGACAGGTAACCTCAGTCGCAAGGATGAGATGCCCCTCACCTACATCTTAGAGTTGGAGCTCTTTGATGTGTGGGGCATTGATTTCATGGGACCATTCCCTCCATCATCAGGTAACCTTTACATTTTAGTAGCAGTAGACTACGTGTCCAAGTGGGTAGAAGCCAAAGCATGTCCTAATAATGATGCTAAAACAGTCACTAGCTTCTTGCATAGGCACATTTTCACTAGATTTGGGACTCCTCGTGCTATCATTAGTGATGAGGGGTCACATTTCATTAATAAGGCTATGGAGAAAGTATTGGCTAAATATAACATTAGACATAGGGTAGCTACTCCCTATCACCCACACTCGAATGGTCAAGCTGAAATTTCTAATAGGGAGATAAAAAACATCCTAGAAAAGGTAGTCAAACCTAATAGGAAAGACTGGTCATTTAAGCTTGAGGATGCACTTTGGGCTTATAGAACAGCATATAAGACACCCCTAGGCATGTCTCCCTATAGGTTGGTGTATGGCAAGGCTTGCCACTTGCCACTTGAGTTAGAAAACAAAGCATTTTGGGCCATGAAGGAATTGAATTTCTGTGTAAAGGATGCGGGGACATTGAGATCTTTGCAGCTACATGAACTTGATGAGCTTAGGCATATGGCCTATGAGAATGCCAAAATGTATAAAGAAAAGACCAAAATATGGCACGACAGTAGACTTAGGATCAAAGACTTTAGGAAAGGCCAACTTGTCCTATTATTTAACTCACGTTTAAAGATATTTCCAGGCAAACTAAAGTCTAGATGGTCAGGTCCATTTGTTATTACTAATGTCTTTATTCATGGTGCAATAGAGATAAAGAACTTGCAGCAAGGCCAGCCATTTATGGTCAATGGTGCTAGGTTGAAGCACTACTATGAGGAAGGAGATGTGAAGACTCTCTCGGCCTTCCTCTTGACTGAAGCATAACAAAGAGAACGAGAGAGAACGAGTGGTTACTGTGCTCGTTTAGTCAAGGCCAAATGCCTTAGTTTATTTTTACTGTTTTTCCGATTATCGTTTGTATGTTTTGTGGTGTGTTTTTAATTGCGTATTTAATGTTTGTTTTATTTGTTTTTGTAGGGAATCGAAAGAGGGAATCAAGGAGAGTAAATCAAGCTTTAAAAATCAAGAAACGGTTGAGCCAAATAAAAGATATGGACGAGCAAAGTTGGAGATTTTTTATGAAATAATATCCCTACAATTGCGCTAAAATTGCTGGATCCGCAAAAAAGAGCCGTTGGGATTTTTTTTCCGTTGCATTTATAGCCGTTAGAACGCGCTTGTTCGATACGAATCTCTCATTCTCTGATTTCAAGAAATCTGCGATTCTCTCCATCTCTGATCCATCTCTCCAAACCTCCAAGATTCGACAATGGTGGCCACACGTGCTGAAAGATCCGCAGCCAAGAAGAAGGCTGATGACGCAGCTGAAGCGGCTGCGAGGGAAGCGCTTCTCGCCCTTGCAGACGATGGTGCCGTTCGCACCGGTCCTCTTCCCAAGCTTCCTATTCGTAGGAAGAAGTGGAGGGTGGTCACTGAGATCCCTGCTGGACCATCTGAGCCAGTGGGCACGCCCAAGAAACGCCGGTGGAGTGTCAAGACGGTCGCCGAACCAAGCACAGCAAAGACTCCCTCTGTGGAGAGTCAAGAACCTGATCGTGCATCCCACGAGTCAGCCAAAGAAGGATCGTCACCGTCTGCCTCACCTGCGCACAGCCCTCTCCCATCTGAACCAGTGCCAAGCGCAGAGTCGTCACCGCCTGCACAGAGCCCCGTGTTGTCTCCAGCACCTCAGAGTTCTGATCCGACACCTGCAGCAGCGCAGAGTCCTGAGCTGCCATCTTCGCCACTGAGTTCTGCGCAGACACCATCAGCAGAGCACAATTATCCACGGCCTGATCCTGAATTCCCTTATGGGGATTATCAAGAGTCCACGCAAGGCAGTGGAGATGCTGGGGAAGACGAAGTCTTTTCTCCTATGAGGGAAGATAGCCCTGCCGAGCCTGCACAGCAGGACGATTCTATGGAAGAAACGTTGGGGGCATGCCTCCAGCAGATCAATATCAAGGCCAGGCTCAAGAAGAAGAAGAAGGCCAAGATTGTTAAGGCCAAGAAGTTGAAGAAAAAGGCCAAGGAGGTGCCATCGACGGACAAGGAGAGTGCTGAGCCTTCGCTCAAACGCCTCAAGGTGGAGGCTGCTGCATCATCCAAACCAGCAGATAAGGGGAAGGCTAAACTCTACCCTGAAGACGAACCTCAGTCAGTGAGGTATGTCTCGTCTGACGCTGAATCTAGGGGTGCTGAGCTAAGGAAGAGGGACCTGTTGCACGAGAAAGGTTTCCTCGACCGCCTCGCTGACCTGCCGCAGTTCTTGCGCGCAGGAGTGATCAACCACGGCTGGGAGGAATTCTGCAGACCGCCTAATCCAGCATACACGAGCATGGTATACGATTTCTACGCCAATGTGCTCAGCCCTGAGGATGGCCTGTCTGTGGTCAGAGGGGTGGAAGTGGATTTCTCAGCCAAGGCCATCAATGAAGCCTTTGGTCTCAAGGGCCAACCTCATACAGATTATGCACGGATAGTTGATGAGCCGACTGAGGCAGTGCTGGAAGAGGCCATTCGCACAATTGGCCAGCCTGAAGCAGCGTGGACTGTCTCACGCAATGGGAGGCACACCTTAATGAGTGCCAATCTGACAGCAAAGGCAGCTGTTTGGTTTGCCTTTGTGAGGAGAAAACTGTCCCCTGTGACCCACGAGACGACAATCAACCAGAGTAGATCACTGCTGGTTTATGCTATCATGCGCGGTCTCACGGTCAATGTGGGGGAAATCATGTCAGCTGCCATTGCTGAATGCGCAAAGAAAGGTAAGGGACCCTTGTTTTTCCCTAATACCATAACCAAGCTATGTTTGCTTGCAGGAGTCCCCACCGAGCGTTTGGAGCAGCAGATGCCGTACACAGGCCATTTGGAGCTGCCTGCTAACCTGAGGCTGAGAAGAAAGGGGAATATGGAGTTTGAATTGGATAGGTTGGCTGCTGAACAGTCCCTATCCATGGCCTGCTTGATGGACATGCAGAGGAGAATGGCTCAATGGGCCAACTATGCGCAGGCAAGGGATAAGGAAGTTGCAGACCAGCTGGGGTGCATCTTCCCGGACTTCCCTACCAATCTCCTAACTCCATGGGTGCCCCCACGACCAAGGAAACCAGATGAGGATGACGAGAATTGAGTGCTGGTTTGAAGTGCACTAAAGGGAGTATTGCTGTTCCCTTAGAAAAAAAAACAATTTTTCTGCTTTCTGATAGGATCATGTATATTATGCTGTTTTGTGCTCAGCTTTTGATCTGTTTTTAATGTTTAGTTTTATGTTTTTTTCTTCTGCTTAGTCTAGTCTGATGTTAGCTGAATAGGTAGGATAGTTTAGTTTTATTTTTAGGATGCATGAGTAACAGGAAAAAGCATGCTAGGGGCCTGAATCAATGTTAAATCTGCCCGGATTGGATTGCGAAATAATTGCGGTTCCCGCAATTTTTGTGACTGATTGCATGTTTTGGCCTGTCTGTTTAGTTAGGCTGTGATCTGTTATATTCTATCTGTTGCTGCTAGCATGACTACCTTATATAGCTGATCTTAAAGCATGCTGGATGAGTGTCATAGGACACGCTTTGATAGTTTAAATTCGCCTCTGAATAGTGCTCAGCATGCATAAACCGTAAGTCCTTAAAACTGTCTGTTATGTTCAAATTTTCTGCTGTTGGAATAATTTCTTTTAGAATGTTTTGCCTATGCCTAGGATTTTTAGATTCTCTTTGTTTTACTGTAGACTAGATGCTTCTAGGATAAGTTTGGGGGTGTGCCACCTCAAACACTCATTGGGGACAATGAGTAGTTGAAGTTTGGGGGAGGCCACCCTAGGCCTAGGAACATTCCTCTCTTCCTTAGGACATAAGCATTCCTCTTCTCCTTTAAGAAAAAAAATTTTGTGATAAATAGAAAAAAGTGAAAAATAGAATAAAGAGGGGAGTCTCTCTCAAGTGCTGAGTAATCAGTGCCAAGTGTGTAAACCACAAGTGGCATTGCATCAAAAGGCAACCCAAGGAGAGACTCCACCTAAGTAAAAAAGGAAAAAGGGAGAAATAGGGGAAGAAGAATGTATGCTTAGGAGTTATAATCTTGTGGCTTAGATGTCCTAGTTAAAAAAAAAAAAGAGAACTCTGATCCTTAATGAGCTAAGCACAAGGTTGTAGCTTTTAGGTTTGTCTAGGGAGATGAATGTATATCCAATGTAGTGATGCCAGGGCTTAGGTTGTTCTCTAAAAGTACCACTGTCACTGTTAATACTAAGACTGGCATGACTCTAAGGAATCCTAGGCACATTAAAAGTTAAGCTAGAAGCATGTACTGAGTCTGGAGTAAAGCTTGGTAGAATTTGAAACCTTAGGGATAGTAGCATGATATCATAGAAGTAGTTAGATCAGTAGTAAGGGGTTAACAGAAACAGCAGGTATAGTAGGCAGGTGAAGTCAGAAGAAGCTTGATAAGAGGTTAATTCTAAACTTAGAAGTGTGTCACAGGACAGCACTGCTAGAGATAGGGATATAGGGGAGTCGGTAAGTAGTTAAAGAAGATAAAACAGCAGCCTAAGTAAGTCCTTAGTATGCTTGAGGACAAGCAAAGCCTTAAGTTTGGGGGTGTGTTAAGTCTCTGAAAGTGACTTATTTAGAACCCACTTAGCTTAGGAAGATGTACACTTTTAGGTGTTTTTGTTAGCATTTAGCCTAAACCTATGCTTTAATATGAGAATTAGAAGAAGGTAGCTAATATAGGACTTATGTACAATAGGTAGAAAAAGGATTGAAAACCGAAGGAAAAGAATGAAAAAATGAGCATTGCGAATGAATTGCGAAAACATTGCTGAGGCCGCAATTATTCAAGTGAAAACCGTAAGTTGACTGATCTTTTTCTGTTAATTTCCGTAATTTCAGGGATTCATTCTTTCTCCTCCATCCATTCTGATATACGACGTTGAAGATTGATGGTTCTCCTTGGCCCAAACGCACCTGCAAACTACTATAAAAGGGGGCCAAAGTCGGAGGTTTGATCATCATTCGAAGCGCAGAAGTCTTCTCGCAGTCCATCATTTCTCTCTGTTTTCCTTTGCCGTTTGTTGGAGTGAGAGTCTCAGCTTTTGGAGTCGATAATCTGATAGGAAGGAGAGGAGATTCTTCTTCTCTCTCGATTGGATTCATCCAAGCAAGGCTGACTTTTCACCACCTTCATTCGAGGCGACTGCCACGAAGCTTTCCAGCAATCCTTTACTGCTTTTCTGTCTTGTTCTTCTTACTTCCATTTCTGATCACTGTTGTTCTTAGTTTAGAGTTTGAGTTACTGCATTTCGTTGTTGTCTGTCTTTTAATCATTTCTTTTAAAGCTTTCCTTTGTCGTCAAACAATCAAAGCAATCAAAGTACACTTCTGCATTTCACAGTTTCTACCTTCTGCTGCTACGGTTTTGTATTACTGTTTTAAGCACATTTTCCTTCTAAGCATGTCTATCTTATCTGCCATTTCTGTTCTCTATATATACATGAGTAGCTAAGTCACTTCGGGGCATGCTAATGACAGAACTATAGGCTAAAAAAAACGTGAATCAAGTAGGCAGATTAACACTCGAACATTGATTGTATGTAAGCTTCATCCCACGGGCAATTTCGATTGGCCATCCATTTTGTCCAAAGAACTCCTAACCTCTGGAAGGAGTAAGAGTTCAGAGTCATATAATCATGCTAGCCTTTCATGGTAATCAGGAAACGGCCTAGGAATAGGCGTTTCCCTAGTACAAACTAAACACTCCTGCTTAAACAAGATGCTTAAGTCCTTACTTTGAAGTCGAGTAAACTTAAGACTCTAATGCATGGAATCGGACGATACTTGAGATAGAGTGAGTTTGATGTATAGAGAGTTGATCCAATGCTTGAGAATCGTAAGAAATGATGGAGCGCCCATGGCACGCAGCGGAAGCGATTTTGGATCATGGACACTCTAATTTCATCAATTTAAACAAATCGGAAACATGCAAAAGCGATGAAAAAGAGAGATTAGAACACATACCCTTGTAGTTCGTATTTCTCCAAATTCACCGCCAATAGCTCCTCACGAGCTCACCGAGCCTTCTCACGAAACGTTCGTGGACCACCCACGGTAGTCCCGCTATCCTCAGGCCGAGAAACGGAGTGGTGGGACTCCTTTAATTCAAGAAAAGAGGGAAGAAGCTTCAACTGAAAAACTATTTTTCAGAAGGACAGAAGCTGCCGAGAAGAAGAAGAGATAGAGAGAGAGAATCAAATTCTCTTTTATTTGAGTACCCCTGGTTGTTTAAAATTGAATCCAATTCAATTCTTCAACTCAAAACTCAATTCTCTCCTTCTGTTTTCAATTCATATCAGCCAAAAAATGTTACTTACGTAACATATATATATTTATATATACTTTAACATGTGTCTTGCATGCAGCAAGACACATGTATATATATATATATATATAAATAATTATTATTATTATTAAAAATAATAATAATAATTTTATTTATTAAACATTTTAATAAATAATATATATATATATATAATTATTAATTAAACTTTTTAATTAATAAATATTATTTAATTCAATATCAAATATTGATTAAATAATATAACTAAACTCGGTTTTTCATAAAAACCCGACTTTTTTTCACATGAATCTCATTCATGTTTCAGGCCGATGCCATATTTAAATCATATTTAAATATGTCCATATTTAAATCATATTTAAATATGTCCATATTTAAATCATATTTAAATATGTCTATCCTTCTTCCACAAACCCGAATTTGAACGATTCAAATTCTTTTCTTTTCTTTTATATTGTTTCACGGCTTTATCCGAGCTAGCCAGGAGAACCGTAAGGACCTACAGATCATGAGCTCCAACGATACGAGATTATCCGGTCAAAACTCTTTCAACCGAACTAACCAACATTCGTTAACCCTCGGAGACTCCACTAAAGTCCAAGGGCTGCACTCTCCTCACTGTAGATATATTGTGTCCTGTTGATATAACTATCATCAGTAAGTCGATCCTTCACAGGTCGTTCATAATCACAACGGGTCATTTATACCGTTTAACCCTTGTATTATATCTTGTTCCTTAAGTACCACTGACACCTCTAATGAACAATTGATTTGTGGTCCAACCATCAAATCAGATTCCTCCCTGATCAGGAGAGGATGGGCCCATTGTTCAAGACCTGGAGTCAGCACTAAAGGGAACAACCTTTCTACTAACCCTGAAAGCGGGTAGGAGTGAACTCCAATCTTGCTACAACTATGTCCCCAGCCACTTATTCAATCTTATCCCCAAGATGGTAGGCATATTGAGTCGGCAATCTGGCCACTCTCACCCGTACAAATCAAAGGATAAGGTTGAATAAACAGGAGTTCATAGTAAGCTCAGGATTGAGATCGAGTTACCTAAGTCATCACATGAAAAAAAAATCGGTCTTTACAGTAAACGGTGTTATAAAGAAAGAGCGATTTTATTTCTTGGTTCGGTCTTGTGCAAACTCATTGCACAGGACGCCCTCACTCACATGTCTCTACATGAAACGATTCGAATCACATCGTTTTGTACTATACAAAGTGAGCCGCGTCCAATAGTGTCCCCAGGATAAGGTACCCAGCCTTATCCCTATACTATAGACCATTTTTGCTGTCTACTTGAACTTGATTCACATTCATGTCACACATGAAGTTCAAGTACTCACACTACAGCCATGGGTGTTAGTTATTGGTATAGGTTAATACAAACACAATTCACTAAAAATTCAATAACAACTTTATTGAAATATAATATATACATTCATTCAGTTTACAAACTACGAGTTTTAGGACATAAAACCCAACAAACTCCCACTTGGACTAAAACGTCAGTGGAGTATATGCTGGTTGAGAGAACTAGAATATCAAATATCTAAAGTTTCTCCCACTGTCCTACTGAGCAGCTCGCAGCCCTATACTATATAGGTGTCTCTCAAACACTTTAGCCGTGAGAGACTTAGTAAACGGATCAGCAATGTTGTGCTCCGAGGCTACCTGTGTGACAATCACATCTCCTCGTTGCACTATCTCCCTGATGAGATGATACTTCCGCTCAATATGCTTTCCACGCTTATGGCTTCTAGGTTCTTTAGAATTTGCCACTGCACCGCTGTTATCACAATAAAGGGTGATTGGCAAGTTCATATTTGGAACAACTTCCAAATCTGTCAAGAACTTCCTAAGCCATACAGCTTCCTTCGCTGCTTCGCAAGCTGCGACATACTCAGCTTCCATGGTGGAGTCAGCAATACAACCTTGCTTTATACTCCTCCATACTATTGCTCCTCCGTTAAGAGTGAACACTGATCCTGATGTAGATTTCCTAGAATCTATATCAGTCTGAAAATCAGAGTCAGTATATCCTGCAAGGATCAAATCCTTCGCGCCATACACAAGCACATAGTCCCTCGTTCTCCTAAGATACTTGAGGACGTGTTTAACGGCTGTCCAGTGATCATATCCTGGATTGGACTGGAACCTACTGACAATTCCTACTGCATAGCAGATGTCGGGTCGTGTACACAACATAGCGTACATGAGACTACCAACTGCAGATGCATAGGGAATTCGTCTCATATCCTCAACCTCTTGAGGTGTCTTAGGAGACTGTTCCTTAGACAGGTGAATTCCATGCCTAAAAGGCAGCGAACCTTTCTTGGAATTCTGCATCGAATATCTTGACAACACCTTGTCAATATAAGATGCTTGAGACAGCGCTAGCACTTTGTTCTTACGATCCCTTATGATCTGAATCCCTAGAACAAACTGAGCCTCTCCCAAATCTTTCATTTGGAATTGGGTCGCTAGCCAATTCTTAACGTCAGTTAGGAACCCTACATCATTCCCAATGAGTAGTATATCGTCTACGTACAAGACTAAGAAAGCTACAACAGTATTGACTACTTTCTTGTAAACACAAGGTTCGTCAATATTTTGTTCAAAGCCATAAGATTTGATCGCCGTATCAAACCTTATATTCCAGGATCTAGATGCTTGCTTCAACCCATAAATGGATCGATTAAGCTTGCAAACCTTTTGCTCTTGACCCTGAAGTATGAATCCCTCTGGTTGAGCCATATAGATACTCTCCTCAAGATTACCATTCAGAAAGGCAGTCTTGACATCCATTTGCCAGATTTCATAATCATAAAATGTAGCAATGGATAAGAGTATTCTAATCGACTTTAACATGGCAACAGGAGAAAAGGTTTCTTCATAGTCCACCCCTTCTCTTTGGGAATAACCTTTTGCCACAAGTCGAGCCTTAAAGGTTTGCACCTTACCGGCTTGGTCTCGTTTTCTCTTGTAGATCCACTTGCAACCGATAGGTCTTTCACTATCTGGTTGGTCTACAAGATCCCAGACCGAATTGTTTAAGCCACTGGTCCTTGTCTATGTCATTCATTGCCTGTTTAAAGGTCAATGGATCCTCAATGCCATCATCAGGTATGACGACTTGAGTTTCAGACAAGCCGATGTAGCGGTCGGGCTGTCTTACATCCCTCCCACTGCGTCGAGGTTTTCTCAACTCTTGAGAAGGACCAGCCTGATCAACAACCGTTGTTGATCCGTCTGTAGCTTTCCTGGAAAATTCGGACAAAACAATTTTGCTCGACGGTTTATGATCTCTCATGTGGTCTTCCTCTAAGAACGTGGCATTAGTCGATACTAGTACCTTGTTCTCATGAGAATCATAAAATAGACCACCTTTCGTTTCCTTGGGGTAACCTACAAATAGGCACAATTTTGAACGATGTTCCAACTTCTTTGGATTGGGTACTAGCACATGTGCCGGACACCCCCAAATCCTGAAGTGACGTAAACTACCTTTACGCCCTCTCCATAACTCATAAGGTGTTTCAGAAACACTCTTAGAGGGAACCATGTTCAAAATATATACTGCAGTCTCTACTGCATATCCCCAAAACGAACTAGGCAAATGAGCATAACTCATCATAGATCGAACCATGTCTAACAGGGTTCTATTTCTCCTCTCGGACACACCATTCTGCTGTGGTGTTCCTGGCGCTGAGAGTTGAGATACTATTCCATGTTCTATCATATAGTCCTGGAATCTTAAATCCATATACTCTCCACCTCGATCTGATCGGAGTGTTTTTATCGATTTACCTAATGTGTTCTCAACCTCTGCCTTATACTCTTTGAACTTTTCAAGAGCTTCGGACTTATGATGCATTAGATAAAGATAACCGTACCTAGAATAATCATCAATGAAACTGATGAAATATTCATACCCTCCTCGTGCTTTGACATTCAAAGGACCGCAGAGATCCGAATGCACGATTTCTAGAGGTTCTTTGGACCTATGACCTTTTTCAGAAAAAGATCGTTTGGTCATTTTGCCCTCAAGACAAGACTCACATGGCGGTAAAGAGTTGTCCTCTAAACGATTTAGCAGACCACTCTTAACCAATCTCCCAATCCTATTGAGATTAATGTGACCTAGTCTTAAGTGCCAAAGATAAGTACTTGGAGAAAGTTTCTGCCTTTTAGTTTGAGTCTCAGCTGTTTTAAACATTTCAGTGTTCAAAATAGCTTTGGCTTCGGTTGGTCTTAACACATACAAGTTGTTTTCAAGTTTTGCAGAACAAATACGTACACCTCTTTTGCTAATGAACGCTTCATTATGAACAAAAGATACTTTATACAACTGTTCTAACAAACAAGATATAGATACAAGATTCCTCTGGAAGGTAGGAACCAGGAGTACATTTTCTAGTAAAATGAAACTATCTCTATACAACAACTTCACAGCTCCCACTGCTTCAGCTGAGACAACCTCTCCAGTTCCAACTCTGAGAGTTATCTCTCCGCGAGAAAGTGGCTGCCAAGAACTAGTTTCCTGAAAAGAAGAACAAACATGGTTAGTAGCTCCTGAATCAAGTATCCAGGTATGACAATCATGTTCTACTAAACATGTTTCAACAACAAGTAAATCATATTTACCTTGTCTTTCTTTCTCAGCCTTTTTCTCTGCAAGATACTTTGGGCAATTCCGTTTCCAGTGCCCATCTACACCACAATGGAAACATTTTCCTTTGTCTGTAGATTTATTCTTGCTCTTAGCAGTAGCAGGTGCTTTTCCCTTCCTTTTATCTTTCTTCTTCTTCTGAATACTCTTATTCTTAATAGAAGAAAGTTCAGACCTACTCCCTGAAGACGACCCCTTTTGGAATTTCCTAGAAGTGACAACATTTGCCTCCTTCTCTTTTCCTTTAGAAGTCTGTAGGGACTGATAGGTCTGTAGCTCGCTGAGGAGAGAAGTCAAATTATACTTTATCTTGTTCATTACCAAATTGGTTCTGAACTGAAGGAAACTCTTCGGAAGAGATTCCAAGATAAAACTTACTTGACTTGACTCATTTATAATAGCTTCGTTTACTTCCGCCACATTGAAGTGGACCATCATGTTAAGGACATGCTCCCTAACAGAGGTTCCCTCCTTCATGCGAGAGTTGTAAACGAATTTGAGGGCTTCATGACAGACCGATGAGGACGGAAGTCCAAACATCTCCTGTAATGAAGACATGATTTCTTTAGCAGAAACCATATCCTCGTGCTTCTTAGCTAACACATCAGATATGCTGGCTAAGATATAGACTCGGGCTTTATCATTAGCCCTTGTCCATCTATCATATGCTTCTCGAACAGTTCGAGTCGCATCCGAGCTAGGAGGGGGAGGACAATCCTCTGATAAGACGAACCTGAGATCATCTAGAACGAGAATCGTATTCAAGTTCGATTTCCAGGTCGCGTAGTTATCGCCGGTTAACTTATCGGAAGCTAGTAAGTGAATAAAAGAGCTAGTCATGCTGAAAAGAGAATGAATAAATATTAGTGAAAAGGTTTTAACCTAATTTACACACCAATCAAGAATTTAGCAAAGAATAATAATGTACCCAAAACTCATTATTAAACTGCAACGATACTTCAGTGGGTCAGAATGGTCGCTACCGAGGGGCAGTCAAGCATTCCTTCACTGAATCAAGACATTCTTGACTAAATGCTAATACCAGAATATCTCATATTCCTATAGCATCTTAGTTATCGCTGTTTGGTCAAGATTTACTAACTCCTTAGCAAATCTCGTAAGTGTGACCCTCCATTTTTAGAATTCATAGGGCGGCCCCAACGATGCAACCGAATGGAAATGTCAAAGTTGGGAATGGCTCTATGTTTCTTTATCCATAAATGGTGATTGAGATGTTCCGATTCCTATGAAACGGCCCTCCGAATGGATCGGTACCACTTGTGGGCACCTAGCAGACAGAACATAGGAATCTCACGGTTCAATCCAATGGAGGAGACCGCAGGATGTATTGACATACTTCCTTCTCCCACTTACTATAAATACTTTCTCCATTCACCTTGCTCTTGAATTATGCAAATACCATCCGAATGGGGATGCCATATTGACATCACGAGGCCGAGCATAATTCTCACGGTGTGAACTTGACAGAGAACGTAGGAGGAGAGGGACATATCATATATACCTTCTCAACACCTCTACTAAGTATTTTAAGACGGAATGGGTAAATTACTCAGGCATTATCCGGCTAAGACAATAAGGCCTAAGTCTAGGTAAAACAAACTTTTACCTATGATGTCTAGGTGATAAACATTTTATTACCTCACACCACTCACGCATGCTCATAAAGCCGGGTTAACTTTACTCAAGAACCGGATGGTCCCCAGGTAGGAGGTGTTCCGTAAACCGTCAGCTTAAATACCTCCAACCTCGAACAGGATGTCCCCGGGTGAGTTTCTTGTAACCTTAGCATTTACAAGATATCGACCTATTCATCTAATGAAACGGAACGATACATTCAACCCTAAGTGAGCATGCCTTTGTCTTTGTTATAGATTTTAAAAGTCTATGCCAATTTTACAACGCTTTGCAAAACTAAGACTTACTACAACAAACTTCTACATGCTTCTCAAACATGCATCACTAAGGCACGACAAGTTGAATATTTAATTTCATAATTAATATAACAATTATATCGATTATGTTTTTAAATATACAACTCCTAATTCATAAATTAATATAACAATTATATCAATTCTCATGAATTAAGCATGCATCCTATACATTATAACACTTATAATAAACAAAATGCATCTTATGTTGGATGTTTAATTTCATAATTAATATAACATTTATATCAATTATTCTATTAAGCAAACAACATCTAATTCATGAATTAATATAACTCTTATATTAATACTCATGAATTAACATGCATCCTATATATTATAACACTTATAACCTATAATATGCATAAAACCATGGCAACATATGTTGTATATTTAATTTCATAATTAATATAACACTTATATCAATTATTCTATTAAATTAACAACAACTAATTCATGAATTAATATAACATTTATATCAAAAATCATGAATTGCCAAAAATGCATACGATATATTATAACACTTATAACATATTTTTAATGCATGAAGCATGCTTCCTACGGTGGGATTTTTAAATCTATATGGCATACGTTATGCACATACAAACATGGAATTTAATTAAAACATACATTCGCAATGCATAAATAATTAAACACACTAAAGTGGATCGATTTTGGCATTTAGCAAGCAATAACTAATTTATTACAAGCTTGATCAACAAGCCACGTCTTGAGCGGACTTCGAACTCTTCGCACCGCCTTTGACCAACTTGCTTCCTCCGAACGCTTCGGCCAAATTTTCTTCGAATTTCTCCTCGTATTGCCTTGAATGAAATTGAACTTACACCGAACATTTCGGCGAGTTTCAATCTCAAACTTCTTTCACAAAGAACCCTATATGGACTCTAATGACTCTAAAAATACAGACTCTTTAGCATACATTAAAGCCCATACATTCTCGGGCAATTACAAAGAATGAAATTCAAAAGAAACTATGCCAAAATCGATATTCACTTTAGAATTCCATTCAGAAACAATTTCTAAAATAAAACCCACCATAACTTAAATTGATAGAAATTGAGTGGCCAAAAACGCTCTGATACCAATTGATGGAGCGCCCATGGCACGCAGCGGAAGCGATTTTGGATCATGGACACTCTAATTTCATCAATTTAAACAAATCGGAAACATGCAAAAGCGATGAAAAAGAGAGATTAGAACACATACCCTTGTAGTTCGTATTTCTCCAAATTCACCGCCAATAGCTCCTCACGAGCTCACCGAGCCTTCTCACGAAACGTTCGTGGACCACCCACGGTAGTCCCGCTATCCTCAGGCCGAGAAACGGAGTGGTGGGACTCCTTTAATTCAAGAAAAGAGGGAAGAAGCTTCAACTGAAAAACTATTTTTCAGAAGGACAGAAGCTGCCGAGAAGAAGAAGAGATAGAGAGAGAGAATCAAATTCTCTTTTATTTGAGTACCCCTGGTTGTTTAAAATTGAATCCAATTCAATTCTTCAACTCAAAACTCAATTCTCTCCTTCTGTTTTCAATTCATATCAGCCAAAAAATGTTACTTACGTAACATATATATATTTATATATACTTTAACATGTGTCTTGCATGCAGCAAGACACATGTATATATATATATATATATATAAATAATTATTATTATTATTAAAAATAATAATAATAATTTTATTTATTAAACATTTTAATAAATAATATATATATATATATATAATTATTAATTAAACTTTTTAATTAATAAATATTATTTAATTCAATATCAAATATTGATTAAATAATATAACTAAACTCGGTTTTTCATAAAAACCCGACTTTTTTTCACATGAATCTCATTCATGTTTCAGGCCGATGCCATATTTAAATCATATTTAAATATGTCCATATTTAAATCATATTTAAATATGTCCATATTTAAATCATATTTAAATATGTCTATCCTTCTTCCACAAACCCGAATTTGAACGATTCAAATTCTTTTCTTTTCTTTTATATTGTTTCACGGCTTTATCCGAGCTAGCCAGGAGAACCGTAAGGACCTACAGATCATGAGCTCCAACGATACGAGATTATCCGGTCAAAACTCTTTCAACCGAACTAACCAACATTCGTTAACCCTCGGAGACTCCACTAAAGTCCAAGGGCTGCACTCTCCTCACTGTAGATATATTGTGTCCTGTTGATATAACTATCATCAGTAAGTCGATCCTTCACAGGTCGTTCATAATCACAACGGGTCATTTATACCGTTTAACCCTTGTATTATATCTTGTTCCTTAAGTACCACTGACACCTCTAATGAACAATTGATTTGTGGTCCAACCATCAAATCAGATTCCTCCCTGATCAGGAGAGGATGGGCCCATTGTTCAAGACCTGGAGTCAGCACTAAAGGGAACAACCTTTCTACTAACCCTGAAAGCGGGTAGGAGTGAACTCCAATCTTGCTACAACTATGTCCCCAGCCACTTATTCAATCTTATCCCCAAGATGGTAGGCATATTGAGTCGGCAATCTGGCCACTCTCACCCGTACAAATCAAAGGATAAGGTTGAATAAACAGGAGTTCATAGTAAGCTCAGGATTGAGATCGAGTTACCTAAGTCATCACATAAAAAAAAAATCGGTCTTTACAGTAAACGGTGTTATAAAGAAAGAGCGATTTTATTTCTTGGTTCGGTCTTGTGCAAACTCATTGCACAGGACGCCCTCACTCACATGTCTCTACATGAAACGATTCGAATCACATCGTTTTGTACTATACAAAGTGAGCCGCGTCCAATAGTGTCCCCAGGATAAGGTACCCAGCCTTATCCCTATACTATAGACCATTTTTGCTGTCTACTTGAACTTGATTCACATTCATGTCACACATGAAGTTCAAGTACTCACACTACAGCCATGGGTGTTAGTTATTGGTATAGGTTAATACAAACACAATTCACTAAAAATTCAATAACAACTTTATTGAAATATAATATATACATTCATTCAGTTTACAAACTACGAGTTTTAGGACATAAAACCCAACAAGAAAATGCCTATAGGATAGTCATTAGTAGCCCTTAATCCACCCATTTACACACGTTCGTTGCTGTTTAATTGCGGAAACATTGCGGTCCTCGCAATTCTGCCAGATTTTCATTCTGTTTAGCTGTTTTCTTTCTCGTTTATTAATTCCATCTCTTGCCTTTTAAGTCTAGTTTTAACTTGCATTTGTTTATGTTATATCCCTTTATACATTCAGCAAAAAGTAGATAATTAAAAACCAATTTTACCCCATCAAATTCATCCCATCTTTCTTAACAAACACACTTCGCGAATAGCTAAAAATGAGTCTCTGTGGAAAAAATGAATGAAATATACTTACTACTTGCTGTGAGACCATGTATGCTTGCATGTTCTAAGTGCTCTCTCTACACTTTTGCATAATTATCTTTACACATTGAGCACGCAACACATACGTGCTTGCCTCCTAGCTCTACAGGTAAGGTGAAGGAACCAGGATCCTTCTCCTTCTTGGGTAGCTTGTTCTGGAGTATGGCACTGCACTCCTCAGTGAGATTGACTGTTTCAAACTCACCAATTATTTTCTTGTTAGTTATAATATCCTTCAAAAACTTTACATAAGAAGGCATAGACTGTAAAACTTCTACAAAAGGAATATTAACATGCACTTGCTTAAGAATTTCTAGAAATTTATTAAAATGCACTTCCTGTTCTTGTTTTTTCTTTAGCCTTCTAGGAAATGGAGGTGGTGGCACATATGCAGGCACTTCAGGTCGCCTTAAGATAGGTGGAGGTCTTGGAATTTCTTCTATCTCCTCTATGATTGGCTCCAGCCTTGCTCCTGATGTGTTTGTTGGTGGTGGTCCTTGGTCTGGCAGAGACTCCAGTGGAGCACTAGACTCAGTGTTCTCTACTCTCTTTGGTGTGTCCTTGGTGCTGCTCACCAATGGTCTCCCACTTCTAAGTTCAATTGCTTGAACTTGCTCTTTACCATCTCTCCTTGGCACTTCAGTGTCAGCAGGTAGTCTACCTTGGGGCCTACTTTTGATTTCATTGGCTAGTTGCCCTATTTGGTTCTCTAAGCTCCTAAGAGTAGCTTGCTGACTCTGTAGAGTGGCATCATTCTTGGCTATGTATTCCTTAAGTAAGTTTTCTACAGAAGATCCTACAGGTTGGTTGTATGGTTTTTGGTACATGGATTGGTTATGTTGGGGAGTGAAACCAGGTGTTCCACTCGGTCTTGGTTGGTTAGGATTTTGATTAGCACTTTGTTGGCCACCCCATGACAGGTTTGGGTGGTTCCTCCAACCAGGGTTGTAAGTATTAGAGTAGGGGTTGTTCCTAGGCTGCTGCTGGCTTCCAATATAGCAGACTGAGGCTGGATTCCCAGGGCAGTATTCATATAGGTGCCCTTCCCCACAGAATCCACAGATAAGTGTCTCACCTTGACTTGGTTGGGTGCCCATTGACATGGTTGTGGCGGTGTTGACACTTGTTTGGAGATTGGCTTGAGCCATTTGCTTGACTAGGTTGGTCAGGGCGCTTATTTGGCTACTCATGGCATTGAGTGCGTCCTTGTCTTGAGCTCTAGTTGGCTCAACTGGATCATCTGACCACCTACAGTGAGATGCTGAGATCTTCTCCAAGATCTCGTAGGCTTCATTGTAACTCTTGGACAACATGGAACCTCCAGCAGATGAATTTAAGACTTGTCTAGTGCTGGGGTTGCATCCTTTGAAAAAGACCTCTATTTGGATACACCATGGGATGCCATGATGTGGACATTTGAGAAGAAGGTCTTTAAACCTTGTCCAAGCTTCGTGAAGAGACTCAGTGTCAGCTTGTTTGAACTTGATTATATCATCACGAAAGGTAGAATTCCTATCAGGTGGGAAGTATTTGACTAGGAATTTCTCTGCTAAGTCTGTCCAATTAAGGACAGATCCAGAGGGTAATGAGTTTAACCACGTTTTGGCTTTGTCCCTCAAAGAGTAAGGGAAAAGGTATAGCCTCAAGGCTTCTTGGGAAACTCCAGGGATGATGAATGTATCACTAACTCCTAAGAAGTTTCTAAGATGGTTGTGGGGGTTCTCATTTTCTACTCCAAAGAATTGTCCCACAGTGGACAACATTTGGAACATCACTGGCTTTAACTCGAATGAGTGAGCAGTGATTTCAGGACGGATTATGCTGGGGTTCAGCTCCCCAGGCATAGGTACTAAGTAAGAGAGTATGGCGTTATCCTTATCATTCGCTATTTCGATGGGATTGCGAGTGACAGGCACCGGATTTGGAATTATTCCAGCCATTTCTTCTTGAGAAAATTGCGGAGGAATTGCGGTTCCCGCAATTACTTGAGGTAAATGGGGTTGTTTAAAGAGACGTTTCTTGGCTCTATTTCTGGCCCTAAGCAATCTCTCAGGCTCAGGATTGAACTCTAGATCACTACTTGAAGGCTCACTCATAAACTAACCCGATGGTACCTGTAAAAGAAATGAACTAGATTAGTTACAATAGATGGTAAACTTGGTGTATCAAACTTAACAAACTTCGTTTTCACTTAAATAAATCCCCGGCAGCGGCGCCAAAAACTTGTTGCGTGCTCAATGTGTTAAAATAATTAGGCAATAAGATAGAGAGAGCACTCAGAACATGCAAGCATACATGATCTTATAGCAAGTAGTAAGTATTTTTTCATTCGTTTTCCCACAGAGATTTATTATAAGCTATTCATGAAGTGTAAAGTTAAGAAAGAAGGGGTGGATTTGATGGGGTAGAATTGGTTTTAAATTGTCTATTTTCTAAGGAATGTGTAGAGGGTAGCAACATAAACAAGTGCAAATCAAAGTTAAACTCAAAGGACAAGAGATGAGATTAATAAACGAATAAGAAAACAGCTAAACAGAATTGTGAACTTAGCAGAATTGCGGAAACAGCAATTCTACCGCAATTTTCCTAACAGCGAAAGTGTGTAAAATGGAGAAACAATGGCTACTAACGACTTCTCTATAGGCTTTTTCTCACGATTCTCAATCATTGAATCAACTCTCTATGCATCAAACTCACTCAATCTCATGTATCGTCCGATTCCATGCATTAGATTCTTTAGTTTACTCATATCCAAGTAAGGTCTTAAGCATCTTGTTAAAATAGAGAGTTACGGTTTGTACTAGGAAAACGCCTATTCCTAGGTCGTTTTCTGGCTACCTTGAAAGGCTAGCATGAGTGTATGACTCTGAACTCTTACTCCTTCCAGAGGTTAGGAGTTCTTTGGACAAAATGGATGGCCAATCGAAATTGCCCGTGGGATGAAGCTTACATACAATCAATGTTTCGAGAGCTATCCTACATGCTTGATTCACGTTTTTTAGCCTATAGTACTGTCATTAGCATGCCCCTATGTGACTTAGCTACTCATGAAAATGGGGTAAACAGAAATAAGAGATGAAGGAAACATGCTTAGAAGAGAAATATACTTAAAACAGTAAGGAAAAACCGTAGCCGCAAAAGATGGAAAACTTGTGAAATAATAACTATGCTTTGATTACTTGATTGTTTGAATGGACAAGAAGAGGAACTTAAAGTGCATAACAGAAAGACAGAACACAACGAAATGGACTGATCTAGTTACAAGAAAGGAAACAACAACAAACTAAAGCTGGAAAATGGAAATAAAGACAGAAAGCATAAAAACGAGCGTGAACGCCTAGTTGCAGATGCCTCGGCTGAAGGGGATGAAAGAATAGCTTTGCTTGGATGAATCCAATCGGTCCTATCAGATTGTCGATTCCAACAGCTGAGACTCTCACACCAACAGACAGAGAAGAACGACAGGAGAAAAGATGGAGCTGCGAGAAGACTTCTACGCTTTCGGATGATGATTGAACCCTCGACTTTGACCCCCTTTTATAGCAATCTGCAGGTGCGTTTGGGCCAAGGAGAACCATCAATCTTCAACGACGTACTTCAAAATGGATGGAGGAGAAAGAACGAATCCCTGAAATAACGGAAATTAACAGAAAAAGATCAGTCAACTTACGGTTTTCACTTGAAACATTGCGGTTTCAGCAATGTTTCCGCAATTCTGTCGCAATGCTTGTTTTTTCATTCTTTTCCTTCGGTTTTCAACCCTTTTCTTTCCTATTGTACTTAAGTTCTAATTTAGCTACCTTCTTCTAATTCTCATATTTAAGCATAGGTTTAGGCTAAATGCTATCAAAAACACCTAAGAGTGAACATCTTTCTAAGATAATTAAGTCCTAAAAAGGTCACTTTTGGAGACGTAACATGCAGCGATAATAATAATCGGGTATGACCAAATCTATTCACTCTGCTAGAGGCCCGTGGAAGTTCATTGATGCTCTGAAAAATATGATTTATGAGCAAACATCTATAAAGATTGGTAACGAAAATGGGACCTTCTTTTGGAAAGACATATGGCTTGGATCCTCTAGCTTACAGAATCTCTTTCCGAGATTGTATAACCTCTCCATGAAAAAAGAAGCCTCAATTGCTGATTTATGGTGTTCAAATGCTCAATCTTGGCTTTTACACCTTAGAAGAGATTTTCTTGATGATGAGATTGAGGAATGGACAACTTTATCCAACTCTTTACATCCTTTCAACCCAACAGAATGTGAGGATTCTTGGTTTTGAACTTTGGAAAAAGACAATCACTTCTCTACAAAGTCCATGGCAAAAGCCCTTGCCACTAATGGCCATTGTGAACATGAAGAATTGTATAAATTGATATGGGTAGGCTGATACCCCAAAAAATGTTCAGTTCTTCATTTGGGAGTGTAGTCATTCTTGCATCAATACTTATGATAAACTCCAAAGAAGGCTTCCCGATCAACAAATCTCTCCAAATTGTTGTCATTTATGCATGGACAGAAACACAAATCCATTTGTTTAGTGGCTGCAAATATGCATCTACTTTTTGGAATTTTTTACAAGAGGTCTTCGGGTGGTCTTTTCCTCGACCGAGAGACAACATCACTTTATTACACATTATGTTCATGGGTCATCCCTTCAAAAAGGAGAAGAAAACATTTTGGCTATGTTTTGCTCGGGCCTTCCTATGGAACCTTTGGAAGGAAAGAAACAACATAATTTTTCAGCGATACTTCTAAAGATATCATCTCATTTATTGACTCTACCTCTCTACTAGCAATATCGTGGTGCAAGCTTTCACCATTTTTTTGTAATTATGATATTAATACCCTTTATAATCAATGGAGAAGTTTTTTTTGTAACTATTTGATAGGACTTCTTTGGTATCTTTTCATTTTATCAATGAAATTGTCTTTGTTTCCTATCAAAAAAAAAATAATCGGGTATGTCCCAAGGAACATCGTGCATAGTCTTAACTCTAAAGCAACACTACCAAGAGACTTACTTGGACTATCTAATCAATAAAAAGAGGGGTCAATAGAAAAAAAAAAACTTATCTCACCCATTATTTTTTAAAGTACTTAGGTTAGGATTTTTCAAGTTTGTAGTAAGATCTTGGTAAAACTCGACCTTATAAGACCTCTTTAGACTCTAACAACTTCCGCACAAACCATCTAACTAACCGAATCGACTGAGCCCCACATAATCACCACATGCACACCCACCCGATTACATAATCACATTCCTCATTTCTCACCTATGGTATCACTCGGTCTCCTTACCTTCCCTTTTTCTTTTCGTATATACACTTTGGTGACTTGGGGTCTATCGGATCTTTTTAAAAAAATTGATTTCCTATTTGCCTTATTTGAGATTCTAGACAAGAGGAAAGCCTCATTTTAGCCTTGACTACGGATGGGAAAGGGTGGAGAGACTTTCTTAATAAGTTAATATGTAAGAATGGTTTACAGGGCGAGGACAAACAACATTAAAAAGTTAGACAAAGTATAAGAGAGGACGATCAGATTGTTTAAGGGTTGTCCAGGAGAAGGATAACAGGGAAAAATTTTAAGTATCTTCTTTCCTCAAGGATGTGGTCAAGAATGGGAGAAATCCTTTATTAGACACTGATTGAGAGAGCATAATAACTATTACAAGATGATGCTTCCATGATAAATCGGTTAATATTGGAGAAGCCTCCAAAGTACTGCCCCCTCTCCAACGATATTACCTTTCATTTTGAAAGCTTCATGGATTTAGTTGAAGCTCTTTATTGGTGTAAATGCACACATCCATTTAAAGATTATAGTCTTACTAATCTAGTCACAGGTTGAAGATCTTTGTTTGTAATCCACCAATGGTGGCTGAGAGATTTTTCCTCCCCTTAAGTACATTGCATCAATGAAATCAATGGTATCAGTTTCCTCCTCAAAAGTATGCATTGTCCTCTCCACCCTTTTTCAGTGACCAAGCCCTTCCGAAATGTAAACAAGGACGGACGCAACAAGAATGTGATGTTTCATAGGTTAAATTAAAAAAAATTAAGTCAAGATGGAAAAATGGAATAAAATGAGGAATTCATTGTAGGAGTAATGTTATTCACTCCTATTGAAATTGGATAAAGATGGGGAAATTCTCTTGGACAATATGGTCGGGCACAAATAGTCATGTTGTATGCATTGAAGATGTAGGTCAAGGGTATTTGGAAAATTGTATGTCGAAGTCAACCAAAGGATGGACCAGATGAAGGTCACTATGATGGCAACAAACAGAGTTGGTGGTAGATCAAGAGTGATCTATTACCTTAATGCAAGGAGAGGGATGCCAAAAGCAGGAATAATGACTAAAAGTCATAACAATGTATCCTACTGAAAGGTGCAGTTGGATCATCTCTTTTACAAGCTTCAAAAGAGATTACCCGAGCATTACCTCTCCCCGAGTTGCTACCACTTATGTTTATCCAATGCGGAGACTCAAATTCACCTCTTCAGTGACTGTCATTTTGCTACAAAGTACTGAAATTTCATTCAAGAGGTTTTTGGATGGATTTTCCCCCGTCCGGGTGATATCCTTTTCTAATTTCTATTTTGGTTATGGCTCATCCTTTTAAGAAGGAAAAGAAGACCCTCTGGCTATGCTTTACTCCCTTCATATGGAATCTTTGTAATGAGCGAAACACTCGCATCTTTAGGGATGTATCTAGAGACATACGATCCTTTATTGATTCTACATTTCTATTAGCCATCACTGCAATTTATCTCCTCCTTTTTGTAATTACGATCTCTCCACCCTCCATAATCAATGAAAGTGTTTTTTGTAATTATATCTTAATAAACCCTTTTGTAACACTTTTCATATTATCAATGAAATTGCTAATGTTTGTGGGGTATGTTGGTTTGATACAACTTCACACCAAAAAAGAACTGAGATACATCTGAATTAAATTTAAGGACAGAAGTTTTCTTTCATTTCACAAGCCTAAGTTAACAAGTTTAATTACCCCGTATAAGAATGAAATGGAAGGGGCATGATTGTTTCAGGGTTCAAAAGAGGTGACTAGGAGAGCCAAAGTGAGATTAGTTTAGCTGTAATTGGCATGTATTTACCTCCCTTGAGGTCAGAGGTTCAAATCCTCATACCCCATACAAGAATCAAATGGAAGGGGCATGATTGTTTCAGGGTTCAAAAGAGGTGACTAGGAGAGCCAAAGTGAGCATAGTTTAGCGGTAACTTTCATGTACTTACCTCCCTTGACATCAGAGGTTCAAATCCACATACCCTATTGTACTTAAAAAAAAATAATGACTAGGACTAGGAGAAAGTACATAATTTGGGCCAAGGATCACTGTTTTTGGCGCTCATTCTCTCATGATTTCTGTAACTATGATAAACCTTTAAGGGAAGAAATTGGTTTCGTTTGTAATTTTTCACTATATCAATGAAAAGGTTCAAATCCTCATACCCCATATAAGAATGAAATGGAAGTGGCATGATTGTTTCAAGGTTCAAAAGAGGTGACTAGGAGAGTCAAAATGAGCATAGTTTAGCGGTAATTTCCATGTACTTACCTCCCTTGAGATTAGAGGTTCAAATTCACATACCTCATTATACTTAAAAAAACAGAAAAAAGTGACTGAGAGAAAGTACATAACTTGGGCCAAGGATCACTGTTCTTGGCGCTCATTCTCTCATGATTTCTGTACCTATGATAAACCTTTAAGGGAATAAATTGGTTTTGTTTGTAATTTTTCACTATATCAATGAAAAGGTCCAAGACTTGGACAAGGATTCGTAATCTGAAGTAGGCACCTAACAACCTTAACATTCTCCTGCATTCTTTGCAACCAGAGCATACATTTAATATCTTAAGTTACTTTTGAGATTAAAACTTCTTCCTACAAGCCAACACAAGTTCATTCAGCATGTTTTGTCCTTACTTATATGCTCCCAAGTACCTAAAATTTTTGTAAGTCAAGCATACTTAACTATGAAATTCGTAGTGAATGGACTACCAAAAGGTAGGATCCGTTAATTCTTTTAACCTTTCCTTAACTATACTACCTCATATTTTTACAATTTCGAGATCCAGCAGTAATTAAAGCTTTTCTCTCTCAAATTGGAAACTCGCTGAGAATGGATGCCACGTGTCATTAATTAATTTTATTTATTTTTTTCCTTTGCTTTTCAGGGAGGTTTGAATTTTGGGGAGCTCTTTTTTAATTGGGTTGGGTCAAATCTTTTCTCTCTCTTATCTTTAAATTTTAAAAAAATCAGATAAGAACTCATAAAAGGGCCAATTCTTTATGGGCCTTCGTTGGGCCATCCAAGATAGCACGTTATTATTAACAATTATTAAATAATTAAAAAAATAAAAATAAAAAAACAATCACACATTTAGTCTCGAAATTTTGAGATTTGTGTCTATTTGATCTCTTAACTTTCGAAAGTGTCCAATAGATCCTTAAACTTTTAATTTTGTATCTAGTAGTTCTGTGAATTTTAAAAAATTTAAAAGTTCAAAGACTAAATTTGTAATTTTGAAAGCCCAAGGTACTTATTTTGTAATTTAACTATAAAAAAATTGTTAATTTAACTTCTATCCACATAATTAACTATTAATTTTTCATCAACTTGAGCATAACAAAAACAAACAACTAGTCAAAGTCAAAGCTATTGACGGAGGGCACATTCCTAGCAATGAAGATGAGTATTCAACCATTATAGGCAAAACTCGACTCTAAAGTCGTATAGAATTTGATTCAAGGTAGAGTGTGTTTGAAATGAAACTCAAGTAAATTTTGTTTTACTCTCCATAATTTATATTCATCCTTATGCATACTGATATTTCAACTCGAAAAAACGAAATTTGTTTTTCAAAAGAATGAATAATCAAGACCATGTCACATTTGATCACCTTATTGATATACTTGTATCTTCCTTCAACATTCCACATATATACAAAGAGATAACAAATAGTCTAGTCTTAGATTATCATTTTATTGATGTGGTAAAATGTATACAAAAATCATATCGACAAGTTAGTGTTACATAAAGGAGGAACATATTTACTCCAATACAACGCTAAAAATGTAGACTATAAAATTAGATGTATCTTTCTCCTTATCTGAAAAGATGCAATCATTTCGCTCAAGCCACAAACTCCAAAAGAAAGCCCAAGGGTGGCCCTTAAGAACGAACGATTGAGAAGAGAGTGGGAATGTATCCAGGCCTATCCAAGCTCCATCCAAAAGAAGATGGGATGATCTCATTTCAAGGTCTCTGCAAGTAAAAATAGATGACAACAATCCAATTTTATACCATCGCATTGCATTACACCCTAACTGAACTTGTTAAATAGAAACCAACACGAGAAAGAACCATATTTGGGCAAAAATTACATCAAGATTGCCATGAATGACATTGTTAACATGATGGTATTCTTTGTGTTTGCACAATACTTAAAATGTTACAGGGAGAAACTTTGAACTAAATAGTGTGAGTATACTTTCTACTAACAAAATATAGCAGTTAATCTGAACAAAGAAGCAGTCGTCATGGCTCCACACAATTATCTCCGAGGAATAGAGGGATCGAACGTTGCTTCCCAGGTAGCACCGCTGCCAATTGGGGCAGCCACACCCACGACAGTTCCAGCAGTGGTCGGGCCATTATCAATGGAATGGGGAATTTGACTGCCTCCTGGCGCCAGAGAAGCCATTGCGACTTGTGGCCTTCCATACATATCGACATAGCCATTGGCACCGGATATGTGAGGAGGGTACGACGGATCCATATTCATGTATGCGCCACCATATGCATTTGGTGCTAAAGAAGAAGATAGTTTCATTACAAGTGTCAATAGACACCCAAAGATGATTAACTGAAAAGGAAAAACAATGAAGTGTATGCTTATGTGACAAGAAATGTACCGTGTGCCCTTTTCTCGACATTCAAAACCTCGGCTCGCAACCTCTCTACTTCCCTTGCCAGGGCAATCAGATTCATTTCTGTTGCTTTCATTTGCTCTACTTGTTCTATATTCATACCTTTTTCATGCTCAAACGTGGCCCTGCATACCAAATTGATGAATATAAGAAAGAATCAACACGTGAAGTTGAAAAATCATATTGGAATTCAAATACCATAATGCATTTCATCCAGATAGAAACAGAAGTAATGTTGCCACAGTTCACATAATGACATTATGTTGTCAATTGCCAAGTAACAAATCGTGCAGCGATAATAATAATCAGGTATGACCAAATCTCTTCACTCTGCTAGAGGCCCGTGGAAGTTCATTGATGCTCTGAAAAATCTGATTTATGAGCAAACATCTATAAAGATTGGTAACGAAAAGGGGACCTTCTTTTGGAAAGACATATGGCTTGGATCCTCTAGCTTACAGAATCTCTTTCCGAGATTATATAACCTCTCCATAAAAAAAAGAAGCCTCAATTGCTGATTTATGGTGTTCAAATGCTCAATCTTGACTTTTACACCTTAGAAGAGATTTGCTTGAAGATGAGATTGAGGAATGGACAGCCTTATCCAACTCTTTACATCCTTTCAACCCAACAGAATGTGAGGATTATTGGTTTTGGACTTTGGAAAAGGACAATCACTTCTCTACAAAGTCCATGGCAAAAGCCCTTGCCTTGTGATAAACCTTTTAAGGGAAGAAATTAATAATTGGGATGCCTTCTGATAAACCTTTTAAGAGAAGAAATTGGTTTCGTTTGTAATTTTTTTTTTTTTGAGAAGAAACAATTCATTGATAAATGAAAAGAGCAGAAGCTCGGGCACCAATAGGTGAATTACAGGAAAGACATCTAATTATAAGTCAAATAAGAGAGACTGTAGTTGGACGTTTGTAATTTTTCACTATATCAATGAAAAGTAAGACTTGGACAATGATTCGTAATCTGAAGTAGGCACCTAACAGCCTTAACATTCTCCTGCATTCTTTGCAACCAGAGCATACATTTAATATCTTAAGTTACTTTTGAGATTAAAACTTCTTCCTACAAGCCAACACAAGTTCATTCAGCATGCTTTATCTTTACTTATATAGTTATATGCTCTCAAATACCTAAAATTTCTGTAAGTCAAGCACACTTAACTATGAAATTCCTAGTGAATGGACTACCAAAAGGTAGGATCCGTTAATTCTTTTAACCTTTTCTTAACTATACTATCTCATATTTTTACAATTTCGAGATCCCTGTCATTCTAATGCAATGTTATTCATTCATGTATCTTTTCACTTGGGCGTCACATACGCACTAACATAACATCTGTTTGGTCATCCCCTAACCACACAATACTAGGGAAGGTCTAGCTCTAGCTATACTACTATTTGCAAAGACCCTCCACTCTTGCTCTCGGACCAAACTATTGCCTTGTGTGTAAGCATGGTGTTGAGGGTCTAAAACGTCTTTTCTGATTATTCCCTTTTTGTTGCCAAGGTGTAGGGTGTCTTTTGCAAAGTTTTGGTAACTCTTCAAGGGTAAAACATTCGAGGGATGATGTGGGAAGTTATTTTGGTCCCACCATTGGGGGGGGGGACGTGGTTTGGCAAGATGGATTCTTTGTCCTTTTGTGGTTCATCTAGCTGGAGAGAAATAGGAGAATTTTCTCAAGAATAGGTAGGTCATGGAAAGAAGCACAGGATTGATGCATTTTAATGCATCTATTTTGCCTCTTAATTCTAAACTTTAATTATCCTTTTATTCTTCATTATTGGATGTCCCCAAAGGAACCTTTTTCATTTTTCATTTTCAAAATTTGGGGAGTTTTCTTACAAAATTGTTTTTGTTGTTGGATTTTCTCTGCTTTTGGTCAGCTTTTTTTTGTGTGGGCCTTTATGTACTTGCATTCATCTTAATGAAAGTTGGTTTCGCATTATTAAAAATAATAATAATAATAATAAAAATAAAAATAGGATTTTGAGGTAAAAGGGGGAAACTTTGATTTTAGCACAAAGTTCTTGCCCAATATTTTTTGCTTCAAGTTTCAGCTACATACTCGTAAATAGAATAAATAATTCAGAAACATTGCAAAAGAAAAGCAGCAAATGTCGAAACAAAACTCACCTTAACCTTTGGTGCTCTTTCCTCAAATCCTCAAGCTCGGCATGTAAATTGGGTAGATTCTTAATATTAGACTCTGTTTTATTCAACCCCTGAGTTGCTTGTTGAATTTGGAAGGTCAATTCTTGTTTGTCTTTGACCAAGCCTTGAGCCTCCATGTGGGCCTGTTGCAAGTCCTTCTTCAGCCCCTCTCCAGCTTCAATACTTGCTTCCATTTTTGCAATCTTATCTAGCAATACTCTCATCTGAATATCACTTTCTGTCTGAATGCTTCGGATATGTGCCCGAACAGTTTGTATTTCCGTCTCAGCAGCCACAAGCTCTTGCCTCAAATTGACATGAACGGCTGCCAACTTATGATTTTCCCTTGCAAGTTTTTCTATGTCAGATGCCTGAACATCTAATTTATCCTCTAATAAATCAAGAGACTTGTGGCCGACATCAGAATCTGATCCAGGAAACGGACCATGCCTCATCAACCCTGGAGCCTTAACAGGACGTCCATTGTATAGCGGTTGAAGTGTTCCTCTTGTGGACATTTATGATTTATCTGACACTCTTGTCAAACACTGCACAAATTCAAAAGGATATGCACACTTTTATATACAGCTAGATGCTTGAACTGAAAAAACATACATAAAACAGCATGCAAACTTATGGACAAAAATTTATAAATAAATCAAATAAGTAATTGATAAATCATAAAATTCGACAGTGTAAAGACAAATAAAAAAAGTCTTAGATCCAGCCAGACAATTGAAAGACGAGAGCTTTATGTTTTTTTTTTTTATAGGAAACATATTACTTCATTGATATAATGAAAGGATAAAAAGTATCCTAGAGTTACGGAAAGCATCTCCAATTAATAATAAGGGATGATAAGCTATAATCACAAAAAGGTTGAACTAAATTACACCAATTCAAAGCAAAGTAAGTAATTGAGGTGTAAAGCTCGTGTATGGGTTGTTCCATATCGTTGAAGATTCGGGAGTTCCGTTGAAGCCAAATCGACCAAAAGAACGCTCTAACAAAGTTAAGCCAAATAATCTCCTTTTCTCTTTTGCTGAAATGAGTAACACCAAATTTAGCACAAATAATTTTCCTACATAGGGCAGATTTTTCATTGTAAAAACGCCAAATCCACTTGGCCAAAAGGGATGTGTTTTTCAGCTTAATATCAACGATCCTGAGGCCTCCTTCCTCCAAAGGAAGCTTCACCTTGTCCCACCTAAGGTTGTGCATCCCCCCATTTTCAGAACTGCCTATCCATAAAAAGTTTCTAAAGAGTCTTCAATGCTTTCGGCCACCTTGGTGGGGACTGAAAAAAGGGAAAGGTAATATATTGGGAGATTGGAAAGGGTGTGGTGGCCAGAAACTAGTCCAATGAGCTATAAGGGAGGATAAGTTATATTACAAAAAGGGGGACTCAGTTTACACCAAGACATTGAAAGATACAAAATAGTTGAGATGATAGCTTGAGAGTCTTGGTCTTCGTCGTTGAAATTGCAAGAATTGCTTTCTAACCAAATAGACCGCAAAAGAGCCATTAAGCAATAAGGTTTTTTTCTCCTTTTTGAATGGGTGACCAATATAAGCATGGAGGAGAGAAGATCTCATGTGTCTTTTGGAATGGCAATGTGCCAGCCAAAACCTTCCAGAAAGAAATCCAATAAAATAGAATAAAAAAATATGTATCACTAAAAAAGAAAGAAATAAATATTGACTTGATGGCCCAAAAAGAGACATTAACAGATTCCAAACTTCAAACGACCTCTTGATACCCCTCAACACCCGGAAATTCAAGGACAAAGTTGTACAACCTATAAAATGGATTTTGTTCAAATAAGGTTGTAATACCCTTCAACACCCTTAGAAATTCTTTTATTTTTACTTGATATTCCGAAGGACCGCCAAGAATTTTGCTTTCCAAGGAAACTTCCCTTTGTTTTGAAAGAGGGTAAAAATAACTTCTTCCAACATAGCACGATAAGATTCACTCAAGTCCAATGCCACCTCAAATAACTGAATATAGCTCCAACAATCCTCCTAAAAAAGAATAACTCCAAAAAATATGATCAAAATCCTCAAAAGCCTTTTACAGAGAATGCACCCCACTAAGGCCCAAAATAAAGGATTAAAATTTCTGGATGAATGGCAAGGTGTAAATTCTCCCCTAACGCAACCAACCAGGAGAAATCTTTCACCTTCTAAAGCTTGAGAGATCAAACTCCACAATCCTTGGGCCTTGGGGAGAACACGAAACCATGGAGGACAAAATTAAGAAAGTCAACTCATCTAACTCCCTTTCAATCGAAGGCTCTTCTGAAATAGAAATTAAAAGACATAGACTACTCGGAGGAAAAGTAGAGTAAAGAAATAATGGGAGACAAGAGCAGTTTTTTACAATAGTGAGAAAGTAAAGGTGAGGTTAAAACGACTAAAAAGAACTACCAATCCAACAATCCGCCTAAAAACATATCACGGACCAATTTCCAGTCAACAGTTTAAAACAAGAAATAAAGTGAGACAAACATTCTGGAAAAGCTTTCTTCGTATTCTTAAAAGTCCCATTACTCACCAAGTTAGTGTCTCCTCCATTGGATTGACACCTATATTTATTTGCTATACTAGAGTATGCCACAGAGCATCATGCTCTAAGGAAAAATATCTCAACCATTTGGTTAGGAGACCCAAGTTTTCAGATGCAAAGTTCTCAATATACAAACCCCACCCTCCTCACAAATTTTAGAGACCAACTCCCACTTAACCAAATGAGAAGAGAGAACCCCCATCTTCCCCCTACTCCTTTCACAGAAAGTCCCTCAAGCTCTAAAGATGAACAAAAAAATAGAGAGGAATCTCACTGAAAATGAATTGGATAAGTGTACACTTTTGAAGTAAATCTTCCATCATTGACTCGGCTGTAAGATGGGTCAAGAGACCATCTCCAAGAGTCCTTAACAGAATTTAAAGTGATCAAAGATAAATGATGAGACAGAGTGGCCCATTTTGAAATTTCTTCTTCATTAAGATAACGACGAAGCCCAAGGTTCCAAGCCTGATTTTCAGAGTTCCATATACTAGCCACTGAGTTATTAGTAAGAGTGGGTGAATAAACGAAAAAGTCATGGATAGAGAGAAGCAAGACTGCAAGAGCAACTCCTTGAGACCATGGATCATGCCAAAAAAGAGTGTGTTGACCATCACCAATAACTCGAACAGCATGGCTCCTAACCAAAGTATTCAGTGCCGAAATGGATCTCCAAGGTGCTTTGGTTGAGCCAAGAGAAGAAGAAATAGGCCACTGATGGTTGGCATGAGTTGGATACTATATTTTCCTCCAAAAAGCTTGTTCCTCGCACAGATAACACCAAACCATTTGGCTAATAATGCTGATTTTTTGTGCTTAACCTTACCATTGCCCTGCTTCTTGGAAGACTAAAACCAATATGCTCAGGTGAAGAGTTAACCTCTTCACGATATAAATGTAAATATTTATTTTGGTACCCCAAGTATCTGAACCAGCCTACTCACACCTCGACTATCTCATTAGAGAACCGCCTAACCCTACATCGTTTAGATGTAGTACAATTGTAGTGTCCTACATAACCATCATGGTACTCCATAACTCCCTTTACTTTTCTTGGGGGTTTTGTACGGATGACCCACCCCTTAGGGGTGAAATGTCATTTGCCCCACTTATTTGAAACTAATGTTTAATGCATTTTTGTTGGCGTCATCAACACTATTGGCTGCGTGAAAAGTCGATAGTACCATTCCCTCAAATAGATCGTGATTTTCCCTCTCCCTCGCGATCAGTGGCGGATCCAGAAATTTAAGTCAGGAGGGGCTAAAATAAAATTAACCACAAAAAAGACAAAGTTGGGGCTTGAACCTGGGTGGTGAGGGGGGGCTGAACATGCATTTACCACTGAGCTCAAAGGTAATTTTAAAAAATTTGCCACATATTATATACAAATTAAGTAAGTTGTCATAGTTGAGGGGGGGCTCGAGCCCCCTCTGGGCCTAAGGTAAATCCGCCCCTGCTCGCGATTCTCCCCCTCCCTCACGCGATTCTTCAAAACCCAAATCTCAGATTCTCCCTCTCTCCCTCTCACGATTCTCTCTCTACCATACGTAATAGCAACCAGAGGAGCTCCTGAAAGTCATTCTTGCCAATGCTATGTTCGAAGCCGACGATTAAAGATAGCCTCTGACGAAACCCCTCGAAAAGCCAAATCTTCCATTTTCGAGGCCACGAATGACTGTCTTCTCTATGGATTTCTCAAAATCGCTTGCATCTTTGTCGCCGCTACTGCATTCTTCTTCCTTCGCTTCGACCATCAACGGGTTTTGCTATTGCAGTCCCGGAGGCGCCGGAGACGACAGAATCTACTGATGAAGAAGAGCACGGGTGAGCTAGGGAGAATCATGAGAGGGAGAGTTGCGAACTTTGTGTCGTGGAGTATCGCAAGAGGGGAGAAAATCGTGAGAGGAGAGAGAATCACGAATTGGATGGAAGAATGAGTGTGAGGATACTATCAACTTTTCATGCGGCCAATAGTGTTAATTTTTTTTTTAAAAAAAAAAAATTATATCTGTGAGTGTCCGGGTCAGCTTACGCGCACCTCGACTATTCTCACGAGACAGACCGCCTGACCCTACAACATTTGGCTGCCAAGGAAACCCGTAGGAAATTAATTCCTAGGTAGGTGGCCACCAAAGATTGAACCCATTCCCTCTAGGAGGGCATTGAAGTCCCAAGGCCTTTATGACCACTATGCCAACCCTTGATGGTTAACGGCCAATAGTGTTGATGACACCAGCAAAAGGGCATTAAACATTAGTTTAAAAAAGGTAGGGCAAATGTCATTTCACCCACTAAGGGATGGGTCATTCTACAAAAAAACCCTACTTTTCTTTTCACTTGCCCGCATTGCCATAATGTAAACCAATACTCGATATCAAAATCAAAATGGCATGAACAAAGAGTATAACATACAAAGAAATTAGCAAATCCCAAAACAATCAATTGTGCTACCAGCCTACCACAACCAGAGGCTCTGAAGAAGTCCGAAATACCAGTTTTTAGGCAAGTTTACAAGTTTCCAACTTTAAATAGGCTGTAAACGCGAGAATAAAGAAGCCATATATCATAAAACTACAAACCCCAATAAAAACCAGTTGTAACCAGCAAATTAAGAACCATGGATAACCGAATACGAAAAAAAATCATAAGAACAAGAAAAATTGAGACGAACCAGTTGGTTTTCTTGGCCTGATATTGCAAATTGAGACGATGGAAGAGCAACAGATAGCAGAAAGATAATATCCACGGGGAAGAAGAAGAAGAAGAAGAACAGAAGAGATTGGGAAGATGTCACTTCCGATTAAACATATTTGCAGATGAATTCTACCTTTGAAATATTACAGAGTTGAGAAAGAAGGCCACTTTTCTTTTCTTTTTTTTCCTAATTACATAATTAGGGTTTTTTTTTTTTTTTTTTTTTTTTTTGTTATTGTAAAAATTAGCCCTGTGAGTTTAGATTTGGAATGAAAAGTTTGGGTATTAGGAAGATATGATATATTTGGAAATTATTAGGGGGCGTTTGTCACCTAGATTTGTTTAGTTTGGTAGTTCTCAAGTATGTTTTTTTTTTTTTTTTAAAGTACATTGGAAATGGGGTATTTGAACCATAGACTTCTTGGTTCTTGGATATCAAGTCATACATATGTCAACTGAGCTATGCTCGCTTTGGCGCTGACAATAGTTTTCAAGTATGTATCTTTGGATCAAGGAGTTGTTTAGTCTGAATCTGAAGTGAGTTTGGGGTAAGAAGTTGTTGAACATTTCTTCTAAACATTTTTTTTCTACAAACTCTAAATTTTTTTCAATTCCAATAAAAAAAAAATTATTTTTATTTTATCTATCTTTTAGAAATTTATTAGAAAACAACAAAAATAATTTTGAGCACAATACTTCACATTATTTTTTCATATTGTTTATTAAAAATATATATATATATATATATATATATATATATATATTTTTTTTTGTTAGGTTGAATGTCTAATTTTATGAATTCTAAGATTGAGATTTTTTTACTTGTATTAATGTATGTATATTTTACGAACTTCTTTGAAAAAATATATATATATATATATATATTACCCTAGCATTTGTGTCAAATACATATTTCTTCGTCTCCACCCTCTTAAACTCGTCATTTCATCTAAATCCACTGCACCCGAAAATCAACATCTAACCAATGACTATTTATTTTAACTATTTTCTTTTTACAATTTTTTCTATAATTTTCCATATTTTCATTGTTAAGGACTTCTTTTAGAAAATTTTAAGAATACGACTTTTGCTTTTTATTTTATGTATCCTTCATAAATTTCTTTGAAGATAACAAAAAAAAAAATTGACCACAATACTTCACATTTTTTTTTTCAATATTACTCACATTAATTATTAATTTATTTGGATAGTTTTGAAATAAAGGAGAATCGTACAATAGTGTTAACTATTATTTGTGAATTTGAAAGATTTTAATCCATTAATTTAAGCGGATTCAAATAAGTTGATGTTTTTATTTCTCTTCACGGTACGAATACTACATTTTGAATTTGGTTTAACTACCAACTTTGATTAAACAACCTACTTTATATTTAAAATAATAAAAATAGGTGGAATTGCATTTTTAGTCATTCTACCCATTTTGTTTAAATTACGTTTTTTTTTAAATAATTAAAAATATTGTGGGAGAGAGGAAGAGAGAGAAATGTGTTGCCTTGAAAAACGGGACAGACTTGAATAGTAATTACTGTAGAAGTCAGAGGAGTTCAATAATAATTACGATTGAAGTTTGGAGAGTTGATATTTTTTATCTGAGTTCAACAAGTCCGTGGGCCAAACGGGGAGTTAATTTCTCCTCTCAACTCCTCGGGCCAAACACCCCTTTAGTAATAATATAGAAAATATCCACACACAAAAAATAAAGCAAAAGTCATCCCTACGTGTCAGAATTTCAAAACCCTTTTTCAATTTTTTTTTCGTATTTAAACCCTCAAATTCGCTGCTCGTCGTCGTCGGTAACCCACCAACATCGCCACCGATAACCCACCAACGTCGTCGTTGTTGCTTTACGTTGTCGTCCTCTTTTAGGGTTTCGTCGCTGACTCTACAACTTCATCCACACTGTCGCCGCCGGTACTACACGCCCGATCGTCGTCGGTAACCATAAGTCGTGGTAGATTTTTTTTAGTTTGTGAGTTTTGTTTTTATAACAGGGCTTATATACAACGAGTATATATCATGAAATTTTTTAATGGTTGGTGTTTTATGATATAAACATGATATATATCAGGGTTTATATATGTATTAGGTTGTATATACTACGGTATATATCAGGGTATTATTAATGGTCGTAGTTTATGTGATTGTTTCAGATATATACCGGATATAAATATGGGTATATATCAATCTAAAATCAAGGTGTATATATATAGCAGTGCATATATTAGGGGTATATATTTGTTTCGGATATATTTGGGGTAATTATGCGGCGGCAGGGTATATATCAGGGTTTATATATGTATTAGGTTGTATATACTACGGTATATATCATGGTATTATTAATGGTTGTAGTTTATGTGATTGTTTCAGATATATACCGGATATAAATATGGGTATATATCAATCTAAAATCAAGGTGTATATATATAACAGTGCATATATTAGGGGTATATATTTGTTTCATATATATTTGGGGTAATTATGCGGCGACGGAAACCGTTCAGCGGAAGTGGTGGGCGGTGGAAACGGCGGGCGGCAGAATTTAATTGATGGAGAAAATCATTTTGGTAACAAATGGCATACAAAATAAAATTATATTAATAACAAAATTTGATTAATGATAACTAACAATTGTCATAAGTAAAATCACCTAATTAATATTGTAAAATTAAAAAAAATAAACAAATATCTTTATTTTAGAATTTTAAATGAGAGTAAAATAGTAAAATCAAATTAAAATAAATTCATTAAATGACACCATAAATACTAAATAAATAAATAAGCATTTGTGAAATACATGGTTAGATTAGCTCATTTATGAAAATGTCTCTTTTAAAAAATAAGTATTTTGGACCCAATTCAATACTAGATCGGTGACCGGGAAAAAAACAGAAAACTCATCTTCTTCTTTTGCATTAGGCATGTTCTATAGGTTTGATGCATACTAAGTCACTAATAAATAAAAGTCCAATAACGATAGTCTTCAATTTTAATTCTATTGGTATTATGCATCAATTTGAATATCAACAATAATTTTCTGTATGTGAAAATGTGAAGCATGACTAAAGTTTGTTAACATAATTTTTAAGAGTAATTGTGGTGACATTTATCAAGAAAATACTCACAATGATGTATTTTTGCAATCACGATCGTCACCTACATTATAAAAAAAAAATGTTAAACAAAGAGTTTTTTTTTTCGACCAAACCTGCCCGAGTATGACATTCGAAAAATGGGTTTTCTATTTTTATTTCCGGTCGATTCTTGGTCGGGTATTGAGTTAGGGTCTAAAAATACTTATTTTTTAAAAGTAGACTTTTCATCCAAAAACCAAAATTCAGAGGGGATAATTTTTACAATAACCACTTTTTCATTCAATTTGATTTGATTCCAATTCATTATTCAATTAATTTTGGTTACAAATAATTTGGTTATATAGTATTTTACAGACTTCTCTCCTTGTAACCCAATGGATTGACCTTTTCTTAATTTATATATTTCTTTTTACTATAAAAAAAAAAAAGTTCGATTATATTTAGTAGGACCAATTATATTTGTTTCAAATTATGACTAAATTTTTTTTAAGGTAATAATAGAGTCAAATTGAACCTAAGTCAATGGATAAAACATCAATTATCATTAAAAAAAAAAAAAAAAATGTCAAAGTGAGCATATCTCAACTGACATAAAATATGTGCCCTCGACCAAAAGGTCTGAGGTTCGAAGCTCCCACCTCCATGTTGAACTAAAAAAAAAATCAAAAGGTTAATGGTTCGATATTCACCCCACAATTATTTAAACTAAAAAAACATTCAATGAAGATTTAGACTTATCATTTTCTCAATTATAATTTAGGTGTCAAACCGAACATAACTCAATTGGCATAAGGTTGTTCATGTTTTCAGATATGTGTTTGATATGATTTTGATAAACCATAAAATTAGTTGTAGTTACCACTGAATATTAAGTTGCATATAAA
The DNA here is from genome assembly GCA_028017165.1 of Herpetospermum pedunculosum. NCBI lineage: Eukaryota > Viridiplantae > Streptophyta > Magnoliopsida > Cucurbitales > Cucurbitaceae > Herpetospermum > Herpetospermum pedunculosum. The sequence continues at coordinate 61,281,438 of CM051529.1, forward strand.
CTATTATTAATTAATTTATGAACATATTTTATATTATAAATTTTGTATAATTATTATTTTATAATATCATATACTTTATAAAATATATTATATGTATTGAAATTTAACAAAAATAAATTGAATTTATAATTTGAATATTATATTTATTTAAGTTTTTATCATTTTAATTATAATTATGCAATTTACATAGTTTGAAATTTGGATTACACAATCTGAAAATATTTTAACAAAATCAGAATTCCAAAGAGACTTTAATTATTACACCATTAAAACTTCTTTGATTTTTACCCGTCACCCCTATAAATTAGGTCACTTCTTTGAATTTGTGCCTCTTGTTTTTTTTTAGGGGTTTGATCCCTATTTTGGGTTCAGAAGTGTGGGTTGTTTGCGAGGGTTGTGAACCATGCGAATCAGAAAATAGGGTTCGAAAGCCTGATAATTATAAGTCAGTGTTTAGGGTATAGTGTTCTAAAAGGGTTTGGATAATTTTTTTTTCTTTTTTCTTTTTGATACTTCCATGTTTTTTTTCTTTTATTTTCTAGTGGATGTGTTTTGTGGATTGTATAATTTTTTATGCAACATGTGACTACTTTTTTTTAGACGTTTCAATGAAATATTTAATTTATAGTATAGTCTAAGAATAAGAAAATTATTTTCAACAATCAAAACATTGTTTACAAGAATCAAATATATATTTGGATAAGAAATTAAAAAATTAGATGCTTCATTCAAACGTCTCAAAAAAACATAACATGTCATGTCAATCGGTTTGATATTTTTTTTTTAAAAAAAAATACATATTTGGATAAGAAATTAAAAAAAAAACCGAAAAACGAAAGAGAAAAAAACAAGAATGGAACAACAACCTACTATTATATTTGGATAATATTTCCCAAATATGTGTCTCCTAAATACAAACTATAATTTCAAACATTTCATAAAGTTAAGTTCCACATGAATTATTCAAGAAGAAATTTAAAAAATTAGGAATGAAAAAAAAAATCTAATTTTGTAATTAGAGGAAAATCCCATTCTATTTTGAAATAAATTGAATATGGTTAATCATTATTATTTTTTAGTTTTAATTTGTTAACTTAAAAATTAAATATTATTTTTTAAAATATTAACCTAGTAAATTGAGGTTATTATAAAAAATAGCCTTCTTAGCATATAAACTATCAAAACTAACGTTGTTTGTTGCCACTATCATTTTTTTTCTTTAAATCAACTAACAAAAGTTTTGAATTTTGGAGAAGGTTCTTTAACCATTAACTATTTAATTTTTATAATGTTATGATTATAAATTTATAATGGGGAAGGTTTATAACTCTTTAACCATTAACTATTTAATTATTGTAATGTTATGATTATAAATTTATAATGATATTGAAATAAGTGTATAAAGAGAAAGTAAATAAACAATATAGAAATGAAAAAAAATAAAGTTTGATAAACGGAACAATTTGAATTTCAAATAAACATAAAAATAAATGAGAAAAAATGACTTTACATATATAAAGGTTTATGAGATTCAAAATGCTGTAAAATAAGTACGGGATTGTAAAATAACTCTTTTGACAGAAAGAATCAAGATCTTTAATATCTCTAAGGCAGAATGTAATACTCTAGACAAAGTAGAAGAAGACTCGGTAGCAAGGTAAAGTGTAGTTCAATTTAAAAAATAATAATAATAATAATAATAAAATAAAATAAAATCATGACCAAGATTGCAACCACGATCTAATTTTTAGTGAATCTTGGTCCTCGATCCAGGTCAGCACACGCTCAAATGGCAAAAAAAAAAAAATAGTGTTCTTATACTTTATCTGCCAAGACTATTCTTAATAATAACCTAGTAAATGACTTCAAATATGTATATATATTTTTTTTTATCAAAATTAAACATATGTTTAGCTATTGTTAATTAGATTAGATGAATCTTTTAATTAGAGATGGTGAAATTGGAAGAAAAATGGTAGGACCTACCATAATAATGAGAAAAATAGGGAAATAAATGTAAAGAAATGTCGAGACCCACCATAATTATGAGAAATGTGGAGAGAGAAATGTTGGACTCCACCAATATATTGTAATTTTAAGAAAAAAAATATGAATTTGAGGAGGGTTTGGGAGGGGTAACCCATGGGTTTGACTTTCAACCATGGTTTTGAGTTTATAACCCAAAATCACCCCAACCCAAAACAGGGGCCAAACCCCGTTTTAGTTTTTGTTTGTATTTTTAATTTAATATGAGAAGCTTCAAACCATTTGCTTGTTTTCTAACTTTATTTAAAGTCGAGTGGCCAGAAAGAATCCCGAAATAAACTTTGGTGGAATAGGGGTTAAGTTAAGACTAGAATAGGTCTTGGGAGTAAGCTTCTTGGTGATAGTGGTTCAGGTTGGTGGTCAGCCTTTAGCTCGAGTTCGAGTTCAAATTCGGGCCCGAGCTCAAGCTCATCATGTTTCTCATCCAGCTATAATTCGGGTTAAAAAACACTTCATACTCAAGTTCATCTTCCTCATCTAGAAATGGATTGAATCCAAAAACAAAATAAAAAGTTGAAAGTGACTCAAGTATTTACATTCTAGAATTGACTCGAGTAATGGAGGAAAGTGAAAGTAATGTGATTACTTGTTCATATAAATAAAGTCAACAATCTTATCAAATACTCTTCAAAATGAAATTTAGAGAAGAAAATAAGACCGTAAAGAGTTTGAACACGTAATTTGTATGATTATGAGCGGAGATCTTATATATTACTAAATTTAAATTTTCTATGCACGGAGTTTTATCTTTTAATCAAAATTTTAAAACAGCTTATTACCTTATTTGAATTCAACATTTATATTCATTGTTATACTATATAGTTTATTAGTCCTAATCTTCTCTATTAATTTGTATTTTTTTAATTGTGGTTAAGCTTTCTCTTAATCTATTAGAGCGCGTTTGGGACACAAAGTTGGAGTTGAGTAGACTGGATTATTATAATTCAGTCTATGTTTGGTCCACCGACTATTATAACCTACCGTCAATAAAGTAACTCTATTAACTTCAATAGTATTTACTACAAAATATTATAACCACCGATTATAATAACTCACTCAGCGCCTCAAACAACGTCATATTCTCTTCATTTTTACAATGTCAAATAAAGTTGTAGGTTATTTAGTTCTCATTGTATTGTAATATGTGACATATTTCTCTCTATTTAATGAAATGCTTAGGACTCTGTCTCTTTAAGTTCAATGTCATATTCTCTTTTTACAAAATATTATTTTTAAAAATGTCATATTCTCTTCATTTTTACCATGAATATTATTCTCCAAAGATTCATTTCATTTGGCCTTTATTGAAATATCAAATTAGTTAAAACTTACCTCCACCTGATTTGAATTTAATATTTGGCTTTATTAAATATTAAATTAGTTAAAACTTACATTTATTTAATTTCTACCAACATAACACATAACATGAAAAGAAAAACAAAATACAATAGAAAATGTGTTTACACACGACACTCAAATATCATGTCTCGTAACCCAATTCTTTGATTCAATTACCAACCTTAGATAAATAACTAATACTTTTTTTTGTCAATGCTTTTAATGTTCAAAATATTTAGACAAATATATATATATATATATATATATATATATATATATATATATATATATATATTAGATGTAGCGGATCGCTGCATAAACAACAAATATGTCCAAAACGATGACAAATATAGTAATAAGCAAAATTTATAGTAATAAGCAAAATTTAAAACATTTTGCAAATATGACAAAAAAAAAATAAGTGATTATCACTGATATATGACTATCGCAGATATGACAAAATTCTATAATAAAAATTGAGGTGATAAACTATATAAAAATTGTCATATTTGTAATTTAAAAAAAAAATGTTATATTTTTAATTATTTTACTCTAAATTGAAATTTGTTACAATTTTCCTATATATATATATTTATATATCATATTTTTATTAAATAATTTATTGAAAATTAGATTTTCAATCCAAAAATGCATACATTATAATAGAATATTTAAAATTTTAGATATCATAAATAAAATGTAGGTCCCGTTTGATAATCATTTTTATTTTTTATTTTTTATTTTTGAAAATTATGTTTGTTTTCTCACAATATCCCTACACAATTTTCATTTTTTGTTCCACAAAATACATTTGAATTCTTAATCAAATTTACAAATTTAAAAAACAAAATAAGTTTTAAATTTTTCTTTTTTTTTATTTTAGTTTTCAAAGTTAAAATTAAATTTTGAGTTTAGAAAATGAAAAGAGTAAGATAATACAATACACAAATGAGACTAGGAGTTTATATTGTGTAGAATTGCATTGAATGAAATACAATACTATATATATATTTATACTAAATATAATAATAGTAAAAAGATTAATCTACTCATACAAAAACTAAACATTAAAGCAGATAAAACTTAACCTAACCTAATAGTAACCTAATAGAAAACACGGGTAATTAATTAATTATTATTATTATAATTTTTTTTTTTTTTTAGAGTCGTACAAAACTTAAGCGAGAGTAATATCACTCAAAATAAACGACTCTATCCGAGGAGTGAAATCCTCTAACCAAACCACATTCTGCAGAGTCAAAGCTACTTTTGCTAACTGATGTGCCACCTCATTTCCTTCGCGCCAGATGAAACTATAACATCTCCTGAACGGGAGACAAAATCGAGAGCACAAATCCGTCATCATCATCCCAACTTCTGATAAGTCTTCAATCGTCCCCTAAAGTAAATGACAAATCCGATAGGAGTCCGTCTCTTGTACTATCGAGCGAAACCCGACCTCTCAAGCTAATCGCAATCCCTCCGCTACTGCCAATCCCTCCACCATCGCCACACTCCTGACATGCTGGACCCATGCCACTGCCGTTAACATAACCCGACCCCTAGAATCCCTAATAAACGTTAAACAATTATTAAGAAAAAGAAAAATTCTCAAGAATATTAGGATTAACAACACCAATCTTGCCTCTCTTTTTTTCTCTTTTTTTTTACAATTCTATTTTCTCTCAGTTCCCAATGGTCATTGTGCATCATGCACTAGTTTTATTTTTTAATGTAATTTATAAATTTGGCGAAAGCTCATTATTTTAAAAAACTAAGAGAAAAATTGCAAAATGGAGTGTTACAATTATACTTTCGAAGTTGCAATTGAGATATTAATTCATTAACATATATTTTCAGAAAATGGTACCTGGTGTTAGAGTAAAATAATAAAAAATATAGTAATTTTTAAAAAAAATACAAATATAACAATTTATATCAATTTATATCAATGATAGCTACTGATATTCCACTATTTTTATAGAATTCTGTCAAAGGCTATCCGATAGTAGTTTAAGAGTGATAGTTTTTTTATCAATGGCTATCAATGATAACAGTTTTATCTATAACTATCACTGATTTTTTTTTTTTTTATCATATTTATAAAATATTTTATATTTTTGTTATATTTACCATTATTTTGAGTCTCGTTGTTATTTATGCCAGCCCAAAAATATATAAAGTTGTACCTATTCTTGTCCAAATATTTACATATACCATATAAGCTAACTTTCCATTAATATTGAAATGAGAGGTGTCTATAAAATTAGATGATCCAAACAAAATTGGATCAACCCTAACAAAATTGCATGGGTTAGGTTGGATTCAAATATATTAAACTATTATTAATAATAAGAACAAACTTCAACTAATTATTATTAATAATTTAAAAAAAAAAAAAACTTTTTCCTACTTATGATAAAAAAATTACATGTGCACATAGGACTTTTAGGTGTTCATTTATCATTTGGAAGTTCTTTTTTTTAGAAAACAATTTATTTAGTCCTTGAAGTATACTTTTCATAAAAATCAATTTGAAATTAAGCTCTTAATCTTATTTTAGTGTTTAAAAAATAAGTATATAGATGCTTAACAAACTAACATCTTTACTATTATTTCTCTTGCAAAATTTTGAACAAAATAACCAAAACCAACCCAACCTAAATATCTCACCATTGTGAGAAGGGTTAAATTCATCATCTAATTAACTAGGGTCATTTAAATTGAATAATTTTGCAATCCAATCAATTAAAGTCTAATTAAGTCTAAAAAAAATCTCTTAATTCAATTCAAACCAAATTTAATCCAATTACTCAACAAATGATGGATGTGTTTTGATTGACTACTTAACAAAATGTTGTTCAATAATGCATTTTTTTAAAACATTATTTTGGTATATAAATGTTTATAATTAAATCACTCATATATTTGGTTACGTTTTCTCAAAAATATTTTTATCCACAAGTTTGTTTCACGATTATTAAAAAAAAAAAAAAAAATACGAGTTAATAAGTTTAAATTTGTATTTTAAAAACTATGATCGACGTTGACTATTGTCGATGGTCGGTGACGGAGTAAGAGTTGTGATGGTCGTCGGTAGTTGTTGGAGGTGTCGCTGGTGATCGGCCGAAGGTAGTCACCAAAAGTCGGTAGAGGTGTCTTCGGAGGTTTGCCAGAGTTTTGTCGGAGGAGGTGGTCGTTGGAGATCGACCGGAGGTGGTCACCGAAAGTCGACAGGGGCGATCGCCGAAAATGTCGTCGAAAGTGGTCACTGGAAGTCGCCGGAGATGGTCGCCGACAACAACCATGGCTGGAAAAAATTGAGAGGGAGTAGTGTGAGGATATTTTAGGCTCCGTTTGATAACCATTTGGTTTTTTTATTTTTAGTTTTTGAAAATTAAGCCTATAAACAATACATTCACATATGAATTCATTGGTTGCCTTATCTATCTTTTGAAGTGTTTCCAAAATCCAAGCCAAAAATTAGAAGAAAAAAAAAATTCAAAATTTTGTTTTTGGAATTTTGCTAAGAGTTGTAATGTTTCCTTACCAAAAATGAAAGTTATTGGAGAAATTCACACGTGAATTTATGATTTATAGGCTTAATTTTTAAAAATCAAATGGTTATCAAATGAAGTTTTGTTAATTTTAATATACTATGAAAATTATAGAAGATTTTCCATTAAACAACACAAACATTTTTTTAAAATGTTAATACGAGTGTTTCACTCAAAATGATTTATTTTCAAAATTCATTATCCAAAAAGTCATTTTGGGTAGTTGCTAAACACCACAATTTTTTTCTAAAATGATTTTTTTTCAAAAATTAAACATTTAGGAATACAATCCAAACACCCTCAAATATGAAAGAGAAAGATTCCGGATGAAAGTTGCCTCTAAAGTGATAAAATATCTTTTCTTTTATAAAAAAATATAAGAATATATATATATATATAGGAAATTGTAACAAATGTCAATTTAGAGTGAAATAATTAAAAAAAATAGTATTTTTTAAAAAAAAAAATTGTGGATATGGCAATTTCTATCCGTGATAATATAATTTATGGCGGATAGAAGTTTATCGCTAATAGAAGTTTATCGTTGATAGTAGTATTTTTTATAGAAATTGGTCACTGATAATAGTCTATCAGTGATAGAAGTTTATCCGTAATAGTTATAAAGTCTATCAATAATAGTAAAAAAGTCTATCCCACTAATTTTTTGTCATATTTGTAAAAGATTGCTAAATTTGTAATTATTTTTTTGCCTGATTACTGTTTGTACAACCAGCTCTATATATATATATGACAACTATTTGCGAACAATTTAAAAAAATTTGTGTTAGAGGAAGTCAAGATATGAAGATTTAGCTTAGGTCCTTAAATGTCTATTGAACTTTCAAATTCAAAATAAAATTCAATTGTATTTGCAAATTAGTCTTTACAAAATAATTCAATTTCAGCCTCAAATCATATGGGTGGACTTTAGAAGCTCTTACATTTGGTTTGCAATTAAAATGTTAAATGCAAATTACATATTTATTTATTTATTATTTTTTTTTCTTCTTCGATTGACTTCATAGTCACTAGTTATATCTTGAGTTAGCTCTTTATACTTTTTTTTTTTTTTTTTTTTTTTTTTACGCAAATTACAAATTTTTAATTATATTGAAATTATTGAAAATTAAATATTTAATATTAATTCAAATATGCAATACTCCATTGATGTCAACCACACACACACCACTAGGAATGAATATATATATTTTGAATATTGCTTTCTAGAATGGCCACCAGTTGACTCTCTATCTTGAGCAGTATAGAAATAACAACATTTAATAGTAATTTTATTGCCAAAGCCTCGCGGGTATATGTATGTGTTGGCGACTAAGAGATCTGTGGTTTGAATCCCCCCACCCCCAATGTACTCAAAAAAAAAAAAAAAAAAAATAGTAATTTTATTTATTATATAACTATTATTAATATTCTTTGTTACACATCACCTTTATTCTTGTAAAATAAAATAGAATTCTATGTGATAATTATTTTGATTAAGAAATTATGTTTATTTACTAATCATTTTATATTCCATATTTTACTTTTACCCATGACTTTAAAATCCATGCTAAATATTAAAACTAAAAGTTGCTTATAAAATCTATGTTTTTGTAATAAAAAGAATTATCTAAAGTTTGGTTAAACTTCCGAGTATTATTAAAATAAATGAAAAACTAAGAAATATTATTAGCACACAATTTAAAAAATAAAAAATAAGAAACTGAATTCTTCTTAAAAAAAAAAAATAATAATAATAATAATAAATAATGTATGTCAGATAACAATTTTTTTTTTCAAAATTAAATTGGTAAATTCTACTTCTATCAATGAATTTCTTTATTTTATAAATATTTTCAAAACTTAAGTGAAATTAAAGGTTAGAGGTTCGAACTTCTCACTCCACATTAATTAAATGTCTTTACAAAAAAAAAAAATATATATATATATATATATATATATATATATATATATATATATATATCGAACCAATGCTTTATCACTGAGTTTATGATAATTTTTTTAGGTTGAAAGTTCAATTCCTACTCGTGATCAAAAAGTTAGAGTTAAATTTCTCTATCTCTAATAATAATAATAATGGACTAAAAAGTACTAACATTGCAATTGGTTCAATTCACTTTATGAAAAAATGTACTTATTAAGATTTAAAGCATGTTAAATCAAATTATTAAGCTCCTTCCGGTAATCATTTTGCTTTTGACTTTATGTTTTTAAATGTAAATTTATTTTATAATAATTTTCTTCTATTTTAGCTAAAATCTCAAAACTAAAAGGGGGCGTTTGACCCCTGTTTTGGAATCAGAACCCTGGGAGGTTTATCAGGGCGGATTCAGAACCCTGAGAATCTAAAAACTGTGTTTGGGGTGCAGGATTGGGAAGCCTCGGAATCAGAAACCAGTGTTTGGGGTGCAGTGTTCTGAACCCCGGGTTGAACAGTTTTTTTTTCTTTTTTCTTTTTCCTTTTACTATTTCGTTTCTCTTTTATACCTTTATTTTCTAGTGGTGAATTGTAAAACCCGACCTCACGTAACATGAGCAAAATTCTTTTGAAACTTAAAAATGAAGCATTTAATTTATGTTATATTCTAAGAATAAGAAAATAAATTGAACAATTTTCATATTTTGTACTCATACAAAAAAAAAGTTTATGAAATAGGATGAAAAAATATACCTTTTAAAAATTAAGAAAAACAAAAAAATAAAAGGAAAGGAAAAAAAGTTTTTACAACATGTTGGGTTACACTCATGGTCACTAAGCAATATATCATGTCGTTGGGCTACGCTTTTGTTGACACAAAAGAAAAAAAAGTTATATTACTATTGATGAAAAAAGTTTTATGAAAAATATATATTTTAATAAAATATATAAAAAAAACATTTAACAAAAACAACAAAAACAAAAAACAAGAAATAGAAGAAAGGAAAAAAAATACATTATTGATGAAAATTTGGTATATTCCAATTAAAAAAAAAAATATTATAAAAGGAAAAAAAAAAGTTACAAACACAACATTAATTTATAGAATACGGTTGAAAAAATACATAAAATAAACAAATAATAAAGAGGGTAAAAATTGAAAAAAAAACCTTAATTCGGATATAATGTAAATTCCAATAATTCTCTATTATTAATGGAAATTTAGTAATAATATTAAAATATATTAATAATAAAAACAAACATTACAAAAGAATATCATTTTTCATAATAGAAAAAAAAATATTTTAACTAAAATAAATTACTAACAGAATAGGACAAAAAATATATATATATAATATAAAGAAAAAATGAAGAGTAAAACTTAGTTGCAGGCTGGGCTACAACTATCTTTTGCAGCCCAGCGACGTGGCAAATTTTGATTGACCAAGTATTATGTTATTATTTTTAATTAAAAAATCATATTTAATGCGTCACGTGATTTCAACTTTTTTTTCCCTGCTTTTTTTTCTCTTCTCCATGACTTTTAATTTCCAATTTTGCCCTTCCCTATTCAATCCTCTCCAATATTTTTTTTTTATAAATGATTTGAAATTTTTTACTAAGATTTGAAAATAGCAAATCATCTATAAAAAAAATTTTGGGACAATTTTTAATAATAATAATAATATCTAAAACTTCACCATTGTCCAACATCCTATGACATTTTTTAATAAAATTCCTCTTTCCTCTTCTATCTAATTTCTTTGTTCATTTCAAGTTTTCAACTCAATTTCACTTCATTTATAATAAAATAAATAAGGGTAAAAATCATTTTATACCGTTAAACTTTGAAGGTTGTTTCAATTAAAACCTTAGACTAATTATTGTATCGATTTAAACCTTAAACTTTCGTAACTGTATTAATTTACACCCTCTCTTAAAAAAATGTTAGTTTTCACACGTGTGGAGACTTGTAATTTATCAATTAAACCCCTAAACTTTCATACAATTGATTCACTTATGAAAGTTTAGGGGTTTAATTTCTAAAACTATAAATCTCCACATGTTTAATTAACGTTTTTAAAATAAAATTCTAACTGAAGGCGTAAATTGATACACTTTTGAAAGTTTAGGGTTTAAATCGATACAATCATTAGTTTAGGGTTTTAATTGATACAACCTCTAAAGTACTATTACCTTTCTAAAATTCTGCAATAAAATTCTTCTTAAGGGTATAAATTGATTAAGGGTATAAATTGATTTTTTCCCGATAAATAACTAACTATTACCTTTCTAAAATTCTGCAATAAAATTCTTCTTTCCTCTTCTATCTAATTTCTTTGTTCATTTCAAGTTTTCAACTCAATTTCACTTCATTTATCATAGAATAAATAATTAATTATTACCTTTCTAAAATTCTGCCAATTTTCCCTATGTTATTAGGCATATGGAGAGATTAAGAAATATTTACTAAGATTTGAGAGTAGCAAATCATCCATAGAAAGAGATACTGGAGAGAATTGAGGAGAAGAGCAAAATTGGAAATTGAAAGTTATGGGGAAGTGAAAAAAATGAAAGAAAAAAAAGCGTTGAAGTGACATGAGACATTAAATATGATTTTTTAATTAAAAAAAATAACATAAAACCTGACCAATCAAATTCTGGCATGTTGTTGGGCTGCAAAAGATAGTTGTAGCCCAGCCTGCAACTAAGATTTACTCAAAAATGAATAGACATATAACAAAAATTGATGGCAAAATTGAAAAAAAGATAAAAAAAAAAAAAAAAAAAAATTGTTGGTGTTGGTGCCAAATGACTTAAGAGAGAGATAAAATTGTTGATGTGAAGAAGAGAGAGAAACAAAATTGGAGAAATGAGGGGTTTAGAATCCAAAATCATGGGTTTGGGTTCTAAACCCATGACTTTCCAATACATCCATCCAAACATAGGTTTGGCTCCAAAAACTAAACTCATCCAAACATAAGAGGGGGCAAACCCCCCCAAAGTGGTTGTGTTTTTATTTTGAAATTGACTTGAGCTCTTAAAATTATTTTTGGAGATATAAATTAAAGTAAATTAAACAATAAGATTCTTATCAAATGAGGTTTTAAAATAGTTGATGAATTAAAATTTATCTAGAATATTTAATCATGTAAAAGTAGAAAAACAAGAATGGATAAAATTGTATTAAAAAATGGGTTAATTACACAAACCATAATTGAACTATATGGATTTTGTTATAATTACACCTTAAACTTTTAATTGGATCAATCACACTCCTAAAATTTTATAAGTGTTGCAATCAACAGTTCGATTAAATAACTCACACATGTGTAGGCAAATGACAAATCTTTCGTATGCAAAAATAAACTTAAATCACTCTTCTTCTTCTCTCTTCCGACTCCGGCCATCTTGATCATCGTCAACGAACGTTCAACATGAGTTCGATATAGGGGTCCGGTTAGGTGGCCAAAGGAAGAGAGAATAAAATAGAAGAAGAAAGGTGATTTAAGTTTATGGCCTCAAACAAATATCAGGTTGCAAAATATTATACCAAAAATCAACACAACTACTTTTTGGCTTAATTTATACAAAATAGCTCTAAACTTTGGAGTAGGTTTCAATAACGTCCCTAAATTTTGAAAATTTTTATTTTTATTCTTGAACTTTCAAATTGTTCCAAAAATATCGTTGAAGATTTTTTTGTTAAAATAAGATGAAAATTAACGCGATGGCTAGTGTGTAAAAATTGGAAGGTATACGTAACATCATTTACAATATTATTCTCGTAGATTGACGTGACATCTTATGTAAAAAAATAATTATATAAATGATTTTAACGACAACTTTTTAGATGAAATAAATAGTAACAACAATATTAATCTTTTATGTAGTTGTAAATAATATCACGTAAGAAGGTGTCACTTCAATTTTCATCATTTATTTGAATGGAACATATATTTTTGCATATATTTTTTTTAGAACAATTTCAAAGTTTAAGGGTAAAAAAAAAAAATCAAAGGTCAATGACATAATTAAAACCTACCTTAAAGTTTAGGAGTATTTTGTATAATTTAACCAACTCTTTGAAAGTTGAAAGACAAACATCTTGAAAGTTCAGTATCAATACAATTCTTTTTTAGGGTAAAATACATTTTTTGTCCTCAGATTTGAGATTTGTGTCCCATTAATCCCTGCATTTCAAAATTAAACAATCAAGTCCTTAAAGTTTAGAAAATGCTCGATTTGGTCCATGGAGTTACAAAATTCGTTAAATAGTTAACTATAGTAACGTGACAATTTTAAAAATATTAAAATAATAATAATAATAATTAAAAAAATGACTCTTTCCCTTCTCCGGTGAAGTTGCCGTCGTCGCGACCACCACCACCATCGTCGCTACTTCTTCTTCCCTTCCCATCCAGATCAGAAACTACAACACAAAAAAATTGGCACGCTACTCTTACTACCCTAAACTATTTTACAGATTTTGTAACTCCAGAGATCAAAATCGAACATTTTTTAATCTTTGTAGATTTGATGTCCAATTTTTGAACGTAGGAACTGATGTGATACAAATCTAAAATATGGCTAATTTTTTTAAACTAGGGAAACTAAAATAACTATTTGAAAATTTTATGGATCAAAATTAATTCAAACCAAAATAGAAGTAACACCTAAATATTATAAAACAAAACTTTAACTTATTCAACAAAACACTTGATAGATAATATATATATTTCCTTCCATAAATTGATTAGAATTTAGAAGCAAAGTTTTGAGCATTCCAACAAATAAATGAGAGAAAATTCCAAGAAACTTCCATGTACTAAGGAGAGAGAGAAAGAGAGCATGTTCTCATGATCTGCACCTGCCACCCAATATATCTTACAAATGGTGAATTCTATAAAATACTATATATTATAATCATGCTGTTTCACATTGTGGACCCCACCACCTCTATTTCATGAGTTGTTCTTTTTTTCTTCTTCACAATTTTTAATCAAAGTCTAATATTCTAACTTTTTTTTTTTTTTTTTTTTTTTTTTTTGAACTACATTCAAATTAGTTATAATAATTTTTTCAAAAATAAAATAAATTAATTCAATATTTTGATTTTTTTAAATAAATTATTATAGCTAATTTGAATTTAGTTGAGTTGGTTAAAGTACCATCCATAACTCAGGCCAAAACACCCAAAAACACGACAAAGAGAACAAGAAGAAAGGTAGGGGCCAACAACACCTTCAACTACGAAACACATTTATAAGTCATATCGGTCTGGACACTAATAACAACATAAGAAGGAAAAAGAGGACTAGCCTCATGAATACAGTAATTTCGTTCCCTCCAAATATGGTACATTGTCGCAAACCAAGCAAATCTCCAAACCTGACGCATCTGCATCGGTCAGTGGTCACCCGCTCCATGCAACAAATCCAAAGTAACTCAGTAGACCAAGTTGTAAACCGATGGGAGGATCGTCTCCATCGCAAAAGTTCCGTCCATACCCATTTTTTGAACATGCACTCAAAGAAAAGATGATATCTCGTCTCTAGAGCATTCGAACACAACACACGCCTGATGGAATAATCAATGGATTCTAGATATGAAGTCGAGCTCGAGTATACAACCGATCTCGGACCACCAACCAAACAACAAAAGAGTATTAGAGAATATTACTCCTAAACTGTACTAAACTCATCATATTTAAAAAAATAAAATTAATCTTTTTTTTTTAGTTTTCAAAATTAAATTTGGTAAACATTTATAAAAAATAGATAATAAATAAATAAAAAACTCTTAAAAAAAAAAAAAAAGAATGAACTAACACATGTTTTTTTTTTTTTTTTTTTTTTGTAAACTATGAACTAACACATGTTAGAAAAGTATTTATTGTCTTTTCCAATTTGTTAATTTTGGAGTATAAAGTGTGAAAAGGAATGAAGACCATTGAATTCTAAAAATAGAAAGTAAAAAAGGAAAATACACAGAAGGAAAGTAAATCACACATTCCACCGGCTACGCGCTATGTACAGCCGTACACCTCATTCCAAATTTAGTCTCCATCCGGTCAACTCTCGTAATTTCTCCTTCAGTCCTGCCCGCTTCTTCCGGTTATCGGTAATATCCTTTTTTTTTTTTTTTAATCTCGAAATTTGTTAGTAATTTAATTACTTTTTTTTATTTAGAAATGAGTGAAAATGTTATAAATTATAATAAATCTTTTTTTTTTGGTAACAAAACAGCCAATCAGAACGGTGCCCATGTTATTGTCCTTTTCAAACACCACTTTAAATGCCCATCTCATAAATTCCCAATTACCCAAAACAATAAAATATTAAATTAAAAATTCTCTTACTATTTATTATTTTTAATATTTGCAAAATGACCCCTTCAATTGAAGTCTTTTCCAAACTGGACAAATTTTATGTCGTCATATCACTAGTAATTAAATATAAAATATGTCAAAATAAATTATATTTTTTTTTTTTGTGGATTGTGAAGGTGTGAAATTGAACCTAAGACCTCTTAGAACCCGGAGAACAACATACAGAGCAACGACTAGTTGATACATTATGTCAGTTGAGTTATGTTTTTGTTGACAAATGTTACTCGTCTCTAAACTAGGATGATCATGTTAATATGAGCCTAACTCAACCAGCATAATATACGACTTAGTGACTAAGAAATCACAGATTCGATTCTCCCACTCCAAATGTTGTAAAAAAAAAAAAATAACTAAACTAAGACCATGTTTACCATTCCGTAATGAATTTTCTCCAACAATCGTAATGAATTAATTGTAATGGATTAAGGCTTCAATCGCAATCAGTTTACTTTTGATAATGTTTACTTAAGGATAATTCAAACGTAATCTGAATTCCATTGATAGTGTTTACTTGCATGTAATCATTCGTGAGTTGACCATAATACCCTTTCGCTTTAATCGTGTTCAGAATTGTGTGTTGACTCGTTGTCCGGACGTTACTCGTGTGGATACTCGTGAACCCATTTTCCAACATGAATCTTCACTTCCCTCCGTTTATTCTCTCGTGTGCAGACTCGTTTGGCGAATCGTGTAAATCTGTATTTTTTTTCATCTTCTGTGTATTACTCTAATCGATGACGAGGTTGACGACGACTATCTTCTACGTAGGCCGAGGATTAATATCCAAAAAACATGAAGATTTTGAAGCATTTCGTCTCGGTAAATCTCATTGATCACTCCCAAAGGTAGAAGAATGGAATAATGAGATTACAAATTTTGAGGTTGAACCCACACTTGAATTACATGGACAGATTTTGGTAAACGTCATCAAACGTAATCGATGTGGATCCTACCGTCAGAATTATTATTGATTGATTATGTTTGGAATGAAGTAAACGTGGCCTAAAATAGTTATGTACTTGTGTTATTTCAATTTGAAATTGTAATACCACGAAATACAATTTTTAATATACTATTTAATTAAATAATGATGTAACATGTCACCAAATAAATGACATGATAGAAAGGGGAAAAAAAAAAAAAAAGGTAACAAGCAGAATGGATTGTCACTCGATTTTCTTCAACTAACCACTTTTTATTATCGTAATTATAACTTAGTTACTTTAGCATTTTTTTTTTTTTTTTTTTTTTTTTAATTTGTACCAATTACAAGTCCAAATTCATATTATTCACAACTAAATATTCCAAAACAGAACCCTACCCAAATGTTTTTTTTTTTAAAATTTTCTATCCATATGTTAGACTCCTAATTTAATAAAATGTTAAATTTATAAAAACATATTTTATTTATATAAAAAAATCCAAACAAAATAAACAAAGTCTAAATCTTAAATTTGTAATTTAACCCAATAACCCCTAAAAATATATTTGTCCATAAACTTTTACTAAAAAAAAAACTTAGTCCCTAAACTCTAGTTTCAAACGATTTAGTTCCGATTTAATATTTATTAAGAAAATAAAAATAAAATGTAAAAATGTTTAATTAATGCGGGACGAGAGATTAAATTTCTGACATTTTAGTCGATTATACAATTTGATGTCAATTGAATTATGTTTGGCAAAAGAATTGACAGGTAATCATTACAAATTTAAAATTACATGACTAAATTATTACAAATTTAAAATTTTATGGACTAAATTGTTACCGACTTTAGGGATTAAATTGTAAATTTACAAAAAAAAATTTAAAAAAAATAATAAATAAATAATGTTTTTCAACCTTTAAATATAATATTCTGAAAAGAAAACAAATAAATAAATAAAAAGTCATAATTTATTGAAATAAATTTCATTCAGTCTGTCACTGAAGGAAATAATTATTTTGTTTTTAAATAATAAAAAAAAAAAACTCATCCAATCTGGCAGTCCTTTTTAACGCGTATTCACGCGGCGTGGGTTACCACTATAAATCCCCCCTCTCTCTCCTCCTTCTTCCCTTAGCAGATGCAAAATTAAAATTAAAAAAAAAAAAAAAACAAATTTAATTTTCCATCTGCAATATTTCCTTTCGAAGAAAAATCAAAGATCCCCCAATTTCCTCCCTCGATCAATTCTTGAAAGGAAAAGAAGAAGAAAAAAAATGCCCTCTTTAGAAGACGAACTCTTCCCTTCCACCCCTGGAAAATTCAAGATCGATCGAAACCACGCAATGAACCGCCAATTCCACCGCTGTTTCGCCTCCACAAGCACCATGTTCTTATGGGCTCTCTTCTTGATCGCTTTAACGGCGTCGTATTTGAGTTTCCAATCCTTCGTCGACTCCGGCAGCCGCTACTTCTCCGCCTCCTGGGGCGGCATCCAATGGGAAAAACAAGTCAGAATTTCCGCCCAACCCCACCGTTCCAATTCCCCTGCTCTCTCTGTTCTCGTCACCGGCGCCGCCGGCTTCGTCGGTTCTCACGTCTCCTTAGCGTTGAAGAAACGCGGCGACGGCGTCGTCGGCCTCGACAATTTCAACTCCTATTACGACCCATCTCTCAAAACCGCCAGAAAATCCCTCCTCTCCGATCACGGAATCTTCATCGTCGACGGCGATTTAAACGACGTCAGATTGCTGGACAAACTCTTCGACGTCGTCGTTTTCACTCACGTCATGCATTTAGCGGCTCAAGCCGGAGTCCGTTACGCGATGGAGAATCCCAATTCGTATGTTCATAGCAACATCGCCGGTTTAGTCACGCTCCTCGAGGCTTGTAAATCGGCCAACCCACAACCGGCTGTGGTTTGGGCTTCTTCCAGCTCGGTTTACGGTTTAAACGAAAAAGTCCCCTTTTCCGAATCGGACCGAACCGACCGACCGGCTAGTCTCTACGCGGCCACGAAGAAAGCCGGAGAGGAAATCACTCATACTTACAATCATATTTACGGGTTGTCGATAACCGGGTTGAGATTCTTCACGGTTTACGGGCCGTGGGGACGACCGGACATGGCTTATTTTTCGTTTACGAGGAATATTCTTCAAGGGAAGCCGATAACGGTGTACCGGGGGAAGAACCGGGTTGATTTGGCGAGGGATTTTACGTACATTGATGATATTGTGAAGGGGTGTTTGGCGTCGTTGGATACGTCGGGGAAGAGTACCGGTTCGGGTGGGAAGAAAACCGGACCGGCGGCTTATAGGATATTTAACTTGGGGAATACGGCGCCGGTGACGGTTCCGAATTTGGTGAGTATATTGGAGAGGCATTTGAAGGTGAAGGCAAAGAAGAATATGGTGGAAATGCCGGGAAACGGCGACGTTCCGTTTACACATGCGAATATTAGTTCGGCTCAGAAGGAACTCGGGTATAAACCGACCACGGATTTGCAGACCGGGTTGAAGAAGTTTGTTAGATGGTATTTATCGTATTATGGCTATAATCACGGAAAACCTGTAAATTAAAGGGCAAAAAAAAAAGAGAAATTTATTTTGGTTTTTTTTTTTTTTTTTTTTTGGTAATTTCTCTCTCTTTATAAGTTTTTTTTTTAGGAATGAGATGGGCCAAAAGTTAAAGATGGTAATTTTTTTTTTTTTTTTTTTTTAATTTCGGGAAAAGAAAAAAAAAAAAAAAAGAAGAAAAAGAATTATTCTTTGCTTCGAGGGGCAGTGAAATTTGAAGATGAGCTTGCCCTGTTCTTTTCTTCTCTCTGTGTACTTTTTTTTTTTTTGTTTGTGTAAAGGTAAAGAAAGCTCTTAAGTTTGATAATGGCGAAGATTTTATTTCCCTCTTTTTATTATTTTTTTTCGAGCAAAAAAAGAATTAATTAAAATTTTAAACTAATGATTGTATCACTTTAAACCCTGAACTCTCGGATGTATCGATTTACATTAAGATTTTATTTTAAAAACGTTAATTTAAACACGTGTATAGACTTATAAATTTAATAATTAAACCTCTAAACTTTGGTAAGTAACATTAATTATATGAAAGTTGTGAAAATTAATATTTTTATAAAAAAAATGTGTAAATTAATACATTTACGAAAGTTGTTTAAATGGATACAATTTCTCGAATTTAAAGTTCTAAATTGATTTCCTTATTTTTTGAATTTTTGTTTATTTTATTGGGGTTTGGAATATACGTGCAAAGAGAGAGCGTGGGGATGGTGAGAGAATTAAGTGGGGCCGACAATATTTATATGAATAAAATAATAGACAGCTAAGGGAAGTGGGACCCACCTTTTCGCTTTCGTAAAAGTAAGGTCGTACGGGAGCCGTTGGATTCGGCTGGGAAACAAATTGCAACCAGTAAGATCCGGTGTTTTTCCAGTTGGCAAAGTGGTCCCCACACGCTGCGAGATTTGCTTCCTCTGCCGACACCCAAAATTCACTGGTAATTGGGATTTTTTTCTTTCATTTTTTAAGTTTTATTCTTTTGCTTTTTTTTTTACCGTAAAAATTGAGAAATTTCTAATTTATCCATTTTATTAAAATTAATTTAAGATTAGTCAATAATAATAATAATAATTATATGCCAAAGTAAAAAAAAAGACTTGGTGGGAATAACGCATTTTTTTTTTTTTTTTTTTTTTTTTTTTTTTTTTTTTTTTTTTTTTTTTTACTTTTAATTTTAAAAATAGAAAATCAAACTATAACTATTTTAGATTTTGGGTTTTTAAAAACAAAGAAGTTCAAATAGTTAGATAATTACCATTTTTTATATGTTTTTATAAAATATTTTTTAAAAAAAACAATGTTAATTTATTAGAAGGTAAAAATTACAACATTTATCAAAAATTTAATTAAGGTTCAATTTCCAAATCGAGCATAGAAAAGTTGTGGTCTTGACTAAGGGGGTGTTTGGGGGAGTGAGTTGGGTAGGGTTGGGTGGGTTATTATAACCCACCCCATGTTTGGGGCACCGATTTAGGAAGAGGGCGTTTGGGGTTATTATAACCCCCGAGTGCTACAGTACAGTAACACTGTAGCACTCTGTACTTTTTTTTTTTTTTTTTTTTTATAATTATTTTGTCGATTTTACTCTTTATTTATTTATTTTTTTTTCAATTTTTTCACTCAATTTGTCGATTTTTTCTCTATTTTTTTTTTTCACCTAATTTGGCAATTTTTCCTCTATTTATTTTTTTAACTTTTAAAAAATTAATATGTAATATACATTTAATTATACAAATACAACAAAAAGTGGTAGAAAAAAATAAACTAACATAAACACATATTTCAAACTCCATGTTAAAGAAAATTGTATTACTTCTCTCTCCACCGAACCTCATGTTATCGATTATTTGTGATTTCCTAAATAATACTTATTTTTTAAAATTTTAAAAAATTAATATCGTAATATACATTTAACTATACAAATACAACAAAAAGTGGTAGAAAAAAAAATAAACTAACATAAACACATATTTCAAATTACTCCATGTTAAAAAAAAAATTATTTTAAACCCACACTATACAACTCTGCACTCCAAACACAGACTTACTAAACCCACACTATACAACTCTGCACCTCAAACACAGACTTACTAAACCCACAGACTATTATAACCCACCAACTATAATAACCCACCGACTATAATAACCCACCCTGCGCCCCAAACGCCCCCTAAGAGGTTATAGGTTTGATCTCTCACCCCACATTTAATTAAATATTGTATGTGCACCGACTGATGTTACGGGACTGTATGATCCTACAACATTTGCTGCCTTCGCTTTTGCCGTTCCTTCGTAGATCTCCGGATTTCACCCCTACACACGAAATTCTACTCACCTCTATCATTCCTTTTAGGAAAACTTTTTCAAAATCCTTCATGACCATTACGCTAACATTGATAGTTAATGCGTCATTTCTTATTTAAAAATATTTTGATTCATTTAGATCCGAATACTTCGTAATATTTCGTCTTCCAAAGTCCTTGGCTCTAAACTTATCCATTATCCATAAAACTCTCTTGTATTCATAGTACAAGAGGGCAACAACTCAAACTTTTATCTATATGTAAATGTATCTTTATCCATTTGCTTTAATCATCTTAGAAATGATTTTATTATCTGAAGTCTTCGACATTCTTTCATTTTAAAATATATCTTCATTTTATTTTATTTTTTTATAATATGTGGGGTGAATGATTAAACCTAAGACTTCATAATCACTAGTCGATACATCATGTCATGTTCTTGTTGACATTTTTTTTTTTAGAGAATAATATGAAAAAAATACAATAGCCTTTTGTCACCCTCATCCAAACTTTATTTAATTGTTGTATTGTATAGGAAAGCTTTTATGAGATGGAAGAATATGTTCCAAAAATCTTTATTTCCCTATTAAAGTAGTAACCATCAAGATGGCTTGTCATAAAAGAGAAAATGATGTCAAAATTTTCATCATTATCCTTTTATTCAATTTGAAAATATTTTTTTTCTTTATCTTTTTGTTTTTTTTTTAAATATGATTTAAATTTTTTGAACCTTACGTGATCTAAGTCATACATTTGTGAGAGGCTTATTACATGATAACTTTTATTATAATTATTATTTTCAACTCAATTATGAGTGTTTTGCCACGCTCTTAATTTTTAATATTTTATTTATAATAATAAGAAGAAGTTTAAAATAAGCAAAACATTATAATTTGTTTAAAATATATATATATATATTTACACCCACCGACACTTTTTAATGACTATTTTAGTAGCTAACACGTGGAACATATTCATTGGTTGAATAAAGTTAAAGAAATAAAAAAGAATTTTGAGACTAAATATTAATTTTTTCAATTTTATTTTTCAAATTAATGTAATGCTTATCGCGTTTTAATAATTATTATAATAGGACAAATTTGTCACCGGCAACGTGATTGGCCGGTATTTTAAAAAATGCGTGGGCGCCACTTCTTTCTTTTGTTTTTATTTAGAACGTGGCACCTTCTGCTTGATTTTGTTGTTTCTTTTTTTTTTTCTATCATTTTATCTCGATTTTTTAAAATATTTTAAATTACAATTTTATTTTGTTTTTTTAATTCTTATATATATTTTTTGTTTGGCAACCTATGAGTGGAGGTCGTGTGGGAATAATGAAAAAAAAAAAAAAAAAAATTGTATTTGTAGTGCATAATTGAATAGTAAGTAAGAGGTATTTGAGGTCGTTTTTTTTTAACCTAAAGAAGTTTGATTTTATGCAGGTTGTTTTTGTTTGGTTAACTTTTTGGTCCACCAGTAAATAGCAGGTACTATTCTAAATTTTCAACCTTCAATTTAGATGTCAACTCAAAAATTTAAAGTATATTTTACATTTTTCTGTATGTAACTCTTGCATTTGAGTTAGACAAAATACTCTTGTTTCATAAGAACAACAAAATGACAACACAACAAGTTCGGTATGCATTTAGAGTGGAGTCAACAGGGCTCCTCATTTTTTACGAGTCGCGTTGCCCTGCTTTGGAAGGGCTTCTGGCAAACTTGTCTGCCCTCAAAGGTTAAATTGTGTTGTTGGAAAATTCTGCAAGACATTGTTTCGACGCGATCCAATCTTCAACCAAAGGGGATTGACTCTGATGTGTGGTGCCCGTTCTGTTTTCGGGACCCGGAGACTGCGGTGCATTTTTTCTGGACATGCAAGTTGGTCAAAGCTTTGTGGTCTTATTTCTTTAATACTAATGTGGTGTCTGTTTTGTATTGCAGGAACCGTTGGTCGACCTTGGATCGTTATGAATGGTTCCATGGCTGCAAAGAGTCGGGGTCGGTGAAGCTCTTTCAGGTGTTGTTGTGGCAAGTTTGGGAGTATCGCAATCGACGGGTCTTCTCGGGCCTTGAGACTTCTGTGGCGGTATTGCACGAAAAAATGGTTGCCTACCTTCATGAATTTACTTCGAGGTCAGAGCAACGTACTGACGGGTCGTGTCGACGTGGGGCATCATCGGACGCGCCCGCAGTCCAGAGCTGGTTGATGAATGGTGTGTCGGGGTTGTCTCTTACTTGTGATGCTGCGTGGAGAGAGGTTGATGGCAGGGCCGGTTTGAGTTGGGCTCTTCGTGATCAATCCGAAAATCTGGTTCAGGCTGGCTGGCAGGTTGTGGGTGGTTTATGCGATGGCAGACGGCGGAGATGAAAGCAGTTGAGGCGGGAGTAAGGATGTTGGCAGATATGCGCCACCAGGAAGTCACGGTGCAATCTGATTGCCTTGGTGTGGTTCGTCTCCCAAATCATGAAGAGGAGAACCTGGCGAATTAAATCGGTCGCAAGTGAGGTGCTTAGTTTGGCGGTGGCGGCTGATGTTCGAGTCTTTCAACATATACGACGGTCTCAAAGAGCTTTGTGTGCATATTGTAATCAAGGATATGGTGCTCTACCTTTCCTTTTTGGTTAATGTTGCTTGTTGAAAAGGACAAGCAACTTCATTTGTCCGTTCTTTAGCTGTTTTTACTTTAGTATTAAAAAAAAAATGAGATATATTGCATCGTAAAAATGTGTTAAGATATATATGCAATATATCTCAAAATGTAGGGCGGAAAGTGGTTATTTAAATACAAAAAAAGAAAGTATTTTTATCAATTGAAAAAAAAAACCATTATTATTAAATAAATAGAACCGATTTAAGTGTTTTTTTTTTGCAACAATATTTTAATTAAAGCGAGAATTGAACCTCATGGTCACAGGCACAACCTTATGCCAATTGAGCTATGCTCAGTTTGTCAATTGATTTAAGTGTTTATAATTGAGTATATATGTTAAATAGTTAGAGTCAAATGTAAGTGTCTCTGCTCTCTTCTTTATGTATAGGATTTGTAATGAAAAAAAAAAAAAAAATCCCCTTGACTTTTATAGTTTGTGAGTTTTCTTTTCAAATATTATTAATGATGGTTGACTTTGAACATTTTCTTTTAAGTTGAAGGGGGAAAGTGACTATCATCTTCTTGACCTTATTTGATTTGATTCCATGATAATGTTTTTCTAAAATAAAAAGTCCCTTACAAAAATCACATATAAATAGTTAACCATACAACATAAATGGTAATATAGATGGTAATATAGGATAGAGTAGAATCATCACTAATTATATATAAATTTTATTCGTGAGTGTCGAGTCAATTTACGCGTACCTCCACTAGAAATAATTGTCTGACATTACAACATTTGGCTGCTAAGAAAACTCGTAAGAAATTAATTCTTAGGTAAACCAACCTTTAATGCTTACTAAGTATAAATCTAGGGTAAAGTACAAATTTCACATGAAATTTACAACTTTTATTATTGAATAGTTATATTAGTAGCTCTATAAGTTGGGTTACTATTTATAGGTTAAATTATAAGTTCAGTTTAAAAAATATCACTGAATTTTTAAAAGTTTTAAAAAACTCCTTGAACTATGAAAAACGTTTGAAAAATACCTTTAGTGTTAACCACACATGAAATTATGATGTAGACGGTCAAATTCTAACACGTACTTGTGTGACATGGAAAAAAAAGAAAATGTGGACGTCTCGATTCAAAACATCACGGAAAAATCGGTGGAAAATAGATAAAATAATGTCCACGTTTTCATAATTTTTTTTAACACCCGAGACGTCCACATCTTTATTTTTTTCATGTCACACAAGTACAAGTTATAATTTAACCGTCTACGTAAAACATTTCGTTTTTTTTTTTAATGGCGAAGACATTTTTTCATGATTTAAGAGCATTTGTAAAACATTTTTCATAGTTTAGGAATATTTTTAAAAGTTTACGGATATTTTTGAAACTGAACCCATTCTTCAAGTGTATTTTTGATAATTTAACCTTAATGGTGGGTTGATGTTAAGGAATCTATTTTAAGTTGGAAGAGGAAAGTGACAAATGAGTGAGTTGTGTCTTTTAGCAACCCTAATTTGGTCACTTTCTAATAATTTGGTGTAAATATGAATAGAAGCATTAAGAACATCTAAATCAATAAGTAGGTAAAAAAATACCAATTCATTGAAATTTTTTTAACTTTGCCAATGAAAATGAAATAGACACAACTATTAAAATTATTTGTGATTTAATATAAACACTAAATATTGATTTTTTTTTTATATAGATATTTAATTAATACGGGCTAAAGAATTGAACTTCTAACCTCTTATTCATTAATTCATATTTTATGTTAGTTAAGTTATGCTAATGTTGACCTAAATATAGAATATTTCTTAATTTAATAAGTAAAATGTATTGTTACATCATCATTATTTTGTTAGTGGTTTTAATATTTAGTTATAGGAAGGACTTAGTTGACAAAAATTAACATGTAAGCAACTAAAAATTTGAAAAGATAGTAAATTGAAAAATATATAAGATAGACCATAGGAGTCAAGGATTTTTATAAGAATATATGCAATTTATTATAAAGAGGCAGAAGATGCCTATTTTCATTTGTTGTTTACCTATCAAAATTTTAGAGAAAAATCACATCCAATTTTAGGTTTAAGTAAAAGTGACATTTACCAAAAAAAATCTTGGCCTACATTTACATCCCTAATATTGGATACATTTCACCTAACTCTCTAGAAATTATAGTATTTGCATTATTCTTTATGTTTATGTTGGTCAATCACTTCTACAATTCTAAAATTTTAATTAACTATAAATTTTACATCCTAAAATTCTATGAACTATTTGGAATGCTGGGTATGTTAAAATAATCGGTAGTTACAATAATTGTGAATAGTAAATACTATTAAAGTCAATACAGTTATTTTATTGTCGGTGAATTATAATAGTCGGTGGGTCAAACGTGAATTGAGTATATGTATTTATTTTATTTTATTTCAATATTGAGAAAAATTAAAATGATGCATATCAAGTTTTCATATTTTACAAATTATAGCATTATGTTTTAAAATTGTTTCAAGCACCATCTGATTTGCAAATGAGTTTGATACTTGCAGCTATAAAAACTAATTAAGAGAGATAAGTCATAAAAGATCAACATGGCTAAATCAATGAGATTATCCCCCAAGACAAGAAAATGAAATGAAAGTTGAATAAGTCAGTGGATAGATAGGGTCTTTTTTTTCCTTCTTTTCAGATGACCCTTTTTGAGAAATCATAATACCAAATGACCCGATTTTTTAAAATTCATATTTTTTTTTTTTACCTTTGCTAAGTATGAGCATGCGTTTGCTGAGAACGATTGTGAGAAAAAAGTATGTACCATTCGCTGAGTACGATCGCGAGGGAGCGACTATAGTATCATCGTGCTCAGCAAATGATATTATAGATTTTTTCCTCACGATCGTGCTGATGATGTCAGTAAAAGGACAAAAAAAAAATATTTTAAAGGTGGAGTCCAAAAACATTACGAAATTCAAGGAGTATAGTCGGTGGAATCATCATTTTTTTTTTTTTTTTGTAAAAATATTTAAGTAATGCGAGAATTGAACCATGACACAACTTTATGTCAATTGAAATCATCATTCTTCTTGCTACTAGATACTCAAATTTTAAAATAGTATCTTGCATCTACTAAAATTGAGGACTTTAGTTTGCTCAAAAACTATTTCAAGTATGTGTGTTTGGATTTATTTACTAAGTGTCTAATTTTGAAAAAAAATAATTTTAGAAAAAATTGTGGTGTTTGACATCCACCAAAATAATTTCATAGAGAATGAGTTTTAGAAATAATCCCTTTTGAATAAAACACTTAATATTAACGTTTAGAAAAAATATTTTTTGTTTGATATTTAGTGGAGAATTCTCTCTCATTTTCATAATATGTTAAAATTACCAAAATATTCTCAAACTACCTTTTGATATTAGTAAAAATACTTTTAGGCCATGTTTACTCCCCTCCAAACGTAATGAATCAATAGTAATTCTGACGGTAGGACCCACATCGATTACGTTTGAGGACGTTTACCAAAATCTACAAACGTAATCAAAGTGTGGGTCTCACCTCAAAATTTGTAATCTCGTTACCCCATTTATCTACACATTGGGGGTGCTCAATGGGATTAATTGAAGATTACACGGGTCCCACCTTTTTTTTTTTTTTTTCTTCATGTTTGCCATTCTATCTCTCTTCCTTGAAATGTTGATTGTCATCTCCTTAACTTTCTTCGCCGCCGCCCACCTCATTTCGGCCCGCCGCCGTCGCCTATATGTTAGAGTTTTTTTTCTTTTTTTTTCTTTAAAAAAAATGGGTTTTCTTATTATTTCTCTTTCAAGTAATGAGTTTCTTTTTTCTCTCTCCACAAATAAGTTTTTTTTTTCTCTCTTCTAAGATGTGAGTTTTTTTTTATTTCAACAAATCCTTTTACGCCTCATCGGCAATCTCATTTCTCTTTTTTCTCCACAAGTTTTTTCTCTTTTTTTTTCTACAAGTTTTTTAATTCAAAATTTGTGGAAAAAAAAAAGAAACTCATTTTGATAAAAATATGAACAAATTGTTGATATTGGATAAAATATGAACAAATTGTGAAGAAAATAGAGAAACTCGTCACTTTAATGTTGAAACCCTTGAAAATGGGGGTTGCTTTTCTTTTGTGACGAAGAAACATAAATGGATTAATGAAGGAGGAAAGTGATTGAAGCTCCAATGACGAAAAACGAAGAAAGAAGAGAGAATAAATGAAAGAAAGTGAAGATTCATGTTGAAAAATGAGTTCACGAGTCTCCACACGACGTACATAAGTAACGCCTGAAAAACAAGTCAACACACGATCCCACAAGTATTCACACGAGTCTGCACACAAGTAACGCCTGAAAAACGAGTTCACACACGACTCTGAACACGATTAAAGGAAGATTATATTATGGTAAATTCACGAATGATTATGTACAAGTAAACACCATCAATGAAATTTCGAGCCTTAAGTAAACACTATCAAAAGTAAACCGATTACGATTGAAGTCTTAATCCATTACAATTGATTTATTACGATTCTTGAAAAAAATCCATTACAAATTGGTAAACATGACTTTAGTGTATGACAAATCAAACAAACTTTTGTATAAAAACACTTTTTTTTTTAGAAAATATAACCAAACATGAATTTTTTAATTACAAACATTTCTAAAAAAAAATGTTTTAGAAAATATATATTCTTGAAAAACATTTGTTTTTTAGTTTTTTTTTTAGGATTGAATCCAAGCAGACCCTTCCTCAACTTGAACACGTTTATTGACCTCAAATGATGTTACACACTATTGGAGCTTACCCACCATGAACATGTTATGTTGCCTCCAAACTTATGAATCAACTTGACCACTTAAGAGGCATTGAAGCATAGGGCTTAGGACTTACGCGAGTTTAGAAAAATTGTATTTTAGGAGCAAGCCCCCTCCTTATGAGATCTATTAGAATTTTCGCGATTTTGCTTAACAATGATCAATGAGAATAGAAAATCGAATAGAAGAAATTAAATGTGTCGCCAAGCTAACTTTAACCTCAAACTTTGGCTGTGAATTGCTATGTTAATTATCTGAAATTTTGGCTGTTGCGCCATCGTCGACATCCCTTCTTCTCCTTGATACTACTTCCAACGCCCAAGCTCGTCCTAGCTCTGTCTGAAACTTTCCTGCGTGAAGATTAGAGGAATAAATAGAGTAATCTACATTTGGTAACACAGAAAGAGAAGAAATAGGAACTGACCAACACAAGAAACCTGGGACTATTTAAAAGCAATTTTGAAATGTATGCAGTTTTCTACTACTTGAGAACAAGAAGGCAACAACATATTTTAGGTAACTAATAATGGGGTTCTCACATAAATCCCACTTAGTTTTGTCCCCGCCCCCCAAAATAAATAAATAAATAAACAAATTAGTACTAGTAGGGTCAGATGGTTGTCCCATGAGATTAATCGAGGTGCACGTAAGCTGACAAATACGTTGACTAATAATGGGGTCGGCCCCACTAGGTCGTATATTTAGATCGCGATAACTGCAACAAAAATGCACACGCGTGAATGGTGGATTACACATTTAACAAGTATTCATGTTCCTGATACCTCTTTTTTGAGACACTACTTTTATGCCAAACAGTACTGATCATTTAATTTGTCAAAAGAAATAAATTAGCAAAGGAGAGACTTGGTGTGTGTTTGTCATACGTTTTTTAAATTTTTCGATAATTATAAGTGGTTCAGTAGTTTCTAAGAATAGATAAAAAGCAGCTAGAGTGCTTTTAGAGAAAAGCATTTCACTAGCTTTCTTCCGTAAGTGCTTAAATAAGTGTTTCACTTCAACACACTTTTTTTAAAAGACATGCCAAACAGAAACACACACCAAATAAAAAGACAGAAGAGGAGAAATAAATGTACCCGCAGTTGACTGAAAAAACTCGTCCAAATCCTTTCCTTGCTCTGCACATAGACAATTAACTTTGAGTCCCTTGATCAATTGTAGTAAAAGATTTTAATAAGACAGCTATTTAAAAATAAAATGATCTAATGACCCTATTGAAAGTTTTAAGGCAAATATTAATTCCAAGAAATGTCAGTCCAGTAGGAAGCTATAAAAAAACTTAAGCCAGAGGGCCAACTGAAAGATGAAGTAAAACCAAATTAAAAGGTTTAGAAGCATCAGCTACCTGTCTGTGATATTAGCGCATGATATTCTTAAGAACACGAATGAAAGAAACAAAAATATCGTGACAAGACTGAAATATTCTTTGCATAGGCCTTCAAGATCTATCTGTAATACTCATTTACTGAATTGCAGTGGGTAAGTAACTTATTGGCAGCTGCAGGTATAAGTTCCTTGTTTTCTTAAATGCCATACATTTCAATTATTGTACCACCAAGCTTCCATGATACATGTTTGTGAGCATGTTAATCTAATCATGGACCCTTGTCAATAGGATTTCAAGGCGTCAGCAGAAGCCCTGTTACTTATTCGAACAAATATCACAACAAAATTTGTGCTTTGAAAGAAAGCACGCTGCTTTTGAGAAACAAGTCGAACAAGTAAAAATGTGTGTTAGACTGTTAGTAGGTATCAGGAAAAGAAACACTGACCATTTTCATATTCTAAAGCTTGAAGAATCATCTCCACCTGGAGAAAACCATGAAAAAGTAAATAAAGGTTAACCGTGATACGCATCAAACAAGAAGTTTTGTTGTCGATCATAATTCTCAAAGACACCTACCATATATAGGGCATGTTTGAGAGTGATTTTGAACTGATTAAAATCACTTTTATCATGTTCAAAATCACTCTCAAACGTGTCTTTAATCATTCAAAATCAATTTTGATTGTATGAAAATCACGTTTAAAAGTATAAAACCAAATATTAAAATGATTATATACAAATCATTTATAAACAAATCATTTTCACTAAAATGATTATTTCTAAAATCACTCTCAAACATGCCCTAAAGGCTAAAAACTATTAAAATTCTTTTTTAATCATTTTTAAAGGCTTCAAAATCAATGCCAAATGCAGCCTTAATGGTCACATGGTTAAATAACATTTCAACTATGCTCACATGGGACACTTAAAAATATCTTATTTTATGCTCTACCCCATTTTTTTCACACCAATTTTCATCAACCAACTAACTAGTGCCACAGCGGCCAGCCACTTTTTATCCAATATATATAGGCTATGGGCAAGCGTCATTGTCTACTGCCAATAATAATCAGCTAAGGTAAATGAGAATTCATTTATCTTAACATTCTTTTTTTTTTAGTTCACATTTATCTTAACATTCAATTTTTAGGATTCATATATTTATAAATAATATCGATAAGTGATGAAATTATTGTCCATAGTACATACAGCATAACTGCAATATTCTTGTTTGAAAGGATAAATTTAGCTTTTTACCTTATCAAGATCCTTCACAATTTTAGCTTCTGGCGAACTATTATTCTCATACTCCATCCACAATTCACCTATTTCCTTGGCTGCAATTTTCACACATATTTTGCTAAGAAAAAACTTGTGGACAGCCAAACCATGATATATGCAGGAAAAATATATCCTGACCATTGGGATTGAAACTCAAGAAATGATTGGCTGAATTGCATACCTCTTGAACCACCACCAAGCAATTTGCACATGTGGTCTAGTGCTTCTTGTTCTCTTCTACTCTTTTCCAACTTTGAAACCCCATCAAATGGGGTAATGTCACCAACAATTGCTGTTCAAATGATTTACAAGTCATGGAAAAAATTCACTGAATAACAGCAGTCTCAACATTTCAAGATAAAAATGGCTGGATTCCAAAAGAACACTTTTCTAGATCGGCTTCTAATCCTTTGCAAGGCTATAAATTGATCTAGCCTTTCAGTTTTACACTTATGGGGAAATTATCAAACTTCAGAATTGGAGTTCAAAACAAGAAGGAAAAAAATCCCAAGAACATGACGTTCGTTTCAGCAAAATATATAAGCAATATCTATATCATTCTAGCCCAACTTTAGATAAAAGATGTTATCATTGCCTCTTATAAGTTATAAGTCCAAATGACATTGAAATGTGAAATAAAAGAGGAAGGAACAAGAAAGTATATCTCACCTTCTGCAATGTCATGTACAATTGCCATTTTTATGCACCTGAAGATTATATAAATATAGTATCAAAAAACCTTAAACTCACCAGTGCAAGGGGACAAAAACAACAACAAAGAATGAAGAATGGAACATATCATAATTGCTGAATAGTAAAAGGTTATGAATAGCAAACTTGTCTCTATCGACATCCGGAATATCCGAACTAATGAGCGCCATTATTCCCATTCGATACATATGATCTGCTATGGATTCCGGATCCTTGACACTTCTATGAATCCATCCAGTTCGTTTCGTTGTCTAATTCAGATTGGGAAAAAAAAAATAGCACGATCAAACAACACTTGAAAAGTGGAAAAGAAATAACACGAACCAGATTGATGCAGTATATTTGTGATTAGTCCAAATCTATGGCGAAACAAGGGAAATCCATCCCAAAAGTTGGGAGAACACTCTCTAGGAACAAAATTTTATTTCAAATACTATTCCACAAGCTTCCTTACAATTCTAAAAAGAGACTATTTATAACGACCTTACTTGAACTGTTGAACAAGATCTGTTCAATTGTGACTTTGAGTTCTAAAAAGAGGCTATTTATAGTCTTACAATAAAATAAATAAAGAGCTAATTAAATCCAAAATACTAATTAAGCACTAATTAACTCAAAATTAACAACTAAACTTATATTAACTTTTTTTTTAGAAGAAACAATTTCATTGATGAATGCAGAGAGCATAAGCTCGGGCACCATAAGGTGTATTACAGGAAAGTCGTCCAATTAGAAGTCAGATAGGGTAGACTGTAACTAGAAAAAGGGTGTTTACATTTACACCAATACAAGTTATAAGATCCAAAAACCTGTCAAAAGATGCAAATGCGTCCCAAAAGATACGAGCATTTCGTTCGCCCCAAAAGGAACCAAAGGAACACTCTGTTGAAAGCCAACCAAATGGTCTTCCCATCTCCACGGAAAGGATGATGAACAAAAATGGATGCCAACAAATCAATCATATTATTCGGCATCTAGACTAATTATCTAAACTTATATTAACTAAACTAGACTAATTATCTAACATCTCATCCTACCCCATTACCCATTTGGTTTTTGGGGAGTCAAGCTGTAAAGGAAATACAAATGAATAAGGGAAATTCAGACCTCAACATTTAAGCAGAAAATTGTGAATGAACTTCATTCCACTGTTTGGCAGCAATAGAAATGCAGAAAACTAGATAATGTTAGCCCTAAATATTCATTCGAAGACAGACCCAGAAACAAATTGTAATTGGTTAATGATGTAAAACCCTGAAATTGCCAGTACATCTCTGGTTTCATTTATAGCGACGAAACCACGCATCAAACAATTTGGACAAGAGAATGAATTGGTTAAAGGGAAGCCTTTGATGTTACCTTAAGGCGCTGGCAGAGGGTGAGAAAATCTATGGCCGAAGAAGCAGAAGCTGCTATGTCGGTGGAAGAATGAGGATTAAGACCAGCGCCGCCGTGAACGGGCGTCGAGGAGGAAGGAGCTGGAGCTTGATTTGCCATTGAACAAGCAGGCGATTTCAGAGGAAGACTGAGATTGAAACGAAGTTGAAGCTCCCGCTGAGTGCAACGGTTGGGAGAACCAGTGAGACCGATTTCCAATTTCCAAACACGTAATCGAGTCGAGCTCAACTCCATTAACCTTTACAATTATTTTGTTGGTTAAAAATTAAAATACCATTTTCTTATGTATTTGTTTTCTTTCCATTTTAGTTTCTACACTAAAAATTAAGTATTTGGAAAGTCTCTAACGACAACATTCGACATCAGGATGGGCGATCTTCAATCCAAATTTCTTAAGATTTAAAAATTCGTGCATGACATGTCAAGTCGTTCGTCGCAATTTTCTCATTCGCTGAGTAAGGAGAATGCCTTGAACTAATCCACACCGATGTTTTTTAGATGATTGTATCCAAAAAAAGTTTTCATTTCATGCATGTAGCAACCTTGACCCACCAACAATTCTCAAAAAAATAAATAGTTTGTTTCCACGTAGAGATGGTGCAAATCAACATCAATGGCCTTTAAAAGGTCGTTCGAAAGCATCATATCCTATGTTAGTTCAACTGATGCCTTCAATGAGTGGAAAACTTCATAAGTTAGCAACTTAGCATGGGTTGGACTGAGGAATTTCTAACAATAGCACGCAATCCCACATTGGAATCCAGCACAACAATAATCAGAGTTAAAGTTTATGGTACCCCAGCAGAGGAGTTCCAAGAACATTCAGCAAATGAGGTAACATCATGGTTCTGGTTGTTGGGTTGGTCGTTGTATGTACTAGCACGTCATTCTCATTCGAGAGTGCATCCCTATAGCTCCTCCATCATGTTAAACGCTCATGTGACCAAATCTTTGTCCTATGTGTCATTTCCGACATGTATGAACAAATTTTGTAGTTTCCACACTCTTAAGACAAAAAAGAAACATAGAAAATAAAAGAAGTTAATTTCCCTTGTAGTGCCAAACGTCGTGTACATTAGTTTTTGTATTTCGTCTATAACACGGACATCCTGATAAACACCCCTCCACATGAAAATCTTAGCTTTGGGGGATCGTCAGACCCCAAAGAGTTTTTCAAAGACTCGATGAAACTTGGCCCCATTGATGTAGAAGCCTCTTGCGTCGCTGTTTGCGCAAGTTTGTACCCACTTTAATAGATGAAACTTGGCCCCATTGATGTAGAAGCCTCTTGCGTCACTGTTTGCGCAAGTTTGTACCCACTTTAATAGAGTATCTGCCTTCTTTGTCATAGTGCCAAAATAAATGGCTTTGGGGGATCGTCAGACCCCAAAGAGTTTTTCAAAGACTCGATGAAACTTGGCCCCATTGATGTAGAAGCCTCTTGCGTCGCTGTTTGCGCAAGTTTGTACCCACTTTAATAGATGAAACTTGACCCCATTGATGTAGAAGCCTCTTGCGTCACTGTTTGCGCAAGTTTGTACCCACTTTAATAGAGTATCTGCCTTCTTTGTCATAGTGCCAAAATAAATGACTCGGACGTTGTGGCTGGCAAAATGAAATGCTTATAACTATCTTTGTATCCTCGTGTAGGAAGAGCTAAAAAAATTTGTTATGTATGCCATGTCTGACCAACAACATATTTCTAACAATACAGTTAGTCGAAGGTTGAAGTGGGAAAACAAGCTTGAAAGTTTATTTCCTAGGAATCCATCGGTCAGAGTACACATCAATTAAGCGACCATCCCTCACCCTCCGATGTCTTTCTTTTACGGCCAAGTACCGACCCCACAATATACTTTGCCACGTGTAAGAGGGTTGGTTTCTTTGCCACGTGTAAGAGGGTTGGTTTCTTAGTGAGATTGTGAGATAACATTTTACCGCCAAGTACCGACCCCACAATATACTTTGCCACGTGTAAGAGGGTTGGTTTCTTAGCGAGGTTGTGGGATAGTAGGAGTCCGAAAAATACTTTGCCTTCATGATTCTTGCCACCAGAGATTCTTTCTCATATAAGATGCGTATGAATGCTTTGAATGAGGGTCTGATTAAATAAATGTATATCTTTGGACCTCGTACTTCTTCTGTCTTTTGGAGCAGTTCATCTGAGCTTCCCCACCAGAAATTTGCCATGATCTAGTTTAAATCTCGACATGTACGGAGTCGAGCGAGAGCTTGCCGAGGGCATAAATTGGGATAACTTGTGCTACTGATTTAATCAACACCTCTTTACCAACTTTTGAGAACAACTTACCCTTCCAGCCTTGTAGAACTTTATTGATCATTTTCTTATGTAAGATAAAGAACTATGTGTTGTATTTGGATAGGCTAAAAGAGACCCAAATACATCCCATGATCTTGGACCATTAGAACTTTGAGTATGCTAGTCCCAATAGGTTGTGGTGTGTGTCTACCAAAAACCATTGCAGATTTATCATAACTGACAATTTGTCCAAAAGCATACCTATATTAGGGAAAATTTAAAGTCATAGACATAAAATTTAATTTTATATCTAATTAACCATTTATATGCCATATATCTATTAAATACAAAATTGATAGTTGAATGACTTATTAGACATTTTTAATGTTCAAACACCTATTTGATACAAAATTAAAAATTATATATATATATATATATATATATATATATATTTTTTTTTTTAATACTAAACTTATAATTTAAACTAAATTTTTAGCTAACAAAATTTTGTTACTTATTCTAAAAAAATAATAAATAAATAATAATAATAATTAAGGTTAGTTGGGCCTAACTAAGCCCAATATGCCATAAAAAAGCATCCAAAAGGCCGAAGTCCAAAAGAATCTATAAAGAGGCTTCTGGAAGCAAAATGTCATCGTTGTTCTTCCAATTTCATAAACTCACGAGTCTCTTCTTCTTCTTCTCTCCCTAAAACCCAGAGTCTCAGAACCAAATTCATTTCAAAATCTCTCCAGTAATCTGTAGATTCGTGAAAGAAAATGGTGCGGATTGAAATGGAGGAAACTAAGGACGAAGTTCCCAGTTATCCGAAGGCCTCTGCATCGACCAAAAAGACCACGGATTCAAGCGGCGGTGCGTCAACATCTAATGCTAACAAAGTCCCTTCCGATGGCTACGAGACTGCCAGCGATGGGGAGCTTGGTGAGAGTGGCGATGAGGGTAAAGAGCATCATTCTGATCAACTTCCAGAACAGGAGGAACAACGAATTGCCACGCTCAGTGAAGATGAGATTAAAGAGGTTTTTTTGCTTTGTTTGATTGTTTTCTTTTGCTTTCTGTAATCAGCATTATCTCCGTTGACATTAATGATTCAATTCATCTTGCTCTGGTATCCATTTTAGCTTTAAGGTAGTTCGTGTATTGTTTTTTTCCCTTCATCAATTTCAATTTTATTTGAAGTTGCATATAACTTTGAACCTGGACTGTTATGATGTTCGACGCTAGGATCATTTACTCTGCTGGCGATGCTGGTTTACATTGAAATGTTTGAATGTGAATTGATGAATGCATTCAAATCATCACATCGCTTTGATCATGATATCACGGGCAGTTTATTTTGTGGTTTCGTGTGCTATGAGAAAAACTCGCTTAGAAAGAACTTCAGATTATAGGGAATTTTAAGTTGTGGATAAAATTTGATGGAGCCAAGGGAACTTCTGACAGTTTGATCTTGATTTTCCTAGTTGGTTGTGATAATATAAGTGGGTACATGACCTACTGACATAATTCTTTTTTAGCTCTGTCGTAGATTTTTTTCCTTCTGATTATGAGAAATGGGTCTCTTTTGTCTAGAAATAAGTTATTTGGTAAATGGTCATCTGGGCTGTTAGAATTTTGTAATTATCATGATATGTTCTTCCTTTATGCGGGCTTACAATTTTCAATTTTCCATGAATCTAAATCCTTCTATTACATATCTGGCAGAAAGCATTGGCTGAAGCAAATGATGCAAAGTTGGCTGGCAATAAACTGTTTGGAGAGGGGAAATATGAGGAGGCAATATTAGAGTATGATCGTGCTTTGAACACTGCTCCGGACATGCCCTCTGCAGTGGAGTTACGGTCCATATGCCATGGAAACCGTGGCGTGTGTTTCCTGAAACTAGTATGTCTTTGCTAGATCCTAAATTGAAAATGAAAGCAGTGTGTTTTCTTGTTTAAATATTTTTCTCCATCTTTTCGATGCATTACATGCATTATAGCCATATTTTCAATGTTTTTACAAATCTCACTTGAGGGTTACATTCTCAATGTTAGTAATTTATGTGATCTTATGGTAGGAGGCTCTATTTATTCACAGATACTTTTGTTAGTCCTAACCCCCAGTTTTGTACATCTTGAGGCTATTATGAGTGGCTTCACTGTACAAATCCAAGAAGATACTGATGAATTAAAATTCCCGTCCATAAATATAGAAACATGTGCACTCTTGTGAAGACCTTGATTGGGGGATATGACGTTGCTGTCATAAATGAAAAAAACATAACCAGGTCTCTCTCCTCACCCCTCTTAAATTGGAAAAAAGAAGCTTTAAATGACCTGGAAGTACAAATTTGAAATCACCTCTCCATGTAAAGATTTGTTTTTTCAGTTATCAGGTGGTCATCCTTTTGGACGTAAGGCCTAGTCTCTCTGAACTATGCTGATTAATATGCCTACTCTTTGGGCTAGACAGGAATTGATTGTTTTTCTTTTTTATTGGGATAGATACGAGCTACTTTTAGAGGGATACTGGTTAACTGCTTCATCTTAGGGGGTGATGGACAAATATTTTTAGAATTACTCTATGATTTTTGCCTGGGGGGAGGTCTTTTGTAATCCTTTTGCCCAATTTCAAGTAGAAGCCTCTTCTACCCTTGAGATTAATGATTTCAATATATTAGTTTCTTACCCTTTAAAAATAAGTATATAAAATAAATTGAAGTCACAAGGATTATCATATGAAAGTTATGATCCTTCAAAAAGTCAATGCCTTGAGGATTAATTTGATATCTGTCCACATGCCTAAAATTTCTTTTTTACATATCAGTCCCCAAGTATTAGGCATGCATATTTCAATTTCAACTTCTTAGTGTATGCAGCTGAATTTTGCTGCTTGTGCACATGTACTTGTAGGAATTGTTTTTGCAATATAATTAAATTTATTATCCTGGCTGCTGGAATGAGCTTACCTCACTACAAATGACGCGGTTGTTTATTATGCATACTGTTGTTGATGTTGTTTTTTTAACTGTTATGTCAGTTTCAATACAATTATATATTTTTTTTAATAAGGTACAGAGCTTTCATTGAGAAAAAATGAAAGAATACAAGGACATTAAAAAAAAGATAAGCCCGAAATAAGGCCCCTTAGAGAAAAGGGGTCCAGTCAAGTAATAAAAAAACCTATAAAATAATTACAAAAAAGTCGCGTCACCGACGCCCCTAAAGAAACTTGAAATATAATGAGGGACCAAATAGCACCAGGCTCCCTCCCGAACCTCTAAAGGTCCTATTGTTTCTTTTCCTCCATAAACTCCATAAGATCATCTCTCTAAGGCGTTTGTGCCTAGCTAACTGGACATCGAACACCTCAAAGAAGAGGTTTCACACATCCCGAGCGAACTCGCAGCTCCACAACAAATGATCCAGGTCTTTCTCCGACAAAAAATACAGCAGAAGGGACCAACCAGAGTAAAACTCTTTCTCAGAAGACGATCTAGAGTGTTAACCCTTCCGTGAACGACCAACCACGCAAAAAATTGAATCTTTTTTTGGAACTTTCACCTTTCAAGGAGAAGAAAATACCGCCTCGCTAACTGGGAAAAGATTAGTTAACTCTGAAAGAATGAGCTGCACAAGAAACTAGTAGCTTTGCCTTTGGCCTAGTTTGGAGGTTCCCAATCCGCACTTCAATGTTGTCGATGGAATAGTCAAATTTGGAAAACAACATATGTGCATCTGAGCCATGATTAGATTCTATATGGGGAAAACTTAGCATTCTCTGGTTTCATTTTTCGTTATCAAAAAATAAAATTGGTTGTCTTCTAAACTTAATTGGTTTGCTTGCTTTATTTTGGTTTGATTTATTTTTTTAATGAAAAACCAAACTTTCATTGAGAAACATTGAAAGAATACAAGGGCGTATGAAAAACCAAGCTTACAAAAGGGAGTCAAATTAAAGAAATGAGTTCCAATCAAGTAAGATATGAGGCCTAAAGGATAATTATGAAAAAACTTCGCACCAACCTCACAAAAGACCAAACATCCCCCGAAACTCTATCAACCCCTCTAAAGGTTCTATTATACCTCTTCCCCCAAAGGCTCCATAAAACTGCACAAATACTAGCTTCCCATAAAAATCTCCCCTACTCCCGAAAGGGCGGATGAAGATGGAACTCTCTTCTTTTCTCAATTTGTCTAGGATAAGATGAATTGCAACTGGAACTTTCTTGCGAGGTTTTGCTTTAATTTCACACATCTTTTTTCTTCTCATCAGCAAGATAATGTATTTTTGCATCACGTACTAATTATCTTGAACATTA
Source organism: Herpetospermum pedunculosum (assembly GCA_028017165.1). NCBI lineage: Eukaryota > Viridiplantae > Streptophyta > Magnoliopsida > Cucurbitales > Cucurbitaceae > Herpetospermum > Herpetospermum pedunculosum. Next base: position 61,321,270 of record CM051529.1, read on the forward strand.
TTTTTTGAAGGAAAAATATGATGAGACGATCAAAGCATGTTCAAAGGCAATTGAACTGAATCCTGCATATGCCAAAGCTTTGTCTAGAAGAGGAGAGGCTCATGAAAAGCTTGAACACTTTGAGGAGGCTATTAATGGTAGACTTTGTTGTATTTATATTACTGTTGTATCTTTTGAGCATTAGTCTTCTTTTTTTTTAATGAAAAGTTTCGTTTTTTTTGTTAAAAAAAAAATCTTGACGGCAGTTGTTTTCTTTAGATCTTTCCAGTATGTTCTGGAACTGTTTACTATTTTCCCTTTCTTAGTTTTTATTTAGCTACACGGGGTCATGTATATTTTATTTATTTGCAGATATGAAAAAGATATTGGAATTGGATTCATCAAATGACCAAGCTAAGAAGACCATCCGCCGCCTTGAACCACTTGCTGAACAAAAACGAGAAAAGATGAAAGAAGAGATGATCGGTAGGCCTTATAATGTTTTATTATAACTTTTTTCAGTATAATATTTCACTCTTCTTTGTTTTAGAATTTGTTTCCCCTGCCGTTGGAAATTTAGCTACGTGCATGCTAAGCTAATGTGATTATTTCTTGATGGATATTGCAATGCACTAACTGAGAACAGTGGCAGAGTCGAAAATATTTTTGTTAGGAGGGGCATAGTTTTACATGGTAACTTTTTAAGATAACTTTTATGTATATTTTTTGGGCAATTACCATTTACCACCTTGCTCCCTTTCCTGGCTTGCATGTGAGTGACATAGGAATCTACTGCATCGAACATTTGAATCTAGACGAGCGAATACACATTGGACATCGTTTGGACAATTACTGCGTCTTCTAAGTAGATAGTTTGTTCCTTGTCATGAATTTGAAATGCTATTTTCTGTTTGAGCAGGAAAGTTGAAAGACATGGGCAATTCTTTGTTGGGTCGTTTTGGTATGAGCGTGGACAACTTCAAGGCTGTCAAAGACCCAAATACCGGTTCATATTCAATTTCATTCCAACAATAGTTTGGCTTTACTCGATTTGTATTTACGTCCATGGTAAGAGAAAAGTATACGAAAAACGATACCTGTATGTACTAGGCATGGTTTATTCCTGGATTTAATGATTATAACTGATGGTATTGTTGGAGTTTTGGGCTATGGTTTACTTCGTTTTTCAGATAGCAAACTGCTGCTGTTTCCCGTGGATGGTACTTTATTTGTTGTTATTAGTTACCTTTTGATTGTGCACTCTTAACTCATTTTTAGTTCAAGGGAGATATGCTACGTGCAGCCTTTTTCTTCTACACACTGAGATTTGCTGTTTTATTTTGAAAGCAAGAGCCTCTTTTTTAAAACACAAAAAAAGTTTTTAAGAGAGCTCCGTTTCTTTTCATTTCCTTTCGGGTTTTCGACAACATGTGGATGTGGGGTGGAGGTTCGAACCTCTTATGGGATTGAGGGTATATTTTAACCAATTGAGTTGTGTTCAGGTTGATCCTTTTGTTTTAAGGTTAATTTGACGAAGTTTCAGTTTTGTGTTTATTTAGTCTTTAGACTTTTAAAAATGTATAATATATGTCTGAATTTTCAATTTTGTGTTTAATAAGTCTCTAATTTTTTTTTTTTTTTTTTTTTTTAATATTTAGTGCCCTTTACATATTTATTTTTTTAAAAAAATTATAGATAATTGATATATTAGATATAAAATTGAAGTTTATGTCTAATGAAATTCTTAATTTTCAATTTTATGTTTAGTAGATAAATGTAAAAAAAATTAAGGACCTTTAGATATAAAATTGGAGAATTTAGGAATTTATTGGACACAAAATTAATTAAAAATTTACAGATATCTTAAACATTTTTAAAATTCAGACATAAAATTGAAAGTTTAAGAATCTATGAATACTACTTAAAATTTAAGGACGTATTGGACACAAAATAAAAGTTCAGAGACCTATTAGTACTTTTGGAAGTTTAGGAATCAAACTTGTAATTTAATTTAATTTATTTTTTTATTTAAGTCGAGGGGTATTATTGAAGTGAATGCATAAGTTAGGGGTATTTCATACAATTTTAGGATATGTTTGGTTGATAATCTGAAAAACAAAAAATTGTAACATGTTAAATATGTGTTTGATAAAATATGTGTTTGATAGTAGATTTAAAATTTGATAAAATATTTACAAATCATCATTAATTGTACTCACCAACTAAATATTAGGTTGAGAATACGTGGATCGGAGGAAATCAAACTTTGACCTCTTAATACTAGGTTGTACATTATGCTTCACGTTGACAATTCTATATAATTATTATTTACAATATCATATAATTTATAATATATTATATTATCAAAAAAAGAAAATTATACATATTTTAATTCAACGACATGGATTGAGTTTATAATCTGAAATACTATATTTATTTAAAAAATTACCATTTAAAAATGGGCTAGTTGCACAAACAACAATCAAACAAAAAAATAATTGCAAATTTAGCAAAGTTTAAAACCTTTGATCAAATGATCTTTGTACTTCCACGCCGCCTTTTCATCTGCAAATCGCTTCATTAAAACCTCAATCTCTTCCTTGCCATGATGATGAAATAAGTTCTGATCTTTGATCAAATGATCGACTCGGGTCTTCGCTCGATCGAGCTCTGATTTCAGAGCTGCAATCATTTGATCAAAGATCAGAGCTTATTTCATCATCATGCCAAAAAATTAGTGGCTATCACTGATAGACTTTATGACTATTACGGATAGACTTCTATCACTGATAGACTATTATCATTGATCATACTATCAGTGATAAAAATTGGCATATCTGCAAATTTTTTAAAAGTGTGCTATATTTTTAATTATTTTACTTTAAATTGACATCAGTTACAATTTTCCTTTAAAAATTTCAAAATCAAAATTCAGATACAATAGTAACTCACGATAGAGATTAGTGACTAAGAGGTAAAAAATTTATTTTTCCGATGTAAAAAACAAAAACAAAAAATTTCAAAATTTAACCGAGTTTAAACAATTTTAAAAAACAAAGTATGGATTGCATATACCAAAACAAGCAGTTACTTTTTTTTTTACATCCCACGGTTCTACCTACTCCTGCCTAAAGCGATTCGACCATCCCCGATTTACTCTAGAAATCAAATGCGACATTGTTCTTGTTCTTCTTCTTCTTCTTCTTCTTCTTCTTCTGTTCATTCAGATACCAAGCGATAACTGAGCAAGATTCTGCTGCGATTTCTCTATACAGTTTCGGAATCGAGCGTCATAGATGGCAAATCAAGGTGCAAAGAAACGCAAGGAAGAGAACGCTCGTCACATGGCCAATCTCCGCCGCCTCATCATTGCCTGCAACGTACCGACTTTTATTCTATCATTTCTCTCATTTTTTGTTGCTAATTTTGTCTACTTGTTGGAAGATTTCTGGACTTCTATCCCGAAGTAGTCATAATCAATCCAATTCCGAGCTGGAAGTAATTGTAGGATGGTGTGCTTGGTTTCACAAAGAACCAACCATCGATTGCGTCCTTGTTCATCTACTGAAAATTTTAATTTATCAGATAGATAAAACAGAGAACTTCATTGATATAATTCATACTGTAGATTTTAATTTAGGGTTTATCAGATAGATTTTCAATACTTTGATTCTGTTGGAAGCAAAGAAAAATTTATACTGTAAACATCCAATAGTGAAGACAGTTTTTATTTGCTTATTTATTATTCTCAGGTAAAAATCCCTAAATGCATGTTCTCCAACAAATCTGCACGAGAAACTTAGGAATGAATGTAAGGTCGAGGAAGATCTTTAGTAATTTCTTCAGAGCAATATGAGATGACTAAAAAAATTTAAGGATGGAGAATTAATTTAGACTTTCTATGTTTCATGCAGTAAGTTTTAGAGTTTATTTTTGGTTTGTAAATTCTTGTTTGGGATTACTAATTTGTTTTCTTAAGATTTGTCAAAGGGACAACCACCCTTCTGAGCATATCCTGAAACTTCATCATGTCATTTATTTTAACTGTAACTACCATGATTCATAATGGAGCTGGTATGACTTCTTTGTTTTGTTGTTTACTTTATGTAACTTGAGTTGTTTATGCAGGTTATCTATGTTTTGGTCCGGATGATGTTTTTTCATTCAAGTTTCACTTGGAAACATTGGATTGGTCTGATTGTCACATCCACAGCTTATTATATTCCATACAACCTACTTGCCAAAATGGCAAACCCATCCTATGGTGATGATGGTGAACTTCTAGATGGTGGGTTTGATATGAGTACTGCTGGATTTTGTGGGTATGTCTTCAGTCTTCTTAATTGTTATTATGCATGTTTTTATCTTCTTTATATAGAGTATAATCGTCGAATACATACCTGACATGCTTAATTGTTCTTTGATCAAATTTAAGTGAACCGTAGCTCTGAAACTTACTAAGAATTGGTGGTTTGATATTGTTCACCATAGATCAATTTTTGTTGTTGAAGCTGAAGTTATTTTTCCTGGTTGTCATTCCAAAATTCAGCACTAAATGCTGGAAATGGAAGTGACTAGTGATGTGCTAATTGGATTCACTGATCTACAACTGCAGCATATTATTCTATTTCAGTTCACTCTCTGGAATTAATTTCCTTTCCTCCTGGATTTGATGACTTAAATTGACTTTCATATGTAGCATTGTAAATTGATATTTAGTATACTTGTCAATTGGCTTAATAACTCTCGATAAGGGCAATGTACATAAATATCATGGTTGTTTGGTCAGTCGCTTTATTGGATTATCTTTGAATTTTCTTTCTTTAGGAAGTTTCAAATTGGATATAGTCATATAGACATATAAGCAAGCTTGCAGCTTTAATAGGTATTGTGTTTACGTTTTTTGGGAAATGGTCCTGCTCCACTGATTGCTTTGATCAATTGTTGTGTTAATGTTTTTGATCTCTGAATTTGAAAATGTGTTGCATTTTTAAGTATCATTGCCTTTTCCCCTGAAGGAAGGGCAGGAATCCTAATGACTGAAATACAATGTAGCTGGCTGGGCCGCATTTCAGGCCACCTGACTTGTTACTGAATGTTGTTTCTTATGTGCCTTGATAATTTATATGGTATTTTCTTTGGGATCCCAACTTGAAAATCTCATTGTGGCAACAAGGAGCTCAGGTTTTTTATAATACAGATAAAGTAATTGACTTCAAAGCTACACCAGTTGTGAACCAATATGTTCATATGGCTTCTTATAAAAAAAGAAATGTTCATATGGCTACAAGTTTTTTGAAGCCTCACGGCACTGACATTGGGTGAAAGATTCACCTAGGACAGCTACCCACTGGCCACTGCCATAGTGAAAGTTGGGTCTCGGGTTAAACACCCCCGGGAACCTGATCTGTATTATATCTATGTCTAGCCTTCCATCCACATTTCAATAATTAATTGAAACATCTTGATGGGTTTTTTTTTCTCTTTTTTTTTGCAGCTACTTACATGATGTGATCTACATTACAAGCTTTGTGCAAATAATGTCAATCCTCTCTGGGAAGTTTTGGTATACCTACCTTGTGGTAAGGTCCAAATACTTTTGAAATTGAACTTGGACATATTTTGTGTAGTAGTATATAGCCTAGGCCCAACCCTGATATTTGGGTGCGAAATAATGTCAATGATGTATCATTCTGGAATGACCTAGGTTTAGGGTTTAGGGTACGAAATAATGTCAATGATGTATCATTCTGAAATGACTTCAATTGTTCATCTATTAATTAATATTTTGTATCTCTAAACATTATTTTCATTATCACCTATATTAAGAAAAATTTTGTGCATCTGATAGAAAAATCAATGTTTATTTTTTAGACAGGCTGCTGTTAAAGTAGGCATATCTCACAAGTATTTAATGTCCATTTTCCTGTTATTCTGCAGATTGTAGCATTTGGGGGATATAAACTTTTTGGTTTAATTAGGGGTTTCATGCCGCAAGGTTCAGAGGTAATCTAACCCCACTCCAAACATGATTTCTGTATTTAAAAAAAAACGCCCGGTCTTCTCTTTTCATTTAGGCGTATACCCGTGTGTCATTTAGGATGAACCCGAGGATGAGAAGACTCGCAAGAAGAGGGAAAAGATGGAGAAGAAAGCTTCAAGGGTGAAGTTTGTGAAGACGAAGAATAGATAATCTTCTCTTCAAAATTAAACGGAAGCAACTCGGTGCAATCAACTTAAGTTATCAGATTCAAATTCGAGCAGACAGACCGCAGACACAGTCAAGTTTTAGGTATCACTTGAAGTTAGTTTGAGTGAAAAGTTTGTGTATTGATATCTGACTAATTTTAACAGGAATAAGGGGCAGAAGTATATCATTGTAACCTCCATTCTGTCAACTGAACATTTAGAAGTCCCTGTTTCCTCTTTCAAAATGACAATCACAGGTACACAACTTTTGCAGCTTTGGTTTCATTTAGAAGAGACAGATCTAGGTGAGGGATATGAAAGAAATAGTTTGAATCTTTTTTTTAATTTGTTTCTATACATTTTTGCTTCCCAATTCTAATTTTTAGTCCCCATGATATTATAATTTATAGAGGTGGCAACTTGTTTGTGTCTCCATTCTCCCTGCCATCCAAAGATATGATATTATAATTTGATTTTGTTATTTAGCTCAGAGCTCTGACTTGCAATTAAAAGAGTGTATCAGCCAGTCACACCATGGTAGTCATGCTCTTGAATAAAGCAGGTAGGCTTTATGCATCATCTTAGTGAATCCTAAAGATTTCACTCAAATGGATCATTTAACTATTATATAGTTTGATTCTGTTGAAGGCATGCAAAAAGACTTTTAAAGTAAGTGATTTTGGGATGAGTAGTCGCTTATCTAGAATTTAACTTAGACTCATATTACAATTTCAAAGTCACCTACTTATGATTTAATATTCTACGAATTTTCTTGACAACAAAATGTCAAAATGTAGTAGTAGGGTCAGGCGATTGTCATGTGAAAAAAGTTGAACTTGTATGCAAGCTAGTTTGGACACTCACGAATATCATTAAAAGATTATTACTTTACCGTATCGATTTAAGATTTTTTTCCCTCCCTAAAATTATCTTACATGTGTTAAAAAGACTCCGGATTTTCATTATTCACCCAACTGCCACCCATATTTCTAAATTTCAATTATCAAAAGGCGAGAATAAAGAAAATCCACTACCACATTATTCATCAAAACTTGAAATATCAATATGAGCCGATGTAACATTACACATTGTATGACATGTTTGTCGACTTGAGCAAATTCTCTTGACACATTTGTCATTTGTCTCCACTATCACATACAATTTAAACAAGATCTTCAATATAATGCCAATTGCACAAGCACCAAGATATATGCCGACGTGAATGCTGAAATAATAGGTCAAGAAGAGGAACGAGCTCACTAACTGAAAACACCATGCTAATTACTAAGGAAGTAAGTTAGAGTTCAATCATACTTAAGAGGCCCAATTACTCTAACCATGGTGTTCCATTCATGTTTTTGCCATTAGAAGGATTTTTGTTGGCGAAATGTCCTTGCCAGCAAGGCTTTGTCCCATTCAACGACGAAAATATGACAGATATTTCTGTCAAACAATTTTTCAAAATAATTATTTAAATTAATAATTAAGTTCATTTTACTTTCAAACTAAGTTATAGATCTTATTATTAGTATCTATATCTATATTGAGATTAATATACTTTCAAACGGATATTTTCATCCTTGGTCCCACTTCGGCTCATGGAGGCGCACCAAACATGATCTTTTCACTTTCCAAGTCATCTTCCAACCATTTTTTGTATTAATTTGAAAACAAAGTAATGAATGAAAATATCATAATAATTTAATGAATGTTATAAACTAAGACAAGTCAAGTTTAAGATTTTAATTCAAAGTTTAAAATTTTAATTTACTCAATCCATAAAGTTTTTCAAGTATAAATTGATTATTTCCTTACATTTTTTCAAGAATTTGAAATGAACTAGTAAATTAGTAAATAAAGCATAACTCAACTATAATTGTTCAAACATATGACAATCTATTAACAATGATTTTCAACCAGATTTTATTGAATTAAAATCAACGGGACTAGAATGGAGGAAATGGTGAGAGAAAAAGAACAAAAAGAAGGGACAACACAGAAATAATAGAGCAAATTTCATTTTAATTTACATACTTAATGACATGACTATAGACCACTATAATTAACAAACTCCCCAAATTCTACAGTTCTATTTTCTTTTGTATTTACATAATTTTGTAAGAACTTTTACCTACGCCGATCATAAAAGTGAGGGAGCTTTTGTTTCTTCAATAGGTTGGGGTTGACTGCAAGTCAGCCTCATCATTGGGCCGGGCCGGGCCGGCCCGGCCCAAAGAATCAAAGGCCCAAGCTTGGCCCAGGCCCAAGCCCTTTGGGCCTAAGCCACTGTTTGGGCCGGGCTTGGGCCAGCCCGACCCCTAAAACATAGGTCCATAGCCCAATCCATAGGCCAAACTCAATGGGTCAAAATTGGATCGGGCCTAGATCGGCCCTTTGGGCCGGGCTTGGGTTGACCCTTTAAATAAAAACTTTATTTTTAAATATAAATTTTGTATGAGATTAAAACTTATTTATAGAAAATAAATCTCCTCCAAACTCAAAATTTTCGATGTGGGACAAAAATATAATAGTTTTTGGATAATGTATGCATTTTCAACTATCTCTCCATCCCTTCCCCTCGTACTAAAGTACACATTTATTTAATCTTCTTTTTCATAATATATTATTTTTCTTTCTTTTGCCACTCATTTTTTTTTTCTCAATCTCATTGAACACACAAGATAATTTATACAACTTGTATAAATTTAATCTAAAAAAAATGATAATTGAAATGAGCATGCAAATAAATAATAACATAATGTTATTATAATGATGATATTTTTCATTTTTTTCTATATTATTATTATTATAATTTATATATAATAAATTATTATATTGGATCGGGCCTTTGGGCCGGCCCAACGAGCCGATCCAAATACGGCTCGAACGGGCCGGCCCATGGGCCGATCCAATTAAAAAAAAATAGATCCATATCCAATCCGATGAATGAAAGGGCTGGGCTGGGCCGGGCCGGTCAACCGTTGACCATGGGCCGGGCTTGGATCGGGCTTGGGCTGGGCTTGGGCCGGCCTTTGGGCTTCGGGCCCGATGATGAGGCTGAACTGCAAGCTCTCACCAGCAATGGTGACGTCTTAATGGACAACCTTTCTGAAAGTAAATGAACTCTCTTGGCTTCCATAGAGCAAACAAACTCATAACCTAATGTCGTTATCGGAGATTGCGGTGATAAGATTGAATTCGCAGTCCAAACTTCTCGAGAACTCGTTCTGGTTATTGAGACTTAAGTTGTACTCCTGGAAGTAACCATTGTAGGTTATGATTGCTAATGTGGCCCTGTATCAAAATCCAAAATTAAATGAAAAAGAAGAACTTACTCATTCCTAGAAAAGCAACTATTTTCAAGAAGTTCTTGGTTTGTTTCTGCAGTCCAATCATTATTCCAAATACTCGATGACCTTAATTTTTAGAAGTAACTTACCAAAATTGAAATATAGTTTCATTTAAAAAACCAGAAACGATTTCATGGAAACAGGTACATGCAAATTGTTTGGCATTTCACAAAAAAAGACATTCTTTTCAAGGACGGTAAGATGACACTATCCAGTTAATTTTACACGGGGTTCTACCTTGTGGATTTTAACCTTCCACAACGAAGAAAAAACTGGAATACTGGAGGAGGGATTAACAAACTAAAGAAAAAAAATCTGCACGTGAACCGCTCGGAAGGATTAGGAATCCAAGAACAAAGATCCATCCTCCTTGGAAAAACAGAGAAGTCCCCCAATATAGATAAGAGGGCCAATATATCCGTCGTTTTTCTATCGGATAACGGCCGGCAGATCCCAAGATCGAGAGAGGAAGGGGAGCCACCAGAGAGGAAATAACAAAAGCCACGAGTGTAGCCTCATGGAGGACAAATGGTAAACGAGGGAATAAAGAACAAAGGGGCCTATCCCCCAATCACTTATCCCCTCAAAAGTAAGTGTTCACCCCACCACATTCTGAACAAGGTGGAAAAAAAAAAAAGGAAACCACTTGTCTTCCCCACAAAAAAAAAAATATATTTCCGGTCTTTATTTAGGATTTCTTTATTGGTTAGTCATTAGTGCTAAGGTGGAAAAGAATCTGTGGGATTTCCTATCAGAAGGTGTCAAGGAGGATGGAATACTCGCTTGTAAATTTGGAGATCATATCGCGTCCATTTGACCTTAAGACTTCATAATGCAGCCTTGTTTGCAAAATTGAAATGGCAGTTCTCTTTGGAGTATGATGCTTTGTAGCATAGGATTAAAATGAAATGGGTTTTCACTTGGTGGGATTAAGGTACTTATCCTTGGAAGACCATTTCATCTAGCATTCCATCTTCCTCTTTGTTGTTAACTTTTCTCTCTTATTCTCAACAATTGGAGTTTTATTTATTTATTTAGACATTATGTTTTTTGTTTTAGGCTTTTGTAATGCCCATTTGTACATGATCTGAGAACACGTTGGAAGAAAACATTAGGATAAGTTGGAGAATGGGGATGACTCGAGGTTTGAAGATCATAAATTTAACAACTCACCTGCAAGCTACAATTTCAGAACTTGAAGCATCGGCAACCATGTCGACCTTGCGTATCACTGCATAGCTGCAAAACAACACTTCATAAACTTGCTGACTTGAATAATCCAAAAGTAGAAGAATGGTTAGTATTACAAAAACATTATCTCAATTAACATGTCGTACCTTTTGATTCCTGCTGGTACAGCATTATGAACTATGTGATGATTCGTTGGATCTAGAGCATCACTTATGGAGTCGGGCATTATGGCTCCAAGAAAGCCACCTGACCTTCTGCTGCTTCTGAGGTAAAAAGAACCAGATAAGATCAAGCTAATGAGCAGAGGGACAATCACATCACCACTGAAATCTCCATTGCATAAATTTTATTGCTCAAAAAGATGAAAGAGAGTGAACCACTTCCATGTTTATGCAATAGCATGAAGAGCTTACAGCAAGAAAGAAGGGAAGATTTTGGACTCGGAAAAACTTAATCAGATCACCACTGAGATGCATTCTAAAAAGCAAGACACTACACTACAACCACATTATTAGTCGACATAACCCTTTCCAAACCACATTATCTTTCAGGAGGAAAATTTCTGTCAATGGAGGAAAATTATTGTCATAACTTCACAATGACAATGCTACAAATGAAGATGAACCTCTCCACTAATGTTCTTTTCCATGACATCACAATTTCTTTTTCTTTCAATAATTTCTAGTTCCTAAAAAAGCTGGGGAAATCTTGCATCTCATTACCGAATTCAAGATCCAACAGACTCAAGGATTTATATATTGTTAAGAACCTTAAAGTTCTGCGATGAAATATAAGTATCAGGAACATGATGAATGATGCATATTGACGGTTAAACCAGAATAAATATGGAGCAGAACAGATGTGCCTAAAACTAAAACCTAGCCGTAAAGATTGCCAATTAAAGAATCCCATGCAACATTATGTAAAAAAACTATTTATCTTCCTGGATCTCTGACAGAGAAAAATAGATACATAATAGTCACCTTTGGTTTATAGCAAATCCCAGAGGAAAAACATGAACAGAACCAGAGGAACTAGTTGCCACCAGAATTTCCGGAACTTGAGAACATGGCCCAAAGGACAAGGAAAATATAGTTGATGGATATGATCCTCTGCGGAAACTATATGACTGCCAAAAAAATTGAGTTAGGTACCATCTAAAAAAACCGAAGATTTAAAGAGACAGACTGAACAAACACAAAAAGTAGTTCACTGCTTTCAAGATGAATAAGCTCGACCAATCAACAAATGTGCAAGTTGTCAAAATGTTCAATGCGTCAAAGGTGGTCTTGATATATTTTTTTGGATAGGAGATGTAGTCTTGATATTCAATGCTACCAATATTGATGTAGGATATCTCTACTTAATCTTGGCAACTTCTTGTGTTTTCTTTAGTTTCAAGTTTTCTTTAGTTATTTTTTTTCTTTGTTAAGAAGAAACAATTCATTGATAGATGAAAGGTGAATTACGGGAAAGACATCCAATTATAATTCAGATAAGAAAGACTATAATTGGAAAAAAGGTGATTTACATTACACCAATATAAAGCATTGAAAGTTAAAAGGTCCATGAACCTAGCAAAAGAAGAAAAAACGTCCCCGAAAATACGAGCATTCCGCTCACCCCAAAGAAGCCAAAGGAACACTCTATTAAAGGTCAACCAAATTGTTTTCCTGTAAGAGTCCTAGCTAGGGGTATGGGTAATATTAGTATGTTATTAGTAAAGGGTATAGTAGTAATTAGTAAGGGTTGTCTTGGTTATAAATAGAGGGTGTTAGGGGCCTTGGAAGGTAGGAATCATTTTGGTGGTTAGTCCTTAGGACTCCTGGGAGAGATATAGCCCTCTCGAATGGCTATTGTTATATTGTAACGTCCTTCGATATTGCAATATATTCTATCTTAGTGTTTGTTACGTTAATTCGGTATTGGGGGTCCTAACAAGTGGTATCAGAGCACGTTCATCCTGGAGTATCAGCCATGGATTATGATCGTAGGCAGAATTCCCTCAAACTTATGCAAGAAGTACTACAAACATTTGATCGGATGCAAGAAGTAATACAAACATCCTTTGGCGAACAACGACGAATGTTAGAAGAAATACAAAATCAGATGAAGGATATACGTCAGGGTTTAGAAGAAGGAGAACGGAGACGAAAAGAAAGAAAGGAAAGAAAGAAAAGAGAACGGAAACGGAGTATGAAGCATCGGAATTCTCAGAAGAGGAACAAAAACAAAGTGAAGAAGAAGCAGAAGAAACAAGGTAAGAATCAGATGAGAGGGCGGAAGAGAGATGGAGAGTGGAAAAACAAGATGATCGGGTCTAAGAAATGTGAAGTTCGATCAAGCTTTCAGCGGTTGTGGAGAAGGAAAATAGCAAAAAGTAGGGGAGGTTTGAAGGCAAAGACAATGCGACAAACAAGAAAGAATGAGGTTGGAAGGAAGAGAGGAGGTCGACCTAGCTTCCATCAGAATGAGAAGACCGTGCATAAGGAGGAGATGACGGAGTCAGAATGTCAAGGGAGAAATCGTCGGCGAATGCTGCTGGAAATTCGGGGAAGGCCTCGACGGTATAAAAGAGTATCCAGTGTAGAAAGAAGAATCGAAAATACTCACCATTTAGGCGAGAATAGGGAAGCAGACGAAGAAGGCCATAGCGGGCGGCGTACACTGGTTTGGTCGGAGAAGACGTTATGGAGAAGGCACCGATTCAAGGGTCAAAAAGAAGATGTGGAAGAAACAAGAAGAAGGACCGATGGAAGCCATCAACGACGACAAATGCGTGGGTGGCCGGAGAGGAAGAGCAGAAGATGGCGTTGTTGCAAATTTCGGCTGACTCGACCAGAGACGAAAATGGGGTCGAAACGTAGACGCAAGGTCGGAGAAGAAGAGAAAAAAATGCTGATGTTCGTCGGAAGCCATTGCCGGCAACAAAGACGATGGTCGGAGACGACGGCCTTGTGGAAACGCTTGCTGATATTCGTCGGAAGCCATGGCTGGCAAAGAAGACGTTGGTCGGAGACGAAGGCCATGTGGAAACGCAAACGACATTTGCGTGAAGGGAATATGATGGAGATGAAGTTTGTTAGGGTTAATCACGTGAAATGTCAGGAAGTGGGGCCCTGGGTTGGAAAAAGGTACCTCACTAAATCTGAGTTTTATTACGTGAATGATTTTAGAGAAATTAAGTCTCTTGGGCTTGGGAGAGATGCTGTTAAGCTGATTTTTAATGGGCTAGGTGATGAAGTGTTCATTATTGGGCTAGTTTTAAAAGGCGTGGATGAGGCCCAATCTGGTGGGCAAGATAAACTGTCTTTTACTGGGCTATTTTTAAATAGTGTGGATGAGGCTCATTCTTTTTTCTCCAAAGAAGAAAAACAGGTGATTTTAAAAGTTGTGACTTGGATCAGGTGGTCTTTTGGGTTAAACCCAAAACCCGACCCAACATTGCACTATCCGACCCATATAAAGAAGTTAACCCTAGCCGCAATTTTGTACTGCTCCACATTCACATCGCCGACGATCTCCACTTTTCAAGCCACCAGCCACCATCACCATCTCTACCAATTGGCGCAGCGACCACCGTCAGCCACAAGTTCCGATCTGCCACCTGGGTTTTCGTCACCTGCCACTGCCCACGACACATGGTCGTCGTCAGGGGGCCGATCAGCTAGTTAAAAAAAAAAAAAAAAAAAAAAAAAATTGTTGTTCCTTTTTTAGGGTTTGTGTTTTGTAAGCACACCTTGAGGACAAGGTGTCATTGAAGGAGGGAGTATTGTAAGAGTCCTAGCTAGGGGTATGGGTAATATTAGTATGTTATTAGTAAAGGGTATAGTAGTAATTAGTAAGGGTTGTCTTGGTTATAAATAGAGGGTGTTAGGGGCCTTGGAAGGTAGGAATCATTTTGGTGGTTAGTCCTTAGGACTCCTGGGAGAGATATAGCCCTCTCGAATGGCTATTGTTATATTGTAACGTCCTTCGATATTGCAATATATTCTATCTTAGTGTTTGTTACGTTAATTCGGTATTGGGGGTCCTAACATTTCCTTTCTCCCTTAAAAGGATGATGAACAAAAATAGATGCCAGCAGATCAATCATGTTATTCGGCATAACCATCGACCAATCAAAAGCTCTAAGAATCATGGCCCAATACTTAGAAGCAAAGGGACAATGAATGAAAAGGTGGGCTAGATATTCTGAGTTCGCAGAGCACATAATACACCATGAAGGGGATATGTGCATGAAGGGCATTCGCCGTTGAAGTCTATCAGCAGTATTAATAGCACCAAGGCTTAGCTCCCAAAGAAAGACCTTAATCTTTTTTGGATAAAAATCTGTCCAAATTGCTTTATAAATACAAGAGCTCATATTATCAAAGACCCCCATAATACACCATGAAGGGGATATGTGCATGAAGGGCATTCGCCGTTGAAGTCTATCAGCAATATTAATAGCACCAAGGCTTAGCTCCCAAAGAAAGACCTTAATCTTTTTTGGATAAAAATCTGTCCAAATTGCTTTATAAATACCAGAGCTCATATTATCAAAGACCCCCATCATATTTGCAAGGAGGGACTTGACTGTGAAGGAATTGGAAGGGTCTAAGGGTCAACTTCATGAATCATTACATTGACGGAGGTTCACCGAAGCTAGTATGTGCGAAAGGGAAGACCATTCCTCCACTTCCAAATCATTCAGGTTACGGCGGAGGAACAAATTCCACGCATGAGAGTTTGCCACCCAAGCCTCATTAACTGTTATGGTTGGACGCGAGGTGAGGCGGAAAAGGCGAGGAAAAACCGAAGCTAGCACTCCACATTCAAGCCACTAATCTAACCAGAAAGAAGTAAGGAGCCCATTACAGTTAATGAGGCTTGGGTGGCAAACTCTCATGCGTGGAAGTTGCCAAGCTAGCACTCCACAGTCTTCTATGAATTCTAGATGCGATAAGGTATATATTAGAGCAGACAATCCGCCAAGGGGAAAGAGAGGAACCCTGTTGGACGGTTCGTGGCCACACAAGCACATCGGTTTTCTTTAGTTTCTTGAAGATCTTCTTCTTGTTTAGTAATTGATAACTTTGGATTTGAATAATACTTTGAATTATACTTTCTTGAAGAAGATTCTCTTCAGCTAAATTAGGCTACATCAAATTGGTATCAGAGCGACCGTCAGGGCCAACGTTGACTGTCGTAGAAGTCCGAGAAACTCTTGTCGGCGCAGATCGCAAGAGGGAGCTTCGTGAGTTGTGCTCGTTGCCGAACAACGTACACCTAATTACAAGGGGAACCCGTTAAAGAAGATTCACCAAGAGATTTCAAGAATGGAGAATTACAAGACAAGAAAGATGACCAATAAAAGATACAACAATCGGTATAGTCAAAAAAACCACAAATTCAAGAACAATGCTGAAATTTCGATTCTAGTGATTCGGAAGATGAATTTCAACATAACAACTCAACTCATGCTCGATTTTTTCAAAGATCCTATCAAGATCTACATTGGAATTCTCATTGTAGTGACTCTAGTGATTTCGAAGAAGAAGACCATGTTTCAATTGCCAAGAACCGAAATTTACAACTCAAGAAAGAAGTGCAAGACCAGAAAATTTTCCGTTGAATGTGAATCACACCCATTGGAGACAAAAATTGAAGGAAATTATGATAGACACTACAACAACCATGATGAAATTTGACGTGAGAAATTCAGAAAGGGAATGGATGAAATTTGGCGTCTTTTGGGAAATGTATCTAAAAATTTGAATCGTTTTACAACCAAACAACAAGAACCCGAAAAGGCAAGAATGACAAATTTTGAAAGTAACAATCAAGAAAATAGAGAATTCACACGAAGTAAGAACTAATAGATCATACGAGAAGGATTCAAGAAAATACAATGGGGAGGCCTCTAGAACATCAATTTTCAAGATTCATGAATCAAGATTCTGAAAGTTCGAGAAAAGAAGATTTTTACCACAAAAACTGTGAAGATAGACAAGAAGAAATGCTCCCAGAACAGAAAGCCCACATTCCAAAAAATGTTGGAAACATCTTTTATCATGATAAACTCCAAGAACGCCGAAATGAAGGTTTCTTGGTTCAAGATTCCAATTATTCCAATGAAGAAGATGATATATTTCATGGATTTAATGTTAAAAGATTCTGGTATTTTCAACAAAGAAGAGGAGTGTTTTCAAAAATTGGAAAATTATTTTGATGAGGAAGATGAATGTGAAAAAGAATTGAAAGAAACGATTGAAGTTAATGATGATGATGATAGTATTACAAAAAATTTATTCAAGATCTTCACCAGAATGATTTGTCTGAAAAACATGGAGACTCTCTTATTGACCTCAATGATTTACTCTCAGATGATGAACACCATCAAATAAGTCCGAATGTCATAGAAGATCAATTCCTTTTGAATTTTGCTGAGTATTTTGACGAAGAGGATGAAATTTTAATCTCTTTGGATAATCTATTTACTATTGTGAAAGACAATTTGTGGCTGAAAAAATTTCAGAACCAAATCCATGAAACTGCAGTTGAGAAAAACCTTGTTGAAATTCTTGAGGTTGATGTTGGAAGATATTCAAATGAGGGTATACTATTGTTAAGTTTGAAACTTCAAGAAAATTCCTTCAAGAATCTAATTTTGATTTGTTACCCAAAAGACTAAATCCTTCACAAATTTGGCCGAGTCAAGAAGACATCTTTATGAAAGCAGTTGAACTTTGTTTAGTAAAAAAATGTGTATTTGGAGGGATTTTTGAAGACTACTGGATCCTATTGCATATGATTTTGCATTGGCATGACTTTTGGCATAGAAACCAAACTTTGGGGAGCATTGATACACCTTGGCGTGTTGATGAAATTATAACGCAATTTTCAGTTGGGGTCTTTTGCAACCATCGACTGAAACACGTTTCTAGTCGGGCAGTTCGCTTGTTTCCACCTATCTTCATTTTCTTTTTTAAACTCGAGGACGAGTTTTTTTTTGGAGGGATAGAATGATGAGGTAGGATTAGGAGTAAATTCATATTACTCTTGGTTAAATCTTTGGTTAATCCTTTTAGTTTCCTTTTGAGTTTTAGTTTAATTTTAATTCTCTATAAATAGAGAATCTCTCTCATGTATTCATTAACTTTTCATTCATAATAATATTCTTGGATAGATTCTTGGAGAGAGCTCTCCTTAGTCACTTAGGCTACATTAGCTACAATGGGAGGATGGATGTCAAAAAGTTCTTGGATTGGGTCGAGAATGTGGAAAGTTTCTTTGAGTATGTCGATATGTCGGAAGATAAAAAGGTGAAGTTGGTGGCTTTTAAGCGCCAAAGTGGAGCATCGGCATGGTGGGACCAATTGAAAAACAATCGTATGTGTTATGGCAAACAACCGATTAAGAAATGGCCGAAGATGCTTTGTCTATGGAAGAAAAAGTTTCTTCCTCTACAATCAATATCAACATTGTAAACAAGGTGGTCGTTCCATTCTTGACTGTTCCATCGCTTTGGGGCTCGAAACAACCTTCCTGAGAATGAACAACAACAAATTTCACGATTTGTAAATGGTTTGCGTGATGATATCAAGAAGATTGTGAATCTACACCAACTTGCTTATCTTGCGGATGCAACCACCTTAGCCACCAAGATTGAACAACAAGATGAAATCAAGTCGGTGCGCACATACCAACGTCGAAATACTTGGGATAGACAACAACAACGAGCATATAAGAACTTAACCTTGAAACGAGCTCAAACCCATTTTTCTCCAATAAATTTACCAAGCAAATAATTGAAGTTGTTCTGACCAGTCCAAAAACCATAGGAGAAGTCTTGTTATAAGTTTCTAGAAGGGATAGGTGTAAGGAAACCCCTTACTCAAGGTATTTTATTAGACAAAAGAAAAGCCCTCAGGCCAGTACAAGTAATCCTACACTCTGTAAGATACCCCTAATCTCCTAGAGCTTTTACTAATCAAAAGCTTGCCTTTATCAACAAAGTAAGGAAATATATATACAGGGTATATTTCCTAACTGAAACTAACAAATGAAACTGAAATGAAAACAGATCAACAGACTAACTGCCCATAACTGTTTATTTAGTTGGTATGCCTCTCCTACTATAATATTTCAATGGAGGAGGTTTAGGTGATCTAACAATACCCTCAGCTTCGAAATCGACCTTGTCCTCAAGGTCGAAAGTAGGGAACTGTCGGCGAATATCTTGGACATTTTCCCATGTAGCCTCGTGTGCTGGTAGGCCTTGCCAACTAATTAGAGCTTCCGTTGCACCAGTTACTTCATTTTTTTGATATGCAAAAACTTCCTTTGGTCGCGCGATCCAAGCAAACTCATCAGTCAATATGGGAGGCCCTGTTTGCGCTTCTTGATGTTGTCCCAAGGCTCTCTTAAGCAGAGAGATATGAAAAGTAGGGTGTATGCGGGCTTCGAGAGGTAATTGTAGTTTATAGGCTACACTGCCATAGCGTTCAATAACTTTGTAGAGCCCAAAGTACTTGGGAGATAATTTTTCATTCTTCCTTCGAGCTAATGTGACTTGGCGATAGGGACGTATTTTAACAAAAACCAATTCTCCTACGGCCAACTCCTTATCACTTCGCTTGGTATCGGCATATTTCTTCATTTTGTCCTGAGCAAACAACAAGGTTGCTTTCAACTGATGGATAGCCTGGTCGCGTTCCAACAGTAATTGATCCAGTGAAGCATTGGGGGTACGGACACCATCATAAGCCAGCAGGGGAGGTGGAATGCGACCATAAACTGCTTGAAATGGCGTAATGCCAATAGAGATGTTGTAAGTGGTATTGTACCAATACTCAGCCCAATGGAGCCAAAACGTCCATTGTGTAGGCCTTTCACTGCAAAAACAGCGTAGATATGTTTCCAAACCCTTGTTAACTATTTTTGTTTGGCCATCTGTTTGAGGATGATACGAGGTGCTATGCCCTAGTTGGGTCCCTGCTGATTGAAATAATTCACGCCAAAAGTGGCTTAGAAAGACTGTCCCGATCAGATATGATTGTTTGGGGAAAACCGTGTAATCGTACAATTTCTCGAATGAAGACGTCACTGACTGTCTTGGCAGAGTAGGGATGCTTGAGAGCCACAAAATGTGCGTATTTACTTAGTTTATCCACAACGACAAATAAAGTCCATACTTAAATCTTCCCATACCCGTGTAGGTACTTCCAATGGTTGGAGCAAACCCGCAGGTGAAGTAGCCAAGGACTTGTTACGCTGGCAAACAAGGCATTCTTCAACATATTTCTTAATGTCTCGCTTCATTCTCGCCCAATATAATTCTCCTGTTAATCTTTTATACGTTCTTAAAACTCCCGAATGACCTCCAAGGACAGAGTCATGGAAAGTATGGAGGAGAGAGGGAATTAGTGAAGAGGAGGAAGATAGCACTAACCTTCCTTTGTATAATAAGTTCCCCTGGCGAAAACTATACTTCCCAAGAGAAGTAGGATCTTGTGTGAGCTGTTGGATTATGGCCTGCAACTTTGGGTCCAATAACAATTCTGCTTGAATGGTACTAATATCAATCAAAGATGGTACCGTCAGTTGAGATAATTCAACCTCCTGTGGCAGGCGAGACAGAGCATCAGCTGCTTTATTCTCTAATCCGGGTCTATATTGGACTACAAAGTTATATCCCCACAACTTGGATATTCATCCCTGATATTGAGGTTGAATGACTCTTTGCTCCAAGAAGAATTTAAGTGCCCGTTGATCTGTTTGAACTATGAATTGTTGGCCCAATAGGTACGGTCGCCATCGTTGGACAGCCATAACAATTGCCATGAGTTCCCGTTCATAGATGGATTTAGCTTGGGCCCTAGCTGACAAGGTGTGGCTATAGAAAGCAATTGGTTTTCTTTCTTGGGACAGAATTGCTCCAAGCCCTGTTCCTGAAGCATTAGTTTCAACCACGAAGGGTCTTTCAAAGTCTGGTAATGCCAAGACAGGCAATGATACCATAGCTTGCTTATGTTGGTTGAATGCAGCGGTAGCCTGATCATTCCAAGAAAATGATCCCTTATGTAGCTGCTTTGTTAATGGGACCGCGATTGATCCGTAATCTTTTACAAATCTTCTGTAATACCCCGTCAACCCGAGGAATCCCCTGAGTTCTCTCACATTGCGCGGTATAGGCCAATCTGTCATAGCCCTTACTTTTTCGAGGTCAGCCTCTACTCCATCTGCCGAAACCCAATGCCCCAAATACTCGATCCGTTAGCAAACAACTCATGTTGTTTTAACAAGGTAAAGATTAGGAAGAGATGATGTAAATGCTCCACCAAATTACGGCTGTAAACTAGAATATCATCAAAGAAGACCAGCACAAACTTCCGCAAGTAAGGTCTGAGCACTGTGTTCATTAAAGATTGAAACGTTGAAGGTGCATTTGTCAAACCAAAAGGCATGACTACGAATTCGCAATGCCCTTCATGAGTTCTAAAAGCAGTCTTGGCAATGTCTTTATCTTGAACTCGAATTTGGTGATATCCGGCTCTGAGATCGATCTTTGAAAAAATTTGTGATTCGTTCAATTCGTCAAACAACTCTTCTACCACCGGAATAGGAAACTTGTCCGGTATCGTCATATTATTCAGTGCTCGATAATCGACACAAAATCTCCACCCCCCATCCTTCTTTTTGACCAGCAACACCGGACTCGAAAAAGGACTCACACTTGGTCGTATTACGCCTGATTGTAACATTTCATCCACCATTTTTTCAATCTCCACCTTCTGTACGTATCCATATCGATATGGACGAACATTAACGGTTGTAGTTCCTTCTTTCAAGTAAATTATGTGATCCACCAACCTCCGTGGAGGAAGTTTGTCTGGTACTTGGAACAACTGATCAAACTCTAATATCAAGTTTCTTATTTCGCCTGGTAATTCCTCAACTTGATCCGTCATTCCACCAAATTCTTCATCACTCACAGCCTCGAAGGCTCTGAATTTGGCCATACTCTTCAGCGAAACTTTAGACTTAGTCAGACTCGAGTCTCCCTTTAATACAATTTGTTCCTTTCCTTTCCCAATTCGGATAGATAGTTGCTTCCAATCTACCTCAGTTACCCCCAGTGTGTTCAACCATTTCATTCCCAAAACAACTTCAACTCCTCCGAGCGCCAAAGGGAGGAAATCTTCCGAAATGGTCATAGCCCCGATGGTTAATTCCACGGCTTTACAAACACCTTTTCCTCTCACCGCCCCTCCTATCCCCATGATTACACCATAATTTGCTGTTTCAGTCAATGACAATTTTAATTCATCAACTATACGCTGACTGATGAAGTTATGGGTAGCACTGCAGTCAATCAATACAACTACCTCTCGTTCGGCAATTTTTCCCATCATTTTAATCGTTACAGGGGAGGTAATACCCACAACTAAATTTAGAGACAATTCGACAGCGTCTCCGACTTCGATATTCTTCATGATAGCGTCTTCGACTTCTTCCTCTTTCAACTCAGATTCTTCAGCATTTTCGTGTACGACTAACACCCTTAACTCCTTCTACAGCGATGGCCTGGGGAAAACGGTTCTTCACAACGAAAGCACAACCCTTTTCTCTCCTTTGGCGAAATTCAACTTCAGATAAACGTCGTACAGGAATGTCTCTTCGAGGCACTACCCCTGTCGAATTAACCAAGGTAATCGTGCGAGTTGGCGTGGCGTTTCCAGAGCGTTCCTTGCTGGTTATCCCCGAGGCTTGGGACACAGTTTTGGGGTTTGCGAAACCCGAAATAAAAGGCGCGGGTTTGGGGTTTGGAAAACCCGAGTACCCCTTATAACCTGATTCATTGGGCCTCCACACGGGTCATCTCCATATCTTCAACCAGCTGCGCAATGCTCATGATTTCTTTCAATCCGACAGCCTTCCAACACCGTACCTCCGCCCTGATCACGGGATTCAATCCATTCAAGAAGGTATTTTCCTTTACCTCCGCTTGAAGTCGGGAAAGTGGAGCCGCAAGCCGATCGAACTCGTTTCGATACTCTTCCACTGTCGATGACTGTTTGATGGCCAAGAACTGGGCGCATAAACTTCCTTTGCGTGTGGATCGGAAACGTTCAAGCAATTGCTCCCTCAAATCATTCCAATCAACGAAGGAT
Organism: Herpetospermum pedunculosum; assembly: GCA_028017165.1. Classification (NCBI taxonomy): domain Eukaryota; kingdom Viridiplantae; phylum Streptophyta; class Magnoliopsida; order Cucurbitales; family Cucurbitaceae; genus Herpetospermum; species Herpetospermum pedunculosum. Next base: position 61,344,137 of record CM051529.1, read on the forward strand.
TTCATCTCATCTTCTCCTCTGAACCAGTTGAGGGCGATCCCAGAAAAACTGATTACAGCCACAGTCATCTTCTCTTCATCGGTTAGTTTATGGATCTTGAAGTACCGCTCGACTCTGAATAACCACGAATCCGGATCATCTCCATCAAAAACCGGCATTTCGACTTTCTTGAATTTGCTTCGATCATTCATTACTTCATCTGCTTTTACATTTGCTCTGTCTTGTCCTTCTTGGCTTTCTTTCTCAACATTTATCTTTGCTCTCTGCGCCGAACTACTATTGTACTTAGTAAGAGCATCCATTTGAGCCGATATCTTTTCCATGGTTTTCATCATCACGGCAACATTACCTTCCAAGGTTGGAATCTTTTCCAGATTGCTGCGAATCCCTCCCATCTCTGTGTCAAACTGATCCAAACGCTCCTCGAGTTTCTTCTGACCCATCTACCCCGATTGTTTTCAGGAAAGACTTGCTCTGATACCAATTGTAAGGAAACCCCTTACTCAAGGTATTTTATTAGACAAAAGAAAAGCCCTCAGGCCAGTACAAGTAATCCTACACTCTGTAAGATACCCCTAATCTCCTAGAGATTTTACTAATCAAAAGCTTGCCTTTATCAACAAAGTAAGGAAATATATATACAGGGTATATTTCCTAACTGAAACTAACAAATGAAAACAGAAATGAAAACAGATCAACAGACTAACTGCCCATAACTGTTTATTTAGTTGGTTTGCCTCTACTACTATAATATTTCAATGGAGGAGGTTTAGGTGATCTAACAATAGGATGGTAAAAACCAATTTTCAGATCATTATTCCAAGATTCATTCAAAGCATCTTACATGGTTGGTAGTAAATAACCAAAATAAATGTACAGAGACTTTTGAGAGCATGGTATAGTATTCTCCACCTTAGTTGCTTCTGATACCAGATGCACTCTAATCATAGTTCCTTGTTCTGATGCTGTTGCTATGTACATCCCATTTGAAGAAAGGACCATTGTGGTCAGCGGTGCAAGATGAGCATCTATCTGCAATGAAATTTCCGCAAAACAATAAGCTAAAATTAAAAATGGATTAAGAAAGAATATCATCAATTAAAAAAGATAAATTGAATAAATTATTGCCATATAAGGTCATGGTCAATAAATAAAACCTAAATCACGAGAATCAATAGGAAATATAGAAAAACTGAAACCATCAATGATGTTTGATTCTCGTTAAGAGTGTGACAGTACAGACTAGATGATGCATGTTCCCAAATATTCCTGAAACTAGTGTGTGCACTTTTACCCACTCTCACAAATGCACATTTAACTAGCATCAACAAACTTGCATTACTAACCATAGCACTTTCTTTGTTCCAAAAAAAAAATAACACGGCAATTTCTAAAAAGTTCAGGTAATGTCAGCCAACAATTTATGATTGTATCCTATATCTTTTTCTTCTTTACCAAAAACAAAGAAAGTTCAAGCCCAAACCTCGCAGTGTGGCTGAAGCTCCATGACATTGTACAACAACAGAGATCCCTTAGTGATGCTGGCTGGAAGAGCTAAGAAGCAACCATCCAAACTGGGGGAGAATGCACAGATTCCTAAGAATTTAATTTTGGGAAAAAAAACCTCAGTCACTTAACAAGTTTTTGTTACTCACGCATCAGAATCAAAACCCAACTTATTAAGCATGTAAGCCTTTGCTCGAGTGTGTTTACGGTAGTAATGAGCCATACAAATATAAACATAACAGAGTTAAATGTTCTTTACCAAGTTCAAGCACTGCAACGGGCAAATGACAATTCTTGAATAGAACAGCAATGCAAAGAAATACTAGAAATTTTGACAAAATTCTCTAGCATGAATATAACTATGCCAGACATAGCAAGTACATACAGGAATATATACCAACCTGACCTTTTAAATTTGGTACTGTATCAATCGTGTCCAAGATGGCGAGACTATTTATGTCGTATAGATATGTCTTATCTTGCAGTAGTACAACAAGTCTGCATTTTCCATCAAATCTTAAGAGTCAGTACAGCTTAAAATACCGGAAGAAATACAAAAAGGAAATTTTATAAGTTTCTATAATATTTTATTACAATAATGACACAATTATTCTCAACTTTACTTGAAAATAAAAGTTATTGATGCTTGTAAAGTTCAGTCTGTTAATGGTCTCGATGAGCTCATGAATTCCTCTTCTCTGAAAAAGGAAGTGTCTAATGCAGGCAGCATTTCCACGAACAAACTTTCCTTCTAGTAAATCAATTATGTTTGATGGGGTTTGAGTTTACTTAAAGATAGACTTTTATTTTCAATAGTAGACCACTGATACTGGATTTCTAATTAGAAGAAATAGTCTAAAAGTACCCCGCAGCCCGCAGGTAGCATCAAGAACTAACTTCAGGTTGAGAAACATTGCACAAAGACATTGCATAGAAAATTTGTAATTTGTTTATATATTTCGACCACTTCCATCAAGTAAAACCAAAAAGAGGGAAAACAAAAACACAAGCTAAACCCAAGAATTGGAGCCACCAAAAAGGAAATTACAGGATAGCTCAAAGCTAATGGTAGAAGAAAAAGGATAACCAAAATATAAAAAATATCTGATACCCTTAAATCAAATTATAGTAAGATGGTTTCTTGGACTAAACATGCTTGACACGTAGATACTAGATTTGAAAGGTAGGTAAAATAGTCGATGGTCAATATAAGATAATGTTTTTTTTTTGTTTGGTAAGAAACTGAGTTTTCATTGAGTAAAATGAAAGAATGTACAAGGGCATACAAAAAAACAAGCCCACAAAAGGAGTCCTCAACTACAAGAAAAAACTCAAATTTAAAATAACCAAGCTAATAATTAAAAAAAAATCGATTAACGAATGACCATAAAGATGCATTAAACCTCACTCCCTCCAACACCTCATCCAAAGACCTCTCAGCCCCTCTAAAAATCCTGTCATTCCTCTCTAGCCAGTAGCCACATTCCCCACAAAATAGCAAAACAACAAACCTGCCACCGTCTTCCTCTCCTCTGCCAAGTATGTCGAAAGTTAAGTTCTGCCTCTTCCTCTCGTTTCTCCCTCTCTCTCCTCCGCCATTATCGGGCTTTGTGGTTAAAAAAAAGGACGGAGTATGCGTATCCCAGCGTATCCGAAATTTAAAAAAAAAAAAAAAAAAAAAAAAAAAGGATACGCTAATTTGCATATCAGATACGTTTCCAAAGTGTATCCGGGCGTATCTGTCTCTGATACGGATACTCTCTCCTCTACAACGAATCCGTGCTTCATAGCTAGCCACATTCCCCACAAAATAGCAAAACAACAAACCTGCCACAAGACTCCCTTTAGTCCAAAAAGGAGAGTTCATCAGGATATCCTCAATCAAAGAGCGACAATCCCTATTACACACCATGGAAATCCCAAACGAACTAAAGTAATGACTCCAAAAGGAGTAAGAAAACTAGCACCCTTATAGAAGATGATCAGGATCCTCCTCTTGATGTCTGCAAAGGACACACCACCACTGCAGACGCAACACCAAGGAAGAATGTCGTTGGATATGTGAGTATTCACTCTCCAATGTAAAACTTGCCAGGCAAAACGTTTCACTTTCTTAAAGATTTTAACCGTCCAAAGAGAGGAAAAAATTGAAGCCCCCAGGTTGGGAGAAGGGGGACAAAAGATGAGAAAAAACGAACGATAAGAGAAATCCTCCGACATGTTAGGCTCCCAAACCATAGCATCCCTTCTCCCTAAAAAAACCCTCTGATCGGAAACAATAGAAAGAAGATCCACCACCTCCAAAGACTCACGATCAGTAAAGGACGACAAAAAGCCATAAAGATTATGTTAGGACACCACCTAACGGAATCAAGAACAACCATGTATTGCAATGAAAAGTAAAAGAATTACAAGATAAGCAAGTGTTTAAAGGTACTTGCACCCTCCCATCTTGAGAACTATCTCAAGACTACCCTCCTCTAATCTCACTCCCTAAGTCATTACCCTATATGCCCTTACTACTAACATATTAATATTGCCCATATTACCCCTAACTAGGGTCCTCACAGATTATTAAAGAAACTCTCCTTCCTTGAGCAGAAAAATAGGACGTCGTTAGCAAACAAAAGGTGTGAGAGATGAAGCCTCTCAGAAACCACCCTTAAACCCTCCACTAAACCCTTCTCAACACCTTTGGACACCAACCCGCTCAAAACATCAACTACCAAAGTGAAGAGAAAAGGCGAGACAGGATCTCCATGTCTCAAGCCTCTAGTCGCAAAAATCTTGTCTTTCGGCCTCCCATTGACGAAAATGGAGAAATTAACTGATCTTATACAGTTCCAAATCCAAGCTCTCCATTTCCAGTCGAACATTTTTTTCCCAAGAACCTTGTCTAGAAAATCTCAGTCAACATGCTCGTAGGCTTTCTCAAAATCAATATTGAAAATCACATCTTCAACCTCTTTTTCTATAGTCCTCAATCACCTCGTTAGTAATCAACACTTGATCCAAAATTTGCCTGCCTGCAACATAGACTCCTTAGGAATTGAAAATAGTACTACAAAGCACCTTCCCCTAAGCCTATCAGCCAGAGTATTTGCAATTATCTTGTACATACTAGTCACGAGGCTTATTGGCCTGAAATCTTTAACTCTATTGCCTGTCTTTTTTAGAATCAGGCAAACATAAGTCTCATTTATAGTCTTATCAATGAGCCCTCTTTCATGAAACTCCCAAAAATATTTTCAAATATCCTCCTTCAACTCCTCCCAATTATCAAAAAGTCATCGTGAAACCATTAGGCCCAGGGGCCTTATTCCTGTCGATCCCGAACACCACCTTCTGAATTTCCTCCAAGGTAAAGGGAGCTTCCAACTCATCCCTGTCAGCAGAGACAGGAAATAAGCTCCAATCTTTTTTTTTTTTTTTTTTTGAATGCCAGCTTCCAATCTAACCCTTCCACAAAAGGTCTAAGGACAGGAATGGGGGCATAGAGATTTGAGGAAAAAAAAGATGATCTCCTCCTCAATCTCGCTCTCCTGCTTCGCAACCTCCCCATTATCCTTGATCAAGAATTAAATAAAAGAAAATGTAAAAAATATCTGAGACATATGGATCAATTATCAGTATCCAGATCATCTACCAACTTCATCTCTCAAGTTCATTTATAAAATTCTATCAACTAAAAATAAGCATACAAGTTGCCTCCTAGACAAACTTATTCAAGTTACTATCAGCAGTTTCAGAAGAAAAAAAAAATTATATGATATTATATAGAATAATATTTTTTGTTTACCATATAATTAAAGAAATGGGTGTTTCTTTTCAAAATATTAATAATAATAATAATAATAATAATAATAAAGGTTAAATTACAAGTTTAGCCCTGAACTTTCATGGTTGTATCTAATAGATCCCTGGACTTTAAAAAGTATCTAATAAGTCCTTGAACTTTCAATTTTGTTTCAAATAGGTCCTTGAACTTTAAAAATATAGAATAGGTCCTTGAACTTTCAATTTTGTGTCCAATAGGTCCATGACATATTCAACATTTTCTAAATTAACGAATCTATTAAAGCATAAAATTGAATTTTGTGTCCAATTGATTAATGAATTTTAAAAATGTGGAATAGATCAAAGACCTATTAGACGCAAAATTTAAAACTCGAGGACTTATTAGACTTAAGATCGAAAGTTTAGGGACTTATTAGACACTTTTTCAAGTTCAAAGACCAATTAAACACAAAAATGAAAGTTCGGAGACCTATTTGACACAAAGCTGAAAGTTCAAGAACTTGTAATTTAACCAATAATAAATACATTGAAATAAAAAATAATATTCAAATAATACATCATAACCATTTTTAAAAAATAATGCAACTTCATAGCTAGATTTTTTTTCTTTACCTTTTCCTATTCATGCGAACAGCTAGTATTGTAGTTAAAAAATTCAGTTCTCTAAGAGCATTTCCACTCATTGTATTAAACAAGCAAAGACGACGTGGAGATAAAGATGGCTGTGGACAATCAAAGAAAAATATATTTTCATTAATTAGCAACCAGATGCATAAAATGAGAGATACTGCATGCTACAATAGATAAATATTGAATTGTAGGACATAATTAACTTCCAAATCACCTGTTCACCAGCTCCAACAATGGCAACAAGATTAGAGCTAAACAGCATCTCAACAATATTGAATGCACCAAGAGCTAGCAAGAGAGAACGTGAAAGTTTTAGATCAAACACAAAGAGTGAACTCAAGAGCTTCATTGCTTCCAAATACTAAAAAGTAAAAAATCGACATTTATTTTCTAAATAAAAAATTATGAACTTGATTGCACAAATAAAGATTCTCATCAACATAAAATTGAATACTGTGCCCATGTGTTTACTTATATGTGTGAAACATAGAGAAAAGATGCCGAGAATTAAACTATGTTGCAAACATGTAACATTTCTGATTCCATGCATTAATAGAAACACTTCATTAACTAGTATCTGGCTGTAGACATGTTTTGTGCATGAAAACTATTTCAGACAAATACTTCAAGCCTATACTTCATAAGTTTTGGAGTTTCTATAAATTTACCCTGTACTAAATCTATATTAAAAAATCTATATTTATATATTGTGGCATTTGTTAGGACAAATCAAGGCTCCAGCAAGAACTCTACTTCAATTAACAAGTCTGAGTATCTTATCACAAAAATTACCAAGCCCGAGTATGTTGCAAACCTAGTCATTTTAAATTAGCATAAAGGGTTCTATTTATAGCACAATACAATTACAAAAAAAAAAATCATTGGCCTTTTTCATTTTTTTGTAACTCGATTCATCATAAGAGCAGCTTAGTTGCCACAATCAAAATTATGAAGAATCTAGCTCAAAAACATACCTCGTTCATAGCAGAGCCTTCCATTGTTGGAATCAAATATTCGGAAACCATCTCTTGTGCCTATTGCAAATAAACTGCCAATTCCAACCAAACAAAATTCTTAAATCTTTATCTATTTATTTATTGTTGTTGTTATTATTATTTGTTTCTAATTCTTCAAAGCATGGGGTGGTTACTGGTCACCCAGAGAGGATATTGAGACAATAAAAATAACTGAGCAAAAACAATGTCACACACTTGATCTTAGCCAAAAGGCCAAGATAGGTAGAGAAAAAAACAATGTCACTCGGCTTCAAACTCTTTACAAAAATATAAACTTAGTTCACGTTCACCAATTCTTTCAAGTTTCAACTTTATCTATTTTTCTTCTCCACATACTTGCTTCAACTACATAAAGGACCTCTGTCAAAAAAAAACTACATAAAGGACCAACATATTTGTAGGACTTCAAAGAAAAACTCTGGACTCCTATAATAACTCTAATACTATGAACCATTCATATATGTTTCACTATTTTTTTTGGACAATAATATATGTTTCACTATTTAATTCACATGAAAACTCAAAGCACATGAATCCAAAATTCATGCATAGTGTAGAATGCATCTAAGATAAAAACATATTTAATTTCCAACATTTCCTTATACTTTTTTTTTCCTTTTTTTTGGGAAATTTAAGGTTAGGCTCTATATTTGCTGAATGCATAGACTTGGATTAATGAGATACACAGCTTCAATTTGGTTTTATGTCTACACTATGTTGAGTGAATCTTGTGTGCAATCTTCATTTGTTGTAATACATTTATAGCATCTTTATTCATCTCTTCCTTGTCTAAAAGAAACAAATTCGCCCTCTTTACTTTCTCATCGTCTCTCTTAAGTGTATTCTATCTAAAGTATCTCCATAGTAGCTTACATTAAAAGGCAATTCTTCATTTTTCACTATCTTGACTTAACTCTAAAGCAGTAGTGATGTCCACTAGTTAATTTAGTTCCCTGAACAAATCAATAATATTATTTTCTGTCTCGAAATTTTCTGTCTCAATCTCAATAATCTTCTCTTGAGTGATTACCTCCTCTTCCTATGCTAAGATTTTTGTTTACCAAGGACGATCAAGCTCGTTTCCTTCCTACTAATGTGGATTGGTCACCTGTCAGTAGAGATCAATCGAAGACCCTGGAATTAGAGTTTTCTGAGGAGGAGGTTTTTCTTGCAGTTTCCTCTTTGGGTTCATGTAAATCCCCTGGTCTAGACGGTTTTACAACGGAATTCTTTAAATCCTCTTGGCCCATCGTCAAAGTTGATATTATGCCTATCATCTTTAAATCCTCTTGGCCCATCGTCAAATCTGCCAAACAATGGCAAAAAAAGAAAATTTGCCAAAGAATTTGCCCTATCCCTGAAAGGAGGATGCTGCAAAACTTCCTCCATCATAGCCCTACAATTCTTGTAACACGCCAAAGAAACTCTGAAAGCCTCCTAAAAAATCCTTTTTCCAATGAAGAAAGGTGCTTGTGAAACTTTTTCAAGACTAGACTCCAAAAAGAAACACACCTTGAGTTATGACCTAGACAAAGTCCAAGGTACGAGAAAAGCAAATGATTCACCTCACAAACCTCAAAAGATGCCCAAGTATTCAGTTCGGAGGAATTGCAATTAATGCCAATGATTGAACTTTTTCCTCTCTTAATCTTAAGATGACATGGATTCAAAGGACAATAAGCTATTCAGATTAACAAAGGATCTTTCCTCCCAGAACAAAAGAATTGTCCACAAATTGAAGATGCCAAAATACACACCTTCTCCACCCCAATAGAAACCAATCTGCACAGAACATCCACCACAAAAATGAATAGAAAATGAGAGAGAGGCTCACTTCTCCCAAGGCCTCTAGAAGTAGGGAATATTGCTTTGCTTGCTTACCTACGATTACATCCAATACTATCAAAATATCATGAATGTTCTCACATGTCACTTTAACTCTCCATGCCAAAAGAAAAGTAGACTGGACATTCTTACTCCCTCTACATAACTAACATTTTCTTTAACTACAATTTTGCCTTCCAAGAATATAGCAAAATTCATGGCAATTGTAACTTTCAACATTATTTTTATCATACCCTCTATCATCACTTGGTCATCCTCCCATATGGCCTTGAATGATTATGCCTTCCACAAGATGAGTTAGAACATAAATTACTCCCATAAAGTCCTATTTAGCCAAAAAATTCTCTACCTCAACCTCTAAAATCACTAGGCTCAAAACTTTTACTGTGATCTCAACCTCATAGTCCTTTTCGTGGCTATGACATTTATCTCTATAACTGCAACATTGATTGAAAACGTTGTTTACTTGACTATTTGTTATTCTTATTAATCTTCTCATCGTGGCCTTGCAAAGTATAAATAACTAGATGAGTCAACATAGAACTCAACTCTTCTAATTCTTCAAAAGCCACAACAATACATTGAATTTCTCTTCCAATGAGCAATGTGTCTTCTCAACTATTTGCTCATCATTTAATGTCGCACTTTATCTCTCTATTCATCATTGTGGCTAATAATCCTTCGGTATAAAATGAATTTTATTCAACCACCATGGTTTGACCTATCGGGTATTGGGGCCAATAGAAAAAAGTGAAGGGCTTAAAGGGAATGAGTTTAAACTATGGTGGTCACCTACCTACAATTTAATATCCTACGAGTTTCCTTGGCAACCAAATATAGTAGGGTCGGGCGATTGACACTCACGGATACATACAATTTTATTCAAACTCCTTTACGTGCAGCGCTTCGCAATCGCCACTTAATTTAAGAGGAAACTTTCTCAACTCGATAAACACCTTTAAAAGAAACCTACAAAATTTGCATTGGTAATAGTTGGATGAATTAGGTGAAAGCCCTTTGATCTTTCTTACTAATATGTTGTAGAGCTTCACTTAGGCTTGCTCTAAGATCGCTTCATTGTTTTAGTTCTATATAGCCTCAGTCAATAATTTCTCATGCTTCTTGTGAATCAAGTAGAGGCTTCATATAAATTTTCGTAGGTAAGTCGGAGCACTCAAAGCTAAGTTGCTGCTTTCTCTTGTAAGGCTTAAACTCTAATACCACTACTTTGCTGAAAGTGTGTGGCAGGCACTTGAAACAAGAGGAATAATTCAGAACGAAGAAAGTCACCCATGTTCAAACTCTTCACATAAACACAAATTCAGTTAACCACATCCCTCAAACCTATTTGTTTTTCTTCCCCACACACTAAAGACCAATTCTACATAACATCAATGATACCAAATCCACACCTACATAACATCACCAGCTAGTTCACAAAAACTCTTAAACAAACAGAACAGAATTATGTAAATAACATAAAACCACTGCTTAATTTTCCAATACTGCTCTTTATATGCTTCACCAGTAACCACACCTCCATATTACATATAATTCAATCAAATTAGGTTCGCAGTAGTTAGAATCAAATAATGATCAGACCGCCATTCGATGCACAGAGAAAGAGAAGGAGGAACATACCTGGCATCCTGATTGAAGGAGGCGCAGAGAATTGGGTAAGAGGATGGTTGATTTGCCATGAGAGAGAGCGAGAGAGATTTCAGAGACGGGAATCCATTGAAACGGATGTTTATCTATTCTGAAGAGAAAAAGTTGCAGGTCGTAAGACGGTAGAGAGACTCGTGCGTAATTGGGTTATTATTCAGAATAACCCCACTGCCAAACAATTTATCAATACTAAGTCTCTTTTTTTTTTTTTTTTTTTTTTGTCACTATCAATTTTAGCATCTTAAATTCTATTTTTTTTTCAATTTTTTTAAATTGGTCAATATCCCAAGAACCAGGATTGCAATTTATTTTTTTATTATTATTATTATTTATTTATTTTTTTTAACTTCAAATCTAAATATTTTTTCAAATGATGTCGAAAATATTTAGGTATCTTACTATCGATAAATAATGTTTCATATGTCAAATCGATCATAACTCAATTGTCATAAGATTGTGTTGACTTTAAGGTTATAGGTTCAACCTTCGCATTAATTAAAATATTTTATATTTTTTCATTATAAAATATTCTTCCAAAGGACAATCTAATTTTTTAAAGACGATATGAATTTTAGATATATTTTGAAATAAATACTTACACTAATTAATTTAGCATTTTTATCTTTATAAGCTCGTTTTTTTTATAAGTACGTTTATTTATAAATACTTTCCTTTTAAGTTTTCTCATTTACAAATTATCGTTTATCTAAATAATTTGTTAAGAAAATTTCAAAATATATAGAGAAAAAAAAAATATCAAGATTGCAACAAGATCTATACGATTTTTTTTAATTCAAATTCTCCTCTATAATTTTTGGTCCATTTAAAAAAAAAAAAAAAATCAGCTAAAGTCAAGAATGTTAGCCATATCTCACTAAGTTCTGAGATTTTTTTTTAAAAGTAAATCTCCGTGCTGGATCCTGACCAGAATTGCACCGAGAAATGTTAATCAGGATTGAGATTTTTTTTTTTATCGATTTTTTTTTTAAATGAAAATCTCGGTGCTCAATCCTGGCCAGGATTGCACCGAGAAATGTTAAAATTGATAGGAACAAAAAACGACGTTAGTCTTAATAAAAAGTTCGGGAAGAGAATTATTCTTGATAATAATCGTGCGTAATTGGGTGTCTCTTGGACACATATGCTTCCATCTCGGACCGTTCATTTTAACACATCATTTTATGTGGACGGCTCTGATGAAATGTAAATGAGAAGATAATTGAATAGGCCCCATTTTATATCCGCTTTGTATTTTATTTTCTGCCTTTCCCAAATTAAATTAACCAGTGAAATAATATAAAATTAAACATCAAATTAGGTTTAGATTATTAAAGATATATTTGTGTAGGAGTGAGTAAATCAAACCAGTAAACTGAACCGACCGAATCGACTTCGGTTCAGTCAGTTTAATGATGTTGTCGATCGGATCGGTTTTACATATAGCAAAACCGACGGTCGATCGATCATATAACCAAAAAAAACTCAAATCGATGACCAAACATATGTAAAAAAAAATAATTAAAATAATAATAATAAATAAATGTAAATTGTTTTTGAAATTTGTTAAGAAACCCAAAAGTCACCATCACCATTGAATGTGTGCAGCTCCTTGGGAGAAAAAAAATAAAACTTAACTTCAAATTTTAAATTATAATTATTTCTTAAGAAGATCAAAAGTCACCTTCTTTATTTCTTTGTTTCTTCTCTTCTCCCTTATTTTTTTATTAATTTTTCCTCTTCTTTTTTTCTCTCCTCCTTCTCTTCTTCTTCTTTTTTTTGTTTTTTTCTTTTGGATATAGGAGTACAATATTCCTTCTACGACACGACAATATGGCAGTACATTTCTTCTCATTTTTTTCTTCTTCTTTATTTTGTCTGATTAAATCGTTGAGTCACGAACCGACTGAAATCGATCGATACCAAACTAATATGTCGGTGATCGGCACTGGTTGCTGGTCTTAGCTCAAAATCGACATCGACCGACCAATGCTCACCCCTATATTTGAGAGTAATTTTAAAAACAAGATAAGCACTCATAAACACATGACTCGGTCTATTGAAGCCGAAAATAAGCTTAAATTTACACATATGTTATTAGGTTATTTTTGTAATTAATATAAATCTTATATATATATATATATATATATATGAGATTTTCCATAATGATTAATAGCATTGATCGTTTTATTTAATAATTAATGTAAATTTAAAAAAATTAAAAAAAAATAAAGAATATTTTTTTTTTATTAATTGTTGGTAGCATTATTTAATTTTTATTTTTTTCGTACTAGTAACATTGATTTTGAAATAATCCCGATATATTTATTTCATATGTTAGGTATTTTTGGTATATTATTCTTATGGGTTGGTTGCATAAATAGCAATGAGGTCTAAAATATTGACAAATCTAGCACAAGATAAAATATTTTGCAAATATAACAAGAAATCATTGATAGTCACGGATAGACTGTTGTTATTAATAGCTATTAATAAAATGGATTATCACTCATAGACTATCTGTGATAGTCATTGACAAGATTATTTAAAAACAGAAGATATTAGTAACTATCACTAATAGTCATTAACATGTTATCTGTGACTATAATTAATAGAAAGTATCAGTAATAAAAATTATTATATTTATAATCTTTTAAAAATGTGCTATATTTTTAATTATTTTACTCGAGTTGCAATTTTTTAATTTTCCTTATTCTTCGTGGGTATATTCATTTAATATTTTGTGTATAATTTGGTATATTTAATTCTTTCGTTAGATATATGAATTTAATATGTCGAATCAAAAATCTTCTTGTTTCGCCACACCATTACTAATTGTTTTGTTGTGTTGGTATATATATAAATATAATATATATGCTAGATTATATTAAATTTAATAATATCACTTATATTTTGGTGTGTTTGTATCGTGCACACGTTCACGCTCACGCGCACACATTAATGCATATATTTATAAATAACTAAATATACAAGAGTGTGTATGATGAAATCTGTATTAGGTCGTAAAATACATATTCGTACAAGATGAAATAAAATATATAAATTTGGTATATATGTTGGATTATATTAATTTAATAATATCACTTATATTATGATTTATACACGAGACATATTATTTTTTATTTTCACTATTTCACCAACTTTTTAATGAATTTGATAATCACAACCAGGGTACTTCTGCATATAGGCAATTTAAATATGATATGAAACCATATAAAAAACTAAACTCGTGATATAAGGTATATATTTGCAGAATACTAAATTTTGTTTTTGCTTCAGCTGTTTTTTCACATTGTTGGGTTTAATTTGATGGGTTATGAGGTTCGGTTGAGGGCATAATGTTGTTTTTAATGGCGTTGTATGTTTTATGTTGTTCGCATTGTCCCATCGGTAAATCAAAAGTTAGGGTTTTAAGTTTACATTGTCGATGCATGTAATTGTAGGAAATTGTTGGTAATGGATGAAAACCCCAAATAAAATCATTTTTTTCATGTGAAGTTGTTTCATAATATTCGGCCTACAAACAACAATCTCTACAACAAGAAAATTTCAATCCATCAATGGCGTGTGTTTTGCGAAAAATATGAGAGAATAAGTCGAACATACCTTTTTTTGTTGTAAAATATCTCAAGTTATCTGGCGCCTTCTCTTTCCGCAAGTTCGGCTAGTAGCAAGCAACAATTCAACCATCCCGGATTTACTGATTGATGCACAGATGAAGCTGGAACCGAGAGACGCTAAGTTGTTTTGCATAACTTGTTGGACAATTTGGTCCGATTGAAACCAAGTACGGGTTCATCATTTCATTCCTTCAGTTGAATCGAAAGTAGAATGGCTCTTCAAGTATCAGTTGAAGGTCAATCTGATAACCACCAAATCCGTGTTTGTTGCTGGTGTCCCTACTTTGAGTCGTCTTCTTTTTTGCCGCATGAGTTGCTTGTTTTTTGTGTGGTTTTTGTACCCAAAGTTTGTTTATAGATTTTGTGTGAATCTCCACTGCAAGAGTGTCAATTATTCTAATTGTAAGCATGAGCATGAGTTATCTTGTAAGTGAGATGAGTGTTAAGCATGAGCACGAGTTATCTTGTAAGTGAGATGAGTGTTTTGTATTGACGAAACAACTGAATAGATTTTATGGTGGAAACAATGAAAAATTGGGAATGGAGGAAAAAAGAAATAATAGGGAAGCCAAGTTGTGTAAGATCTCGTGTACGCCTTTTTTGATTGAGAAATTGGGATTGGAGGAAAAAGGAAATAATAGGGAAGCCGAGTTGTGTAATTGTCAGAAGTGGGATTTGAACCCACGCCCTCTTTCGAAGACCAGAACTTGAGTCTGGCGCCTTAGACCACTCGGCCATCCTGACTTTATGTTTCAAAATATTGGATCATTATAATTTAATCATTTCTGTTCTCTATTGAGCTGTTTAAAGTCCTATACTCTTTCCACATTTTCTCCATGGAGCTATCATTTCTTCTCCTAGGTATACTTTTTCCATCTTTTCTTTGTTGTCTATGAAAAAGTAATATTAAAAAAAAAAAAAAAAAAAAAAAACTATAAATAAATAAAATAAAAGAATCTCATATGTTGATAGTAGATTTCAATTTTGTCTTTTAAGTTTTAACTCAAATAATTTTATAACCTAACTCCATTTGGGTTGAAATATTGATTGAATTTTTATATCAAAATGTGTATTAGTAAAAGAGTACGTAGTAGTATATATGATCGAGTATTTGTAGGAGCAAAAATAAAAAATAGGGCATGTTTGGGAGTCATTTTGGAAGGACCAAAATTACTTTTCCATGTCCACAATTACTTCCATTTCAAAATTGTTATGTTTGACAAAAGTTAATTAGTAATTTTTGAATAATTCAAAATTACTTTGAGTGATTCCCCGTCAATCACACAGTAGGTGATTTTTAGTGATTTTTGGTGAGTGATGGTGAGAAATTTATTTTTGAAATGGTTATTAATTTAATTTAAAAATACGGAAATTGTTATATATATATATATATATATATATATATATATATATATATATATATATATATATATATATATATATATATATATATATATATACTGTACTTTTTGTACAAATTATATTGTTTGTTTTGATGGTAAATGCGTCAGGTTGGATCCCCTTATGCCCAAGTTTGATTCCCGAGATGTTGTTGTTTTTTCTTTCTTTCCAATTTTGCAATATATATTTTTAAATCTTTAGTAATTTATTTTTTTAAAGCCCTTAAACCCAGGTTGGAATCAAAGATTGTTTTCAGGCCCAAAATAATGTTAAATTTAGCCAAGTTTAAAACTTTTTGCAAATATGACAAAAAACTAGTGGCTAACACTGAATAGACTTGTATGAGTGATAGACTTCTATCACTATGACAAAATTCTATAAAAAAGACTACCATACTATCAACAATAGAAATTGTCTCTGCAAAAAAAAAAAAATTAAAAAATTAAAAAAAAAAAAAAAAAAAAAAAAATTGTTATATTTTTAATTATTTTACTCTAAAATTACATATGTTACAATTTTTCAATCTTATATATATCAATAAATTTTAAATTATAATTTTAGAAATTTAAGAATTTTAAAATCACTTTTGAAGCAAACCAAACATCACTTAATCAATTAATAGTAAATCAACATTTTATTTTATTTTATTTTATTTTTTTTTTTTTTTTTTTTTTTTTTTGTACATTAGGGTTTTGTTGTATAATTTATTAAAAAAATTAAGACAATGACAAAATTATATATATATATATATATATATATATATATATATTTTGTGTATTTGGATAAAACAAAACACTAAAATATTCATATTGATAGCATTATTTTCAACAATTTCACCATTTAAAAAATATATGAAAAATGAAAATTTAGAATTTACATAAACATCAATGGAAACATGAAGAAAGTCTATGTTGAAAGAAGAGTAGAAGCAAGTTGCAGCATGATTGGTGATGGTCCTCCACCAATGAAAGGCCATAGAAATCAAACAAAAATAAGAAAAACCCAACATTTGTGGGAAATTAAATTGGATTTATGTAAAAAAATCCTTTCAAATATTTTTTGCAAATACATTACAAAATCTTTAGATATTGAAGTGATTGATGAGTTTTGCTGCCTTGCAGCTGGATTGAAATGACACTCCAATCAACTTCTCTCATTTTTAGAGAATGACACTTTTATCCTCAATCATTATTTTTTTATTATTACTATTTTTTTTACAAACCAATTGAGTAGATAGTTCCATCATTTGACATCGTATCGATAGTTCAAACATTAAGTCGGTTGAATTATACTTAAGTTAGCATTCTATCGATCTTACATTTTAATTACTCTCTAATGTTTCTTATACGTTTGAAGATTTTTTATTTATTTTTTAAATGTATTTGGTTAACGAAACATAATTTTGAAAATAATTAAGAATTCAATAAAAACATAGTTATAATTCATGTTTTAAGTGTTTTTTTAATGTGTTTGGTAATAAATTTAGATACTTATCTCCATTTAAGAAGTTGTTCAAACTATGTTTGGTGTTATATTTATAAACAATAAAAAAATAGTTGTAGTTACCAACTAAATAGGGCTGGTTGCACAAATAGCAATCAGGCCCAAACTAATTGCAAAATTAGCAAACTTTAAAATGTTTTGCAAATATGGCAAAAAAACTCGTTTCTATCACTGATAGACTTTATTATATCACTGATAGACTTCTATCACTGATAGACTATTATCTCTGATAGACTATTATCACTGACAAAAATCTATAAAAAGCTGAGGTGATCAGCGATAGACTTCTATCAGTCATAAGATATAGCGATAGAAATTGCTATATCCGCAAAATTGTTAAAAACATGTTATATTTGCAAACAATAAGTCTTAAATTGTCATTTACTACAATTTCCCAACTAAATATTTGTTTGAATTTTAAATATTATTAATTAAATTGAGAATAAAATGAGTTTATAACACAAAATAGTATGTTTATCAAAAGATTTAGGCCCGTTTGGTTGGGATCGGTTTTCATTTTTATGTTTTAAAAAAAATATACAAAAAAAAACGATGAGATGGATTGAATCTAGAACCATATAATCACTCGTCGATACATCATATTAGTTAAACTATGCTCTTGTTGGAATATATATTTAAAAGGGTGTAAAATGTTATTATTTTTTTTTTTTTTTTTTATTATGTCAAAATCAACCCTTCAAAGTGGAATTCAAGTAATTGAGAAGAGAGATGAATATAATATAAGTTTCTTTTTAAGGCTTAAATCATGTATTACAATCTCAAACTTTTATACTTATTTCATTTTTCTTTATACTCTCAAATAATTTGTTGAAAGATTGTAGAAAACAAAAATAGGCTATAAAAGTTGAAAGGTCTAGAAAAATATTTTTTTTTCTAATTACAAATTTAATATATTTTAGATTAAAAAAGTGATAAGATTAAAGTGAGAATTAAGATGGTTAATTAATTAAATATTCTAAAAAAAAAGTGAAGGTAGCCAGTAAGACCTCCTACAAAGTCATGGATCTAAATATTTTGAATTATAATATTAAAATAACTATTAATCGTACTATTTTTATGTTAAAAAATAAACTATAAATCAGTAGATGCGTCAAATCGATTATAGCTTAATTGACATCAAATTGTGTCATTCACGAGATCACGAGTTTTTTTTTTTTTTTTTTTTTTTTTAAGAGTAGAACTCAGAACAAACTAAATTGCTAACAAATCATGCAAATAAGAAGACTCAACCTCAAGAAAAACATCCTCCACCCAAATCACTCGTTGGCGAAGACCCAACGCCATTTGCGCCAACTCATGTGCAACCGTGTTCCCTTCTCTATGAATAAAGCAGCAAAGCTCTCTGAAGGGACGGGGAAATCTCACACACATATCGACTACCATCATACCCACCTCCGACACATTCTCATCCACCCCCTCAAACACATGACACAGCCGAAGAGAATCTGTTTCTAAAATCACCGGACTCAGACCCGCCTCCCACGCCAATGAAAGACCTTCAGACGCTGCTAAGCTCTCAGCCATCAACACACTTCGAACATTGGGAACTGACGCTACGCCGCTAGCATTACGAGATCACGAGTTGAATCTTATTATACCACCAACAATATTAATAATAATAAAATAAAAAAAATACTAAAACCAAACATGATCATATTCAATTATTTCCATTAGCATAAATGTGTATTAAATTAAATTTGTTTCTTTATGTTGATATGTTGGGTTTTAATAAATTCCAAACCATAAGGAAAAAGTATTCAAACTAAAGTCAATCTAATAATTCTTATATTATTGTCCAATGTCCTTATCCAAATATGGATTGGGCTGCCTTTTATTCTAGCCCAAATAATTGTCTATTATCATATTATATATCCAACATCATTAGTTTTTTTTTTTCTTTTTTCTTTTTTTGAAACATCTTGAGATCCTAATTCTTAATGAAGATATTTTATTAATTTATTAACATACCCTTTCCTTATAAAACAAACAAAACCAACCAAAACATAGTTTAAGTTGGTATCTTTCATCTCACATGTTATTTATGAATGTAGCATCTAAACTCTAAGTTAATTGAGTCAGTCTATTTCCATGTGTAAAATTTATTTCATTGTTAGAACTTTTAGAGCAAATTCAAAGTCTTTCGACTAATCTTACCACAGAACCGTATGATCCTACAACATTTTATTGCCAAGAAAATTTGTAAGAAATTAATTTTTAGGTAAGTGACCACCAAAAATTGAACCTCATTCTCTTTAGGAGGGCTTTAAGGTCAACCCTCGATGTTACGCTCTTGTTTGATCCAACAAATTAAATCAATAACATTGGTATAATTGAAGTCGATAAGATTGTGGATTGGATCCCAATTTGCCCGATAAGATTGGATTTTGTTGCATTCTCAAAGGGCATCGAGAGTGGATTCCACTATTTTTCTCAAAGATGAAAATATCAATATCTATATCTATATTGATATCGGTATTTCAATTTTACGGATATATCAATAAAATATAGATATTCATAAATGATATATATATTTTTTTTTTTTTATGTTTTATGAGTATTTATAAAAGATATCATAGATATCCATTAACTCTTAATATTTATATCGAATCTTCCGATTTACGGATATATCGACATAGATTGAATCATTGATTTTTTTTTTGTAACAACATGTAGGGTGGAGGATTGAACCTAATACCTCTTAGTTAGCTTGATTCGTTGATTTTCGAGATAGTAATAGGTAATCATTCTTATTTATGTGCTCTAGTTGTTGTCTTAATACTCTTTGTCACGAAATTATATCATTTTTTTTTTTAAATAAACAAATATAAACATGTAGGGACAAACTATATAATTTAATTCTCGGAAGTATATATTCAAGCTAAGCATTAATTCTAAGCACATGTTTCATTTCAAAAAAAAAATTCTAAGCGCATGTTTGTTTATTACACTGATTTTAGATCAATTTCTTTAGATTTTATTTATCTTCAGCTTTGGAACTTTTTTGTGTGTATTTTTTATTGGTTGATTCTTGTTGTTGGTATCAACGGTGAATTTAGTATTTGACATGGAACGAGCTTGAACCTACAACACCTGAAAAGAGAGAAGAGTGAACTAATACCGGTGTGGTGCTGACAACACGGACTCCGACGCTCTTAGCCTTTAGAGAGAAAATGAATATGGAAAGTATCTTGATAGAATTCCTATATGATTTCTGTCTTACCTCCAATATTCCACATTTTTTTTTATATATAATCCTTTCATATGACTGTTTTTGGATCATTTCACGTCATTAAACAGGTTTTTTTTAGGATATTGGTAAGTCTCGAGGGTTACAAAGACAACGTAACCGCCTAAGAAAGGAGTTCTTCTATTTGCGACCAAGTCGACCCCAAGAAAGGTCGGCTTCATTGGCCGAGCCGAGCCCATATGGATCGACATCTTCGCGCTCGAGCCTTCCCCATGGGGGTCGACTCCTCTCCTTGGCGGGCGGGGCTCACCTCCCTTGTAGGCTTTTAGGGTTGATATATTTTACCTATAACACTTGTAATAAAAAAAATCAATTATTTCTCATTCAAAAATTAAATAATTATACTATGTTGTATTGTAGTATCCTGCATTATTGTCTAAATTATCTTGTATTAAAAAATCAATAGTAATTATAATTATAATTTCTTCATTTTTATGTCGTGGTCAACATAAATATAACTCAACTGACATGATGTATGAATTAGTTATCAAGAGGTCTTCAATCTCTTACTCCACATGTTGTAAAAAAAAACTTTTATGCCGTATAAATAAAGATGAACGAATATTAAATTATGAATTTGATGGACAACTATGAAAATAATGCTGTTAAAATAATTGTTAAAATAATTTATTTAATGTAACATATTGCAGGGTTGAGCTGTGAACTTTATCCACTTTCATCATATAAATTATATGCGAGGTTGCTAAATTAATTTTAAAGATATAAATCTTTTTTTTCTCTCTTTTTATAGCTTTTGCAACAATATAATATTAATGGCATTCAAGGTTCTAAGTACGAAAAATAAAATAAAATTAACTAATGATATGATTAGGTTAAATAATCAATTAATCCAAGAATTTAAGAAGATGATTAGGTTTGAACACAAAATTTTCTATTATGATCAGTACTATTTTAAAATTTTGATCTTCATGTAGATTTGTTTACATTTCTTAAATTAACTAACAACTTAACTTTGACTAAAAATCATATCGATTTGATATACATGTCAAATGTTTTTACAATATAAAACAATAATAATAATTATGCTATGTACATAATTTAATATTAAATTTTGTAAGTATTATGTTTTAAAAATATTATGCTACCAACAAAACTTAAATAATTATAGGATTATCAAAATATAAGATAGGGACAAAAAAAAAAAAAAAATAGCAAGTGACTAATTTTAAAAACCAAATCATATCAATATAATTGATTCATATCTTAAAATCTCATCATAATAATTAATGTAATAAGTTAAAATATGGCCAAGTGGGTGCTGAGTATGAGCCTAGGAGGATGCCATTAATTACAATATTAAATTGCATCCAAATAATAAAATTTTAAAAACAAGACAAAATATAATCCTTAACAATATTTGTCATTTGTATTTGTCATTTGTTGTTTTATTGTATCATCATATATAAAAAATATGGCATAGGTCAAATGGTCAAATCTCGTGAAATCTTGACGAATTGATTGTTGACCAATACAAAAAAATATTAAAGAGATTAATAAACCTATCATAAAGTTAACCATTATTAAAAAAAAAGACTAAAATATGAATATGATTCAAAGTTGAGAGACATGATTAAAATTCTTTATAAATTAATAGTGTATACTATAATAGTCTTTTAAAGAAAAAAAATACTTTTTAAACTAAATACTTTTTCTATAAATATTTAAAAACTTAAAGTGTATTTAGTATAGCTTCTTTAATGATTTTAGATAATCAAACGTAATTTTTTTTATATAGTTTTAATAAATAAAAATTACTTAAAAAACTATTTTTTGAAGAACCACTTGAGATTGATATATTTTTAGTCTTGAAACACTTGTGGGGCCATAAGATGAAGGAAAATAGATTGCGAATCTATATCACTAAAGTTAAACTTCGTTTGCATAACTCGGCCAGTAGGCATCTTTCTTTTGTTGGTAAGGTTCAGCTTATCCATTATGTTCTTCTGGGGATCCGAAGTTATTGTATGAGTATTTTCTTGTTTCCTTAAAGTGTTGTAAAAGAGATAGGCAAACTCTGCACAGATTTCCTTTGAGGTGCTCATGTTAATAGGAGAGAAAATTTCACCTCGCTTCTTGGGACAAAGTGTGTCTTTCGAAACGTTATGGGAGAGTTGGTTTCTGGGAGGGGTCCAAGTGGAACAATGTCATGATTAGTAAGTCTTAAAAATCACAAAAGGTCAATTGTCATTAGTAACAAACTCGCTTCCAAAGGATTGAAAATCACAAAAAGATGTGTTCTTTGCAATTGTCACGAGGAAACTACATCTCATTTGTTTTGGAACTGTAAACTAACAAAACATTTGTGGACTACTTGTTGGCCTCCTCACTTGTGTTTATTTGGTGTTAACAGGGACAGGTGGAGCTCAAAGGATCATTTTAAGATGTGGGCTCAAACGGATGATGCGGCACGAAAGATTTTGATGATTGTACTATGGAAGATTTGGGAGTATAGGAACAAGAGACTCCATGGCGGAGGGTTTCCAAATCTCCAACCATTGTTGATCATAACCGACACATGTATTCGAGAGTTAGGTGACAAGGTAGAGTTGAACAATGGGCTTCATTCGGAGTCAGTGACGGTTACTGCACCTGTAGATGACTGCTGATGGATTTTTCCTCCCCGAGGTCATTGGAAATTGAACTGTGATGCGTCTTGGGATGCTACTAAGAAGCGCGGTGCCATTGCGTGGATCATTCGAGATTCATCGAGATTGTTCATTTCGGCGGGTAATTTATCGTCCCAAGAGAAATGGTCAATAAGTGTTCTGAAAGCTCAAGTCATGTATGTGGGAATTGAATATATCTTTGTGACGTGTTCTGATCACATTCATGTGGAATCTAATTGTTTACCGATAATCAAGCTCATCAAGGGTGAAGAGGAAGACCTTTCGGAAGTGAGTCTTTTTGTTACTGAAATACTTCGACGGAATGCCTCTCATGTAATTTTTTCTTTCGCTCATATTTCTAGGTCCCAGAATCGAGCCACCCATGTTTTGGCTCGTCGTTCTAGCGCGGAGGGGATGTCGATGGAGTGGGGAGGAAGCTCACTTAAGTGACTTTCTGAAACTCTATCTTCTGACATTCCATCGTTTTAAGTTTTTATTTCTGATTCTTTGAAGAAGAAAAAAAATTGTGCCAAACTCTATCTTCGTCTTCTCCGACGAAGATTCGGGTAATCATACGACGCCGGCAAAGCTTTTTCATTATACAAATCAGCATAAACGACCGACCAACGGCATAGAGGGTGGTGTACACTGACCACATTATATGTATTTATGAAGATTTTTTTATTGCTCTCGGTTAAAATTAGTGGGTGAATTAACGAGGAAAATTGAATATATAGTAGAAATTACAATACTTATCTAAGTCTATAGTCAAATTTAACGAAATTGAAAGTTTATGGTGAAAATTGGTATAATGTAAACGAGTTTAAAATTGAATTTATTTCTCAAAAAATTAAATTTAGAAAGATAATATATATTTAGCTTTTTTTTAAACAATATATTTAACCCTTTTTAAAACTACCAAACTCTCATTAAAAAAAAAAAAAATCACTTGAATGTTGTGATATTTGTATGATTACCCTCAATTTTCAACACTTTGAAGAATTGATCCGAATTTAAAAAATTAGGCAAATTGATTTTTTGCTGACATCATTAATTATTTTTTTAATATTATTTTGCTCACTATCGCTCGTCGTTTTTCTCGTTTTCGCTCGTGCTCATGAAAGGAGTAGAAAATTTTACAAGAGAGAACGAACAAAATAACAAATCGAGTAAAATAATATTAAAAAAATAGTTAAGTTAAAAATCAATCGATTTGACTCCTTTGTCAAATTTTGGATTGGTCTTCGAATGGTTGAAAATTTAGTATGTTACAAAAATCACGTGAATGTCGTCTAGCATATGCACGATGGGTAGGACTGTAGAATAGAGTAGGGATCAAAATTTATTGTTTTTTTTTTGTTTTGTTTGAGAAAACAAAATTTATTGTTATTTTATTACAATTTTCTTTTTAATAAATATATTAGTACAAATTTTCTTTATAAGAAATACTTTATTTCAATTTCACCCCATAATTGCCCACTATTTTATTGAAATATTACGGGCAATGTCCCACAAACATTAATGCAATACGGACAAACTAAAATACCCCCAAAAGAAAAAGTATATAAATAAATAAAATTATATTTTTGAGTCTGCATGGTCAACTTTAAAAAACAATTACCAATAACTTATTTTTTTACAAAAATATTTAATAATTTATTTTTTTACAAAAATATTTAATTAATAGAGGTGTGAGATTGAACTCCTAACACGAGCACAATTTTATGTCTATGCTCGGTTTGACTTACCAATTTAATTTTGATACAATATTTATGATTTAACTTTTTTTTATTATTAAATTACAAATTTAACCCATGTTTATGTTAAATAAGTTTATAAACTTTCAAAAAAAAATGTTTAATAGTTCTTTAATTTTTTATTTTATACGTATTTGATATAAAATTGAAAGTTTTATATTCTATTAGACACAAAATTAATTTAATATTTTTTTTTATTGACAACTTGTTGGATGGTGATTAAACTTAGAACTTAGTCACTCATACATCAGTTAAGTTATATTCTTGTTAGCATAATTAATACTTCTTAAAGTATAGGAATTTATTAATATAAAAGTTTGAAGACTTTGTAATTTAACCCAAACAAAAAAGATTTAAAATTTATTTAGCCACTAAAACTTGTAAGATTTTTTTTTTTTGTTTTAGACTCAAACTTTAAAAATGTTAATTTAGTCAACTTTTAAGATTTTTTTTTCAAAGGTATTTAATTAATGTCGGAATTCAACTCATGACTTCTTAATTAAGAGCACAATTTTATGTCAATTGAGTTATGTTCGGTTTGACATATATACTTTATTTTACTTCTCTAAACTTTTAAAATTTTGATATAACTCCTTAAATAAATAAAAAAACATATTTATTTTTTCGTATATTGTTCCGGAGATAGATAATGAAAACTTGGATCAAGTGTATTAACTTGTTGAGATAAAGCATATATTGAAGTTACATAAGTCAAGTAAATTCTGTCAAACCGAGCATAGTTCAATTGGCATAAGGTTGTGCCCGTGACTATGAGGTCATGGGTTCAATCCTCGCTTTAATTAAAATATCGTTGCAAAAAAAAACATATGATTTATTATTTTAGCCAAACCGAGCATAGCTCAATTCAATTGGCATAAGATTGTGCCTGTTCAAGTGAATTCGATATTTGGTGGAAAGAAATTAGGACTTTGACCTCTTAATGTACATATTTTATTTCAGTTAAATTATACTCATGTTTGAGAATTAAACTAAACCTTTGACCTGACCTCTTAATGTACATATTTTATTTCAGTTAAATTATGTTCATGTTTGAGAATTAAACTAAACCTTTGACCTCTTAATGTGCTCATGGTTGAGAATTAAACTAAATGAATTCGATATTTGGTGGAAAGAAATTAGGTAGAAAAATAACATTGAACTTTGACCTCTTAATGAATTAAACTAAATGAATTCTATATTTGGTGGAAAGAAATTAGGTAGAAAAATAACATTGAACTTTGACCTCTTAATGTAACGCCAAATGACTAATTCACTCTACAAAAATTAAAGATTTAATCCACACACCCTAAAAAGTAGAGGTTTGAATCTACACACCCTAAATTACAATACCTTTTATAACTGGTCAATTTTTTTTACACCCTAAAAATTATATTTAAATAATTGTTGCTAGATTTGACATTAAAAATATACAATTATATATAATTATGTGTATAAATATTATGGACAAAATTCCAATTTGTTAAGAAAAATTTCTGTACAAAATATATAATTATGTGCAATTAGTCAATTAGGTGTACAAACGGATCCAAAAGATAAATACTCTGCTTGAGATTATTGTAGCTTTAAAAATAATTGATGTTAACAATTGTCATATAAAGTTGTAGGGAAGACTATAAAATGATTTTTCTTTAAAATTGGTTAAAATAAGTATCAAATTTTTGGAGAATTTAATTTTGAAATCTAGGATTGATTTGATCTTAGTAGTGAAGAATTCAAAATTGATTTTTCATAAATTAAGAACAAAATTGTTTTACCAAACCCAAAATGCCGTTAAGATTTTCTTAAAATTACTTTTAATACCTTCAAACGTGCCAAATGGACCCAAAGATTATAATAAATTGGAATTTACAAAAGTCTTACTCTCACATATCTTATATATAATACGACATTTTATTCCTAGGCATCTTATATATAATTCATAAAGACATTTTATTCTCAAGCATCTTAATCTCGAAAATCTTTTATCTATGGACATTTATAAAAACCTTAAATCAAACGAGTCCTTGTTGATTTTTAAAATTTTGTTTGTTTTCTTGCCATTTGTTTAATATGATTCTCACCTCTCTTAGGAAATCATTTGAGTTATAACCAAAATTTAAAAAAGGATAACAAGTTTTTTAAAACACTATTTTCATCTTTCTTAAGAAAATATATTATAATTCTTAGTCAAATTTAAAAAATAAAAATAAATTTTTTAAAGTTATTTTTTTTAGTTTTCAAAACTTAATTTGAATTTTGAAAACACCTCTAAAAGGTTAGATAACAAAATAAAGGAATCCAAAAGTGAAATAAGTGTTTATAAGTTTAATTTTTAAAATTTGACTTGAATTTTGAAAACATTTTTAAAAAACAAACAATATAACAAAAAAAAAATTCATAATTGATGAAAATAGTATTTATAAGCTTAATTTTTTTAAAAAAACTAAAATAATTTATTAGACGCCAACCTAAATCAGCCATGTATGTTGATGACTAAGAGATCTGTAGTTGTAATCTATCACCTCCAATATATTAATAAAAAAAATTATTAAACCTAATATTGAAATTTAGGAACTTTTTAAATACATTCTTCCACCAGCTAAACTTGTAAGTTTTTTTTTTCTTCAGTTCAACGAGTAGAATAAAAGAGAATATTATATATGACCTAATTGAGCTATGATTTCGAAAAAAGTAACCGTTTTATTAAAAAAAGAAAAATAAAAAAATGTGTGGTTGGTATTTAGGGCATGGGAGGCACGTGCAGGCACTTGTGTGGAAGGCAGGGGGCATCGATTCGACGTGTAACGTAAAGGAGGCGGAAGAAACGGAACGACGGATCAGGTGCCTCGCCGCTGTCGACATGTCGTAGTGGACCTTTTTATTTTTCATTTTTTAAATTAAAAACAAAATTAAATAAATAAACTAAAAGGAATCCCAATTCCCAAAGTGGGATTTTATTGAAATAATGGAATTCTTAATAGTTATACACTGTATTTGACATTCTTCAAAAAAAAAAAAAAAAAATAATAATAATAATAATAATAATAAAAAAAAATTAATAATAATTTGACATAACGTCTAGCAGATATAACAAAAAAATAAAAAGCGAACAAAAAAATGACATGATGCATGGACTAGTGACCGAGAGGTCCTAAGTTCGATCCCCACCTCATACATCCCGTAAAAAACAATATATATGAAAATAAAAAATCAGGTTAGTTGATTAAATTTTGTTGGGAACCAATTAATTTATACCTCTAAATTTTATATATCAATTAAAAATCAAAATGTTGTGTCATTGACTAAGAGGTTATAGGTTTAAGATCTCAGTATGTGAGTTATAATAATTGTGAATAGTAAATATTAAGTATAGTTATGTATTAACTGTGAGTTATAATAGTCACCGAATTAGATTGGACCGAATTAGATTGGATTATAATAACTTTCGCTTAATCTTAAGTTGGTGTCTCCAAATACTTCGTAATATTGTATAAGTGAATCAATTTAGACAATTTATTGATGATTTATAACTATTTTCAATTGATTTTATTTAAATTCAACTCAAATCACTTAAATAAAATAATGTTTCTTTCAAAATATTATCCAAGTGGAAGGATTTATAACTATTTTCGATGAGATCCACCCAATGGTGAACCCAAATATATGATTTTGAGAGGCATGTTGACGATCAAGTTTTGAGATGAATGTTGAGATTTGTTTCCTAACTTTTTTTTCTTCATAATATTACGGATTCTATCTTTGATTTACTAGATTTTAGATAGTTCCATGTATTATTTGATTCGTTAATTATTAAAAAAATCCATAAGAATAGATTAGTCTATCACATAACAATTAACAATTATCCGTGAATAAAATTCAAGAAGATTTTGCACGAATTTCTTTCAAAGTATGGAACCCGTGACGATTACTCATTTTTTTTTTTTTTTACAACCTATGATTACTCATTTTAAATATATGTTTTGGTTCATTTACACATATATTCGTTGTAACATATACATATATATATATAGAGGTTTGGTTACACAAACAACAATTATGTCCAAAATAATTGTAATTTAACAAAATTTAAAACATTTTGCAAATATGACAAAAAAACAGTGACTATCACTGATAGAAGCTATCGTTGATATATGACTATCAGTAGTGATAGACTAAAATTTTATCAAAAATTCAAGTGATAGTCTACTATCATCTATAGACTTCTATCGGCGATGGACCATACTATCAGTGATAGAAAAAGGAAAATAATTAAACTTAAAAGTTATTAAACAATTTTTTAGAATTGAAACTAATAGTATAATTTGTCAAATTATAGATAGAAAAGTAAAGATTTAAATGTCAAAATCGCCTATAGTTCAATTCACACATTTTTTTTTTTTTGAGTACATTGGGGGTGGGGGATTCAAACCACAGACCTCTTGGTCATCAAGTCATACCTATGCCAGCTGAGCTATGCTCACTTTGACTCAATTCACACAAAATTGTGTACTAAGTCACGAATTCAAGCATTAATTTAAAATATGTTTAAAAAAAATAAATTAAAATCTATTATCTTTCAAAATTTTGCCTTTTTTGGAAATTTGTTTGGCTTTACACTAACCATTGGCTATAAGACAAACATTGAAGAGTAGGAAGAAAAAAAAACATATAATGGACTCAAGCTGGCATACTACCTAAAATAAATAATAAAATCATAAGGTAACTCTGATAAATAAATTATGAGAAGGGGTATATATGCAAAAACTAAAAACTATTGATTTATTCCCTTTCTCTGCTCCATTTTAGGCCAAGTAAATACTCGACGTGGCAAGTTCTGCCCCTCGCTTACTGCCACGTGGACACCCCACGTGCGACTAATATTTTACAAAAAGCCCCTCAACTATCCCAAATTTATCGGATACGAGCACTCCCAAACTCACTCTTCTACACTACACTGCATGCTTATTCTTCAGAGTTCAGTTTGCACGTGTCACACCTTAATTGGACTAACTTTAACTTTTTTTTTATTATTTTTTAAATAATAAAAAAGCCTATTAAATGTTCACGCCTTTAAATTGAAGTTGTTTGATGTTTTTTTTTTCCTAGATCACTTCTAATGCTTTTACTGTCACAATTATCTACAAAATGGAAACGAGATCGAAGGTTTAGGGTTTAGAGTTCAGTTTGCATGACACCACAATTATCTTCCATTCCATTTTTTGTAGTTTGAATTCAGTCGACCATTCCTTTGACAAGTGATGGTAGAGCAGACAAAATTGATCTAAAATTTATTTTACGTCGAAAAAATTGCATCGCCTCCGTAAATCGTCGTCGAAAAATTGAAGGTTTGATTTTGCCATTGAAGAAGCGGAGAAAGTTTGTGCAGTGAAGGAAAATAAATCGATTCAATTATGCTCAAATTTGTAACGAATTGATGAACTCGAGATGAAAAAAAAAAAAAGAAAAAACCTTCAACTAGGCCCCAATAATTAATATATATATATATATAGGGAAATTTTAACATATGTCAATTTAGAATAAAATAATTAAAAATATAGCATTTTTTTAAAAAATTGCAGATATAGCGATTTCTTATGTAAGTCTATTGCTGATCATCTCAACTTTTTATAGATTTTTTTGATAGATATGATTAAGTCTATCGAACCAATTTTTTTTTTTTTTTGCCATATTTGCAAAACATTTTAACCCGCTAAATTTGTAATTAATTTGAGACTGATAGCTATTTGTACAGCTATATATATAATATTTTATTTTATTAAAAATAAATACTAAAATTAGACCAATCAAAATGTGACAGGTGGTTGGACCGCAAAAGTTGTTGGTAGGCTCGCATGCAAATTAATTTTTGCTATTTTTCCACTAACGCCACTCCTTTCCCGCTGACGCAAACCTTAGGGGCGCCTCTATCTCCGGCTCTATAAATAGCCTCTCTCCGAATCTCTCTCATTCTCACAAAACAAAATCCTCCGTTCTTAAAGAAATCCTAAAATCTTTCTTCGCTCTCCCAATTTTCTTGTGGTTTGGAATTTCTGGTTTCTCCCTATATTTTTTCCGCCATTGACGAAGCTTTTGTAAGTTTGTTTTAGTTGTGGTGTTTGATTTCGATTCTTTTTAGTATTTCTGATCGAATCCATTCAGTTTTTGTGTGTGTTTTGAGATAATGATCTTGATCTGTTCTGAACTGCGTTGTGTAATTTTCTGATTTCTGAATTTCGTTGTTTCGATCTCTTGTGTGTGTAGTGTAGAGAAGAAGAAGCGTGGATGTTGTAATGGAGGCGAAAGACGGTAAGAAGAAATCTAGCCAACAATACGAAGCTCCTCTTGATTACATCATTGAAGACGTTCGTCCTAACGGTGGCATCGAGAAGTTCAGATCTGCTGCTTATTCCAACGTAAGATTGTTGTTCTTCGTGTTCTTGAGTGTTCTTGAGTGATTTTGTGATTATTTTGTTGATTTTTGTTGTTTTTTTCTCTTTTGGCAGTGCGTGAGGAAGCCATCCTGAAACCTTTTCCGCTCTATCTGGAGATTACAACTTCCGATTTCGAAATTTGCTTTAGGAATTGTAATTAGGGCCAATTTCTTGTTCATTCTGAGAACCAAAACCTTCCGAATTTCTTTTCTCTTGCTTCTTCTGTTGGTTTTTCTCTGCAACCATGACTGTATTCACCAAACTCACAGGCGAATTGCCGGAACAAGTTCCTTCTCCGATCGGTTTCGAAGGCTTTGAAAAACGCCTCGAAATCACATTCTCTGAGCCGCCTATTTTCCAGGATCCTGAAGGACTCGGTCTCCGAGCTCTGACTCGATCTCAACTCGATTCGATCCTTGAACCTGCTTGCTGCACTATTGTATCTCATCTCTCCAACTCCGATTTTGATTCTTACGTCCTCTCTGAATCGAGTCTCTTCGTTTATCCGCAAACAATCATCCTCAAAACTTGCGGCACCACCAAGCTTCTCCTCTCCATTCCGATGATTCTCCAACTCGCCGATTCGCTCTCACTCGCCGCCGTTGCCGTGAAATACTCCCGCGGAACCTTCATTTTCCCGGATTATCAACCTGCTCCTCACCGGAGCTTCTCCGAGGAAGTCACCGCACTGAATGTCTACTTCGGTCACTTCCACTCCGAGGCCTACGTGATCGGCGATCCGGCCGTTCCGAATCGCAACTGGCACATCTATTCGGCCGTGAAATCGCAATCGAATGTGAATCGTACGGATATGGTTACTCTGGAGATTTGTATGACAGGATTGAACAGAGAGAAGGCCGCGGTGTTCTTCAAGAAATCCGGAGGCGATTCGTCGGCGGAGAAAATGACGAAAATGTCCGGAATCTCTGAGATAATTCCGAATCACGAAATCTGCGACTTCGAATTCGATCCGTGTGGGTACTCGATGAACGGAATTGAAGGTGCAGCGTACTCTACGGTGCACGTGACTCCAGAGGATGGCTTCAGCTACGCCAGCTACGAGGCCAAGGGCTTCGACACGGCGGAGCTTCCCTACTCGCACCTGGTGAATAGGGCACTCCGGTGCTTTTCTCCGGCGGAATTTTCAATCGCCGCCACTTGCAGCGAAGGATACCGCAGGTGGGCTGTGGATGATGCTGACGTGGAGGGGTACAGATGTGAGAACGTGGTGAAGCAGGAGCTGCCAGGTGGCGAGTGGCTAGTTTACCGTACGTACACCGTGGATAGGAGGAGGTGCGCCAAGCCGTCGCCGTGCAAGGCGGTGCTGATGAATTGCTGGAAGGATGCCGTCGCCGATGTGGCGGAGGAAAAGCTGGTGGTGCTCCACCGTGTGTCCTCAGCCTAGGAAGAAGAATGTTGTAGAATTTTGTTGTTTGATTCTGGGGTGACCGGGCGGTGATGTGATTGTGAGTCACAGCCAATCCCAAGTGTGGGAGTAGGTTTATTTTATTTTATTTTTGCTCCTGAATAAATGGGTCGATGTGTCGTATGTGCTGGACGGTTATGTCACCGAGTTTCATGTTGAGTATTGTGTCGATGCGTCGTCTGAGTTGGAATGATTTTTAATTATGGTAATTGTAAATTGTAATGTACATTTGATTTTCAATTTCGAATATAATTATTGTGTGGCAGTTTACAGAAATTAGCAAGTTAATGAGTATATTAGTGTAAATTACAATAATATTAAAATATAATATACTAGAATTTTTTTATTTAAATAATATTTAAATATATTATTATATTAATAATATTTTTATAATTAAAAAAATATTAATAATATCATTTTTTTTTAGAATATACTAATAATATTAATGATGCAAAAAAAAATAAAAAAATAATAACAATTTGATTCTAATTTTAATAAATAAATCAATTTTTGTTCTTATTTGTTGACAATTTAAATAAATTTTTTTTTTAAAAAAAAAAAAAAATCCTGAAATTTTTAAATAAAAAATTGAGTTTTGAAAACGTTCTTTTTTTATGTTTAAAATTTGTTAATGAATATAAAAACGTTTTAAAAAATTTTAAAACTAAAACTCAATTGATTACCAATCAAACATGTTTTCTAAAAATAAAAAACATGAATTGAAGGGATCATTGTGGCGAGGAATCATAAATGAAAAGCAAACATATGACCAAGAATCATCTACATACAAACGTGTGGTCAGGAATCATAAATGAAAAAGCAAACATATGACCAAGAATCATTTACATACAAACGTGTGTGCAGGAATCATAAATGCACATACAAACGTGTGGTCAGGAATCATAAATGCAAAAACAAACATGTGGTCAGGAATCATCTACTACAAACGTGTGGAGGAATCATCTACTACATGTGGCCAGAATTACAAACGTGTGGTCAGGAATCATAAATGCAAAAGCAAACATGTGGTCAGGAATCATAAATGCAAAAGCAAACAGAATCATAAATGCAAAGAATCATAAATGCAAAAGCAAACAGAATCATAAATGCAAATAAAAAGCAAACATGTGGTCAGGAATCATCCGTGTGACAGGAATCATAAATTAAAAAGCAAACATGTGGCCAAGAATCATGCCAAGAATCATCTACATACAAACGTGTGGTCAGGATTCATAAATACAAAGGAATCACAAACGTGTGGTCATGAATCATAAATGCAAAAGCAAACATGTGGTAAACATGTGGCCAAGAATCATCTACATACAAACGTGTGGTCAGGATTCATAAATGCAAATGAATCACAAACGTGTGGTCATGAATCATAAATGCAAAAGCAAACATGTGGTAAACATGTGGTCAAGAATCATCATGTGGCCAAGAATCATGAATCATAAATGAAAAAGCAAACATGTGGCCAAAAATCATCTACAAACGTGTGGCCAGAAATTATAAATGCAAAAGCAAACTTGTGGCCAGGAATCATCTACAAACGTGTGGCTAGGAATCATAAATGCAAAAGCAATCAGAATCATACAAAAGCAAACATTCGTCCGGAATCATCTACAAACTTGTGGTCATGAATCATAAATGCAAAAACAAACATGGCCAGAAATCATCTACAAACGCGTGGCCAGAAATCATCCAGAAATGGGACTATAATGGATTCACAAATGTCTCAAATTAAAAATCATAATAATAATTATTTTAAATGAGATTTAAAAAACATTTTAAAAACTTAACCAAAAAAATAAATAAAATAACAACATAAATCATTGGTTTAAAAGAAAATTTTAATTTATTTATCTTCCTATAAATAATACCTAACACCAAATTATTTGAGTGTTGAAAAAAAAATAAAAATAATAAGAATAAGAATAAGAAGAATTGTGATTGGATTATGGCCACATGTTTATGGATTTGTGGATGATTCTTTAGAAATGTTTGTTTTTGTCTTTCCTATCTAAATCAGTCTCATTGATTTGAGAAATCATCTCTCCTCCTCGTCCAAATTCTTCACACAATTGTTTTCTTGTAATCAGGGGCGGATCCAGACATTGATGTTTGGGGGGCCAAAAAATTAGAGTATATAAATATTAAAAAAAAAATCGCCAAAAATCCAGAGGTTCGAATTCACACTCTCAAGTTATGTCGACATTCAACAAAAATTATCAGTGATAAACATATGTGAGTGTATCAAAGACTTACGGACTAAGTTTAAATAAACTTAATACCATCATATAGTTTTGCTCATCTCTATATTATTAAAAAAAAAAAAAAAAAAATCGAGTCCCTATACTCTAAATAGTCTTTAATGCATCCCTATACTTTCAATTTTGTTTCTAATGAATTCCTAGATTTTAAAAAATGTCAAATAAATACAAGGATATATTAGACTTAAACTTGAAAATTTGAGGACCAATTAAATACAAAATTGAAAGTTATAAATATATCGAACTCTTTTTGAAGTTCGTGGTCTATTAAACACAAAATTAAAAGTTCAAAGATTTATTAGACATTTTTAAAAATATATATTAAAAAAAAACACAATATAACATAAATCAACAAATTTATAAAATGGAGGTTAATATAGTCTAAATTACTTTTGAAAATGTTAATAAATAAATTAATACTAAAAGTTAATAGATTTTTTTAAAGTATGAAGAATACTAAATTTAGATATTTGAAATTACAATGACTAAAATAATATAACTCTCAAGTAGAGATACTACAATCACATTTCAATTAATTTTTTTTTTTATAGAAGTAAATATTAAAAAAAAAGAATAGGTCTTAATTATTTTTAAGAATGAAATTTATATATTTTTAAATCTATATAAACAAAATATTAAAAGAGAACAATGTTTTTTTAAAAAAATATACATATATGGAAGGAAATGTAATTCATTCATATATTTTTAAATATATATAAACAAAATATTAAAAGAGAACGATGTTTTTTTAAAACAATAAAAATGTAAAGCAAATAAATTATTGTTGTGGTTGAGTTTCGAACTCAGACACAACAATAATATAAAACATGCACAATGACCACTGCACCAGAATGTAATTTTATTACTTTGGGGGGGCCAAAATGTATTTAATAACAACAGTATATATTTAAGGCATTATTTTTGCCTACGAGTATAAGAAAATCAAAAATTTTGGGGGGACCGTGGCCCCCCCTAGTCCCTTCAGAGGTCCGCCCCTGCTTGTAATTATTGTTTAACTATTGATTTGGAGCTACAAAATTGTTTTCTTGTAATTATTGTTTAACTCTTGATTTCGAGCTGGTGTGTTAAGGAGTATGATTGAACGATCATTCCAATAATACAAACGTGATCGATAGTTAGACTATTTTATTTTGAGGACGACGTGGTTGATAGACTGTTGTGCACAATTCTAGGCAAAACTACGAAATGTCTAAAGAGATCGACCTAGTCCGCAATTCAAGCCAGAAGCTTTATTTTTAATTTTGTTCCATTTTTAATTTTGGAGCAAAAACTTATATACAATAGACAAATTCAATACGATAAGATTTCATCTATACATTATAAAAAATAAGAGGTAACTAAGTAAAATAGAGTTGAATGAATTAAAAGCTGCTTTAACTTTATTTAGAACTTTCCCTTTATTCTTTTAGATAGAGATTTGATTTTGTTTGGTGCAATAAATGTGGTAAAATTGTTGGAAAATGGAAGAAAGAATCAAAATATTTAGACTTTTGAAGGGCATAATGATAATGAATAAGAAGGTGCCCAATTATATGTTTACAAATCTTTCTTTGAGAAAAGTGTTGATTGGCTATATGCTTTTGACTTGGTGAGAAAGTAAAGGGGTCTTGGATACAACTTGTGATCATCTTTCTTTTCTAATTATAAGGTGAGTGTTATACACTTGTAGAATATTTTGAAAAATTGTTACAAGTTTTCAAATACATAAATTAAATTATTAAGACTTTAAAAGTATCGAGACTAAATTATTACAATCTAAAATTTAGAGGTTAAAATGTAAGTTTCATGAGGGACTAAATTATTATAAATTAAAAAGTTTATGGACTAAATTGTTACTTTTATAACAATTTAACATTTCTATATGCTGGAATGCCTTAAATCTGTTATAACTCTCTTCTACGACTGGTTCGGTACGGGGTGGTCAACGAGTCGGAGTCCAGGGACGAAGCGCCCTGGTGGAGTATGAGTTTTACTTATTCGTTTTAGGTTTTGGCTCATTTTGTATTAGGTCATTAAAAGAGTGTCATATATAAACCTTATAATGACTTCAGCTGCTTTAGTCCGTCATTTGTAATTCTCTCATATTCATAATAATATTAGTCTCTCTCTTGTGTCTGTGGACGTAGCTAACACAACGTTAGTGAACTACGCAAATCTGTGTCGATATTTCTTTTGCGTTTATTTTGTTCTTTGTTACTTAATTCTATCGTAACACTTGAAAGAGTAATTATGGAAATATTTTTGGATTAAGAATGACAACTATCGCACTCAATTAGTTAGCATTTTGTCAAACTGAACCCAACTCAATTGACATAAGATTATGTTGACTAAGAGGTCATGAGTTCAATCATCCCACTAATTAAATATCTTTGAAAAAAAAAATAGTTAGCATTTAATGGTTTAAATGTTTAATTTCAAATTTATTACTATTCATCTCTAATTTGAAAAAAAAAAATTAGCATTTAATGGTTTAAATGTTTAATTTCAAATTTATTACTATTCATCTCTAATTGGTATTTCTTAGTATTTAATTATTTATTTTCATAACCTCATTCCTTTAGTTGCTTCCTCATAGTGATTGATTTGATTCCCAAATTCCCAGAGATCTTTGTTCTTCTATAAACAATTTTTTTCTTTATTATTATTATTATTATTATTATGGGTTGAGTTTGAATTTCAAAACCAAATGTTCATGGATATTAATTAAATATTTTAATATATATATATATATAGTATTGTTTCTTAATTTTAGGCATTTGTTGTTTGATCAAAATTCTGCAAAATAAAAAACTTAGAAAAATTATTTAGTATTAATGGCAAATTTGTCTAATTAATTATCTCACATACACCCCTAAAATATTGATGGTCATTTGTTACAGATATTGTTGGTAGTCTATCAAAATGAACATTTAAAATTGGCTAATGCAGTTAGCCCGAGGTTCATGGCTATAACTTAGCCCGATTTGATAACCATTTCAAATTTTTAGTTTTTGTTTTTTAAAATGAAGTCCGAAAAAAATATATTCTCATCTAAGTTATTTTGTCGTGTTATCTATTTTAAAATGTTTTCAAAATTTAAGTCAAAATTTGAAAGAAAAAAAAAAATAGCTTTCAAAATTTTGTTTTTGTTTTTAGAATTGACTAATAGTTCTGGTTATCTTTTTTTTTTTGAACTCAAAGACCCTGATAATATTAAAATGAAGAAATGCCTCTTGGGCTACACAGGAAAAAATCAGCACATACTAGGTTATCTAACCAACTAGGGGATTAGACACCCAACCAAAGGGAAAACCAGAGGAATGTCTACGATAAAAAACGGTTAATGAAAAATGTTCAAGTACGTGTTTTCTTTGGAATGAATGTCTAGAGATTTTTTAGCACAAATCTATTTAAGTGATTTCTCCATTACACCCTTTTAGGATTCACTTTTTTTAAAAAAATATTAGGTTTAAAATTAGTTTAATTTATTTTTAAATTAAATTAATTTTAATAGTTTATTTGGTGAGCTGGATCATTTCACTAAAAATAAACCGTTTTTCTTTTTCCGTTAACTAACGTCAGCCATTTTGTATCTCCATATGTTGCTGTGAGTAGATCCGACACTAACACCCTCTGCCGGGTATACGCTAGGACACACCCATGGGTATATACAGCCATTGCGCACCAGGAAAAAAAAACGGTAGGGGTATACAGTTGGAGCCTGCGCGTGTAATTACTAGTTCCATTATTTTTGTAAATCTTTCCCTAAAAATAGGGATCAAACAATACACAATCCACCCCTACAAATGAGGAGATATCAGTCAAAATCTCATAGTTTTAAACAACAATACCCCCAATGTCTAACATTTTGGAGAATCAAATCTTCAACCTTACGTTTTTTTTTTTACGTTTCCCTTTTCCATCGTATTTTTTCCCTCATCCTTTTCGAGTTTTTCTGCATTGTTCCACCACACAACAACAAACCATGTCGTCTCTTTCTATGATGGTGGCATTTGATGAGATTTGGAACGAAATGAACCAATACATAAATTACAAAACTTGCAGAGTTGTGGTCCCCCGAATTCTACACTTGTGGAATTCACCAATTCAATCTCCAAGGCTCTAGAGCTGGATTCCCACCACACAATTTCACGGTTGTCCCTCTTTCGGAACGACACTGACAAATCTTTGATTACGAAAATGAGGAAAAATAGGCAGTTGTTATATTTAACAACATGTAAATCCCCTGTAATCGTCTATTTTTTATATTCTCGAACTTCAACTGAATCCCTCAAAAAAAGGGATCACCACTTATTATCCAGATTTTTTGAAATCTTGGAGCTATCCGTGATTTTAATTCAAACAAATCACCTGTATAACAAAAAATAAAAATTCAGCTCCCGCTGAAGGTAAAACCCTATACCCTGTAATCGTCTATTTTTTATATTCTGGTATTCTGGGACTTCAACTGAATCCCTAAAAAAAAGGATCACCACCTATTATCCAGATTTTTGAAATCTTGGAGCTATCCGTGATTTTAATTCAAACAAATCACCTGTTTAACAAAAAAAAATCAGCTCCCGCTGAAGGTAAAACCTTAGATTGTTAACCCGAAACCCCCTATACCTAAACTTTCATTATCATTTTAGTCGTTCGTTGGAAAAACAGTGACGAATAAAAAATGCAAGAGAGGAAAATGCTTACGAAAATTAGGAAAATGCTTACCACGACTGTAGGTCGAACTTCCCTGTCTAATGCGTGGTGTTTACGTCGAACGATGTCGAAGAATGTAGTGTGTGTTTTCGGTATTTTCTGCCGAAGAAGGTAATGCCAAACAAAAGAAGAACTGCGTTTTGTGTTTTCGGTGTGCTCTGCCTCTAGGTCGAAGAAGAAGAACGATGTCGAAGAAGGTATGCGTATGTCTTTTCTGCCTCTAGGTCGAATGTAAGCAACTTTTGAGGATGAATTTAATTCTAGGCGGCGTGGTGCAGGTTTCTCTCTACCCCATAAACTACATGATATCAAAATATTGGGAATCGTTACCTTATTTAAAAATAGAGTATTCTCTGTTTTAAGTTGTTGGCCTCTTTTATTACTCTGTATGCAGTAATGCACACCCCAGTGATGGTTCATTCGTTGGTTGTATAACTTTTCGGGGTATACATATTTCTGGTTCCCCCTACAGAAATCGTTTATGCCCATTTCTTACTATGTGTGCAGACATGCACACACCGCCACTGTTGATAATCTATTTAGTCCGTTTGCAGACATACACACAGACACCCTGCTTTGTTTTTGCTCTGTGTGCAGTCATGCAAAGACCTACGTTGATTGTTGCTTCGTTGACTATCACACTTCCTATGGTTAAACATATTTGGTCCCCCCAGTGTCGTGCATGTCTCATTCTTACTACGTATGCAGTCATGCACACATAGCAACTGTTCGTATTCTTTTTATTATGTTTGCAGGCATTCACACACCGACCGCCACTTATGGATTCGTTCTGTCTAGACCCAATTATTAATTATTTGGGGCAGTAGGTATATCTATGTAATACTCATGGGATAAGTGTCATTTCAGTTCTAAGATTTTTAACGTCCTCTCTCTGTTAAATCCACGTCTAGAACTATTTTCTCTCTCCTCCTAACATTTTATATTTTTAAATATTAACTTTTTGATTCTCAAAATTAGGATAAATTGTGGAAGGGTAGACTTGTCCATTTTATTGTAAATAACTTACTAAATATAGGTTTTAGACATAATTCAAAAGAAAAAAAAAATTAGACATTTTTCATCTTACCTTCCATATTTTTAGACATTCCTCTGATTTCCCCCCAACAAAATCTCCCAACAACATTTCGAGCCCGACCCGCTAAATTGTGGGCTACATTATTTGTTGAACGAGGCCTGTAATCTAAGCCTTTTATCCTACCATTTGAGAGCCCCTTGGCAATCTCTACCAGCAAAGGCCCATAAGGGGAAAAGAGTAGCGCCTGGGAATGAAGAGTTTTGACAAGAGATTGAGCATCAGATTCAATCCACACCTTCTCCAATCCCTTAGAAACGACCAGATGCAAACCACGAAGGATGGCCAACGCTTCAGCTGCGAAAACATCCCACCGGCCATCAACTTGTTCAGACCAAGCTGCCACTAAAGCCCCCTGCTCATTTCTGATAACCACTCCCACCCCGGTACGGCTGAGAGAGGGGTGCACCGCCACGTCGAACGAGACCTAGATAACAATTTTCTATTTTCTATTTTTTAAAAAGAAAAATTATACATGTTTGAAGTTTTGAGTTTTATAAAAATGAAAAATTAAACGTGTATATGTTAACTATTTTTAAAAAAAAAAAATCAAACATTTTTTATAATATGTATATATATTTTTAATTTGATAAACTGTAATTAAATATACAAAAAGTTGAATAAATATGTC
The DNA here is from genome assembly GCA_028017165.1 of Herpetospermum pedunculosum. Lineage (NCBI taxonomy): Eukaryota > Viridiplantae > Streptophyta > Magnoliopsida > Cucurbitales > Cucurbitaceae > Herpetospermum > Herpetospermum pedunculosum. Next base: position 61,385,358 of record CM051529.1, read on the forward strand.
TAAAATTTAAAATGGGAAATTGTAGTAAATGACAATTTAAGACTTATTGTTTGCAAATATAGCATGTTTTTAAAAATTTTGCGGATATAGCAATTTCTATCGCTGATATCTTATGACGGATAGAAGTCTATCGCTGATCACCTCAGCTTTTTATAGATTTTTGTCAGTGATAATAGTCTATCACTGATAGAAGTCTATCAGTGATAGAAACGGGTTTTTTTGTCATATTTGCAAAACATTTTAAAGTTTACTAAATTTGCAATTAGTTTGGGCCTGATTGCTATTTGTGCAACCAGCCCATTTAAAATTACAGATATAACAAATTCATTGCTAATAATACTAGTGGTATAAATATATAAAAAAAAAACAGCAAGATTTAAATAGAATTTAAATATATTTATTTAATTTTGAAAAAAATATATATATACTTTAATAAAATTACAGTTCACTTAGTTGGGCGTAGGCCCAACACATCTTCAGGCCTTGGTGTTCAGTGTATATATAAGGGAAGACAGGAAGAAAAAAACCCAAAAATTAACTCTTTGATAAATAGCAAAATTAAATAAGGTCCGATTTTTTTGGTTTTCATCAACGAGTTTTTTCTATTTTATTATCTACTTTTTTTTTCAAATATTTTCAAAATCTAAGTTAGGATTCGGAAAAAAAAAATTAACTTTTTATTTTAAATTTTTGTTTAAGAAATACGAAAACTATGGTAAGAAATTGTGAGAATCAAAGTACACTAAAAACTCTGACAAGGTCATTAGTAACGTACTTTATGTCAGTTCTCATTGTTGTGGATAAAATAATCACATATAAAAGACTGGATCGAATGACGGTTCAATCGAACCATCATAGGGAAAGTCACCTCGACCCCCAACAACATAGGATCAAAACAAGCGCGAGCCTAACACATCGAAGAAGGCTCGACCCAAACTTCATTGGGGACTCGGCCCTTGAAACAGCTAAGGGTCAAGTCCTCATGAAAGAAGTTGGGCCGAGGGAGGGTCGACTAAGCTTAATACCGACCATCCCTCGACAAAAGGGAGTCTGGCCCATTGGAGAATAGTCAGGGCTAGACTCTCAAACAACGGGATCTTGAGCCCGGAAGAGGACCACTCGGCCAGTCCCAGGTCGAGCATCCCTCGACCCTCATGACAGGCCTAGACCAATTCGAGCTCTATCTTTTCCTACGTGAAGAGGGGTAAACACAGTCTAAGAGAGTCCAGTTGATCCTTTTTCTTAAGCTTTTTAGGAAAAAGGAAAGACCTACATCAATGTTATAAATACATAATAGCAGGAAGGAAGTAAGCCAATTTGAATCCGAAAAACACTCTAGTCAACTATCGTTCATACTAACTTTGACATCGGAGTTTGTTTACTTTGTTTTGGAGGTCGCTTTCGTCCCGGAAATTATAAATTCACTATATTGATCATATGAGAAGCAGGTGCAGTCCACTTGAAAAAAATTATGCATCAACCGATAAGGGTCAGAGTTGAAAGTTACATCAACCCTCAGATTGAACAAAGCTTGTGACTCCAATCAACCTTCGATCTTCAGCACTCCACAATCAAGACAGATTAATTCTCACTTGAATGTTCTAAATATATATGTATTCTATGATTCCATAAAAACTTTCAAAGTTTTAAACCCAAAATAATACGTCTTCATATTTTTTTATATATTCATATCATCAAACACTATCATGTTTGAGGAATGTTTACTTTTTAAAACCATGTAATTGCCTTTAAAGGGATACGTCAAAAAAAAAAAAAAAAAAAAAAAAAAAAAAAAAAAAAAAAAAAAAAACCATGTAATTGTTATTCAAAGATAATAAAATCTCATTAACTAGAAATTAATTAATGAGTATACTTTACTTAAAAAAAATAAAAAAATTAATGAGTATACTTCTCCTCTCTCCTATTCATTTTTCAAGCACAAAAAATCTCATTTCTCAGAGTTATGAAGGATATTAAAATCTCATTAATTAAAAAAAAAAAAAAATGTCTGTGAGCAAAACATAATATTTAATATATACCATCAAATAATATTCGCGATATAAGAATAAATGAAAATTATGCCGATAGTATAAAGTTGTGCCTTCTAGGAAGTTTTCCATTAAATAAGTATCTTTGAAGAAAAAATAAATAAAAAAACATATATATATATAAAAAGAGCTGTAACTTAAATATTGATCATCCATAGACTAAGCTTTTTTATTTTTTTTATTTAAGTAATTAGTTTTCACTAATTAGTTTTTGAAAAAAAGTCGGTTTAGAATAATTTGAGATGTTTGACAACCACCCAAAATGAATTTTTGGATAATAATTTTTTGAAATAATGAAACATATATTAACTTAAAAAAATTATATTTTTGGATGTTTAATTGAAAATTTTATCTAATTATTAAATAAATGCGAGATGAAGGGATTAAGCTTCGACCTCTTAGTCAAATAGATAATCTTATACCAATTGAGCTAAACTTGATTTGTTAGTTCTGACAAATATATATTTAAATTTATTAATTCATATTATTTATTAATAATTGACTTTTATAGTAATTTGACATAAAAAAAAATAGTTTTAGTGTAGAGCAAACCAAACACACTTATCGATAAAAAAAACACTTTTGAAAAAATGTAACAAAATACATGAATGTTTTAATTATAAACATTTCTAAAAAAAATGTTTTATAAAAAATGCATTCTTTGAAAAACATTTTTTTGGTAGTCAATCCAAACACACCCAAACAAACTTAACATGATATATAGTTTTAGATAGTAAGCTAGTTGAACATAATAAATTTCGATGAGTGAAAAAAACAAATTAACAAATATATCATACCAATTTTCAAGTTAATGAATATGTTACCTATTATCTTTTCCATAATTGAGATCACCCACGTGATCAAAAATTTTAAATTTTATATTTATATCTAATAAGTTTCTAAACTTTAAAAAGTATGTAATAAGTTCCTTAAGCTCCGTTTGATAATTTACTTACACCTCTAACTTTCATTGTTTTGTTATCTAGTTTCTACCAATGTTTTCAAAAATCAAGTCAATTTTGAGAACTAAAAAAAATAGCTTTTGATTTTAAAATTTGACTAAAAATTTAAATGTTTATCTAAGTAAAATGTAACTCATAGTAAAAGATTAAGAGAAAACAAGCCATATGGTTATTAAACGGGGTTTTAACTTTTAATTTTGTGTTTAATATGTCCCTACAGTTTTCATGTCTAATATATCTCTAAATTTTCAATTTTGTATCTAATAGTTCGTTCTTGACCTAATTGACGTTATAAAATTTCAAAACCCATGACCTCTTAGTCACGGGTATAACCTTATGCCAATTGAGCTATGCTCGGCTTGGCAAAAACTTTCAAAATTTATTGGAGACAAAGTTGAAAGTTTAGAGTCTCATTCTAAATAAAATTCAATTTTAAATCTAATAGATCCATTAGTTTTTGTTTAAAAAATCTTAAATATGTTAAAGACTTATTAGACCCTAAACCCTAAACCCTAAACCCACAAAATTAAAGTTTCGACTTGACATTTAGAACCGACAAAAAAGTAAAACAATTTAAAAAAAAAAAAATACTAAGGCAAACAACATTAGCAAAATTAAACAAAAAATGTTGCGAGATGGAGAATGAAATAGGAGACGGGGACTAGATGTTTAAAATTTCACATTGAAAATATGAAGCAGTTTTTATAAAAGTTACATGTGTTTATTAATTTCTTTGGAGTAACTAAAAAAAAAATAATAAATAAAACTTAACACGCAATTAAAGTTGAAATGTAATTTAAATTTTAATACAACCTCCAATAAATGTTTAAGTCAAATATTTAAAAAACAAAAAAGAAAAAAAAAAATGTTGAAGTGAACGGCCAGGATTGCATAGAACGCAATCAGATGATTACTCCTCCAATAAAAACCACATTGAATCTGCGACTCCATCGTTTATTATACGCCCTCACATATTCTTCCTCCTCTCGCCGCCACCCGCCGACGATTCTCTCTTCCATTTCCGACGATGGGCGGCGCCGCCGACAACGGTACTCTCTCTCACCAATCAATGGCGGTACGTGTTTCTTAGGTCAGATCCACTGTAAATTCTTTCTCAAATTTCTCTTTTCTCTTTGCATTTTGCAGCTTCATCGGGATCCTCGTTCCTCTCCGATAAATCGGCGAAGATCTTCGTCGCCGGTCACCGTGGCCTCGTCGGTTCCGCCATTGTCCGCAAGCTCCAGCAGCTTGGATTCTCGAATCTCCTTCTTCGTTCCCACTCCGAGCTTGACCTAACTCGCCAATCCGATGTCGAATCGTTCTTCGCTACTGAAAAACCACGATTCGTTATCCTCGCTGCCGCTAAAGTCGGCGGCATTCACGCCAACAACACCTATCCTGCGGATTTCATCGCCATTAACCTTCAAATCCAGACTAACGTCATCGATTCGGCCTTTCGCCATGGCGTCGAGAAGCTATTGTTCCTCGGTTCGTCGTGTATTTATCCAAAATTCGCTCCACAGCCGATTCCCGAAGAAGCATTGCTGACCGGTCCATTGGAGCCGACGAACGAGTGGTACGCGGTGGCGAAGATCGCCGGAATCAAAATGTGCCAAGCATATCGAATTCAACACAATTGGAACGCGATTTCAGGAATGCCGACGAATCTATACGGTCCAAACGACAATTTCCACCCGGAGAATTCACACGTATTGCCGGCATTGATGAGGCGGTTTCACGAGGCGAAGGTGAATGGAGCAAAAGAAGTGGTGGTTTGGGGAAGTGGAAGCCCTCTCAGGGAGTTTCTTCACGTCGACGATTTGGCCGACGCCGTCGTGTTCCTCATGGAGGAATACAGTGATTTAGGGCATTTGAATGTTGGAAGTGGGAAGGAAGTGAGCATCAAGGAGCTTGCTGAATTGGTGAAGGAAGTGGTGGGTTTTGAAGGAGATCTTGTTTGGGACAAATCAAAGCCTGATGGAACTCCAAGGAAATTGATGGACAATTCCAAGCTTGCTGAATTGGGATGGAATTCAAAGATTTCTCTCAAGGATGGCCTTGTTGATACTTACAAATGGTATGCTCAAAATGTGCAGCAATGAAGAAAAAACAGCAGGTTAGTCCACCATTTTCAGTGATCTGTTTGATCCTTTTTGTTGTTGATTGTAGTTTATAGATTTGTATGACTGCATGAATCAAATTTGCAAGATCTGAAGCTTTTGTTGCTTACTGATGATATATGATTTGATGTAGCTATGGAGATTGCTGTCAGTTCTTTCTTTGTCAATTCTGTTGTTCTTACTATCAGTAGATTGAGCCAGTTTGTATTTTATACAATTGAGAATAAAATATGCAGATTTGAGAACTTTTTCTTTCTTACATTTTGATTTGTAATTTTGTTTGTGGGTCTGAAAATTTGTAGTGAGTGATATATTTTTCTTTCATTGAAGGTAGCTGAGGTTATTGTTGAATTTGACCAACAAAGCCTTTTTTGATATGTTTTATTTCGTGGGAGAATTATACCTCATTTCCTTTGCGGGCTATTTGGGTGCTGAGTAGTGTGTTATTATAATCGGTAGTTATAATAGTCTATGTTTAATTGTGAATAGTCTATCGACGAAATTGGTGGTTATAATAGTCTGTGTTTAGTTCTGAATAGTTTATTGACGAGTTACTTTATTGACTGTGGTTTAGAAAAGTCGGTGGGTCAATCGTAGACTGATAACCCAGTTCACCCAACTCTAAGTTGGTGCCCCAAACGTACTCTAAATGCATATTAGAGAAAAAGAAGTTGCCATAATCTGGAGATACTAGGGCAGGGAGCAAACTGCAAAGCTCAGTTTTGCGGAGCGAAGCAGACCTATCATTCGTAGGTCGACTCATGCTTAGTTTCGAAAAAAATCATTCCAAGCATAGCTCTGTGAATAGATATCTCCTACATAAGAAAAAAGAGGGAGGATGAGAGGTGCCACAAGTTTGCTTCCTCATCCCCAATAGCCAATAAGTACTTTTGGTTGTTAGCCAATTTGATTAGAGATATAACTTTTTAGCACTATTTAGAGAATGAGTTCAAGTCATGACTTTTTAGAGTGATTTTGAATGACGAAGAAAGTTTTTTTTTTTCTCAACTAAACAAGGGTTGCGAAAATGATAAAAGACTTGTAGGGAATGAGTTCAAGTCATGGTGGTCACCTACCTAAGATTTAATGTCCTACGAGTTTCTTTAACAACCAAATGTAATAGGGTCACGCGGTTGTCCGATGAAAATAGTTGAGGTGCAAGCAAGGATGAAAATATCCGTGGATATATCTGTAAATCGGAGGCTTCGATATAGATATTAAAGGGTAACGGATATATCCAATATCTTTTATAAATACTCATAAAACATAAAAAATATCATATATTAAATTTAATATGAATCTAGATACTACTAACTAGATCTATAGCTTAGATTGAAAGTAAAATAACTTAAATATTAATTTAAATATATTTTTTTATCAAATTTGATTTACAGAAATATTCATGAATATCGATATTTTATCGATATATCCATGGATATATCCGTAAAATTGAAATGCCGATATCAACATGGATATCGATATTTTCATCCTTGTGCAAGCAAGCTGACCAGCCACTCACAGATAAAAGAATGAAGCTTTGGTGAAATCTTCAATGTTTGATAGCAAAATAAATATCACTCTTTTGAGTTTCAAAATACTTTTAAAGAAACCTATAGGGAAAATTGCACAAATGACTCTTGAACTATGAGATTTGTTATAATTACACTTTCAAATTTTTAATGTGATCAATCCCCGCTAGAGTTTGTTGAAGTGTTGCAATCCGTCCCTTGAATTAAATTTGAGTGATTCGCACTGGAAAAATGGTGAAATTATCAGATCGAAAAGAAAAATTTAAGAAAAGGCTTAAAATTGTGGAAGTGAAGGTTTAGGCATTTTGAGGTGATGGCAGATCATTCCATGGTATTTGAGATGACGAAGAAGAATCTAACATTGCAGGAGATGCCAATTTTGAAAGGGGTTTGCCAATTCGCCTAATCTAAGAGCTTAAAATCGCTATAAACATTTCCGTAGTTTGATAACTATTTAATTTTTGAATTGGACTTGTTTTCTCACAATTTCTTTAAAATAAATTTCATATTTCTCAAAGAAAGTTTAGACATTCTAAGTCAAATTTCAAAAACAAAAACTACTTTTTTAAGTCCCGTTTGATAACTGTTTTTAATTTTCTGTTTTTAAAATTTAGGCTTGTTTTCTCCTAATTTTCAAGGATGAAAATATCCGATATGCCAATATATCCGTAAATCGAAAGGTTCGATATAGATATTAACGATAAATAGATATCTCCAATATCTTTTATAAATACCAGTAAAACTTAAAAAATATCATCTATTAATCTCAATATAGATATTAATAACAAGATTTATAACCGTTTGAAAGTAAAATGAACTTAATTATTAATTAATTTTTTTTTAAAAAAAAATTGATTTACAGAATTATCCGTCGATATCGATATTTCACAGTAAAATTGAACTCCCAATATAAATATAGATATCAATATTTTCGTCATTACTAATTTCTTTACATTGAGTTACACTTTTCTTAGAGAAACATTTGGATTCTTAGTCAAATTTAAAAAATAAAAACTATTTTTTTTTAGTTTTCAAAATTGACTTGATTTTTTAAGACATGAGTAGAAACTAGATAATCAAACAAGAAAAATTATAGGTGGGATTAATGTTTATAGGCTTAATTTTCAAAAACTAAAAACTAAAACCAAATAGTTATCAAACGGGGCCTTAGTTTTCAAAACTTAGGGTAAATTTTGAAACATGTAGATAACAAAACATATGAACCTATAGATAAAAATAACATTTATAAACTTAATTTTCAAAAATAAAAAATAAAAAACCAAATAATTATTAAAACCGAGTGAGAATTCGAAACCAGCAATTGGATTCGAAGAGCAAAAAGGGCTCAACGAGGGTAAATTCTCCTAAGAAGAATGTCCAAAATGTACTCAACTTCCAAAGTGCAAACAAAAATAATTTTATAATATTTCTCCAACGAGAACGGTCCAGCCTCTTCCACCAAATCGATCATGATACAAGTGTCGTCGGCCATGAAGGCATGAATTTATCATTTTTTTTTTCTATGACGCAGGTGTGAGTCACTCAAATTTAATCTAAGAGACTGATTGCACATACATTTAACAAATTTTAGGAATGATAAATCAAATTAAAAGTTCAGGAGTGTAATTATAACAAATCTCATAGTTCATGGACATTGGACGGTTTGTGCAATTTTTTCAAATATATATAAGGTATTATTTAATAACTGGTTTAAAAGTGAATATGTTGTTTCAGAGAGAAGAGAAATGAGTAATACAACTACTACAATTTCATTCAATAAAATCTGAGCTTAACTCCATAAAAACAACCACTAACTCTAACTCCAACAAACTAGCCACTTACTCCACTAACTCTAAATATATCAACACTTACCCTCACTAACTTCAAATATAACAATTGACTAAAAATAAACTTGTAGCTTTGAGTTAACTAACATACTCCTCCTAACTCAAATGCTCAAAACATCTAGCTTGCTCCTAACACAGCTACGCTACTTCTCTCATATACCTCACTCAACAGTCTAGTCTCTCTAACTGGTGCATCATCAACCAGTTCATCAGGATCCAGAGAAACGTCTTGTTGCTTCATCTCTTCTTCTTTTGTCCAGTCCCACTTCTCTTCCTCCAAGAATCCCTATTAATCACCATCTTCTTTTTGTGAGGTTGATAGATCTTATACGCTTTGGACATTAGAATGAATGACGCAACTAATTGAGGAGAGAGAATTTTATTATTCAATTGAATGTAAAATCCATGAGTAATTATAATGTGATAACCTCATCTTAAATAGGAAATTAATGATGGAAGGAAAACTGATTTATAAATTGTTATAACAAACTGTAACAGAATACAAGTATGAATCAGTTTAATACTCCCTCTCAAGTTGGAGCGTGAATATTATGAACGCCTAACTTGCTCATGATTGTGTGTAACGCTGAAGATGGAAGCGGTTTAGTAAAAACGTCTGCAAGCTGAGAATAGGTACGCACAGGTAACACCTTAAGAAAACCATCCGTAATTTTGTCTCGAACGAAATGACAGTCGATCTCAATATGTTTAGTCCGCTCATGAAAAGTTGGATTTGAAGCAATGGAGATAGCAGCTTGATTATCACAGTACCTGACAACAGGAAGTAATGTTTGGATATGAAAATCGGAAAGTAACCGATGGATCCAAACGAGCTCACTAGTGACAGCAGCTAATGCACGATATTCTGCTTCAGCTGAAGAACGTGAAACAGTAGGTTGCTTCTTTGACTTCCAAGACACCAAAGAATCACCAAAGAAAATACAAAAACTGGTCACTGATCGGCCTGTGTCTAGACAAACCCCCCAATCTGCATCTACAAAAGTGCGTAACTGAAAATTCAAGACTGGTTTGAGGAGGATTCCTTGGCCAGGAGAACGCTTGAGAAAGCGTAGAAGTTGATGTGCAGCTTGTAGATGGGCAGAAGAGGGAGATTGCAAAAACTGACTTAAACGATGTACTGTGAAACAAATATCCGGTCGAGTTATTTGTAAATAAAGTAATCGCCCAATTAATCGACGATAACTTGTAGCATCTTCTGGAGATAAAGGAATACCGGTTTGTTGGGACAACTTTAAATTTGGGTCCATAGGTATGGCAGCGGGTTTAACATCAAGAAAACCAGTATCCTCAAGTATTTGTAAACAATACTTTCTTTGGGAAAGAAAAAGTCCTTGTTTGTTTCGTGCTAATTCAAGCCCAAGAAAATACTTGAGAGTCCCTAAGTCTTTCAACATGAAATGGGATCGAAGTATATCTTTAACAGTAGCAAGTTCATGGGTTGAAGGGCCGGTTAAGATTATGTCATCAACATAGACTAATAATGCGACAAAATTAGCGTCATGACCTCGTGTGAAGAGTGAGTAATCTGACTTGGACTGAGCAAAGCCATGACTAAGCAAAGCACCAGAAAATTTGCTAAACCATTGTCGAGAGGCTTGTTTAAGTCCATAGATGGATTTATTAAGACGACAAACTAATTTCTCCCCCTGAGTTGGAGAGCCAGAGGACTTATAACCCAACGGTAAAGTCATGAAAACTTCTGCAAAAAGATCGCCGTTAAGAAAAGTGTTGTTGACATCCATTTGTGCCAGAGGCCAATTAAAAGTGGTAGCTAAAGTGAGAAGCACCTTGACAGTTACAATTTTTGCAACAGGGGAAAAAGTATCAAAAAAATCAACCCCCTCTTGTTGATTATATCCTTTGGCAACAAGGCGTGCTTTATATCGATCGATAGTGCCATCCGCTTTATATTTGACTTTGTAAACCCACTTGCAACCAATTGTGTGACGTCCTTTAGGTAAAGAAACAATGCTCCAAGTATTGGTGCGTTCCATTGCGGCAATTTCATCATTCATAGCTTGTCGCCAGTGAGAAAATGGAACAACTTGATGATAATATGTAGGTTCATACTCGGTGGAAATATTTAATAGAAACCTTTGATGAGGAAGTGAACAATGATCATAAGTCAAATATTTCCCAAAATGATAAGGAGATGAAGTGGAAGACACAACCTTGTTAGTCAATAAATTGCAGTGAAAATCACGCAAATACGTAGGCGGACATCGAGTGCGTGTTGATCGTCTCGAGGTAACAGCAGGAGGAACGGGTAAAGGATTATTGATATTACCATCAATAACATCAGTAGGCAGAGAGAGACTGTGTGCAGTAGGAAGCAATCCACCATTATCATGGTTGTCCAAATCTGGACCTTCAACACCAGGGGCTTCAGAAACAATAGGAACTGAAGCATCAAGATGACCATCAGAAGGAGAATCAATGGGAAACCCATTATCATACAAAGGCTTTGGTAGGACAAAAGTCTTCAAAAAAGAATGATGAACATCATGCTGTTGAATGGAATGAAAGGAAACAAGTCCTAAAAAAAAGGGACATCCCTGGAGATAAACAATTGTTTCTTGACAATATCATAAAGTTTGTATCCTTTGACACCAACAGGATACCCAACGAACACACAAGGACGAGCTCGGGGATCGAATTTGCTACGAAGAACCGATAATGTGGAAGCATAAGCAAGACAACCAAAAACTCGTAAAGCATGATAGTCAACATCAGTAGCATAAAACACATAAAAAGGAGACTGATGAGATAATAGTGGCATTGGCGTTCGATTAATCAAATAGGCCGTTGTGAGAACACAATCACCCCAAAAAGTAAGAGGCACCTTTGACTGAAAAAGAAGCGCTCGAGCCACATTTAAAAGGTGTTGGTGCTTGCGTTCAACAATAGAATTTTGTTGAGGAGTTGCTACACAAGAATATTGATGCAAAGTCTCAGTCGAAGCAAAAAAATGCATCAAAACGAAGTTCTGGAGCATTATCAGATCGAAACACTTTAACATTCTTGGCAAACTGAGTCTCTATCAGTTTAAAAAACCATGGAACTATATGCAAAACATCATTCTTATTTTTCATGAGATAGACCCATGTGTAACGAGAACAATCATCTACTAGTGTTAAGAAATAAGAAAAACCAGCATACGTAGGGGTATTAAAAGGACCCCAAATGTCACAATGTACTAAATCAAAGACTGCAGCAGACACATTGTTATGAGAAGTAAAGGGCAAACGTTTTTGTTTTGCCAAAGGACAAATATGACAAACATGATCTTCAACTGAATCAGAAAAATGCAGCAATTTCTTCAAGGTTTGAATGCGAGCAAAGGAGGGGTGACCCAAACGTTGATGCCAAACAGCAGGAGACTTACATACCCGAGCGGTAAAAGAAAAATGTGGAGAAGGAGCAGAAACCTTAGGTAGGAAAAACAAATAAAGGCCTCCTACACTTTCAACCTTGCCAATCTTCTTCGAGAGTAACATGTCCTGTATATGACAAGAGTTTCCAAGAAAATTAACATGATATCTCTCATTTTGAAGTAGGGCACTCACTGACATCAGATTATAAGCGAACTGAGGCAAGAAGAGAACATTATGTAATGTCATATCATCATTTAACTTCACATCACCCATATAATCAAAACAAAATGTTTCTGAGTGGGTAATATAACAGAGATGTTATGTGCAGATCGCAAGCTAAGGAAGAGTGACTTATCATGACATATATGGCTGGATGCTCCCGAATCAACGACCCAAGAATCAACAAGCGAGTCATGTATTGAAGATAATGTATGAAAACAAGTACCTGCTATATGCTCTGTATTAGCCCTAGTGAGATGAGTTTGAAGCATACCCATCAGTTGAGAATATTGATCAGTGTTAAGACTGGCAAAGAAGGCAGACTGGTTACCCGATTGAAGACCCTTGAATCCGTCAGCAGAAACAGATGGAAAGTTAGACTGATTGACTGATTTAGAGGAGTTATGGCGCTTATGACCAGAGGGGGTAACCAATCAGTTGGTAGCATCGTTCAATCAGATGACCTTTGTTCTTACAATAAGAACAAATCTCACGTTGCCCATTCTTTTTGCGAAATCGATCATTGGTCGTTCGGTTTGAATTATCAGTTGGAGCAGCAAGGGTAATTGATTCAACAGAGATTGGAAACCCGCCAACTGAACGTTGTTGTTCTTCTTGAATAACCAGAGAAAACACCTTGTTCATTGACGGCAAATGATTGATCAGAAGAATTTGGGCCCTAAGAGCTCCATAAGAGTCATTTAAACCCATAAGAAATGTGAGAACATACTCTGATTGAAGATAATCCCGAACAAATTTCAAGCCCCCGCATGTGCATTCCTCAATCGGTCTGAATTCAACGAGCTCTTGCCAGATTGTGGTGATTTTCGTATAATAATCTTCGATTGTCATCGTGCCTTGAGAAGTAGTGACAAATTGCTTGTGCAACTGATAGATTTGTGGTCCATTCGTTTGGCGATATCGCTCTTTCAACTCATCCCATAAATCTTTGGCACAACTAGTGTACACAAGACTGACCACAATGTGCTTGGAAATGGAATTGATGATCCAGGAGGTAACAATATCATTGTTACACTGCCAAGCTGTGAGGAGAGTACCTTCAGGCTTCTGAATCGAACCATTGATGAACCCTAGCTTGTTCTTGCCGGACAAAGCGATCAACATAGCCTTGCTCCAGGAAATGTAATTGTTTGCTTCAACTAACAATTTGGTGACAAGACCTGTTGTTGGAGTAGAATGATGCAAGAGATAGGGATTCAATTGCACTTCAAGCGCAGTGGAATCAAGAGAAGAAGACGTTTGGGAAGGTCCAACCATGGCAAAAAATGAAAACAAGAAAGCGAAATACAAAAACAAGAAAGGGAATGCCGTCTGTTTTCGTAAAGAAAAGCCTAAATTAAAGGAATGAGTCACGCAAGGTTTTTGTAAAGAAAAGCCTCAATTTAAGGAATGAGTCACGCAAGGGAAGTGCTCTGATACCATATAATGAATGACACAACTAATTGAGGAGAGAGAATTTTATTATTCAATTGAATGTAAAATCCATGAGTAATTACAATGTGATAACCTTCTCTTAAATATGAAATTAATGATGGAAGGAAAACTGATTTATAAATTGTTATAACAAACTGTAACAGAATACAAGTATGAATCAGTTTAATAGACATCATGGTGTAGTCTACAAAGATTCTTGGTTTTTTCTTTTCACTCAACTTGTCTTTCTTCACATGTGGAACATGAGAAAAGCACAAAGAACCAAACACTTTCAAATTTTTCAGTTTTGGTTTAGTATTAAACTAAACTTCATAGGGTGTCTTCTTCTCCAATACCCTTGTAGGTAGTTTATTTAATAAAAAAACTAATGTGTTTATTGCTTCAACCCAAAACTCCTTTGACAAGTTCTTCTCATGCAACATGCATCTTGTCATCTCCATAATACTCTTTTTCTTCCTCTCACTAACTTTTTTTTGTTGTGGAGTATATGGAGTAGTGAGCTGATGCTCTATTCCAACTTCTTCACATAAGAAATTGAACATTTGTGACGTGTATTCAGTCCCGTTATCAGACCTCACCATCTGAATCTGACAACCACTCTGATTCTCAACCCATCTGCTACCATTGAGTGAGAGAGTTGGTTGAGGTCCACACAAGGGAGTGTGGATGAGCTGCAACTTCTCTGTTGCATTCCAAATTGACTTCTTGAATGACAGCCTTGTTTGCTTCCCTGTCAAACAAGCTTTGCAGTTTGTTTTCAACTCCTCCAGAACTGGTACTCCAACTGTCATCTCATTCTTCTGCAAATACTACAACCTCTTCTGATGAAAATGCCTCAACCTCTTATGCCATAGCTCAGTGTCACTCACTTGACACTTGAAAGCTATTTGTTCTTTCTCGAGTGGATCCAATAAGAAACTTTTGTGCTGCATTTTTATTTTGAACAGCTTGTTCCCATTGGAATCGAAAATAAAACACTTTTCTTCTTCAAATAACTCTTTGAATCCCTTCTCTACTAGTTGACCAACACTTAACAAGTTTTGATCAATCTCTGGAACTAGGAGCACTTCAGTAATCAACTTGGTTCCTGCACAACTCTCTATTGATATTGTGCCCTTCCCCTTCACTTCTAGATACTCCTCATTCCCTATCTTCACCCTTGACTTGAATGAATTGTCAAGGTCCTTGAACAACTCTTTGTCATCTGTCATGTGATTGGTACACCCACTATCAACCAACCAACTGTCACATTGAGTGACTGATGAGAAACAAGTAGCCACAAAAAGTCGATCTCCTTCTTGCTGTACTGCAGCATGTGCTCCTTCTTGTTGTTGAGATCCCTTACAGAATCTCTCAATGTGCCCCATTAAATGACACCTTCTACATTTCACATCTGGCCTTCTCCAGCATCTGAAGTGTGGATGATTATGCTTCCCACAATGCTTGCATGCACTGCCCTTGCAGGAACCTGCACTTCCATCATCCTTTACAACATAATCTGAGCTATTGCGGACACTTTTCTTCCCTCTCCCCTTCTTCTCTCTTCCACATTCTCCCTGTTGCATTCTAACTCACTCAATAACTCAATTATGTATTATCCACACCACATTATATCTCACTCAACTGAAGGGAAAAAAATATAACAAGATACTATATTACAGTACAACTACAAGGCATTTCAAATATCGGTAACCTGCCAAATTCAGCATAGTTCCGCGGTATTTGACATGTACTCCTCTTAAGGTCGGAGGTTCAAATCTCCATACTCCAATTATGCTATATACGATAACTCTTCCGTGATTAAATTTCAAAGATATTGTTTCAAAAATTTGATTAAAAGTTTTTGAAACAACAAATATCGAATTGAAATTGATATATTTTAACTTTTAATGATTAGATAATTTATTTAGTCAAAGAACCAAAAAAAAAAAAAAAAAAAAATGGGTCAACAAAATTTGTAGAGAAAATATAGAATGATGGATTTGGACAGAGAAGTACTAAATTTACACAATATATTTGAGAAAAGTGAGAAGAAAAATTCCAAAATAGATGGACAGAAAATAAGAAAAGCTTTAAGACCCATCATTTTCATTAAAATCTTATGTTCCCATGTAATCTCCATCACCTTACATTTCTGTCCATATGCCTCATAAACCCACCAAATTAATTGCACTTGTCTCATTCTAACACACTTTTTTTTTTTCAAGTGTTTCAAAATATTGGATTAAATTTAAAATATTATTTTACTTTCTGTACTTTAACATTTATTTTATGTCAAACCGAGTATAGTTCAATTGACGTCGTGTCATTGACTAAGAAGTCATGGGTTCGATTTCTATATTAATTAAATACCTTTGTTATTTTATTTGAGTCGATATACTTTCAAATGTCTAAATTTAGTCATCGGACTTACAACAATAAACTAGTCCTACGATTAGTTTAACGTTAACTTTTTTTAAATGGTCTTTATTAGTCTTTCTTATAAATTTTAAAAAGATATTCACTTTTTTTAATATATTTTTTTTAATTTATTAGAAAAAAAAAAGACTTCAAACTAACCATAGTCAATAATAAATAATTTTAAGATTTTTTTTGAAAGTATATAGATGACAATAAAATGTGTCCAAAATATTACATTAAAGTTATTTTTATTTGTCTTCCAATTTTACATTTTCTTTCCAAGTTCAAATTAATATACAGGTGTCACCTAAATCAATTTGATTTTTTTTAAGAGTGTAATACCGAAAATTAAAGTAATTTAAGTTCAAATGAATATATAGGTGTCACCTAATTCAATTTGTAAAGCTATAACTTTAACTAGCAATGTCAAACCGAGCATAGCTCAATTGGCATAGGGTTGTGCCGGTGACCAAAAGGTCATAGGTTCAATCCCCGCATTAATTAAACTACCGTTGCAAAAAAACTTTAACTAGCAATTTAGTAAAAATGTACTAAATAAAAAAAATATTTTCATCATTTATTATTATTATTTTTTTTAATTTTTTTTAATGAGAAGTGCTTTTAAACACGAGAGAATATTTTAGTCAAATCAAAACGACTTATGAACCTAATCTAAACTAATTTGGTAATTCTCTTTTGTTAGTAAATTGTAATGATTTTAAAAAATATTTTCATCATTTATTATTATTATTTTTTTTTATTTTTTTTAATGAGAAGTGCTTTTAAACACGAGAGAATATTTTAGTCAAATCAAAACGACTTATGAACCTAATCTAAACTAATTTGGTAATTCTCTTTTGTTAGTAAATTGTAATGATTTTAACTTTACCAACAAAAATTTGAAAAGTTTTGAAATTTCTCTTTAACTTCTACTTTTCTTCCTTTTTACAAAATACTAGCAAGGGAAAATATATATTTCAACATTCGAGTTATAAAATTGATTCGTTATTTATTTTGTTGGTACAAGATTTTGGATATTTTTGAACTTTCGTGTGTTCTGCCGCGAGCAGTCGCCGTCGATGGGGTAAGGTACCTGTAGGAGGAAGGAAAGTGTAAACTTGCACCGATGTGGGGCTAGGCCTACAAGGCTCTGATGCTTAAGCACCGATGTGGGGCTAGGCCTACAAGGCTCTGATGCTTAAGTCAGAGAAGTCTGAGGCGTAAGTAAGAGCGGTGGAATAAGATTGCGTAGAATTGTCTAATGTCACGTACTTCGGACATACCTTTACGGGCATGTCTTATAGGCGAGAGATTGTGGGTCGGTCGGGCCGACCCGTTTTTCTTTCATCATGAGGATCCGGAATCTCCGACCGTGAGGCGTGGCCCATTATTCGTCCGTACCCGTCTTTATGATGAGAATCCTCGATCCCCCGATCCTAGGCGGATTGGAGGGGACTGTTGTACCACTGCCTTGTGGGACAAGGCAAAAGTGTCTCATCGGTTCACTCATCTGCCCAACGTGGCGGCGCTGACGACATGGCAACATCCAGTATGGGAGTGGCCCGAGATCGTGGGTATCTGAAGGGTCGGCTACCCACCTTTGTGGCGCTTTAATAAGCTCGGGACTCGAGGTCGTTGTGACCTCAGCCACTTCGTGCTGAGGTGGCCGGTAACATATTTTGTTCTTTATTTGTTTCCTATTTCTTCTAACGTTATTGCTTCAATTCTATTTTTTTTTTCTTTTTCATAAAATATTTGTAAGGGAAAATATATATATATTTTAACATTTGAATTATATTTAAATTGATTTGTTTTAATAATTTCTTTAGAATGAAGAACAAAATTAAAAATTTAAATAAATATAGTTGATAGTCAAAAATTGTAATCTCACAATTTAAGAGCAAAGTCAAAACATAAATCCACATTGACCTCCTTGTTTCTATCTTTTTGTCAAGTTCTTAAAACTGCATTGGCTAAAAAATTTAAATAAAAGGCCATTGTTATATTGAAAACTTCAGCATTAACTATTTTATTGTTAATTTTTCTTCTTATTTTGTCTAAATTTTCACAAATGTCTTATTTTTAGTGCAACTAAAAAATCATGGATTTTAGAAATTTTGTAAAAATACTTTTGATATTTTTTCAACACCCAATTACAATCCATAAAAAATTGTAAAATACTTGTGCTAGATTTTCTCTCTTTCAATTTAATTTATAATATTTTTTATATTTTTTTTTTTGCTAGGGTGAAATCAGCTCAGGTCCATGAAATTGGGTTTATTATACCCACGTCCCATGACTAGCACTTCATCCCGATGCTCCTCAACTCGACCCCCCAGCTCCCTAGCTCGACCAATTGACCTTCTGCTCGGTCACACACACATGCTGCTTAGTCTCTCGAAATGTCGGACTAAGCGTATGTCATCCTCTAACACATGTCCTCTACTCTTTCGAAATAACGGGTTAGGCTTCTTGCGTCCCTTGACACACTGCCTTTTCTCTCGAAATGTCGGACTAGGTGTACGACGTTGACACAATGACCAACGTGCATCTCTCATATAAATATGAAGCTTCATTCTTCATATGAGATACATAACACATGTTACTTGAACTCCACTTAAGCTCAGTTTCTTAGAACATCATAATTGGCTTAAGCATCGGAGCGTGTGGGTCAAGACTCACACCGGTGCAAGTTTCTCTTTTCTTTTAGGTCCGCCTCGGACCAGACTGCTGCACATCCCATCTGAAACCCTACTAAAGAGAGTTGAGCTCTTCCCTTTTAGGTCGGCCTCAGATCATACTGCTACGTGTCACACCAGAAGTTCGTCCCGAAGGATCTGAAATCTTGCGTCAACAATTTTCAATTCTAAGGTTTTTTTTTTCTTCTCTAATGGAAATATAAGGTTCTTGTTAGTGAATCTTACAATTGGTAAATATAATTTATAAGCTTACAAGACATTAAACTTGTTAAGTTGGCTAATTAGACATATCTAAAGTTTAACTCCCCCAATTTTTTAATATGTTTGCATAAATTTTATTTTTTCATTTTAGCTCTCTATTTGTTATTTCATGTTACAAAAGCTTATCATCAACCAAAATTAACATTCACAAACCTAAAATGATATAATTAAAAGTTGTTAAATTATTAACAATCACTAACTGAAAATTATATAATTAAAATTTTATAAGTTGCTAAATTATAAGAAATAAATCAAAGTTGATTAAATAATGGAGACTAGATTGAAAAGAGAAAACAAATCTTCACGAAACAATCTAAGAAACCATCCAATAATTATAGTCTATATTCAAGATTTAAAATATGGATAGAGATCTAAAATAATGACATATATAGAAAGAAAAAAAAATATATATTTTACAAAAGAAAAAAAAAACAGTAATAATTTAGTCAAACAAAATTTTATTAAAAAATAGGAAGGTATCAGTAGTTATCACGGATAGTCATTAATTTGCTATCGATGATCACTCATAAAATTTATTATATTTATAAATCATTTTAAAAAATGTTATATAATTTGTAATTATTTTACTCTAAATTGTCACTCGGCCAATTTTTCTTTAAAATATCGATATTTAAATTTTACGAAAAATATTGCTATCCATGACTATCGATGAGTATCACTGATAAAATTTGTCAGTGATAGTTAGTGCTATCGATGACTATCAGTGCTATTGATGACTATCACGGATAAAATTTGTCAATTTTTCTGTAAATCTTTTATCAGTGCTATCGATATCACTCATAAAATTTATCATATTTGTAAATCTTTTAAAAAAGTGTTATATAATTTGTAATTATTTTACTCTAAATTGTCACTCGGTGTAATTTTTCTTTAAAATATCGATATCTAAATTTTACGAAAAATATTGATAAAATGTCAATATCAATAGATATTTTTGAAAAAATTAAAAAAATAATAATAATAAATAAACATTTTACATTTTTTTAGGACAAATCTCATTACAACGCTGAGCAAGAGTCGGTCACTCGAAATAAAAAAACTCAACTTGAGGAGAAAAATCTTCTAATCAGGCCACATTTTAACGAAGAGCCAAAACAAGTTGCGCCAACGGATGCACCACCATATTCCTTTCTCTATGAATAAAGTTACATCGATCCCTGAACGAGCGAGAGAACTTAGAGCACGTATCCGCAACAAGTACACCAACTTCCGTCAAATCCTCACCTTCCTCCTGGAACAAGTGACAAATTCGAGAAGAATTTGTCTCTAAAACCACCAGATGTAACTGGCCTCCCACGCTAGTCACAATCCATCCATCGTCGCAAGCAACCCTGCAATCCTCACACTCCTCACATTCGGAATCGAAGCAACATAACTTGACCCCAGGAATCCTGAACCACCACTCTCAAACCCTAAACCCCTCAGCCCTCAAACCCCACATCCACGTTCACATGATACACACCAAACTCAAGATCGAGCAACAAGGACACTCATAGCACCCCTCCCTCCCATAGCATTAGTAGTTAAAGTAAGTGAATGATTTAGAAAGACCTACACGACCTATGGAAGTCTCATTTTTTACTAAATTAAGAAATATGGGTTTTGCTTCGACGAGGAACCCCCTCCTCCCTAACAAAAAAAAAAAAAAAAAAAAAAAGTTCGAAACCCACTTGCCAAGGTCCGCCGAAGGCCAAACCTCCCGAAGACTAGACCGATTTCTACATTTTACACATTTTCTTTAAGTTAAAATACTTATTATTTATATTATATGTTAGTGATTATTATGTTGTTATTATTATTATTATTTTTTTATTTTTTTTATGTTTCATCAATTTTTTTTTACAATATAATGAAAATGTTGATTCATCTTTTGTGTCTACATCGAATTTGTGTACCCATAGAAATATTGACATGGACGATAATTTAATGTCTTGTCTATATTATTATTTCTACTTTTATTTTTTTCATTATATCTGAAATTACCAAAAATAAATAAAATAGAATTATAGAGTGGTGCTTCGAAGGCTTTGGGGTCCATAGATCAGTTGGTTCAGTCCTGTCCCTCAGACCCTGACCACCTCCTATCAGTTTGCTTTCTCACTTCACTATTACCATTTACCCATTTCATATTTATTACCAAATATTATCAGTTTTTTTTTTTTTTTTTTTTAATTTCCTTCTGCCTGAAAAAAAAAAAAACTAATTGTCTTTTAATTTAATTTGAAGATATGGACAAATTTATAAGAAATTTTAAATTTATAAATATATATTTTTATCATTAATTTAAATTAATATCGATCAAGTTAATTTGTGATTGACTCAAATTTATTATTCAACCATCAATTTATAGCCTTCATTTTAATTGAGAAACTATTCATTAATATTTTTTAAAATAATTTCAAAGCTTAAATGTTAAAATTTTAATTTAAAGATATAATTGAAATTTACCTAAAAAAAAAAAATAATAATAATAATAATTTTAAGAATATTTGGTATAATTTAACATTTTTTTTTTTTTTAAGTACATTAGGGGTGGGGGATTCGAACCACAGACCTCTTCGTCATCAAGTCCTACATCATTTTTCTATTTTCTTCTTTTTTGTTTCATATTTGTTTTGGTTAAAGAAGAAGATTGCTTTCACTCATTTTGTACTCATTATTTATTTTTTAATTCTCTTTTTTGTTTTTATTTTCTCTCTTTATATTATGGCTGTTTTTTAATAATATTACATTTTTTAAAATTTATTATTAAAATATTGTAAGTTTGAAACTATTTATAAAAATAATGTAGTTTTAATTGGAGGTCGTCTTTTCAAAAGACGACCTCTACATGCAAGCAAAGATCGTCTTTTGAAAAGACGATCTTTGCTCCACATGGATGGAGGTCGTCTTTTCAAAAGACGACCTCGCTCCACATGGATGGAGCTCGTCTTTTCAAAAGACGATCTCCATCGGTATATACTTCTTTTATTAAAAAATTGATATCTTTCTACTCAGATATTCAAAATTTTCAAAAAATGTATGGTTGGAAAGCTAACAGCGAGAGCTTCAATTTGATAGGTGGTTTCACTATTTTTGGAGTTGTGTATCAAAAGATAGAGACCATCGAAGTTGGACTATAGTTTTTCAAATTTTAGAACTGAAGATTGCTTTGAGGAGTGCATTAAAAAATTGACATCTTTTTACCCAGATATTAAAAAAATTCGAAACAAATACGGTTAAAAAACTTACAGAGAGAGCTTCAATTTGATATTTGGTTTCATTATTTGTAGAGTTGTGTATTAAAAGATACAGATCGTCGAAGTTTAGCTACAGTTTTGAAGTTTTCAGTGGTATCTTCAGTTATGGGTTTAATGAACTTTTCATAACTTTGACGATATATATCTTTTGATACACAACTCCAAAAATAGTGAAACTAGGTATCAAATTGAAGCTCTCTATGTTAACTTTCCAACAATACCCTTTTCGAAGTTTTTGAATATCTGGGTAAAAAGATATCAATTTTTTAATACACTCCTCAAAATAATCTTCAGTTCTAAAATTTGCAGAACTATAGTCCAACTTCGATGATCTCTATCTTTTGATACACAACTCAAAAAATAGTGAAACCACCTATCAAATTGAAGCTCTCGTTGTTAGCTTCCCAACCATATCTTTTTTGAAAATTTTGAATATCTGAGTAAAAAGATATCATTTTTTTAATAAAAGAAGTACATACCAATATCCATGTGGAGCGAGGTCGTCTTTTCAAAAGACGACCTCCATCCATGTGGACCAATCTTTGCTTGCATGTGGAGGTCGTCTTTTGAAAAGACGACCTCCATTTAAAAGTGCAATATTTTTATAAATAGTTTTAAACTTACAATATTTTTATAATAAGTTTTAAAAAATGCAATATTATTAAAAAACAGCCTTATATTATTTCATCCTTTTCTTTTCAATTTTTTCTCTCTTCTCTTTGTTTTTTTCTTCTTCCTACATCATTATTTTTGTGTTCTTATTGCTTCCAATGAGTATCTACATTAGCCTATATTTTGTTTTCCCCCTTATCAATCACATGATTTTAAAAGATCATATCCAAACCAATTGTGTTTTCCTTTTTTGTTTTGTTTGTTGTAGACAAGGGCAAATCCGTAATATCACCATGTTTTTTTAGTAATAATATTATTGTTTTTGACAACATACAGAGTGGAAAAATCGAAACTTAGTCATTTTATTAGATCGTACATTATGTCTTGGCATTGTTCGTGTTTGTTTTAGCCACTTATATTTTTTAAAAAATTATTTGGTCTTAACATTTTTTTTTCATTTTTTTTCGAAAATCTAATTTTTCTATTAAATTTTCATAATACATTCAGCGTACTTTCAATACTGCCCATTTTCAAACTTACATTTTTTTTTTTTTTAGGTTGCTTAATATATATATTGCAACATGCCGACCAAAGATTTGAACTTCTTATTTTTTTTGTCAATAGTTCATATAGTTATATTTATGTTGACAATCACATAATATTAGGTAACACTATGATATAAATAATTCATCAACGTGTCAAAAATATTATTAATATGTAAACTTTTGTTAAATTTCTTGAAGTTTAAAAAGTTTCTAATAAATGTCTTTCAATTTTGTGCTTAATAGGTTATTGAACTTCAAAAATGTCAAATAAAGTTATTGAACTTTTGATTTTGTGTCTAATAGGTCATTGTCATTCAATCGTTTTTAAAATGAATTAACCTAATTTTGTGTCTAATAAGACATTAAACTTCCCAATTTTGTATCCAATAAGTTTATGAATTTTAAAAAATATCGAAGAGATCAAGGTCCTATTAAACATAAAACTGAAAGTTCAATAACTTATTAGATACAAAATTGAAAGTTTAGGGACTTAATAGACACACTTTTGAAAGTTTATAAACTTATTAAACATAAAATCGAAAGTTCAAGGACCTATCAGAAGTTTTTTAAAATTAAGAGACCTATCCGACACAACTCTAAAAGTTTAGAGACTAAACTTGTAATTTACTCATATAAATAATGTCTTTTTAGAGTAGGATTGATTGAGGGTATGAATATAATTTTAAGAGAGATTGAATTTGATTGTCCCATAAGACATTCGAGGCTAAAATAGAAACCCCATCCAAATATTAGGTATATACTGTATAATTTTTTTTTTTTTTTTTTAATAGAACCGACAATCAATTAATTAGGAAAAGTGCCCAAAGGGCTACAAGATGAACAATCCAACGAAAGTAAACTCAACAATCATGAGGGTGGACAAACCACTCAATCACACTACCGGACATGGGTAAAAGCATGACGGACCAAACTATGAGTCACCTTATTCATAGATTGAGGGACAAAGATCAACCCTTTCATTATAAGAGAGAGCATCAACGCTCTAATTTCACCCAACACAGCACCTTGGAGAAAAAAATGAAAAGAATTGTTATAAACTACCTTCACCACACATGGAGCATCCGACTCTACCCAACAACTCGTGAGACCCATGGCGGCCGCCAACTTCAAACCACTAAGGAGAGTCAATGTCTCTGCCGAAAACAAATCAATCTTCCCGGCCACTTGCTCCGAACGGGCAGCGACCAACACACCCCGCCAAACACATATCACAACACCAAATCCCGCACAGTTGGCCGACGGATGGTAGGACGCATCCACGTCGATCTTGAGCACCCTCACCTCTGGCGGTACCCATCCTCTCATCTTTGTCACCGCTGCCTGCCCCAATACCTTCTGAGTCGAAGGGAGCTTAGACGCCTCTCTATACACCCAAACATAGTCCTGAATCCAACCCACCTTTGTCGGCACATCCAAGAGTACTTGTCGCTGAGTCTGGTCGTTCTGATCCGACCATAGAGCCCAACAAGTAGTTAAGAAAAGCTTCAGATTTGAAACGGACAACAGATCAAAAGTCCCAAAAAATACATCATGAATACCCCTATGGGTCGTAGTCAGCTGCACCACCGAATGGAGAATCAAATTATAGACTAATTTCGCGCGCTTTCATAGAAACAGTACATGAAGAGTCGTCTTTCTGTCTTTCTCACACATAACATACCGTGGGTGCACCGAGACACGTCAGGCGCACAAACTATGATTCGTCGGGATAATGTCATTGTAAATCTGCCAAACCAGGACCTTGATCTTGTTAGGGACCCTTGCTCTCCAGAGGCCAACCCACCACCTATCCTCTTTCCACCTTAGAGAACTAGAGGAAGAAGACAAGTTAGAGGCAAATACCCGGGAGACATTTAACAGAAAAGACCCATGTTTTGTGAAATGCCACATCCCTATTTATTTTATTTCAAGTTATAAACTTTTATATATTAGTCCATCAATTTTAAAATATTTTGTTTAGCTCCTCCATTTTACTTAATTTAATATTTTAGTATTTGTAGTTAATTAATATAAATACATTTCCATGTTAAAATAAAACAGTTTTCCCAATACTTCATGGTAAAAACTGAACTCGGTCAAAATTGCTACACTTTAAGTTTTTTCAAATTACACCTCAAACTTTTTTTTTTTTTTTTTCTTGTTAATTATTTAGGTTCGTAAAAAACTTTATTTTAATGAAATTAGTGAGTTTAAAGAGATTTTCACATTGTTTCTTTTATTAAAATTTGTGGGTGAATTGACAAAAATTGAACAAAATGTAGATAGGATCCAAATTTATTAAATTGAAAATTTGATAAATATTGATACAAACTTGACAAGTTTATGGATAAAATTGATTTTATTTATTTTGTTTAATTTAAAAACTTGTTCACGTATGCGGGCAGTTTTGAAATATCTTGAATCTATTAGGATCCCTTACGACTTCGATATGGGTCTTTCATTTGAGTTTTACTATTTATTTTTATAATAGATCATTAAAAATGTGTCATGTATAAACTTTTTACTTCAACCGCACTCTAATTCTCTCATAGAGACTTTTGTTAAATAATTTATTTAGAAAATTAATGAAAAATAAAATAAAAATTACATGCCATTTTCAAAATTAAATAAAATAATTCTTCATAAAATAACCCTAAAATTTAGAAACTAAAACAACATTGAAATCCCAAATTCTTGCTCCAATTTCGATTAATTAAGAGAAATTGTAGTAAATGACAATTTAAGACTTATTGTTTGCAAATATAGCATGTTTTTAAAAATTTTGCGGATATAGCAATTTCTATCGCTGATATCTTATGACGGATAGAAGTCTATCGCTGATCACCTCAGCTTTTTATAGATTTTTGTCCGTGATAATAGTCTATCAGAGATAATAGTCTATCACTGATAGAAGTCTATCAGTGATATAATAAAGTCTATCAGTGATAGAAACGAGTTTTTTTGCCATATTTGCAAAACATTTTAAAATTTGCTAAATTTGCAATTAGTTTGGGCCTGATTGCTATTTGTGCAACCAGCCCTTAAATAATTCTTCATAAAATAACCCTAAAATTTAGAAACTAAAACAACATTGAAATCCCAAATTCTTGCTCCAATTTCGATTAATTGATCCACCATTTGCCACGTAATCAATTTTGGTAGATTTTAATCGATCTTCACACCAACATAGATTATATTCGCATCAATTTCGATATTCCAATTCCTTAAACAAAATGCCTTTCAAAAAAAAAAATTCCTTAAACAAAATTAATAATAGATGTGTTGTAAAAATAAATAAATAATAATAATAATAATAGATGGTAAAAAAAAAATTAAAAAATAATAGTAACAAAAAGTTGTGATAATAGGGCCCTAAGTTATCGTCCTCTACGTTGTTTCCAAATACCCATTTTGGTATTATTGCCAAGTTTCCATTTTCCAATATTATTTTTTAAATTTATTATTTCTCAAAAAATAATAATAATTTTTAAAAAAAATAAATTAAAAGAGGGTTTTTATACTGACATACTGTAGAGCCACCGTTCCCAAGAGTTTACATTAATTGCAAAGACAGAGCGACAGAACAGTGCCCAAAATATTTATTAAAAAAAAAAAAAAAAATCACAATTTTTTTCTAATTTTTAATTGGTAATAATATAAATGTTTGCCTTTGCCGTTTAAATCTCCACCGCCGCCGTGTCCGCCGCCGTCCTCTACCCACTTCCCAAAACTGAACCTTTTTTACTCAGGAAGATGGTGAAATTTTTGGTAATTTTCTAGAGAAAATAAATTAAGGTAAAATAATATTGACCCATTTCATTAAAAAAGAGAAATTCACAAAGAGGGCAAAATGTACCTAAAAATTAAAATGAACATAGAAGGAAAAAAAAAAAAAAACAATTACAAGAGATTGAGCCGGTCCGCCAATATCACCACCACAACCGCCGCCGCGCCACGGTGGTTCAAAGATCAAACGCCGGAGCAGCCACGGAAGAGATAAGCCAGAAGAAGAGTCCTGCAGTTTTTTTTTCTATTTTCCCAACTTTCACCAAACCCAGAAGCTCATTTTTGGCCGTTTGTTTCTTTGCGCCGCCGTAGATCCTGCATTGTTCCGCCGTCTATTGCAGCTGATTCCGCCACCGCCACCGCCAAAACCGCCGCCTTCGCCGCCGCAAGAGGATGAGATGAGACATGTGAGAAGAAAAAAAAGGGGAGGAAATGAGTGAAAGAAGAAGGGAAAAAAGATTTGGGGATATTTTTGTGTAAAAAATAAACTTGAAAAACACTCCAAGATAGAATGTAAATTTGGGGAGTGGGTCAGCTACAAAAGCTTGATGGTCAAAGGAAAATTGAACAAAAATCCAAAATAAAGATGAGAGAAACATTGGGCTTTTGATTTTTTTAATTTCTCTTTTTAGATTTATTTGTTCTTCGGGTAACCACACGAAAAGAACGAAAGTGTAGAAACGAGAGAGAAATTACACGAAGAAAATAATTACTCAAATGAATTTGATGTCTTGAATTGAAAACATTACAAACATTTTATAGGTAAGGAAACACTATACCACTAACGTACAAATTATTCCACTATCATTAATGATAAATTCAATGTTAGTAAAATATATGCTAAAGTACATCAAATCTTGTCACTCAATTATTCCACTAACCTATAAAATGTTAGTAATATTCATAAATTATCCTACTATCATTAATGGTCGGAGCGGGGTGGCGGTGGTCGGGGGCGGGTGGCCGGAGCGCGGTGGCAGTGTCCGACAACGATCGGAGATGGTCGGTGAGAGACGAGGGTGGTCGAAGGAGGTTAGTGGGTGGAAAAAAATTAAAGGAGTAATGTGAGGGTATTTTAGTAATTTTAATACATTATGAGAATTAAATAGGTTTTTCAATTAAACACCTAAAAACATTTTTTTCAAAAGTTAATATCAATTGTTTCATCCAAAATGCATTATTTTAAAAATTCATTATCCAAAAAAATCATTTTGGATAGTTGTCAAACACTCCAATTTATCCCAAAATGATTTTTTTCAAAAATTAAACACTTAGAAATTTAAACCAAACACACCCTAAATTTATCCTATTATGCCACTAAGACATATTCCTCCAAAATATAAGCCACTATCCAAATACATGGCACTAGCCTATGAGACCATAAGATTTGCACTCATTTTTAACACTTCTTATTTTCTCTTTATTTATTTTTTTATAACATGTAGGATTTTTGTCGTAACACGTAGGTCGAGAGATGGAGTCACTTTTTGATCACTAGTTCATACAACATATATGTTATGGTTAACATTTTATTTTATTATTTTTTCCGTTTCTTATAAATGGAGTTTTATATCGTATACAATGATTTAAATGTTGTCTCAATTTATGAAAATGTCGATGAAAATATGGATAAAATGTGGATGTACGTATCTGGAAGATTTTTTAAAATATTTAAATTAATAAATTAACATTTTGCACAAAAATACACCTATTATAATATTATATTCACGTTAGGTTACATTTTGTCATTGTTTTTTTTTTTTTTTTTAATATTTCATCGATTTTGTACCGTATGATGGAAATGTCGATGTCGAACTTATGGCTATGTGGAAATATCGACATGTCGTTGAAAATTTAATACCATGATCCTATATGGAAAGAAGAAAAAAAAAGAGCCGGAGTCAAGAGATGTTGCAAAGTGGAAGGAAAAAATTAAATAAAATGAGAAAATTGTTTATTTATTATTAATTAATAATTATTTCATTTTTTTTAGTACACTCGGGTGGGGGATTCGAAACCTCTTGGTCATCAATACATACATATGACAGTTGAGGTATGCTCGTTTTGTCATTTGGGTCTGCTTTTAACAATGAGTCCGAGTTAAGTTAAATTATAAATTTGGTCCTACTATTTTATTTTATTTTTTTCTGTAAAAATATTTAATTAATGCGGGCGGGGATTGAACTTCATGTCAATTGAGCTATGTTTGGTTTGACATTTCATATTTATTCTTATGATTTAATAAAACTTCATAAATAATCTTTGGGCATATTTGAGAGTGATTTTAAAATTGTTAAAACCACCTATGTCATGTTCAGAATCACTCTCTTTAACCATTCAAAATAATTTTTGATGGTGAAATCACATTTATAAGTGTAAAATCAAACATTAGTTTGTTTTTTAATGATTAAAAATATGTTTTAGAGTGATTTTGAACACGACAAAAATGATTTTAACCAATTTGAAACTACTCCCAAACATGCCCTTCATCTTTGGATAAAATCTTCCTAAATAGTTTAGTAACAATTTAGTATTGGTGCCAACAAGAGCATAGCTCACGGCATGATGTATGGCTTGACGACCCTGAGGTTTTAGGCTCAATCCCCCACTTGAACATGTTGTAAAAAAATAAAATTTAGTTTTAGTAGTTTATAAACACATTTAGTATCTAATCAATTTATTGATTTACCTATTTAAGAAATTCCATTAAATATTAACACAATAAAGTTCACGATAAAATTAAATGGTCACAATTATTTATTTATTATGTCATAATAAGATATAGATGAGTCATTTTTAATTTTTTAACTATCTTTTTAATTTAAAAAATCAATGTTAAATAGAAAAGTAAAACTAACATTAAATTAGACCAATAATAATGACTCGTTTCTTGGAGCGTAATGTCATTTGATCCACATGTTTAAAATGTAAGTTTTTTATTTTACCTTTTTCAGACATTATTAACGGTATGAAATACGTGAAAAGTCTATATAGTACACTCACGTTCATCTTCTCCAAATTCGTGATTCTTACTATTGCGATCGCGGACATTTACGATTTTTCTTCTCTACGAATCGCGATGGCCATTTACTTTATAGAAAAAAAATGACTTTTTACGTGAGAATGATAGTGTTGATGACATCAACAAAATGACAAAAATAACTTGCGATTTTAAAAATCGAATCATTTGATATTATTCGACGACATAAGTCATTGGTGCAAAAACTCAAGTTGTAATCTCATTTGTTCTATTTTGATGTCTAAATTTTTTAATTGGGGTTTACTTTTTCTTTTACTTTTCATATTTACCATAGTTTGATTGTTAAAAAAAGGAAAAAACAAACTTAAATAAAAAAAAAAAGGGAGTAAAAGTTCTAAAATACCCCCAAACTCAAACTGGCCGGATCGGCGTCCCCAAACTTCCCATTTTCAAATTCCGACGTCATTCTGATTCTCAGTCTTCGTTGAAAGTGAAACCAAGCTCCCTTAAACCCTAACAATGGCGAACATAAGTCCCCAGCAGCAACCTCAAATCCACAGGTTCCCGCAATTCAAGTATGTCGATGGCGTTCGGTGGCTGCCACCGCTCTCCGCATTTGGCCGGTTTGCCGTCATTGCCCTTTTCGACTCCGATTCCGATTCATCCTCCATTGAAATTCACTCCCTTACTCAAACTCCGCTGGATATAGCTCCTCATTCGACTTGGACATCACCTTCAAGAGTATCTTCTCTTAAAACCTCTCAGCTCTACCAAAACCCTCTTATTTTCGCTTCGACTTCTACAGGTTCTGTTCATGTGTTATCTGTCGAGCAAATGGATGCGTCGCTCGATTCCGAGCTCTCGGTGCCTGAGAAGATATTGCACGACGGACCTATTTCCTGTGTCGATGTGATGGATGGTGGAGGTGAATGTCTGACTGTTGCGGAAGATGGACGGGTGAATTTGGTCAGCGTTGGGGAATCTGGATTGAATTATCGTCGGATTTTTGATAGTAATGGCTTGGTGTCGTATACTGCAACGAAATGGGCTTCCCCCACTGAGTTTGCGACTGGAGGTTGTGGGTTTAGCTTGCAATGGTGGGATCAGAGGAAGCCCGGTGGAGCAGTTTCTCAGTTTAAGGGCGACTGGTATGTGAATTTCTTTATCTCATATACATTTGAACATTTAGCATCTAGGACTAGGATAGAGTTGTTGGAAAGGAAAGACCCAGCTTTCTGAAATTAAGGGTTGTGGGTTGTATGAGACTGTCTTGCTACACTACGATTGTAGAAAATTTAAGAAGTCATAGCTGCTTGTATGTAGTGTAGATGAAAGAATAATTGGTTCTTAAAAATATTCTCTGGTTTGACTATAAAAATTAGGAAATGAAAATGATAGAATGAAATCTTCAAAAGAATATGGCGCTGATGTTGATTAACAGATGTACTGAATTCCTTTTTCTGTGGCAATGTTGCAGGGCTTCTGGTATTGTTCACTGCATTGACATTCATCCATCGCGAAAGCATACTTGTTTGGTAAAATTTGTTCCCTTCCTTTGTTTTCTTTACATGATACTTAAGCAGTCTTAGTCACGTATGTTTCTATAAACTCTGAAGAAGATCTGTGACTGCAAACTTGTGCTTTCTTTTCAATTTTTTTTTTTTTTCGGTCCTAAAACTTTGTGAGCGATATTTACTTTACTTTCTACCATTCAGTTTGAGTTATAGTTGCTAAATGAGACATTCGGAAAACTCCTCTTAAGTCTTCTCGATCTAACCCTTTCAGTAGATTACTTAGGCAAAGTTATTGAGCTAATTAATTTAAAGAAACGTATGGTTGTTATGTGTTAACTTTTCGGTGAGTTCAGGTCAGTAGTGAAACTGGTTTTCCAACCTCAGTATCATCACTTTATAGAAGTTTTTAATGGTTCTATTTTCCTTGTTTACGGTTGCCACCATTTCATGTTGTTCCATCTTTCTTATGAGCTACGATATTTTTTTTTTTTTTTGAAAGTATGAGCTACGATATTAGTGTGCTTAGTATTCCCCATGTTAGGCAGGAGGCTCTTTTGGTACTGTCTTTGCCTGGGATTTGAGGTGGCAACAGCAGCCTATCATTCTTTCTGGTCTAGAAGGGAGCAAAACATCAAATCTTTTGCCATGTGAAAGTGAGGTTTGGGAGGTTCACTATGATCCTTATATTAAGTCTGGCAACGTAGGTGGCATGTCATCTTCACAGATTTTACCTGCTATGATCTGCTCTGAGGATGGGATTTTAACTAGTACTGAACAAGGTATGAACTGGTCCTGTAGCCCTGTTTTGTTGGTGGGCTGGAGACCAACTATCCTTTATCCAAAGTCTGTTGGTTGCTTCATATGCTAATATATATGTAGTTTTCTTTTTCTTTCTGTTATCTAATGCCTATTAGCTATCTTCTTATTCCTATCAAAAAAAAAAATCTTGTTATTGTTAAAAGATAGAAAAAAAACCCTCTGTTCCATTTGCCTAAACTGGCTCCACTTTTCTATTTATGTGACTTGTAGGCAAGCCGCCTGTGGAGCTGCTGGCAGAACCTTGTGCAATTAATGGTTTCGACATTGACCGTCAACACCCATCAGTAAGTTGCTCACATACTATTTTATGCGAACTTGTGTTGTCTATTTTATTTGTTATGAGGGTAAAATATCTAGTTTTTACTGAAAGTGTGTGTTGTCCCTATCTGTGAAAATAAGCGTCGCATCTAAAAGCTTTGAACATAAATGCTGTGAGGGTTTAAGACGGGGTGCCTATGTTTTGAGACTCTCTAAATATGCTATGCAGGAAGTGATATGTAATTTGGAGTGGGAATCCGTGGCTATCCTCTCAAGACCTTGATTTTCAGAAGTCATCATCTTTTCCAAATTTGGTTCCAATGCACTATATCAATCCCTTTAACGACGTAAGGATTTCTATATCTGTAGCTTTTTACCCCTCATTTGAGTGCATGCAATTTCTTAGTATTAGGCTCGTACAATTTGGGGCTGTAGCTGGGTTTGGTTACCACATAATTGGAACTCAATTTTGATATGGATTATCATACTGGTCTGTGACCATATCTGAGTGATATGTATGATGTAATTTTGCATAGTATTTATATGTAGTCAATCCGTTCTTCATTCTACTCAACTTGACGTTTTCACTTTTTAATTTTTATTATACCAATCAGATTAGCTTTCTCCCAATTAAATGTTGCAGAATGTAAAGTACTTAGCTCTATTGATTTTTTTTAATTGACATTATTATTTTATTAGTTGTTGAGATTGAATTTTAGATTGGCAGACGGAGGTATTTTGTTGAGTACTTTTTTTTTTGTCGAGTACAAATTGTTGCGTGATTTATTGCGTACCGCAAGTGTACGGGTCAAGTTTTAATATAGTGATTTAAGTAAAGAGTATCGTCCACAGGATTGGTTTTCTAGATCAATTGAGTACCGTAGGTACTAACCACAAATTTTATTTAGACTATTAAGACTTTGAAATTGAGTAAAAATTAAATGATTGAAAAGTAATGGGAAACGTTTAGGAGAGAAAACCTAGAGAATTGATTTCATCGAATAGATTCATGCTCAATTAATCTATTAATCCAAAAAATAGTCATGCATACAATTATAAGCCAAGAAGTACAAAACTCATAAAAGACTCGCTAGAGCTCTATTAATTCTCTTCTCTTAATATAAAACCAACATGTCTGTCTAGTTTTAATAGAAAAGAAAGGCATTAAGCAACTTCTATTATCGGCCTCTAAGAGAATTCTTCATTTTCATGCAAGAATTTACAAGTGGTCAAGTGTTTGAGTTCTACTCTAAAATCTACTCTTTCAAGCTAGAATTAAAGCAATCAACAATTTATACTTTGACCAAAAGATAAAAGCATTAAGCAAACAAACACAAGAACAATTGTTGCAATTTGAAGAACATTAGATTAATCAAACATGAAAACTAAAACGATTACATCAATCCCCTAAGTAAAAGTCTAGCTACTCATAATCACTAAAATCATGCTTAGACAATGTTTAGAATCCATAAGTTGGCTCCCCCGTCGAATGGAGACCCCCATCAAGATTTCTTTTGAAAATCGTCAATGCGTCAATTCTCCCATGTGTGTAGAGATTTCTTCAAATGTCGGATTAACGAAATGGGTAGTTTTTCATCTTCTCTTTTTCCTCTATTTTTTCTGTACCTATTTAGTAAGAATTATGTAATAAATTTCAAGTTAATTTGTGATCTTCTACTGTTGGAATTATCACCATGCTAATCATGGTTGTTCATTTTATGTTTATATAATGTTAAACATAATTTGTACACTTGTGTTTTTATGATTATCGATATTTTAGTACACTTTTATCTAATTATGAGATGAAACTTGTTTGGGAACTCAATTTTAAGTTAGATTCTTATTTAATTCGTTTCTTTTTAATTTTCTTTTTTTAGCTTTAAAATAATTTAGCTATTATAAAATTATTTGATCAGTCATTTTTATTTTCTATTTTGAAGATAAAACATGTATGGAAATTGGGGAAAGTGCATGTTAGAGAGAACTAGTAAAAGAAAATATGATGAGAGAAATTAGAGGTTCTTTTCATATAGCATTCTAGATTGGGGGAATTGACATGCATTATGCTCTTTTCACACAATAAATCATTGAACCAAAAAAATGATAATACATAAAACTTCCTTACAAGCAATCAAATTTCATTTTTCAAGGAAAAAGAAGTTGAAAAACTAACGAGAACTAGCTGGAGTCTCTTCATCTTGACCGCCGCCCACATGATATTCATATGAACTGTATTTGGTAACAGTATGGGCTATCAAAAGCCAAACATGAGTGATCAATTCACCACCTTGTCTGATGTGTTCTGAATGATATTCCATTTCACATTTACTTGCAGCATATCCCAACATCTCAACCCACATACTACCAATTAGCTTCCATCTGTCTTCATTGCTTAGAGTCAATAAGCTATCTGCAAGTTCTTTTACATCGTTTAGCAGATGCCAATTCCCTACAACTACTTTCTCTGCTTCTGATTCAGGTGGTTCATGTGGCTCCTTTGCATGAAGAATACCTTCTTTCTGTGAACGCAAAAGCTCGTTGCAGGCGTCCTCTTTGTTTAGACTTCCAGTTCTCGTGAACCTTCCGAGCTTCACGCATGAATGGTCAAATATAATATCTCCAGTTGTTGTTGATAGCACGTGGGAACGAGTCACCAAAAGGTACATCATATAATCTGATAGATTCATTATAGCTTCCATTTTAGTACCTTCAGTAATATCACGAAATTGTTGGATGTGATAGAAAATATTTGTTGTGATGTGCCATACGAAGATGCTCTTATCAAAAGGTCTTTTGCATACAGTCGTTTCAAGTGCTTTGATCAAGTTGCTTTCATTGTTGAGTTTGAGTTTCGTTTGGTACCTTTTGATTGTCCATTCGCCTCTCTGTTCAAATTCTTCTTGTCCTTTGATCGCCTCTATCTCTCTAAGTTCCGCAACCACAAGTTCTTTTACTTTTGGATGGACATCAATTCGTTCCAAACTCCTTTGCTTTCGGAGTTTCATATCCATGCCCCCATATCGGAGGATTTTGATTCTGCTGTAGTTCCGATGTTTGGTTTGCAAGCAGAAATCTAAAAGATTGAACTGCCCCATTGTGTTAGACCACCTTCTCCAAGTTGCTGACTGAGGGGCTAGAGATTTCAAGAAACCCTGTAGGATAGGAAAAGTTTCTTGGTGCCTTATCATCTGTACTATAGCCCAATCTGAGAATGGTAGTCTCAAGATCTGATAAACCTCAAGTATCAAAGATGCTATCAACACAAAATGGATGAAGCCAACACTCATATTATACACAAATGCATCCTTAAACAAGACAGAAAATCCACATAGCGTGGCAATCACGCTAAGCAAGCTAATAAAACGAAGAATTAAACCCTTACGTGTATATATAACAGGTGCCTTAGTGTAGAGTGCATCATACATGAAACCCAATTCAGAATCTGTAATTTTGAACACTTCTTCATACTCACAATCATCGATGTTTAGTTTTCGGAAATCACAATCAGTTGGAGGATAGTAAAGCCAATTCTCAAGATGAGGTTTTAGGCAGCAAAATCTATAGTAAGCTCTTAGGATCAATCTTGCCTCTGGGAGTTCATTCTCTCCCTGTGGCAATTTGTCAAACAAACAAGCTACTTCATGATATTTGAAGAAATCTGCAATTGTGAAGCCGAAGTTGCCATTGAGTGCTGATTTTAGAGCCCAGGAAGTCTCACCATACTTGATTATCCCAGCCAAAGACATCGAAATGTAAAGCAACGATGTTTTGGAATCTGTCCACGACCTTATAAGAATGTAAAACATAATTCCCACTTGGATCACCATGCTGAAAACTTGCCTCACTCCTAGTTGATTGTCTTCAATTGAGTAGGCTGTGATTGTATCTGGATTTCCTATTTGCATGAACATCAAAGGAGCCAACAACGTCTGAACTTGGGTGTGTGTGTTGCGCTGGGAGTGGCCTATCTCGATTGTCGTGAGCTTGCCGAGAACAACAGTTGCAATTTTAGCAGCAAATAAGTAGGAAAACCAAACAGTTAAGCTGAGCTTATAACCTGGTGTGTGCCTTCTACGACTTCCATTGAAAGTTAAGATAATTTGGAACACGAAGTTTGCCAATACTAGCAACTCAATGCCCCAGTAATTCCATAGGAAACTGATATGTCCCGGTAAAAATTCTATGAATATGTCAGTAAACATAGTGCCTTCTGTCTCTTTATAATAGATATGTTGAAAAGAAGTGAAGAATACTTGAAAACTGCTAGAAGATAGAACAGAATTCCATTGTTATCCCTGAAATCATAAAAAGCTATGTAAGAAGTTGAACAAAACTTATATTCTCTGTCCTTGCAGTTAAACTTAAATAAATATAGGGAAAAATACTGTTTTGGTCCCTGACCATAGTTTCTATCTTGTCCATAAGTTTCAAAATGTTTCATTTTTACCCCTGAGTTTTGAGTTTGATTTTCATTTAGTCCCTAAGTTTCTAAATGTTACATTTTTACCCTTGAGTTTTGAGTTTAGTTTCTATTTGGTCCCTAGATTGTACACTTTTGCCCATGAGTTGTCACTAATGTTTGGTGTTAACTTTCCGTTAATTAATTGAAAATAATTAATATGTGAAATTTTTTTAATTAGTTTTAATACTGATGAAAAACTAGTGGAAAGTGAAAACTAGTTTAATTATAATTAATTTAATTCTTTTAAATTACTTAATAAAAAATTCACACAAGTGACCGTAAGTGAGCATTAGTAACAACTTTGGGATAGAAGTGTGAAATTTTGAAACTTCGGACCGAATGAAAATTAAACTCAAAACTCATGAAACCTAAGAACCAAATGGAAACTAAATCAAAACTTAGGGGTAAAGGGTAACATTTTGAAACCTAAGGACCAAATGAAAACTATACTCAAAACTCAGAGATCAAAAATGTAATTTTCTAAAAAATATATAAATAAAAATAAGTATAAAACCTTCATCTCTCTCTCTAGTCTCTATATGTATTTATACTTTTGAAAGGCCTCCATCTCTATATTTGAATGCCAAGAAAGAAGAAAGAAGCTGGAATTGAAGGTCATACCTGAAGAGATAGCCTGGAGGCTTCAAAAAGAAGAAAGCTCCATCTCCAAAACCCGAAAAATGAATACGAATAAAACAGTCCAAAGAAGCTAATGAATTTAGAAAGCTACATCACATATATAACAAGAAAGGGGCAATCTTCCCCGACATACGCTTAAGTTGCAAGCAAAATTTCTGACCTTTTAGTTTTCTCATGTATCTTATAAGAAATTGGCATCTTCACTGCACATTCCTTTCAAAAGAATAAGAATTGCTTACCTTGGAGATAACTTTTGGCACCTTATTGTAGTCCAAGCAGCATAGTCTGTAGTCTGAAAGTTCTTTTAAAACTAGTTTTAAAATCTGTTAAAACCCACATGGGAAAGCTTGTGAAATAGGAGCATTATGTTATTATTTTTGCAGTTATTTTTTTATTCTCTTTATCTTTAGAAAAATTGAAGATTGTTACAAGGAATATGGCATGGCTCAGAATATTTAGAGTAAATACCTCTTTGTAATATTTGTCATGGAGGAACTATAATAAAATCTATGGAAAAAAGGAAGGGTAGATGTTTTTTAAATCTATCACAAACTGAAGTATTCTTCATGTTTTATTTCTAAACTAAGCAATCATTACTGATTATATATTATGTGGGGTGAGGGATTGAACCTCTGACCTCTTGGTCGAGGATACGTGTTTTATGTCAGTTGGGCTATGCTCACGTTGGCCCAATCATTACTTATTAATTATTATACATTATGAGTGATTCAAACCTCTGACCTCTTGGTCGAGGACACGTGCTTTATGCCAGTTGAGCTATGCTCATGTTGACGGATTACACATTATGTTTCCATTGACGTAGCTAAGAATAAGACCAGTCACGTTGAAGTGATGCAGTTAAAAACTGCATTAGCCTTGTTTTTCAGTTTTCAAGATTCGTAGCCTTTTACTGATAGCTTCTTCAGAAGCCTAAGGAATAAAGGGTGCTTAAAGTCATTGCTTGTGATTAAGTGATTGCTTAAAGCTTGAGTACCCTTCACAAAACCTAGCAGGAATCTTAAGTTACGGTTTCACTTTCAACGAGTGTGGTCGAAATTCTCGAGAACGTCTACTCTGATTACTTGTGATGGTTGTTTTACTTTTAGCTTTTTGATACTCTGATTCAAAACTATGATTGCTGGATGATTACTTGTGATGATTGTTTTACTTTCACCCTTTTGATACTCTGATTCAAAATGTTGAAAGTAGATCAAGATAGTTTTTGAAAAATTCTCCCTTTTAAATATTAGCCCTCGTTTTTGTATCCTATATTATCAAGGTATTTACCTGTTTGTGATTCTCTTTTAGTTATCATGCTAATTTTTAGCTTCGTTTTCTTATTAAAAAAGATTCCTTTCAAGTTTGTTTGTATGCCAATTACAGGTTTCAGTGTTAGGAATCTCGGGATATACTTTGAGAGAGATTATTTAACTTTAGATCTGCTTTAGTGAAAAACAGTCACAAGTGGGCAGCCTTATCAACTTTTTACGCGCTGTATTTGATAACCATTTAATTTTTTGTTTTTAAAAATTAAGCTTATAAACACTATTTATTTATTTTTTTTATTTATTATTATTTTTTTTTTTTTTGGCACGTTTTCAAAATTCAAACTAAGTTTGAAAACTAAGGTTCCGATTGATAACTATTTTGTTTTTAGTTTTCAATTTTTAAAATTTAGGCTTGTTTTCTCTTAATTTCTTTACTATGGGTTACACTTTATTTTAGAGAAATATTTGGATTCTTAGTCAAATTTAAAAAACAAAAGTTTTTTTTTTTTTTTTTTTTTTTCAAAATTGACTTGATTTTTGAAAATATTGGTAGAAACTAGATAACAAGATAAAAAAAGTTATAGGTGGAAGTAGTGTTTATAAGCTTAATTTTTAAAAATCTAAAGATTTAAAAACTAAATGGTTATTAAACGGGCCTAAAAAAAATATTTTTTAAAAACTTGTTTTTGTTTTTGAAATTTGTCAAAGAATTCAAATATTTTTTTAAGGATAGATGAAAACTATTATAAAGAATTGTGAAAAAACAAGTAAAATTTTTAAAAATCAAACTCTAGGTAGTAGGTAGTAGGTAGTAGGTAGTAGGTAGTAGGAGGAAGGGCTTTGAACATCTAATCTTCATGGTATAATATAATGTTCCATTAAGTTAGCTCGATTCTAGTTGATTGAACGTTTCTCTGTTAGTAATGTATGAATTATGAGCAAGAGGTTTTAAGTTCGAATCACTCTTTCCCGTGTTGTTAAAAAAGAAAAAAAAAAATCTTTTAATTTAGGTTCTCATTTTATTTTAGTTTGTATTTTTAAATATCTAAATTTAGTTTTTATTAAATTTGGTAAAATAGTAATAATAATTTTTATTCAAGAAAATACAATTTGAATATGCTTCTAAAATTTATATAGGGAAACCTATTAGAGATTTTTTCTTTCTTTTTAAATTTGATGATAATGATTAATTTTAAGATATGGAAAGTAAGGGAAGTAAATTTGGACATTTTATTATACATGGATTAAAATAAAACTAGTCTCAAACTATATGGATCAAAAAGAATTTTAAGCATTTTTATAATATAATAATTGCATGAATTGTTATATTATAAAAATAATAATTCACGGTTATTTTGAAGTTCTATGACAAAAATAATATATATATATATATATATATATATATATATATTTTATCATCCATTTGTTTTTTCCTTTGGACAAATTATTATCCCTTTGTTTTGCCTTGATATTATTTGTTTTTTTAAGACTAAAAGATTGTTAGATAACGATACAGATTTTTTTTAGATATTTTTTCCTAAAAATATATTTAAATTCTTAGACAATTTTTTTTAAAAAAATAAGTTTTTATAATCACTTATTTTAGTTTTCAAAATGTGGGTTAGATTTTGAATACAATTTTAAAGGTGGAAGTGGAGTTCATACGTTTGATTTTTAAAAATAAATCAAATAAAAATGAGGGAAACGAGCCAATACGTTCATTAAAGATAATTAGAGAGAGAGAAATAGGTGAATTATGATTAAGGGGAAAAGACAATATATAAAATTATTTCAATTATATAGTCTTTAAAATATATATATATATATATATAGGGCTGGTTGTAGCAATCAGGCCCAAACTAATTACAAATTTAGCAAATTTTAAAATGTTTTGTAAATATGGCAACAAAAATTTGTTTCTAATAGACTTCTATCAGTGATAGACTATTATCACTGATAGACTTTTATCAACTTTTATCACTGACAAAAATCTATAAAAAGCTGAGGTGATCAGCGATAGACTTCTATCAGCCATAAGATATCAGCGATAGAAATTGACATATCCGCAAAATAACATGCTATATTTTTAATTATCTTATTTTAAATTGACATCTGTTACAATTTTCCTATATATATATAATTTAATTAAAAAAAGATTTCTTTTCTTGTGGTTGTTTTTTTTGTCTTTTCATTTTCATGTCGCTCCTTTGTAAAAGTCTAGTGTTTTTTTTTTTTTTTTTTTTAAAAAAAATAAAAAATAATAGTTAAATGATAAAAAGTTGGTAAATGAATGTATTCTTACCTTCAATGAGATTAAAGATAATATTTCTAAGGAAGAAGCATGCAAAACCAGAAAGTTATTCTTACCTCGTACGAAAAAAATGGTGCTATATGTTTTCTAAGTAATAAAATTTACAGCTACTTTTTTTTTTTTTAAGGGAAAAATATTTTAATATTAAATTCAAGTGTTTCATATTCAAGACAAAAATATTGATATCCATAACAATATCGGTAATTCAAATTTACTAATATATATCAAAGCATATTTAAAAAAAAATCATGGATATCGAGAAAAATAAATTTGTGTTTTTTTTTTTGGGTGAAACTATAGGAAAAACTTATTTAGGTAATAAATTAAAGCATATATATAAATAATTATATAAATAGTAATACAATAATAGATAATATTGAAGACGGAACAATGAATATGAACTTGAATACTTGATTGATAAAAAAAATCTAGAAAATAAATAATTAAAATTCAAATATATGCATTTATACAATAATAAATAGTCTTGGAAGTTAAAAATTAAATATGAACTTGAATAATTTATTGATAATACAATATTAAGATTATGTTTTTTTTTTTTGGGATATTACTCCAACATAAATATAATTGATTTGGTAATGACAGACGTGACAGTATTGCTCGTGATTCATTCCATCATTAAAAATAAATTAAATGTCATAATACTAAAAAAAAAAAAAAAAATGCATTCAAAATATAGTATTAAAAATAGAATCCAACTTCAAAAGAAAAGGAGAATTAAAATTTTGTATAAGACATAAACATAAAAAATATCAAATATATGTTCTAGTTTTTCTAAGGTAAAGATAATTTATTGTATTATATTTAACAATCAAAATTCGTAACATGAGCATATGACATATTGTATAGTGACTCTATTAACTAACCAAAATGTCATATATTTGATAAAACAAAACAACAACAATGAAAATTGATATATTATAGAATTTTATCTCTGCATTCCATGCTTCCTAAAAAAACTCTCAAAAGGTCACTCAGCATAGAATTGTTTCAAGTTATACACGGTTTATCTTTGAAATTCCTATGTAGATTGAAAAATAAATGTGTTGTTGGTATAGACAACGATTTAAGCATGTTTGTTTAACTTTAGGATCTCTGGTTCGGATGGAGTGTCAGTTTATTTCATGTCTCTTTCCTCTACTCGAGTGTCACACTAGTAATCTCTGAGGTTCAAATCTCTATAACCCGGTACTCAATAAATTAAAAAAAAAAATGAAAAATGAAAACCATTTATGTGGACAAATAGGGGCATGTTTGGGAGTGATTGTTGAGTTATTGATTTTAGGGGAAGAGATTTAATTACAATTGATTTTATAAAATTGATTACTATATAATCATTTTAATGTTTGGATTGAAATTATTTTTATATGATTAGAAATGATTTTGAATTATTAATGCGTGAATTCTTTAGAAATAATTTTAAAATTACTAAATTTCTAAAAAAATGGAATTATATTTTGAGAAATTATTTAAGTAAATAATTATTTAACTATTTAATAAGTAATTATATATATATATTTTAAAATTAATATCATTACAATTTTTTTATTTATTTTAAAATATATACTTTTATTAATTTATATTTTCATTTTAAAATATCAACTAAAGATTTAAAAGTATATACATTTTTGCAAAATTAAAAAACAAATTAAAACTAACAATGGGAGTAGCATTCTTTGGATTCCAACCAAAGGGGAGGCAAACTGACACCTTTATGTTACTTTACCAACAAAGCAAAAAATATAATTAGTACCAAAAGTACATAAAGTTTTATATATATCTGTTCACACGAGAGTTCGACGAAGTATAGAGATTCGAACACGTGTAAATGAATTTGATTTTGTATTTAATTGTATTGTATGTATCAGTGCGTAGGATTACAATCTCTAATGTTTGATCATCTGATTTTCTCTCTTAAATGTAACGTACTCGAGGGCTTCGCAGCTTGTTCTCGAGGTTGAATCTTCAGCTTCGCGTAGCGGTGGTGATTCTCTCTCTTAAATGTAACGTACTCGACTTCGCGTAGCGGTGGTGATTCTCTCTCTTAAATGTAACGTACTCGAGGGCTTCGCAGCTTGTTCTCGAGGTTGAATCTTCAGCTTCGTGTAGCGGTGGTGAAGTTTTTAGGTGTTTGGTCT
Source organism: Herpetospermum pedunculosum (assembly GCA_028017165.1). Taxonomy (NCBI): domain Eukaryota; kingdom Viridiplantae; phylum Streptophyta; class Magnoliopsida; order Cucurbitales; family Cucurbitaceae; genus Herpetospermum; species Herpetospermum pedunculosum. The sequence goes on from CM051529.1 coordinate 61,428,903, forward strand.
TCAAGTGACGTTCAGTCTTCAGGATTCAAAGAGTCTTTCGTTGTTTGAGAATTCTCTCTGAGTTCTTAGGAGAAAAAAATTTCTGAACCCTAAAAATGAAAATGAACTCTCTATTTATAGAGTTCTCATGGGCCTGGTGGGCTTGGGCCTGTATCCAATGAGCTTGGGCTTTGGGCCCAATGGGCTTGGGTTTGAACCCAATGGGCTTTTGCATCTTGAGCCCAATGGGTTTGACCTTTGGGCCAAATTGTCTTTTGCATATCTTTCTGGCCCGATTCGATTTCGAGCCCAATTGCAGTTTGACCGAATTTGCTCGGTCAAGTCTATCTGATCCCCGGTCGTGATGGAGACACGTGGCGACCGTTGATTGGCCGAAATTTCTCGGTCAACAATATCAATTTCCGTATTTTTTAATTTAAATTAATAACCATTTCAAAAATAAATTTCTCACCATCACTCACCAAAAATCACTAGAAAATCACCTTCTATGTGATTGACCGGGAATCACTCAAAGTGATTTTTGATTATTCAAAAATCACTAATCACCTTTTGCCAAACATCACAATTTTAAGATAAAAGTGATTTTGGGCATGGAAAAGTTCCCAAACATGCCCTTGGTATTCTAATTCAACATGACTTTGGGTAGCACTTGAATCCAAACAAAAACAGATAAATCCAAAATCTGTTATTTTTTTAATTTATTTTTAATATTTTGAAAATCCAAACTCTGTGATTGGTCACTTGTGATAATGATGGTTGATGTATGCTTATGTGGACCAATGAGCGATGAGGTCCCACATTAAGAAATCACATGACGTCCGCATCTGATTGCTTCTCTCAAAGAAACATTTAAATCGCCATCCACGTGTCAGTCTCTCAATTGGGAAACTGTGGGTCCCCACATATATCCACTAATCCGAATCTGTCTGCCAGCGCACCCTGCACTACACATTTCTAAATGACATAATTACCCCTTCAAGACTTTCATTTACCAGCCTGACCGCTCCCATTATATAAGGGCATTCTAGTAACTCCCTTTTTTCTTTCTTCTTTTTTCCTTTTTTTCAAATGAGAATTATATTCTCTATTAATTAATTGGTTCTCGCTATTTTTGTTTAGGTTAAATATATAAAATGTTTTTTTTTTATTTTTTTTATTTTGTAAAAATAATTTATTACGAAAAGTAAGCAAAAGGATCCCACAAGTCTGGGACAAGGCACTCAAGAGCACATCAAGTAAAAACTAGAAATCACATTAAAAAAAACAAATCCCAAAGAAAAACACTAATAAACATAGGGGTTGTTAATATCCTCAACTATGAGCCACATCTATAAGTCATATCAGCCTGGACACTAATAAGAACAGACGATCGATGACTAGTTCCATGAACACGAGAGTTACATTCTCTCCAAATATGGTAGATAGCAGCGCACCAAGCAAACCTCCAAACATGACGCCTGCAAAAGGCACCTCGCCCCATGCTACAAATCCAAGTCATCTCAGTAGACCAAACAACTATACGATGAGAGGAGCGCCCCCACCGTAAAAGCCCCGTCCACACCTGTTACTGAACGAACATTAAAAAAAAAAGATGATCTCTCGTCTCCAAGGCATCTGAACACAACACACAATCCGACGGGATCAAGGGATCTCAAGCATGGAGACGGGCCCTAGTATATAAACGATCCCGAACCACCAACCACACAATAATGAAGTGACGAAGGATATTACCTTCAAACCATAATAAATTCGCCCAATTCACATAATCATAAAATGCTTTAGGATCTTAAGCATTTTTCAATTTCATCATCAATATTTTTTAATTTTATCTTTTATGTGTTTAAGTTTTCAATTAAGTTATTCCATAGTAGAATAGTTAAATTTTGTTAACACGAAATTCAAATGTTATTAAACCATTTTTTTATTGTCAATTCCAACTACCAAGACATCAATTACTATTTTAAAGGTTGATAAACTCCATTTTTAATATATATATATATATATATATATATATATATTTTTTTTTTTAATGTGAACATAGTTTAGTGCATAAGATATCAATTACTATTCTAAAAGTCGATAAACTCCACTTTTAAATTATTGAACTAAAAAAATTATTGTTGTTGTTACGAGGAGATATTGATCGGGTGAGGTCAGCATGACACCAACTCGTAATGTTACGCCTATATCACATACTAATTCTCAAAATCGGAGGTTACTAAATTCGATTTGGGTCTGACAGGGGGACACGATTGACCGGGTAGTCACATTCGTGACAACACCCACGCAATCATGCGATCGTCGCGCGTTCAGATGTGCAACGATCGACCAACGCTATCCCATGTGCTCAGTTTGACAAACGACGACATTCCTCTCATCATCATGAGAGGGGTTGTCGATCCTAATTGACACGTGCACCCCATACACCACTATACAAGGAAGCATCATCCTTCTTTATTGAGTAAGTGAAATTCTCTACTCAAAGGCAACACTTGCTAATCAAACTTCTCTTTGACTTTTCACAACCCTCTGACTAACTTAAGCATCAGAGTGTGTTGGGCCGAACCCCCACACTAGTGCAAGTTTACTTCTGTTCCTCTTTGCAAGTCCGCTCAGAACTCCAGTGATCGAACCAGATCGACCTGAAGGGAGGATCCAGATTCTTCCATCAACAATTGTCTTATTAGTTAATATCAAATACTTGAATATTTGAATATGTCATATCAATAACATAATATTTTAATTTTTCTTTTTTTTCATTATAACTTGGTTGAGAAAATTTAAGAAAGGTTAAGTAAACTTGAGAATTTTAATATACTAAAAGGAATTGAGAATGACCATAACAATGGCCATTTTGTTTCGTTCACTATTTTTTTTTTTGTTCTTTTGTTCATCCTTTTTTGTTTACTTTCTTTCAACAAAAAAATAAAATAAAAATATGTTTTTATTTTTTAAAAGAAAAATCGGCAATCCCTATTGATCATATATAGAAGGAAAATCTCGTACTGAATTTGTTTTCTTTTTTTTTTTATGCAAACACATGTATTTTCTCGACTTTTTTTTTTTTTTTCGAGACTTGTTTCTTTTACTTTTTAAAGAGTCATTTCAAAATCTTAGCTAATTTTCTTTTTTCAAAAACAAAAATTTGACGGAATAAAAAACGAATTTCGAAAAATAACTTTTAACCTTTCAACTTTACTTAAAATATTGCCAACACCAGTATAGCTCAACCAACATAATGTAGGACCTCTTATTAAGAGGTCACAAGTTAAATTCTCCCACCCCACATGTTATAAAAAAAAAAAACAAAATAAAAAAATAGCTATAATTTTTTTTTTTTTTTTGTTTAAATGCTATCAATTTTATACCAAATATATATTTTATCATTTATTACTCCTATGACCATAAGACAAAAATTGTAACAATTATTCAAGTTTAAGGTACAATTTGAAGAAATTAAAAATTTAGAGTAAAAGTTGATACAACTTGCTAAATTCAATTGTAACCATACAAATTGAAACAAACAATAGAGAAATTAAAGATAATAAAAATGGAAAATGAAGTATCTAACAATAACTTATTGTCACAAAGTTAAATTGAGTTATGCTGTTGAAAAAAAAAACTTGAATTATTCATTTCAAGATATAACAAATAAATCAAAATGTTATATAGCTTAAAAATACTTATAAGGCATCTCTCCAATTCCCAATCAAGTTGAATCACTTCTATAATTCAAAGCACTTTAAGTTTTTATTTTTTATTTTTTTCAAGAGCAATTTTATACCTAAATATCATGATTTTAAGGGAGAATCATTTTTTTTTGGGTCATATCAAAGCACTCTCAAAATTACTTAATTCAATTTAAATAAACACATAAAAAAAAAGTTCTAACTATATAGTAAAATGGTATAACATTAGATAATTCATTTATATAGATTCATACAAATTTTCTTCGATTATTAGTGTTCTACACTTTGTATTATTTTTAAATTTTTCTATTCAGTGTAATCTCGGTCCATTCATGCACCGATAATTAAAGATATTGTCAATAACAACTCAATATTCGTAATTCCTTTGATACAACGACAATCACTCTTCACATGCTTCCTTTCAAGGCATTTCTCAAATTATTTATGAATATTACCAAAAAGAAAAAAAAGAAAAAATTCCTACCTATTTTTGTCTATTTCCATCCTTTTTTCTTACAATAGAACTCATGAGAATATTCTTAATTTCTAAAATATAAGATTGGTGAAATAAGAAATAGAAGGACAAAATATATTTTTATATATATATAAAAAAAAACAAAGACAAATTATCTATTTATAATCCAACCGCACGTGCCATCGCACGTGAATGTCGCCGTCAAATTAGACTCCCCGAACGGCGTTAAGATTTTTCCCAAATCTCTCTCTCTCTCTCTCTCTCTATATTTATCTTTCTCTCTCCTATTTTTATTTTTCTTTCTAAAAAAAAATTAAAGCTAAAATAAAATAAAAAATAAGAAAATAAAAAAAAAAAAAAAATTGTGGAGCTTTCAGAATCTCCGTCGTCTTTCGTATTCCTATCCATTTCGTTCACAGATCGTCGTTCTAGGGTTTCGTTCCTGTATTAATTTTGAAGCTCTCTTTGGATTTTTCCGCCATTGATTTCTGAAAAGGAGGGAAGAATTTGATGGTGCAGTTGATGAAATCCGGGAATCGCTCTCTCGAGCCGGATATGGCGTCGTTTCGGGACAAGTTGCCGGTGAAGCTTGAGATCGAGGACTCTCTTGAAGAGGAGCATGCTCCGCTCTCCAAGCGATCGAGAACGGCGACCACGTTTTCACCGGTACGTGGAATCGTATTTTTTTTTTTTTTATTCTGCTTGGTTACGGAGATTTGGTGGGAGGGATAATTTTTGATCGTTGAAACTAATTTGAGAAGATGAATGATTTGTATTTGACCTACGAAGTTGAACATTGATCGTGTTCTTCTTTTTTTATTTTTATTTTATTTCATGGAGATTGGTCTTCTGTATGCTTTTTGTGGTATCCGAGTTGTGTGATATATGAGAATGGAAAAATGGAAATGAAAATTTCTGCTCATTCTCTTTGATTGTTAAAAAAAGTTGTGATTTTTTCATCACTTGAAATGATTTTGATTTTTTGTTTGCGGTTTTTGCATGATCTTGTCAAACGAGAAGCAACAGAGTGATGATACCGATGATTTTCCTGTACCGCCTTCACAATACAATCCGCTTGATGAGCCCAGTCCTCTTGGTTTGCGGTTGAGGAAGAGTCCTTCACTGTTGGATCTAATTCAAATGAAGCTTTCTCAATCGACTGCTGCTTCAAGTGATGTGGGGGAATGTGAAAGCTTCAACTCTTCCGTTAGAAATGAAGATAAAAGTACTGCTGCTGTTCTGAGCTCCACTGACAAGCTGAAGGCTTCAAACTTTCCTGCAGCGCATTTACGAATCGGTGGTTGGGAGGTATAATCGATCTCCCCTGTGCATCTAATGATTGGAAAATGTTGTGGATATCAAGTAATTTAGGTCTTGTTTATTGACAGTATAAATCAAGATATGAAGGTGATTTGGTGGCAAAATGTTATTTTGCTAAGCATAAGCTTGTATGGGAAATTCTTGAAGGTGGGTTGAAGAGTAAAATTGAAATTCAGTGGTCTGATATTATGGCCTTAAAGGCACACTGCCCTGATAATGGACCTGGTACTCTGAATGTGGTGGTACGCACTTCTAATTTTTGACTACTGCCTGGCTTGCTCGCTTTCGTTTTTCTTAATGTGTTTTATATGGAGGACTTCTTGTCTATGACAACCTATTTTCACTTGTTGATTATTTTTTCTGTAGTTGGCTAGACAGCCTCTTTTCTTCCGGGAGACAAACCCTCAACCAAGAAAGCACACATTATGGCAGGCAACTGCTGACTTTACTGATGGCCAGGCTACTATACACAGGTAATGCTTGTGATTTTACCATCTTCGAAGAGTATCAAATTTTATGCTCAATTCCAATCGAACTTGATGGTAGCTTGGTTGTTCTAAGTTATCTGTATACTTATCCAAAAGAAAGTTATCGATTTACAACTATGGATGTCCTTCATGTCTTTTGTTCTTAATTTGTTTGGGTTGAGGAAGTTCTGTTTTGTTACATTATTTCTAAGATCCATGGGTGAGAGAATCAGATTATATTGTCATTTCGTTTTCATTTCTTCTCCATTTCGCATCTTGGGTTTATGAAACCTGTCTTTAACCATGGAATTTTCTTTTTGCTGGAAACTTTTCATCTCTTAAGAACAAATGAAATGTAGATCCACTGAAGGATATGTGGATTAGAGAGAGACAACCTTCTAGATGAAATGGTTTTTATGAGGATTTTTTTTTGCTTGGATGAGAAAATTAAAATATTCCTTGCGCATGCCCGAACATATTAGATGCATTAATCTGCATACTTATGCCTGAATATATCACTTGGATGGATACAAAGTATTCATAATAAGAACTTGCAGCAAGTCTCTTTCTAATTTTTTTTTACTTTCCTCATGTTATGCAAGGACAACTCTGTGTCTCGGACTCTTTGGACTTTGGTAATAGTCATAATGGAAATCTAATTTTGTGATTGTTAGGCAACATTTTCTGCAATGCCCTCAAGGATTGTTGAACAAACACTTTGAAAAGCTAATCCAGTGTGATATGCGTCTTAACTTCTTAAGCCGACAACCAGAGATAGTTTTGGATTCACCATATTTCGAACGAAGGGTTTCTCTTTTTGAGGATCCAGAACACCAAGCAGAAAACAGTAAAGGATCAACTGTATCTGGCCTGACAGAGGGTGCCTCACCATCTCCTCAGCAATCATCCTTGAAGGTTGAACAACAAGACTCTACTTGTACGACAGTAGAACATCACTCTCAAGAAGCCCCTTCACCTTGTTCAGGTGACAATTTATGGATCTGCTTTTTGTTATATGTGTTTGAGCGTATATCTTTTACACACACACATATATGTATTTTTTACTTTTTGTATTTGTTATTATTTGATTATGTTATTGAAATATTATCTAATAAGTTAAAAGCAATATAGAATGAGGCCCTATAGAGAGAATCTCTTCAACATTGAAGATATTTTAACTGAATAGTCGTAAACATCGAAGATATTTTAACTAATTCTAATTTTTGATAAATGGAAAAAAGAGCAAGGATGAACGATGGGTGGCCCAGCAACGTACACACCTTATCACACTATCATCCCTGCTTGACAACAAATATCTTATATAACTTGTAGACTTGAATGGATCTTTTGCTGTCAAAAGGAATACATTCAGGAAAGATAAAAGTGAAAACCTATGAGTTCAGTGAAGAATTTAACATACTTTTTCTACACCATATTTCTGTTTACCATATGTATTATCATGGTTGAATAATGTTTTTATTATTCATTTTCTTTAATTGAAAGGACAAAAGGAAAGCATGTCTTTTAGTTCATAAATTCTTGGTGCAAAATCGCGCTACATGCGAAGTATCCTTTAAGTCCAAGAAAATCACATGGTGTCGACATCATGATTTGAATGGTCAATATTCCTTGTCATTGATATTTCTTTGTAATTTGTTTCTGGAATCTTAGAGTTGTACCTATTTCTAGGATTCTGTCAGGAATTAGTCAAACGTTTGTTTGTATCCAAAATATCTGTGTTTTTTCTTTGTTACTAAATACTGATAAAAGATGGAATCTTGTGCAGCCGAAGCAAGTGCAAGTTTTGAAGTTGGTAGTTCTAGAAGCCCAAGAAATTGGGAACAAATGAAAGTGCCCGGGCTCCACCCGTCCATGTCGATGAGCGACCTCGTGAGTCACATTGGACACTGTATTACAGAGCAGATGACAGCGGGAAATCCATCATTTGCCAATCAAGGACCAGAATACGAGGACATATTAGAGGATATTGCACAGTATCTACTGAATGACAACCAATCTACAACTTCTGATGAGAAATCTCTCATGAAAAGGGTCAATTCTCTTTGTTGTCTCTTGCAGAAAGACCCAACCAATACCACAACTCAGAATTCACAGTTCAATGATGAAAGTCGTGGCGAAGCACCCGATGACAGAAAGAGCGATAAAGTCGGTAACATATTCAGAGGCGATGTCAAACCTTTTGCAGAGGAGATAAAAGATAACTCGGGTACTAAGCAGGCAGTCGGTATGTCTAGGAAGGATTCTTTCGGTGAACTGCTGATGCATCTTCCTCGAATCGCTTCTATCCCAAAGTTCTTGTTCAACATCGAAGAAGAAGATAGTGAAAGTTAAGTTTCTGGCTGAAATGTTTTTGTATATTGTTTCGGAAATCGGCAACAGGACGGTTTAAAAGCAGATGAGAAAATGTTGATGGGATTCTGAAATATATATTGATGAAGAATCCTGTATGTGTATTCATGTATTTAGGCATTTTATCTTATGGCTACAGCTGTTTTAATTCCTTCCCCTGTAATGTTATGAGACAGACCACCTTACATAAGTTGTAAATTGAATATCCTTTGGTGAATCAATCTATTTTATGCTTCTCCACAATGTTATTGTTCTCGAAACATAAAATACAACTGTGTTTTCATTAAATCCTTCAGATCACCAACCAAACATGTCCTAGTTTTCTTTACTTAGTTTTGTTAAATCTCTAAATGCCTCTACCTATTAAGGACGATAAGAAAATTGTTGATACCTTATAAAGTAATTGGCTAGCTCAATTGACATAAAATTGTGTCCGTGACTAAGAGGTCGTGAGTTCAATCATTGCATTAATTAAAATACAGGTTAAAAAAATAAAAATAAATAAATGGATAAGTGTACTAAATACTTTGTAAGGTATTAGAAATTAAGCACAACTCTATTTTTGCAACGGTATTTTTAATTAATGCGAGGATTGAACCACCTTATGCCAATTGAACTATGCTTAATTTGGCTCTCTCTTTTTGGTTAGTGTTACAAATGGCCTCAAGTTACAAATGGCCTCAAATAGACACTATTAAGATTGAGATTAAGATTGAGGAATGACAAGGAGGGCCCCTGTAGATAATTTATTTTTTAATTTTGTCCCTTTTTAATCATTAGTATTTTAATAAATAAAATTAGAAATGAGCATTAATTTTTTCTATAAATTATTTGAACACATCAATAATTTCATATGGATAATTTAGGGTGTGTTTACCTCTCCGTAAGACTTCAATTGTCATCGAATTAAATTTGATAGTGTTAGGAAATAATGAAGCCAAAATAAATCTCAAGGCCCATTAAAGCCCAATAAATCTCAAGGTCCATTAAAGCCCAATTAATCTCATTAAGCAAAGAATTCAAGGGTCAACTACACGACTAGTTAGAATGAGACTATCCAAGTTAATAAATAGCTAAACTAATTATTTGGTTGAAAAATAGCTAACATCTATCCTTAGAACCTTCTTTAGAATGTAGTTGGACGATTACCTCTCGAGCATTTCAATGTGTTGAAGTACCTACAAAAAAGGAGAGATTTAATCAATTAAATGAAAAACAAAAAATGGTGAAACTCTCAACTCCCTACAAAAAAAAAAAGAGATTTATTCGAAAAGAATGATGGAAAAATAAAGATTTAGTCGCAAAGAATCCCGTAGAAAAATAAAGATTTATTTCAATAGATTAACGAGAGAGAATTAAATGAAAAACAAAAAATGGTGAAACTCTCAAACTCCCCACAAAAGGGAGATTTATTCAGATAGAATGATGGAAAATAAAGATTTATTCGGAAAAAATACGGTAGAAAAATAAAGATTTATTTCAAGAGAGAATTATGAAAAAAATAATAAAAAAATTAAGATATGGTGAAAACCAGGATAACAACACCAATTAGATCTAAACATGTAAACAAAATTCAATAAAATCTAATCTAGAATATTAATTCAAACTAATTTTTAACTAATTTCATGTGTGTATATATTCAAAGTTACATGTATATATAAGTATATCACATGGAGTATATGTGTATATACATAAGCCATTAATTGGTGAACTTACATGTCAGTATAACATAGGCCAAATTTTTTTTTATAAGCAATTAAATTTCCAGCATATTGATGTTTGTAAAAACTAAAATGTTCATAACGGTTGTAAGAAAATTATAAAAATGACACCCTTGATAACTTTAAGTGTGGGTATATATTCGTAGTTACATCTATAACAACGTACAATGTAAGTATATCATATGAAGTATATGCGTGTATATACACCATAAACCATTACTCTGTGAGCATTGGACAAATGATACTAACAAATTTAAATTCATAGACGATTGTAAGAAAATTATAAAAATGAGTGCTCTCGATAACTTTTAGTGTGGGTATATATTCGTAGTTACATGTATAACAATGTACAAGTAAGTATATCATATGAAGTATATGCGTGTATATACACCATAAACCATTAATCCGTGAGCATTGGACAAATGATACCAAAAAAGTATTAAAGCTGATATGCATGTTGAGTTTACTTGGGAAAACGTTCAATCAATTGTATCATTACCTGCAACATTGAATTAAGAGATTTTTCATCTTCCAAATCGAGTTGAAACAGTCATCGATTCTCAACTTTGAAACCCCCAACCTTGAAAAAAAACTAGCAACCTCAACCTTCTACCTCGTTGAATGCTTGAATTGATCTGAAAATTTCGACTCTCAAAACCTTCTATGATGTATTTTCGGAGTGAGTAAGGATTTTTGTCTCCCTCAACTCCTGTCTCTTTACATTGTCGTCGTTTCAACTTTGGAAAAAAAAATGAACCCCTTTCTTCAAAATGCATGAATCTAGGATGATAATCTATGAGGGTTGTTAGTGCGATGAATTTGTATTTTTTTTTCTCTTTTGCTGTTAAACATTTTCAAATTTAAGTTGTTGAATTTTTTTTTCTATCCATGAATGTGGTTGTTAGAAACTTTTTCTTCAAAACGCATGAATCTGGTTGTTAGAAACTGAAATAAATATTAAAAAAAAATTAAAATTGGTTATGTCGGTTGTTCATAAATAAACGTATATAGCAGGGTATAGTAGGAATGAAAAATTTCAACTTCACTCTCTAAAATTGTGGTAGCTATGGGATGGAAATATGAAACTTTCTTAGCTATTTTTCAATTCAGCTTTTTTTTATTTCTAGCTATTATTGAGAATTTCCGAAGATCAAGTGGCTTAATTTTTTGTTGCATTTTGTTGGCAAAAGAAATGAATGGGGCGGTTGGTTTTTTTGTTTATAAAAGGAAGCCTAAATTTAGAAACATAATGTGCTCATTTTGAATCACGGAGAAGTTTTGTGTTTCGTAGGTACCTTCCTCCAATTTTATTTCTTTGTTTTTATTTTCTTTTTAATGTTGCAGTGAGCTACTAAGAAGAAAAGGAAGGTGGGTTCTTTGTTGTTGATCCCAATATATCGGATTGTGATACTTGGAAGTCAATAGTCATTGTTAGGCTATTGAGGGTAGTTCGTAGCATTGAGTTGAGACTTCTTCGAATCTCCATCATAGTTGAATTTGTCGTTGCACAAACTGGACGTATTCCCGAGATCGGGGCGAACCAGTATAACTTTCGGTGTTGTTCTCTTTTCCCTTATCTTTATTTTTGTATTTTGTGATCAATAACTTATTTGGTTCTAACCTGTGGAGTGAGAACGTGAGATATAATCTCGTTGTTATTCCGCTTTATTTATATCTCGTGTATTTTCCCAACCGATAGTGTTTACTTAAGGTTAATTCAAAGGTAATCCGAATTCCATTGATGGTGTTTACTTGCACGTAATCATGCATGAATTTACCATAATACCCTTTCGCTTTAATCGTGTGTTGACTCGTTTTCCAGGCGTTACTCGTGTGCAGACTCGTGTAGATACTCGTGGAATCGTGTGTTGACTCGTTTTCCAAGCGTTACTCGTGTGTAGACTCATGAACCCATTTTTCAACATGAATCTTCATTTCCCTCCGTTTATTCTCTCTTCTTTCTTCGTTTTTCACCATTGTAGCTTCGATCTATTCCCTCCTCCATTAACTCATTATTTATGTTTCTTCCTCACAAAAGAAAAGCAACCCCCATTTTCAAGGGTTTCAACATTAAAGTAATGAATTTCTCTCTCCACTCCCCAATTTATTCATCTTTTATCCAATACCAACAATTTGTTCATATTTTTATCAAAATGGGTTTCTCTTTTTCTCCACAAATTTTGGATTAAAAAACTTGTGGAGAAAAAAGAGAAATGAGATTAGCGATGAGTCGTGAAAGAATTTATTGAAAGAAAAATAAAACTCACTCGTTGGGAGAGAAAGAAAAAGAAAACTAATTTCTTGGAAGAGAAAGAAAACGGAAACTCATTGCTTGAAAGAGAAAGAATAAGAAAACCAATTTTTTTTTTTAAGAAAAAGAAAAAGAAACTCTAACATATGGGCGGCGACGACGAGCCAGAATGAGGTGGGCGACGACAATGAGATTGGCTGGAGGAGGGAAAGAGAAGAGAGGAAGAAGAAGGTGAAAGGAAGAAGGTGAAAGAAAGAAGAAAGTGAAGAAGATTATAAAGAGAATTTAAGAAAGAGAGAGAAATGGGCAAACATGGAAAAAATAAACAAAAAAAAATTGTGGGACCCATGTAATGTTCAATGATAATCCCATTGAGTACCTCCAAGGTGGTAGAGAAAGAGTGTAATGAGATTAGTCAATTCGAGGTGGGACCCACAATTTCATTACATTTACAGATTTTGGTAAACACCCTCAAACGTAATAAATGTGGGTCACACTGTCAAAATTACGATTGATTCATTACGTTTGGAAGGAAGTGAACATGTCCTTAATTGAATATTTTCTCACTTCCGTAACGGTCACTACGCAACATTGCAGTCTTTTTTTTCTTTTTCTTTTTTCCTTATTTTGAACCATCTTAGCTGTCTTCTTTATATCTTTCTTCGTCTTTTGTTTCATTTTTTGAACCATCCCAAAACTTCTAACTTTACATAATAAAAATAAAAATATATTAAAAAATATTCCATAACAGAAACCTAATTCAATGAAATAAAAACTACAAATTTAGCAGTGATTATAAAAGGAAAAAACAAAATAAACTGGTATTGATAAATCTGTTTTTATTTATGGATAATTTTATAAAATAAATTTTGCTATTGCGTAGATACCGAGAAGTGTTTACAGTTTATATAAATATGCTTATGTATCAAATTTCTTGCTCTGAATTATCAACTACATACCATCAAAATCTTATTCAATTTTCCCAGAATCAACTACAATATGGATGCACCTTCTTCAAATCTCATTACTGTTTTGAGTATGGGCGGTGGCAGAATCTGAGGTCTTATTCCGACAACCATTCTTAGCTTTCTTGAGTCGGAACTCCAGAAACTTGATGGGGAGGAAGCGCGAATCGTGAACTACTTCGACGTGATTGCCCGAACAAGTACGGGCGGATTGGTGACAACAATGTTAACCATACCAAATGAAAACAACAGACCAATGTTTTCAGCGAGAGATGTTAACGATTTTTACCTCACTCACTACCCCCAAAATCTTCCCCCAAACAGCTGGGTACGCATATGTTATTATATATATATATATATATTTACCTTAACCATGATCTTAATTAAATTAATTCTACATGGCAGATGGATAGTATTGTTAATTAGAAATTTTTTAGGTCCTAAATACACCGGTCAATTATAAAGGTATGGAAATGATGAAATGATCACTTGACATTAGGTATTTATAGGTTACAAATGTAATGTATGAACTATAATAAGTTACAACAACATATCAAATATGAGGGAAAGTTTATTGGTTCTACAACTTAGAAGAAGAATGTGTTGACTACTCTACAATTAAGAAGGTAGGTGCACATTATTCTCCAATAAGCCCCCGCAAGATGGAGCTCCGAGAGAAGAGACCAATCTTGGAAAGTAGGTGGTTGAACTGCATGCGAGGAAGTGCTTTGGTCAACGCATCTGTCAGTTGATCTGTTGATGAGACATGAGTGACATGAAGAATGCTACCCTGAACTTGTTCACAGATAAAGCGGTAATCAAGTGCCACATGTTTCATACGAGAGTTGGAGCATAGATTGGTTGCTCCCACGTTGTCACAGTAGATAATTGACGTATGTGTGGAACTAAGACTAAGCTCGCCGAGAAGAGAAGTGATCCAACTAACCTCAGCTGTGGTAGAGGCAATAAAGTGATATTCGACTTTAGTGGATGAGCGAGCCACCGTACGTTGCTTCTTCGAGCATTAAGAGATTGGATTCCTACCCAAATATATGATATGCGCACTAGTGGAGGTGAAGTCCTCTTTGTTGCATGCCCAGTCTGCATCCGAGTATGCATGAAGAGTAAGGGGTGACTGACGATGAAGGAGAACACCAAGATTAAGTGTGCCACATAGGTATCAGAGAATTCGTTTGACAACATTCCAATGATCAGTAGCCGGGCGATGCATGAACTGTGACAACTTATTAAATGCATAAACGATGTCTGAACGAGTAAGAGTGAGATATTGAAGACTGCCAACAACGGTCTGAACTTCGGTTGGATCAGATAGTGTTGTGCCAGAGTGAAGAGTAAGGACTGGTGAAGTAGCTAGATGTGTGGTGATAGGACGAACATCAATCATCTTTGTTCGAGCAAGTAAGTCAATGACATATCGCCGCTGAGAGAGGAGTAAACCATAGGAATGAGGAACCACCTCAATCCCGAGAAAATAGTGGAGATTACCCAAATCCTTCAGCGAGAAGCAACGAGAAAGAACCGAAACGAAGTTTTGGACTGCTAGAACATTGTTACATGTGACAATAATGTCATCAACGTATAAAAGTAAAAACAAAGTATCATTGTTAATTGTCTATATGAACAGGGAAGTGTCAGCGACCGAGTGTGAGAAGTGAGATGCAAGCAGAAATTGGCGAAGCTCATTGTACCAAACTCGAAAAGTCTGCTTAAGGCCATAATGGCCTTTCGTAGGCGGCACACGTGGTGAGGTTGATCAGAATCAACAAATCTTTGTCGCTGATTCATAAAGACATCATCAATAAAAGTGCCTTGGAGAAATGCATTGTTGACATCTAGCTGACGAAGATCCCAACCATTACTGACACCCATGGAAAGAACAAGTCGAATTGTGGTGGGTTTGACAACTGGGCTAAACGTCTCATGGTAGTCAACGTCGGGGGGTTGATGAAACCCTTTAGCAATCAATCGAGCTTTGTACCTGTCAACAGAGCCATCAGGTGAACGTTTTATTCAAAAATTCATTTACATCCGACTATATTTTGAACCATTGTCGGAAGAACTAACTCCCAAGTACCATTCTTAACCAAGGCAACAAACTCGTCTGACATTGCATGCCGCCAGTTGCTGTCTTTGATGGCCTGAGTGATACAAGTCGGATCAATATCTTGGGCAAGTTGGGCTGAGATACTGAGTTTGGTTATTGGTTTGAAGATATTATTTTTGGAGTGTGTGATTATAGGTGAGGTGCGAGCGGTGGAAGTTGGTACGGATGGTAGGTTTGTGGTTGTAAGATGATTTTGAGGAGGTGGATCAATGAGTACCAGTGGTGGGGATGAACGGGGTCGATAGGGGCATGGGATGGGATGAGAGGAGTTTGTTGTGCGATCAGATTCAGTTGTGTGTCAGGTTCGATTAATGATGGGTTGTGGGAGCGACATGTAGATGGTGTGTAGGTGGTTGGAAGGAGGACATGTATTGGTAACCAGGTGTTGCTGGTGGACTCAGTTGGTCGTGCAAGACTTGGTTCGAAGGTGAACGTGGGAAACTCAGACTCAATAAAGCGAACATGGCGAGATGAGTAGAGTTTCTGAGTGTGGGGATCGTAACACAAGTAAGCACTTTGAGTGGACGAGTAGCCTAAAAATACACACAGAATGGATGTACTAGCAAGTTTTTGCGGTGAGTAAGGGCGGAGCCAAGGATAACAGAGACAGTCAAACGCGCGTAGTTTTGAGTAATTTGGTGGAGAGTCAAATAGTTTATGATAAGGAGACACTAACTCGAGTGTGGGAGTGGGAAGACAATTAATGAGGTAAGTGGCAGTGAGAAACACGTATGACTAAAAGGTGAGAGGTAAGGAAGCACGGGACAAGAGAGAAAGATCGGTTTCAAATATGTAACGAAGACCTAAGAAGCACCGACACTTTGAAAATAAAAAAATGTCGGTGTCATACGCGTGTCGGACACGACACGCCCCCGACACTCCAGCTAGCGTGTCCATTTAAAAATTATTATTTTTATTTTCCGACACTTGGGCGACACTCGGGCGACACTTTGGGCTGAAAAGGGAGAAAAAATAAGTGAAGTGTTGGTTGTTGGGTCTTTAAAAAAAGAAGGCCCATTTGGAAGGCCCACTTTACTTTTAAAGAAGTTTAAAATTAGGTCAGTTTTTTTTTTAAGTTTTCATTTTTTACCTTTACAATCCCTCCCCTCCCCGATTTTTCCCTTTCCCTTCCCCCTTCCCTTCCCACCCACAGTCACCCACCACCTCAGACTTCTAAGTTCTACTTCCCACCCACCCACCCACTCACCCACCTACTCTTCTAACTTCTCAACCCCTCGGCGGCCGGCTGCTACACTACATGTTTTTTTTTTCTTTATAGAATAAAAATTGTTGCAACATTTGAGATGTTGATTTTTAAAACTTTAATTTAGGATGGATTATTCTTCCTCGAGTCATACCAATATGAATTCAAAATGTTCCAATGTTGAAGATGATATGAAACCCTTATGGCAATATGTGACAAAAAATGAAAGATTGAAGGAAGGAGGTGGGAATATTTCTTGGCAATGTAATTTTTGCCAAGAAATTAAGAAAGGTTCTTATACAAGAGTTAGGGCTCACCTCTTTAAATTAAGTGGTCAAGGAGTTGGACCATGTCAAAAGGTCACCCCTAAAGATACGGTAGAAATGCAAAAGTTGGAAGATGAAACAAAAATTCGAAGCCAAAGGAGTGCTCCTAAACAAGTTCCTTTACCACCTTCATCTTTTGGAACATCTTTTGGAAGTACCAGTAGCTATTCTTCTTATTCAACCATGGAACAAAAAAAAAGAAAAGGAAATATGAGTGCACTTGAGAAATCATTTAACATTGGTGGGTCGCGATCAAGTGCATGGAAAAATTGCTAGAATGTTTTATTCTTCGGGATTACCTTTCCATTTGGCTAGAAATCCACATTATGTGAATTCATATACGATGGCTGCAAATAATGGATTGTCGGGTTATTTACCTCCGGGGTATAATATGTTGAGGACAAGTCTTCTTAAAAAAGAAAAGGCTAATGTTTTGAGATTGTTGGAGCCTATTAAAAGCACATGGTCTTCTAAGGGGGTAAGTATTGTTAGTGACAGATGAAGTGATTCGCAAAAGAGACCTTTGATTAACTTCATGGCAATTACTGAAGGAGAAGCAATGTTTCTTAAAGCTTTAGATTGCTCGGGTGAAGTTAAAGATAAATATTTCATAGCAAATCTAATGAAAGAAGTTATTAATGAAGTGGGACATCAGAATGTGATCCAAATAATCACTGATAATGCTGCTAATTGTAAAGGTGCGGGACAAATTATTGAATCCCAATTTTCAAACATAATATGGACACCATGTGTAGTTCATACTCTCAATCTTGCTTTGAAGAATATTTATGTTGCAAGAAATATTGAAAGTAATCAAGATGTATTTGAAGAGTGTGGTTGGATCTCTGAAATTTCCAGTGATGTTATGTTTGTCAAGAACTTTATTATGAATCATTCAATGAGGCTTGCTATATTCAATGAGTTTGTATCTTTGAAGTTACTCTCAGTTGCAGAAACACGTTTTGCCTCTACAATTATTATGCTTAAAAGATTTAAGCTCATTAAGGGTGGTTTACAAATTATGGTTATTAGCGACAAATGGGCATGCTACAGAGAAGATGATGTAGGAAAAGCAGGACATGTAAAAGAATTGTTACTTGATGATATTTGGTGGGATAAGATTGATTATATTCTTTCTTTTACTGGACCTATATGATATGATAAGAGTTTGTGATACAGACAAACCTTGCCTTCATTTGATATATAATATGTGGGACACCATGATTGAAAAAGTGAAGGTTGCAATTTATAGACGTGAAGGAAAGCGTCTAGATGAGTCTTCAACTTTCTATGGGGTGGTGTATCAAATTCTAATTGATCGTTGGAACAAAAATAACACTCCACTACATTGTTTGGCACATTCTCTAAATCCAAGGTACTCTATTAATACATCTTACTTATTGATTTTAGATGTTTTTTTTTATTTATTTCGAAGCACACTCTAAAATTTGATTTATTCTCAAATTTTAATTAGGTATTATAGCGAGCAATGACTTCAAGAAGACAAGAATCGAATCCCACCCCATCAAGATTTGGAAGTATGTCGAGAGAGGAAAAAATGTATAAATAAATATTTTAGGTCAGATGAGCAACGCGATAAAGTGAACGTGAAATTTGCCAACTTCTCTACAATGAC
The DNA here is from genome assembly GCA_028017165.1 of Herpetospermum pedunculosum. Classification (NCBI taxonomy): domain Eukaryota; kingdom Viridiplantae; phylum Streptophyta; class Magnoliopsida; order Cucurbitales; family Cucurbitaceae; genus Herpetospermum; species Herpetospermum pedunculosum. The sequence continues at coordinate 61,447,452 of CM051529.1, forward strand.
TTCAAAATTTGATGACTTTGATTCTATACGTGATAGATATCGTCTTGATCCTAAAAATTGGTGGGCCATTGTTGCGTGCTCAATGTGTAAAGATAAATATGCAAACAGGAAGAGAGAGCACTTAGAACATGCAAGCATACATGGTCTCACAGCAAGTAGTAAGTATATTTCATTCGTTTTTTCCACAGAGACTCATTTTTAGCTATTCGCGAAGTGTGAATGTTAAGAAAGATGGGATGAATTTGATGGGGTAAAATTGGTTTTTAATTAACTACTTTTTGCTGAATGTGTAGAGGGATATAACATAAACAAATTAAAGTTAAAACTAGACCTAAAGGACAAGAGATGGAATTAATAATCGAGGAAGAAAACAGCTAAACAGAATGATAAAAAGGCAGAATTGCGAGAACCGCAATTAATCCGCAATTAATTGGCAGCGAAACTGATTAAAAGGGTGGATTAAGGGCTACTAATGACTATCCTATAGGCAGTTTATTACGATTATCAAGCTTTGGATTAACTCTCTATACATCAAACTCACTCTATCTCAAGTATCGTCCGATTCCATGCATGAGAGACTCAAGTTTACTCGACTTCAAAGTAAGGTCTTAAGCATCTTGTTAAAGCAGGAGTGTTTAGTTTGTACTAGGGAAACGCCTATTCCTAGGCCGTTTCCTGATTACCATGAAAGGCTAGCATGATTATATGACTCTGAACTCTTACTCCTTCCAGAGGTTAGGAGTTCTTTGGACAAAATGGATGGCCAATCGAAATTGCCCGTGGAATGAAGCTTACATACAATCGATGTTCGAGTGTTAATCTGCCTACTTGACTCACGTTTTTTAGCCTATAGTTCTGTCATTAGCATGCCCCTAAGTGATTTTAGTTACTCATGGATATGTGGAGAATAGAAAAGGGTAGATAAAACAGACATGCTTAGAAGAGAAATGTGTGTAAAATAGCGAGACAAAACCGTAGCAGAACAAGGTGGAAACTGTAAAATGCAGAATTGTACTTTGATTACTTTGAGTGTTTGAATGACAAAGGAAAGCTTTGAAGAAATGAATCCAAGACAGACAACAACGAAATGCAGTAAGTAAAATACTAAACTAAGAACAACAATAATCAAACTGGAAATAAGAGGAAGAACGACAGAAAAGCAGTAAAGGGTGCTGAAAAGCTTCGTGCAGTCGCCTCGAATGGAAGGGATGAGAGGTTAGCCTTGCTTGGATGAATCCAATCGAGAGAGAAGAAGAATCTTCTCTCCTTCCTATCAGATTATCGATTCCAACAGCTGAGACTCTCACTCCAACAGACGGCAAAGGAAAACAGAGAGAAATGATGGACTGCGAGAAGACTTCTGCGCTTCGAATGATGATCAAACCTCCGACTTTGGCCCCCTTTTATAGTAGTTTGCAGGTGCGTTTAGGCCAAGGAGAACCATCAATCTTCAACGTCATATATCAGAATGGATGGAGGAGAAAGAACGAATCCCTGAAATAACGGAAATTAACAGAAAAAGATCAGTCAACTTACGGTTTTCACTTGAATAATTGCGGTCACCGCAATGTTTTCGCAATTCATTCGCAATGCTCATTTTTTCATTCTTTTCCTTCGGTTTTCAACCCTTTTTCTACCTATTGTACATAAGTCCTAATTTAGCTACCTTCTTCTACTTCTCATATTTAAGCATAGGTTTAGGCTAAATGCTATCAAAAATACCTAAGAGTGAACATCTTTCTAAGCTAATTAAGTCCTAAAAAGGTCACTTTTGGAGACGTAACACACCCCCAAACTTAAGGTTTTGCTTGTCCTCAAGCAAACTAAGGACTTCCCTAGGCTGCTGTTTCTTCTTCTTTAACCACTTACTGACTCCCCTATATCCCTATCTATAGCACTGCTGTCCTGTGACACACTTCTAAGCTTAAAACTACCCTCTTATCTAGCTTCTTCTGACTTTGCCTGCCTAACACTCCTTCTGTTTTCATTAACTCCCTACAACTGATCTATTTGCTTTTGTCATATCATGCCACTATCCCTGAGGTTTCAAATTCTGCCTAGCTTTACTTCAGACTCAGTACATGCTTCTAGCTTTATTTTTAAATTGTCTAGGATTCCTTAGAGTCATGCCAGTCTTAGTATTAACGGTGACAGTGGTACTTTTAGAGAACAACCTAAACCCTGACATCACTACATTGGATAGACATTCATCTCCCTAAACAACCCTACAAGTTACAACTTTGTGCTCAGCTAATTGAGGATCAGAGTTCTTTTTATTTAGGACATCTAAGCCACAAAGTTGCAACTCCTAGGTGTACATTCTTCTTCCCTATTTTTTTCCTTTTTCTTTCTTACTTTGGTGGAGCCTCTCCTTTGGTTGCCTTTTGATGCAATGCCACTTGTGGGTTACACACTTGGCACTGATTACTCAGCAACCTAAGAGAGACACCCCTCTTTATTCTATTTTTCATTTTTTTTTTCAGCTCATCATTTTTTATAACGGAGAAGAAGAATGCTTATGCTTTAAGGGAGAGAGGAATGTTCCTAGGCCTAGGGTGGCCTCCCCCAAACTTCAACTACTCATTGTCCCCAATGAGTGTCTGAGGTGGCATACCCCCAACTTTCCTAGAAGCATCTAGTCTAAAGTAAAACAAAGAGAATCTAAAGCCCTAGGCATAGACAAAACATTCGAACGACAAATATCACAGCAGCAGTAAAAAAAAACAGACAGATAAGGGCTTAAAGCTGTGTATGCTGAGCTTTTTAGAGGTTGATTTAAACTATCAAAGGGTGTCCTATGACACTCATTCAGCATGCATTTAGATAAGCTATATAAGGTAGTCATGATAGCAGCAAAAGATGGAATTTAAACAGATCACAGCCTAGCTAAACAGACAGTCCAAAACATGCTTTCAGTCATGAAAATTGCGGGTACCGCAATTATTTCGCAATTAGATCAGGGCCGATATAACAGTGATTAAGGCCCCTAAGCATGCTCTTTCCAGTCATTCAAGCTCTTCTAAAAATAAAACAAAACTAACCTACCTAGGCTCCTATCATCAGACTATACTAAGCAAAATTAAAAACATAAAACTAAGCATCTAAAACAGATCAAAAATGTACTCAAAAGTAACAGAATTCACATAGTTCAACGAAAAGCAGTTTGATTTTTTTTTTATTATTAGGGAACAGAAATACTCCCTTTTCAATCTGCCTCATATGGATATTCTTCAATGTTTCGAGGCATCACTTTTGCTCCTTTAAGATACTTAAGTCTTGATTTACGGGGTCGGACATTCTGCCACACCTTGAATTTGTTGATTCTTTCAAAGAGACTGCATGTTATAACATCCCAAGGTTTGTACTTTCTGTGCGTTGGTTTTGTTTCTACAATATTTGCTACAACATAGCTTTGATGCGATGGGACTTCTTTTTCTGGCACAACTCTTTCTAACTCCTTCAGCTGGAGCATTTGTGGTGGTGGTGGCTCAACTCTTTCATTGGTGGAGAACCTTGCTACAACCTCAAACATTTCAAATTCTTGTTCCTCAAGCAGCGCATTAGTCTCTTTGGCCTTATCCAGCACAATTTCATTTTTCTCACCTTTCACCAACTCCACCATTTCATATGGATATTCCATTGGATCACTTTTCTCAGATTCGAAGGTAACAAAGGATTCATCATCATAAAAATCGAATATCTGAGGGCATGGTGGTGGTGAATTTGCCATAGCAAGTAGATCTTGTAAGTCATTTGTGAGCTGGGCTAATTGCACATCCATTCTCCTCATGGATGCATCATTCCTTTCCATGAATTCTCTCCATAGCGCCTCCAAAGTGGGTGATAATTCTTCATTTGGAGTTGGGGCATAATGTTGATAGTCTTCATGTTGGGGGAACTCTTCATAATGAGCAATTTGCACATGCTCTTCCCAAGGATTATTTGAGAGTTGCCACTGATCATGTTCACACATGTACGAATAATGGTTGTCATAGCTTTGTTGATATTGCCTCTCTTGATAATTCAAGGTTGGGCAATTCTCCAAGTTATGATTATCCCCACAATAAGCACATGGCTGATAAAGTTCTTCAAACTGTTGTGGGCAAACTCTTCCTCCAATTAAGTTTTGCAGCGTATTCATTTACTTTGTCGTACACATACGTTTTCCACCTGCAAAGTTTCTCTCTGTTGCGAGTTGAGGTTTGAAAACTCTTTCATAAACTAGCTTGATAGTACCTGTAAAAGAAATGAAAGAAGATTAGCTCTCAATAAGCAATGAACTTGTTTTTTCAAACTTAACAGACTTCGTTTTCACTTAAAATAAGTCCCCGGCAGCGGCGCCAAAAACTTGTTGCGTGCTCAATGTGTAAAGATAAATATGCAAACAGGAAGAGAGAGCACTTAGAACATGCAAGCATACATGGTCTCACAGCAAGTAGTAAGTATATTTCATTCGTTTTTTCCACAGAGACTCATTTTTAGCTATTCGCGAAGTGTGAATGTTAAGAAAGATGGGATGAATTTGATGGGGTAAAATTGGTTTTTAATTAACTACTTTTTGCTGAATGTGTAGAGGGATATAACATAAACAAATTAAAGTTAAAACTAGACCTAAAGGACAAGAGATGGAATTAATAATCGAGGAAGAAAACAGCTAAACAGAATGATAAAAAGGCAGAATTGCGAGAACCGCAATTAATCCGCAATTAATTGGCAGCGAAACTGATTAAAAGGGTGGATTAAGGGCTACTAATGACTATCCTATAGGCAGTTTATTACGATTATCAAGCTTTGGATTAACTCTCTATACATCAAACTCACTCTATCTCAAGTATCGTCCGATTCCATGCATGAGAGACTCAAGTTTACTCGACTTCAAAGTAAGGTCTTAAGCATCTTGTTAAAGCAGGAGTGTTTAGTTTGTACTAGGGAAACGCCTATTCCTAGGCCGTTTCCTGATTACCATGAAAGGCTAGCATGATTATATGACTCTGAACTCTTACTCCTTCCAGAGGTTAGGAGTTCTTTGGACAAAATGGATGGCCAATCGAAATTGCCCGTGGAATGAAGCTTACATACAATCGATGTTCGAGTGTTAATCTGCCTACTTGACTCACGTTTTTTAGCCTATAGTTCTGTCATTAGCATGCCCCTAAGTGATTTTAGTTACTCATGGATATGTGGAGAATAGAAAAGGGTAGATAAAACAGACATGCTTAGAAGAGAAATGTGTGTAAAATAGCGAGACAAAACCGTAGCAGAACAAGGTGGAAACTGTAAAATGCAGAATTGTACTTTGATTACTTTGAGTGTTTGAATGACAAAGGAAAGCTTTGAAGAAATGAATCCAAGACAGACAACAACGAAATGCAGTAAGTAAAATACTAAACTAAGAACAACAATAATCAAACTGGAAATAAGAGGAAGAACGACAGAAAAGCAGTAAAGGGTGCTGAAAAGCTTCGTGCAGTCGCCTCGAATGGAAGGGATGAGAGGTTAGCCTTGCTTGGATGAATCCAATCGAGAGAGAAGAAGAATCTTCTCTCCTTCCTATCAGATTATCGATTCCAACAGCTGAGACTCTCACTCCAACAGACGGCAAAGGAAAACAGAGAGAAATGATGGACTGCGAGAAGACTTCTGCGCTTCGAATGATGATCAAACCTCCGACTTTGGCCCCCTTTTATAGTAGTTTGCAGGTGCGTTTAGGCCAAGGAGAACCATCAATCTTCAACGTCATATATCAGAATGGATGGAGGAGAAAGAACGAATCCCTGAAATAACGGAAATTAACAGAAAAAGATCAGTCAACTTACGGTTTTCACTTGAATAATTGCGGTCACCGCAATGTTTTCGCAATTCATTCGCAATGCTCATTTTTTCATTCTTTTCCTTCGGTTTTCAACCCTTTTTCTACCTATTGTACATAAGTCCTAATTTAGCTACCTTCTTCTACTTCTCATATTTAAGCATAGGTTTAGGCTAAATGCTATCAAAAATACCTAAGAGTGAACATCTTTCTAAGCTAATTAAGTCCTAAAAAGGTCACTTTTGGAGACGTAACAGCCATCCATGGTGTTGGAGCTCGAACTCTACAGTCACTAGCTATGAAAATACTTGTGCGACCTTCATCATCTTCATGTTCTGAGAGAAATTGGAGTACATATTCATTTGTGAACTCCATGAAAAGGAACAAGATGACACCACAACGTGCAGAAGACTTGGTGTTCGTTCATAGCAATCTACGTCTTTTATCAAGAAGAACTCCTGAATATTCAAAAGGAGAAAATAAAATGTGGAACATCGCTGGAGATTCTTTTGAGTCATTGGAGGGTGTGGGAATGCTAGAAATGGCTAGTTTATCTTTGGATGAACCAGAATTAGAAGCGATATTGTTTACTGATGATGGCGATCAAACTAAGATTAGTGAAGAGGGCACAAGTGGGAAAGATATGTAGAAGGCTTGTTTGATTCTACTTTGTAGTTTTTTTGTGTAGAAATAACTTATTGGATTTTGGATGGTTGGACATTGTTGATGATTTTGGTTATCTTAAGATTTATCTCTATCTTTTTTATGAATTGTATGGAATATATGTTGTTTTGATATTTAAAGGAAGAAAAAAATTATATTAAAAATATTTGTACATATATATATATATATATATATATATACATATGTATATATATTATATATTAAAAAATTAACGTGTAGCCAACGTGTCGTGTCCTACTTTTTTGGATGTTGGCATGTCGCCGTGTCGTATCGTGTCGCGTGTCAGTGCTTCTTAGACGAAGACGACGTTCAGAAAAGCTATTATGTTTTGGGGTATGTTGAGGGTACGTGAGATGAGAGATTCCTCTTGTAGATAAATACGTCGCAAGTCCAATATATTATTCCCCGTTATCTAAGTATAGAATCACAATTTTCTTATGAAAGAAGTTTTCAACAAGTGCTTTAAAACGGGGAAAATTTGTTGCAACCTCAAATTTGCGTTTGATAGGGTAAATCCAAATATAGTGTGTGAAGTGATCCACAAAAATGACATAATATTTGAACCCATCAAAGGAATAGATAGGAGAAGTCCACACGTCAGAGAATATTATATGGAGAGGGGAGTGAGACACAAGAGATGGTTGAGAGAAAAGTATTTTATGGCTTTTATTGTTAAGGCAATCATTACAATATGAGGTCTTTTGACTGGGGGAATGTAGAGATAATGTGGCGTAGGATTGACCTGGACGAATGACCCAAGCGATGATGTCAGTCATGGTGAGACACTTTGACACTAGTGAAAGTAGATGGACGAGGTGAGAAGGGGGAGGTAAGCCATTCATACACATCATCTTTAGGTTGTCCTTCCAGCAATAGTGTCCCCATCAACATATCCTTCACACGAAACAAAGAGGGTAGGAACTCAACAGAAGTGTTATTGGACTTGCAAAATTGAGATATGAAAATAATTTTTTTTTTTTCATGTTAGGAACACATAAAACATCACGCAATTGAATTTTTTTTGTAGGATTTGAGAGAGAATTAGAGTCAATGTGTGAGATATGTAATCCACACTACATATGACAATGTCGTCAGGACCATCATAAGAAGTGTGGGGGGAGAGATTGTTGAGGTCAACAGTTACAGGGTGAGATGCACCACTACAAAGAAGTCAATTAGGCGTTGTAGAGGCAGTGGCAATGGTTGTATGTGCCTTTGGTTTCCATGGAGAGGTTACTACCTTGTTGTTGGATGGGGGCATTCGTCCAGGGGTGGATGAGAGAATCAATTGGTAGATCAGACAATTTGCAACAGTATGACCCACATTACGACAACCTTGACACTTATCAAGATATAGGCGCTGCTGGAGAGGGGTTGACTCCGACTGAGGAGGTTGAGAGGATGACCCCAATCGAGGTGTCAATGGGCGACGTTAACCACCGGGTCATGTGAAGGTAACATTCGTTGTGATTGGGTGTAGAGAGGATGTCGATTTTGATTGCTGAAGAAACAGTTCTCGATTGATAAGTTTCTCATGAAGCTCATCAAATGAGATGGGTGTGTCTCGACCTTCAAAAATGTCAAAGGTATGGTGATAGTCATCATCGAGGCTCTCAAGTATTTTTTTCAATAAGGTCTTCATGATCTAGAGGTTTTCCTAGAGCAACAAGTTGATCAGATCGACACTTAATGAATTCCATGTATTCAGAAATTGTTTTGGAGCCTTTGGTGACTCGTTTGAGTGTATCCTTTATTTCCTTAATGTGGCCACGAGTCGGGCGAGCATATGTGTTGGCAAAAAAAATTACATGCTTCACAGGAGGTGGCAGCTTGATGGATCATGGGTACAAGGGGAGAGGAGATGGAACCGACAAGGGCACCAAACAAAAGTTTGTCTTGCCGAAACCATGGAAGAAAGACTGGTTTTGAAGATGAGGTGTGGTCAATGGAGATGGTTTTGGATGGGCATTTATGAAATCCATCAATATATTTGTGGAGGTCACAACCAATTAAGATGACTTCAATTTGAAGTTTCTAGGCAAAATAGTTTGTGGAGGTAAGTTTTAAGATGTTTTGATGATGAATGTTGATGAGTTTGAGCGGAAGGGTGAGATTTTCTATGTTGGGGTGATGACTCCTTGAAGGGTAGTGGCATTATTCATGACCATAGTTGATCGTTACGCTTGAGGAGCAAAAGCTTTGATACCATGTAAAAGATGAAATGATCACTTGGGAGCAAAAGAGATTGTTGCGCTTGAAATGATGAAATGATCACTTGACATTTTCATTGATAGTGAATGTTGCGTGCTCAGTGTGTAAATAAAAATGTGATGCGAAGAGCACTCAGAACATGCAAGCATACATGGTCTTGCAGCAAGTGATAAGTATTTTTTAATTCGTTTTTCCACAGAGATTTATTCTTAGTTACTAACGAAGTGAGGTGTTAAATTAGAGAGGGTTACTTAAATGGGGTAGATTTGGGGTTGATGTGCCAAACTAACAAAGAGAGTACGACGTATGCAAGCATAAACGAAAGCAAATAACGTGATTAAACTATTAAGTAGAGCAAGAAGAATTGCGGACTTAGCAATGTTCTAGCAATAAAATCGCCAAAGTAAAATACGAGAAAAACGGCTAAGGCAAAAACAGAGTTAAAGAATTGCGGATTCAACAATTATCTAGCAATTAAATTAACAACGATTTGAAGGTGAGATGAGGAAACAAGGTCAACTAAAGACTTCTCTATAGGCTTTTTCATACGATCATTCAGCAGTAGCTTAACTTATCATGCATCAATTTAGCTTAGTCTCATGTATCTCTCGATTACATGCATTAGATCCTTTAGTTCACTCATATCCAAGCAAGACTTAAGCATCTATTTATACAAGCAAGCTAATGAATTGTGTTAGGAAAACGCCTATTCCTAGGTCATTTTCTGGCTACCATGAAAGGCTAACATGAATGGACGACTTTGAACTCTTACTCCTTCCAGAGGTTAGGAGTTCTTTAGACAAAATGGATGGCCGATCGAAATTGCCCGTGGGATGAAGTACACATACATTCAATGCATTCGAAGCTATCCTACATGTTGAACTTTAGTATTTCTAACCTATAGATTCATCTTTAGCAGACCCTTGTGTGATTAGTTACTCATGGTTGATGGGGGTTTGGAAATACTAGGTTGATTAAGCATGCTTTAAAGCACTTAAATGAAAGCAAGGGAAAAACAGAAGGCGAGATGAAAACTTGCAAAGACTTAAACGATTACTATATAAAGTAAGGTTCAAAGATCAATGTGCGACAAAATGTAAAACAGTAACGAACTGAACAAATGAATACTTTCGAGATTGAAGTTCAAAACATATTGTGCGAGGTGCGAAAGACAGTAAAGAACTGAGAACAAATGGAAACGAATTGAAACAGTGCAACAAATAGAAATGAAAGACAGAAAGCAGTAAAAGTGTGCACGGATCTCCTCGCCGCAAACGCCTCGGATGAAGGTGAAGATTAGCTGATCTTGGGGATGAATTCGATCAGAAGAGAAGAAGGATCTTCTCTTCTTCCTCTCGAGTTATCGACGCCAAGGGCTGATTTCTTCGTTCCAACAAACGGGATTAGGAAATGGATCTGTAGAATGTGTTGAGACGGGGAACTCCACGCTTCCGAGCTATCTTTCTCCTTCACCCTTCACCTTCTTTTATAGCTTTTTGCAGGTACCTTCAGTCATGGAGAACCATCCATTCTAAACGACGATCCTCCACGTGGCAGCATGGGAGAGCTTAGGCGGCTGAAAGATCGCAACTATGACGGCGGACAGTTGGACAAACTTAGCAGCAGTAGCTTAAACATTGCGGATTCCTCGTTGTGACCGCAATATCCATTGCGGAGACAGCAATGTTTCAGCAATTCCCCTGCAATGTACATTTTGACTCTTTTAGCATTGTTTTCTATTCTTTTTTGTTCCTTTTACAAATAAGTCATAATTTAGCTTCATTCCTTGAATTCTCATATTTAAGTACGTATTAAACTAAATTCTAACAAAAATGCTTAAGAGATTACACGATTCCATGGTAAATAAGTCCCTAATTTATGTACTTTTGGAGAGGTAACAGTGAAGGTATTTATATGTTACAAATGTAATCTATAGACTATAATAAGTTACAACAACATACCAAATATGAGGGAAAGTTTAATGGTTCTACAACTTAGGAGAAGAATGTGTTGACTACTCTACAACTTAAGAGGTAGGTGCACAATATTCTCCAATATCAATATCTTCATAAAATCATCAAGGAAAAGCTTGGAGAAACTAAACCGCATCAATTGCTTACCAATGTGGTTATCCCAACCTTCGATATTAAACTGCTTCAACCGGCTATCTTTTCCACTTAGAAGATAATTAATTATTAAATTCAATAATTTATAATAATGTGTATTTTTTATTAGCCATTAGTTTTAATTGTTAATTATTAATTTGATCACACACTTAAAGAAAAATTCATCTTTAGACGCTCTTGTGTCAGATATATGTATTTCAACTTCAGCAGCACCTACTTATCTTCCGCCCCACCACTTCAAAACCGAGGTCATTAACGGTAGAGTGAGAGAATTCAACCTTTTCGACGATTATTTTATTAATTCAATTTATTTTATTAATTCAATTAACTTGCTGCATTTATATATATTTTAATTTAATTAAATTAAATTATTACTACACAGACGTTCGTGGCCATGGCTGAAGTAGTAAAAGTGGGTTGTTTGTGTATTTTTTCAACACAATTTATGGTATTGTCTCTTTGCACTGGAACGCCGAAAGAAGAAGCTAAATACGCAGCAAATGAAGCAACCAAACGAGGTTTGTTTGTAACACTCCGTCTTATTTTATCGCATTGAATCGTTATTTCAGATTTAAAACTTATTATTAAAGTAATATTTTAAAATACAAAAAATAAAATAAAATAAAATAAAATAAAATAAAGTAAAAGAAAGGGACTAGTGGTAAAGAAATAAATTTCTTTTTATAGTAGTAATAATATTAATAATGTTAATATTATAAAAATCTTTTTATAATATTAATATTAATATTATTAAACTTATCTTTAAGATACTAGGGTTTCTTCCGTTGTTTTTCTCCATCCGTGTTCATGAGCATTCTCATTTCTTTTTTCTTACTTTCATCAACACTTTGCCGCTGAAGTAAAAATTGGCCATCGTCGTAAAAAATGGTCATCGTCGTTCGATCCACGCCCAACCCTCACCGTCAATTGATTCCTCCACTATCGTCACACCAATCCAACCAACACCCACTCATCGACATCGACACTTCAGCATCGACATCGGCATTGGCACTTCAGTGCGACGGTCTGAGGTTTTGCGCGACAGCAATCCACGATAAGGGCCGATCGGCGAAGGTTGGGTAATCCTCATTTTGACAACGCTCAATATAACAATCCGTTTTGGAACCTTTAGACTCTATTTCAAGATTTCAGATGTTTCATAACTTGTAAAAGTCTCTCTATTTCAGTGTCGAAAACGGTCAGGACTACGTAGGTAACCTATGGTTTTTGTTTAGACATTTTTACTGTTTTTATCTCAGAAATGAGCTTTAATTGTTGGAAGTTGTTTAGGGACCTTCCGTAACCAATTTAGAGATCGTTTGGGTTTTCGACTCGAGGTAAGTAGTCTTAGTGATGGAAAGCCTTTGGCTTGGTGGGAAAGTTTGGTTGCTTTGGTTGTTATTATTGTAATTAATATGTATGTTTGAAGTGCTCTCAATGTGTTTCTTCAGACATGTCACTCTCAGAATAATTATCTTCGCATTTAAGACGATTCATTGAGCGACATCGTTTCTTCTGTCGACTTGGTCACCAAAAATAATTTGGATCATCTTGTAGAAATTGGTGAGATACTATTGAAAGGAAACAAGTTTCTAAAGTTAATTTGGAGACTTGGACGACGTGAAGATTTTGGCAGTTCGAAAACTAACGAAAAAGCTCTTAATAAATTTGTCAAATGGCTCTCTCAAGAGAAGAAGGTCGGCCATCAAAGGTCATGCTCCTTAGTTAGTTAAGGCAATTAATTTAATTAAGTATATGTAATTAGGTAATGTTTGTGCCGTTTTAGATTATGTTGTTTTCTTTATTTATTTTTTAATTTTAATGGACAGTTACGAAAATTTGTCCAAAATTTATACATTTTACAGATAATTCTTTTGTTGGGGTTTTGATAATTCCTACATTTGACTTAATTCCTAATGTTTTTTTTTATAAGAAACATATGTATGTATTATAAACCGTGAGAGAACCAAAAGGAGACAACCTAAGGGCAAAGGGAGAAAAATCCCCTCCCGACGAACTAAAACAAAGCTTTCCAATTGTTTTGAATTATGGACAAGTTATAATTACGAAAGATGTTCTTGTGTTTCAAACACCACCAAGAAGCTAAGAATTGAACATTGCTACAAAAAGACAAAAAAAGAGTAGCCTTATCTTCAAAGATTCCCTGGTTTCTCTCTAACAATAAGATCCACATGGTAGCTCTACCAGCCAAGGACCAAATTACCTGCTTTCTATTTTTGACCCCCCCTACGAAGTAATTCCACCATCCAGTCGTCAACCCTCAAAGGGAGGTAGGGGAGTAAATCAAACTCCTTAAAAACTCAAAACCAAGCTTTGAACAAATGGACACTGAATGAACAAGTGATCAAGGGACTCAGTAGCCCCAAGGCATAAGTGGAAAATAGAGGGGGAAAGATCTAGCTTGAAGCTTCTACTGAGTGTTTAAGCCTCTGTGAGCCACGGACCAAAGAAAGACTTTAACTTTCTTAAGATAATTTTCTTTCCAAATTGCATCCACCATAGGTATCCTCAAAGCGGGGGCAACCTCAGTTAGCTTATAGACAGTAGCCTTGGAGGAAAAAGCATCGGACTTATCAATGGTCCACTCCACATAGTCACACCCAACACCCAAGTGGATAACATCGAGCATGTCCACCAAACTGATCCAACTTGGAATCTCCCAATCAAAAAGGCCTCTATTAAAGCCAAGGTCCCAATCTTTCGTCAAGTCATTCCAGCAATCGGCTACAGTAGCTTCTTGTTTCATCGACAAACTAAAGAGATCTGGGAACTGAGAAGCGAAAGACAAATTTCAAGCCCATTTGTCGGACCAAAACGAGATCATATCTCCTTTAGAAGCTTTAAACTTCAAGAAGTTAAAGAAAAGATCGCTATTTTTTGCAATATCAAACCAAGATCTACCTTTAGCCCTGCCTTTGGGAGGAAGAGAGACCCACCCGTGGGGACTAACCCCGTACATGCTAACAATAACCTTCTTCCACAGAGCACCATCTTCTTGGGTAAAACGCCACAACCACTTGAGGAGTAAGGATTTCTTTGTTGGAAAGCACCCAAACTCAGACCCCCATACTTCAAAGGCAAAGAAGCTTTCTCCCAATTAACCAGATGATTACTTGCTTTAAACTCACCATTATCCCATAAAAAGTTCCTCACCAATGTCTTTATATTCTCGATAACCCCGACTGGAGCATTAAGAAGAGAGAAGTAATAAACTGGGAGGCTATTAAGAACAGAATGCGTCAAAGCCATACAACCTCCTTTGGAGATGGTTAACGATTTCCACTTATCCAGCTTTTGACATAATTTATCAATCAGATGGTCCCAAAAGGAAAGGGAACTATGGTTACCACCGAGGGGGAAGCCCATATAGTTGAAAGGAAAAGACTCCTCTCTGCTCCCAAATATAGAAACAAAAGCTGCCATAACCGAAGCCACATTAATACCAATAATGGAGGTTTTTGAGGTATTTAATTTCTACCACGAGCAGCAGAGAAAAAGGGTGCGAGTTTTCCACCAATTAATTAACCACTTTCTTATGACTGGACAAAAGATAATAGTTTCATCCGCGTACTGAAGGTGAGTGACCCTCAACCCCCTTACCCGCAACAACACCCCTCAAGATTCTTTTCTCACAGCAATAATGAACAAGTCTACTGAAGGAATTGCCCAAGAGAGTAAAAAGGAAAAGGGACAACGAATCTCCCTGTCTAAGGCCCCTTAGCCACAAATTTCCCCTTTGGTCTACCATTTAAGAAAATGGAAAAATTTGCAGAAGAGAGGTAGCCTCTAATTCATCTCTTCCATCTAGAACCCGAATCCTTTCCTAGCAAGAATGAAGTCCAAATAGAATCAGTCAACCATATCCTAAGCATTTTCATAGTCTAGCTTCAGCACAATTCCTTTGTTAGCCACGATCTCAGCGGCAACCATCACCGCATCAAGAATCTGCCTACCCTCCACAAAAGCAGCTTAGGAGTTGTCAATGATCGAGGGAAGCACTTTCTTCAGTCTATCTGCAAGCACCTTAGAAATAATCTTGTAAAGCGAAGTGATTAAGCTAATCGGCCTAAAATCCCCTACTTTATTCGCCCTTAACTTTTTCGGGATCAAACAAATATAAGTTTCATTTGTGCGGTTATTAATGATCACCTTTTCAAAAAAATCTTGGAACACCTTTACTAAATAAATTTTCAAGATGTTCCATGACTTTTTTAAAAATTCATTTGTGAAGCCATCAGGCCCGGGAGACTTAAGATTGCCCAAATTGCAAATCACCTTATAGATCTCATCTTCCTTGAAAGGGGACTCAAGGGAGTTAGACAACTCCAACTGAAGAGGGGACCACTGCACATTCTCTAACTCCATTCTGCACCCCTAAGGCTGAGCATAAAGATTAGAGAAAAACAACAAAATTTCCTTATTCCATCTAATCAAATTGGTTTTGAGGCATTTCAGTTTCTCCATAAAAGCATACCCTGACCACCTTACCACATCGAGGTAGGACCACCAGGCTTTTATCTGAGGGAGGAAATTCGGGTGATCAAGCCACACATTCTCAAACCGAAAGGGGGAAGGGGCCCATTTCTGACTACCTAACAAAAACAGCTGATGAACGTCATTTATGTCGTGTTTTTACCCTTTAAAGTCTACTCATTAATTGACTTTTTTAGTCAAATTAAATATAATTATGCATGTAATTGATTAAAAAAAATAATAAAAATAGGAAAGTCACATGCCCAAGGTCGTTTTGTCAATATGAAGCAATTTGGAGAGTAAAAGAGTCATTTTTTATAAGAATTAATGTTATTTTAATCATTTTCAGGAAATCTGTATTTTTGCTTCAGCTTGTGGCCACATAGAAGTCACAAGAGAAGTTGTAGTTGACTGGGTCAAAACAAATTTGTTGGGATATTTTGGTCAAAGATCTTCAAGAGAATCTCAGCAACCAAATCTTCATTTGACCTAACAACCTTTGTCAAAGATCTCTCCCCCATTTTTAGCAACCTCCAACAAACCCTAGGGCTTATAAAAGACACCTCAAGTCTTCCTTCAAATCATCGATTTTACAACAATCAAATTTCACATCATCAACCATCCTTCTTTCTCTCTCGAAGAACTCCTCCAATACCGAAACTCCAACAAGAGTTGACCACTCCTCTATAAACGTTCTACTTCAGCCATCCTTTGAAGGAAAGTGCTGCGAGGATTCGATTCGCATTCACGACGTGAATCGAGCGAGTAGAGACTCTTCATCCATTGTCCACGAGAGAGAGAAAGTTGAAAAAATTTCTAGATTTATTTTCTTTTTTTATTTCTGAGCATTTTCTATTTACATTTTCGCATTTCGTTTTGTTCTTAATATTCAAGTAAAATTATCATTTTACCTTTTAGCTAGTTTCGCCACTTATAATTTAATTTTCATTTCTGAACCTTTGTTATTTGAATTATGTCTTTTACTGATCATTTACATTATGTTTTTATTCTATTTTCGTTGTGCTCTTAATTTTCGAGTTAAATTACAATTTTACCCTTTAGTTAGTTTTTGCACTTATGCATTATTTATCAATGAAATATTTTAGTTTATTTTTCGTTATGAGCTAAGTTTTCCTAAGGGATTCAATTATGTGAATTCCCATTAAGAAATGAGCTAGCTTGAACACTGTAAATTACGGTTTTACCCTTATGCCTTATGTGGTTCGTCTTTTACTAAACATATGCAAAAATGTTAGATTAATTTGATCACTTAATTTAGCATGAAATGTTAATGTCGATACTGGACAGGTTGGAAAATTAACGGCTCTCGTAAAGGTGATATAGTAGAAAAGCCTAGGAATAGAATTGGGGCAAAAAACTATAGGATCAATAAGATTGCATGCTTAACCATCTAAGATCACATTATCCACTAGACCGTAGGTATAATGGCTTAGACTTCTAAAGGTACTTGCAAATAGGTTGAATAGGAGATGGATATGATCCAAAAGCATAAGGTACTATGTTGTGACTCTGTGGTCACAGGTTGTCAAGTAAACTCTACTTAAGGCTCAAACATGATTGGATCCCCGTTTTTATTATTATTTTCAACCCAAAACCAAGCAACCATTATCAGTTTATTTTTGTTACCTTTCATTGCATTCGAAACACAAATTCTTTCTAAAACTAAAATCCACAACAATCTCTTGGGATTCGATACTTGAAATACTTTCCATATTATTACTTGATTGATAGTGTATACTTGCACTTGACCATATCTTTCATTGCAAGTTATTGAACCAAATTACATACCCACATTTTGGTCATAAGCAGCAAAGGGAAATGATCTGACGTGGGGCGAGAAAGCTTCTGAAGAGAAACTTCTTTAAAAGCCTTTTCCCAAATCTAAGTAATTAAGACTATCAATTCTGGTAGCCGTGGGAGAATCACAGCTGTTAGACCAAGTGAATAATCCATTTTTGAGAGGCACATCCATAAGACTTGATTTCAAAATAAAATCATTGAAAACCTTCATACTTCTGGTAATTCTACCCATTTTTTATTTCTCTCTAACCCATCTAACCACATTGAAATCGTCTGCCAAGCATCAATTGTTCGAACACAAACTATACAGCCCTTCGAGCTCGGCCCAGAACAAGTCTCGATTATGAGAGGAAGAAGGGCCATAAACTCCTGTTAACCAACCACTAAAACAATCATTAAAAGAAAAAGAAATGGAAATGGTGAATTGACCTACAAAGGAGTCTTTCACTTTGATCACGTCCTCTTTCCACAGAATAATCGACCCCCCTGCCGAGCCCACCGCATCGAGAGCCACTAACCCAATACGTTTGGCGCTCCAAACAAACTTGACTAATCTTCTATCCATTCTACTAAGTTTAGTTTCCTGCAACAGCACCACATCAGGATCAAACTTCTCAAGAAAACTTTTTACTAAAGCTCGTTTTTGGGGAGCTCCCAGCCCTCTAACATTTCAGGAGATGAGCTTCATAAGGAAACCAATTGACCCTCTGCTTCGTTACCCAAATTGGTTTCTTGACCGTCGCACTACCTTTAGAGGAGATTGTTCTAATACACATGTTCGATTTCTTCAAAGAACTCGCCATCTTTTTGGAGAACGATAATTCTTCATCCTCTACTAAGTCCACAATATCGGCGACACATATTTCTTCTCCCCCCTCGGGTTGGCTCCCTATAGGGGTTGTTCTTCGATTTGTCCTCTAAACGGAATAATCGTCGTCTGCTTTCGCACATCAGTACACATATTTTAATCCTCCCCGAACAGAACCTCTAGATCAACCGGCTCGTTTTCCAAAATCTCAGTCAAATCTTCGCCCTCTACAAAATCTGCTTCATCAACGCTGCTTTGGCTCGTTAGAGAAACTTCTGACATACGGTATCCTTCTTTTTCCCCTTTTCGAAAACACGTTGAGGTCCCGTCGACGAGATCTGACCCTTTTTCAGCGGCTCTAATTTCGTCTCCTTCGTAAAGGAAACTTTTCCTTTTCCTTTTTTAGGTTTTTTCATCGAACCCACGATACAGTAGAAATTCTCATTATTCATAATTCCATTTTGGGGTGCAGTAAAAAGAATTTGGGTTTGGTCAGAAGGCTTTTGGGTCGGAGCAAAAAAAGTAGGGAAATTTTCATGAATAACTAAGAATAAAAAACTAAATTGAAAATGGGTTTGGTCAGAAGGCTTTTGGGTCGGAGCAAAAAAAAGTAGAGAAATTTTCGTGAATAACTAAGAATAAAAAACTAAATTGAAAAATAGCTAAGAAAGTTTCATATTTTCATCCAATGACTACCCGCTTTTAGGGAATGAAGTTGACAATTTTCATCTTGATTATACCCTTGGTATATATGCTTATTTACGGAAAGTCAAGATAACCAATTTTTTTTATATATATTTATTTTAATTTCTAACAACCAGATTCATGTGTTTTGAAGAAAAAGTTTCTAACCAGATTCATGGATTTTGAAAAAAAAAAAAAAAAAAAAGCCTCAACAACTGAGATTTGAAAATGTTTAACAAAAAAAAAATACAAACTCATTCCATTAACAACCCTGCCCTCCTAGATTCATGCATTTTGAAAAGAGTGGTTCATTGATTTTTTCCAAAGTTGAAACGACGACAATGTACATAGACGAGAGTTGAGGAAGACGAAAATTCTTACCCACTTCGAAAATACGTCATAGAAGGTTTTGAGAGTCGATATTTTCAGCCAAATTCAAGCGTTCAACGATGTAGAAGGTTGAGGTAGATAGTTTTTTTCAAGGTAGAGGGTTTCAAAGTTGAGAATCGACGTTACAAATCGATTTGGAAGATAGAAGATTTGCAAATATCCTAATTCAATGTTGCAAGTAATGATACAATTGATTGAACGTTTTTCTAGGTAAACTCAACATGCATACGAATTTTAATGTTTTTTAGTATCATTTGTCTAATGCTCACGGATTAATGGCTTTCGGTGTATATACACGCATATACTTCATATGATATACTTACATGTACATTGTTATAGATGTAACTACGAATATATACTCACACTAGAAGTTATCGAGGACACCCATTTTTATAATTTTCTTACAACCGTCTATGAACATTTTAATTTTTTTAGTATCATTTGTCCAAAGCTCACAAAGTAATGGTTTATGGTGTATATACACGCATATCCTTCATATGATATACTTACATGTACGTTGTTATAAATGTAACTACAAATATATACCCACACTAGAAGTTAGAGAGGGTGTCATTTTTTAAATTTTCTTACCACTGTCTATGAACATTTTAGTTTTTATAAACATCAATAATATGCTGGAATTTTAATTGCTTATATGATTTTCTTACGGCCTATGTTATACTTACATGTACGTTCATCAATTAATGGCTTATGTATATACACATATACCTCATATGATATACTTATACGTACATATAACTTCGAATATACACATTAAAAATTATTGAGGGCACTATTATTATCATTTTTTTCCCAACTGTCTATGAAAATTTTAGTTAAAAATTAATTTGAATTAATATTCCAGATTATATTTTATTGAATTTTGTTTACCTGTTTTTTTGATTTAATGAGTGGTTATTATCCTTGTTTTTACTATATCTTAACTTTTTATTATTTTTCTCATAATTATTCTTGAAATAAATCTTTATTTTTCCCCACCCTTCTCTCTCTCCATTTTTTTTTGTAGGGAGTTTGAGTTCAATGCTACTACATATGTAGTTTCGTCCAAACACATTATAAATATTATTCTAAATATAGAAGTTTCTCGCCGCCTCCATCGTGAATCCGCCATGTTCTCCAATGACTTTTCCGATCAAAAGATTATAATCCTGAAAAGAAACCACATTTACCATAAAAGTTTGATCCCTATCCACGAATCTCACCTCAGGGAAGTAGTTACCAATGGCCTTAAACGTTGCCAGACTCCATAAACGAAATGGAATGTTCCTAAACCTCACCCAACCACAGTAACAGGGGACAACACTGAATCTTCCATGGATACATGGGTCCCAAAAATCAAACTTAAAGAAGTCCATCCTCTATTTAGAACTATTTAGAACTAACAGACGAGCCAAATCTCCTTGTGGGCAAGGGCATTTGAGAAGAGTTTTGTCTAGGTAGACGGGGTTTATTAATAACAAACTACAACGGATGATTGATCAAAGTAAAAGTTCAAGTTCAATGGCGTAATTATAACAAACTTCATAATTCAGAATACTCATGAGTAGTTTGTGCAATTTTTCCGTAAAATCCAACTCCCTAACTAAACATCCCTATACTTGAGAAGCTTCCAACCTCTAAAAGAGGCAGGAGTCAGAGAAGTAACAGAAGGAATCCAAAATAACCTGTAAAATCCAAGTGAGAAAATAGATACTAGCTGCTCAACATTGAAATTTTGAACAAATAAGCTTCAGAAGTTCTTATATTAATATATATAGAAGTCAAGTAGAGTCAAACTAAAGACTAGGTGGGCAAATAATATTCACAGTTTCCACACTGCACTGTTAAATATTTACAGAGAGATGGGTATAAAGTGAGGGGGTTAAAAACTCATTCCACCATCATTTGTACAAAAGGAAAATAAAAAAGTTCACCTCCCAACAATTGTTCTTCAATGTTATTGATATGTACACTTGGGATCTTCCATCATGTCAGTCTGTTTTTTGCAGGGATCAGGAAGCTGTTGAATGAATAGCAGTATCCGGTAACATCGCTACGGTCACTATAAAATATTCACATCCGACCGGGAGACCATACGGGTTCAAAGATAAACCTGAATTCAAGGTCAACCTGTCAGTCCCCGAGTCGGAGATCACACAATCAGTTTGATCCACCCAACCATGATCACGCCGAGGAGAAGGCGGCGATGGTTTCACGGTCTGGCGTTCAATGTGGACAATCTGCCCAACAATGTAGTTAGATCGGGTTAGGAGATTGTCTGCAAATAAAGCCACAGATTCAGCAGACAGGTAGTAGTTGGCGCAATTCCGATTGATTGCCTCGTAATGCCCAGCTGCATTCCGAACAAACGCAGCAATCTCGTGGACTTCCATGCGACCAAAAGAAATCTTCTCCTTGTTTGCCTGTTTCAAAGCTCAAATGTAATGAGCGCAATTCAGTAAATCGCTCGAGATTACGTAAAATCTGAACCCGAACATAAACGAACAACATATTTGAACAGTGTATGTGGGTGGATCATATAACCAATTCTTAAAACCTTCTAAATTTTTCAAGGATACTATTAGGGAGCTCATAAAGGAAGCTTACCTGCTTTTCAAGTTGATGCTTTGTGTATAAAGTTTTAACAAGCTCCTTCTTATCTTCCAGTTCTTTGACAAGTTGTTCGTTCGTAGATTCAAGCTTTGGGTATTTCTCGAGCAGTTCTTCACGTTCCTTGACCAAAATTCCAACTCTCTCCGCTATAGCCCAGATGCATTGGCGGAATTCATTTGTACCATCATTTTCATTGTCACTACCAGAACTAAAAGAATTCAAGGTTAGTTTCATTAAACAAAACAATAACTGACAAAACATTTCATAAATGATAGTTGCACAAGAAAATCTCTAGAATCCAGAATTAAATTGGAAAGGAATTACATTTACAAGTCCAGCAATCTCTCTAAGGTTCTTTTCCTTAATCATAAAAGAATTAATATCATAATTAAGAGGATTCTTGAGGAATTTTATATAAATAACAGACAATTCTAGAAAAGTCATACTTGTTCAAATATCAGGAAATTACCTTTAAAAATCCGTACAAAAGTAAAATTAATATTGCTCCATAAAGGATTGAGAAACCAAATATGTTAGGACTTAGGATCAGATTCATCATCCAAGAATACACAATAGTTCTAGCGCATTTAAAAATACATGAAATATTTAAAGAAAAAAACTGAAACAGCAGAAGTTCATTCTTTTGCGGAAAAAGTACAATAGAATACAAGACAAGAAACAAGGCGTCATTTGATCCTCTCTTTTTAATGTGGGTAAGGGAAATGGTTTGGAAACCAGCAACTGAGCAAAAAAACGAAAGTGACTTACTTGGCTAAAGATTGCGCTAAAGTGCGCAATGAATGAGCAAAAGCAGCCGCCCCACTCGGAGCAAAAACATTGGTTTTTAGTCTTTCAACATGGCCCCGCATTTTCACAGCTGATGCACGAAGTGCACTATACTCTGAAGCCCTACGGGCAGCTGCACAAAGATGAGTTTGAGCTTCCTCCCTCGCTTCATGCAGACAATTCTCCAAGTGGGCACAATTCATCTGCAAGGATGGATAAAGAATAATTTACAATGAAAACTAAAATAGAAAATATGCATTCACCGGGAAAAGAATCATTGATCATGACAATGAAAACTAAAATAGAAAATATAGAAAAACCACTCCTTCACAAATTACAGGTAGATATAGTAGAACTAATGTTGTGCTTCCGCTGTAAGCAATGCACCTCCCTCACAACTCAAAGAAGCTGAAGACTTAACAGTCAACAGAAAACCATGGTAGTTCAAAAGGAGATATCATATTGCCTCGTCGCTATCTGCCATGAAGCCTTATACTAAATGATATACTAGATTTCTAGATGCATTGAAGTTTTTAAATATTTGAATATCACATAATTCATTCACTTCACAGGAAGAAAAAGGTCCCTTCCAGATACACAGAAGAAAATGGAAACAGGCAGTATTTTTAAGGTGGAAGGCAATCCTCTATACCTTCAGTATTGGTTTATTCAAACAAAAAATGAAAAATGTAGATTATGTATTATATATATATAAACAATTTAAAAAATTAAGAAAAAGTTTCTAAGAGATTACTTAGAGAAAAGAGGATATTTTAAGGACATTTTTAATTTATTTACAAAAAAAAGGGAAAAAAATCACTCGGAGGCACCGAGGCATGAGGCACACAATACAGTGAGGGCATCCTAGGTGAGCTTTTTGGCGCCTAGAGGTGCTTTTTAAAACACTGAAAAAAAGTACAACAAAAATAAATTTCTTCAGCAAAGAAATGTACTTTACAGTGAGTAATAGAAACTTGAGGAAGCTTGACAGAGACAAACGAAAAAAAAAAAAAAAAAAAAAAATTGTTTATCCAATAGGTGGAATTGCGCAGCTTAAGCGTTCCTTTGGCTCATTTGGAGGAAGAGAAATCAAAGAAGAATTGAAGATAAGTAGGAATCATTTGAATTCTTCGTTTGGTCCTCGTTTGAATATATCTTGTTCTCTGTGATATTCCCTTGGGAAGGGGAACAATGAAGGTAAATTGAGTCAACTTGTCAACTGGGGGGAATGGTCTCCTTGCCGCAGGAAACAATCTCACTTACTATTTTTTTTAGAAGAGAAACAAACTCATTGATGAATAAAAAAAAGGAGCATAAACTCGAGCACCTAATGGTGAGTTACAAAAAAACTGTCCAATTAGCAATCAAATAAGAAATACTATAATTGGAAAAAGGATGTGTACATTTACACCAATATAAAGCATTGAAAATGATTAAATCCAGCAAACTATCAAATGTAGAGGAGGAGTCCCAGATGATTCGATCATTCCTCTCCCCCCAAATGGACCAAAAGAAAACTCTATTGAAAGTCAACCATAAAACCCTCTTTTCATCACGGAAAGAATGGTGCACAAAGATTGTGGTCAATGATTCATTGATGCAATTTGGCAGAGGCAGAACCAAGGACCAATTGAAAGCTTTAAGAAGCATGGCCCAATATTTGGAAGCATAAGAGCAATAAAGAAAGAGAGAGGTGCATATTAGGCATGCGTCGTTGTAATCAGTCGGTTGTGTTCACTGCCCCAAAACTAAGCTCTCATAGGAAAACCTTAATTTTTTTTGGATAACAGTCAGACCATAGAACTTTATAAAGGTCATTCCTCAAGGTATTATAAATGGTCATCATACTGTCAAGTCATACTTTCAATAAGAGACATGACAGAAAAGGAAGTAGAAGCTTCCAAAGGCAAAATCCATGAATCATTGCAATTCCGAAGAGTTACTGGTGATAAAAGAAAAGAGAGAGCAGACCATTTCTTTGTTCTGTTTCCAAGTCATTAAGGTGACGACGCAGGTGCAAATTCCAAGCAAGAGTGGAGACCACCCAAGCTTCACTAACTGTCATATTGGGTCGGACTGCAAGCCGATAGAGGCGGGGGCAAGCATTAATAAGAGGCCCACAACTAAGCCAAGAATCATGCCAAAAGTTCATCCAAGAGAGATGAGGAACCCACCTTCCAGCACTTTCATGACCAAGCAAATGCCCGAGGAATCTTACCTTCCCCATCTTTTATCATCTCTCTTCAATCCTTCTCCATCAAGTAAACATCTAAGACATCTCTTTTGTAAAAAATCTCCGAGAGAGAGCAATTCAATCTTCCAATTCTTTATCTAGAATAGGTCTTCTAAAGCTCAAAGCTTTTTTTTTAAGTGAAAAACCAAGCTTTAATTGAGGAACATGAAAAAATATACAAGAGCGTACGAAAAAAAACCCCAACAAGTCTTCTAAAGCTTAAGTTGCAGTATTCTTGGTCTTCTTCCCAACAATTAGCAATAGACCACTCTTAAAAATCGCCCAGAAAAAAAATGGCAAGGATATCTTTGCCCAGAGCCACCTTCTCACACCAACGATCCTCCCGAAAAAATAAGTATATAGGGTTTCTTAGTATAAAAGCAAAGTTGAGATGAATCTAGAATAGGTCTTCTAAAGCTCAAGGCTTTTTTTTTAAAGTGAAAACCAAGCTTTTATTGAGGAACATGAAAGAATATGCAAGAGCGTACGAAAAAAAAAGCCCAACAAGTCTTCTAAAGCTTAAGTTGCAGTCTTCTTGGTCTTCTTCCCAACAATTAGCAATAGACCAGTCCTAAAAATTGCCCAGAAAAAAAAATGGCAAGGATATCTTTGCCCAGAGCCACGTTCTCACACACCAACGATCCTCCCAAAAAAATAAGTATATAGGGTTTCTTAGTATAAAAGCAGAGTTGAGATGAAACCATACCTCCAATTTCCTAGATATTTCATCAAGAACCATCACTAGTTCAGGAAGAACATATCCTTGTAAACCACCCAAAATTTTCGGCCAGTGCCAAATAAAATGAACCGTCTCAAAATCTCCAACTAGCAAGCCTCTTTTCTCAAGTCTCATGCCAGGTAAGAGTGGAGATGATTCAAGAGCCTAAAAGGTACCCGTAGATATTTCATCTAGTTCAGGAAGAACATATCCTTGTAAACCACCGAAAATTTTCGGTCAGTCTCATTTTTTTTTTTTTTTTTTTTTTTTTTTTTTTGATAGAAAACAGAAACAATTTCATTGATCTATGAAAGAGTGTTACAAAATCAACTTATCCAGATAATTACAAAAAACACCTCCATTGATTATAGAGGGTAGTAAGATCATAAAGACAAAAAGGAGAGTATAACTTGCTCCAAGATAATGCTAGTAATGTTGTCAACTCAATGAATCTCCAAGCATCTTTGGAAGAGTCTCTAAAGATACGAGTGTTTCTCTCGTTCCAAAGATTCCAAAATAAAGCACGGATAAAATTAAGCCAGACGATCTTCTTTGCTTTCTTGAAAGGGTGACCCATAATAGTAACGTAGAGCAATGAGAGCATATTATCTGGCCTAGGAAAAGACCATCAGAATGCATCAAGGAGGAAGAACCAAAACTTCCAAGCCTCTTTTCTCAAGTGCCATGCCAGGTAAGAGTGGAGATAATTCAGGAGCCTAAAAGGTACCCGCTTAACTGAAATTATCTCACCTTCCCTCAGCTAGCAATAGTGATTAAACAGACAACTCGCTAGCATCTCCACACCCCCAGTAAGAGAGTGGAGTAAAACAAAAATCCATTATCATCGAAAGTTATACCTAGACTCAAAAGATTGCTTCTAACAAATTTTTCCCAATAGAGCTAGATTTTGGTCACAAAACACCTAGGAAGCATGGACACTCCACTTTAGGTGGAGTGTCCATTTTGGACACGTGTCGGAAACGGATCCGGCCGGACACGCCCCGGACACGTGTCCGACACCTCAAAATCGGTGTCCTAATATTAAATTATTTTTTTTAGGACGGACACCTCGCGGACACCTGAAGAGGATTCTTGGACACTTCAAAGATTTTTTTTTTCTCTTAAATTTGAAAGCCAAAAGCCCACAAGATTTTTTTTCTTAATTTTTTAACTTAAGCCCAGCCCATGTTGTCAAAAGAAATTAAAATAACAAAAAAAAAATAAAACCCTAGTTTAAATGACTTTCTCCCCCACCTCAAGATTTCACGCACGCAACGCACGCCCCTCCATTTTCTTTCTTTCCATGTTTTGCCACCTTCCATCTCCGACAAGCTCCCCGCCGCAGCCATCTCCGATAAGCTCCCCCGTCGCCGCCATCTCCTATAAGCTCCCCTGCCGCCGGCCATCTCCGACAAGCTTCTCCGCCGCCAATCTCCGACCAAGTTAGTGTTTTTTTTTTTTTTAAATAGCTACTGTCTTGAGGAAAAACAGAACAACAACCCTTAAAGGAATGCCATTTTTTAAACTAAATGACATCTTCCTTCCTCCTAAATTGTGGGTTTTTTTAAAGTAAACTAAATTGTGGGTATTTGTTTTTAAATATTAGATGGCATCTTCCTCCTCTAGCGATAGTACTCAATCAACCATTCGTTCAACATCTTCCCCTTCTTCAATCCGCACGGAGGAAGATTTAAAGCCACTTTGGCAATATGTAGTCAAGCATGAAAAAGTGTGTGAGGGAGGAGGAAATTATACATGGCAATGCAATTTTTGTCATATCATAAAGAAAAGCTCTTACACAAGGGTTAGAGCTCATTTATTGAAGATAGGTGGGCATGGAATTATAGCATGTCCGGATGTGACTCCTCAAGATACGGCCGATATGCAAAAATTGGAGGAAGCAGCAAAAAATCATGCGGCTAAAAAGACTCCTAAAAACGTTCCTTTACCACCTTCAAAGTCCATATCTATTGGTGGAGTCAATGTGAGTAATCCCGTCACTCTAGGAATGTTTGACATATATACATATATTATCTATAAATAATATATAAAATATAACGTATCCCCAACGTATCCGTATCCTACATTTTTAGAAATTGGCGTTTCCCGGTGTCCGTGTCGTGTCCGAATCCGAATCCGTGTCCGTGTCCGTGTCCGTGTCCGTGCTTCTTAGCAAAACACTGACAACCACTACCAGTATAATACTATTAGTTTATTTAATATGCTTAAGAAAACCCAAATATAAATTAGTAAGGTGATCTAACAAATCTGGTTCAGAGTTAATATTTTATCTAACCTCCATCTGTGTCCATATATTGTTCACGTAATCAAGATTCATACCAGGACAAAAAGGTTAGAGAATCCATGCATATCAAAAAGAAAGGAAATGCTTGATGGATAAAAGTGAGAAACGTACGAGAAAAAAAGCTAAAAGTCACAGAAAAGGTAAAAAATGGAACGCAAGGCTATCAAAGCATTGGTCATTAGCTATAAACAAAGTTCCAAGGGAGAGAAATCTTTAACGGGAGAGACTAGAAAAAGGAACAATAAAATTAGTACCTGAGATTCATCAAGTAGCTTCCTACTAGCTTCCAACTCACTCTTCAGTAATGCAACCTCCTCCATAGCACCTTTAAGTTTGGCTTCAGTTTCATTCAACATATTGGTCTTGTCAGCAAGTGCATTTTGCAACTCCAGCAGAAGGCCGTTCTGAAGATTAGATTCCAAATTGGGATCTTCCACTGTTTCACACAGTAAAACATTCAGAGACCGAGGCATGCTCTCAGCTGTGGAACTGTTTGTCATAGAGATTCCCATCTGTCCTACTTTATCTCTTACATATTTATCATTGTCTTGAAATTCTTCCCGATTTGGCTCCATCATTGAGGAATCCAAATGAGGATTCTGATCGCCACGGGAATCCATCATATTTTCATCAACTGCTTCTCGAGCTCTACCAGGCTGTCCAGCAAAAAGCCCCAGCTTTACATCCAGTGAATTAGAGATGCAAGAAACCTCGTCCATTGGCTCTGTAGTTGATATACAAGGTGCAGGGGCTTCTGGACCACCTATGATTTGTGGCTTGCAATCATCACTCTTTTCAGCTGAAACTGAAAAATCAGACACATCATTATTTGAGAGAGTTGGCCCCTGCAAATACTGATCTGACAGTCTTTGTTCCAATTCTTTAATGCGTCTTTCATATGATTCACACTGCATATGCTTAGTTTTAAGCATTAATTGAAGCCGTTTTCCATATTCATCTTTAAGACGCAAGGCTTCAGCTGTTTTCTCAGCAGCATTCTTTAAGATACTGTCTAATTTGCTGTCGTCAACTAAATCATATTCAGGAGAGAATGAACATATCATGGCTAAGGCAGAAGCAAGATCAGCTTTCAATTTTGCATTTTCAACTTCCATCTTGCTGGTTCCAGCAATCTCTACTAACTCAGAACCTTCAAGCTCCCCAGAGCCATAACTCTCAAATGTGTCCTTTGAAATTTCTTCAGCCTCAACAGAACTCAAAGCTCCAACTGACTTTATAGAGGAATCCTTAGGGACTCCTTGTTTCTCGCTCCTTGAAGGGAATCCTAATAAGTACTCGGGAGCATAATGGTCAAGGTCTGAAATATCAACATCAATTAAATGGTCGTCATAAGGAGTTATATGGACATCACATGGGTTAGGAATATCATTTAATCCCATGGATTCTATTACATCTCTTGGAAAGTATCCACTATGATCTGTCAGAAACATCTCACGTCTTCTAACCTCATCCTCTCTCCTTCTTGCAAGCCTTTCAGCCATTTGACCAGCCATACCCATGTAAAGCTTCATGCATGCTTTCCTTCTCACAACTTCAGAAAGACAAGCTCTATAGGCTGGACCAATCCCTCGCACTAACTTTAGGTCCATAAATAAGTCCTCCTGACGCCCCATTGCCTCTTTAAAAACAGGAAACTGTAATTTGACATCCTTGATGATGTAAGAGTTATAAGCAATCTTTTGCATGTAATAGTGCAAGAAGTTGTTCATTTGAATCTTTTTATCCTTACAAACATCAAGTAGTTTGGAAATTGCACGATCACAAGCTTGCATTCTTGGCAGATGATTTTTGTCATGGACATCATACATAGGACCTAGGGCCGAAACCGCATCATGAGGACGAAGTGAGGAAGATAACTGACAAGAAGATAGGCAATCATCCACCAGTTTCTTTACAGTATCAACATCTTTGCTGCATTATTATGCACAAACAAAATTTAAGACTCGTTGTAAGTAAACACATTTCAACAGTTGACTACTACTGTAATAGACATGTAAACAAGCAAAATATTCAGTTTGTACCAAATGCATGAATCTTGAGATTAAAGTAACTAATATCACCAATCTAAGAAAGAAGTGAGCTGAGAAACATAAGTGAAAAGTATTGAATACACAAAGAGAGAACTGAAGGAAAAAGAAAAAGGTAATTTTTTTTATTTCAGAGGGGGATTCACACGCCAAAGACAAAATCAGATGGTAGTAGTATGGCATGTCTAATGTTTTAGCTATGGCAGAAGTAAACCGAAGCTAACCTCAAGGACTGCATTATACTCTTTTGTTCATTGATATACCGCTGATGCTCCTTGATATTCAGTTCCAAATTTTTTATAGAAATCGAAGCCCTGCTGGAAAATAAATCCTCAACTTTTCGCTTAACCTCGTTAAACATCACCTTAAATTGGAAAACTTTGTTATCAAACTGGCTGTGCGAACTGCTGCAATTTTCTGCTGATTTCCGCAAACCATCCTCCTTCACAAAATCCAGTAAGCACTTGCGATTGGCTGATTGTAAGGCAGGATGAAGCTTAACAGACCTCAATTTCTCAATGTCTTTACCCAAATTCACCAATAGATCAGTATGAACCCGATGCTGCTGTGAATAACGCTTCATGAAATCTGTGTAGTTCTGATTAATCATTTTATAGTATTGATCCAAATTGCCCCTTGCAACCTCTAAAGCTCTCTCTTGAACCTTCTGCTCTCTCAAAAGCCTCTCACAGTAATCAAATTTCATCACCGTACTACTGTATATTGTATGAGCCTTGTGGTAGTGGTAACGAAACTCCCGCTCATAGGAAGGCAAAGCCTTCAAAGCAGGGTCTGAGGCATCATCTAAGGGATGAGAATCTTGAGAAGAGGAAGGTGATGGTGGCTCAACAATATCATGGATATCAATCTGCTCTGGTGGAGGCGGTGGCGAATTGCTTTGTAGCCTGGATCGATCAAACAAGAAAACTTCCCGGTCATCTGCTGGAAGCTTGTAAGCCGAAAGGGGTCGCTGTGATTCCAGTCTAACATCCAAAGAGAGAATAAACTGATCATTGCAGTTAATCCTAGTGACCGATTCAATCAAGCGCATCACATCCTCAACCAGCATACCCTCATGACAATCAAGCTGAAATGAGTGTCCATTTTCAGAAACATGAACCAGCAACTTGCCGCTGTTTGCACCAGCATCTGTCCCGCTTGAGTTCATCTTATCCACAACGAAGAATCTCAACCACAGATTCCCAACCAACAAGATTACACGAAAGGGGTATCAATCCCAAAAGTGATGAACCTATCCGTCGTCAATGGCTGAGGCACAGCAAGGAAAGTCAAATCGACCGTTCTTCTCCCAGATTACGTTCCACCCTTTCTGCTATACTTCAAAATCCCAGCATTAAAACCTTAACCCCTCAACTAAAATCCAAAATCTCAAATCACTTCTTCACTGCTAAAGTAGCTTGATCTAAAATCCCTAAAAAATTAATAACATCTACAAAGTTTATCGACCTTCAAAAACAACTACTAAATTCTAAAGCTACCCCAGAAGGCCAAAACCTTGAATCAATGATCCCAATCCCCAGTAACCAACCACGAAGAACTTACAAAATCGGCTTGATTCCGAAGTCTCTCCCGGTCCCAGTAAAACCCTACAAATCACCGACCCACCGCCCCACAAAATCCGCCGCGAAAACCAGAATTCTCGCCGAAGATATCTCGATTTCCGTCCTGGTTACCAAATTCGTCAGATAAACCAGCGAAAAGCGACGGATCAAAACGAAAAAGCCAAAACTCTAGGGTTAAAGCAAATGAACAACAACGGAAGAAGATTGGAAGCGATAACGTGAGGAGAATGATGAGCGAGAATTTTGATTCTCAGCATAAGACAAAGCTTCTACGAAACCTGGCAGCAATGTCATGGTTTGGTATAAAAATATATATAAATATATATATATAGATAGAAAGATATTATATGAAGATGAAATCTAGGTTTTTGGTGGGTGGGTGTTCCATAATCTTGAACGAAATTGATTGTGATTCTCTCTTTCGCTATCGGTTTGAATATTGAAAAATGATGAAGAAAGCTTCAATGGCGGCAACCACCGTTTAGAAGATGAACTCTTCGTCTTCTCTCTTTCTCTCTCTCTTCAAAGTCTCGCCGTACGAAACTTGAACGACGCGAAGCGAAGCAAGAGCACCTGGGCCTTGCTGTCGCAATACTCTTATTGGAATTTGGAAAATGCCAAAAAATAAATTATATATATATATATTACGATTAAATTACAAGTTTAGTCCGAAATTTTTAGATCGAGTTGAATTTTGATTTCGTGTTAATATGCGTTTTGTATGCAATCTATCTATTTTCTAAACGGTTTGTGTAATTTTTAGATCGAGTTGAATTTTGATTTCGTGTTAATATGCATTTTGGTATGCAATTTATCTATTTTTTAAACGGTTTGTGTATTCTGTAACCCAAACTGTAAAGATTTTTTTTTATTAGAATATCTCGAAATTTGAAATTTTAAAATACATAATTATATTAAAAAATATTAAATATTAAATATTTAATAAATATATATAATAAAATGTATTATAAATTATATGATATTATCAAATCATAATTATACAAAATTTATAACATAAAATATGTTCATAATAATTTATATTCAACTTAATATTTAGTCGGTAATTTTATGATTTATAAAAAATTAAAATAAACATATTTTTTATTTAATAATTAATTAAATTGAAATCCAAATTTTAAAATTTAGTATTAAGCACCTATTTGAAAACATGTAATATATCTTTGTTTTAATTGAGTTTCTTATTTTAAAATTTATGTTTTTGGATCACCTGACAAACAGACTAGTTTGGGTCATTTGGTAGATCCTTAAAAAAATTAAAAATTACATATTTTGGATCTATAAAGTTCGTAGATAAATTATAATTTAATAAAGTAATTAGTAAGTTATAACTTTGAGCGTAGCATAATGTGTATGAACTATGAGCCAAAGGTCTCAAGTTCGAATCTCACTTCTTACAAGTTGTCAAAAAAAAAAGTGGAACTATCAATTGTGTGTTTAATGGATATGAAGTTTCAAAGTGTTTAATAAATTGTAACTTTCAAATTTTGGATCTAATAGTATTTGTCATATTTGACTTTTTCTTTTTTTAATTTATGGACATATTAAACACAAAATTAATCTTTTTGCCATATCTAGGGAACTTGATCTTCAATTTTATATCTCATAATATTTTTTTTTAAGGTATTTTAATTAATTAGAATATTGAACCCATGACCTCTTAGTCACGGGCAAAACCTTATGTTGAGTTAGGGTCGGTTTGCTTTTTTTTTTTACATACAAAATTGAAAGTTCACGAACTTATAAAATGATTTTAAATTATAGAGACTTATTAGACACAAAATTAAAAGTTCATGAACTTATTTGAAACTTTTTAAATTTCAAATTATTTATTAGATCGAGCCTCAAACAATATTGACTAAATTTGTAATTTAACTTAAAAGATTTTTTTTGGTCTACGTAGTTTAGTTAAACACTCACAAATAACTATTATGATATATAAACTAGTGACAATCAGGTAATAGATTCGATTTCTCACCCACATTATTAAAATAAAAAATAAAAAAATAAAAAATAAATAAAAAACTATTATTGTTTTTTTTTGCAAGGCAATATATATTACGAAAAGCAAGCGAGGGGGGCCCCACAGCCCGGGGCCAAGGCACTCAACAACGCAGAGCAAAGAAACAGAAAAAGCTCAAGGAAACAAGTCCCACGGAGGAGCACTAATAGACATGGGAGACATCAATGTCCCTACCCACGAGACACACCTATAAGACAAGTCAGCCTGGGCACTTATAAGAACAGACTAGGGAGAGCGATTCTTACCCCCGTGAACCCGGGAATTTCGCTCTCTCCAGACATGATAAATGGTTGCACACCAAGCAAGCCGCCAAACATGATATATATGATGAATATATATAAAAATTACATATATTTTATAAAAACAAAAAAAAATACATATTATTTATAAATATATATATAAGTATATAGTCATATATGAAGTATATATCGTGGATATATATATATATATAAATGGTGAATGAAAATGAAGAGGAAGAAAAATCTCGAAAAGAAAGAACACTAAGGGGGCGTTTGGCCCCTGTTTAGGAATCAGAACCCTGGGGGGTTTGTAAGGGCGGGTTCTGAACCCTAGGAATCTAAAAACTGTGTTTGGGGTGCAGGGTTGGGAAGCCTCAGAATCAGAAACTAGTGTTTGAGCTGCAGTGTTCTGAACCCCGGGTCGAACAGTTTTTTTTTTCTTTTTTTCTTTTCCTTTTACTATTTCGTTTCTCTTTTATACCCTTATTTTCTAGTGGTGAATTGTAAAATCCGACCTCACCTAACATGAGCAAAATTCTTTTGAAACTTAAAAATAAAGCATTTAATTTATGTTATATTCTAAGAATAAGAAAATAAATTGAACAATTTTCATATTTTGTACTCGTACAAAAAAAGTTTATGAAATATGATGAAAAAATATACCTTTTAAAAATTAAGAAAAACAAAAAAATAAAATGAAAGGAAAAAAAGTTTTTACTAACATGTTGGAGTTACGCTCATGGTCACTAAGCAATATATCATGTCGTTGGGCTACGCTCTTGTTGACACAAAAGAAAAAAAAAGTTATATTACTATTGATGAAAAAAGTTTTATGGAAAAAGATATATTTTAATAAAATATTAAAAAAAAAACATTTAACAAAAACAACAAAAACAAAAAACAATAAATAGAAGAAAGGAAAAAAATACATTATTGATGAAAAATTTGTATATTCCAATTAAAAAAATATATTATAAAAGAAAAAAAAAGTTACAAACACAACATTAATTTATAGAATACGGTTGAAAAAATACATAAAATAAACAAGTAATAAAAAGAGAAAACAATTGAAAAAAAACCTTAGTTCGGATATCATGTAGATTCCAATAATTCCCTATTATTAATGGAAATTTTGTAATAATATTAAAATATATTCATATTAGAAAGTAGTAAAAAAAAATATTACAAAAGAATATCATTTTTCATAATAGAAAAAAAAAATATTTTAACTAAAACAAATTACTAACAGTGTTAGTTAATGGAATAAGATGGGACAAAATATATATATATATAATATAAAGGAAAAATGAATAGACATATAGCAAAAATTGATGGCAAAATTGAAAAAGAGATAAAAAAAAAATTGTTGGTGTTAGTGTCAAATGGATTAAGAGAGAGATAAAATTGTTGATGTGACGATGTGACGAAGAGAGAGAACAAAATTGGAGAAGTGAGGGGTTTAGAACCCAAAACCATGGGTTTGGGTTCTAAACTCATGGTTTTCCAATACATACATCCAAACAGGTTTGGCTTCAAAACCAAACTCACTCAAACACAAGACATGGGCCAAACCCCTCAAATCAGAGAAACAAGGTGGGAAAAATTCACAAATAATGTATAAAACATTCTTATATAAATGGTAAGAGAAGATGGAGGCAGGAAAATATAATTTATTATAAATTGAAATTTAATACACAAAATGGGAAGAAAAATTGAATAATATTATGGAGATGACACAATGGTAATCAAAATTAATCAAAATAGAAATGAAAATTTTTAAATCTTAAAGACATATTTGAAACCATCTTAATATCCGTTTGGATTTCATGGG
The DNA here is from genome assembly GCA_028017165.1 of Herpetospermum pedunculosum. Taxonomy (NCBI): domain Eukaryota; kingdom Viridiplantae; phylum Streptophyta; class Magnoliopsida; order Cucurbitales; family Cucurbitaceae; genus Herpetospermum; species Herpetospermum pedunculosum. The sequence continues at coordinate 61,482,876 of CM051529.1, forward strand.
CTTTGATACCATTTTAATATCTTGAGATTTTATCTTAAAACCAATTGATAAGGAAACGAGTAACACATTTATCAATTGTGACTTCAACTCATCTTTTTAATATGTGATCCTCATTATATCTATTTATTTTAAAGTCTTTTAAATTATTGTTTTTGCATTTAGTGTAGTAGTTTTAATATTGATGATTTTTTTTTTTTAGTACATTGGGAATGGAGGAATTCGAATCACATACCTCTGAATCGTCAACACATACATATGTCAGTTGAGTTATGTTATGCTTGTTTTGGCTTTAATATTGATGACTTGATGACTAAAGATAAACGGGATAAAAAAATTATACTTTGAAAAACTACTTAAATTTTTAGGACAAAGTAAAAACAACACAAATAAATTTGAGGAAGCCATATAGATCATTTAACCTAAAATGAGCCCTAGGTTGTAGGTCCACCCTAAAGGATAGACCAACTCAAAATTATTGATTAAAAAATATCATTTTAACTTCTAACAAGTTTTTTTTTTTTTTTTTTTTTTTTTTCTTTCATATATCCATCTTATTTTCCATATAAATCCATGAGTATTTAGGTCTAGTTTGTTAACAATCACAGTTTTTGATTTTTAAGTTTTATATTTTTTTATTTTTGTTTTTAAAAAATAAAAATCATATATATTTAATAACTGATTTCGTTTTCTGTTTTGAAAAAATAAAAAACCATAACTTGTTTGATAATTGTTTTTTTTTTAAAAAAAAAAAAATGTTTGATCATTTTTTGTTTTTGATCTTATGCTTTCTATAAAATGAATAACAAACTATTTTATAATATTATTTCATCAAATATATGTACGGACTAAAACCAACTCAAATTGTTCAAAAATATTATTGACCAGCAAATATTAGATATATATATATATATATTTTAAGGATAATTTTTTAAGCAACTAATTTGAAGTTCAAGGATTAAATTAAAATTTCAAAGTATAATGAGCATGATTGAAACCTTCCTCAATGCATAAGGATATTTTATATCATTTAACATATTTTAAAAGTGTTTTTCTAAAGAATGTTTAAAAAGTAATGTTTCAAAAAAAAAAAAAAAAATGGAAAACAGACCCGCGTTTTCTAATTTTTTGTTTTTTCGTTTTTAGTTTTTTTAAAGAATTTAAAAAACGATTTATAAATTTAAAAAACAAAAGAATTGGTTAACTAACACATCCGTTTTTCTTATTGAAAAAAAAAAAAAAATAGTTACCAAACAAGGCGAATCTATTCTTTCATATCACAAAATTGTTAGATGGATATGTTTATAGCCTAATCAATAGTCAATTTAGTTAGATAAATTTAAAATCTCAACATTTAAGTTAGGTAAGAAAAATGTTTGCAAGCTTAAATCCATCCACAAACATTCTATTACTACGAACTTTTTCTCTCTCTTTTGACGGCTTATATAGTATTCAACCCACATATTTATTTTATATCATTTTTTTTTTTTGACAACATGTTGAGATGGAAAATCGAACTTAAGACCTCGTAATCATTAATTATATATCATGCCAATCGAGTTATGTGGTTGTCAATTTGATATCAAACTTAAAACATGTGAGGGAACATAAATTTACACAATATCTCACAATATTTCAACAAATATTTATGTGATTTTTTTTAGGATAAAATAAATTATTTGAAAAATGATTAAATATCTTAAATATTGAATTAGCATTGTTTGGTGTCATAATTAATTTATTGAAGAAGTCCTATCAATCTTAATTCTCCTATGCTAATGCTACACATATACATATATTTGTGGCTACAATATTCCCCTTTCACATCACATTTCGATTTAAAAATGAAAAGATTGAAAAAAGTTCAATCATTATCCAACTATTTCTTCTATATGCTTCAAATGGTAAAGTATTATTATCCATTTTTATTTTTTTCGTTTTGGTTGGTTATCTCCAGACGAAGTATCATTCAGAATTTCTCCTCAAATAGTCATATATCCCGTCTTGCTCTTATCCAGACTAACTTTTTTACCGGAGCACACCGCCAGTCCGATAGAGCTCAACCACGAATCTCTACCAATGACTACGTTTTTTTAGGCTCAACCGACAAAAATAAGTTAGGGACATGACTATGATATCACTTGTTAGAGACAACATAACTCCACATTGATATGATATTATTCAATTTTAGCCTAAACCTTTATTACTTTACTTTTGGTTCCACTTAAAAAACTTTATACCGATGAAGATGTTGTCTCTCACTTATATATCCTCGATCTTCCCACTTTCTAATTAATGTGAGACTTTGTTCACACTCCTAACATTTTAGGAGCGTTTGATAACACACTCAATTACTATTTTGAGTTTTTTGTTTTTAATTTTTAGAAAATAGGTCTGTTTGGTAACCAATTGAGTTTTTTATTTTTAAGATTTTTAAAACGTTTTTACCTTCCTTAACAATTTTTTTTTTTTTTTGGAGGTTTTTTATTTCAAAATTTTAGATTTTGTTTTCTAATTTTATGTAAATAGTCAACAAATTAGATATAATTATTGAAATTATCTTCTTATTTATTGAAATTAGAATCAAATTGTCAGGTATTGGTATATATTAAAAAAATAAAGATATTATTAATATTTTTTAGTATAAAAATATTATTAATATATATTATAATTTTATTTAAATAATTTTTTCTAGTATATTATATTTTAATATTATTGTGATATTTTTTTTTTCTGCAAATGTATTTTAATTAAGGTAGGAATTGAACCCATGACCTCTTAGTCATGAGCACAACTTTATCAATTAAGTTAAGTTCGGTTTGACAATATTATAAAAAAATACAAAATAAATAGTAATTATAAATAACAAATAGAATTAATAAAAACTACGAAAACTAAAAATAAAAAACTGAATGCGCTATTCAGGTTTAAAAATTATATTTTAATATTTTTATTTATAATTCTATTGATATTAATTTAGTTCATATTATATACATTTCATTATGAGGTATTAAATTGTGATTAATACCCTCCATTATACATGTCATGTTTGGATTATTATTTAAATGACTGAGACTTATTTAATGAAATTGACAACTAAAGAAGTGAACTTATAAAGTTAAGGGGGACCAATACAGAAAGTGATTAAATTATTAGAAACTAAAGTCAAAAGTTCTAATTTTTATTTTTATTATTATTATTATTATTATTTTTTTTTTTTTTTTTGTAACACTTCAAAATTAGGGGATAGACATCATATTTAAGCCTTAATTATGGTTTTATAACTGATTTAGTTTTAGAAAAATTATATTAATGGTCCATCATGTTTTGAGTTTAGTAGCATTTTGATCCCAAAATTTTCAAACTCAATAATTATATGAAGTTTGAATTTGGTGTGTTTTTGTGTTTTCTGTCAAATTTTCGATTAAGTTTGAATAGAAGGTTGACGTGACACCTATTTTTAATTAAAATTCTTTTAAAAACATTTTTTTTCTTCTTCCTCCCTCCTTCCTATCTCATCCTTTTTCTTCCTTTCATGGTCGCGGCGCAATATCGACGACTATTTTTTTTTTTTTTTTTTTTTCTCCTTTTCCTCTTCTTCTTTCCTTCTCCCTCTCACCTCCATCTCTTTATTTCTCTCATTCTTCCCCTCGTTTAAAAAAAATCACGTTTCTTACACGAAACCCAAATCTGTAAATAAAAAAAATATATATCTTCTCCATCTCCCCTCGTTTTTCCCTTTCTCTCTCTCCCTCTCACTTCCATCTCCCCGTCGTTTTCAAAAAAAAAAAAAAAAAGTTACAGGAAATGTAAAAAAATAAAATTGTTCTCCTCTCTTAAAAATACAGATATAAGTTTAAAAAACATGTTTTTTTTAAACGTGGAGGAGATGGAGGTGAGGGGGGGAGAGAGAGAAACGAGAAAAAAAAAAAAGAAAAAAAAAGTCGGAGCCGACATTGCACCGACGACAGTCATGAAAGGAAGAAAAAAATAAGGATGAAGATGAAGATGAGGGAGAGAAGGAGGGAGGATGAGGATGAAGATGAGGATGAGGGAGGATAAAGAAGAAATAATATTATTTAAAAAAAAAAAAAAATTTAAAAAATTAATTAAAAATAAATACCACATTACGTTGCAACTTAACTGAAAATTTGACTAAAAGATTAAAAAGACACCAAATTCAAACTTCAGGTATAATTGTTAAGTTTGAAACTTTGAGACCTCTTAAAAAAAAAAAATTGAAATCTTGAGAACCTAGATGCTACTTAACCCAAACCTAAAGTGTGATTAGTGTAATTTTCACTTTAATTTTTCATTGGCTTAACTATATATATTTTTAAGTTAAATACATCATTTGGTTTGTAAAATATACATCATTTTTCAATCCAGTCTCTAATATTTTAAAATTTTAATTTTTAATATGTGTGTTTTTTTTTAATCAAGTGCCTATTCAATAATAATATTGAAATTAAATAATGAAACTAAATTTAAAAGCTTTAATTTATATGAGTTAGCATTATGTGAACATTAAGCACGGACTTCCCACTTAAATTATTTTTAAAAATATTAAAAAAAAACTTTTGTCTATCCCGACAGGAAAGTAACAAATTAATTAGTTCAACCTTATTTGGTAACAATTTAATCTCTACTCTAAAAAACTTATATCAAAATTAATAGTCCATTCTCAATATGCAAGGAGCCTAATTTTTTTTCTTCAATATGTGAGGTGAAGGAATTTAAACCTCTAACCTATTGTTGTCGACAACCAATTGAGTTATGCGAGTAAAGGGACTAAATTGTTAAGAGGGACTATTTGATAATCATTTGATTTTTGAAAATTAAGTCTATAAATACTATTCTCACGGTCTCACCTATGAATTCATTTGTTTTGTTATATACATTTTACAAGTATTTTTAAAATTCAAGCCAAATTTTGAAAACAAAAAAAATTAGTTTCTAAAAAATTGTTTTGATTTTTAGAATTTGGCTAAGAATTTAAATAATTTTCTAAAAAATATAAGATCATTGTAAGAAAATGATGGAAAAACAAACATAATTTTCAAAAAAATAAAATAAAAAATAAAATAGTTATCAAACGAGACCTAAATTGTTATAAAATCGAAAATACAAATACTAAATCGTAAAGTTTATGGACTAAAATATTACTTTCATGGGAGTTTTGTGATTAAACATATTTTTCAACTTTTAAAAATTCTAGTCATTTTTATTAAATAAATAATAATAATAATAATATATATATATATATATATATAGTCAGTTGTTCTTTGAGTTAATTTTGACAATTTTTTTTAATACTCTTAAACAAAATATATCACCCAACTAAAAGAAATATCTGAATGGAAAGGTTTTTTGTCGTGCAATTATTGGACAAATTAAAGCTTAAATTTGATGCATGTGTGTAATGTGTACAATTCTTTAAATGGTCTCAATGCTACATTAATGTCCCCTTGCAATTAATTTGGGTGTGGTCGCATGACATGACTTGTCAAGACTCTATTCGATAAAATGAAATGGTTATTAAACGTTGTATTTTGTTTATAAAATAAAATGATTATCAAACGCAACTTAAAATATCATTTTAAATGATATTTCAATTTAGTTAAGGTTAGGTAGGTTAACATTAGAGACACTTTAGAGTGGGGTTCAATCCAAATGTATTACACCTCTACATAAATTCAAATGTATAATTACCACCCAAATTTTGTCGAGCTCTTGACTAAGAGGTCAGGAGTTCAATCCCCCACCCCGTATTAATTAAATACATTTACAAAATATGTCATCAAATTTAAAAACAAATAAACCATCCTTTAAATATGTCTTCCTACCAAAGATTTAAATGTCGTTGTCGACGGAAATATCGATGTCTTAATTTTATGAAAATATCGATGTCGATAGATATTTCGGAAGATTTTTAAAAATAATTAAAAAATATATATATTTAAATTAATAAATTAACATTTTGCACTTTTAAATAAGTTAAAATATACTTATTATAATATTCTATTCACGTCATGTTATATTTTGTTGTTTTTTTAATATTTCATCGACTTTGCACGATATGATGAAAATGTCGATTCACCCCTCATGTCAATGTTGAACCTATGGATATGTAGAAATATCGATGGAAATGTCGATATGTCGACGAAAATTTAATATCATGCTTCCTACTTCAAAATAAAATTCAAATCTAGACTCATTTTTTTTTTCTTCCTTTCGTGATTTTCTTTTCTCTGTCTCTCCATCTTTAACTAACTCTCATGTCTTGTCACTCCAAGTAAGGTCGTCGACCATCTTCAATCAACGTCGTCAACTAGATCCACCCAAGTACGCTCTGCTTAGGTTTGCACGTCTCTGTCCTTGCAATCCTCCGCCGCTCGTCCAGGTCCGTTGACCTCTATTCTCCGCCCTTCTTCAGTTGTCGACCAAATCCGTCGCTCGCTTGTAATTAGATCTGGAGAGGGTTTTTGTGATGGGAGACTCATCGGGAGGGAACAATGCGCACTATTTGGCGGTGGAGAATGAGACATTTGGATTGAGATTAGATTCTTTTTTATGGTGTCGTTCTTCGCAATTCTTTTATTCCCAAATCACTGGAAATCTCTCAAGTCACCCGAGATCTGTACAAAATGTCATCATCTGCTGCAACGCCACCATGGTTTGATATGTGCGTCGGAGTGGCGCGTGTGGTTGGTCTGGTTCTGATCAAGTGTGATGTCGTCGAAGACACGTTGTTGGGGTTCAGATCGTTCGAACGTCATTGTGAATCGTCTACTTGAGCGTCGTCGTCGCCAGAGTTAGATGAAGAGGATGATAAATGATGTTTTGTCATGAAGAGTTTAGGGGTTTTGGAGAGTGAGATTTTAAGATTTTTAAAAAAAGTTAATAGATAAATAAATAATAATAATAATAATAATAATAAATGGTAGGTATTTATTAGATACAAGGATATTTTGGTAAGATTTTTTATTAAATACATAAAACCCTACCAATCATATATAAGTTTATATTCGACATTTTTAAGATAAGTGAAATCGATTTGACACCATATATAAAACAAAAGGTTGATGACCTAAAAAAGTAGTTTGAAACATGAGTGAGAGAGAAAAAAGAAAGAAGAAAAAAACCATCGGTACAAAATCGTCTTCATCTTCATTGAAGGTCAATTTGTGGTCTGATCGAGCTGAAATTTTGACAGCGTGTTCTTGAGATGAGGGTCCTCAATCTGAACGATGAAGATTTCTTTTGGAACTGCCTACAATCATATTGAAGTGTGTAATTGGTTGTCACTTTAAGTGATATCTTTCTAATAATTTATTTTGGAATATTGTCGTTTGCTGCCAATATTTATTATCTTGAGATATCTATTGTTGCATGACTCTAGTTGTGACTAAGGAAGAACTTGGTGTAACCCATTATTGATTATAGTGGAGATTTTGACTTCGATCCGTGTAGCCCAATATTTATTATCTTGAGATATCTATTGTTGTATTCTACGTTAAAATTGTTTGTGTCGTGTGCTTGAATTTTATTGTGTTTATACTTGTCTAGCTAATTTCTTATTAGGTTCACACAAGAATGGATAATTGGATTTTAGAATATAGTAATAATTATCCCAACATGCTTCACATGTGTGACTCACTCGTGAATAGAAAATGTCAAACTTGTCATTAACAAATATTGAAACGAAAAAAAAAAAAATGCATAGAAGAAGTATTTTCTCGTTCAACCCTAATTTCTTTTGAAAAATCGTGAAGTAAACAACCGTGAGTCACACATGTCATCCCTACGTGTAAGCTTTTTGAAACTGCTTTCGAAGTACACTTCAATTGAATATTTGAGTCAAAAGCATTTTACATGTAAGTTTTTTCACAAAACATTTGAAACTACTCTTGATTTTTCTTTCAAAATCACTTTAGATTTACGGGTCCTTTATTCCATTCACATTTCTAGTTTACAAAGTCCATATAAATGCACTTGAACACATATCCATTTCGAGTAAAAATTACATATAAGATCCCGATCAGAATCAAGTCGAAAAATGAAACTTTCACAAACCACATGTTAGAAAATTCTCCTATCTCCGTCTCCATCTCCATTCCCGTCCTTGTCTCGATTCTCATTCTCATTCCTTGTCCCGACTCTTGGAAAGCCATAGCAAAAAAATCCACAAGTTGTGGAAGCTGCCATGGCTGCTTGGCTGTTTGCTCTGCTTTTGGCTTATGCTTCCATGTGAATGAAAGTACATTGAAAGTCACTTTTTTGGATAGAGATTCATCCTTGCTGCCATGAGTTTTAGTTGTCAAAATTTGCAAAGTGAAGCAACTTCTTTTTTGTTTTCATTCAACAAAATTATTGCATATTTTAATGTTTTATATAAATTATTTAAAATATTTACAAAGTTACCATCAATAAATACTTAAATTACAAATTTAGTCTATATATTATATTTGTTTAGGCCAACAAGAGCATTGTTTAACTGTTGTATCGACTAATCACCCAGAGGTCCTAGGTTCAATCTCCACTCCACATATTGTCAAAAAAAGAAAAAAAAAAAACATTATATTTGTTTAGTTTTTGAAGTTAAATACATTCTAGAAATTCTAAACCTTAAATCCTACCTTCTCGAAATTTGAATTTTACTTCTATTTAGTATTGTGCTACATATTTATGTGTTCATTAATCTACAAAATTATTTACTACATGATGCTAACTTGGCCAATTTTTATTTTTAATTTTTTTTATAAACATGTTATATCAACAATTTCACTAATAATGTTTAGAACATGGACTAAATATAAGTATGGTTTAAAGTTTAAAATTAAAACTTAAAAACTTTTTAAAAATTATGGAATGAATACATATAAAAAAGAGACTAAATTTATAATTGAACTGAATTTTTTAAACTAAAATTATATCTAATAAATGTATCATATTAGAATTTTCTTAATATATGTAGGTCACGTTTTGATTGTTATTAACAAAAAATATTTTTTAAAACTACATTTTTTAAAATAATTTCTTTTTTTTATAGAAATGTTTATAATTAAAACACTCATATATATTTAGTTACATTTTTTTCAAAAGTGATTTGATAGTTTATACATAAGTTTGTTTGGTTTGCTCATTACGTCAAATTACTATAAAAGACAACTATTAACGAAATAAGATGAATTAATAAGTTCAAAATTGAATTTAAAATACTATGACCAACCGTTGACTATCGTCGGTGATCGACGATGGAGTGAGGGCGGTAGTGGTTGTCGGTAGCATCAACTATGATGGAATGAAAGTGAAGGTGGAGAGATTTGAGAGGGGTGATGTGAGGTGGTCATTTTCATATATTATGGAATTTGAGATGAATTCTCAATTAAACACTCAAAACTCATTTTCCTAAAAGTTGATTTCAAGTGTTTCCCTCAAACTTATTATTATTTTTTTTAAACAAATAACTTTCATTAATCAAGAAACGGGGTCCGAAGGCGCATAAACGATTACAAAGACTATCATTAGAAAGTAACAAAAGTTGAAGCTAACTTGGCAAAAGGCACTCCCAAGAGGAGGAACCCCAATGATAAAAGTTTGAGCTGTCACTTTATGAGCGACCCAATTAATTGTTCTCGAGATAAAAGTGAGATCCTTAATCTGAAGGACACTCATCCATTCCCTAATCTTTTCAAGCCCAGCCCCTTGGAGGGACAAGATTGCAAATCATGAGAGTGAATAACCTTCACCAAAACTTGCGCATCAGACTCGACCCACATATTATTAACGCCCTTACTCGCTACTAATTTCAGACCATAGAGAAGATCAAGGGCCTCGGCAGACAACAGATCAAGCTTCGCATGGATACAAATTGAGGAGGCAGTCACCAAATTCCTTCTGAAATCACAAGACCACACTCACTCCTGTTTTATCCTTTGACAGATGGCACGCAACATCTACCTTCATTTTGTACTCATTTTCAATCGGAGGATTCCACACAGGAGTGGCTTCCGGGACCACCGCACTTGGTCTGCCTGACAGAGGCACCTGAACATTAGAGAATCTGAAAATTTTGTGATAGTTGCGAATTCATTCTTGTTTCAAGACGGCGGAAGGAATAAGGAAGTCATTTGTCCGATTGTTGCGGTCATTCCACAAGGCCCAACATGTCTAGTAGCTTCATGTCGGCGGTAGAAGAGGTAAAAGACATATCCAACAGAATATCATGGACCGTGAGATGGTGGCACAACAACTCACATCCCCTCGAAAGTAGCAAAGTACTTGCTTCCACTCCAAACTTAAGCACCACAATTTTTGCTAAAATGTTTTTTTTTTTAATTAAATACTTAAAAAGTTAATCCAAACCCACCTAAAAATATAAATTAAATAAATCATAATTTAAGGTTTATGAATGTATGTTAACGAATTTTTTATAAACTAAATATAAAAAAAAAAAACGAAGGCTCATTTGAATTTCTGGTTTGTGAAATTTATATGATTTCTAACTTTAAGCTTTAAATTTGGTATTTTCGATTGGAGTTTTACATTTTCTTATTTGGTTTTTCATTTTCCATAATAATTATAAAAAAGAAAGAAAAAAAACAAAATTTCTGATTGAATTCTCCTTCCTTGGTAGAGAAATGAACCCTAATGAAGGGAACAACTTCAATTGAACTATGTTCGATTTGCCTAAAAATTTGGATGGTAATAATACATTTAAATTTTAATCCGTTGCACGAACTGGTCGTGAATTATCTTAGGCGAGCGCTCACCGCACCATGCATCAAATGGTTGTTTGATTTAAAATTTGGACGGTAACGATACATTTAAATTTATGCACAGTACATGATCAACTCCACTCTGAATTATCTCCGCAATCCATTCTCTTAACAACCAAATCAAAAATTCTATTTTTTCATTTTTCATTTTTTGAGTTCATAATTTTTTTAGTTTTCTAAAATTATTTAAGCCAGATAGAAACAAAAACACTATTTTTTAAAATTTAACCAAATCGATTGAATTGTCGATTTTCAAGATTTCCATGAACAGCTGAATGACGTCGAAGGTATAGTCGCTAACACGTGTAAACAAATGTATCGACATCATACACGTGTGGGCCAATATCACATGGGAGTATGCTTCCTGTAGGACCACACTACTTTCTAGTTTCTGTACGTTGATTTTTTAGTGGGCCCCAAATCTAACGGCTCAAATTCAATTGCAGATAAATGTATTATTTTAAAAATTAATTTGGGCTAAATTATAAAAAAAAACACCTCAAAACTCTGGGAGGTGTTTAAAAAATATCTCCATCATTTTAACATTTTCAATATTACACTGAAAAAGACTCCTACACTAGAAAAATTATTAGAATATTAGACAGACAGACAAAAAAAAAAAAAAAAAGAAAAAAAAAAAAAAAAAAAAAAAAAAAAAAAGGCAAACGTCTTAGATCATTGTCACATCGTTTTTTCGTCCAAAATTTTAATGGATTTCTACTCCAAGTATTTTTGAAACGTTTAGAAAGATGAAAGTTAACAAGAGGTCAAGTTAAGTTTTTTTTTTTTTTTTTCAGCTAATTGTCTATTAGATTTAGATAAATATAGTAATTTTCGCCTTAAATTTGAATAAAGATTGCAACTTTTAATTTAGGTTAAATTACAAATTTATACTTCAATTTTTAGACTTTGTGCCTATTTAGTCTATGAACTTTCAGAATTGTTCGATTCTTAAACTTTCAATTTTATTTCAATTAGGTTCTTGAACTTTAAAATATGTCTGATAGAGATCTTAAACTTTTAATTTTGTGATGAATAAAGTTCTAATTTTTTTAATTTTGTATTTAATGAGTGGTTTTAATTAATCATCAGGGTTGATCTAGTGGTCATGAAGGACCTTGGGACTCATGAGTACAATCTTCGGTGGTTCGCCTACCTATAAATTACTTTCTTATGAATTTACTTGAGAATCAAATACTGTAGGTTCAGATAGTTGTCCCGTGAGATTAATAGATTTTAAAGAAAAATAACACAAGATTTTTACTAAAATTTGTTTTGTGATACTTGTTTAATTTTGATCATGTGCATTAATTGAGTTTAATTTTGTGCAATCCTTTTTTTTTTTTTTTTTTTTTTTTTTTTTTTTTTTTTTTTTTTTTTTTTTTTTTTTTTTTGTTGTTGTTGTTGTTGTTGTTGTTGTTGTTGTTGTTGTTGTTGTTGTTGTTGTTGTTGTTAATGTGTTTTTAAAACTTTTGCTTTTATTTTGTTAAAATTAGTATATGTATTTAGCATAACAAAATATACAAATTTTAATATTTGTGTTTAAGTTTAAGTTTGTGTAGGACGTCCATCATTTCGGGAGGAGTGGACAACTAGTCTACTCGAGGCTTAGACAATCAATGAAAATATTGATTCGATTCAAATGTCGGGAGCATTCTCAATGCAAGTAGAATCAGATAGTTTACACATTATTAAGCTTATCAGAGAAGAAAAAACAGATCTCACCGAAGTGGGTTTGATTATTGCTGAAATCAAACACAAGGCGTCTTTACAACATATTATCTCTTTTGATCGTGTCCTGCGCTCTAAAAAAAGAGTTGCACATTTTTTGGCTTGTCGTTTCCATGATGAAGATTTGTTGGAGATGTGGGGAGATAGCCCACCTGAGTAGATGTCCGATGCTCTTTTGATTGATTTTTCAGTTCCCTAGTCTTATTTTGTTATCATTCTATTTTATAAAATATATATGATTAAGGCTTTTCTCAAATAATAATAATAAATAAATAAATAATAGATCGTTTTTTTAATGTTGTCTTTCATTTAAATACCTTTTTTTTAGATACTTTTCATTTAAATGAAGGGAAAAAATCAATTTATACCCCTAAACTTTGAGGGTTGTATCAATTAAAACCCTAAACTAACAATTGTATCAATTTAAACCTTGAACTATCATAAGTGTATCAATTTACACCTTTTGTTAGATTTTATTTGGAAAAAATTAATTTAAACGGGTGGAGACTTATGATTTTAACAATTAAACCCATAAACTTTCATAAATGAATCAATTCTATGAAAGTTTAAGAGTTTAATTAATAAATTACAAGTCTCCACACATGTAAAAGCTTACATTTTTATACTAGAGGATGTAAATTGATACACTTAAGATAGTTCAGGGTTTAAATTGGAAAAAATCAGTTTATACCCCTAAACTTTGAGGGTTGTATCAATTAAAACTCTAAACTAACAATTGTATCAATTTAAACCCTAAACTTTCATAAGTGTATCAATTTACACCTTCTGTTAGATTTTACACCTTCTGTTAGATTTTATTTGAAAAAAATTAATTTAAACGGGTGGAGACTTATGATTTTAACAATTAAACCCATAAACTTTCATAAATGAATCAATTCTGTGAAAGTTTCAGAATTTAATTAATAAATTACAAGTCTCCACACATGTAAAAGCTTACATTTTTATACTAGAGGGTGTAAATTGATACACTTATGATAGTTCAAGGTTTAAATTGATATAATTGTTAGTTTAGGGTTTTAATTGATACAACCCTCAAAGTTTAGGGGTATAAGCTGATTTTTTCCCTTCATTTAAATACCTTTTTTTTTTAGATACTTTTCATTTAAATACATCGCACATTACCTATTTTTTAGATACAAAACTGTTATTGAATATCTAAAATCAGTTATCGGTTTATTTTATATATATACATATATGCAAAATATACACCACCAATATATTCATACCAATCAGACAATTCTTTATTGTTTTGTTATGTTACCTTCAATTCAACTCCACAACAACAACTAAAATAACTTATATTAATCTTTGTATGTAATCAAATCAGTAATTAAAACTGATATTTTTTTTTTTAATAAAAAAAAACGTAAAATGTCTATTGGGATTAAAAACATAAACTATTAATTAACTTATTTCCTATTTTTATAATTATGTTAAATATTTTTAAAAAATCCAATATCTTATTGCATCATTTGGGTTCAAACTAAAAAAATGCATAAAGTCCAAAATGGATGAGCCCATGGGCTTCAATGTTACAATCTCTCCTACTATTAGGAAATTTGGCGGGTAACAAGAAGAATGTCTAAAATCTCGTCAACAAGAGCATAGTTCAATGACATGATGTATCACCTAGTGACCATGAGGTCCTAGGTTCAATCCTCCACCCCAACATGTTGTCAAAAAAAAAAAAAAAAAAAAATGTCTAAAGGCCAACATAAAAAATGACCAACATAAGTCAACCTTAACAGAAGTGAACAAACCTACCCCGCCCTTCTACAATTTAGAAATTGAATACAAATATGCATCAAAATTGAAAATTGTTGGGAGGAGAGAGAGGAAAGTTATGGATGAGAAAACGAAAATGTATTCAACGTCCATGTATACATGAGGAAATTGTTACAAACGGATTTGGCCCGTCAGGTGTATACAAGGCGGTACATAGTATAATAAAAGAAAAGTAAAGGGTTGGCCAACCACCTGTAACCGATGGATGTGATGGCATGTTACAAACGGATTTGGCCCGTCAGGTGTATACAAGGCGGTACATAGTATAATAAAAGAAAAGCAAAAGGTTGACCAACCACCTGTAACCGATGGATGTGATGGCATGAGTAAATGATGCATGTTGGACTCCTTGCATGACTGCATGAGCGTTTTCCCAAGTCATTGCAATGATGGATTTGAGGGATTAAAAGTGCTAACCCCTCACTCCACTGATTATTCGACTGGTTGTATACCATCCCTCAACCAAAGCGATTCCTCCCCGCAAACACATACACAAACATCCTCTCTCCGCAAACACATACACAAACATCCTCTCGCACGAAAGACCCCATTACGCAGTGTTCAGACCTCCCTCCATCAAAGTGTTCGCCGAAGTTACACATCTCAACCTCAACGGCAGTCTTTTCTACCTATCTCCGGCAAATTCCAGAAAATTGGTAAGCGTCTGTCCTCTCTCCCATTTCTTGTTGACGTCTGGTTTCTGAACGGATAACTAGGAGGTTAGTGTTAGTTTGGTTATGGGGGATTTAGGTTTAAAAATCTAGGGCTTAAGATTTTAGGAATTTGAATAATCTAATTTGGAATCGGCTGAAAAGAATTAGGGTAGTTACAGAGCATGAGTAAATGATGCATGTTGAACTCCTTGCATGACTGCATGAGCGTTTCCCCAAGCCATTGCAATGATGGATTTGAGGGATTAAAAGCGTTAACCCCTCACTTCACTGAATATTCGACTGGTTGTATACCACCCCTCAACCAAAGCGATTCCTCTCCGCAAACACATACACAAACATCCTCTCGCATGAAAGACCCCAGCCATTCTACGTAGTGTTCAAACCTCCCTCCATCAAAGTGTTCGCCGAAGTTACGCATCCCAACCTCAACGACAATCTTTTCTACCTATCTCCGGCAGATTCCAGTAACTTGGTAAACGTCTATGCTCTCTCCCATTTCTTGTTGACGTCTGGTTTCTGAGCGGATAACTAAGAGGTTAGTGTTAGTTTGGTTATGGAGATTTAAGTTTAAAAATCTAGGGCTTATGATTTCAGGAATTTGAATAATCTAATTTCGAATCGGGTGAAAAGAATTAGGGTAGTTACAGAGTTGGGTATGGTTTAGGCTAGAAGATTTTGAAACATAGTCGGTTAACCCATTTTTTTAGGGATTCAGTTTGCCTCCAAACTTTTTAAAAGTGCACGATTATAGGGAGATGTACACGTAGTTACATATATAACTACTTTTTTTTTAATAAGGGATTTATACCATCCCGTATACAAATATGAGAAAGGAAGAGAGAAGAGCCCGCGCTAGAATTCAAGCGGTTGGGGGTGGCCGAAATAAGAAACATAAGAAGCAGACAAAATCAATTGAGGTCGACAGCAACGTGAAGGTAATATGCATTCTGTAAATACCTTTACGTCGTAGTTCTTAATGTAAAATGACTGTGAGTATGTATGTATATAGTCGCCCGAGTCTAGGAGAGAGGTGATTCAACCGAAAGACATGACCATTGAGAAGACAGAGATGATAAAGAGGAAAAGGTCAGTGGAACTAATGGTCAAATCAGGTAAAGGAAAAGACAAGAATAAGGTGGAGGAAACACAAGGAACTAGTAGTGAGGATACTGGTAAGGATGAGGTTGGACTGACAGGTAGCTACGGAGATCCGAATGACGAGGATGAAGGTTGTTTGACACCTAATGAGTCATTAAGCGATAGCGAAAATTCGGCAACGAAGAAGAAAATAATGTCCCCTGTCAAAAAGGTATGTAATGTTAGTAATTTGGAGATTAGTCCTGACAGTATGTACATGGGTTTTCTGGGAAGTAATTTTCAGGTGGATATAAAGAAGGAGACAACAACGAAGAGGGACCAACAGTAGTACATTCGCCTTCCACCATGTTTTTCGCTGATGGTGAATTTCGATTGTGAGAGGACAAAAACACAATTTATGTGGCGGAGTATTAGAAAAGGAATCTGGAAATTAAATTCGGATACAACTTCGTACTAGGGAGGCAGAAGGTTTCTTGAAGATTCAGGGGGCCAGATTTGAAAAATTGGTAGACAATGCATTATTGTAGGGGTGTTGTTGGTTTACGATCAAATGTTGACTGATCGACCCTCGTTTGTAGGGTGGGTAGAGGATTGGTGTTGCCTATTTTTAGGAACTAAATCATTGGGATTACATAGGTTGTAGTAATGTGATGGGGTGTGTCCATTTGTATACCCTACCAAAGGTGTGTATGATGGCCCCAATCGAAAGAATACGTAGAGGTATACATCGCCCCCAACAACATAACGGAAAAAATAACGCAGCTGATTTTAACCGTAAATCACCCACATCAGACAAACAAAATCTAGTCTTCAATTATTTAATTTAAAAAAAATAACTGTAAATTAAAAAATAGGAAAAAACTACTAGGATTATAATGGGAACAAAGAATAACAAATATCTCCCTACAATTACTCTCGACATAGAGTGCAGATCATTCTTCAAACTAGACATTTTTCATTTCCACTAGTTAAAACTAGACATTCTTCTTACTATCCCAAACTTACTGGGATAATTCGAGAAATGTCCATTTTTAATTGACAGTTTTGAAAAAAGACTAAACATATTTTTTATTTAAAAAATGACAAAATACTAGAACTTAAAACAATATCATGAACGCCAAAGTGAGCATAGCTCAGCTGGCATATGTATGAGTTGACGACCACGAGGTCTGTGGTTCGAATCCCCCCACCCCCAATTGTACTAAAAAAAACAATATCATGAACTAAAATACCCCTCCACAAATGAAGTATTTTGAACATACTTGACACACAAATGATAGAATGAAATTTGAACAAAAAACAAAAATGATAGGAGGAAATTCAACAAATATTAACTAATTTGACATGACGTGACACAAATCATCATCCTAGCCCACCTCAGTGCATCATGTCGAGGATGCAACACCTCCAATACACTGGCCATAGAAAACTATATGACCTCCTGGGATTCCATATCACCCTATCTGCCCCTATATGACCTCCTGGGATTCCATATCACCCTATCTGCCCGAAAGGAAATAGTTCCTCCATCTCCCTAGAAACACACGACCAATGTCTGAATATCCATAATCTTTAACAACACGAGACACACTTGTTCAGTAGACCTGAAAGATCTAAAATACTGACTAAATAAGTTGAAGCCTTCTTGCATATGAAAGAGCTCTAACATACCAATTACCAACGCGATTAGTGATCGCTCTAGAAGGGGCTTGCAATCTCCATAAGTCAATCGTTTCGTATTGAGAGGACTAGAAGGGGCTTGCAATCTCCATAAGTCAATCGTTTCGTATTGAGAGGAAGACCAAAGTACCAAACATGGAGTGAGCCTAAAGAAACCCATAAAGGCAACCAACCGCTCAGCCTCATCCAAGGGAACCCCAACATAAAACATAAAGCTTTTGACTGAGTTCGCAGAGAGTCCCAACAACATTTGGAATCTGAGAAGCGATGACTCAATAAAATCTAGAGATGGACAATCCTCAGAACAGAAGATCATCGGGTCATCAACAAAACAAAGATGCGTAAGCCTGATACGCTCACAACGTTGATACGCTCACAACGATGATGGTACATGAACCCCACATGATGGACGTTCAAAATCCAAAAGAAAATCTACATAACCATCACAAACAAATATAGAGAAAGAAACTTTCGAGTGAACCATTAACCACAATCAAGAACATGGGAATTAAAGTTATTTTTGGACATAATACATAAGTTTGTTACCCGTGAAAATCATATATATTTCAATCTACTCATTATGTTCTTTTAACCACAAACTCACTCGATAGCCATCAATGCAAACTACCTAAAATCAAGGTTTTTATAAATGGTTGAAATTTTTAGATACAACGCATATCCTTTTTTTTTTTTATATCCGTGAGTGTCCGGGCCAGCTTACGCGCACCTCGACTATTCTCACGGGAGAGACCGCCTGACCCTACAACATTTGGCTGCCAAGGAAACCCGTAGGAAATTAATTCCTAGGTAGGTGGCCACCAAGGATTGAACCCCGCCTGACCCTACAACATTTGGCTGCCAAGGAAACCCGTAGGAAATTAATTCCTAGGTAGGATACAACGCATATCCTTTTTTTTTTTTATATCCGTGAGTGTCCGGGCCAGCTTACGCGCACCTCGACTATTCTCACGGGAGAGACCGCCTGACCCTACAACATTTGGCTGCCAAGGAAACCCGTAGGAAATTAATTCCTAGGTAGGTGGCCACCAAGGATTGAACCCCGCCTGACCCTACAACATTTGGCTGCCAAGGAAACCCGTAGGAAATTAATTCCTAGGTAGGTGGCCACCAAGGATTGAACCCATTCCCTCTTAGAGGGCATTGAAGTCCCAAGGCCCTTTATGACCACTAGGCCAACCCTTGATGGTTAAAATTTTGTCTGTCTTTATTATCAACACGAGCACAACTTGCCAAAGTGAGCTGGATCAGCTGACATATGTATGTGTTGACGACCCAGAGGTATGTGGTTCGAATCCACCCACCTCCAATGTACTAAAAAAAACATGTGCTTCTCCTTTTGAGGTCGGTAATTTAAATCTTCGTATAACCCACATTTATTTACTAAAAATAATCGTCTACATTCTCAAGGTTGCTCCCTCTCTTGATCACATCCGTCCAATGTCAACTACCGGAATCAAATGATTAAAGAATGGCATACCGAATACCCAGTGTGCATTGGCGAACCAACAGCGCATTGTCAGAAAACCCCAACAAAAAAGGGATGAGGAGACCATCATTGCAATCCATTTCCGCATTTCAAGCCTCTTCTTCTTCCGCCATCGTCGAGCCGAAGCGAGCTTCATCAGAATGGCTCGACCCACCTGGATTTTCCTTCAGGTCTTCGCCATTTTCGGGTTTCTCCATCTGGGTATTGGTGTTCCAATTTCTTCGGAAAACCCAGCTGATCTTCTCCAGCAGGAACTGGATAGGATCGTTGAGCTTCCGGGTCAGAACTTTGAGGTGAAATTTGCTCACTATTCTGGTTATATCACTGTCAATGAGGATTCTGGGAGAGCGCTGTTCTACTGGTTTTTTGAGGCTGCTCAGGACTCTGCCTCTAAACCTCTTGTTCTATGGCTTAATGGAGGTTATCTACTTAAACTATCTCCCTTGAAGATTTACTTTGAGCTCTATTCTTATTGTTTTTAACTTTTCTCATACTTTGAGCTCTTCATTTGTTAATCCCGGTTAAAGTATAGACATAAGATTACGTTTACTTGTAACCCGTCGATTTAGTGGTGTGATTTAACATGGTATCATAATAGAATCTCTTGATTAATATTGATAACCACTCGTTGGGTCTTGTGCAAAATTTCTAAGACTACAAGTGAGAGTGTTAAAGTATAGACATAAGATTACGTTTACTTGTAACCCGTCGGTTTAAGCTTTTGGATTTAGTGGTGTGATTTAACATGGAATCAGAATAGAAGTAAGCTTTTGGATTTAGTGGCGTTATTTAACATGGTATAAGACTAGAAGTTCTTGTGTTTGAATCCTTTGATTAATATTGATAACCACTCGTTGGGTTTTGTGCAAAATTTCTAAGACTACTCAAAGTATAGATATAAGATTAAGTTTACTTTAACTCATCCGTTTAAGATTTTGGGTTTAGTGGTAATTTAACGAATGCAACGTCTTTTTTTTCCAAAAAAAAATTAATATGAGAATTTTGTATAGGTAAGATGATTGAATAGCATAATGAAAATGGTAGGTTATATTTTTAACAGTTAAAGTTTGAATTTACAAAAATATAAAAGAGAAAAGAGAATGCTCTGTTCTTCTTTTCATAGTTGTGACAGTTGATAGATGGTGGCTTCTAAGATAATTTGCATTACTTATATAATACACTGTGAAATGAGTTTTAAAATCTTGAGTTGTTTCTGTAGGACCTGGTTGTTCATCAATTGCTTTTGGTGAGGCAGAAGAAATAGGCCCATTTCACATTAATGCTGATGGGAAATCAGTTTACTTGAACCCTTATTCTTGGAATGAAGGTAAGATTTATATGTATATATATATAAACGGAGTAATTATTGGTAAAATTCGTATATTTCAGAAATGTCACTAGCCTTAAATAGTATGTTTTAGCACGACTTGATTTTGCTTTTTTAAAATTTTTAAAATGTCCTCCAATTTTTAAAATTTTCAAACAAATTTGTAAATTTTCGTGTATTTTATATTTGATATTTAGAGTGTCATTTAATGTATATTTAATTTTTTATTAAATAAAATTTGTATTATTTATATTTTTTATTAATATTTATTGCTCTGAATTTTTTCATATTTATCTTATTCACAATTTTTTCGAAAATTTCAATACAAATTTTAAATATCATGGCAAATTTTATAATTCATGTTTAGATTGTCATTTAATTTAATGTATACTTAATTTTTTGTTAGCTAAAATTTGAAATAATTATATTGATTTTATATTCATTAAATTTAGTTATTTTATTAATTTTTTTCCTTATTTACATTTTGCCGAGTCAATATTCTCTTTTTGTTTTCATCTATCATAACTAGGACGTGATTGACACGGGATGAAAAAAAAAAAAAAAAAAAAACTTAAATCCTGATCTCGATTTTGGGCGGGATTGACCCAAAAATATTTTTTCTTCAAAACAACGCTAGTTATGGTAGATGGAAACAAAAAGAGGCTATTGATGACAATTACCCCATTTTTTACCGACCAACTCTATATGCCCATTTTCTTGAAATATTTCAATTTTTCCGACATATATTATATAAATTGGATTATTTCTCCCTTTCTACTTTACAGGTCGATTTTAGTTCCTATACTCTCACTTCTCTTATTACACAATGAAAGTGTTTTTTTTTTTTTTTTTTGTAAATCATTGGGCTATCTTTGCCTCCTTTTATATTTCATCTTATCAATGAAATTAAGTACTGATGTTCTCATAATATATATATATAGATATAGATATAGATATTGTATTTAGAACATTCAGTTGTGATCAAACAAATTGTTCTGAGCCCAGTTTTTATGTTCTGGTGTCATGTAGTTGCCTATCCTTGTTATACAGTATCTAGTTGGTTAATATAAACATTAGATGTTTCTTAACACATATTCTATCACAAGTAGTTGACTGCATTATCTTTTACAGTTGCCAACGTTATATTTCTCGATTCTCCTGTTGGAGTTGGTTTTTCATATTCAAACACGTCTTCAGACTTGGTGAATAATGGAGATAAAAGGACGGGTAATACTTAAACAGCATGTTCTATTTCTATCTGCTTTGATTGAACCTATTATGTCATTGCAAAGCCATCTAATTTGATTATGTTTCAACTTCTTATTTTTTAGCTGAGGATTCTCTGGTTTTCTTGTTGAAATGGTTCGAACGCTTTCCCCAGTTCAAAGGAAGGGATTTTTATATTACAGGAGAGAGCTATGGGGGTAAGGAGGAAATCATTCCTCAAATTTATGACATAAAAAAACAGTAGTTTTTTTTATCTTCAAGTATTCATCTCAAAATGGTTCTTCTCTTTCCATTTCTTTTTTTTCTGTAAATTTATTATATTGTGCAATTTGGGCTCTCCCCATTAGTTTTTTTTTTTTACTACAAGTGGGAGATTTGAACCACAGGCCTCTTAGTCGTTAACACATACTTATGTCACTTGAGCTATGCTTACTTTGGCTCTCCCAATGAGTTTTAGTTGTATATCTCATTCATTTTAAATGAAATGAATATGTAGGGCATTATATTCCTCAGCTAAGCCAAGCTATTGTAAGGAACAACCTACTACTGAAGGAAAAATCCATCAATCTGAAGGGTTATATGGTATTTGCATCTTCTCCTCGCAAAATTAATTTTTTTTTAGTAGTATTAAGTTCTATGTAAAGTTGTTATATTCACTTATATACACTACTCAATGTAGGTGGGCAATGCTGTTTTTGATGATCATCATGATCACGTGGGAATTTTTGAATTTTTATGGTCGACCGGTTTAGTTTCTGATCAAACATACAAGCAACTTAATCTACTATGTGCAAATCAATCTTTTATACATCCCTCAGAATCTTGTGACGAGATACTTGACGCGGTCGATAAAGAACTCGGAAACATTGACCCTTATAGCATCTTCACTCCTCCCTGCTCCGATCGCTCTTCAAATCGCCTTCGAAAGCGAATGCATGTGAGTTTACTGATCAATGTTTTAATTATTTGAAGGATTGAAGCTAACATATGATTTTTTAAACAAATATAGATGTTATAACATTCAGTCTTTCCCTTCCTTCTGGCATATGATTGCTGATAACACACAGTTGCAATCAGGGAGGCTTCTCATTTGCTAAAAATTTGCACTAAGCAGGAAGGCTTCCTGCTGGCACATAAATTCCTAATCACACATAATTTCTAGATAATGCCCCAGTGGGGCGACTTGCTAATCTTCTACTTCATTATTTACACTTCTAAGTTCTAACCATACCCTGAAATAAGTTCAAGATTCTGTTAAGTGTTAAGTGATCTAGTTGGAATTTCCTGAAATAAGCTCAAGATTCTAGTTTGCTTCCTTTTCTCAATATTTATTTAATCTTTCAGTATTATAAGCTATTATAAGAACACTGGAAGTCATGACATCTTCAAGTACCCCTTCAAATCAACATTGAAAATTTCATTTATAGTGGAGAGAGCTCTTCTGTAAATGTTATTGATACAGAAATTTTTACATCAATTAATTTACTGTAACTGTGTTTCTTAGATGGTTGGACGTGTCGGTGAACGCTATGATCCTTGCACTGAGAAGCACTCAGTCGCTTACTTCAATCTACCTGAAGTTCAACAGGCGCTTCATGTTGATTCTAAGTATGCACCATCTAAATGGGATACCTGCAGGTACAACATTTAAAGAAAAAGTATAAACTTTGTGGTGGCATTTGTTACATCCAGAATCCAGATAAACCAGTTACATTAAGAAACACTATAGAGTAGGTATAAATTTGACGAATTAAATATTACTACTAACTCTAAAGCTAGCTCTAGGAAGCAACAAAGATTTTAAAAACTGTCATGTTTTTTTTTAGTTTAACAATATGTGGTGGTAGGAATTTGGATATTTAACCTTTTAGCGGAGGTTATAATGCCTAAACCAGTTGAACTAAGCTTATGTTGATTATCTCCTTAGGTAACTTGGAACTAGATTCTTATTCCGCCAGTTCTAGGTAAGTACACTTCACTGCCAATCCTCCCTTCTCTGACAGGGAAAATTACAGATTGTTCAGAATATGGATTGCTTTTCATCAATACAATGAAAAAAAGTTGAAAGATAATTATACACATGATGATTTTTCTTCTTATTTCCTATCCACCCTCCTTGGTGAGGGAGATTTGGCATTTAGGCGGGGATATAGTTAAAACTCCCTGGAAGAACCTCTATTGAGGATATTTTGATTGCCACTAAAAGATTACTAAGGCACCGTTTGATAACAATATCGTTTTTAATTTTCTGTTTTTGAAAATTATGCTATTTACTCATAATTTCTTTACTATAGTTTTGACATCTCTTAAATAAACATTTGATAGTTAAGTTCAAAAACAAAATAATTTTTTTAACTATTTTTTAAAATTTGGCTTGTATTTTGAAAACATTTTAAAAAAACAGATGTCAAAACCAAGAAACTCACGAGTGAAAGTAGTATTTGTAAGTTTCATTTTCAAAAATAAAAAACCAAATCGCTATCAAACGAGGCCTAAACAATCACAGTTAGTTAAGTTGACCAATGAGCAACAAGTGTCTCTGTTTATTGTTAAGCCCAACATTGATGAAACAAGATGAAAAGTAAACATTTAAGGCCTCGTTTGATAGCCATTTGGTTTTTGAAAATTGTACTTGTTTTCTCACCATTTTTTTACAATGGTTTTCATCTTTCTTAAGGGAACATTAGAATTCTTGGCCAAATTCCAAAAACAAAAACAAATTTTTAAAAACTATTTTGTTTTTTAATTTTCAAAACTTAGCTTGGATTTTGAAAACACTTGTAAAATGTAGCTAACAAAAACATAGGAACTCATAGGTAAAAGTAGTGTTTATAGGCTTAATTTTTAAAAACCAAAAATCAAATGGTTATCAAACGGGCCTAAATGATTCCATTCACATCTCGGTCATGCTAATTTTCTAGGGGATCGTGTGGGAAATTTCACAGGTTTGATGAAAGTTCACTTGCACATAATTCCAACAGTTTCTTATAGAGAACAAATAATTCCTTTTTCTTGAAAAAATCTTGTGTTTATGACATTTCGTTACTCTTTTATGGAACTTCAAAAATCTTCTATTAGACATACTTCTTCCCTTGATAACATTATTCTCAAGCAAGGATGTTATTCTTATTAGTGTTTGATGAAACTCTTAATGCCCACAGTGACCTGGTTAACCTTAATTGGAAGGATTCTGCTGGCTCAGTGCTGGACATATATCGGGAGCTGATACCAGCAGGACTTCGTATTTGGGCGTTCAGGTTCATCTTGAAATTTAAACTCTTATATCATAAAAAGAAGCAATTAGTTTATGTTTTCACATTGATAAACAACTCCTAACTAATACTACATACTACATACTACATACTACACTTTATCACATGTAGCTGCTCGTTTATGAGTTTGGAATGTGAGAGGATTGTTATTAGGATATTATAAGGGTATATTAGTAATTAGCTAAGAAGTTTTAGAGTATTTGGTTATAAATAGAGAGAGTGGGGAAGGAGAAATGTAGGCAATATTTTGAGAGTGGGGAAGGAGAAATGTAGGCAATATTTTGAGAGTGAATTAGGGCTTAAGAGTGATCTCAGGAAGGAGGGTCCTAGTACCTCGAACACTTGCTTTATCGTTCCGTATTACTATTATCGTTAGGGGGTATCCTAACAAAATGACTTTGGAAAAAGTGCTTTTGGGAGAAGCACTTCGGAGTGCTTTTCAAGTGTTTTTAGAATTTTTAGAATTACTTTTTATTATCAAAACATTAAAAGCACTTTTCATCATTAAAAAAATCATCCATCACTGGTTCATTTTACTGAATTTGAATGTTGGTTTGTGTTTCTTGATGACAGTGGTGACACTGATTCTATAGTCCCAATCACATCTACCCGTTATAGTGTCAACGCCCTTAAGCTTCCAGTAATTGGACCTTGGCGTGCTTGGTATGATGATGGTCAGGTAAAAAATCATTATCAAGAACTTCATATGCATAGATCATGGTCTGCAGTGCTGATTTTCGATATTTGTTTTTCAAGAAAGTACTTTCAGTAGTGATTAGTTTGAAAGTCTTTTAGGATTTTTTATGTTTTTATTCTGATCTACCTGTTTTTGTCTGTTGAGGAATATGATACTTTAAGAAGGCATTTATCAATGAAATGACTTCAGTTATAATTAAAAGACATCATATTATGATTTACAATAACTTCGACTACAATGAGGAATACACTAAAAACCATTTGAATATCATTTCTGTTTTTAACTGTTTTTTTCTTTAGTAAAGTTTTTCTATGTTGGGAGGACAAAGCAAAGGTTTGGGCCAGTTTAGGAGATTGTTTCCAAAATAGTTTTTGTGTTTTTGTTTTCAAAATTTTAAGAATAAATCATCAAGGGTTGGCCTAGTGGTCATAAAGGGCCTTGGGACTTCAATGCCCTCTAAGAGGGAATTGGTTCAATCCTTGGTGGCCACCTACCTAGGAATTAATTTCCTACGGGTTTCCTTGGCAGCCAAATGTTGTAGGGTCAGGCGGTCTGTCCCGTGAGAATAGTCGAGATGTGGCCCGGACACTCACGGAAAATAAGAGATTTAACTTGAAAATATCACCCACTTTCATCGACTTCTAGAAGAACCTAAAACTTGTTTTCATATCTGCACTTCTTTGATATTGAAATCATAATCTCAATATATAAGTGCTCCGTTTGATAACCATTTGATTTTTGGGTTTTGGTTTTTCAAAACTATTCTTGTTTTCTCGTCATTTCTTTATAATAGTTTTCATCTTTCTCAAAGAAACATTAGAATTCTTAGTCAAATTCTAAAAACAAAAACATGTTTTTAAAAACTATTTTTTTTTAGTTTCCAAAACTTGCTTTAAATTTTGAAAATACTTGTAAAAGGTAGATGACAAAATAAAGAACCCAAATGTAGAAGTAGTGTTTATAAGCTTAATTTTCAAAAACCAAATGATTATCATGATTATCAAATGGGGCCTAATATTCAATCTTGTTGATTTGAAAATTCTTGTTCATTCTCATTTTTATTTTTTTCCTCTCTAACTACTTAATTCTATGTGAATGTTTAGTTATGCAATGGCATAATCATAGTTTGAAGAGGTTGAAAAAGGATCCTATTTGATAAATACATTTCAAAAGGCTCCTTTGAGCCCCCTATTAGACCTAAACTTGTAACACAGCTCTACTTACTCGTAGTCGTTAAGTACTCGACAGCCCGCCGACCTCGAGACGACGAGGTCAGTCAGCAGTTAAAAAGATCATACAAATTAATTGAGATTAGTTGTTGTGTACAGGTTGGAGGATGGATTCAAGAATATGAAGGGCTGACCCTTGTGTCTGTGAGAGGAGCAGGCCATGAAGTCCCTTTGCACAAACCAAAATTGGCTCTCCAACTCATCAAAGCCTTTCTAGCAGGAAACTCACTCCCATCCCTTCAACTCCACAGTGACATATAAAAAACTTGGCTTCTTCAGTTCAAAAGGAGCACAGAATTGTTCATTGTTGTAATGTAATGAGTGGAGTAGAATTCTTATTAGCCAAGCCATTGCTTGTTCAACTTGAACATTGATTCAAGTTAAAATCAATAAAGATGGCATTGGATTAGACAATGTAACTACAGATTGGATTGATTTCTTCTCGTGTGTTACTTTTTATTATCGACTGCTCTCTATTCTTTATTATGCTTCAGTCGATAAGTAACCAATTATCATTTCAAAGGTTCATGGTCGCCACTCTTAGGTCTGCTAATGATGACTAGCCTTAACAGGCGTGGGAGAGTCCCAAGGTTCGTTCATTACTAAGTTGTCGAAAGGTATTTCGTAGCACTTTCATTTTCTTTAATCGAATTGGTAAGCCGGGTCAAGCAATTTTGCTATTACCTGTTTCATATAATTCAATCAAATTGTATTTATACGTTGCCATTAACAAATAATTTTGAAAATAATAAATTGTAACAAAACTGAAACTTGGTTAATGTTGAAGTACAAGAAATCTGTGATTGATTTGGGATGCCTTTGCCATCCTGTGGGAAATTTCGTTCCTCAGCTCCAATTTTAAGGAACTAGGGTGAGTTCAAGATTTTCTACCAAAAAAAAAAAAAAAAAAAAAAAAATTTCCATATTCTTTTTTTAATTTTTATTTTATTGAAAGTGAGATCTAGATCTTAAAATTGAGATTGTCCCTTATATCAAATTTCAACATTAATCACTAATCACTATAATCATTTGAAAATTCTTCAGAAGTGTTCACCTACTTTTAAAGAATGGAGCATTTTTTTTTATTTTTTATTTTTAAATCCGTAAGTGTATGGGACTAGCTTGCACACACCTCGATTCTCACGAGACAACCATCTGACCCTATTACATTTGATTATCACGGTCAATTTTCCATTTTACCATTTATTTTAGCATAATTTTTCTTTTCAAAATAAAAAAAAAAACCTTCCCTCATTTTAAATTCCCAAAACATCCCTTCAACTTCATTAAACACTTCTTGATACTAGAAGTAGATGCTCACCAGTTAAGACATCCAAATCAAAGAGTAAAATTGAAAAATGTTAAAATATAAAACACTAAAGTGAAACTTTTTAAAGAATAGAAACTAAATTGAAAAGGCAAACAAAGATTATGACTAAAATATATATTTAGCATTCTAATGAAAACTTTGCATCAGAATTGCTAAACTAAATCCAATGAGGACTATATAATCTTGTAGGGATCAAAAAGATATCTTCCTTTAATTATTGAAAGAATAAAGTATAGAGTTACTAGGGAACCTATACACAGACACAGAATGAAGGCTTCTAATAACTTACATTTCTTTCTAATTGAAAATGAAGGCTTCTAATAACTTACTTTTCTTATTGATACAAAGAAAAGTTTATACAGAAGATATGGGGGAAAGAATACTCATCTGCAGCATGAAAATGAACCCTCAAAGTCAGAAGCCACATGAAAAATGCTGCCAACTAGAAGATGCCTGCTCGAGTCTCAGTCTCAGCTGAACCATTGTCAGCTCGTAAGTAGCACGAGTATCCATCGATATCTGCTGGAAGGACGACCTGAGAAAACCTTCATTTCCCTGACAACAGGATTTTTAGAGTGTGCTGACAGCATTACAGAGCGGGAAGGGAGGGCAAGAATTCAGAATGACCCATTGTCAGCTCGTAAGTAGCATGAGCATCCATATCTGCTGGAAGGACGACATGAGAAAACCTTCATTTCCCTGACAACAGGATTTTTAGGGTGTGCTGGCAGCATTACAGAGCGGTAAGGGCGAGCAAGAATTCAGAATGCTTTCACTATTCCTGCCATAATAGAAACGGCTTCGATGGCTCTGGGTGTCGCTCCTGTTTCTTGTATCAACTTTACATCTACTTATCAAAATTGTTTCCTATACATGTTTTCACTAAACCTTGTTTCTGCAGAATGTCATGGCTGTTGTTGGGCCAAGAAGAATCAGTTGAAGAAGTAAGGAGATTTAAGAACGTCTTGCAAGTTAAAAGTGCCTCTCTCAGGGAGGGAAGGGAACGTCAATCCTGGATATGTTGTTTCAAAGCCTTCAAGCAACTGGTGAGAAAACAAAATATCTTATAAGGTTAATAATATATGACAGTATGAGGAGTAGAAGAAAGAGGAAGGGAAAGGGAAAAAAAAAAAAAAACTCCTTACTTTGCCTAGGAATGTAGATTAATTGATCCAAATTCAACAAGGAAAAAGTCCAAAAAACAAAACTAGCAGGTCGAAGAACAAGTGTAAACTATATCAACTTTTGTTACGTGTTCATATCCGTTCCTACCAATCACACTATCACAGTGATCAGACGTACCTTCCTCTTCCATTTCATCAGATAAAAGGATCTTCGAGTTACGAGTTACACACATTATGAATGAGTAATTTATGTGTAATTCAAATAAAAATAAAATAGCCTCTTGACGATTAGTAAGGTGGGGGATGAGCTGATTATCACAAAAAAGTACCAACTAAAGAATTCTGCAGAAAAGGTCTAATACAAGTGTAGAGTTGTGGAAATACTTAACAGAACAGAGGTCAAAATATAACTTTTGGAAGTATGATGACTGAATTACACCAATATACATGTAGGCATAGGCATGTTGGTCTTCTAAAAAGTAAGTTTGGACTCCTTAAATATAGACTGATGATTCTCTCAATTGCTGGTAGTTCTTAGCATTTAAAAACTTCATAACAGCATACTTACACTTTCAAGAACTGGCATATTATAAAGCTCCACAAATTTTTCCCTTAGAATCAGATTCATTTGGTCCACATCACAGGCATGTGTCCAGAAGGAGTCATGCACCCCTGAAACAAAAGTACTTGGTTAGGTGAGAGTACATCAACAGATTTTAATTCTTGATA
The DNA here is from genome assembly GCA_028017165.1 of Herpetospermum pedunculosum. Lineage (NCBI taxonomy): Eukaryota > Viridiplantae > Streptophyta > Magnoliopsida > Cucurbitales > Cucurbitaceae > Herpetospermum > Herpetospermum pedunculosum. Next base: position 61,513,085 of record CM051529.1, read on the forward strand.
GATATTGTTCTCCAAAATCATTTAGAAGGAAGAAAGGTGAATTAGCATTTATTTTTGACAACATATCACTTAAATAATTTACTCTGTTGCACTTGCACATGCACCTTGTTTGTTCTACTTCTCTTTCCCCAATGGGAAGATTTATTCAATGGTCAAAGCTTTGTTTTGATAAACTGGAAAAACTAACCTGCAAAACGTAAGCCAGCATCCCTACAGGCAAGAGCAGTGAGCATCATATGTGAACCATCCAGTGAGTGTACAAAATTGGGAGGAAATGCAGTTCTCTGCTTTCTAACATCCACCTGCAAATAATGTAACAATCAAATAAGCTCAATGAAAATCTGGAGAATATCATATGATTCAAGACCAATGACATAAGCTTACCGAGTTACCCTCTCTTCGTAAAGCCAAAACTTGAAGAGATGTTCTAATCTGCAGCACAAAGATAAGACAATGAAACTGTGTCTTCCTTTAATGAGTCGTGTGAGCTATTTATTAACGAGGATGCTTGCAGTTAGATTGTAGATAATTATCGACCACAATTATTAGTGCCAGTATATAAGTATATTCATGTACAGACCCCACAGTTATTAATTCCTTCTCCATCCACCTTTTCGGGAGAAAGGAAAGTTTTTGTGGCAGGCTAGGATCTGCACTGTCTTATGGGGTTTATGGGGGGAAAGAAACAAAACCTTTAGAGATTCGGAGAGGGAGCCTAGTGCTATTTGATCCCTCATTAGATTTCAAGTTTCTTTATGGGCGTCGGTGATGCGGTTATTTTGTAATTATCCTATAGGTCTTTTATTACTTGATTGGACCCCTTTTCTATAAGGGGCACTGTGTAATTCATTTATTATTTTTCTTGATAAACCATCTTATCCCATTCAACCCATATATTCCGACTTTCACTAAACACCAAATGGAATCTCTCTCCTGAGAAACACACAATACCCATCTCGAAGCAAATGGAGTGTCTTATGCCAGGAGTCCATTACAAGTGTGAATCGCTTGTTCTTCAGCTGTAAAGGCACCTTTAGTTGATGGAAAAAGATTTCTGTACAGTTTGGTTTGAGTTGGTGCATAGCCACTCGGGCAAATATCTAGCATATCCTATGTGGTACTCCTTTTAAAAGGAAAGCAAGGTATTGAGGTCATGTGCAGTGAAGGCACAACTTTTTTTGAGAAGAGAAACAAATTCATTGATGAATGAAAAAAGGGAGCTAAAGCTCGAGCACCTATTGGTGAGTTACAAAAAAGTTGTTCAATTAGCAATCAAATAAGAAAGACTGAAATTGAAAAAATGATGTGTACATTTACACCATATAAAGCATTGAAAATGATTACATTCAGCAATCGATCAAATGTAGAGGAGGAATCCCTGAAAATTCGAGCACTCCTCTCACCCCAAATGGACCAAAAGAAAACTCTATTGAAAGTCATCCATAAAACCTTTTTTTCGTCATGGAAAGGATGGTGCACAAAGATTGTAGTCATTGAATCATGAATGCAATTGGGCAAAACCAAGGACCAATTGAAAGCTTTGAGAAGCATGGCCCAATATTTGGAAGCATAAGAGCAATGGAGAAAAAGATGAGCTGGATATTCAGAATGTGAATGTGAAGGCACGACTTTGAAAAAGTTGGATGCAGAGAAAATAATTGATTTGAAGGAATTAGCAAGAGTTGGGGGACTAATCCGGCGGTGTTAAGTTTTTGGGGTCTTCTTGGTGTACTTCCTCTCTCATTTTGTATAGTTACAACTTTTTTTTATTGTTACCAACTAAAAAGTGGGTTTTTATAAGCTCCTTTGAGTGAGGGTGTTCCCACCTCTTATCTACTATTCATACTTACAATCAAAAGTTGATTTGATTTCTGGAAAAAGATTCCACAAAGCAGTTACTTACAAGATGCCGTTCACTTTTATAGTAAGGTTGTACCACAGGGAGACCAAGAGGAGTGGTCCAACGCACAGGCTGATTATCTGCAGCAATTACCTGCATGAGTGACATACACATTTACCAATCAGAACTTACAGTGACAGTTAGAACAAAAGTTCCAAAGTATGCCATTTTATATAGAAAGCAAGTAACCTACTGCCCAGACCATGTCAGAATGGCATACCTTAGCACAATCACCAAGCCAACTCATTATCCCACGCGCAGCTTCAAATATCTCTCCAAGTGCAGCCAACGTCACCTGTAGAAAAGGGTACAATAATATTAGACATGGTCACATTTTTCAAAAAATAAACAAACCATCCCCATTAATAAAAGGAAGAGGTACAGAAGTAAGGACCAAAGAGATAAAACATCTCCCAGCCTCAACCTATCCACAGGGCATTAAAGAAAAAATTCTAAAGGTTAATAAAAAAAGAGGAGTTACAAAACTCTCCATGTAATACGCTCCAAGTGGAGGCAGGGTGCTGCAAAATATGCATGTGCGCGCACACACAAACTCTATTAGCTCTAAACTGATCTTGGAATATTCTTTTATTTCTCTCCAACCAAAGAAGACAAACCCTTAGCACTGACTCGCATTCATTCGTGTAACTCTCACTTTACCACAAAACCACTAGACAGAGGATCGTGGGAGACGAGCACAAGGACTCCAACAGCAAGGGGATAAGTGAAATTTCCCAGAAAGTAATCAGACCAGCAAGGAGAGGCAAATAATAATGAATGAGCAATGGTCAGGAGGTCTTCATCCAAGTTATATTTAAGGAAAAGTTTGAGGAGGCACTGATATGTGGAGATATATACTCTATAGCCCAGGTAAAGTTTTTATTTTTACTTTATTATCATAGGTCAAGTATTCAAACTCTTGTATGCGGATTCCCTTCAGCACATATTTTTTTTATTGTCATTATTCAAGGCAGATTTGGTGCAAGTTATTCTCGGTTTTTGGCCTTCATTGGGTTTTCTCCAGTACTTTCAAGGAAAATGCTCTTCAATTACTCATCGGTCCTTCCTTGGCTCCAAACCCAAAAATTTTGTGAACCAATGTGGTTAAAGCTCTTCTTTCTGATTTATGGTTCGAAAGAAATCAGAGGGTCTTCTAGAACAAGCAACACCCTTGGTCGGATTGTTTTGTAGCGGCTCGCCTAAAAGCTTCTTCATGGTGTTCTCTTTCTAAGTCTTATGCCAATTTTTCTTTGCAGGATTAGTCTTAATTGGTCTGCTTTTATTTTCCGGTGTAATCCCTTTCCATCATTTATAGCTTTCATTTACTGCTTTTTTTCACTCCCTTGCGGAGTTTGTTTCATTTTGACCAATAGTCTCTTTTCATTTCATCAATGAAAAGTCTTGTTTCTTAAAATATATATATATATATATAAAAAAAAAAATAAGATTGTTTACTTATATTCACCCTTTTCCAACCAGAACTCCCTAATTATAAGGTTTAAAGAAAGTCTTATATTCTGATAACGCATGAAAAAAATTCTATTTCCAAAATAACAATAGTGATTTCTCCTTATAAGAATGTAATCCGAGTCCGTAATTAGTAAGTTACTCACTTTAGCAGCATAACAAGCTGCTCTAAATAGTAGTCTATCATCAGAAATGATGCCCTTCTCCTCTAGTCTTCTTTTAATTTGTTCACGAGCTCCAACATACGTGACACCATATACAGAAGTCATCACTGTCTGTTTCACCAGTTTGCGATCAACCTGAAAACCTCAAAAAAAATAAACTAGTTCAAAAAGTATGTAAATAGTTCAACAAGAAAAGAAAAAAATTAAAAACCAACATCTTCGTAAGATATCCATTTTCAAGGGAAAATTGAACTGCCGCTTGGCGGCTAAGCCAAGAAAGACAAACCTGACCAATTAGGATATTAGCCAGTAAAGCATTTGGATTTGTCGATGGATCCTTGTTACCATCCCTGATCATGATATTGTGAACCCTGTTGACCAATAATAGAAGTAAAACAAAAGTGAATAAAAGTATATATATATATATATATATTATATATATATATACACACAAATATTATGTGAAACCAAGCTTTCATTGAGAAACACGAAAGAAAATACAAGGGAATACAAAAAAACAACCCAACAAGGACTCCAATCCAAAAGAATAATGCTTAACTGATAATTACAAAAATCTTAGAAACCGAAGCCCACACTTGGGTATTAAATCTAATATTTTCACCAAAATATGATCTTGTATGGATGGATAGACAGATCAATTTTGAATGTGTCTAAGAAATAAGTCTTTAATGAAGTGGGTCAGAAGAGGTTCAATGTGGAAAGCCTTAGTTTTGTTTTTGATTTCATGCAATTTCAATCCCCGCACACATATAAGGTAGCTAACTAATTTTTTTTCCTTGTAAGATACTGAATTTCATCAAAGAAAGCTGTACAAAGAGAAGATGAACAATCTCCCAAGGAACTTATACAAAGGCACTCCATTTGGCTAAAATTGGAAGGGAGTTGAAACTACAAAAAATGATCAGAGAGTACACTGGCTCAACACTAGGAATCCAACTAAATCCCAGAAATCCTCTAGACCCACACACATATATTCGTGAGTGTCCGGGACAGCTTACACGCACCTCAACTAATCTCACGGAACAATCGTCTGACCCTACAACATTTGGTTGTCAAAAAAACCCGTAGGAAATTTATTCCTAGGTAGGTGGCCACCAAGGATTGAACTCATTTCCTCTAGGAGGGAATTAATAGTCTCAAGGTTTTTCATGACCACTAGGCCAACCTTTGATGGTTCGCCAGTAAAAGTTAGAAAAATTGTGATTAAAAAAATCAACCAAACAAGTCATAATGAACGGTCTCTCAAATTTCTCCTTCCTTTTTAGAAAAATTGTGAATTTTTCTGACTTCTATCTCTGGCAGAAAATTACTACAGCACCTTTGCTTCATGTTTGAAGTACCCTCGAGCAACAGGAATTTCTTTTACAGGAAACAAAAAAAATACAGGGCATTGATATGACAGTTACTGTAACACAAAAGTACAGAGCTAACTGCTACCAGTGATGACCAAGTTGTCCTTGGATTGGAGACTTGAACATACCTGGCAGCAATTTCCGAGTAAACATCAGCAGGTTCTTCTCCAGCAACCAAGTTAACAGCAGCTGCTTCCAACTGGAAATCCAAAAACATACTCTTTTAGAATATAGAAAATTTTCAACTTCAGCAAGTACACATGTGAAATTGATAATAAAAGACTCCTGCTATATATCATCCATGCAGATCCTAATGAAAGAAGTAGCATTTATTGCAACCCGAGTCCTCAATTTTCATAAACTATAAAGTAAAACATTAACGAGAAAAAGAAGAGGAAAATCCTGAAAAAGAACAAAATTATTGATGCAAGAGAAAAGAATAAACTTTGAAGCCCGAAGGGAGATATTAACATTGTTACATTATAATTCATCATTACTAAACATATTATTTGATGAATTATGGAGTTGAGGAATTACTGAAAATAATTTTTATTTTTCGTAAGAGAGATCATAAACTAAGGAACAAAAGGAATGAATTTTCATGTGACACAAATATAGATTATTTGGCCTTACAGTGTCTCTTCCCAGAGCTGCATAGTGCTGTAAGCCATTGCATGACCCATCCTGAAAAATTATGACTTTTAAGCTGTCATTACATTGCTAAAAACAAATAAAATAGATATCGAGCAATGTTGAAATATAAGAGATGTCAAGTTCAAATAAAGACAGTAAATAATCAAGAAAAAACTGTGAAAATGAGAAGGTAACAAGGTGGAGATAATAAATCTAATGAAAACATGAAACAAAAACCAAAACAAATATTAAACTCATTTGAAATTACAACATGAGGAACAAATGAAGTAAGCTCCTTCCAAAAGATACAAAATATAGACGATTTTCCTTGATGAAAATTGGCAAGCCAAGGAGATCTGAGGTGGAAAAAGGCCTCTTGTACAGGAACGTACTTACCTTCGAGAAGAATGAAGGAAAAAGAACGTATATAACACAAGGATAAGAAATCATCTAACAGATTATTTAGACACAAGCTAACAAAATTAACTATGCATAGACATGAAAATCATATTGAGCAAAAAAAGAAATGCCATCAATTGAGACATTTTATGCTCGTGTCTTATCCAATTACTTCCAAGTGTTGATTAAAGCCCTACCTGATGGATTGGCAGATGGGAAATGACAGTGTGTGGTGATGAGCTCTTTAGGGCTTCAGATAGATTGATACAAGCAGCCAAGCATTGGAAAGGATCTTCAGCAGTTAACCACCAACGATCTCCATTAACTGGGTTACTTGCAGAGTCAAATATGCTATCCAGATGGTCATCCACAAATGCTAGACGTCTGTCATAGGAAAGTTTTTCGACACCACCAGCATACAAATTAGCTAAATGTATCTTCAGCCAATGTAAACCAGACTTTCCTAAAGGTCGTCCTTCAGCAAACTCAAGAACTCCCCGACAAAGATCAGAACTCAAATGATTCAGATGTGGATGCATTGGGTATGCTCGGCCACGGAAATCAAGATTATGAGGGTAATAAAAGCCTTCCTCATCCTTCATTTTGCGAGCAACCTAACTCAAGGAAAATTACTGATTAATGTTTTTTTTATAATAATTATGTCCACAATAATGAAAAGTATAAGCATATGAAGAATTGGTAGAGTTACCAATTAATGTTTTTTTTTATAATAATTATTGATTAACGTTTTTTTTGTTGGTATGGCCTTCAAAATAATTCATCAATCAACGTAATTCCAGAGTTATTGGGAATTGTGGTTGATTAAAGTCTTATAAATTTTGACGAAAAAAGAAAATAACTGATCTTCATATATAAGGACATCTGTACTGACATTTATTGGGGGAAAGGGCACAACCATTTTAATGCGTTTAATCAGACCTCATATCCAGTCAACAGGCTAGGCAGCATATTACATTTCTCAACTTGAGGAAAGTTATTTTCTAATCCAACTTTAGAAAAGAAATCTTACAGAAAGCTTAAGTTCAACATCACATCGTTGGGAATGCAACTCTTGGTTGATTTTCTTTGCCTTCCTCATGCTCCATTTCCATTCTTGCATTACTGTCAAATCCCCAAGAGGCTTCTCTGGAATAGGAACCTACTTGCCAATGAAGGAAGAGTGAATCAATCAACCACATAATAACCATGTAACCAGAAAATCATGCAGAATCCTTGCCCTAACAATAGCCAGTTATAATACAACCAAGACTTTTATTCACGAAGGACCTATTTTCTTACCAGCAATGCACATTATATAACATTTTATTTCATGTACAAAATTGATCATCTAATAAGCACAACCATACCTAGGAAAAGAGAAAGCATGGCCACTTATGAATGGAAATCCAAGTTAGCATTAAACTAAACAATATTGTTACTGATACCCTGTTATACAACATGATATTTCAAAAGCAGAATACAGGATCTGTTTTATTTTCAGTTTTTTACTTTTACTGTTTTTTGTTCTTTCCTCCTGAGCATTAGTCTCTTTTCATCTCTTCAATGAAAAGTTGTTTCTTGTTCAAAAAAACAAAAAAAAAACAGAATACAGGTTCACAAGAAATAATAATTGTTGGAATGGCTTTGGAAGTATCATGAGTTTACATCTTTGCGATCAACAAGGCCCGCTGTATTGCCACCTTGAGCCCAAATACTCTCCACCACACTAAGTACCCTTCTATTCACCCTCCACTTGGTGCTCCCTAGCATATCCAGAGCCTGTAAACAACCCATTTCAGCACATTATCAGATTGACTCAACTACATATATGATAGAAGCACAAATAAATCATAAGGCAAAGAAAAATTTAAAAATTGTGATATTTCACATAAAAACTGCTAAAGGTTCTTGCCAAATTCAAATTGCCAATGTACTTACATATGGAAAGAACTTAATATACTTCCTCACGTATGATTAAATGGGCCCATGCACTTGTTGTATGTTAAATTGTCAAATAATCATTACTACGTTGTATCTTGGTGCAAAATTTCTAACATTTTTGCTTCCTTTTTGCTTTCTAATCACCATGGATTTGATATCCTTTTTGTAAATTTTATATATCAATGAAATTGTTTCTTACCAAAAATTAAAAAAAAAACAAGTTCGTTAAAAAAGGGTATTCATGCTTTCCAAACCTCAAATACTTTCTGCATCTGTTTCCCAGAAATGCTCTTCATGGCATCTTGTTGCCTACTTGATCCATGAGTACGCATGACATACGAAGGTAAGAATAAGTGTCCACCTTTATCATACCTGTAAGTATTTCCATTACATATTTATGATTAGCACAGCAGAGAATATAAGACATGGTGCAGCCTACAGTTGCCTTAAAGCACTACAGGATCACTTATTAGCCAGATTCAAAGCATCTTTTGAGTTTTGATGCAGTAACCACGGCAGATGCCCTAAAGAAAACATACAATATAAAGAGCATTTATTCAATTTGCTTCATACCCTTTCCATTTTTTGGGAGGAACCAACATAGGGACGTAAGGAATTAACATGTGCTTAGCCTGCATGGGATTAAAGACAAAGTAATAGTTTAGAAGAGAAAATTCAGGGAGCAGAAAAAGTTCCATTTAATACACGAATTCATACAGTCCTATAAATAGAGCACTGCACCAGCATTCACTAGTGGTTTGCAGTACTATGAGAGTAGAACTACGTGCAAGTTTTATCAACATAAAGAAGCTAGAAGAGTTTGCTAAGAGGAGGGGAATTCTTTATGCAAAAGAAGCAATAATACCACTTCAAATGATTGCACAAAATGTGACATTATTATTAATTTTGCACTGTGATGTAGTCAAGGGCTCACTTCTTTACTGCGTCAGTCGTATATTCGATCTACACATTCTCTTACTGGAAAGCCATGGTGTATATTTTAGTTGACTGTTAATTGACAATCTATAGAACTTCGGTCATTAACCGTCAATTAAGTGAGATAAATATTTCGCTGCTTTACCATTACTGCTAATAGCAATGGTTGTAAAAATTGTCAATTTTTCTGAAATCAAATGAAGAAATCGAGTTTATCGAGCTGCAAGTCTGCAAGTCTGCAATTATGTGTAAAGAAGCAAATGATAAATGTTTTAAGAACATTTGTGTGACTTTATTCTTTTAATTTTCTAAGCTTAATATCTCTACGTAGCCACGATTACGAAGCAAATCATAACAAGATTCAGGGGACATCTACTATTATAAATTAGAAAAATGAGAGAAATAATAATCAAAAATCAAAAAATCAAAACTTACAGTTCTGTCAAGCCCAGCGAGAACTATGGGATCGCATTCAATAACTCCATAATTCTTCACAATTTTCTGCCTGCAGCCACCAAAAAATGCAGAAGCATGATAAGCTGTTCCAGAAAAAGCTACCATGAAAAGAGTTAGCTACTTGAACCTGTCAAGCAGTTGCCATCTCTTCAACGTGACAATTAAAATCCAATCATCAACCATCCACCCAGCTCACCCACTCCAGAAAAGGGGGAAAAGGAAAATAAAACCCAAAGATGGATGACAAGCACCAGCACAAATACCCAAGACTCGTTGCTTTAGAACACTACCTACTGAGCATAATCTAATGATCAAATCTGTGGAGGTTGATTAAATGGACCCTAATTGGTGGCTTGGCTGTCAGTCTGTACAAAATAGAAAATGGACAGGACAAATAAATCTCACCCTGGAGTTTTTGCAACAGGTTTAAACCTATGCCAAAATGCAGGTCGAATATCAGGTGGACTGTCAGCTGACTGGCTAACTGGAGGTTGGATGAAAGCTGATTCAATTAACAATTCTATGAGACGACTTCCTAGCTGCAAAGTTTGATCAGGTAGAGAAATGCCTTAAAATATGGTGTTGAATTGATTATATTGAAACATATAAGATAATAGATGGAAGCCACAAACCTTAGCCTGGGTGTCGCGACCCCAAGCCTTAAATTCTTCTTTCTTCAACAACTTTTGCACCTCTTTCAGTTTCCTTCTCCTAATTAGACCATTAACTCGTTTCCTCAAAACCTCTTTATCCTTGCTCAAACACTGGGCATCAGCTGGAACCTTTGTTCTCTGATTACTCCTAGCCTTCTCCAGAAAGCTCTGAATTCTAACCTGGGTTCAATTTGAGAGGAAGAATCAAGCCCTTTGCACAATTATTTAATGAGAAAAGAGCAACAATTCTTGCTCAATAACTCATTAAAGCAAAAGTCAAATTACAGTGATTTAAACTCAAAAACACTTGTTTGGTAACATGTTAAATCCACATTAGATTCATTTTGAAATATGAGACGGTCAAATTAGAGAAAAATAAAATTTATTATTTGGTATGCAAGTAAACTGAACCTATATCAGTATCAGTGGACTTCAATATTAAAACACTTTGGTTGAATACATCTGCAGCCTGCTCGTAGATGGCATGATGAATAACTATGAAACAGAACTCTATAAAAATTGTGCTTGGTAAGAATGGAGAGGCCTTTTTGGGATAAAAGAAAAGTTTATATAAATCACTCTTAGGCATGTTTAGGAGTGATTTTGAAATGGTTAAAATCACTTTTGTTATGTTCAAAAGAACTCTCAAATATGTCTTTAATCATCCAAAATCAATTTTGATCGTATGAAAATCAGGTTTAAAAGTGTAAAACCAAACATTAAAATGATTATATGAAAATCACTTTTAAGTTATGAAATTGACTTATAAACAAATCATTTTTACTAAAATCACTATTTCTAAAATAACTCTCAAACATGTCCTTAAACTATAGAAACGTACTCGTAAGTTATGAAATTGTTGCAATGCAATTAAACTTACTGTTATGACTCCATTCATGGTTGACTGCAACAATTTCACAATTCTGAGAGTTTAGAGTTGTGCAATTTATCAAGTTGCACTAACTCACTATAACAATAGACAATAGTGTTTGATTTTTTTATTTTTTTAGATATCCACGAGTGTTCGGACTAGCTTGCATGCACCTTGACTAACCTCACGGGACAACCCCTCAACCTACTACATTTGGTTGTCAAGTAAACTCTTAGGATATTAAATCACATGGCCGCCTAACAACCGTGTTTAATTGCAACAACTTGAACTCTTAGGATATTAAATCACATGGCCGCCTAACAACCGTGTTTAATTGCAACAACTTGATAAGTTTTAGTAGTAATTGCTGAAATTGAAAACTCGAGCTTAAAAGAAAGCACAAGATCTTCAATGCTCACCTCCTGCTCTACGGCACCACCAATCTGAACCGCAGCCTGAACGACCAGAACACAGCCATCCTGCTGCGCCACCATCAACAATCCCATCATCTTGTACATCACAATAACCGCCATTTTATCAGCAGATAACAACTCTATATGAGGCGCAAATGCCGCCTTCTGCTTCTTACTCCGCTGCGTTTTCTGCTCCTTCTCTATAGCCTGCCTCAATGGCTCAAACCACCCCAAAAACAACGTCTTCACATAAGGCAAATTCGGAGCTAATTTCCTCTCGCACATTTCTCTCTCTAATTCCTTATACTCCTCAACCATCTTCTCCCAGGCTTCAGTCTCCGCCTTAATCTGCCTCCTCCTCAGCAAATTATACTTCCTCTTCTCAATTTCCATAAATTCTAATTTCACTTCCTTCTGCGCGCTTTTGTAAAGCCCTTTCAGGAACAAGGAAGCTATCCATGGCGGATCCTGGATGAAGATTCTTGGACATGATTCCCCTCGAGAAATCTGGTGGATTTCGCTCATGGGTATCTGCAAATTCATGGAATTATCGAGGATTTCTGTGAAATTTTCCTGAACTGAATCAGCTAGAGGTTGAAGATGGAGTGGTTCGGCAGTGGAATCGAAGTTTATGGGGAAAGAAACAGAAGAAAGAGGGGAATTGAAGGTGGAGGTGAATGATAAGTGGGATTTTCTTTCGCATTTGCATCTTTTGGTGGGTTTCCTCCATGAAATTCCGCCATAAATCGGAGCTTGAAGAGCTGGGAAGAAGGAAGCCGTCGAAGTCATTTCTTTGAAGATAAAATTACGGCATTGAGGAAGAGACAACGGTGTCTACTGGAGGAAGAACGATGAAATGAAACCCCTCTTAAACCTCTTGCCTCAATGCTCACTATTTTTTAGATTTTTTTTTTCCTTTTTTTTTTTTTTTTTCATTTCGCCACAACCGTTAATTTTAATTTTAATTTCTTGAAAGAAGAAACTAAAAATATTGTTTGTTTTTTTTTGTTTTTTTTGGGAAAATATCTTTTTTTTAACATGAACTTGAATACAAATATCCAAAAAAAAAAAAAAAAAAAAAAAAAAAAAAAAAAAAAATGTTAGATTTTTTTTAGATTTAATTTTCATAAGAGTTAACATCCTCAATTTTTTTTTTGCCAAAGAACCTAGTTCAATTCATTGTGTCTTCACTAAGATAATAGGTTTAATTTTCTATTAATTAAAATACTTTTAAAAAAAAAAATAATAGATTTAATTTCGCATTAATTAAAATACTTTTGCAAAAAAAAAAAAACACCCTCAATTTTTATTTTTACAAGTATTACAATCTAACTCCCCGGTTATATTTTTATTTAAAAAATTATTTTTTTTTTAATATTGTCCATCTAATGAATATAAAAGCAAGGTATAAAATATCGATGTCGATGGAAATATCAATACCTCAATTTTATGAAAATGTCGACGAAAATATCGATAAAATGTGAGGGATATTTTTGAAAAAAATATTAAAAACAAATAAATTAAAAAATATATATTAATAAATAAACATTTTACTTTATTTAATGAGGTAATTACTTATTCTCAATATTATATTCACCATAGTTACATTTTGGTGTTATTTTGTTAATATCGCATCGGTTTTTTTACGATATAATAGAAATGTCGATTAATTTTTATGTCGATGTCGAACTCAGAGACATGTAGAAATGTTGATGAAAATATCGACACGTCGGTAAAAATTTGATACCCTTAAAACATATGTTTATTATAAAACCAAGGAAGCTTTTAGAAGATGATAGTGGATATATATATATATATATATATATATATATATATATATATATATTTATTCCATCCTCGATCTTATGCATCAATCAACAATATTTTTTTTATGTAATGCTTTATTTTTGTTGAAACTAGTAAGTTTTGAGATATTTTTATTATTTTTTATTCATATTAGTGGGTGAAATTTTGCATAAATTAAATATAGGGTAAAAATTACAATACGTGTTGAAATTTGAATGTTATGAAATTAAAACTTTACCCTCCTATTTTTTTTTTTTTTTTAGCAAAATTACTTAAAATAAAAAAAACAAAAATTATAACTCATCATATTAATTTCGAGTTTGGTGTATTTTGATTTATGAACAAACTATTTTCAACTTTGAAATAATAATTATTTTTGTCGTTATCAACATTAGCATGATTAGTAATTAAGACATATCTACTTCTTTAAAGAGGTTCGTAAGTTTGAATTCTCAACCCAACATATAAAGTAATATTTTTAAAATAACCACTTCAATCATTAAACTTTCATTCAACATGTCTAAATTAGTATTTCAACTTAATATTCATCGTATTTTAATATTTGTCCCAATCAACTTATAATTTATTTATTTTTCTGCAACCTATAAAGTTCTAACGTATATATCTCAAATGAATTAATATGCATATTTAAAGTTACTCACTTTTTTTTAGTCTATAAATAATATATATATCTCGATAAATTAATATGCATATTTAAAGTCACTGACTTTTTTTAGTCTATAAATAATATATATATATATATATATATATATATATCCATTTATTTGGTGACTAAAATAAATCTTTTGAAAATTTGTAGTTGTAGGCAAATTATAACATTTATATGGACTCCTTTCAAAAATTTGGGAACCATAATGAATTTTAAACTAAAAAAACAAACCAACAAAATAAATTATGGATAATATTTTCCATTGTAGGATTCCATCCCTAAACCCTGACATATTCATTCCTCGTATGCATGTATGTACGAACTGCGCAACATGTATGTTTTTTTTTGTTTTTTTTGACAATATATGGTGAGGGAGAATCGAACTTGAGATCTCTAGCTCATAGTTTATACATGTTGGTTAAGTCATGCTCGTGTTGGCTAACATTAATGCATTATATATATTTCAATTATATTAGTAATCTTTAAGTATTGATTCGATATAACCAGTGTCGTTAATGATAATGTAGTATGTCTATCGGACAACACACGAGCCAATATGACAAAGCATGGTAAAAAACAAACAATATAAATAAACCTACGATTTTTTTCTTTTAAGACTAAATAAAGTAGTACGTATACACCATACCTTGTTTTTAAAAGCAAATCGCTAGTGAATAAAACAAAACATAGTGATTGTTATGGTTAATTTCACAACGTAAGGGCATAATCCGAATACATAAAAGAAATCGGAAAAAAAATCTAGACAAAAGTCGATTTATCGTCAACCAGTCACAAAAAACGACACATACCCAAGCAAGAGAAGATTTGGGTCACGCCCAATTCCCCACCTCGATGAGCTAAAAGAGAAAGTGGGCTAAGCCCCTTCTTGGCTTCGGTCTCGGTTTAGGGTCGAGACCAGGAGAGAACCGGTTTCTCCCTTCGAGAGTCTGAAGAGGAAAGAGATAAGATCAAAATCCTAGGAGATACATATAGAGTAGAGTGATGGTTCATTGGATGTAAGTGAAAACTCAACACCTAAAATTTTAGGTACACACTTTTTACCTGAATCTAACTTAGCCATCGAAGTGGATGTGACTACCACCACACCGATGAACAGTGTTTCCTGTCTTGCAGGTGACTTTGTCCTCCGATAAACAAATATGAGTCACCACACCGATGAACAGTGTTTCCTGCCTTGCAGGTGACTTTGTCCTCCGATAAACAAATATTACCATTTGCGGCAAAGGAAGGTCATATGTAATTTTACCTGTCCATATTTTGGCATCAATAATTATTGCATTTAAACTTTTATTTCAAATGTATATCATAATTTAAGGGTCGGTTTGGATTGACTACTAAAACAATATTTTTCAAAAAAACAATTTTTTTTTAACATTTTTTTTATAAAAACGTTTATAATCGAAACACTCGTATGTTTTGTTACATTTTCTCAAAAGTGTTTTTATACACAAATTTGTTTAGTTTGTTGTACATTAAAAGTGTTTCTACTAATATCAAATTATAAAAGACAACTATTAATAAACATTATAATTTGTTAATAAGTTTAAATTTGTATTTAAAACACTATAATTGACGTTGACTACCGACTAACAAAAGTTTGACATTGTTGTCTTTGGTGATCCATAAAGAAATTTTGATCTATCAAGTTATTTTTAAGTTTGACAATCCAAACACATCATTAAAGTTTGACATTGCTGTCTTTGGTGACCCATAAAGAAATTTTGATCTATCAAGTTATTTTACAAACTTTAGCACTTCAAAAGACTATTAGCCCTAACGACCTAATTGTTTTTATAAATTTGTATTCGAGCAATGCTTAAATTCTAACTCATATTCTTATTTGTTTAATCGAAGTGGGTTATTAAAACATAACGATACGCTAACACGAGTATAGCTCATCAATACTTAGCATGTACTCCTTTTCTCGAGGGTGGAGGTTAAAATCACACCTCCACATTTGTTGTACTAAAAAAACATAATGGGACATCAGATTCACAACAAATAAATTACTACGTTGTGTTTAATTATTTCATTAATGTACACAGGTTTATATCTACTTTAATCAAAAGATGTGGACGAGTCAAACCGAACATAACTCAATTGACATAAGGTTGTGTTCTTGACTAAGATGTCATGAGTTCAATCTCCGCATTAATTAAAATATTTTTGCAAGAAAAAAAAATGTGAACGATAATACATATATATATATATATATATGTATATTCATTTTTTACTACCATAAACTTGCAACAGTGTGTCATTTTTCACTCTAAACTTTAAAATTCGTCAATTTAATAATAGATTTAGTTAAATGTTGCATTTTATACTCTCAATTCAATTTATGTTAATTCACCAATAACTTTAATAAAAAGCAATGCCAAAATTTCAACAATATTTAGTTTAAATTTAAGTTTCATTAATACACAAATTAATTGTTGAATAATTTTGCCAGAACTCACCAAATTTAACAACAAAAAATGAGCTCCAACATCATTTTTCTTTGAAATGTTTTCAATTTTGTACCATACATATGTTTAATAGTTCATTAAAAGTATATGAGAATACTCCTTTAACGAATTTTTGAACGAAGATTTATCCGATGGTAAAAATTGCAACAATTTTTTAAGTTTAAAGTTAAGATTGCAACACATATCTAAGTTTGTGCAAATTGATGAAACTTGAAAATTCGAGGTAAAAAATTGATACAACTCGACAAGCTTGGGAGTATAAATTGATTTTTTTCAAAAAAAACAAAATAATGGACATAAAAAAGAGTTAAAAAAATATTTTTGTCTGCAAAACATTCATGAAAATAACAATTTAGTTAATAAATTTTAGTGTGTAACAATTTAGTCCATACAAGTTCAATTTTGTAAAAATTTGGTCCCTGAATTTTAGTATGCAACAATTTAGTCCATGTACTTAAAATTTTGTAACAATTTAATTCGAATATGAAAAAAAATCCTCAAAATTAAGTGTCAATTTGAGATGGGGTAGGAGCTTGAAAAATCAATTTTAACAAAATCTTAAATGATTTTGTTGTTGGGTAAAACATATATTTTTTTTAAAATTAATATAAAATCACTTTTTAAATCTTTGATTTTGAAAATCTCTCCATATAGCTTTGACTTTTAACTTATCGATTAATCTGCCACCTTTTCTATTAAAAAAAATCATGATCTACTTTTTTAGGTTTAAAATTGAAATTTACCAGACTTTTCTATATACTAAGCACAACGGACAACAATTATTTTAAAAGCTGCCACAATCTCAAACGGAGCCTAAGTCTTTGTAGTTTATCACCTCATTTGGTCCCTAATTAATTTAACCATTTACGTATTAAAAAATCTCATGTCCCTAATTAATTTAGGGTTGGTCGCACAAATAGCAATCATGCCCAAACTAATTGCAAATTTAGCAAACTTTAAAATGTTTTGCAAATATGGCAAAAAAATCTGTTTCTATCACTTAGACTTTATCATATCACTGATAGATTTTTATCAATGATAGATTATTATCACTGACAAAAATCTATAAAAAGATGAGGTGATCAGCGATAAACTTCTATCAGCCATAAAATATTAGCGATAGAAATTGTTATATCCGCAAAAATTTTAAAAACATGTTATATTTTTAATTATCTTATTCTAAATTGACATATGTTACCATTTCTCATTAATTTAACCATTTACGTATTAAAAAATCTCATGTAAAATCTTAAAAATATTTTTTAGGATAGGGACTAACCAAATTGTTACGGAATTGAACACAACACAACCACTAAGAGCATGTTTGGCCCAAGGAGTTGTTTGACACGGAGTTGGGAGGAGAAGTTAACTCCCCGTTTGGCCCACGGAGTTGTTGAACTCAGATAAAAAATATCAACTCTCCACACTTCTGCAGTAATTACTATTGAACTCCTCAGACTTCTACAGTAATTACTATTTAAGTCTGTCCATTTTTCGAGACAACACATTTCTCTCTCTCTTCCTCTCTCTCCCTCCCACAATATTTTTAATTATTAAAAAAAAAACGTAATTTAAACGAAAGGTGTAAAATGACTAAAAATGCAATTCAACCTATTTTTATTATCTTAAATATAAATTAGGTTCTTCAATCAAAATTGGTACTTAAACCAAATTCAACATGTAGTATTTCTTACCATGGAGATAAATAAAAACATCTGCTTATTTGGACCCGTTTAAATTAATAGTTTAAAATTTTTCAAATTCACATGTAATATTTAACACAATATTGTACGAATTTCTTTTATTTCAAAATTATCCAAATAAAATGAATAATTAATGAGAGTGATATTGAAAAAAGAATATGAAGTATTGTGGTCAAAATTATTTTTGTTATATTAAAAAAAAAAATGCGAAGTATACATACAATAAAAAGCAAAAATCGCATTCTTAAAATTTATTGAAATAAGTTTTTAACAATGAAAATATGGAAAATTATAGAAGAAAATTGTAAAAAAAAATAGCTAAAATAAACCATCATTGTTATACTGATTTACGGGTGGAGTGGATTCAGATGGAATGACAAGTTTAAGATGGTGGAGGCGGAGAAAGATGTGTTTGACACATGGATAAACTATACTTATGGGTAGACAATCTTATAATTCATAAAATTAAAGATGAGTCCTCACAAAAATATATCTATATATATCTATATCTATATATTATAATCAATGTGAAAAAATAATGTAAAGTATTGTGCTCAAAATTATTTTGGTTGTCTTAAAAAAAAATTGTCAAAGGATAGATAAAATAAAATATTTCATTTTTAGAATTTATTGAAATGGGAAGAAGTCTTTAATAAGAAAATTTTGAAAGTTTGTAGAAAACAGTTGTGCAGAAGAAAACAACTAAAATAAACACAGACTTCATAACTCTAGACTAAACAACTCTCTGCTCCAAACACACCAGAACTCCAGACTAAACAACTCTCTGCCCCAAACAGACATACCTCAGAAGTCAGAACTCCAGACAAAACAACTCAAACTCCCTCCAACTCTTTGGGCCAAACGCCCCTAAATTGCAACCATAAACCCGCAAACAACCCAGGTGTTGGGATGTAGTACCCTTGGGATCCGCTCAGGTGCACTTCCTCGTGCACTTGGTCTGCTACATTGGATGCCATATCCGCCGGAGTCTCGGCCCCTGCCCCGGTAGCGCGGTCCTTCCCAAAAATAATGGCGAACTCATCAAAGTAGGGGAACGGTTTGTTTCGAAGCCCCCTTGCAGGAGGATGACTCTGCATGAACATGTAAACAAATGTTAGACAATCGAAAGTATAAAGTAAAGCGTGGCTTTAGAAACCTACCTTTACCCAGTCTTCAAAAACTTCCTTCTCCGCCTCGATACACTTCAATTCATCATTCCACCCAAACCCGCTGCAAGATGGTCCTAACATCTCTGCAATTGCAGTGTACTGTTTCTTCAAGTTCCGAACCCTGCACTCAATTGTCGGGTTGCCTTTAATTTGAGATCCGGGAATCCTCTCTCGCATCATGTGCTCCAGCTTTGTCAGGTACCCGGGACGAAAGGTACCGTTATCTGATTTCCAGCCGTTCGTCTGGACTAGCGTCAAAAGGCATTCGACCAATTTGGTCTCCTCATGGTTGGTCCATGTATGCTTCGTAGCTCTAGACATTATGCTGTACACATGCACACGTTTAATGAGATTAACATTTTCTTGCAATATGTTTCTTTAGTTTGTATTGCAAATAAACTACAAACGTTGGTAAATTACATGAACAAAAAGTTTGAATTCAAATGTTGCATACTTCACACATGTAAATTAAGGGTGTAGATGTAACATGGTTGATGTATTTAAAAAAAGAAAAAAAAATGCATCACTGATTACGGAACTGCCAGTCAGAAAACTTTTCTTGAGCCAACCAATCCCTCCATTGACTCCATTCGTTTGATGTCTCAATGAAATTGATATTATCTCCATTCATCGAAGTTCCATACGAGTCCACCTCATCGAACTCATCAAACGATGTCGTTTCACCCATCTCCCTACTAATAAGGTTGTGAAGGATGCAACATGCCGTAATGATCCGACATTGGATTTCCACCGGGTAGTATGATTTACCTCGGAGAATAGCCCATCTACCCTTCAGCAAACCAAATGCCCTTTCGATCACGTTCCGTGCAGAGGAATGCTTCATGTTAAAGAATTCTCTAGGAGTAGTCGGTGGATTCCCTCCACCACGCCACTCGGACAGATGGTATCGTTCTCCTCTATACGGTGCTAGAAAGCCTTCGGCATTAAGATAGCCGGCATCGCAAAGATAATAATATCCTGTACAATGCAACATCTTTGAAAATGAACAACCACTTGGTGCAGTGGGTGAGCGCTCCGCCTAAGATAGCACAGTGGGGGTTCGATTCTGCCCTAGGGCAGATTTTCATAAAAATTATCAAACAACCACTTGGTGCATCGGGTGAGTGAGCGCATCACCTAGATAGCCCAGAGTGGGGGTTGATTGATCATGCACCGTGCAAACGGGGCATGAATGATTTAAAACTTGCACTCGTGCAAACAACCACGCACGGGGCATGTATTTAACTGCATTATATACCGCCTATAAAGGCAAATTTTTGCCAAATCGAGCATAGCTCAATTGGCATAGGGTTGCGCCGGTGACTAAAAGGTCATGGGTTCAATCCCCGCATTAATTAAACTACCGTTGCAAAAAAAAAAAACATCTTTGAAAATTTCAACTTACAGCACCGTTGTTATTAAAGTAAAAAAATGATGTCCACGACTTACCCTTCGGTACTTTGAGTCCGTTCGGTCTTGATATCGCATCCCTAAGTATTCGTGAATCAGCTGCAGACCCTTCCCACCCTGGGAGGACAAATATGAATTCCCCGTTTGGAGCGCAAACAGCAAGCACATTGGTTGCAATGTCACCCTTCCTCGTCCTATACCTCGGGCGATCAGTAGCGAGAACATTAACCTTGATGTAGGTGCCATCTAATGCACCAAGACAATTCTGTGTTCACACCATATAGGGGAATCTCATTTAGGTATCTAACGTATCGAGGTCAACGTTAAGTAACGGTTGGTGGGAAAAATATACCTCAAACATTTTCCATCGTTCATCAGTACAGGAGCTTGTGATCGGTTCCGGTTTCTTCAACAAGACATCATGTAGTCGCAATACTGCGTTTAGGACAGAGTTGAAATGCCTAGATACGGTCTCACCGGACCTGGCGAATAGTCTACGAATTACTCGGTTCTTAACGTCGTGTGCTACGATGTGCAAGAACATAGCGACCATCTCTTCCACATCTACGACCTCTGTTCCGACCAAACCGCCCGTTGTTTTAAGCAAGTTGCATAGTACGTCAAAGCAACTTTGATTCATCCTCGTACTCTCGCGACAACATACGTCAGACTCCCGTATGAGTCGTAAAAATGTTAATTGTCTAATGTGCTGTCTAAGGTACGGTGATTGATATTCTATTCTCCTATGGTCGTTCATATATTGTGATATCAAAATAAGTAACTGCTCTTGAGATGCATTGAAGGCTCTAAGGATGGCAACTAGTTCCCGAGGGTCCATATTGAAATTTAAATCTTTTGTCCCTAATTGAAACCTAAAAATTAAAAGTTAATTGTATTTGTAGTAAGCAAATGTTTGGAGATTATAAAAACTAAGGAAAAGTTTCTATATATTTGAATTTTATAGTACTAAGCAACGTTATGAATCTCAATTTGGACGTTATGAATCTCAAATTTCATAGTTTTAAAAAAATGTCACATTTGAAAGCATGTTTTAAAAAAATAGTTATTTCTTTTTAAACTTAATTATTGCCTTAACTTTTTTATTTTTTTGGATTTTATAAATTATGTAAATAATTTGAAAAATTGAATTTTTTTTGGGCATTTAAAACAGTAGGTTCAAAATTGGATTTGTGGGAATAATTTGAAAAATTGCATCTTTTATTTTTTTGCATTTAAATAGTAGGTTCAAAATTGGATTTGTGGGAATAATTTGAAAAATTGCATCTTTCATTTTTTTGCATTTAAAACAGTAGGTTCCAAAGATTGATTTGTGTGAATAATTTGAAAATTGCATCTTTTTTTTTTGCATTTAAAACAGTAGGTTCCAAAGATTGATTTGTGTGAATAATTTGAAAATTGCATCTTTTTTTTTGCATTTAAAACAGTAGGTTCCAAAGATTGATTTGTGTGAATAATTTGAAAATTGCATCTTTTTTTTTTTTTGCATTTAAAACAGTAGGTTCCAAAGATTGATTTGTGTGAATAATTTGAAAATTGCATTTTTTTTTTTTTTTGCATTTAAAACAGTACGTTCCAAAGATTGATTTGTGTGAATAATTTGAAAATTGCATCTTTTTTTTTTGCATTTAAAACAGTAGGTTCCAAAGATTGATTTGTGTGAATAATTTAAAAATTGCATCTTTTTTTTTTTTGCATTTAAAACAGTAGGTTCAAATTTACATTTGTGTGAATAATTTGAAAAATTGCATTATGTGATTAATTTTAAAAGTTGCAAATACATTTTTATTTTGGCATTTAAAACAGTAGCTTAGGAAAAAAAATGGTTAAGGTTTAAAAAAGTGAAAAATTTAAATAAATTCATACATAGATAAACAAATACAAGAATTTGATAACCAACATAAAAATAAAGAAAAACATGAAATAAATAACCAACATTCACGACTTATATTGAACAAGTTAATTTCGAAATTATTATTCACCAACTATCAAATACATATAGGTAGCATTGTAAATAAATCCATACATATATAAACCAAAACCCTAAACCAAAACAAAAACAAATACAAACTATTATTACACATCCACTCAAACAGAAATGTTTAAAATAAAACAGAAATAAAATACAAAGAAAACAGAATGTTTAAAATAAAACAGAAATAAAATACAACTTAAACACAATGTTTAAAATAACAAACCTCAAACTAAGGAAGATATTTGATCTACTTTAGACCCTGTGAATAATGCACAAAAGAGAAGTGAGAATAAGTTAGCATTCATTCATATAAATGAAATACTTTGAAAAAATAAAACAATAAAGAAGGTGCTAACCTTAGGAAGAAGTGGGAGAGGGAAACCCGAGAGAAGATTGTTGGGGTGAGGAAGTTATGCATTTTGACTTCTTTATAAAGAAGGCATGAAGGGTGGTAGGTGAGAATTGTTATTGGTGCACTTATGATAATAAGTGCACCTAACAAGTTTACTATTCACACCAGTCATCAACAATGAAGAATATGAAGAAAAAGAAGGTGAGAAAAGACATGTGTAGTTATGAGAAAAGATCAAAATATAACAATGAACAATAGGAAGGAAAAGACATGTGTATTTATGGGAGAAGATAAAATAATATTTTTTAAAAAAATGGATAGCCTCAGAGTTGTGAAATACAAATGTGGGAAACATTTGAATTTCAAACTAAACTAAAACTATGACTTATGCATTCAATAGAAGACAGAGAATGTAGATATGGAAGTGACAAGTGGGAGGAAGTGTGTAGATATGGAGCTAAAAACAGAATTGAATGGAATTGAATTCCAAAACAAAAGAGAAGTGTGAAAACAGTAGACAAGTATGAAGTGAAAGTGGATGTTCAGTGGTATTATGAAGGACAATTGAGACTAAACATGGACATAAGTTCATTTAATTTATCACAATGCAAACATGTCAAAATTTGGACTAAACAGAATATCAAAGAAAACAGAACCCCAACAGAAATAAGTATAAATGAATCAGCCTCAGGAATTAAAATTCAATCAAATGTATTGAATTTCAAATAATGGAATGACTAAAAAAAATCAAAGCAAACATAAGACTATCAGAACTAAGTATAAATGAATCAGCCTCAGAGAGATTGAAATTCAATCAAATGTATTGAATTTCAAATAATGGAATGACTAAAAAAAATCAAAGCAAACAGAAGACCAACAAATAAGTATAAATGAATCAGCCTCAGGAATTGAAATTGAATCAAATGTATTCAATTTCAAATAATGGAATGACTAAAAAAAATCAAAGCAAACAGAAGACCAACAAAAATAAGTATAAATGAATCAGCCTAAGAGATTGAAATTCAATCAACTGTATTGAATTTAAAATAACAAAATGACTAAAAAAAATCAAAGCAAAGAGAAGACCGAACATAACTAAGTATAAATCAATCAGGCAAAAAACAGATGGGTACCAACAGAAAAGAAAAACAGAAACAAAAATCACAACAAGTGCACCTAAAAATCAAGCAAATTCAAAATTGAACGAATCCAAAAAATTTAATTGTATCAGAGAAAGAAAAAGAAAGAAGAACAAAACATGCATACTCATCACCGGCTGAAAAAGAAAAAAGAAGAAGACATGCATACTCATCATCGACTGAAAAAGAAAAAAGAAGAAGACAAGCATACTCATCATCGGCTGAAAAAAAAAAAAAAAAAAAAAAAAAAAAACATGCATACTCATCATCGGCTGAAAAAGAAGAAGAAGAAGACATGCATACTCATCATCGGGTGAAAAAAAAGAAAAAGAACACTCACCTTTGAAGACCTCCCCCACCAAGCTCTTCAAGATCGGTCCAGCATCCCCTACCTACCAGACCCCCAAGCAACGGCGGCAAAGGGGGACCGATCCCTTCTCGGAGCGGCAAGGGAGCCCAAGGGTTTCCAGATCTGTTTTAAAAACAGATGTGGAAACCCTAAAATTCGTGGATCTGAGAAATATAAAAAACCAGATGAAATCGGATGAAATCAGTAGATCTGAGGAAAAGAGAGAGATATGAAATCAACTTACATAAGAGAGAGGTGAAATCATCTGAAGAAGACGTAGTTCAGAGGAGATAAAAAAACTCGTTTGCGAACGAAAGAGAGAGATCTCATCTCTCAAACGCCAAACGCCAAACACATAAACCAAGGTAAAGCCAACTCGTCTTCTTCAGATGAAAGAGGAAGGTGAAATCGTCTGAAGAAGACGAAGTTCAGAGAGAGAGATAATTTCATCTCCATATTCAATGAAGGAAGAGAATCCCAAGCGGCAGAACACAGAACATCAAAGAAGAGAGAGATAATTTCGTCTCAATATTCAATGAAGGATAAGAATCCCAAGCGGCAGAACACAAAACATCAGAGAAGAGAGAGAGAAGTTTGGCTGCCAAATGAGTGAAGGAGAAGAGAACCCCAAAGCAACGCGTAGACGGTGAAGATACCAAGGTAACCCACTGTAGATATCAGTGGGTTACACTGTTGATAACCGGGGGTTATAATAACCCCCGCCCCCGGTTTCCCCAACCCACGCCCCAAACATCGGGTGGGCTTAAATAGCCCACCCGACTCTACCCGACCCGGAGGCCCAAACAGCCCCTAAGGGGCTGTTTTGGCCCCCCAACTTGGGTAGGATGGGGTGGGCTTAAATAGCCCACCCCATGTTTGGAGCCCTAACTATATAAGTTGGGGCTGGGGTTATTATAACCCCGGTTTGCTAAAGTGGTTACTGTAGCTGTTCTACAGGTTTGTTTTTTTTTTTTTTTTTTTTTTTTTTCAATTTACCGATTTTTTTTCTCTCTTTGTCTTCCTCACCTCCCGATTTTTTATCTTCCATTTCATCCCAAATTTCTCTCTTCACCGAACCCGTCGATTGTTTGTGATTTCCTAAATAATATTTATTTTTTTAACTTTTAAAAAATTAATATGTAATATACATTATTTAACTATACAAATATAACAAAATGTTCTAGAAAAAAAAATAAACTAACATAAACACATATTTCAAACTCCATGTTAAAGAAAACTGTATTATTTCTCTCTCCACCGAGCCTCTTGTTGTCGATTATTTGTGATTTCCTAAATAATATTTATTTTTTTAATTTTTAAAATATTAATATGTAATATACATTTAACTATATAAATACAACAAAAAGTTGTAGAAAAAAATTAAATAACATAAACACATATTTCAAACTTCATGTTAAAGAAAACTGTATTTTAAACACAGATTAAACAGCTCTGCACCCCAAACACAGACTTACTAAACCCAGACTATACAACTCTGCATCCAAACACAGACTATTATAACCCACCAACTATAATAACCCACCTAACGCCCCAAACGCCCCCTAAATTATTACTCCAACCAAATTTCAATTTTTTTTAACCCAAAAAAAAAAAAGAAAGAGAAAAAATAATTAGTAAAGAAAAGAAAACAGAAGATTTTATTCCTACCCGCGATGGGATTAGTCCAACCAAGTTTCCAAACGCCGACAGCAAAGTCCTCCAAAGTGCTTGCGCTCATTCTTTCTCATTTCATCGCGATGGACTGAACGAACTTTCCCAAGCAAGAGACGTCTCGCCGATTTCCAGGTTAGAATTCAAATTCAAAAGCAATCGAATCCCATTTAGCTCAATCAAACTCCCGAGAATTCGTATTTTTCACATTTTTCTGTAAGCAAAATTGGAGATTCTGTTTCATCTCCACTCATGTCAGTGATTAACTGTATAATTAGATAGCGTACAATCGATTTTTAGGAATTTCTTTTGTTTCATCCATACTTTCATGAATTTCCTAACTGTGAACTTCAAGATTGTGCGAGGATTGATGAAGATTGTTTGTGAATGAGCGGAATTCTAGTTCTGGATTGAATTGTTACTTGCATTATGTTCTGTATACATGGGAATCTTCCTTATGGATCATATATGTAGTTTGTAATTCCACGCACAAGATGATGATCTGTCATAGATGTTTTCTTATAAAATTTGCAATGTGATGAGTCGGATGAATGTTTGTGAGTTTCAGATAGCGGCAGTGGAGGCAGGATTTATCCAAGTGTTGATCCATTAGTTCTTGATTCAAGTTAACGATGGTGAGTACTTCACATTTCTCTCTATATCTGGCCGGGTTTTAATTTGAGTCATTCAGACCTTAACCTCGCTACAATTCTTTTATTGTAATTTCTCTGATTAAACTGGTTTAGTTTCAAGTATATCTATAGAGAACTCAAAGAAGGCCCGTCATAAAATTGTTTTTCTCATTTCATATCTCTCTCTTTATTATCAATGTAATTCTCTGTTTCTTCTAAACTATAAATCATTAAGGTGAAATTATTTGCATAAATTTGGTATGTACACGATGTGTAAGGTAGAAGAACTAGTATGTTCTTGTTATTCTTGTAAGCATTAATTAAATAGTAGAACAAAGCCTTTAACATTTGGTGTAAGAGAGGCCAGTTTGATGGTCAAACGGGAAACTTACTGCCAGCAATGTACACGGAACTATGGTGGAGACCATCTGTTATAATGTGTCTCGTAAGTCACTAGCAAATATACTTAGGGTGTGCTTAAAAACGTGTTTTTAAGCACTTGGAAAGTCATTCCAAACAATCCCTTAGTCAGTATGAGGATGAAAATTCTTTCAAAGAAGGATTTATTTTCCTCCGGTTAACCAGGAGTTTAATTTTCTTGAAAGATCAAACATCCTTCAAAACGTTCTTTAATGAGAAGTACAGGCCTTTTTGGATCATATACAACATAGCCTCTAGTTGTAGTGCTTTATACAACGATCTTTATTCTTTGCTATTACTCAACTTCTTCGATCAATTTGGACAAGTGTGTTTTATAATCTTCCTCCTTTGGCGAGAGAACGCTTCTCCCTGGCCTTTGGGTTGCTTGATTAAATGCTGAGAAATCAAATCTTGTCACAAGTTTGACCCACAAAGGATATTAGGAAGCTGTGGTTTTTAGATCATATAAATGGCCAACCCTTTTCTCTGACTGATATTCTATTAATCTGTCATTCTATCCCAGAAATTTGGTTTCTGGAATTTTTCCAGTATTCTCAAATTTAAGGGATAGGAAACAACTGGTCATGGTTAGTTGTTGTAGGTGATTTGATGCATTGAAATATGGTTGACAAAATTTGGTATCTTTTTTTTCTCTGAACAATTTAGATTGGATTTTAGAAGGTAG
Source organism: Herpetospermum pedunculosum (assembly GCA_028017165.1). NCBI lineage: Eukaryota > Viridiplantae > Streptophyta > Magnoliopsida > Cucurbitales > Cucurbitaceae > Herpetospermum > Herpetospermum pedunculosum. The sequence continues at coordinate 61,540,779 of CM051529.1, forward strand.
TAGAAAAATCCTAGGGTGGGGAGAAATGATAATCCAGTTAAGAAATTCATGATGTTTCTTTGGAATTTCTCTTCTCTTGGCTTTGAACATTTATATTTTCTTTCACTTCATTCTTCTTCATCTGTTGAGTAATGGGGTCATTTCTACGTTTGTTTGCATTTGGTAAACTGTATGCTTGCTATTTTATCTGTTCAGTTATAGATTAAGTTTTTATTGCATCATATCAAACCAAAATAAATAATCTGGTTCTTTTCACAAAAAAGTTATACCATATGGACCTGAGTACTAACGACTTCAATTGATTTTCAATTTCTAATTGACCGTCACTATTCAGTATGTTTTCTATGCCATATTTATGTATAGGCCATGTATATCCGAATCAAGCGCCAGAAGACAACCTACTTTATCCAGTGCGATCCAACCGAGACGACTCTAAATATCAAGCAAAAATTAGAGTCCATTGTTGACCAACCAGTAGTTGATCAGCGCTTGACCCTGGTGGGGAGTGGTGAAGTATTGGGAGATTCAAAGACACTGGCTGATCAGAAGGTAGATCTCAATTCATATAGGTTAAAATATCATTTTGGTCCATGTACTTTGGATTTTATTTCATTTTAGTCCTTGTATTTTTAAATGTTCAATTTTAGTCCGTGTACTCTCAATAAAGCTTAAAATTGGTCCCTACCGTTAATTTTTATCAAATTGGTTAAATAATAATAATAATTTTCATGCAACCAAAGCCGAAACATATTTCCAAAATTTATAGAAGGAAGGCTAATAGAGACTAATTTTTTTTTTATTTTTTTTTATATTCGTGAGTCTCCGGGCCAGCTTGCGCGCACCTCGACTAATCTCACGAACAACCATTTGACCCTACTTCATTTGGTTGTCAAAGAAACCAAATTTAACAATAAACTACTAACAACTAGGACCAAATTTAAGCTTTATTGAAAGTACATGGACTAAAATTGAACATTCGAAACTACATGGACTAAAATAGAATGAAGTCCAAAGTACATAGACCTGGTATTTTAACCATTCATATATTTATTACATTTGGTCATCGATCATCGGATGTTCTGGAATATTAAGGTGAAAGCACCACAACAGCTGCAACTCTGATAAATATTTGCTATGTACTTCCAGGTTGAAAATGATGCAGTTGTGGCTCTAACGTTGCGAAAAGGTTTTTTTTTTCTAGCACTTGTTTTTAAAAGCTTATGTTCTTGAGACAAGAGACTGAAAATTATTTGTGGGCATGGACTTGGATTTGGAGTCTTCATAGTTACGATCTTCATTGTTGAATTTGGATTTGAAATATGAAACGTTGTCTTATCACACGTTTTCTTGATCTTTTTCCCCTCTTTGTGTAGATGATAACGAGTTCGAGGAGGTCGACATTGTCCAGCCAAACGATTTCTACCAATCTCGTGATGGCGATTCTGGCAATTGGTAAGGACCGAAAACTTTGCTTCTACTGCGGGTAGTAGTATGTGATGTTCAGCCGTCAATCTTGTGGGTGTAGTGTTTAAATCACTTTTCTCTCTGTTGGATGGAAAAGAAAGTAGACTTTATGCAGAATTAGATTTTGATAAATCCATGCTTGGTATCCCCCAAAAGTTGCGTTGGTGATTGAACTCATCCATGTATTGCTATGCTACAAGTACTATATAATATGAGTTGAAGATTTTGATAGGACTTTTATTTTTTATTTTTTATTTTTTAAGTATAATATAGAGCGGGGGATTCGAACCGCAAACTTCTTGGTCGTTAACCCATACTTTCATGTAACTCAATTCCTATATTGTAGAGTTTTGTGGTCTCTCTCTTGTATATAGTTGAGATGCATGTCCAAGAATAAATGACAAATATGTTAATAATTTAGGTCAACATGAAGATAACTCAACTATTTAAGACATCTTTGATCATATGTCAAATATTTAAATCTACACATGAACTTGAAAGGAAAAAAAAGTATGTTAATAACCGAGAACTAATAAGTGATTTTGTAGGGCATGTTTGAGAGTGGTTTTGAAATAGTTAAAATCTCTTTTGTTATGTTTTTTTAATCATTCAAAATTAATTTTGATTATTTGAAAATCGTGTTAAAAGTGTAAAACCAAACATTAAATCAATTTTGAATTATTAAAGGCATGTTTAAGAATAATTTTGATTTTGACAAAAGTGATTTTAACAATTTAAAAAACATTATAATTATCTGTAGTTGAAACAGTTTTGCCATTTGTAATTTTTATAATTAAAATATAATTATGGTCCTTAGAGTTTATTTTAGTTTTCTTATATATAGATTTTAGGACAAACTAGTATGAAATTATAAAATCACTTCTTTTAAAAAGTAAAGTAGTAAACTACTCGGAGAAGGGCAAACATTTGCAATTCCAATTCCAAAGCCTTTTGTGTATATTATGTCTTCAACGTGCATGGGTCAACGATTTAGCTTCATCGATAAAAAATAGCTAATTTCGTTAGATCTGTAGTGATTGTTCAACAGATTAACCACTTTAAGAGAGTTAGACTCTACAATCATATGACAATGATTCAACACAATGATTCAACGAGGAGTGTTCAATTCCTTTGATGATGATCATAGCTTCAAGAATCTTGACTTCTAATCTATAGTTAATCTTCTTCAAACCGGCATGTCGGAGCTGGAGAGATCCAATCCATGTTAACCGTCGTTGGAAAACACAATATGTGGGTTTTGGAGAACCTCTTGTCCCGCATTACCTCTGTAGTTTGAAAAATTATATATTAACATTACAAATTTTAACATTCCTTATTTATTTTCTACTTAAAAAAAAAAAAACGGCAATTGCCGGTATTAACTTACCATTCATAGGAGAAACATTGATATATTATCATTTAAAAAAAAAAAAAATTGTTATCTAATCATTTGAGCTATACTCGGGGTTGGCTACCACATAAAATATAAAAAATGAAATTAATACATGTTTAGCGATAAGAAAAATTGTGATGCTCTAGTACATGGGTACGTGTACATGAATGAATCGACACTGAAGGTCCACATCCAAATGAAAGGACCATGAGACTATGCAAGCATGCTTAAAAAATGTTAAAATAGTTGATAGTTACTCAACGGTATTAATACCAACCATAAATTTGGCTTGGAGTAATTTTACGACAAAAACGACAAAATAATATACAATGGCCAAACACAATTATTTTTTGAAAATTTAGGTTTCTCCTTAAGTTTTTCTTTTTTCTTTTTTCTTTCTTTCTTTCTATTATAGTTCTCACATTTATTCTAAAAACATTTGAATTCTTCCATGCAAAAAAAAAAAAAAAAAAAAAACAAGTTTTTTATTTCTTTTTTAATTTTTAAAAATTTGGCTTAGATTTTGAAAATATTAAATCTTATTTGTGGGGCTACAAACATCTTTTGCAATTCAGCCAAGTGTCAAGATTTGATCGACGAATATTTATACAACTTTTTAACTAAAAAAAAACCATCACCTCGTTAGTTTTTTTTTTTTTTTGGTAACTTTCATTCTTTCTCTCTGTCGTGATGTTTGTTTTCATTTCTTTTGATTAACCTCTCCCAACCGAGTCGACTCAATGAAGAATAGTTTATCCATTCATTATACACATAGAAAGAAAATTTCGTTTCAAAGCTTTATCTCTCTATGGAATTTGATATGATAAACTCATAGAGACGAAGATCATGCTCATACTTACTTTGATAAGATCAAATCATCTTCTTTTTCGTAAAACTCTAACGAGGGATGGCGCAAGGATCGAAGGAAAAATTTCAAGAGGCGAGACAGGACCAAAAGGAGATGAAAGAGAATTTGATGACAAATTTGAAGGCTTCAAAGGCGAAGAAGGAAGAAGATGTGAAAGAGAGAGAGAAAAAGTGAGAAAAGTTGTTGGATGAAAAAATGAAAGATAAATTTACTCATAGAATAAATAATAAAGTAAATAAGCTCAATATTTATAAACTAAATTTTAAAAAACACAAAAGAAAATTAAATGGTAATCGTACTAGTCATGAACTAAAATAATTATTTTTTGAAAACTCATTTTTTTTCTCAAAACCTTCTAACTAGTTTAAGGTCTAAAATAAATAGTACTTAAAAAAAGAAAAAAAAAACTAAAATAATTATTTTAAAGGGCTGGTTGCACAAATAGCAATCAGGCCCAAACTAATTGCAAATTTAGCAAACTTTAAAATGTTTTGCAAATATGACAAAAAAAAACCCGTTTCTATCACTGATAGACTTTATTATATCACTGATAGACTTCTATCAATGATAGACTATTATCTCTGATAGACTATTATCACTGACAAAAATCTATAAAAAGCTGAGGAGATCAGCGATAGACTTCTATCCGTCATAAGATATCAGCGAGATATCAGCGATAGAAATTGCTATATTCGCAAATTTTTTTAAAACATGCTATATTTGCAAACAATAAGTCTTAAATTGTCATTTACTACAATTTCCCTATTTTAAAAGTGAAAGGACTTAATAAAAAAAATTAAGTATATAAATTAAAAAATTATTTGAATCACAATTATAAGTTCATCATAAATTATTATTATTTTTTTTTTAAAGTAGATAGGCGGAGATTCGAACCACATATCTTTTAGTCATCAAAATCTCCCAATAACACCTGGCTGATAAATTATTATTTTTATTAGAAGAATAAATTTTAAAATTAATATTCGACTGTAATAATTTGTGAAAAATAATCCATACCAAACAAATGCAAACGGATTGAGTTTTTCACAGTGTTCTGTTACTCATCCGAAATTCTGAAGTTTCAGTCTCTGCTACTTCACTCCCTCCGCCATGGCTCTTCTTCCCTCCAAGCTCGCTCTCGGATGCCCTAATTCTTCCCTCTTCTCTGCAACTCTCAGGCTTTCTTCTCCTCGTCTTCCACCATTCCGAATCTCATGCGCCAAACGCACCGGCAAGAAGAGATATCCATCGGAAAAGAAGAAACTCAAGTTGAAACACAAAGAAGTCCTCACCACCGTCGAGAACAAGTTCGAAGGCATTTGGAGGTTGTTCAAGCTCGGAGTTCCCGTCGAGAAGGATCCTGGCAAGGATTTTCATGCTCTCTCGGATGCTTTGATGCAAGAGATTGCTAAAGTGCTCGAGTTCCCGGTAATTTCCGCACCTTCGTTGATCTTTTGCTTCATAATCAGAATTTTACTCAATTTCTTTTGTTTTCCAGGTCGCTTCGTTGCTACCACGGGAAGCTTTCTCGGTTATTCGTAAATCTTTTGACGCTAGGAAGGTATGTTTGATGATGCTATTTAATTATGCATTTTCTTAGTTATGGATTCTCTTATCAATGCCTGTTGTTTAGAAGGAATAGTTGATTTTCAAAGAGTTGCTGGTTTCTTATCTTTTGCTAATTGCCTCATCGATGCTTCCAGATGTTGAAAGAACCCAAGTTTGTTTATACTGTGGACATGGATGTACATAAATTACTGATTCTTGAACCTCGTGCTCGGGATTTCATTTCGGACTTGGAGCGTAAAGTTGGATTGATGGAACATAATGTAAAAGAAAAGGTTTCCAATGATGTTATCAGTATCGTTCATGATCTCAAAAGTAATCACGAAGTGGTGGGAGAAAATGATCACTCTGGTCCTTACTTGCGTTTTCCAAATAGAAAACCAAAAATTGCTGTTGTTGGTAGTGGACCATCTGGCCTTTTTGCCTCTCTTGTCCTTGCAGAGTTTGGGGCCGATGTTACCTTGATTGAAAGAGGTCAACCAGTGGAACAAAGAGGGCGTGATATTGGTGCATTGATAGCTCGTCGGATTCTGGAACTGGATAGCAATTTTTGCTTTGGGGAGGTTATTCATCTTTCTTCTTTATTTACTCCTTCCACAGGCTTATTTGGTTTTAAGTTGAATATGCATTGCATTATTGATTTATTCAAAGACCTTACTTTCGAGTTCGACCACTGCTGTATGATCTTTCAGTGTCACTTTTCATCTGGTCCGAAAGATTTGTTGTCATACTTGATGCTCATGATTGAAAACGAATTGCCAAACAGACTCATACTTACTGTTTATATATTCTGAAATAAGAGACATCCTCAAAGATTTGGCAGAACCAACTTCCTTTTGTTCACTTTTGGTAGACAAAGTAAGGTTTAAAATATTTCCAAATGAAGAACTGTAATATCAACAAAATATGAATTTTTACTGAGCATTTTGAAGTCCATTTTGGAGAAAAAGTTATTCTTGAATCACCAATGTCTTCATCTCGTGGCCTCCTTATTTCAATTGTACCCTTTAAGTTGTAGATTCAATATCTAATTGTTTTGTCCTCCAACTTCAACCCCAAAATCCAGTTATTTCTATTTCCCTTTTTTCCTTCTGAAACGAAAAGAAAGTTAACTGTACATCCCTCAATCTGATTTTCTTGTAAGATAGATTTCTTGGAATATTAATGAAATTCTTCACTTAGTAGAATGAAAAACTTTACTTCTAAACTGCGGGCAAAAGACAGCCCCGTAAGAATCTGGAGATAACAAAAAAAGTTCCATTAGCAGTCCAATTGGAGGTCTTACAAACCACCATTTCAAAGCATTAAGCATCCTTGTGAACATCTTTGAAAATTCTACTGTTTCTTTCCTTCCATTATTTCAGTGCCAATTCATGCTTGAGGTTAGCTTGATTTGTCACAGAATAGAAAGAAAACAATGCAACAATAAAATACTACCTGAACGGCTGTACTTAATCATCTCTTGGCAAGAAAATCTTAGAACTACATGATTTCTTTACAAATATGTCATAGATTAAATACTAATTTTGCATCCAATATTTTTTCAGATAAACTTCAAATCCAGTGAATAAATATTTGTAGGAACTCAATTATTTGATAGTCAAACTTGAAGCTAAGTTTATTTGGATAGAACATTTTTGGTCAGAAAGAAACAATAGAATTTTCCTAGGAGCATAGAGATTGTTTTTATTCTGTAGGAGCATACTATTCTTGTGACTCTGTTGTTGATTGTCCAAACCTTTTGTAACTATGTGTTATCTTCTCTTCGTGCTAATTGAAAATATTTTTTGTCACTTCTTTAGCTGGGGCTATATGATAGTCAATGAATCAGTTTATCTAAACAAAATGTCAATGATTGAATTCTCACTGTTGTGTGCATTGCCAATTTATTTCTTTATTCATTTTTGGTATTCTTGACTAGATCTATATGCAGAGTCGATTGAACATATTTTATGTTTTTCTCATTGGCATATTTTCCTATGGTCATTTGATGGTGTTTCTTTGTTCATCCAAGATATCATGATGCTTGGCTCTTCGGTTCTTTATCTTTGAGTCATTCATTTAGAACTTATGCATGGCAGGGTGGTGCAGGTACCTGGAGTGACGGGAAGTTGGTCACTAGAATTGGTAAAAACAGTGGCAGCGTGCAAGCGGTTAGACTTTTCCCCCCCTTATAAATCTTTTTTTTTTTAATATAGTGTCACTAAGCGACCTTCTGAATGGTATTATGTAGTTTCTCCATGGTGCCTGATCTTCGTTACAATTCACACTTCCTTTGTGGGGGTTGTGTTGTAAAACAGGGATTTTGTTCTGAGTTTTTTTTCTTATAAATGTTAAGCTAAGAATTGCAGATAGCAGCACTATCTCTGTTCCATTCTGCATATCATCAACCCCTGTACTCATTTATTCAAACTTCCACGCCCTTTGCATGGCTTCAACTCTTGCTCTTGGAAGCTTTTCTGGTTTAAAATTAAAAAGCTTTTGTTTTTGAACTTCATGTCATCTCCAATCAACATCATGAAAATAAAACCTGTTTTTTCACCTCAATGTACAACGTATTCCAATGATCATGTGCTTTTATCTATTATATCCCTGGACAACTGAATTTTGTGTTCTCATTCTAGGTTATGAAATCTTTAGTTTATTTTGGGGCCCCAAAGAATATCTTACTCAACGGAAAACCTCACCTTGGAACAGACAAGTTGATTCCATTACTTAGGAATATTCGGCAACACTTAGAAATGTTGGGTGTGAGTATCTACCTTATTCCCGTCCTTGGATTTGTATGTAAGATTAAATATTTTTTGCTAGCTTCCACATTTGTTTTGTTTTTCCCCTTAATTTTTATGACTTGATTCTAGGTCACTATCAAGTTCGGGACTAGGGTTGATGATCTAATTGAAGAGAGCGGACATATAGTGGGTGTTAAAGTTTCTGATTCAAGAGACAAGTTAAAGCTAAGCAACCAGAAGCTTGAATATGATGCCATTGTCCTAGCTGTTGGTCATTCTGCACGTGATGTATATGAAGTGCTTATGTCTCATAACATTCCCGTGGTTCCCAAGGAGTTTTCCGTTAGTTTCTTCTTGATCCCTCTTGTTCTGTGGATAACTTGGCTTCTTTAACAAGGATATCGCATCTATGCATGCTCTCTTTATACCAAAAAAATGTTGAATATATGGATGCTAAAATAATGCTGGAAGTACATACCTGGATTCACTTTGTTGTGCCAGATTTGTTGCCGGTTTACAGGATCTCTTTTATGAATTCTCACATTGTTGTCCTCCATGCCTGAATAGGTTGGTTTAAGGATCGAGCATCCTCAAGAATTAATAAACAGCATACAGGTTGGTTTTATCGCTTTGTTTAAAGTTCATTGTTTTTCACTATATTTTCCAACTAAAAAGAATAAAAAAATCCAATAAATTATTTTCCCAAAATTAAGTTCGATGAATTCCTATCGACAAACTACTTGTTAGAATTATGGTGGTTTCATCTACATCTTCATGCAAGCATTCGTACAAATTGAGTCAGTTAAGAAAAAAAAGAGTCAACAAAACTTGCAACTGCTCTAAAGCCCAGTTGATGTTATGTCAAAATTTGCTTTCTTTACTCCTTTGGTTTTTTTTTTAAAGATGTTAACCGGCTCTTATATTCAAATGTAGTATTCTGGATTGGCCAATGAGGTTGAGAAAGGACGTGGGAAAGTACCCGTGGCAGATTACAAAGTTGCCAAGTATGTTAACATAGACACGCAGGATCCATCCTCCAATTCTCTTGCAGCAAGTCGCAGTTGCTATTCATTTTGCATGTGTCCTGGTGGCCAGGTATGTTTCATTGTTTCTCAATTGATTGAACTCACCAAGAATGCATATTTTAAAGACCGGCTCTAGGTCATGAGCTCTTCTGGTCTCTGACTACGCCATAATTGGATGATTAGGCATTGATTGGTGTGCAGTTATGTACAAAAAAACAAAACTCACATTTTAGAAGTGCTAAAATTCAGTTACTTCCTACTGTCAAATTCAAAAATCTCCATGCCTCCTAAGTCCTAATAACCACCAGTTACATGTTTGAAGTATTTTTGCAATTTCTCTCTCATACATCTAATGATGCAAAATTGACGGTCACATTATGACGGCCTCCTCGAATAATTTTGTTAGGCCACCGATCCTACATCAATACAAGAGGAGGAGTAGGATGGGTAAAGGGTAATTAGATTGTACTAAAGGTGGTTATATTGGTTATTAGTTGTTGTAATAGTTACATGAGTTGTTAGTGGGGGTAGTTACTTAGTTACTTAGTTCCTAGGAACTATTATAAAAAGGGATTGTAAGGAGATTAGAAGGGGGACTTAAATCTAGTTTCTCAAGAGAGAAGGAAGGAGAGCGTGATCCTCTTAATTGATCACTATTGTAACTGCCTTCGGGCTTTTCTTGAATTCAATACAAATCAGAAGTATTGGAACCTTACATTTGGTATCAGAGCAAGTTCGATCTGGAGAAGAAAAAAATGGCTCAAAAACGCTTGGAGGAGAGGTTAGACATGAATGAGCTCGAGATGGGAGGACTTCGAGCAGATATGGAAAAAATTCCGGTTATAGAAGACAACATGGTACTCATGAGGAAAGCAATGGAAAAGCTCTCGGCTCAGATGGAAGAGCAACAGAAAGTGTCGGATGGAACAAGAATGGTGATGACTGGCATTGCTTCCGAGTTAGCGCTGATGAGAGGTAAAAACAAGAATGCTGAAAATTTAACGGAGAAGGTCGATGTTGAAGAAATCGTGACCAATGAGGCAAACGGAAAGAGAGAGGAAGTTGGTAACGATAGAAACAAGTTCAAGAAAGTTGAAATGCCGATATTTGATGGTGATGATCCAGACGCGTGGTTGTTTCGGGCTGAAAGATACTTCAAGATTCATAAACTTACAGAAGAAGAGAAATTCACTGTGGCTATCATCAGTTTCTCAGGAGTGGCGTTGCATTGGTTCAGAGGAGAAGAGGAGTTGAACTCTTTTAGCAATTGGAATGATCTAAAAACCCAAATGCTTGAAAGATTCAGGTCCACAAGGAAAGGCAGCCTGTGTGCCCAGTTCTTGGCGATAAAGCAGATCACGACGGTAGAAGCCTACCGCAATGAGTTTGACCGGCTCGCCGCCCCTCTATCTCACCTTCAAGCTGAAGTCCGGGAGGATACGTTTCTCAACGGCCTCGATCCAGTCGTTAGAGCAGAGGTTCGATGCTGGAGACCTAAAGGATTGAAGGAAATAATGAGGATTGCGCAGTTAGTGGAGGATATGGAAATAACGCGTAAGGAGGCCCAACGGCCCATTATCCAATCTTCAAAAGCCCAAGTCAGTTTTCCCATCCCTAAAAATGTATCGGGTGCGCTAAATACTACCAGGGACAGCGGAGGATCGTCTGGTGCAACGCGAACGATTACATTATCGAATTCTTCCAATTCGGGAGTTCGAAGGGAAGGTCCGGTTCGACGATTGTCCGATGCGGAATTTCGCGCAAGACGGGAGAAGGGGCTTTGTTTTAGGTGTGAAGAAATCTTTACGCCTGGACATCGATGTAAAGCTAAGGAACTCCGAGTTCTTGTGGTTCATGAGGATCTTGAAGAATCCGAGTTGAAAGAAGAAAATGCGGAGGACGAAGGAGAAGTAGAAATAAGAAAGATCGAGGTGGGGGATGCCGTGGAGCTATCCTTAAATTCCGTAGTGGGAATTTCGTCGCCGGGAACAATTAAGCTCCGTGGGAAGATGGCCCAACGAGACGTGGTAATATTAGTTGATTGTGGAGCTACCCACAACTTTGTCAATCGACGGTTGGTGGAAGAACTACATATTCCAATTTCAGAAACCGCCAATTACGGCGTGATCATGGGGTCGGGAACAGCAGTCAAAGGACAGGGAGTGTGTAAATCAATAACCGTCGCGATGGGAGAAATGATAATATGTGAAGATTTTTTGCCAATTGAACTGGGAGAAGTTGACATGGTTCTTGGAATGAAATGGTTGAACACATTGGGAGTCACAGAAGTGGATTGGAAGCAGTTAACGATTCGGATTGGGAAGAACGATAACCAAATCGTTTTAAAAGGTGATCCAAGTCTAACAAAGTCAAAGGTAACCTTCAAAAGCATGGCAAGGCTGTGGGAACCAGAGGATCAAGGATTCTTGGTAGAACTACGATCTATTGAGGCTGAGGAGGAAGGATTCTCTTCGGAAGATCCAGTGGATTCGGGTGATGTATCCATAGAGGTACAGCAACTTATACAAGAGTATGATGGTTTGTTTCAAAAGCCAACTACTCTGCCGCCCCGACGCCTGATCGATCACCAGATTCATTTGAGAGAAGGAGTTTCGGCAGTAAATGTCCGCCCATATCGGTACGGACACACACAGAAGGCAGAAATAGAAAAAATGGTGGATGAGATGCTACAATCCGGGGTGATTCGACCCAGTGTTAGTCCATTTTCAAGCCCCGTGTTATTAGTTAAAAAGAAGGATGGGGGATGGCGCTTTTGCGTGGATTACCGGGTGCTCAACTCATCAACCATTCCTGATAAATTTCCCATCCCGGTGGTTGAGGAACTATTGGATGAGTTAAATGGATCACACATATTTTCTAAGCTTGATCTCCGATCAGGCTATCATCAAATACGGATGCAGGACAACGACATTGCTAAGACAGCCTTTCGAACACATGAGGGGCATTACGAGTTCGTGGTGATGCCTTTTGGCTTGACCAATGCTCCATCTACATTCCAGTCTTTAATGAATGTAGTCTTCAAACCATACTTGAGGCGATTTCTTTTGGTGTTTTTTGATGATATTTTGATATATAGTCAGACTATGGAAGAACATGTACGCCATCTCTGTTTGGTTTTTTCCTTGCTTAAAGAACATCAGTTATTGGTGAATGAAAAGAAGTGTAGCTTTGCTAAGAAGAAGATCAGCTATTTGGGACATTGGATCTCAGCTTCGGGAGTGGAGGCTGACTTTGAGAAAGTCAGGGCGATGGTAGAGTGGTCTGTACCCCGAAATATTAGGGAGTTAAGAGGCTTTTTAGGCCTTACCGGCTACTACCGACGGTTTGTGCAGGACTATGGGACTATTGTGGCCCCGCTCACTCAGCTGCTCAAAAAAGGGGCCTATGACTGGAATGAAGTGGCTGGCTTGGCCTTTCAGAAGCTGAAAACAGCAATGATCTCCCTACCAGTGTTAGCATTACCCGACTTTACTCGGCCTTTCGTTATTGAAACCGACGCATCAGGGACGGGATTGGGGGCGGTTTTGTCACAGCAACAAAGACCAGTGGCCTATTACAGCCATACCTTGTCCGCACGAGCTCAGACTAAGTCCATATACGAAAGGGAACTAATGGCTATTGTAATGGCGGTACAACGATGGAGGCCTTATTTGCTGGGGCAGTCCTTTGTGGTCCAAACGGATCAGAGAGCCCTGAAATTCTTATTGGAGCAGAGAGTGATCCAACCTCAATATCAGAAGTGGTTGTCTAAACTACTGGGCTACAATTTTGAAGTAAAATACCGACCAGGAGTGGAAAATAAGGCAGCAGACGCCTTATCACGAATCTCGACAGAAGCACCATCAGAAGAACAACTTTTCAAGCCTAAATTGGCCCTGTTATCAGTCCCTGCGTTGGTGGACATGGTCATCATTCAAAATGAGGTCCTCAACGACCCTAAGTTGAAGGCAATTATTGACCAAATTCAAGAAGATCCAGCAGCATGTCCTAACTACTCGTGGCATCAAGGAAATTTGCTTTTCAAGAAAAGGTTAGTTCTTTCAAAAACCTCCACTCTACTTCGCTCCATATTACACACTTATCATGATTCTGTGGTTGGTGGTCACTCTGGATTTTTACGCACGTATAAACGCTTAATCGGTGAATTGTATTGGGAGGGTATGAAAAAAGATGTCCAGAAGTATGTGTCTGAATGCTTGGTGTGCCAAAAGAACAAATCCTTAGCCACATCTCCCATGGGATTACTTCAACCACTGGAAATTCCGATACAAATATGGGAGGATATATCAATGGATTTCATTGAGGGATTACCAAAATCAGGGGGATTTGATTCCATTTTTGTAGTGGTTGACCGATTAAGCAAATATGCTCACTTCTTATCCTTGAAACACCCATTTTCAGCACGAACAGTGAGTGACGTTTTTATCAATGAAATTGTTCGGTTACATGGATTCCCTCGATCCATAGTTTCGGACCGAGATAAAGTCTTTTTGAGCAATTTTTGGCGAGAAATGTTCAGTGCAGCAGGGACTCAACTCCGAAGAAGTACTTCTTATCACCCTCAGACGGACGGGCAAACCGAGATAGTGAATAAAGGATTGGAGACATACTTACGATGTTTTTGTGGTGAACGGCCTAAACAGTGGAAGTTATGGTTACATTGGGCCGAGTATTGGTACAATACCACATTCAATATATCTCTTGGAATGACCCCTTTTCAAGCAGTCTATGGACGAACCCCTCCACCATTATTGGCTTATGATGGAATGCGTACTTCGAATGATGCATTAGACCAACAGCTCGTAGCTAGAGATGTAGCCCTTCATCAATTGAAGGAAAATTTAATCATCGCGCAAACAAGAATGAAGAAGTTTGCAGATGATAAACGCACGGATTGTGAATTCTCTGTGGGAGATTGGGTTTTTTTGAAGCTGAGGCCATATAGACAAGCTACAGTGGCTCGTCGAAAGAATGAAAAACTATCTCCCAAGTATTTTGGGCCATATGAAATTATATCCCGTATCGGCCGTGTCGCCTATAAGCTACGATTACCCGATGCTGCACGAATACATCCGGTATTCCATGTATCCCAGCTCAAACAAGCATTAGGCCACCACGAGGAAGCTCAAACAGGACCACCGGTACTAACAGAAGAGTTTGAGTGGATTGCCGAACCACATGAAGTATTCGCTTACCAACGCAACGAACATACGGGAGCCACAGAAGCTTTGATTAGTTGGAAAGGCCTTCCCCCCCATGAAGCTACGTGGGAGGATGTTCGAATAATGCGTACACAATTTCCGCAATTCCACCTTGAGGACAAGGTAGATTTTGAAGCCGTGGGAAATGTTAGGCCACCGATCCTACATCAATACAAGAGGAGGAGTAGGATGGGTAAAGGGTAATTAGATTGTACTAAAGGTGGTTATATTGGTTATTAGTTGTTGTAATAGTTACATGAGTTGTTAGTGGGGGTAGTTACTTAGTTACTTAGTTCCTAGGAACTATTATAAAAAGGGATTGTAAGGAGATTAGAAGGGGGACTTAAATCTAGTTTCTCAAGAGAGAAGGAAGGAGAGCGTGATCCTCTTAATTGATCACTATTGTAACTGCCTTCGGGCTTTTCTTGAATTCAATACAAATCAGAAGTATTGGAACCTTACAAATTTCTCTAGCCAATCTGCATCATCGATTCATGTTTTTATGTCAGAAAACGGACATCATTTGCTCTCTAATATCTATTACTTCAGAAAAAATGGAATTTTAGTACGTTCAAGTGTAGCCTCATTATGAAATTGGCAATCTGTCGTAAATCCACCATTGTTTCTTAACGAACTTTATCATTGTATTATCTGTGTCAATAGTAACTTGGTATGTCATTTCTAGGTTGTCCTCACAAGTACAAACCCCGGAGAACTTTGTATAAATGGCATGTCATTCTCTCGACGTTCATCAAAATGGGCAAATGCTGCCCTTGTTGTCACTGTTTCAACTAAGGATTTTAATGATCTTGGTTTCCACGGACCTCTTGCTGGGGTTGAATTCCAGGTAGCTTTTCCATCTTCTCTCACTTCGTCCTAAATAACATTTAACATTATATCTCTTTCAACAACATTACTCTCTGCAAAGTTATGAGGAATAGATTGTTGTAGTCACGTAGTCAATTTCATTCAGAGATATCTCCAACACGTGATCATAATAAATCTATCTTTTCCTAAAATAACTTCAGGCCATTAACTTTTGTTACTAGATATTAGTGACTTTATCCAACTTTCTGACTTTCATAAACGCTGTCTCTGTCTCTTATTGGTATTACACTAATTTCTTGGCAGAGAGAGCTTGAGCGAAGAGCAGCTGTAATGGGAGGTGGAAATTTTGTTTTACCTGTGCAGACAGCTACTGATTTTATGGACAGAAGGTTAAGAGGTATGTCAATTCACTGATTTCTCTAAAACTTCAGATTTGAGAAGGATACTACCGCTCAATAAGTCGTCAATAATATTTTTTCCGATGCCTGACATACAAATGTTCTTCCTAATGTCGAGAGAAATACCAAAAAGTTCTATCGCGAAAATCAAGGTCCTATTTGATAACCATTTAGTTTTTGGTTTTTGAAAATTAAGCTTATAAACACCGCATCCACGTATGGGTTTCTTTGTTTTGTTATCTACTTTACAAGTATTTTCAAAATCAAAGCCAAGTTTTAAAACCTAAAAAATATAGGCCCCATTTGATGACCATTTGGTTTTTTGAAATTAAGCTTATAAACACTACTTTTACCTATGAGTTTCTTTGTTTTGTTATCTACTTTTTACTAATGTTTTCAAAATCCAAGCTAAGTTTTGAAAACTAAAAAAAATAGTTTTTGTTTTTTGAATTTGACTAAGAATTCAAAGGTTTCCTAAAAAAGATGAAAACCATTGTAAGAAGTTGTGAGAAAACCAGCTCAATTTTCAGAAACCAAAAACAAAAAACTAAATATGGTTATCAAACAGGGCAGTAGTTTGTTTTTGAAATTTGGCTAAGAAATCAAATATTTCCTAGAGAAGTTGAAAACCATCGTAGAGAAATGATGAGAAAACAAACATAATTTTCAAAAACCATATGGTTATCAAACATGGCCCAAGTTTTTTGTTTTCGTTTCCTTCCTTCCTTGAGTTTTACAATTTAAACAAGGGATTGAAAATTCAAACTTACTAACCAACTGAACTATGCTCAAGTTGGCTTATTAGAGAACCTAGTTACATGATCATCACCGCACATTTATATCAACACGATTAATTATCTGCCCTAAGCTTAATTTTACCACCTGTTATCCTTTCAGATTGATATTTTTCTTTTCGCTTTTCTTTTCTCATTTGTTTTTCTCAGTAACATCCATGCCGCCATCAAGTTACCGGTTAGGAGTGAAGGCCTCAAATCTCCATGAGTTGTTCCCTGGTCATATAACAGAAGCTTTACAGCAATCTATCCTAGCATTTGATCAAGAGGTCCTCTCTTAATATCTTTTTGACGGTATGCATTTTCTTAATTATCCAAACTCATTGACCTTTCTCTTTTCAAAATTTGGGGGTTCAGTTACCAGGTTTTCTCTCAAGTGACGCCCTTCTGCATGGAGTGGAGGTAGTTTTCTCTTTTTATTAGACATTTTGGTTTCAAAGGTTATCTAACCTTTTTTTTCTTTGAATGCCAAATGGTCTTAAATGATAAATGCATTTGGTAGAAATATTATTATGTATTTCCTTTAAACGTATTTAACATTTTAAAAAATATCCGGTCAAATTATAAATTTAGTCCCTAAACTTTTAAGGTTTTTTTTTTTTTTTTGATAGGAAACAGAAACATTTTCATTGATCTATGAAAGAGTGTTACAGATTCATCCTATTATGTTAATTACAAAAAACTCCTCCATTGATTATAGAGGGTGGTAAGATCATAAATACAAAAAGGAGAGTATAACTTTTAAGGTTTTGTCAAATAAGTTTCTGAACTTAAAAAATTGTCTAGTAAGTCGGGGTCCTATCAGTTTTGTACTAATAAGTTTGTGAATCATAAGAAATGACGAATAGGTCAGGAATTTGTTAGACACAAAATTGAAACTTTAAGAACTTTTTAAACACTTTTAAAATTTAGGGACCCATTAGATACATAATTCTAAAATTTGAGATTTATTAGACACTTTCTAAAGTGTCACCTTTAAAAGTTTAGGCCACATTTGTTAACCATTTCGTTTTTAGTTTTCTGTTTTTAAAATTTATGCCTGTTTTCTCTTGATTTCTTTACTATGGTTTTACTTTAAGAAACATTTGGACTCTTAGTCAAATTCTTAAAACAAAAACAAATTTTTTAAAACAATTTTTTTTTAGTTTTTAAAATTGGCTTGGTTTTTGAAAACATTGGTAGAAAGTAGATAACAAAACAAAGAAACTTATAGGTGGAAGTAGTGTTTATAGGCTTAATTTTCAAAAACCAAATGGATATCAAACAAGTGGTGTGGACTAAACAAAAACATGTCATTTAACTGAAACATTTTTCACTAACCAAAGATCATAACATTTATTTCTTTTTAGTAGAATCGCTATTCACTAAAGTTTGCTTTGCTCTCAGACGAGAACAAGTTCCCCTGTTCAAATCCCACGCAACCCCGAGACTTATGAAAGCACATCTCTTAGAGGACTCTACCCAGTTGGTGAAGGAGCAGGCTATGCGGGAGGAATTGTGAGTGCAGCAGTGGATGGCATGTACGCAGGCTTCGCTGTGGCTAAGAATTTCAATCTTTACAATGGTGATCTTGAAACGGTTTTGGGTAAGGCTCAAATTTCTGGGTCCGTAATGTACTAGAGCAAATCTGGTTCTGATCTTGCCGGTAATAGAAGAGCATGTGGCTGACGGCTCGGCTGTGACTACAAATCTGATGAATCTCTGCATGTCAATTCCCGCGAGTCTATCTAAATCAACCAGGTTCCACTTTCAACTTATTTATAAAGGTACGTAAATGCAGTAAATAGTTTCTTGGGTATTGCGATTTTTTTTTAACAGGAGTACATGCCAATTACAAGGTTTAAATTCGTTTTTGGTCTTAGAACTATGAGTTGTGTTTCAAAACTACTATTGAACTATGAAAAACGTTTCAAAAATGCTAGCACAGTTAACAAGATACAAAATGCAAAATGCTGACGTGGACGGTTAAATTCTAACTTGTACCTGTGTGACATGGAAAAAATGAAAATGTAGACGTCTAGGGTGTTAAAAAAAGCCATGGAAACCCTATTTTATTGATTCAAAAGATCATGAAATAAAATAAAATTAAGGAAAAATTGGTGGAGAATAGATTGCGTTTTTCATGATTTTTTAAACATCTAAGACGTCCATGTTTTTATTTTTTCCATGTCACGTACAAACTAGAATTTAACCATTCGAATTTCGTGTGTTGTTAACGGTGAAGACATTTTTGAAACGTTTTTCATAATTAAGGTGTTTTTTTTAAATGGAACCCATAGGAACTATGGGTATTTTTATAATTTAGCCTATTATTTTTAACACAATCTACAGCTGTACTCAGTAAATCTAAATGGTGATATATTGGTAAATCATGTAACTACTAGTTACTAGACACGGTTCTTTTTTTAGTAAAACTATCCTATTTTTGTTATTTTTTTTTAGAAAATACATTAAAAAACATCCCTTTTTAAGTGATAATTCGTATGTGCATTACCCATAATGAAAACTTGCATGTTTTTTTTGGAAGCAGCCATACTTTGACCTTCAAGGACATCGAATTCCAATGTAGTAATCGAAACAAGGTTCTGCTTCATGTTGTTCGATTTGAGGGGGAGACATATATCTTCTATTTCGTAAATATGTGACAATTAAACGAGCTGCTCGAGCCATTTATTGCTGTTGATTCAGACTGGATTTCAAGCGGAACTCTACTTGGTCCAGGTAAATAAATGCATAATTTAAGTAGATATGCTTCATTCTCTTCAATTTTCTTCTGGAATTAGCACCTGAATAAATTTTATTTTTTCTAAAATCATGGCAATAGTTGAGTAGATTTGTTTTTTTTGGTTCAATTATTAGTTGAACTTTCAAGATGGTATTATTAGATACTTAAACTTTAAACTTTCAATTTTGTGTTTAATAGATTTCTTTTAACTTTTTGAAGTGTAAAATAAATTTTTTTAATTTTTAATTTTATGTCCATGACTTATTAGACATTTTAAAAAATTCACTGTTAAACACAAAATTGAAAGAATAGGATTTTATTAGACACCAAATTGAATTTAAAAAAGAATGTCAAATAGGTTTAGGAACATATTAGTCGCAAAATTGGAATTTTAAAGACTTATTTATCACTTTTAAAGCTTAGAGACCGTGTGTCCCCCAATTATTCATACTTATTCTAGAAAGGGCAAAATAGTCAATACAACAAGAAACAGTTAATAGATTTGTTAGATTTGTTAGAGGGTATTTGGGATCGTGGGCTGTGTATGGTGAAGAGATGTTGGTTAAAAGGGGAGCAAGAGGAAAATGAGGTAGGGAAGATTTTGGATAGACAATAGTCTAGAGGATAGGAACCAACTCTCTCTCTCTCGAATAGTTGGAGGGAAAACCCTAGTTTATGTGTTCTTACAATTGTTATTGCTTTCTTTGCACATTTCCACTGTATATATCGAAGAACTATCAATAATATTGCTCTGTTGGTTTATTCTTGAGTTATTGCAGGTTGAGTTAGGTATTAGATACCTAAAACAATAACTATTAATAAGTTTAAAGACTTATTTGCCACTTTTAAAGCTTAGAGACTTGCACAAATTGAAAGTTTGGAGTTCTAAAATTCAAAACTAAATTTGTAATTTAATATTTATTTTTTATTGTTTTTTTTTAATAGGAAACATAACTATTTCATTGATATGATGAAATATAGAAAATGATAGACTCTATCCAAATGATCACAAAAAACATCTCCAATTAGTAATAAGAGAAGATTAACTATAATTACAAAAGGGGAGAGCAATTCACCCATTGAGAGATAAATAAGTAATAGATGTGTGAGTAATACAAATCCTCTTGGGCTTTCTTTCCCATTCTTTTCTTATTTGGGCATTTTTTGTTTGGAATTATGAGAAATTGTAACTCGTAGCTAAAAAAAAAGAAGAATGTTTAAAAAGTTTCGATATTCTTTTTTTTTTAATACAATTTGGGGTGGGGGATTCGAACCTCAAACCTCATGGTCAGGGCACAACTTCATGTCAATTGAGCTATGTTCGGTTTGACCAAAAAAAGGTTTCGGTAAGGTTTCGGTATTCAACATTAGGACTATCGGGTTTTTAGGAGATGAGAGTGATTTTTTTTTTCAATCTTCTTTTCTTAACTTCTTATTCTTATTCTCTTTTTTTTTTTTTTTAATTTTTTTTTTAATCTCTTCTCTTATTTTCTTAACCTACCTTTTAAAGTGAATGAGATTATTTTTTATTCCAAAGTCATAATTGTTATACAATTTTAAGCTTACAATAATTAAAAAATTATTCCTAATTTTTTTTTTTGAAAATGAAAACAAAGGTACCTCTTTGGAGAATGACCTGACTACCAAATAACTCAATATTTATTTTAGAGTTAAGTAAATTTCAAAGTTTCTAAGATAACTTGTAGCTGTTCTCATAAGTGACAGCTATTTTGATGTACATTTCTTGATGGAAAGAAGTCGAATAAAGTATTATACAATTGCTACTTTTTCTCTTTAAGCAATGGCAACTTGTGTCAAAATTATTGTTGAAACGGACCTTTTATCTTGATGTACAATAGATACAACTACAAGGAAGAATAGTGACTTAATATAACCTGTTAATTTGGATGTATTTTCTAAAAATCATTTTTTTTTTTGTATCCATTTTATGTCTTTTTTTTTCAAAAAATTATTTGAAAATATACCTTTTGTTCTGATTTTTTATTCACATATTTTGCATATTAATTTAAAATATAATAATTTTTAAATCAAGTTATACTTTTTTTTTTAGTACAACAAAATTGAGTACTTGAACCTCTAACTTCAAGGGAGAGAGTACATGTCAATTACTTTGAAAACAGTCGTAAAAAGATCATTTTTTCAACTTCACTAAGTCATATAGGTTGATTAGATTTTACTTATGAACTAACCAATAAAATACTCAAAATCAAGCCACAAAATTGTCTAAATCTAACCTTGAAAATACTTGAACTTAGCTACAAAATCAAGCAAGTGAAAAAAAAGAGGCTAAACTAAAATGTAACTAGCAAACGAAAAGAACCACTACCCATAAAAGTAACCTTGTCCAGTTGCAATAATGCTCTCTTAAGAAAGACCTTAACTTCTTGAGGGTATAAATTTTTATTTAAGTTTAGCGTTTAATTAGATGAAATTCAATATTTAAAGTTAAATTTGGCTCTCTAAGTCATGTACAAGGTAAAAGAAATAATTTTTTTTCAATTTTTAATAGTTAATTCATAGATTTCTCATAAAAATAATAAAACTTATTTTCTTTCGAAAAATTTAAATTTTTATCTAATTACCACATTTTTCTGTTAAAAAATAAAAGTTGTTTTCTGTAAAAAAAAAGAAAAAAAAAAGTTGTTTGGATTATTTTAGATTTAAAAAAAAAGTAAAGAAAAAAAAAATTCATTCTCTAGAATTATGATCTTTGAGGAATTACAAGCTCGTGAATAATTTGACTTAGTTCTTATGTTTTGTTTAGTACAACAAATGGGGTGATTTAAACTTTCGACTTCAAGGGAGGGAGTACATGTTAATTACTGCTTAGCTATGCTCACTTTAACACTTATTTTCTATGTTACATTAGGTCGGAATTAAAATATACCTGAAATATTATTTGTTTGTTTCATTTTCAGCGAGAGCTCAAGTCTCCACTCCAATACTTTATACATACTCTCAACAGAGTTCATCGACAATGGCAGATTCTGCATATTATTATCGGTATGTATTAATTTATATATTGTTGTATTACAACAAAAATATTATTGCCAATATTAGCAATAGGATGTTATCTTGAATGGAACTAATCTACTCTTTATCAAAAGAACCTAGTTTTTATAAGAAAGAGATGTGAAAGTTAGGAGTACCAAATTTAAGTACCACAGGTCCTCGATGTCTTGAAAAACTCCTCTTTCTCTCAAATCAAAGACTTAACTTAATCATAACTCAATTGGTTAAGGCGTATATCATCGACCAATAGGTCATAGGTTTAAATTCTCATCTCCACATATTGTTGGAACTAAAAAAAAATCGAAGGCTAAAAAAAAGAGGATGTTGGAAGACCTCCTTCATATCATAGTCCTAGAATCCCAATGAAGAATCTAGGACATCCCAAAAGGAAAGAAAAAAGAAGATGCAAGAACTTGAATCAGAAATTTACGGCCAAACAACTAAAAATTTAGACCTCGTTTGATAACTATTTGGTCCAGCATATAAACACTACTTCTATCTATAGTTTTCTTGTTTTGTTATCTACTTTTTAGTTTTTACTAGTGATTTCAAAATCAAAGCCCAAATTTTGGAAACTTTAAAAAAAATAAAAAAAAAATATAGTTTTTCAAAACTTAAATGATTATCAAACAGAGGCTTAATTGTTTGACATTTTATCGTAACTACATAATTTATTTAATAAAAGTTACATAATTATAGTTAGGTTTAATTTTTTTTATTTGGGGATCAAATTCTTTCCCTTATTTTGTATCTTTGTTGAACAAGAAAAAGGTATAATGCATATACATCTATACATATTTTATTTTGTAATGCATCTACATTTGTTTGTGCAAGTAAATGGTCCTGTTTTTTTAACCTAATTAATAACTTTACATATACTAGGAATATGACACTTCAATTAGATTTAGAGTTGACTATAGACTTATTCTGTTTAGTCCAACAAATGAACTCATTGTTTGGTAGAAAATTTGTTTGCTGAGTATTTTTTTTCCATTAACATTGGGTGAAAATGGGAAGGCATGGGCATTTGAAGTGGGATTATTTACTTTATATGTGTTGCATATCAATTATTCAGCACATGAGTCCCATAATTCATTTGGTCTTGGCTCTTGGGTATGTTTACATTTATTTTGAATATTTTTTTATGAAAAGAATTCCTTTTAATTTTTAGTTATTGAATAGACTATTAAATATAGGGTTGGTTGCATAAACAACAACCAGACCCAAAATAATGACAAATATAACAAAGTTTAAAACATTTTGTAAATATGGCAAAAAATCAGTGACTATCACTGATAGACCGCTATCGTTGATATATGACAACAGTGACTATTACTGACAAAATTCTATAAAAAAATTGAGGTGATAGACTGACAAAATTCTATAAAAAAACTGAGATGATAGACTATTATAAGTGATAAAAATTGTCATATTTGCAATTTTTAATTATTTTACTCTAAATTGACATCTGTTCTAATTTTCTAATGAGATTTATGAAATGAATAGTAATAATTTCAAACTACATCATTATAGGGGATTTTTAATATTAATATTATGTTTCCTAAAAAATAAAGAAATAGAGTAGCTTGTAAACTTATATTTTTAAAAAATGATATTTAATTGGATATTCTTATGAAAGATCAATTTTGTAACGACACTGCCATATATCACTTGAATTTTTTCCCTTCTTTGACTACAATTTCTATAGCTAATAAAAAAAATATATATTTAGCTAATAAAATCTACTTTTTATGAAATGATTTTTTTGTTTTATTTTTTTTTTATATAATAATATTTTCGCTTTAAAGTTTAAATGATAATAACTTTTTTTTTTCTCATCATCATTTTACTCTTATTTGTATATTCACAATGTTTATAATAGTGAGGATATAATGACCACTTAAGGGTATTTGGGGTACCAACTTCGAGTTGAGTGAACTTGGTTATTATAATCTAGTCCACGTTTTACCCAATAATTATTATAATTTATCGATCATTATAATTCATTAACTATTATAATTACTGATTATTTTAACTCGTTGAGACGTCTCATTACTTAATCAATAAGTTAATTCCACTAAATGGGCATACTCCTTTTGACTGAAATGTCAGTTTTTTCAAATACAGTGGCTTTGTCATAATTGATAGGCCTCCAAATTAAATTGATCCCTTTGTTATTTGAAGTAATTTTACCAATTTTTAAATTTATCTTAATTAAAAAATAGTGTATGCTAATTACAGTAAATAAGATTGGCATGGCCTCTAATGGTCTCTAATTGAAGGTGGTCTTAATTTTTCAAAGCAAATCTATTTATAGGTTGCAAAACACTTTTGATCTTAATGGTAGTATCAATTTAGTCCTTAACCTGTAGTTTTTAACGATTTAGTTTCTGTACTTTTAAATTTGTAACAATTTAATTCCTGTCGTGAAAAAAATATTAAGATTTATTGAAATTTCTTACACTTTAGTTTTTAACGATTTAGTTTCTGTACTTTTAAATTTGTAACAATTTAATCCCTGTCATGAAAAAAATATTAAGATTTATTGAAATTTCTTACACATGTAGGGATCTTGTTTGCTTTGGATGTCTATAGGTGGGCAAAGCAAATAAAATATATATTTGTCTTTAGGCATGTGTGACTTCCATTCACAAACACATCTCTAGATTTCCTTTCCTTGCACACCATAGGTTTTGTAAGATCTATGTTAGGAACAACTAACATCCACATTGTAACGATATTGTCCACTTTGGGCATAGCCCTCATGGCTTTGCTTTTGGTCACCCCAAAAGGCCTCGTTACAATGAAAATGTTGTCCCTTACCTATATACCCAAGATCATCCCTTTTCCTAACCAATGTGGGACTTTGTTTGTACTCACAACAATCTAGGATGTCCATTTTTCATATAAAAGAAATTAAACTAATTTATGAGAAAATTTAAGGATTTTTTTGTTATTTTTTTTTTCAAATTTACCATCTATTTATCTCGACTACAATATTGTGGCCGGCCCAACTCTCTTAAGAGATATCACATGTTCATTGTGGGGGCGAGGATTCATATAATTAAATTTGTTATAACCCATCAACTTAAGTTTTTGGATTGAGCGATGATTTAACATGGTAGGAGGTTCATGTTCGAGTCCCTGTAATACTATTTTCTCTCCAGTTAATATCATTGATATAATTAAATTTACTTTAATCCATTAGCTTAAATTTTTGTACGATGACAACCTAGATTTTAAATTCTTCCAAAACATGCTTTTGCTCAATTCACATTCATCTTAAAATATGGTAATTTAGACATGAAAGTATGTTTTAGCCTTGCATTTGACATGATGTTTATGAGATTAAAAAGATTAAGGAGCTTGATTTGGCCATAATTGGCAGCTGAGCCATATACTCATCATTCTAAAGGGTAAGGAAGATGACATTCAACTTACCTTGATTTTCACTTGTGCTAGACGGAGTCGACACTACAAATATTCAAAAATTTGGGTTGAAGAACACTCATCATGGGTGACTACGACAGTTCTAAGAAACTTTCCTTTTCCTTAATTTCTATTTTGTGTTGTTGTTTTTGTTCTTGCGTACTTAAATAAAAATGTTCTCACAAATTATTCAATAAGTCTGTCACAATATAGTTCTCTCAATTTATTCAATAAGTCTGTCACAATGTGGTTCTCTTTAAAACTTTAGATGTAGATCTTAAAATCGGCATGCTCCTAATAACTATGAAATACAAAATCAAAATAATTTTGTAATTTCTCTCTTACATCCAACGGTACAAAATTGTCAGTCACGTTGTGGCGGTCTTTTATTATTTGAGGAGGCCGCCACAATGTGGCTGACAGTTTTACATAGTTGAATGTGTGAGAGAGAAATTGTAAAAGTTAATCACTTATGTATCCAATGGTTACTATGAGAGATACATATTTATAGATCTACATGATCGTTATTAAGAGGCATCTCATCATAGTTGTGACTCGTTCAATAATTTCTCCTAGACTTGACCATTGAAGCTTTCTTAACTAACGTCGATCTCCAAATCTTCGAATTATTACACATTTTGTTAGAGTGGGTGACCAACCACACCACAATCAACTTTCACCATCTACAATAATTATTAAGAAGAGAGATCTAATTAAACTAATATTGAAAATTCTCACAAACACAAGTAACACACTAATCAAACAAAAAGAAAACTACTTAAATCCCTAATCTAAAATTTATACTCCTACTCTTTTTAATTGATATATTCCCCCATAATATTTACAATGAATTATAGAAGAGATTCTACCAATTAGATAACAAAGCATGTTAGTAGATCATTAAAAAAAAAAGTAATGAACCAAAAAAGGAAAACAAAATAATTGGTACCCCATTAAAGATTGTGATGGGCCCACAATGTGAAGATGAAAGTTCCATTACAGGTTATGTCTAAGTCATGGGCATGTGTAGGTTTTTTTTTTTTTTTTTTTTTTTTTTTTTTTTTTTTTTAAGCAATTGTTGGTTTGAAAGCGCTTTTGAAATATAAGAATAAAGATTTGGAATTGCATGTGAAATTGAGAGAAGCATTGCACCGAAAGTGGATTCCTTAATATATTGGCTTTATGTAGAAGGTAGAGTGTGAGATGTTTTATGCTTATTTTGTTGTTATTGCCCACGAATGAAAATATGTGGCAATGATAAAATAATCGCTTTTTGTTTTTACAAACGAAAAATTCGCGAACGGTTGTTTGATAAATTGTTTTAAAATGTTGTACAAGTGTAATATCAAACTCTCACTCCGAGCTATCTAAGTGATGCGCTCATTTACCCGTTGCACAAGTAGTTAACGATAATGATACTGAATTTTGTGAAAAATTGGTTGTTATGAGATTTTAAGACTTTCGAACCAAGGATTAACTGAAGGTGAATATATTTATCGATAAGTCGAAGTTTCGATAGAGATATTAAAGACTAATTGATATCTCTAATATCTTTTATAAATATTCGTAAAACGAAAAAAAAAAAAAACAAAAAAAATAATGAATATTAGTTTAGAAATAAAAAAAATTAATTAATAATTTAAATATTTTTAAAAAAAATTGATTTCTAAAAATACCTGTCAATATCAATATTTTATTGATATATCGGTATATCTATAAAATTGAAATCTAGATATTAATGCCTATATCAATATTTCCATCCTTCAACCCAACAATTTGCTACATCATATGGACATTTTTTTTTTTTTTTGTTTAAGAAGAAAATATGTTTGGTAAATTATTTTGTTTTTCCTTTTTAATTGGAAAACGAAAAGATAAATATGTGCTTGATAATATTTTCATGCTTTTTTTTTTCTCCCGGAGAAAAACATAATTTTTTTTTTTTATAATCATTTCTTATTTTAAATAAAAATCAAAGTTTTACTTAGGAAATAGTTTTTAAAAATAAGATATTTAAAATTATTGTGTTTTATTTATTTTTAAATTATATTTATTATGTACTTTAAAGTCGAAAGTGGTAAAATAATACTTTTATTTGATTTTTTTGAAAAAAAACTAATAGAAATTTGAAACAACTAGGATTTTTTTTTTGTTTTTTTCAAAACTTCAAAACCTCACCAAAGTTTGGAATCTGATTCTTAAAAAAAAATATATATATATATATATAGGTAATTTTATTTCGTGTGGGAATGTAATATCAAAATGTCTATTTGGTCTCTAAACTTTCAAAATGCGTATTTTAATTTATGTATTTTTAACTTTATTCGTTTTAGGTATTGTACTTTAAAAAAAAAATCATTTTGGTCTAAGTAATTTTAGAAATGGACTATTTTAGTCATTGTTAGAAAAAAAAAAAAAAAAAAACTAAACTAAATTCCATTTATGACTACATTTTTAAACTAAAACTATTTAATACAAATTTATAACTACATATTAAAAAATTTATTAAAAGTATGATCGAAAAAAATAGAATAAAAAATAAAATAAAGGATCAAAAAGATTTTTAAAAGTACAAGAGTTTTTTTTTTTTTTTTTTAAATAAAAGTACAAGAGTTATATATGGACAAAACCTAAAAATACAATCATCAAAATAATATTTTAGAAGTAGAATAATCAAAATAAACCAAAACTAAAAGTATAAAAACCAAACTAGTATTTAAATCAAAATTATAGTGATGTAATAAGGATAAAACATATATATATATATAGGGGTTGGTTGCACAAATAGCAATCAAGCCTAAAATAATTGCAAATTTAACAAAGTTTAAAACTTTTTGCAAATATGACAAAAAATCAGTAGCTATCACTAATAGACTTTATGACTATTACTGATAGACTTTATGAATATTACTGATAGACTATAATCACTGACAAAATTCTATAAAAAAGACTACTATTAACGATAACTTCTATCAGCGATAGACCATACTATCAGTGATAGAAATTGTCATATCCGCAAATTTTTAAAAAATTACTATATTTTTAATTATTTTACTCTAAATTGACATTTGTTACAATTTTATATATATATATATATATATATATATATGAAAATGACATATGTTACAATTTTCCATATATATATGAAAAATTAGAAATGCAAATGAAAATATTAGCAAATAATTTAATTTTTTTTTTTAACATATAGGGCGGAAGATTCGAACTTGAAACCCTTTGATCATAATTCATACATTAGATTGGTTGACGCCATGTTTGGCCATATAATTAATAGTGCATTCGACTCTAAATTATAATTTATCATAGGAGGCAATATTATGATCATTTTTATTAAATTTTCTAATATTTATTAGTTGTGAAATATTGTTGCAATTGTTGACCATACAATTAAGAATATGATTATTAAATTTTGTGGAAAACACCCTCTAGTGCTATTGATAGTATATATAAGAGATAAAGGTCAATTGGAATAGGAAAGATTTGCATTAATTGAGCTTGTTTTAAAAGGTCAAAGTAGGATGGTTCAAAACTTAATGCTAATACAATTATACTATATCAAGTTGTTTATGATTATCATTTTTTTTTTTTTTTTTTTAAGTTGGATAATTATTAAGTGGGGTTTGAAACATGACTCTTCACATTAAGAGACGTTTTAGATGCCAAAGTGAGTATGACTCAACTGACATATGTATGTATTGACGATTAAGAGATCTGTGGTTCAAATCCCCCACCTCAATATACTCAATAAAAAAAAAACATTTTATATATATATATATATATATTAAGTTAGATTCGAATTTTCATAATTTTATTTAGTAATCTTGATTTACAATGGTTGTTCGACGAATTAATTTTATCACGGAGATAAATATTAGTTTATTATGTATAAATAGATCTTACTATCATAATTATTTTTTTTTCCTTTCAATAATGTCAATTCTAGTTCTTTCATCATGTTGAGAGTGCAACCAAAGTCTCTCGTTGGTTAGAAAAACGAAAGATCATGAGTATATAAGTCGTGCGAAGATATATAGATATTCGTTGTCCCTAACACTTCATTTTGATTTTGTTTGAAAAAAAAATTAATAATGAAAGAATGAAACGTATTTTTTTTTTTTTTAGTTATGTATATAAGTCTATAAATTATAATATGAGATTTAAAGCTATCTCTTGATTATGATTTAGTTTCAGCTTTGATCACTTTTATTTTAGTTTTTTTAAATTCTAATATACTAATATTTGATACATTTGACAAAATATTTATTGAGGTAAATAACTCAGTTTAAAGTTTAAGTTTCTTCACTCCAAAGAAGAGTTTGAGGCCATATTGGAAAGAAAAAAAAAGTAAATAAAATACTAAATCAAAACCTACCCAATAATCAAAGAATAATTTAACCAATAGAAAAAGCATTGAAGTGAGTTTTAGTTTCTCAAAAAAAAAAAAAAAAAAAAAAGTGAGTTTTGATTGTGACACATGCTTATATATTTGAACTTTAAATAAATACATATGCATATCACAAAAATATTAAAAGAAAAAATAAGAGGGAAAAAAAGAGTCCTTTCTTTAAGGGTTTTTTTTTTTTTTTTTTTTTTTTTTTTTTTTTTTTTTGTAATTTTTTAAATTATTTATCAAAATATTGGATGTTTTGAGACCAACACAATAAAAGACATTTGAATCTACGAAAAGTGTATTTTGAAGAGTATGCATTAAAATTTGTTTCTAATAATAATAATTATTATTATTATTTTTTTTTTTTTTTTACAATCTAATTAGTTTTTAAACTTTCAATTTTGTGTTTTTTTTAATAGACTTTATTAAGCACTTTTTAAACTTCAGAGATCATATAGATACAAATTTAAAAGTTCGGAAACTGGACTTGTAATTTAATCTAATATGAACTTGTGTCTTCCTCCCGACATAAAGTTGTAGATGCGCTCCAGAATCCATCCCTATTTTAAACTGAAAGCAGACAACATCACCAAAATCTCTACCTCATTATCTTGGTAAAGTTATATTCTTAAAGATTAGGAACAAAATTAAAAAATAATCTAAAAGGGGAGAACAACATTATATGTAAAATTTAAATATATGGTTACTTTAAGGTCTCTTCATTAAAAATCACTAAAATGGTAAACTCAACCCAAGAGAGAGACATTGTAGGGTAGGGGTCTTAAAGCCTTGTGGACTTTCTCCCTTGAAGAGACCAAATCATGTGTTTTCTTCCATGGTTAGGGTAACACAACAACATCTTCAAAGACTTTGAAAGGACATGATAAGTAACAATTATCATCAATATTTAATGTTATTTCAAACTATTTTTTGTTATTAAAAAGTAAATATGTTTTTTAAGTAAAAAAATAGTTTTTTTTACGACATGTCGGGTGGAGATTGAACCTAAGACTTCATGATCACTAAACGATACATCATGTCAGTTGAGCTATGCTCTTGTTGGCAGTAAAAAAAAAGTGGGTAATTTTGGTCAACAATTTTATTTTTAATTCCTGCTACTTTTAGTTTGACTTTTGATGGAATCGTAGGACATTTTAGGGATTTGAACTCGTCCTCTATAGGTCGCTTCATATTTTTTACTTTTAACTTTAATGATCACTAAATTAATTCATGAATCATGGTGGTTTAAACAAACATGACTTTTAAGAATGGAAAACTATAGATCTAGGGTTGATTTTACAACTCTTATCTCATATATTTTTTTAGTTCAATAAATGCAGGATATTCGAATCTATAACCTCTTAGTTGATGATATGTATCTTGATCAATTAAGAACGAAAAATTAAGATCTAGGCGCTCAATTTTACGACTTTGGCCTCATGAGTTTAGTTTAGTTTTTTTTAAGTAATAATAACATTAAAGGCTAAACAACCAAGTCCCAAGACTTCCTATAGAAATGAACGTAAAATAAATTGATGGGAACAAACATATGAGTATTTTAATCAAACATATGAGTATTTTTTTAGTTCAATAAGTGTAGGAGATTCGAATCTCTAACCTCTTAGTTGATGATATGTATCTTGATCAATTAAGAACTAAAAATTAAGATCTAGGCGCTCAATTTTATGACCCTGACCTCAAATTTAAAAGTATAAATTATTATATACTAAAGTTTAGAGACTATTGTTCACACGAGATTTCGATGAAGGATGAAAATTCGACACGTGTAAATGAAATTTGAATTTGTATTTAATTGTATGTATCTGTATCAGTGCGTAGTGGATATCAATCTCTAATGTTTATCCTCTGATTCTTTCTCTCTCAAATGTAAATGTATCTCGAGGGCTTCGCAGCTTGTTCTCGATGTTGGGTTTGTTTCGAGGGCTTTGCAGCTTGTTCTCGACGTTGAATTTAAATCGAGGGTTTTGCGGCTTGTTCTGGATGTTGAATTTAGATCGAGGGCTTCACAGATTGTTCTCGATGTTGAATTTGGATCGAGGGCTTCGCAGCTTGTTCTCGATGTTGAATTTGAATCGAGGGCTTCGCAGCTTGTTCTCGATGTTGAATTTGAATCGAGGGCTTCGCAGCTTGTTCTCGATATTGAAGGATTGTTCAGTCTTCCAAGGATTCAAGGAGTCTTCGTTGTTTGAGAATTCTCTCTGAGCTCTTAGGAGTAGAAATTTTCTAAACCTTGAAAATGAAGAATGAACTCTCTATTTATAGAGTTTCTCATGTGTCTAATGGGCTTGAGCCTGAATCCAATGGGCTTGGGTGCAATGACATTTTGGGTTCAATGGGCTTTTGGGCTTTGGGTCAAATTGTCATTTAAATAGCTTTCTTGCCCGATTCGATTTCGAGCCCAATTGAGCTATGACCGAATTTGCTCGACTAAGTTTATTCGATCCGCCGACCATGATGAAGACACGTGGCGACCACTGATTGGCCGAAATTTATCGGTCAACAACTATCAATATTTCAATTAAGGGATCAAAAATATGTTTTAACGGTTCGAGGTTAAGAGCGGGCCGAGATCGAACCTCGACGTCAAGTAAAAAAAGGGTTTAGTAATATTTTAATCATTACTTTATATATTTTTTATTTTTATTTTCTTTTGGGGCAAGTGCTTTTTCTTGGTCACCCCAAGCTAATTGTTTTTTCTTTTTTATTTCTCTCAGTTTGCAAAAGGCAGAGTGTGTGGGGCCCACCTTCGGCATTTCCCTCTCAAGGGAACACCAATCATGCAGTTCCACGCTGCCTTGTCAGCTTTTTATTTATTTTTTTTTTTTTATTTTTTTTTAGGCAATTAAAAAAAAATAATAATAAAATATAAATCATTTTATAAAGGAAAATTGTAGTAAATGACAATTTAAGACTTATTGTTTGCAAATATAGCATGTTTTTAAAAATTTTGCGGATATAGCAATTTCTATTGCTGATATCTTATGACTGATAGAAGTCTATCGCTGATCACCTCAGCTTTTTATAGATTTTTTTCAAAGTGATAATAGTCTATCAGAGATAATAGTCTATCACTGATAGAAGTCTATCAGTGATATAATAAAGTCTATCAGTGATAGAAACGAGTTTTTTTGCCATATTTGCAAAACATTTTAAAGTTTACTAAATTTGTAATTAGTTTGGGCCTGATTCCCAGCCCTTTTATAAGTAAGAAAATTGATGTGAATTTAAGATTTGTATTTAGCGATTTTTTTTTTTGTTTTTTTTGGTTTGTAAATGTAGTTATTTTTATGGGTGATAGTAACTAATAGCAATTAATTTATTATCTGTAATAGTTAGTCACTAATAGCAATTAATTTATTATCTGTAATAGTTACTAATTTTTGCTATATTTACAAAATATTTTATATTTTAAATGCGAACCCTATTTATGCAACCAACCATTTTAGTTATGGTATTCAAGATTTATTACATTTTATCTAAGTCTATGGAGTTTAGATTTATAATAAATTTAAAAATAGTTTTTGTTGTTAGTTTGAATTTTGATCAAATTTAGTAAAATAAAAATAATAATATTTTTATTTAAGTAAAGATACAATTTGAATATCACTTTGGAAGAAAATGAAATTTTAACAAACAAAAAAATCACCTAAACAAATATTTATTCTCAAGTTAAGAAAATTTAATTAAAAATTGACAAAAAAAAATCAAATTTTATCCTTGGAATTGTTATTATATCTTACATTTTTTTTTTAAAGTTTATTAAATAATAAATTTGTTAGGTTGCATTATATTCGAAATCATTCTATTAATTATAAAAATATTTTTATTTCATACTACAAATTTTGAAATTTTGTATATTAATAATGTAGTTTAAATAACTTATTATAGAAATAAGTAGTTTTGAGAGTATTTTCAAAATTAGGGTACCTAAATCGTGTACCATGAACACGATATAGTGAGTAACTCGTGTACCATGGACACGAGTTATGTCACGTCACATGAGGGGTAACTCGTGTCCATGGTACACAACTTAGGTTGTAAATCGTGTCTATGGTACACGAGTTACTTCATAAATCGTGTACCATGAACACGAGTTACCCCTAAATTGTGTTTCATCGACACGATTTAGGGAAATCGTGTCCATGGTACACGATTTAGGTATCCTAATTTTGTAAATGTTTTGAAAACTACCATATTTCTATAATAAGTTATTTAAACTACATTATTAATATAAAAAATCTCAAATTTTGAAATATTTCACCTCACATTAAAATAATATTCTTTTTGGATAATTCATCTTCCAGACATGTTTCTTCAAAAACATTTTTTTTTTAAAATATAATCCAATTTAGTTGAACTACTATTTATTTATTAAGTGTATTTAAAAAAAAACAATTTTCATCCTCTAAAACCACTCAATAAACTATATTAAACACTTTAAATTATTAATTTTTTTTCAAAGTTATTCCAAACACACTACAAGTAAAATTAATAAAAAAGATCCATGACGGGATACATATTTCAAAACTCACAAATTAAAAAAATAAACAAACGCAACTCTAGTGTCGATTTTCTTTTAAGCTTTAGTAATATCGTAGAAGACACGTCTTTTATAATAATTAAATGCATGTAAGAATTTTTTTGTTATGGGCTGACCTAAAACAACCCGCAGGTCCGAGCCTTCCCGGGACCATCTTGTAATAATAACTTGGGTTGACCCAAGATCAACCCACAGGCTCGAGCCTACCCGGGTCTGTCTCGCACGAATGCCCCCAAGAATGTGGGCCCATTCGATAAAACATACCAACGACCTTGGTCGTCGGCCCATTGAGGCAAAAAAAAAAGGATCGAGCACCACCCCGATAGTGGGTTATGTCCCATCACACAAACATGTATTCATACTAGGGGTGTACATGGGTTGGGTTGGGTTGGGTTTCAGGGTTTTCCAACCCAACCCGAAAATTTCGGGTTGGTGAATTTTCAACCCAACCCAACCCAACATTTCAGTCAACCCAACCCAACCCAACCCTTCAATTTTCGGGTTGGGTTGGGTTGGGTTGTCGGGTTGGTATTTTTTCTAATTTTTTTTTTATTATTTAAAATACTATCAACAACACAATTCACCTGCATTATTAAAAATATCCTTCATATTCTTATTTGAAAGCAACAAAAATTATTTTAGAAGTTGTTAAGAACAAAGTTTAGAAATATAAAAAATTGGACAGGCAGTAGATATGCATTCCTAATTTACTTGGATACCATTTTTCATTTGAGCTTTAGGGAGAAAATAAAATAGATCAAACTTCTCATTCACACAACTTCAGTAAAAGATCAACCTTCTCATTCACACAACTTCATGAGTAAAACATCAAGCTTCTCATTCACACAACTTCATAAAAGATCAAACTTCTCATTCACACAACTTAAGACTTAAAAAGTTGCCAATAATAATAGTTTCAGAATCAAAATAATCACATATTTGCATTTTAATTTTCAAATGCAAAGGTTATTACCCATCATACAAGTTTAAATTTCACAGCAGTATAAATAATAACAGAAAAATCATAAATTTAGAGTGGATTGAAATCAAATCATACATTGTACCCAATTTTCAACTATATAAAATTCCAGCGGCAACCCGAAAATAACCCCGAACCCATTCGAAGGCCTCAACAACCTACCACACATTCAACACCGAGAAGGCCTCGAGCCGACAATGGTGGAGAGCGACTGCAGCGAGGACGACGGGAGGCAGAGAGCGAGGTCGGCGGGGCGACTGCAGCGAGGACGCTGGGAGGCGGAGAGCGAGGTTGGCGGGGCGACTGCAGCGAGGACGCTGGGAGGCGGAGAGCGAGGTTGGCGGGGCGACTGCAGCGAGGACGCTGGGAGGTGGAGAGCGATGTTGGCGGGGCGACTGCAGCGAGGACGGCGGGAGGCGGAGAGCGAGGTCTGCAGGGCGACTGTGAGGCGGAGCGACTGCGAGGGTGGAACGACGACTGCGAGGTTGGAGGCGGAGAGCGAGGTCGGCGGGCGGAGACGAGAGAGAGGGGAGGCGGAGGGCGAACGAGAGAGAAGGGAGGTGGAGGCGAGGGCGAACGAGAGAGAAGGGAGGTGGAGGGCGAACGCGAGAGAGAAGGGGGAGGCGGCTGGATTGAAATATGAGAATAAAATGGATGAAGAAACCCTAAATTTTATATATATATAATTTTTTTTTTTTTTTTTTTTTAATATATTGAATTCGGTTCGGTTCGGGTTGAACCGAGCCAAATTTGGTTCAACCCGCGAACCGAACCGAAAATTCGGTTTTTAAAAAATGCAACCCAACCCAACCCATATTAAAAAAAAACCCAACCCAACCCGAAAAGTTGGGTTGGGTTGGGTTGGGTTGGGCGGGTTGCGGGTTTTTTGTACACCCCTAATTCATACCAACAGAAACCAGTATAAGTACAAGAGTACACCATCACAAATGGTATGTGTTATCTAATCCTGCGCTAATCTCTTGATTAACCTGATCACGTTATTGACTTAGACATTAGAGCGTGTTGAGCATAACACCACCCTAGTGCTCGGATTCTCTCTACAAGTCACTAGATCGAAAAAAAAATCGGGGGGAGGCGA
Source organism: Herpetospermum pedunculosum (assembly GCA_028017165.1). Lineage (NCBI taxonomy): Eukaryota > Viridiplantae > Streptophyta > Magnoliopsida > Cucurbitales > Cucurbitaceae > Herpetospermum > Herpetospermum pedunculosum. The sequence continues at coordinate 61,577,303 of CM051529.1, forward strand.
CAACAATGTGGGTCCCCAAAATAATGACATGTGACTTCTTTTCTTTTTTTCTTTTTTTTTTCCCTTCAATTTTTTTTATTAAGAATGTTTATTGAATTTATCTCTCTTCTTATTTTTTTATTAAGATTTTTTATTGAATTTATCCCAATTTATCCCTCCTTAGACTTTAGGATTTAAGGTTCATAGTTTAGGTTTTAGGGTTTAGGGTTTAGAGTTTAATATTTAGGGTTTAGATTTTAAGATTTGATATTTAAGATTTAAGGTAAATTTGTTCTTAAATGTTAAATTGGTTTAGTATTTAAGGTTTATGTCTTGATGATCTTTTTATCCATTCAAAAGAGTGGTCATATTCAAAATTTCGTTTTCATTAATCGAAAATGCAACTTGTCGCTTATGAACTAACTCGACATGCGATAATCTCAAAACACTCTAAGAGGCCGTTTGATTTGAAGTTTTGTAGATGTCTGGGAATAAAGAGAGACGATATGCTTGAGAATAAGATTGTTTTGAATCAAATATGTTTGGTTGTCCATGAGAATGATAACATGATTTTATGAGAACAAATTATATTTATATTTAGTTTATAGAATTAATTAATCTTATATAATGGTAATAGATTAATTAATAACATAATCAAAATCAATTTAAAATGCATTAATTAACTAATAATTACATAATAATTTTAATTGAATAATTAATTATGCCTATTAAAAATAAATAATTATATTAAGTTAATTTATAATTAAAATTAATTCATTAATATGATTAATAAACAATCTTAATTACATTAATTTAACATATTTGTATTAAATTATATTTATTTTATTTCTAATAAATAAATATAATTTAATTAATATACTAAAAATGATGTTTAATTAATTATAAATAATGAAGGAATAATTTTAATTAAAGATTCAATTATGACTATTAAAAATTCATAGAAAAATTAATCTAATAAATTAAGGGGAAATTGTAGTAAATGACAATTTAAGACTTATTGTTTGCAAATATAGCATGTTTTTAAAAATTTTGCGGATATAGCAATTTCTATCGCTGATATCTTATGACTGATAGAAGTCTATCGCTGATCACCTCAGCTTTTTATAGATTTTTGTCAGTGATAATAGTCTATCAGAGATAATAGTCTATCACTGATAGAAGTCTATCAGTGATATAATAAAGTCTATCAGTGATAGAAACGGGGTTTTTTGCCATATTTGCAAAACATTTTAAAGTTTGCTAAATTTGCAATTAGTTTGGGCCTGATTGCTATTTGTGCAACCAGCCCTAAATTAAGTGAACTAATTTAATTTAATAGATAATTAATTAATTAATATTTTAAAAAAATAATTTTATATATTCTTATCGATCAAAGAAAACATAATTTAAATATGATAAGAAAACATAATTTAAATATGATAAGAGAAAGAGAAAAATAATAAGCAAAAAAAAAACAGTTAGAAGGAAAGAAAAAATGAAAAAAAAAAATTAGAAAAAAAAAATGAAAATGGAGGTAAAAGAAATAGAAGAATGAGAGAAGGAAGAAATGTAAGAAAAAGAGAGAAAAAAAAGAGAGTAAATTTTGAAACCTAGAAAAAGAAAGAAAGTGGAAAAAAAAAGAATAATGAAAGATAACAAAACAAAATAAAAGAAATAATAATAATAAAAAAAAACTTTTAAAACTTTAAAGAAACATCTCATTACAATTTTCAATCATGTTTCGGAAAAAAGTTTGTGAGACATGTCTAAAAATCTTCAATCAAACATAGACATCCAAAGTCGATGCCCATTCTCCCAACAATATCCTCCAACCAAACGGTCCCTGAGATATGTTTAGAAGACCACCCACCAGGTGTCGACAACCGTCCTCCCACACACCTACTCTTTTTTAATTTTTTTTCTTCTACATTTTTCATGCTTCTATATTAAAAAAATACAGCCAAAATTATGTTTCAGAGTGGACATTTTTTTTTTCCGCTATAGTGAGCATAACTAGTGATAGTTGACATGTACTACCTCATTTGAGGTCGGTTTCAAGTTGTACTTAAAAAAAGACCTAACTTTTTTTAATGCAACTATAAATAGAAATTTGAAAATTTTGTCTAAAACAGGAGGGTTGAAAAATGTAAACTCACAGAGTAACTGTTATGGGTAAAATCTCAAGACCCTAACACAAAGGCTCATTCAAGAATAAAGCACAACCTACAAAGAAAAGTCGGGGGAAAGGGAAGTGACGCCAACCCGCAAGGAAGGTACCAAGAAGAAGTCGAGCTCCTAAAGAAGCTCGGCTCGGCTACGAGCTCCCGAGGGTTCGGATAATGAACATGAGGGCGATGATCCGACAACTCCAACTAACTAGATGAAACGCGCCCTAAGAGGGCAGTTTCATCAAAAGTCGAAAGCAACAACCCCTCAAAGTCAATCAAATCGCCGCCAAAAGAATTCTTCTCCTAAAAGGAAGGAGTCTGAAAGGGCGCGTCTACTCGATCACTAGACTGAGACTCCGACGAAGAGCAAATACGTTGTTTTTTAGGAAGCTGACCACCAAACACCTCCATCGAAGAACTCGACAGCGGAATAACCTTAGGGAGCTCCGACGCCAAGGACCGCTTCTTCGACGCCAACTTCAAATGTTCGGCTACTAACATCACCCGGCAAGACGAAACGCCTAAAAACATACATAGATATGCAAATCAAGTCAAAACTCATAAAGGTTGACATCAACTAAAAGTTGGATCCTGACAAGGATTCAAGCTGAGCCAAACCCGACGGGGTTCGGAGGAGGCTTAAATTAGGAAGTCGATCTAAGAAAAATATCGACATGTGAAAGAAGCAGGCCCCCGTGGAGTCGGCCGAGCAATATGGGAAGTTCACCCCATAGGGACAATCTAGGTGGATCAGACCTAAAACTAAAAAACATAAAGAGCCTATCTCACTGGGTTACGAGGGGAAAATGACCTACCCTAAAAAAAATTTGAGAGATGATAAAGAATACATAGGCAATACCCACGAGGAGATAAACTCAAATAGTAAGAAGACCTCGAAAGAGAAAAAGAGGAAATCCACGTATCAATCGAGACAGGGAGAGTACCTGCAATCATATGGTGTTATCCGGGGCGGATCCAGGATTTTATATTAAGGGGCACACAAGCTGAGCAAGGAAAATAACCAACAAACCAAGCATATTTTTTTTATTTATTATAGACCAAACATTATATATAATATTAAATTGCAAAAGTTCAGGGGGCACGTGCCCCTTCTTAAATCCGCCCCTGGGTGTTATGGGTAAAATCTCAATACCCTATCACAAATGCCCATTCAATAATAAAGCCGAACCCAGGAAGGAAAAGTCGAGAGAGGGAAGCGGCGCCAACCTGAGAGGAAGGTGCCAAGAAGAAATCGAGTTCCTAAAGGAGCTCGGCTCGGCTATGGCTACGACTCCTACATGAAGGAGTCGAGATCCAAAGAAGCTCGGCTCGACGTGAAGGTCGACCCTCATCGTGGGGTCAACTCGTCCGAAAGAGAGAAGATATCGACCCCTCTTCGGGGTCGGCTCGACATCGACAGTTGAAGGAAAACATCTACTTAAGGGCCGTTACACAACCTTTGTAACGACCGAGAGTTATGAGAGTCACAAAGACACTTATAACTGACCATTTAATAGCCCTAAATGGCTATATATGTGGCAAATCCATAACATTTTTTTTTGTAAGTAATTTGACATTATTCAAATTCCATATTATTCCAACTTTTTATATGCAGTTCTCTCACTCTCTCTCTCTGTTTCTTTTTTCATAGCTAACTTGAGTGTCAGAGCCGGTGTGAAAAGTCCCCTACAACTTCTAGCTAGTTTTTTTTTTTTTTTTTTTTTTTTCGGTATTGCAAGGTCGAACTTGTTCCACCAATTAAATCAAGATTATAATTGATACCAAAGGTCGATATCAACAGTAACAATATTCAAAATAAAAACAATTCGATCAGCATAATTGAAGGATCATAATTTTATTGATCAGCTCACAGTAACAATATTCAAAATTAAAACAATTCGATCAACATAATTGAACAAGTCAAGACAGTAATTTATTTAAAGGCTTAGGTTTTAGCAACTCGTCCTTGTTTGATTATTTATTTATTTGTGCTTTTTTTAAACAAAGATATCGAGATAAGAATTCATAATACATTTTCAGTTGTAAAATAAATTATATACATTTTTTAGTTCAACAATAAATAAGAGTGTGGAGATTCAAACCTCTAGCCTTTTGATCGACCGAACATGTTTTATATCGTTTTATGTCCGTTTAACTATGTTTATTTTGGCATAAACTATGTGTTCTTGAGGAAATGTTACAAATAAGAATTTAAATCCTACAATTTTCTTTGAATATTTACATTAAGTGTATATATTACATTTGCCTACTTAAAAAAACTTTAAACTTTACATCAAAATTATTATTTCTATGGGTTGACCGAAAAATTTCGGCCAATCAGCCGTCGCCACGTGTCTTCATCATGGCCGGCGGATCGAATAAACTTAACCGAGCAAATTCGGTCATAACTCAATTGGGCTCGAAATCGAATCGGGCCATAAAGCTATTTAAATGACAATTTGGCCCAAAGTCCAAAAACTCATTGGACCCAAGTCCATTGGGCCCATAACCCAGAAGTCCATTGGACCCAAGCCCATTAGGCCCATGAGAAACTTCTTCATTTGCAAGGCTCATAAAATGTCTTCTCCTACGAACTCAGAGAGAATTCACAAGCAACGAAGACTCCCTAAATACTGAAGACTGAACATTACTTGAAAATCAAACACCTAAAGACTTCACCGCTACGCGAAGCTGAAGATTCAACATCGAGAACAAGTTGCAAAGCCCTCAGAACAAATCCAACATCGAGAACAAGCTGCAAAGCCCTCGAAACAAACCCAACATCGAGAACAAGCTGCAAAGCCCTCGAGATACATTTACATTTGAGAGAAAAAAAATCAGAAGATAAACATTAGAGATTGTAATCCACTACGCACTGATACAGATACATACAATACAATACAAATTCAAATTTCATTTACACGTGTTACGATTTTCCTTCGTCGAAATCTTCGTGTGAATACTATCTTTTTTTTTAGTTTAACAATTGCGGGGATGAGGATCCAACCATCGATCATTGTGATGATAATTGATGTCTTATCCACTGAAATATGTTCGAATTAAAAAATTCATCTATATCCTACTATCAAAACAATCAATAGATATTTTATAATTTTCATGAAAACAAATTAAGATAATGAGAAGGTTAATTATAAGTTCGATCACAAAACTTTCATAGTTGTGTTTAATATATAGTTATGTTTAATATGTTGCTAAAATTTAAAAAGTAATCGATAAATCTTTGAATTTTCACATTGTATCTAATAAGTCCTCAGAGTTTAGTTAAAATAAATAAACATATATCTCAACCCTCAAAGTATCAACTCCTTCATTTCAAGGCGGATGTTCAAACATCCACTCACCTTTATTATTTGTATTTAAAAAAGTCATTAAAATTAAAAAGATATTTAATAGGTTCACAATTTTGTGTTAAATAAATTTCTAATTTATGATAGGTTCATAGCATAGCATGGGACATAAATCTGAAAGTTTATAAATCTTTTAGACAACTTTTAAAAATTTAGTAAACTATTAAATATAACCTTGAACGTTTAAGTCTCGTATATAACCATTTGATTTTTTAAAATTTATGCTTATAAACACTACTTACATCTGTGAGTTCTTTTGTTTTGTTATCTCACATATTAATCTGTGTTTTCAAAATTCATGTCAATTTTGAAAAAGAAAAAAAAAAATTTGTTTTCGACTTTTTTTTTTAGCAATTTTAATATTTTTTAAAAAATAAAAATTCAAATGATTATCCAAACAGCGGGATATTATACTATTATTTTTTAATTTAGTGAGTTTGTAATTTAAGATGATAATTACAAAAATGATAATAATTCCAAGCTTGCCTTGAGAAAGTTGGTGGCGCCAAAACAACGACCACCGGCGGGTCCCCACCGCGTTAAAATTCCTAACTGAAACCGTTTTTTTCTTCTTTATAATTATAATTAATTAATTCTTTTTCTATTACCTTCGCCCATCAGTTTCCTAATTCATTTCTTACCAATAAATTCCATCAATTTTATTTTTTGATTAATTTACTTTCACTCGCCGTCGATCAGTGCCGATTTTGAAACTCTCCGACGATCTGACGGCCGGCGATTTTGCTGTCAGTCTCCGGCGATTCCTCTCACCCGTCGTGGTCGATTGAATTCCTCAACAGATCGAAGTTAATTTGGATTTCCGCTAGCATTTTCTTGGTTGATTTGTTGTGCAGTGGAGGAGAGGAGTTTGGAACTGATAGGTGAGAAATCTCTCCCTTGCTCTCTCGAGTTTGATTTCAGAAATTCTTGAGTGAATCGATTGCTATTTTGCTATTGATTGTTGAAATTGGAATTCTGGAAATGCTTTTGGTTAGAAGAGATTGCGATTTTGTGAGGAATTTTTTCTTTCTTTCTTTGATTCCTTTTGTAATTGAAAGAGGAAAGTTTCTCATCTGCTTCGTCCTCTTTTTGTGGATCACCGAATGAGGAAGAAGACGGTTTGGTTAATGGTACTCATCGTCGATTATCTTGTTTTTTAGTAGAGAGATTCTGAATGTTTTTGGAGTTGAGACGAACTCTGTCTCTCACTTCAGAATCTCTCAGAGATTTCTTTAACTTTTGCTGCAGAGAGATCGTCATGATTGAACAGTAGGAAAACCCTGAGTTTGTCTACATTATCAAAGACAACCTGTTCACATTCAAATTACCTCTGATTTCTCTCTGAGAATTGCTTTTAACAATTCTAAATTGATTTCTGAAGATCATTCTCATCATAACTCTTTTTTAAACCCTAGGTAACTAGTTTTTCTGCGTTGTTGTTATCTTTCTCGGATTTTGTTTGGAGATTATTGTAGAACTCAATGGGGATGGCAATTTTTTCTTCTTCACGTGGGCGTCCATTTCCCCAAGAACATCATTACTACCTCCAAGTTCTCTGCCTTTATAATAATCATATTAAGTTTAACTTCGTGAATACAAACATACTGTGTTATTTAATTTTATTTGGTGAATTGTCTGTGAACATGGACATAAGGACAAAGTGATGGGGGTAAGAGTTAGAGTTCATAAGTTCATAACTCGGGTATATTTATTTATTGAGCCCCGAGATTGATGCCCATCATATATTATAGAAAAGTTTTATGTGTTCGAGAGATTTTTGGACCTTTATCCTGCAAATTTGATTTTCAGAACTATTTGTAAATATTGAGATTACTATCCCGTACAATTCAAGAATGAGTATTCGAACATTCGTCCTAAAAAAAAAGAGTACATGTCAATTATTGTTGAATTATGCTCACTTTGACTTAAAACTAATATCTAGAATTCTTTTTTTTTTTTTTTGGATCTTCGTGACTCGTGAGTGTACGGATCAGCTTACGTGCACCTCGACTAGTCTTACAGAACAACCATTTTAGTTAAATACCAATGATTGAATTCATTTTCTCTAGAGTTCTTCTTAACCCGGTCAATCCTCGATGGTGGTGAAGTCTATGATTTCAAGAAGGAAAAATATTCAAGTTCTATTAAAAGTAGGTTGTTCACAAAGGTGAAGTAGTTGACGTTAAATTGGGTAAAAACAAGGTATTATCTAAGGTTGAAGAGAGAGAGAGAAGGCTATGGCCAGTTTTGAAGTTGCTGTCATTTCATCGTGAAAAGGAGAGTAGAGAGAAGAAGATGAGTAGGCACTAGGCAGTAGCGGTTAAGTGAAACCTATTTCCATCCCATCTGACCTTGGCCTTCCCGTGAGAAAACTAATGGAGTTTGGCTGAAAACTATTTTAGAAGTATTTTACATCGAACTCCCCTCTTAAGTCTTATCCTACACTCTCACCACTCAAGGGACTAGAACCCACTTGCCCTGGTCTCCCTCAAGTCCTAAGGGGACCCCCTAACCCCATAACCGCTAAATGTGGTTTACCACCAAAATCAACCTCCCATGGTAACTGCCTAGTCACGTTGGGGGCAGTTTTCGCTGTTTTCCGCTACCCATTGTATTATAGCAGAGTTCTTGACCTCCTTGTTATTGCCTGATCTCGTTCGGTTCGAGTTTCTCTTAAAGAGAAAGCACCCATTTGCGTTATTTTGCTGTAATTACCAATTTTTTGGTCAGCTAGATCTGGGGTCTGTAAAGATGTATGCTTTTCTTATTTTATTTGTTTTCCTTTTCTTTTTGTTTGTGGGGTTTACTCGTTGCTTTCATAATCTATAGCAATCTGTACCGTTTTCACTTTTGGTTGTGCAGCAGTGACAGAAATGATGCAGAGAACTTTCTCCCCTTTTTGCAGTTGGTATTGTTCAGTTGATTGCTGGATGAGTGAAGAAATCCATGACCGCCAGATGTGTTCTGATATGAAGATTTTCATCGATGTGGTCTGATTTTGATTGCGTGGATGGATGTATTTGAATCAGATTCAATAAGGAAGCATTCAACAGGGGAGATTCCGAGACTTCCACTGGTTCCGGCTGAGAGAAACAATGTACTCGCCGCCACTCGTCGCTCTCGGACGAGGGAAGTTAGTTCTAGAGAAGTTAGTTCTAGATATAAGTCACCTACTCCTTCCTCGCCGCGTTCCACGCCTCGGCGCTGTCCTTCGCCGAATGCCTCAAGAACTGTGTCTGCTTCCTCCCAATTGGTGCAGAAAAGAGCCCAATCGGCTGAGAGGAAGCGGCCTTCCACGCCCCCTTCCCCGACGAGTCCATCAACTCCGGGCCGTGACTTATCTGCTGATTTAAGATTGTCTTCAAGAAGGACGGCGGGCGGTCGCTTGGCGGAAAGTTTATGGCCTTCAACCATGCGGAGTTTGAATGTCTCTTTCCAGTCTGACATAATTTCTATTCCTGTTAGTAAGAAGGAAAAACCAGTCCCTACATCTCCATCTGATCGAACATTGAGGCCGTCTTCAAATTTCGCTCACAAGCAGGTTGAAACGCCTATGGTTTCAAGGAAACCTACACCAGAGAGAAAGATGAGTCCTCTTAAAGGAAAGATTGTGCTTGACCAGTTGGAGAATTCTAAGCCAATTGATGGCTTGCATACCCGGCTTATAGATCAGCAGAGATGGCCGAGTAGATTTGGTGGGAAAGTATCGTTAAATTCATTAAGTCGAAGTGTGGATCTTACTGATAAAATAATTCGGAGTTCTTGTGGACCACTTCCGGGAATTGGGTTATCTTCATTGAGGAGAACTTCATCTGATTCTATGAACAAACTTTTGCAGAAGTCTGACAATGATTACACGAGGATTCTTTCACTTGATGATGGTCCAAAAATGGAAAATGGAACAAATTCAGTCGAAGATTGTTCATTGCAGGCATCAGGAATTACAAGGCTTGCTTCTAATGGCTTACCAGATAGGTTAATAATACCTGCTATCAGATCTCAGTCTTTGTCATCACCTGGATATTGTCTACCTTCACCCATTAAAACCTCAGTGTCATCATCCTCTGTTTCTAGAGTATCAAGTCCAGCCCGGCCAAGACCATCAACTCCTCCTAGGGCTGTCAGTTCATCTCCTAGGGCTGTCAGTTCATCTCCCAGGGGTGCCAGTTCATCTCCCAGGGGTGTCAGTCCATCTCCCAGGGGGGGTGTCAGTTCATCTCCCAGGGGTGTCAGTCCATCTCCCAGGGGTGTCAGTCCATCTCCTAGGGGTGTCAGTGTCAGTCCATCTCCTAGGGGTGTTAGTCCATCTCCTAGGGGGGGTGTCAGTCCATCTCGAATCAGGCCGACTAGTTCCATTCAATCCAACAGTTCAGCTTCGGTGCTCAGTTTCATTGCAGATTTTAAGGGTAAAAAGGGTGCTAATTATATTGAAGATGCTCACCAGCTGCGGCTATTATATAATAGATTTATGCAATGGAGATTTTCAAATGCACGAGCAGAGGCTCTACTTGACATGCAGAAAGTAAATGCAGAGGTGTGCATCTTATATTTGTAGACTTCAGTAACCTTTTCTCTCTTATCTATCTGAATGAAGTTTTTTGTGTGACTTCCAGTTATTATCATCATTATATGACGGTCCTATCGTTCTAAAAATACTTAAGTTATATAGATTTTTCACTAGCGCATAGGGATTTTTTCTTTTAATCATTTTAGCTATATTTGTAATTGTAACCAATTACATGGTTCTCCTTCATCTTATTGATGTAATGCAAGAATATTGTCTGTTAGAGGCTGCAATGCTTGTAATATTTTTGTAGCCCCAGCCAAACTTGCTCCATATTATATTAGTTCACATATGATGTATTTTATCCTCTATTTAAGATTAATTCCCTTTAACCATTTTGGAGGACTCCTAATCCTCCTTACATTTGCACGACTTTAAAATCAATGCAATATCATTTAAATGTTCATATAAGGAGAATTAAATTCCGTTTAGCTTGTGTTAGTGACTAAAATGCCTGTCACTTCTGCTTTCATTGGTTGAACTCCTTGGAGTAATATTTTCTTTGTATTGGACAATTTTTTCCTCTTCGTGGATCTCCCTGTGAATTGGTGCTTTGTGTCTCACTCTTAGCTGTCAATGGTGACATAACTTCCTTGTGGATGACAAAACAATTTTGTCTTTTTTTGGTGGCGTAGAGAATGCTATGTAATGTCTGGAAAGCTATGATACGTATTTGGGATTCAGTAACCAGAAATAAGATTGATCTCCATATGCTGAAGCTAAAGCTTAAGCTGAATAAAATCATGAATGATCAAGTAAGTCCTTTCTTTAACTTGTATGCTATGATAGAAAAAGTGACCTTTTGAGCTTTGACCTTAGATTTGTCTAGGGATTTTTCTCTACTGTTTAGCTTAAATTGTGTTCATTCTTTCATTGGTTGGACAGTACATGTACATAGACACAGCAGCATAATTTCATATAACTGTCTTTTATATAAAGATAAAGCTATTATGCTGGCCTTTGAATTATTGCAATTGATCTATCCTCTTATATATTACTGAAATTGGAAATCCCTAACTTCTTAATGAAATAGCTTATTTTTGCTGTCATGCTTTTAGATTGACATTTAACTATTGCTTGCTATATTATGCACAATAGCTAAATTATTTAATCTTATCATTCTTACATTGATGATATATCTCCAAATTGTTAAGCTAGTTCTTGGGATTGAAGACAAATTTAATTAATGTTGCTTTCTCTTCTGATCTGAGAAGGATCACGTGAAGCTTGAGTGAACACCGAAATATTTTAGAACATTGTCTATCTACAACACTGAATAACAAGAATGTTTTAAGACCTGTCTTTAATTTTATCTAAGGCAATGAAAATAACGCTCTTAATTGTTGAGAGCTAATTACAAGTGGAATGGTACATGTGGTGAGCCAAGTTCATATAATTAAGGCTTTAAATTCTGAGACAGTTTGTTTGCTGTAAGAGGACATTTAATTCTCCTTTTTTTATTTTTTGTTTACCTCTTCTTTTTGACAATATATAATGTTACTTATTAAAATAATGAAAATCCAGATGTTCTACCTTGATGAATGGGATTCCCTTGAGACGGACCATATCAATTCGTTGTCAGGTGCATTGTTAGATCTAGAAGCGAGCACTCTTCGAGTTCCAGTAACTGCAGGGGCAATGGTATGTTAGGTTGTAAAAGGTTGTCGAATTTGAAAGAGTTGATTATTGAATTAGTTTCGGCCTCTTAGAGTAGATTTGTCCTTCTGCAGGCAGATGTTGAATCATTGAAAGGTGCAATCTGCTCAGCTCTTGACGTGATGCGAGTAATGGCATCCTCCATATGCTCCTTGCTTTCACAGGTGAGTTTTTAGCTTGCTGTTTTGAAGTTATGAGTGGTAATTTATTTTCTTCTGCTGTTCCTTTTACTTGTTCGGTAATGAGACATTTTTTTTATTGGATTATTATGTTATGAATGAGTCTTAAAGATAATGAATGATCCTTACAGATACAAATTTGGAAGAAAACTTATCTAATATTTAACTGTCACGTTCACTTGACCAAACGAGAACTTCTGGGACTTGTATAGTTCATGATTGTGCTGCCAAATGAATCATTCAGAAAATGTTGATCAGTGCTCAACTGCTCATCATTATGTTGATATATGTCTCATCAATTACCTCCTGGGTTGAATTATGTGGCCTCTATTATGCCTTCCTCTTCCTTATTTTTGGGTTTCTGCCGTCCTTTGTTCGTAAGGGAGAGAACAGAAGTGGCAACCCTTATTCTACTCTTGAGAGATTCCTACGTTGTACGAGAGGGAGGGATCTTCACTTTTGGACCCTCAAGCCTTCAAAGGGCATTTTTTATAGCTCTTTTTTTTCCATTTTTATGTCTCTTCGCTTGGAAGGTTGAGATCTCTGAGAAGGTCAAAATCTTTGTGGTAGGTCTTGCAGGGGAAAGTCAACACTTTTGGACTGCATCCAGAGGCATTCTTCCTTCTTGTAGGGATTGCTGTGGTGCACCCTATGTAGACAAGCGTTTGAGAATTATGACCATATCCTGTGGAGTCAAGTTTGCCCAGTCCTTGTGGAATTGTGTCTTTTGGTTCCTTTCGGGATCTGCTTGGCACGCAATGAAAACTATTATTCTATGAGGGAGGAGGTTCTTTTAAATCTTTCCTTTTAGGATAAGGGCAATCCTTGTGGGGTGTGTTTAGCTTGAGAGGAATGGTAGAATTTTTGGAGGTGTTGAGAGGTCCTAGTAAGAGGTTTGAGATTTTGTTAAATTTAACATCTCTCTATGGGCATCAATCTCTCGGAGTGTTTGTAATTATTTGATAGGTATTATTCTTTTAGATTGGAGTCAATTTCTGCTTAGCTAGTGTTCGGACTCCTCTTGTAGGGCTAATTTTTTGTATGTCCTTGTATATTATTTCATCTTGCTCAATTTAAGTACTTTTCAAAAAAAAAAATCTTGCTCAATCTAAGTTCGATTTCTCAATTGATTTTTCTTTAAAAAAAAAAAATAACTCCTTTGTCATGGGAGTGGGACTGGACTACTGAAGCAGTAGGCAGCCTATTGGATTCCTGATCATCTGCTGCGATTGACGAATTGAGGCATCGCCAGAAAAAATAACATGCGGAGTTAGGAATTCGAACCTCTGACCTCTTGGTCAATAGTTCATACATTATGCCGGTTGAGTTATGCTTATGTTGGCAAATTGATCAAGTTAAAGTTGGTTTGAGCAATAGATATTGATCTGCTCAGTTTCATAAAAATAAAAAATTAAAATTAGTTGGTCAGTTTGATTTTGATCGGTTTTGGTTGTAATTTGGGGCATCCGTTGTAAGTGTATCTTAAACTGATGAGTGGTGAGTTGGTTGGGCGTCAGTTTTGGCTAAAATCCCAGCCAAACCGGACCACTTACACCTTACCTCAAGTGTTGTTTCAACATTTGCTTATGCGCACACACCATATCTTAGGCCCTAGATATCAGCCTATGTTTGACATCAAGGAAAATTTCATTTGATTTGTTTCAGCCATCTAATGCTACTCTTACAGATTTAGTTAGTAATAGTATATTCCTTTATGGTCCTTAAGTTTGAGCATATTTCTGTGCAGATTAAATTCTGCTGTTGGTTTGAAATACATATTGTTGTCCGAGACTCGACTTTCTAACAATACCTCTTCTGTGTTGTAGGTGGAGAGAATGAATGGGTTGGTTTCGGAACTTGCGGTCGTAGCTTCACAAGAGAAAGCAATGTTAGATGAATGTGAATCACTGTTGGCTTCAACAACAGCGATGCAGGTGAGAACAATATTTTCTTGCTCTTAGAATTAGCCTGTAGATTGTTTGAGATTGCGTAAATTTTAATCTAAATCATAAGTTTGCATGTTTGGGTTCACACTGGATAAAGAATTCACCTCTTTCAATGCTAATTAATTTTGGCAGGTTTCTTAAAAAATGTTCTTAGATGTCTGATTTATGAATATAGACACGTTAGATGCCTAGTTTATTTTCTGAATCTTTTTTAGTTGATGAAAGGCAAGAAAATTGAAATTTGTCCTGTCAGAACCCTGTTTTCGAATTGTTCATGCACAATCTTCGTACACTTTTTCTTGAATGTAAATCCATGAAAGAAAATGTTTACTAATTATGTTTTTCAAAAGTCATAATTAGACTGGTTACTGAAAATGAGTATTAAGGAACAAAGTGTTGTTTTGGAAATTATTCTCATAACTTTTTTATAACGTGTAAAATTAAGTATTATTATGCGTTTTAAAATCACTATTTAGAATGGTTGACAAATGACCTAGCTAACGAACAAGAGCAGTTTGGAAATGTTATGTAAACAGTTTTTTGCTTTCTTAACTGAAATTGAATGAAAACATGTTTAGGTTACTGCTCTTTATAAAGTTGTTTCCTCCTAATTCTCTTTATAAATATCGCATCTTTTAGAATAATTAAAGTTGTTTTTACTTCTAAAATCATGAGATTATGAACAGTACGTCCAAAATATCTGTGAATTGTTTATCAAATAGAGTTGGTTCAGTGAACAGTAGTTTTAAGCACACAATATTCTTTACTATTCACGGACCATTCAAAAGTTATTCTTAAAAGCTACTTTAAAAACAAGCCAACTTGAGTGTAGCTCAACTAGTTAAGACAAATGTCCTCGACCAAGAGGTCAGAAGTTCATATCCCCACTCCCCGAACTAAAAAAAAAAAAAGCTGCTTTGAAAACAAAACCAATGTCTTTGAAGACAATTCCTAAACAATCCATCTATTTATCCTCCAAAAACTCCTCCATCTACATCTAGATAGCAAATTTTCTAATCATTGCGAACCTGAATTATAACTCAACTGGTTAAGACATATATCTTCGACCAAGAGATCAGAAATTTGAATCTCTTCACCCCTACATGTTGTTGCTCAAACTTGTTGTAATAATGCCATTTCACATCGATCTTTCACAATGGTGTATATTTGTTTTTGATGTGTTGTTTGGTGTATTGAAACAGGTAGAAGAGTACAGTCTTAGGACACATCTCATACAAATGAAACAAGCTTTGGAAAACACAATTCTCAATCATCTTCCCCATCAGTATAAGTATAACTACTTTACCACATTCTTAACCCCTCACCAACCAATCTAACAACAACAACAACAACATACTACTTCCCCAAAATACCACTTGTATTTGCTTCTCCATCTTAAATGTAAATTTGATTATTTATTTATTTATATATATATATACATCATATATATTGGAAAGAAAATGCAGATAATTCCAATAGCACCCCAAAAGAGTGTTGCAGTGAGAATGAAAATGAAGATGGCAATTATTCCATTTGTATGAGTTTGGGACATTTTTTTTTCTCTCTCTCTCTCTTTCTGTTTTTTCTTCTTCTGTGTTACTTAGTTTCGAGAGCAAGTCTCGTTGTCGATAGATACATGAAGAAGGTTCGAGATAATCCCGTTGATAAATGAAAATAATGAGCTATAAATGTATGGTAGAGTTTAGCTACACAGGTGAGGTTGGGAGCTTTGGGAATTGCTTTATTTGATCTCAATAAATTGGAAGATTGGTAACAAAAAACAAGTCCTTTGACATCAATCAGGGCAATGCTTATATGTGATGTTCTTGTAAAAATGTATGGAGGCTTTCTCTTTTTTTTCTTTTCATTCTTCCCATGATTTAGAAACTATCTGATGAGTGAACAATGTTTTTGTCATTTTTGTCAACACGAGCATAGCTCAACCGACATAATGTATGAACTATGAGCAAAAGGTTTCAAATTCGAATCTCTTACCCACATGTTGTCAAAAAAAAAAAAAAAAAAAAATGTTTTTGTCATTTTTTCATTGAACTCAAATTTAATAGTATTTGTATATAATTTCGTTTTTGGGTTAGTTTTAGGTTTTGTTTGAAAGGAAAACCGAACTGACCTTCTCGAGTTTGAGTTTTGAACGTTTTAAAATAACCAAACTCCTCAAATAATGTTTAATTTAATTTTTCATTAGGGTGACTAATACACTCCATAAATGAGGAGCACAATTAAAAATGTTTATTTGATATATTTTTCACCATGTTTTTAATTTTAATTTGATTTTTGAAGTTCAACTTGTGGAATGAGACATCCACTAGGTCACGCTAAAATTGACATTTTATTTATTTTCCTAAAAATAGACCATATGTTGATAACAATAATGAAGTATTATCGTTGTTATGAGAGTTGCTAGAATTCTTAAATATGCAATAGAGCTTTCGTCGATTCTAAATGCCAAGTCAAGGCGCACGATGGACTACCCAAAGGGAAAAGTGGACTATTGAGTTGGTGCCAATTGAGCCGAGGCAGATATCTTTCATTCCGTGATTTCAGTCGACTCATTGTACGACCCTAACACCAGTGTTAGGTAGGAATCCTATAAATAAAGGGATCAATCCCTCATTTGAGATACTTAATACGACTCTAACTTTGTTCATGATTACTTCTTTCGCGCAAGCGCTTGGTTTGCCCCTTGTTGTGTTACATTTTGTGATCCTCCGCTTCAGTCTTCCTTTTTCATCTCGCCACGATCCGACATGGATTTTCGATTGAAATGTTAGTCGCGCGAAGTGCAGCAAGCAATTAGGCCTTGCTTTCATTTTGACGGTTGCTTTTCGAACTTAGTATTGACTTGCACTACACTAATACAAAATATTTTATCGAAGAAGACTCTTAACTAACCATGGCAATCGACATGGACATGCATAACCATATTTATGCATCAACAATTATTATTTTGTTTCAATGATGATAAGAAAGGTGAAAAAAAAAATGAGCTACAATAAAAAGGAAATACGGTTAAGTCCACTTCAAAACCATTGTGGATAAGATTTTTTAATTTTCTTTTTCAATTTCTTTAAAAAAAAAATCTCGCCAAACTCCCACCCTCCACTGCCCCCTTCCACAGCTCAAAGCTATGGCTGGGCTCACCGGCAGATTCACTTTCAAACCTCTCTTATCCCAATCCTCCGCCACCGCCGCCACCTCCGCCGCCGCATCCTCCTCCTCCTCCACCGCCACTCCCTTCCGAACCTCAATTTCCCCTCCATCCCTCTCCTCCTCTAAATCCAATGCCTTCAGATTCCGCCTTCACAAGTCCAACTCTCTGCGTCTCGTCTCCTCTCCAATTCGTACTTCTGCATTTGCTCGATTCGGAGGCGCTCCTCGATCTTCAGGACCGTCGGATTCTAAGCGCTCCGACGATGATTTGGCTCTCGATATTTCCGCTATCAGGTTTGTGCTTTATGCTTGCAAGAGTTACATGTATGATGAATGGGTTTTGTTTTCGATTTGGAGTTCTTATTTTGTTTGATTGATTTGTATAGGTCGAATAATGTGAGGCTTATCGATGCACAACAGAACATGGTAGGTGTTCTTCTGTTTTACCTGGATGGTTTGTGCTTGGGGAAAGCAAATTTTTATGGTTGATCTTCTTGAAATCAATAGGTTGGAGTCGTGTCGAAGGCCCAGGCCATTCAAATGGCTGAAGACGCCGAACTTGATTTGGTACGTCTTCTTGTACCATTTGTTGTTAAAATAATTTTCTATTGTTTCTCTATGAATTCCATAGAACCTTGCTCCAAACTTTAATGGTCTTGGGAGGACGAATTGCATAGTTGATTTTTTCTTTTGAAACTATTAAATTGCTTGATGGTGGTCTTAATTCCTATTCTACTTTCTGTTTTTTTGGACACAAGAAACAAAAAATTTCATTGAGAAAATGAAATGAGGCTAATGCTCAAAATAAACATACTCCTCCATAAAAAACAAAGCAAAAATTAAGAAGAATAATACATAGTAGAAATAAAAGAAGACCAGTTGAGATTAATATCTTGTAAAGATAAGTTTGCAAAAGACTTAGAGATAGAACACCAAGAGGAAGCTTTCAGATGAGCCGCTTCATAACAATCAAACCAAGGGCGGCCTTTGTTCTGAAAAAACCTTTGATTTCTTTCAAACCACAAATCATGGAGAAGAGTTTTAACCGCATTCCGCCATAATATATATATATATATATATTTTTTTTTTTTTTTTGAGGAGCCAAATAAGGACCAATGAGACACTGAAGCGAGTTTGCTTTAAAACTTTTTGTTTGTTTAATGCCACTTGGGTTTTGGTTCTTATCTTCAATAAATCTCTCTCTCTATAAAAATGAGCATGACATTAAAAGCTTATAATAATATCGAAGAATTGAGATTGTTATGAGTACAAAAACCAGAGAGTTTTCCAGAACAAAGATCGTCCTTGGTTGGATTGTTATGAAGTGGCTCGTCTGAAAGCTTACTCGTGGTTTTCTCTATAGAAGTCTTATGCTAATTTCCCCCCAAAAGCTATAAATCTTAATTGGCATGATTTATTTCCCCAGTGTAATATCTTTCAAGATTTTTTGTTTTTATTTACTACTTTATTTTCACTCACTTGTGGAGTTTGTATCCCTATGACTTATGAGCATTAGTCTCTTTTCATTATATCAATGAAAAGTCTTGTTTCTTGTTCAAAAAATAGAGAAAAATAATAAAAAAATAATCGAAGAATTATAGTTATAAGTTATAGTCTTTCATCCATAACTAGAAGAAGCATCACATGGTGAATGATTTTCATTTCAAAGTTATGCATTAGGCCAATTTTACGCTTTGCTCCGATATAAAATTGTACTTTCCTTCCCATATGGCATAAACCGGCAAAGAAACTTTTATTTGTCAACACAAGACTTGAATGAATGCTGGGTGATATCTTGTTATTAAGATACATAAAAACTCCATTCGACCTGTGAGTTCATAACAAAATACTCTTTCAGCAATCAGCAATTTAGTTGTCTGCATACTCAAGTTTGGCTGTTGCAATTTATGAAGCTCATTTCACAGTCTGTGTATTGTTTACTTTTAACTTGGATAAAGAAGGTCGTGGACTAATATTTTTCCTGGAATCTTGATATTTTTGTTGTTTTGTGTAGGATTTAGCTAATTCTTTCTATTCCATGCAGGTTGTATTATCACCTGATGCAGATCCTCCAGTTGTCAGAATAATGGATTACAAGTATGCCATTTTCTCTCTCTGGTCTCCCCATTCCCTTTAATGATTGTACCAATTCTCATACTAAGCATCTTGTGGTGATTTATTTTTCAATTAATACTTTATTTTTAATTAAATGTTTCTGAGAAAGTAGTATATGACTATACTAAATAGATGGAAACGTGGTATATTATAATGGAGAAAGAATGAAAAATATGATGATTGTTATCACTGGGAGTATTAGAAGGCCGCATCGTTTTTCCTTGGTTTTTGGTTGTTGTTGTTACTTTTGTGTTGAGATTTTCATTTTCCCGTCTCTTGTTTCTCAGTAAATATAGGTATGAACAGCAAAAGAAGAAAAGAGGACAACAGAAGAAAAGTGCTGGTGAATCTCTTTCTTAATAGAGTGTGCATATTTTCTTTGGTTCACAAATCTTTCAGATTTGAGGAAAGATACTGACAAAGTGTGGTTTTGAATGTTAGCAACTCGCATGGATTTGAAAGAGCTTAAAATGGGGTAACATTCCTTCATTGCTTTTTTTTGGGAGGTTTCCTTTATTTTCTTCTTCTTCTCTACTTAAAAGCCACTCGAACTTGTGACTTCTAAGATCAATAATCAACCTACAAAGCCAAGAGCTATGAGAGGCTTTTGTTTCTTGCTTTTGTCATTTATGTTCGCTATTTCATAAACAATTCTGCACATTTTCCTTTTCTCAATCTCAACCTTCTGGTTGCTATTATTATTGCACAGTTATAACATCGACCAACATGATTACTCTGTCCGTTTGAGAGCTGCAACGAAGTTTTTGAAAGATGGAGACAAGGTTTCTTTTCAATTCTACTAAATCTTTAACTTCTGTTCATGCATCAAAACAGATTGTTATAGTTTGGCTGAATCACTTTTGAAATCTTTTAACGAAATATCATAGGTCAAAATTATAGTGAACTTGAAAGGTCGTGAGAATGAGTTCAGGAACATAGCGATTGAGCTCATCAGACGTTTCCAGGAAGAGATTGGGGAGGTATTCATTTTCTATCAATTTTGTGCCATGTTCAATATCAACTATTCGTCATGGTAATATTAGAGAAAAACTGATTGTCCATCATTGTAGTCTTGTTACTCATTAAAATGCTCCGTGTCGTTTCAAGTGAAAATTGAAAGTGTTTTGTAGCTCCAGGGCGAACAGTTTCGATAACTGTTTAATATATCCACTTTTCTAATGATTGAGTTTTCATGCTAACTAATCTCAAGAGACACTCTGTCTAACCCTACAATATTTGAACATTAGACAATTCCTGAGATTTTAATATTTTAGATAGGTGGCTACAATGAAGTTTGGACCATACTATTACTTTTTCACTTGTCCCAATGACCACTAAGCCGAGCTATGGTTGTTTTATAGAACTATTTTTGAGAAGAATGCTTGGTAGCTGTTCATAACATTTTGATCCTATTGCTCGTTAGTCGTGTTTTTTCTTATTTGGGTCTGCTAATCTCTCTCGTTTATTAACTGAATGTAAATTTGATGCCATATTTGTACTTCTGGTTAATACTTGAAAGTTTGAAACAAACGCAATATATCTTTTGTTTATCTCTCTTCTCCAGTGACCTCTTCAATATTTTGTTATATACAGCTTGCAACTGAAGAGGCCAAAAACTTCAGAGACAGGAATATATTTATTGTTCTAGTTCCTAACAAGGCGATTCTACAGAAGGCTCAAGAACCCCCCAAGAAAAAAGACAACCCTGCAGTCAATGAAGAAGTTTCTGCCAGTGTTTAAGCTCGGGAAGCGTCGAGCTTAAGCAAAAAATAGAAGGGTTAGTTGCAACAATCTAAATCTTAATCTTCTTCTGCCATAGAGAAATTTGAGAGAT
This sequence comes from Herpetospermum pedunculosum, assembly GCA_028017165.1. Taxonomy (NCBI): domain Eukaryota; kingdom Viridiplantae; phylum Streptophyta; class Magnoliopsida; order Cucurbitales; family Cucurbitaceae; genus Herpetospermum; species Herpetospermum pedunculosum. Next base: position 61,598,283 of record CM051529.1, read on the forward strand.
TAATGTATAATGTTTTGTTTAATCTTATGCACCAGACTGTTGTCTATCCTTTTTTTGTTTTTAGTGGAATGCTTAGAAATCAGATGTGTTACTAATTCTTTTGAAAACATATAGCATCCGTTAGCACTGAGCTTAGTTTTCAGTGCCTAGGAGGATGGCATGAGAGATTATGCAACTCAATTTGGACTAACAAATTTACCACCTATGATAAATAAGCTCATGGACAGAATATAGACTCAAACTTTTTTTTGGACCATTTCTCGATTTTGCGAGTCATCCTTGTGTAGGGGCCATGCTGATCTTCTTTGTATCGTTCCAACTTCTTTGTTAGACTCAACTTCTTAACTTCGAATTGCATAAGCCTAACCCAATAGCGAAACACGTCTTTGTTATGTCGGGTTACACAAGCTTGATTCAAGGTTAAGGGTCATAGGGTTCAAGTTGAAATCGAAAAACTTGGTTGGACCAATTCAATTGAATTGATGTTTGAGTAACATATGTGGATTGGTTTAGTTTCATAAAATTCAATAGTTTCTTAAGGGTTTCCTTGACAGCCAAATGTTGTAGGATCAGGTGGTCTGTCTTGTGAGATTAGTCTTGGTGTGCGTAAGCTGGCTCAGACACTCACGGATATCAAAAAAAAAAAAAAAAAAAAAAATCAATAGTAGTTTGATTTCGACCATTTTTAGTCGGTTTAGTTGGTTTTGGTTGAGCAGTTTGTTCATATTTCTAAGAAGTTATGTTTGATTCGACATTAACTTCGGTAAAAAAAATTAAATTGGATCAACTCATTTACCCTTGTTTTAAGGCTCACCTTTTTGCTATTATGCAATTGCAAGTAACCTCACTTCCTTTTGGGTGGAAATGTCTTTTTTGTTAACTATAAATATTTGAGCTTAAGCATACCTCAATTGGTGAAGCATAAAGATTAAAGGTTCAAATCTCTAAAAAATGTTGCTGGAAAAAAAAAATGTTTATAAAGCTAAATTTTATTGTCTCGATTGAGTGAAAAATCTAGAATGCACCGAAACAAGATAATTAACCTTTGTTCGTGTGAATATTACTTGGTAACACACAAGTATTCTTTAAAAAATCTTGAGTCAATAAGTGAAAAAGGAAAAGAAAAATCGAGGTAGTTATAAACTTATAACAACAAAAAAATGAAGTTGATTTTTCTCACCACCATTCGAAAAACTAACATATATTTTATGTCGAAGTAAAAAAGTTTAAAATAAGTGATTGAATGAAGAAAAAAGTACAATCAAAATGACTTCTTATAATATGTATATATATGTCTTCTTATAATATGTATATATATATGTATGTTGGGATTAACCATGTATTTTGAAAAGAAAATAGCCTAACTATAAACATAGTATAATATTATAGTCAAAGGATAATTCAATGGGTTATAACTTATAAGTAACATGTTCAGAAGTTAGATGTTCAAATCTTCATCTCAAAATGCTTTATTAAACTTAAAAAAAAGCATGAATAGCGGGAAGACATTTTTAAATCAACGTACCCTTCTAAATTTGAGTTAATTATATCAATTAAATCTTATACTTTATTATATTTTGATAATTTGATTGAAAATAAAACTCAAATATTTTTTTTTTCTTGTGTTTGAAAGATAAGATTTGATTCAAAAAATCAAATCGAATTAAGATTTGAATCTAAATTCACTCTATAAATTGTATTAAATTACACTTCCAAATGTTTTTGCAGCCCTAAGCCTAAGGTATGCATCTCCAAATATTCCATTTGTTTCAAGTTTTATTTATTTATTTATTATTTATTTTTAAAAAATTGTTAACAACACCATCCCCTCCTCCCTCCTCCCACTACCACACACGTTTTATTTTTCTTCCTTACAAAAAAAAAAAAAAGTATATATATTTATATATTGTATTCAAATTAGGTTATATTATATGAAATTATATTATAAAAAAGATATAATACAATATAAAAATTAGTAAAAATTACAAAAACACAAAATTGAAAATCATACAAAACTAATATAAAAATGTATAAAACTATTTTTAATTAGTTTAAAAAAAAATTAGGGTTGGTTGCAATCAGACCCAAAATAATGAAAATAATGATAAGTATAGCAAAATTTAAAACATTTTACAAATATGACAAAAAAAAAATCATTCAGTATCACGGATAGACTGCTATGGCTGATATATTATAAAAAACTGAGGTGATAGACTACTATGAGTGATAAAAATTGTCATTTTTACAAATTTTTTTAAAAAATACTATATTTTTAATTTTTTTTACTCTAAATTGACATGGTTAAATTTACGTTGACATTTTCACATATCCATAGGTTCGACATCGACATGAGGGGTGAATCGAAATTTCCATCAAATCGTACAAAATAGATTAAATATTAAAAAAACAACAACAAAATGTAACATAACGTGAATATAATATTATAATAAGTGTATTTTAACTCATTTAAGAGTAAAATGTTTATTTATTAATTTTAATATTTTTTTTAAAAAAAATATTTTTAAAAATCTTCTAGAAATATCGACATTTAATTTATTTTTTTGCAAAAGTATTAATTAATGCAGGGATTAAGCCACCGACACAACCTTATGTCAATTGAACTATGCTCTTTTTTGGGCGGTAATAATGCATTTAAATTCATGCTGTGGATAATTTTTTGCTTGTCTCGTGCGTGGTTGTTTGCGCGATCAATCAACCCTACTCTAACCTATCTAGGTGATGCGCCCACCCACCCGATACACTTACAAATACAATTTCCCATTATTTTACTTTACTCAAATTATTGCACTAGTGTTAATATAAAAAATAGGTTGAAAAATACTATTTTGTCCTTGGACTTTCGGAAGAAACAATTTAAGTACGATTTTCAAATGTGTAACAGAGCGCGCTCCATTTCGGTTGTTTTCTACCGGGAATGTCAGTCGCCGATGGCCAGAGCCAAATGCCGGCGGCGAGCGGAGGAATCGACGATCGGTCACTCAAGCTCGCCATAGCCATTTCTCTTCTCCGCTCCAAGGCCATTCAGAAGCAGCAGCAGCAACAACAGCAGCCGATCGTCTCCAATCCTCCTTCCGATTCCGACGCTCTCCGATGGAAGCGAAAGGTCTCTCTATATGCTTGTTCTTTCTAATTTTTCTGTTTTCTTTCATTTTTGTTCTCTATTTCCGAACTCTAATTGTAGATCAGTGGTTGTTTTAGGCTAAGGAGAGGAAGCAAGAGCTTATTAGGCTGAGAGAAGATCTGAAGCAAGCTGAAGGTCTGTGTGTAATAATCTCCTTGTCTCTTTCTTCTTTTTCTGAAACTTATTAGGTTTAGTTATGATGATTTGGCTTTAGATGCTTCGCATGACGATTTGTTTTCCCATAACGCCACTTGCAAATGCTTTTTCTTCGATAATTTGGGGAAATCGAACCCTAAGCGCCTCGAAGATGGTACTGATAATAGGTTTAACGACGTATTACGCCGGAGATTTCTCCGACAAGGTATTTTCCTCGCCTGGTTCGTCATCATTTGCTTATTTTAATCCATTATTTTGATATCGTTTCAAAAAATTGTCGAAAATAGTGCGTTATAGGGAACGGAGGAGAAAAGCAGCCAGTTCAGTTCATCGGAAGCGGCTTTTAGGTACAGTATTACATTTCTTCTTCAAAATATGCTGTGTTAAGTGCCATTTTCAGTGATGACTTCGGTAATCGATTTTATTAATGCATCATAGCATATTTAAAAAGTAATTAAAAGTTTTTGGGAAGGAAAAATAGCCCTGATGAGACATTTGGGTTGGCGTACTGATCAACAGGGGCATGTAAATAATATAAGTAGGAGTAGGACATGGAAACAACAATGACACGTTTATTAAAATATACATGTAAAGAGTCCATAAGTTTATGCATTTTGAGTTTGAATTATTTCTCTCTCAAAGTTTTGTTATTTTTGTCCTATAATTATGTGTCTATTTAGTATGCTTAACAAGTGTTTAATAAGCATCTAACAAATGTTGTATCTATAGATTTTGTAGCGTATCTATTGTGCTAACAATTGTTTGATACATGTCCAACAAGTGTTGGAGTATCCAAATTTCTGACACGGACACGTTAACCAAACTAAAGTGTCTGTGTTTCTTAGGTTTAGAGGGAATGAATTCTATAATGGTCACCTACCTAGGATTTAATATCCTACGAATTACTTTAGCAACAAAATGTAGTAGGGTGAAACGATTAGAGTCTAACACATATCTATTGTGCTAACAAGTTTTGATATATGTCCAACAAGCATTGGAGTGGAGTGTCCAAGTGTTTGACACAAACACGTTAGCCAAACTAAAGTATTTGTGCTTCTTAAGTTTAGAGGGAATGAGTTCAAGTTATGATGGCCACCTACCTATAATTTAACATCCTACAGTGCTTAGCAATCAAATGTAGTAGACTCTATAAAAAATCAAATGTAGTAGAGTGAGACGGTTGTCTCGTAAGAATAGTCGAAGTGCTCGCAAGCTTGTCTTGCCGAGCATGTCTTGCCCCGAACACTCATGGTTATCAAAAAAAAAAAAAAAAAAAAACATATATAATGGGATATTTAGTTACTTAGGACCATGCATGAGCATCTGTCTCTCTCGCTGAACTTTATTTTGTTCTTTTCTGTTTTACTTTCAGACTTCAATGAAGCTGATGAAGTTGAGCATCTCCGAGCTTCAGTTGATTTTCTTGTAGAACTTTTCGACACTTTTTCTCCGGTATGAGAATATCATTTCTGTTATTGGATTAAATTTTGTTAATCTGGTTTCTCTTCGTTTAAAAATTAGAGCATCTGTCCTCGTTGTTCTTATACCACTTGTAAAATTATTTGTTTCTTGATTTATTTAACTCAATGCATCGTTTTCTTGATTTTATTCTATGCTATTTTATACAGGTAGGGGAGGCCAACTTTAAAAATTGGGCTCATCAAGCGGTTGATTTCATTCTAGGTGATGATTCATATGATTGCCGTATCATTATTTGGTTAATTAATTATATAAAGGGTCACGGTGGTCAAACCCTTTGATATATTTTGATGCAATTTTCGGGATTTGATGGATATATGAATCAAAGATTCAAAGCAAGTAATTAATGACGTGGTTAATCTGTATTTGTACCAATTATGTATTAATTATGAGTTCTTGAGTGTTTCTGCTATATGACCCTTAAAAAATGTTATTTGTTTTCCTGAAGGTTCATTGAAGGATCTTCTACCAACGGGACAGAACGTGGAACTTATTGAAGGAATTGTTAGCAGCTTGATAATGCGTTTAATTAGAAGGATGTGTTCTCCTCTGAAAGATGGTAAATTCGTTTCTTTCTCTACTACAGGATAATTTCACTACAATCCTTGTAATTAGGGTCACTTCGGCCCATTTGATTTTTGAAAATTAAGCATATAAACACTACTTTCACTTGTGAATTTCTTTATTTGGTTATCTACCTTTTTACAAATGTTTTCAAAATTCAAATAGTTATCAAACTAAGCCTTCAACCGTATTCACTAAAGCGAACATGAATTTGCTATGCATTCTTTTTCTCAATGATAGTGTCATTTGGTATTTTCATTCTTCTCTTTTAATACTTTCTTGCTTTCATTCACTCTCGGTCCAGAATCAGAAGACTCTGTCTCCGATGTCCGATTCTATACACAGCAGTTGATCCGCGAGCTTGGACGTGAACCGTTCATAGGGCAACATGCCATAATTTCTGTGTCCCAAAGAATTTCTGCAGCGGGAGAGAGTTTGCTCTTCATGGATCCATTCGATGACAATTTTCCCAGCTTACATGAATCCTTGTTCATAATGTAAGTAATCTAGCAAAATGTTTTAAATTTATTTTTATCTGCTATTAGGCTCTTGTATGTAGGTCAAAGTCAGCTTAATTATGCTGTTTTCGATGACATATTCATTTTCTTCATTTATTGTTCCTCTTAAATCCGGACTATGATAACTCTTTTTTTTCGTGACAATGTGGGGTGGGAACCATCAAGGGTTGACCTAGTGGTCGTGGACCTTGAGACTATTAATGCCTTATTAAAGACAATGAGTTCAATTTTTGGTGGCCACCTACCTAGGAATTAATTTTGTCTGTCCCGTGAGATTAGTCGAGGTGCGCGTAAGCTTGTCGGAACACTCGCGGATTAAAAAAGAAAAAAAATATATGTGGGGTGGGGTTTCGAACCTCTGACCTCTTAGTCGAGGATACACAATTTATGTCAGTTGAGTTATGCTGGACCGAACTATGATAACTTAGAAGTAGGGAAATCTAACTATAAATAACATCTATTAGTATGGTATGGGAAAATGAGTTACAAAACCTGAATTTCTATAGCTTGTAGTTTAAAAGGTAAATTTTAAAAGTTTGATGTTAGCAAAGTCACAATTTAGTGCAAGTAAAATTTAATACCAATTGTAAGATCAACTTTAATATGAGTTCTCTAGAAATCTATGTTCGTCTCCTTTTAGTTTTAGTGTTTCATGTTTAGAACATGCGTTTAATAGGCAAACCTCTGATGAATTTTTGTTATTGAATATACTTGTCATCTCACCATGATTTGGAGCATTTTATGGTAAACAGGATTCAACTTATTGAGTTTCTGATATCGGACTACTTACCGATGTGGTCAAAGGATGAAAACTTCAACAGCCGTAAGCATTGTTTTTCCTTACTGCAATAGTTGTCTGTTCTCTTCTTCTTCATTAGTTTCTCCTTTTTCAACCTCAATTTTCTTTAAATTAAGGGTAATTTTACAAAATGATGAATAATGTTTTTAGTCAATGAAGAATATATTTCAAATTTTTATGATTGATTTTAAAATAGGATTTTGAATATGTTATAATTACTTAAAAGTACTTATTTGATACTCCAAAATTAATTGTAGGATAGGAAATATGTTTTTTTTCTGTCAAGTATTGCAATTTATCTCAACGTGATGTTGATGCTTCCTTATCTAAAGATGTTCTTTTTTTACCGCGAGGACCCGCCCCGTGCGGGATGAGAGTGGGAGCAAAAAATCCCCGTGAACTAAACGAGGATGGAGAATATTATTCTCCGTTTTCATCCCTACTCCCACCTCGTTTGCCTCTTTTTATTTATTATTACAATAACTTAGATAATTTGATATGTTTGAATTCCTAGTGGTCATGAAAGGCCCGAAGACTATTAATGCCCTCCTAGAAAGAATGAGTTAAATCTTTGGTGGCCACCTACTTTGAAATTAATTTCCTACGTGTTTCCATGGCAGCCAAATGTTGTAGGTCAGACAGTCTGTCCTGTGAGATTAGTCGAAGTGCACGTAAGCTAGCTCGGACATTTACCGATATTAAAAAAAATATATGTTTGAACTGTTAAACATTTGAACTATATAATTAGATAATGTGATAGGTAATATTATTTTGTTTCTGTCTAGAGATTCAAGAATTTTTTCTTTAAATGAAGATTTTTCGTGGAAAATAAACCATTTAAATATAAATAGAAAGTTTTGGTATTGTAGTGGAATTTGGAAATGACACTTACTAAATTGCAGTGGACTTTGAAGAGTGGGTAATATCCATTCTACACGCAAAGAAAGCTTTAGAACTCTTGGAAAGCAGAAATGGGCTTTACGTACTATACATGGACCGTGTCACCGGTGAGTTGGCTAATCAAATAAGCAACATTCCGAGACTCCGTGACCTCAAGCCAGACATTCTAGACGACCTAATTCATTGATTTAAACTTAAAGCTACCCAATCCAGGTTTGTAAAACTGTTCTCCTCTAACTTTTTACTTCGCTACATGATTGGTTTGTTTTACCCTTCAATTTTGATGCTGATGACGTGAAAGTCCATACATATACAATACAAAAATTAATTCAGGATTAGTCTATAATCTATATTGACAACAGAAAATTTCAGGATAAAATGACTCAATAATATTCTTTAACTTTCATGATTTCTCCATTCATTGAACTAGGAACATTACCCATGCTAAATATAAATTCATCCAAGCCCCACCCTTACATGGTCTTAATAGCCCCTTGCCTACTAACTACTAATGATAATAAGATAGAAGACAACGACGGATCCAGAATATAAAATCAGGGGGCTTAATTCTTATATATAAAGATAATTTTGAACACATTGATATATAATATAGTAGGGATATTCTTTTAACCATAGTAGGATGGAAGAATCAAAACTTAATGTCTATAGCACAAATTCGTATTAAAATAATTCGGAACGCATACATATATATATATATAGAATGAGAATGGTTGAGGTGGATGGAAGTTGGCTAACATGGATATAAAAACAATCAAATAAAAAATAATATAATGAGATAGGAGGTTTGAGAAGACACATCCTAAGACAACCTCCAAGGAGGTAAAATTTTCAACTTTTAGGCAAACTCAAAACCTTAGAGATAGATATTTTCCAAACATTCCAAGCTTATACTATCCAGACGCTCAAGAGGTATAAAAGTCTAAAATGCATCAAAATCAAAACTTTTTAAATCAAAGATCTTTAGACTAGTGATATAGATGGAGAGAGATTAGAGGTTCAGAGGAATAAAGAAAAAAGGTTCCCACAAGCTTGGAAACAATAACATGAAGAGAGGATTAAACCTGAAACACACAAGCTGTTAATTATAAATTATACAAACCTTGTACACCATCAATCCACCATACAAGTTCAAAAGAAAGTACATATCTGTCATTAATCAGAACAGGTAAATTAAGAACTGTACAACTTAGAAAGAAAAACAACACTGTTCTTGGTTCTTATATGCAGTAATACATGTAGTATTAGGAGATCATAAACCCTGCATTTGTCAATTGCCTCCATCAAATTCGGAAAACATCTGTTTGGAATCTCTCGTCATACAACCTCCAATGGCCATACCTCTCCGTGTGAAAGACCGACCTCGGAATATAGAAATTCGGTTTCCTAATCTCCAAATTCTCCAGACTTGATGTAGCATTCACTATATCACGGCTTGTCAAGTTCACACACCCAAACAGGTCCAAGTACTTGAGGTTTGGACATCCTTCACAGATCAAACTGAGAGCTTTAGCCGATAGTTTAGAGAAACTGAGTTCAAGGTGCTCCAAGTTGGGCATGAATTTGGCAATAGCTGCAGCTTCTGAATCCGCATCTTGAGGGCAGGAATTTAGATAACTGTCAGGGACAATTCCCATGTGTTGGGAAGGATCTAGAGTATTAAAAAAGTTTCGTTTTAGAGTCTTGATATTTGGACAATGCTTGCCAATTAACGCCAAAGATATGTTGGAGATTTCGTGACAGTAGCTGACATCGACCTCCCGGAGCTTTTGGCAACCAAGAGCAATCTTAACCATTGATCTATCAGTAACATTGGAGCAGCACTTGATGGAAAGAACCTCAAGGTTTGGGCACCTAAAATATGAGTAAGTTGAAGGCCATCAATTTTAGCCAACCAGTAATTTGGTATCCTTTTTCTCTTTTTGATAATCCCTATTGTCCATACCACACATCTCAGCTAATCTGATGCTTGATTCTATAGCAATTGTTGTTCCAAAGCCCGAACTCATAACCTCAACGACTATTTATTTGACTTCAACAAGATGTGGTGGGGAAATCAAACCTCTGACATCTTGGTCAAAGACATATGCCTTAACCAATTGAGATATGCTCAGATTGGCACATCAACGACTATTTAGATTTATAAACGACTCTTTTTGGAACTGGAATGATCCATAGTGGGTCGACCAGTTAAAATTTTCAACCCCCATATAATTCAACACAATCAAATTCTGCTCGTCGATTAAAACAGCCAATAGCTACAATTTTGGATATCCAACTAACAAGAAAAGGATCAACGAAGAGAATAAAGAAAACAATGTGTCCAAAACAAGAAATCCTTTTCAGAATTATAAGGTATTCTTCTTAGTACATACCTAGCCAATTAGAATTTTACACATCCATCCCATCCCAAAGCCCATCTTGAATGTGATATTCAACAAAGTTTATTCTAAAAAAACTGCAGATTGATTGGTGAAAACAGATGCAAAGATCAAGTGATAGTGCTTCATTGACTTTAATCACAAAATAGTCCCTGCGAGGGGGTTCGGGATACCAACTTGAAATTGAAATTGAATGGACTGAGTTATTATAAACCTGTCTACGAACTCTGTCTACGGTTGACCCATCGACTATTATAATTCACAAATTATTATAACAATGACTATAATAACCCTATCAACGCCCCAAATTAGAAATACTTAAAAAAATTGTAATAATAGGATAGTCTGAAAAGGAACACCAAAAACATAGTAGGTAGTTTTATTAATTAGAAAATTATGTTTAGGAGACATTATTTTGATGTGTAGGGAAATCTTTTGCCCTAATTAAACAAACATCCTCATCCAAAGCTCCAATTTCCCAACAAAAACACAATTATAATAAAAAAAAAGAAAAAAAAAAAGTGAAGATTAATTACCCTTGAGCGACGAAATGGAGAGATGAATCGGAGCAGTGTCTGATTCGAATAAGGGAGAGAGATCCAAGGCTCCAAAGGACGACAGATCGGAGCATGGAATCGATCTTGGACTCGAACTGGGGCGACCACCAGGCCGGAGACTCGGTGGGGACCGAGTTGAACCTGGGTTCGAGGTCGAAGTGGGAGAAGAGAGATGAGTCGGTGGCGGCGCGGTGCCAGAGCTTGCAGACGAGCATGGGGCCGCGCCACCGCTGCTCGACGGTGAGCCGAGAGAGGATGCTGGTTAGGCACTCGTGCGTTATCTCCGCCCATGATGATTCCGATTCCGATTCCGACGACGGCTCTGTCATTTCTCTTCCCCTTTCGTGAGATGCGTGTTCTTTCTTCTTTGGCGCGGTTAATACAATAAATATATATATTGTTTATCTTTTTAATCTCTCAAATTTTAAATTAATTAATGGTCAGAAAGTTGGGCAGAATGCCGTGTTGAATACTCCGGCATTAAATAAATACTTTTTAAAAAAATTTAAAATAAATTACAGGTTTTAGTTTCTTTTTATAATAAAATATTCGAAATTATAATCTTCTATTTAATTTTAAATATTTATTCTGTTTTTTATTTAATTACAAGTTTACTTCTCTCAACTTTCTTCTATTTAGTCTCTTAAACTTATAATTTTGTATGTAACAAGTCTTTGGTATTCAACATTTTTAAAATTTACGAATATACGAATATACTAGACATACAATTTTATAAAAGATCGATCAAGTTTTTAAAATTTGTATACAATTTTGAGAATTTTTTAATTCTTCTCAAAATGAACTACTTCAAATGCTTATGTTACCAAGGGTTGTTAGCAATTTGGTTCGGTTCGGTATGTGGGTTGCAATTTGGTTTGGTTCGGTTTGTGGGTTGAATTGAAATCGAACCAACAATTATTTAAATAATAATTGAAAACCGAAACGTTAAAGTTTTATTATTGAACCGATGAACCAACAATTTTATCGGTTCGATTTGGCGATTAACCGTTTAGTGTACAACTAGCACGCGCAGAGTGGAGCTGAAATGAGCCACTGGGCCGTTGATGAAATGGGTCGACGAGCTGGATTACGAACGGATTAGAAAACATACATGTCAAAATTGGCATTACCTGGTCTCGAACCCTTACGCCAACGACTTCAAGCCATCAAAGTCAACTCATCTATCACTTTGGTATTGTAATCAAATCGCTTTTAATATATAAGCTTCATATTTTTCATTTTTGAAAATCAAAATCAATTTCAGCGGGTTTTTTTTTTTTTTTTTTTTTTTTCACCCCTAATGTTACCAAATACCTTATACCAAATACCTTAACAAAATTAATTAAAAATGTTCCATTAACTTTATGCTAGTGTACCGTTTTTACTTCTAGGTGGAGTAATTATTCTGTAAGCACCCTCCGAAGAAAACATGACTTAAAAGTGCTTCTCTTAAAAGCACTCTTAGAATTAAGATTCAAGTCAAACGTTATCAAAAAAATTGCAAAACGGAATAAACTTTAAAAATATATATATATAAAAAAAAATCGAAATTAATACACGGAAAAGAAAAAGAAAAGAAAAAAAATCCAGATGAACCTTAATTATCTGTTTGAGATCGTTGAAATCCCCATTAGAAAATAAAAACAAAATATTTCAAAGAAGTTCATCATCAATCTGGGCAAATGATTCGTAATTCTCATCTTTAATCTCTATTTCGCTGCCATTAGAAGCCGCCATTATTATTCCTCTCTACTCATCTTCTTTCTGGCTCGCCTTATTTATAATTTTTTTTTTAAAGTATTTAATTAATTGAGGGATTGAACTCATGACCACTTAGTCAAAGACACAACTTATGTCAATTGAGCTATGCTCGGTTTGACATTTCTACATTTTTTTTTCACTAAACTAAAACTGATTTCCAACAGGAATAGAAATTTTCATTTTAATATTTGTGTTAAATAGATTGAGAATAAGAATATATTTAAATTTTATAAGTGTTGCAATCAAAACTTTAGGGTGATTGATAAAATAAAAAATTCAGGGAGTCCATAGTTTATAGGTGGTTTGTGCAATTAATCTTTTTTATATAGTTTTCACGTAAAATAATCATTAATATTGATTTTGGTTATTGATGTATAAATTTCAGATTATGATTTTATTACCCAATTATTATCATGATGGGTAGATATTTGATTGAATGTAAGTCATCTTTATATGCTTTCATGTTTTAAAGGGACATCAATTGAATTAGATGTTAAGACAGTTTGGAATGATACAAATTGTAATACAAGCGTGCAATCAAGGATGAAAATATCGATATCCATGTTGATATCGGCATTTCAATTTTACGGATATATCCATGTATATATCGATAAAATATCGATATTCATGAATATTTCTGTAAATTATTTTTTAAAAAAAAATATATTTAAGTTATTTTACTTTCAATCTAAGCTATAGATCTAGTTCGTAATATCTAGATTCATATTAAATTTAATATATGATATTTTTGATGTTTTATGAGTATTTATAAAAGATATTGGATATATCCATTACCTTCTCTGATTTACGGATATATCGACATATCCACGGATATTTTCATCCTTGCGTGCAACTACATCAATTAACTTTTTGAGGTAAATATGATTATAATTCGTGACGTCACCATACCACTATGATGTGCACGTCATGATTATTGTACATCAGGTCGTAGATGTGGTAAATACGATCGTGATTAACGACGTCACCATAACACTATGCTTTGCACGTTGATTATTTTGCATCAGGTGATATAAATGTGGTAAATATGATCATGAATTCATGATTGGTGACGTCAATTTTGATAAATGACTATGCAATTTGGTATGATAAAATCACATATGTCGATGCTTATTACCCGTGACGGATTCAAGATTTTATGTCAGGGACAAATTCATATAAATTTTTAAAGACTTGTCTATTAGACATTTTAAAAGTCCAGAGACTTATTATACACAATTTTTTAAAAATTTAAGAATCTATTAAACACTTTTTAAAGTTTGGAAACCAAATAAACATAAATTTGAAAGAAAAGTTTGTGGACTAAACTTATAATTTAACCTAATCGATTATTAAATTGTAATAAACCAATGTCTATTATATTAATATGATGAATACAAAAATACGAATTTTTATATACATAATTATATATATATAATTGAATTGTCCATCAAAGTTTAAACAAAAAAAAAAAAAAAAAAAAAAAACATCAAAATATTTTTTTACCATAAAAAGTCTAAACTATTTACTTTGAAAAATAAACTTCTGTAATGTCTTTAATTAAATATATTTTTTGTCAAAAAAATTAGGATTAAGCTTGAGACATTCAAGACTTGTTTGGAATAATAACTTGTGACAAAAAAACAATTTTTTCTATAACTACCTTTTGAAAAAATAATAATTTAAAGTGGGATTAGCTTCTCCAATGATTTTGGAGGATCAAAAGTATTTTTTTTTTAAATATCTTCAATGATTTTATCCTACTACAACATTTTTGTCATTTTCAGATTCCTGCTACTGTTTTATTTCTTTTATTTTTTTTCTTTTAACAAGAAAAACTCATGTACTACTATTTTTCTTAAAACTAGATTATTACTAAAATTCAATTAAAATATTTACACCAAACTAAGAGGTCAGGGTTCCATACCTCAACTCCGTTGTCAAAAAAAAAAAAAGTCTAGCTCACGTAATTAAATTAACATGTACTCTTATATATATATATAAGATTCAATTAAAATCGAACCCTTGAATTTCAAATAAATAAAAATCAGCTGCTAAACTGACATAGTTCAATTGACATAAGGTTATATCTTTGATTAAGAGGTCATAGTTCAAAAATATATTTGTCGAAGATTGAACCTGAGATCTATTGATCACTATGTCATATATCATGTCAGTCGACGGAATCTCGAGAACTAAAAAAGCAAAAAAAAAAAAAAAAAAAAAAAACTGACAGCTTCGACCATTTCAATATCCACACAAAACCAAACGGCATTGCCGACACTTGATGGGTTCGAATTTATTTGAATTTTCATAGCAAAATCCACATTCTTCAAAAGTTTTAATTTCTAATTTCTTAAACAAACATCCAAATCAATCAAAACAAGAAGAAAGAGTTTCACAAAATCGACGTAAATCAAAAATCTTATTCGAAAAACTTAAAACAGAGTGGAAGAAAGAAGAGATTCAAATTGGTTTGCTACACCTCCGTCACCGGCGAATAGAGCGGACGCCTGTACTCGTCGAAGAATCGGTCTCGATCTACAAAGACGATGGCGTAGAGAGCGTAGATGATCCCCGGAATGTAACCGAGTAGAGTCAAAATCAAACAGAGACAAAACTCCACCTGCAACAATAATATCAAATTAGACCTAAACGTAATTCCGATCGCCGCCGCGAGAGCTGATTTAGGTCACTGGAAGTTGAGATTTGGGGGAAATTACAGAAGAATTGAGATTACCGTGCAACAGCCGAATTTTAGGCAAACTCCGAGAGGAGGAATGAGGATGGCGATGAGAATCTCGCAGCAGATCTCACATCCGTTCGCCATTTTCGTTCGATCTTGAGAGAGAATTGTGGAAGAAAGTAATTTGATTTTGATGTGTGAGGAGTTTGTTGTTGATTTTATCACAGATTCAGTGATTCACCATCCAATAGTCTTCTACCACTTGCTTTGTTATTTATTTATTTTTTTTTAATCATTTTATGCCTTCCACGTTTTTTTTTTTCCTTCATTATTATTATTATTTTTTATTTATTTATTAGTACTAACATAATGTACTACCTACCAATAATTAAGATGTCACAAGTATTCGACTTGATGGAGCGCATGTAGCGCAGCGGAAACGAGTCAGATCATTGACACTCTAATTTCATCAATTTAGCTAAACTACTCAAAACTTTGAAATAAAAGAAATTAGAACACTTACCTCTTGTAGTTCTAAAAACTTCTATTCTGATGCTCGAATCTTTTCACGAACACTTCGAACCTTCTCTCGAACACTTCGAGGACCACCTCCGGTAGTCCCGCTATCCTCGGGCCGAGCAACGAAGTTGTGAGACTCTTTTATGAAAGAAAAAGTTTGGAAGATGAAGATGAGAAGTTGAAAGAGATGAGATTTGGTGAGAAATATCTAACACTTAGGGGCTGTTTGGCCCCCCGAGTTGGGTAGGGTGGGGTGGGCTTAAATAGCCCACCCCATGTTTGGAGCCCCAACTATATAAGTTGGGGTTGGGGGTTATTATAACCCCCGGTTTGCTACCGTGTTTACTGTAGCAGTTCTACAGTAACACTGTTAACACTGTTGCTACAGTTTTTTTTTTTTTTTTTTTTTTTTTTTTTTTTTTTTTGGGTTTTCTTCTCTCTCTTTTGTTTTTTTCGAGTTTTCTTCTCTCTTTTTTTTTTTCTATTTTTTTCACTCAATTTACCGATTTTTTCTCTCTCTTTGTCTTCCTCACCTCACGATTTTTTATCTTCCATTTCATCACAAATTTCTCTCTTCACCGAACCTTTGTGATTTCCTAAATAATATTTATTTTTTTAACTTTAAAAAAATTAATATGTAATATACATTTAACTATACAAATATAACAAAATGTTGTAGAAAAAAAATAAACTAACATAAACACATATTTCAAACTTCATGTTAAAGAAAATTGTATTATTTCTCTCTCCACCGAGCCTCTTGTTGTCGATTATTTGTGATTTCCTAAATAATATTTATTTTTTTAATTTTTAAAAAATTAATATGTAATATACATTTAACTATATAAATACAACAAAAAGTTGTAGAAAAAAAATAAACTAACATAAACACATATTTCAAACTTCATGTTAAAGAAAACTCCATTTTAAACTCACACTATACAACTCTGCACCCCAAACACAGACTTACTAAACCCAGACTATACAACTCTGCACCCCAAACACAGACTATTATAACCCACAGATTATTATAACCCACCAACTATAATAACCCACCCTGCGCCCCAAACGCCCCCTTAGGGATGTATCTATTTAGTTCTTAAACGTTTTAATTGGTAATTGATCTATTAAATATAAGAGCAAAACTTGCTTGCATGCCCGACTGCCCAGCCATGTGCCACATTGTGATTGGCTAAATGTTTATATTTTATTTTAAGTAAAACTTGCTTGCATGCGGGGCTACAACCATAGTCGCCCAGCCATGTGACACATTGTGATTGGCTAAATGTTTATACGTTTTTAATAAAAAAAAAAATCTAACATGGTTATTTACTTTACTTTACTTCAATTTTTTTGATCCACTTTCTCTCTCCTCTCACCTCCTCCTTCCTCCTTTGAAGGTCCTCCCCCTCCCGACCTTCAACCCCCTCGTAACATGGAAATCGATTTTCATCTTTCTTCTCCTTCATTTCTCCCACTAATCTATGTAATTAAATTTAAAAAATAAAACAGGAAAATCTGTTTTTTTTTACTCCCTAAAAAAGCCTTAAATTTGTATCAACTCACATTGTCTTCTTCTCCTCTAATCCAAAATTGTACAGCTTCCATTACAATTCACACACATCACAAATCTCAAGCCGTCAGGATCCCAATCGAACAAAACCTCTCATTTTTCCCCTCCTCCAATTTCAAAACCGTCGTCGCCACTCCGATCCGCCTCCCCTTCACAAAAACCGTTGAAACTTTCACCTCTTTTAACCTTTAACATCCTCGGTTTTTGTCTGAAATCGAGAAACATTTAACGTCTTCATCCTGTCGAACAGAAAGTGGATCTTTTTTTTAATCAATTGAGGTTGGAGCTCGATTTCCATCATCGGAGGAGGAGGGGTTGAAGGACCAGAGAGAAAAGGGAAGGACATTTGAGGGAGGAAGGAGAGAATGTGAGAGGAGAGAGAGAAAATGGGCAAAAAAAAAATCGTGATAACGACATTAGAAAATTATGGAGGATATTTTTAAAAAAAATGATATAAATATTTATCCACCCACTACCACATGGCTGTGAAAGATATGATTTTAGCGAACCTGCAACCAAGTTTTACTCTAAATATAAAATTGAATTTGATGTCTAATAAAACCCTAAAATTTCAATTTTTATGCTTAGTATATTCATAAATTAAAAACAAATGACCTATTAAATACAAAGTTGAAAACTTTAGAGATCTACTGAAACACATAATTACAAAATTAAGGATCTATTATATACTTTTTAAAATTCACAACATATAATTCGAAAGTTTAAAAAACTATTAAACATTTTTTAAAGGTCAATGATCAAGGATACAAAATTGAAAGTTGAGATAACCCCTTAAAATTTCAGGACAAAAAATGGACACCATCTAAAAAAAAATATAAAGTCTTAAACTTGTAATTTAATCCAGTAAAAATCAAAAGTTTAAGAAAAAAACAAAATCTTCTCCATGTGCTACAAAAAATGAAGAAAAAAGAAAGTAATAATAAAAAAAAAAAAAGGCAATGAAAAGTAAAGTTATACATTGCCCTTTGTACCCACAGCATACATATAGATAGAGATGCTATAAAGAGTGCCCATAACAGTCTTCAAACATAAAACAAACCAAAAAGGCAATGGGAAAGTAAAAGGCCAATTACAAAAGATACCATAAAAACATCCTACTAACAGACATTCATACAATATATAATCTTCAGAAGTTCATTCATTACTCAGTTTACTTGTAATTTTTCTTCCACAATACTCCTATCTTCTTCAATACATTTCCATTCTTCTTTTTCGGCGACTCGTCGTCGAGACTTCCGAGTACGGCGAGCCTAGAGGATAATTGTTCTCCAACGAAACTATCCTATCAACAAACTTCCCATTGTTCCCAGTTGAAAGTATTTTAGTTGCAGCCTCAGCTGCTTACCCTAGCCTCCTTTATATAGAGTTACAAAAGAACGAGAGAGCTAATGAGACACAATAATACTTTACAGACAACGTGTTGTCATTCTAGTGGAGGAGAAATAACAAAAGAATTTTCCTCCAGTTGATCTGCTTTATCATATTCTAAATCGTCTCCTTGATTTTTCTTGTCAGGCCCGATGCAAAAGATGACATCAAATATACTGAAAAGTTGTGAAATGTGTATTATTATAAATAAAGGACAAAAACACATGAAAAATTATAAACAAAGAGAGATCATATCATAAAAGTTACAAATACAAATGTTTATGGAAAAAAACTCACATGTGTAGAATATCAGACAGCCACTCCAATAAAATTAATTTCATTTGTGTTGTTTATAAGCCAATTGAAAATCTTGTTTATGATCATTATTAAAAATAAAAATAAACTCCCTCTTGTATTGTTATGGTTGGGCTGCAAAATTAAAACTTTGTTTTAACCCATTTTACTCATTGAAGGCCTATCAAATAACAAAAATAATATTTTTATACATATCACGACATTCAAATTTTGGGTTATTTTTTTTTTTAACATATATAGGAAGAAAGTTCAAACTTGAGACTTCTTACTCATAGTTCATACATTATGTCGTTGAACTATGATTTTACTAACGTGTCACACTTTGTTTATTACATTAAATCGAACTTGCCACCTTTAGTTAACAAGAGAGACTAAAATTGAAAAGAAAGTTGGCAAAGAAAAAAAAGGAAAAGTCACATTCCAAATAATATTGTTTTTGAAATTTTAAATGATAAATAAATCATGATGTCAAACTTTAAAGACTAAAAATAATTTGACACAAGATATATATGTAAATGTTAGTGTTCGAGAGAGACTACCAATCAAAATTAGAATATGTACCATGTACTTGAGTATTGATTGGTTCCATGTCGAGATTTTGAACAAAGAACTCGATTTGTGAGTTGATAGTGGCCTTGCAAAATAAATAAAAAAAATGTTCAAGATAAACATTAAAGAAGAAGAAGAAAAAATCATTATCAATATTATAAACTACAAAATCAACTTTAGGTCGACATTTATGCAAATATTAATTTTTAGGGTTTAGTCACTACAATTTTTTAATCATTAATGTAAGGTTAAAGTAAAAACATTCACTATCAATCAAAATTAGAATCATACCATATATTAGTATTGGTTGGTTCCATGTTGAGACTTTGATCAAAGTATTCTATTTGAGATGTTGAGCTGCAAACAAAAATTAAAATTGAGTTAGTGATTACAATTTTTGTAATCATCGATGTATAGTTAAAATATAAACGCATTTACAGATATTCAAAATTAGAATCATACCATGTACTAGTATTAGCTAAAATTCTAGATTGTCCAGGCTTCGATCAAAGAGCTTAATTTGTGTCATTATGCTACAAAAATCAAAATCTTGATTAAGATAATTATAAAAGAAGGAGCGCAAAAAAGGTACAATACACGTTTGGTCGATGAAGTTTGGAGTTAGTATTTATTTACGATTCTTAAAGTTTTAAAATGACACTTTTAGTCTCGAAGTTATATCTCAACAGATTGATAACTACATGAATGCTTACGAGTTACGAGTCATTTTTTAAAATCACATAGGATGAGTGAATATTATTACTTAATAGGTTAAATATTAAAATAGTTAAAAAGGTAAAAAAGAAAATTACTTTTCATCTTCGTTCGTTTTTTACTTTTGTACCGCAAACAATCACTTGTATCCTCTGCCCGGCTGAGTTGTTTTGTTAGCACGAAGGAACAAATAGATTCAAAGGAAAAAAATGAAAAAAAAAATCAAAAGAAAAAGATTTCTTTTTATTATTATTATTATTATTATTTTTTACTTTTAACTATTTTAATAATATTTTTAATTCATCATTTGGGACTAGAAGCGGTGACTATACACATAACCCTAACCCTAACCCTAGAAGAAAAAAACTGTATTTTGCCAAAAAAAAAAAAAAAAAAAAAAAAAAAAAAAATTGGACTCTTACCTATTGTTAGCAGATTCCTCATTATTATAATTTTGATCCAAGAATTCCAATTGTGTCGTCGAGCTGCAAAATTAAAAATTTGTTTAAGATAATTATTGAAAAATAATAATACAGAAACATTCATCAGGAATAATAATCAAAACAAAAGTAAAAATTTACCAAGTTGGAGGCAGCAAATCTTCCAGCAATGGAAAGTCATCAATGCAACTCAAATCTATTTGGTTCCATGGCTCGAAAATATCTTCGTTACGAAATCGTTTGTTCTCCACCGTTTCTTCTTGATTTTTACTTTCAATAACTTGATCATCTTTTTGCGTTTGTGTTGTTAGGACGACTACTTCTTCTCTTTTTCTCTTTTTCAAAATATTTTTTCGAATCTTACAAACTACGTAAGAATCATGTACCACCCCTTTCGGTACGATATCAGGAGCAAGCGTGTACTCAAACATGGTCCACGAACAATCATCGCTATAACTTCGACTTTACGATTCTCGTAGTGAAAACGCTTCGAAGTACTAATTAAAGTATTACCGTAATTAGAAGAAGAAAATATTTTAACGGCGCTATTTTCTCCGCTCCAGGTGCCGCCATTGGAGCCAACTTTTCTGATGATACGAGATTTCTTCTTCTTCAGATTGGTGAAAAAATGAAGGTCTTGACCATCGGTCCCTCCGAGTTGTTGCCATATCGCAGAAGGCTCGTGGCTATAAAGATCGATCACGGGCGGCAAATATGGAGGAGTAAATTCTTGAACGATCTTATTGTAAAGATAGAAAGCGAGGAGTTCTTCATCGGAAGGACAAAAAACGAAACCAAGCGAAAACAAGTTCACTACTGCATACGTCATGATGTTTTAGAATCTAAAACTGCAAAATAAATCTCAAGAAAGCAAACGCAATCCAATGAAAGTTGGTAAAATATATAGCAAAGAAAATGGCGGGGAAGTGGGATTTTTTTTTTCTCTTCTTTTTGAAAATGGCGGAAGTGGAATTTTTTTCTTTTTGAAATGGCGGAAGTGGGAAATTAGTAAAAATAACATGAATCTTATCGTTAAATATTAATTATTATTTAACTATTGAACATTTTTTCTACAAATAAAAAAAAATAAAAATAAAAAAAATAATGTAGAAGTGTTAATTTAGAGTAAAATAATTAAAAATATAATATATTTTTTTAAATATTTGCAAATATGATCATTTTTATCATAATAGTCTATTCACCTCTGTTTTTTTAATAAAATGTTGTGAGTGTTATAGTTCATAGTCATTTTATCAATGAATTTTAGTGATAGTCATTGATTTGTGTTATATTTACAAAATGTTTTATATTTTGTTATATTTGTTATTATTTTGGGTATGATTGTTATTTATGCGACCAGAGCAAAAAAAAAATTCATACTCCACCTTGTTGCTCTAAGATTGAAAAATGAGGGAAATTATTTTGTTTTGATTCAAGTTTAGTCTTTAAACATTTAGGGTTGTATCTATTTAGTTCTTAAACGTTTTAATTGGTAATTGATCTATTAAATATAAGAGCAAAACTTGCTCGCATGCCCGACTGCCCAGCATGTGCCACATTGTGATTGGTTAAATGTTTATATTTTTTTTAAGTAAAACTTGCTTGCATGCTGGACTACAACCATAGTCGCCCATCCATGTGACACATTGTGATTGGCTAAATATTTATATGTTTTTTATAAAAAAAAAAAATCTAACATGGTTATTTACTTTAGTTTACTTCAATTTTTTTGTTCCACTTTCTCTCTCCTCTCACCTCGTAACATGGAAATCGATTTTCATCTTCCTTCTCCTTCATTTCTCCCACTAATCTATGTAATTAAATTTAAAAAATAAAACAGGAAAATCTGTTTTTTTTACTCCCTAAAAAAACCTTAAATTTGTATCAACCCACATTGTCTTCTTCTCCTCTAATCCAAAATTGTACAACTTCCATTACAATTCACACACATCACAAATCTCACGTCTTCAGGATCCCAATCGAACAAAACCTCTCATTTTTTCCCTCCTCCAATTTCAAAACCGTCGTCGCCACTCCGATCCGCCTTTCCTTCACAAAAACCGTTGAAACTTTCACCTTTTTTAACCTTTAACATCCTCGGTTTTTGTCTGAAATCGAGAAACATTTAACGTCTTCATCCTGTCGAAGAGAAAGTGGATCTTTTTTTTAATCAATTGAGGTTGGAGCTCGATTTCCATCATCGGAGGAGGAGGGGTTGAAGGACCAAAGAGAAAAGGGAAGGACATTTGAGGGAGGAAGGAGAATGTGAGAGGAGAGAGAGAAAATGGGCAAAAAAATCGTGATAACGACATTAGAAAATTATGGAGGATATTTTTTTAAAAAATGACACCCACTACCACATGAAAGTGAAAGATATGATTTTAGCCGAACCTGCAACCAAGTTTTACTCTAAATATAAAATTGAATTTGATGTCTAATAAAACCCTAAAATTTCAATTTTTATGCTTAGTATATTCATAAATTAAAAACAAATGACCTATTAAATACAAAGTTGAAAACTTTAGAGATCTACTGAAACACATAATTACAAAATTAAGGATCTATTATATACTTTTTAAAATTCACAACATATAATTCGAAAGTTTAAAAAATTATTAAACATTTTTTTAAAGTTCATGACCAAGAATACAAAATTGAAAGTTGAGATAACCTCTTAAAATTTCAGGACCAAAAATGGACACCATCTAAAAATATTAAACTTGTAATTTAATCCATTAAAAATCAAAAGTTTAAGAAAAAAACAAAATCTTCTCCATGTGCTCCAAAAAATGAAGAAAAAAGAAAGTAAAAAAAAAAAAAAAAAATGAATGAAAAGTATAGTTATACATTGCCCTTTGTACCCACAGCATACATATAGATAGAGATGCTATAAAGAGTGCCCATAACAGTCTTCAAAGTTCAAACATAAAACAAACCAAAAAGGCAATGGGAAAGTAAAAGGCCAATTACAAAAGATACCATAAAAACATCCTACTAACAGACATTCATACAAGTGTTCATTCATTACTGATCAGTTTACTTCTGGTTTTTCTTTCACAATACTCCTATCTTCTTCAATACATTTTCATTCTTCTTCTTCGGCGACTCGTCGTCGAGATCTTCCGAGTACGGCGAGCCTAGAGGATAATTGTTCTCCAACGAAACTATCCTATCAACAAACTTCCCATTGTTCCCAGTTGAAAGTATTGCAGCTGCAGCCTCAGCTGCTTACCCTAGCCTCCTTTATATAGAGTTACAAAAGAATGAGAGAGCTAATGAGACAAAATAATACTTTACAGACAACGTATTGTCATTCTAGTGGAGGAGAAATAACAGAAGAATTTTCCTCCGGCTGATCTGCTTTATCATATTCCAAATCGTCTCCTTGATTTTCCTTATCAGACTCGATGCAAAAGATGACATCAAGTATACTGAAAAGTTATGAAATGTGTATTATTATAAATAAAGGACAAAAACACATGAAAAATTATAAACAAAGAGAGATCATATCATAAAAGTTACAAATACAAATGTTTATGGAAAAAAACTCACATTTGTAGAATATATATCAGACACCCACTCCAATAAAATTGCAAAATTAAAACTTTGTTTTAACCCATTTTACTCATTGAAGGCCTATCAAATAACAAAAATAATATTTTTATACATATCACGACATTCAAATTTTGGGTTATTTTTTTTTTTAACATATATAGGAAGAAAGTTCAAACTTGAGACTTCTTACTCATAGTTCATACATTATGTCGTTGAACTATGATTTTACTAACGTGTCACACTTTGTTTATTACATTAAATCGAACTTGCCACCTTTAGTTAACAAGAGAGACTAAAATTGAAAAGAAAGTTGGCAAAGAAAAAAAAAGAAAAGTCACATTCCAAATAATATTGTTTTTGAAATTTTAAATGATAAATAAATCATGATGTCAAACTTCAAAGACTAAAAATATAATTTGACACGAGATATTTATGTAATGTTAGTGTTCAGGAGAAACTACCGATCAAAACTACCAATCAAAATTAAAATCGTGTACCATGTATTAGAGTATTGATTGGTTCCTTCTTCGAGATTTTGATTATAGAACTTCATTTGTGAATTGTGATGGTGGCCTGCAAAATTAAAAAAAAAATGTTTAAAATAAACATTGAAGAAGAAGAAAAATATCATTATAGATATTATAAAGTACAAGTCAACTTTAGGTCAAGACCATTTATGCAAATATTAATTTTTAGGGTTTAGTGACTACAATTTTTTAATCATTCATGTAAGGTTAAAAGTAAAAACATTCACTATCAATCAAAATTAGAATCATACCATATATTAGTATTGGTTGGTTCCATGTTGACATTTTGATCAAAGAACTCTATTTGAGATGTAGAGCTGCAAAAATTAAAATTTTGTTTAAGATAAATCTTAAAGAGAAAAAAAAATCATTATCAAAATAAAGTACAAATCAACTTAGGTCGATAACTATTCATGCAAATATTAAATTTTGAGGGAGTTAGTGACTACAATTTTTGTAATCATCGATGTATAGTTAAAATATAAATGCATTCACAGACATTCAAAATTAGAATCATACCATGGTACTAGTATTAGCTAAAACTCTAGATTGTCGAGGCTTCGATCAAAGAGCTCCATTTGTGTCATTAGGCTACAAAATCAAAATTTTGTTTAAGATAATTATAAAAGAAAGAGAGCAAAAAAGGTACAATACACGTTTGGTCGATGAAGTTTGGAGTTAGTATCTATTTACGGTTCTTAAAGTTTTAAAATGACACTTTTAGTCTCGAAGCTATATCCGACTCAACAGATCGATAACTACATGATGCTTACGAATTAGTCATTTTTTAAAATCACATAGGATGAGTGAATATTATTACTTAATAGGTTAAATATTAAAATAGTTAAAAAGTAAAAAAGAAAATTACTTTTCATCTTCGTTCGTTTTTTACTTTTGTACCGCAAACAATCACTCGTATCCTCTGCCCGGCTGAGTTGTTTTGTTAGCACGAAGGAACAAATAGATTCAAAGGAAAAAAAAATAAGAAAAAAAAAATCAAAGGAAAAAGATTTCTTTTTATTATTATTATTATTATTTTTACTTATAACTATTTTAATAATATATTAATTCATCATTTGGGACTAGGAGAAGAAAACGCTTCGAAGTACCAACGAAACTATCCTATCAACAAACTTCCCATTGTTCCCAGTTGAAAGTATTGCAGCTGCAGTCTCAACTGCTTACCCTAGCCTCCTTTATATAGAGTTACAAAAGAATGAGAGAGCTAATGAGACAAAATAATACTTTACAGACAACGTGTTGTCATTCTAGTGGAGGATAAATAACAGAAGAATTTTCCTCCAGCTGATCTGCTTTATCATATTCCAAATCGTCTCCTTGATTTTCCTTATCAGACTCGATGCAAAAGATGACATCAAATATACTGAAAAGTTATGAAATGTGTATTATTATAAATAAAGGACAAAAACACATGAAAAATTATAAACAAAGAGAGATCATATCATAAAAATTACAAATACGAATGTTTATGGGAGAAAAAACTCACATGTGAAGAATATTATAGACAGTCACTCCAATAAAATTAATTTCATTTGTGTTGTTTATAAGCCAATTGAAAATCTTGTTTATGATCATTATTAAAAATAAAAATAAACTCCCTCTTGTATTGTTATGGTTGGGCTGCAAAATTAAAACTTTGTTTTAACCCATTTTACTCATTGAAGGCCTATCAAATAACAAAAATAATATTTTTATACATATCACGACATTCAAATTTTGGGTTATTTTTTTTTTTAACATATATAGGAAGAAAGTTCAAACTTGAGACTTCTTACTCATAGTTCATACATTATGTCGTTGAACTATGATTTTACTAACGTGTCACACTTTGTTTATTACATTAAATCGAACTTGCCACTTAACAAGAGAGACTAAAATTGAAAAGAAAGTTGGCAAAGAAAAAAAAGGAAAAGTCACATTCCAAATAATATTGTTTTTGAAATTTTAAATGATAAATAAATCATGATGTCAAACTTTAAAGACTAAAAATATAATTTGACACAAGATATATATGTAAATGTTAGTGTTCGAGAGAGACTACCAATCAAAATTAGAATATGTACCATGTACTTGAGTATTGATTGGTTCCATGTCGAGATTTTGAACAAAGAACTCGATTTGTGAGTTGATAGTGGCCTGCAAAGTAAATAAAAAAATGTTCAAGATAAACATTAAAGAAGAAGAAGAAAAAATCATTATCAATATTATAAACTACAAAATCAACTTTAGGTCGACATTTATGCAAATATTAATTTTTAGGGTTTAGTCACTACAATTTTTTAATCATTAATGTAAGGTTAAAGTAAAAACATTCACTATCAATCAAAATTAGAATCATACCATATATTAGTATTGGTTGGTTCCATGTTGAGACTTTGATCAAAGTATTCTATTTGAGATGTTGAGCTGCAAACAAAAATTAAAATTGAGTTAGTGATTACAATTTTTGTAATCATCGATGTATAGTTAAAATATAAACGCATTCACAGATATTCAAAATTAGAATCATACCATGTACTAGTATTAGCTAAAATTCTAGATTGTCCAGGCTTCGATCAAAGAGCTTCATTTGTGTCATTATGCTACAAAAATCAAAATCTTGATTAAGATAATTATAAAAGGAGCGCAAAAAAGGTACAATACACGTTTGGTCGATGAAGTTTGGAGTTAGTATTTATTTACGATTCTTAAAGTTTTAAAATGACACTTTTAGTCTCGAAGTTATATCCGACTCAACAGATTGATAACTACATGAATGCTTACGAGTTACGAGTCATTTTTTAAAATCACATAGGATGAGTGAATATTATTACTTAATAGGTTAAATATTAAAATAGTTAAAAAGGTAAAAAAGAAAATTACTTTTCATCTTCGTTCGTTTTTTACTTTTGTACCGCAAACAATCACTTGTATCCTCTGCCCGGCTGAGTTGTTTTGTTAGCACGAAGGAACAAATAGATTCAAAGGAAAAAAATGAAAAAAAAATCAAAGGAAAAAGATTTCTTTTTATTATTATTATTATTATTATTTTTTACTTTTAACTATTTTAATAATATTTTTAATTCATCATTTGGGACTAGAAGCGGTGACTATACACATAACCCTAACCCTAACCCTAGAAGAAAAAAACTGTATTTTGCCAAAAAAAAAAAAAAAAAAAAAAAAAAAAAAAAATTGGACTCTTACCTATTGTTAGCAGATTCCCCATTATTATAATTTTGATCCAAGAATTCCAATTGTGTCGTCGAGCTGCAAAATTAAAAATTTGTTTATGATAATTATTGAAAAATAATAATACACAAACATTCATCAGGAATAATAATCAAAACAAAAGTAAAAATTTATCAAGTTGGAGGCAGCAAATCTTCCAGCAATGGAAAGTCATCAATGCAACTCAAATCTATTTGGTTCCATGGCTCGAAAATATCTTCGTTACGAAATCGTTTGTTCTCCACCGTTTCTTCTTGATTTTTACTTTCAATAACTTGATCATCTTTTTGCGTTTGTGTTGTTAGGACGACTACTTCTTCTCTTTTTCTCTTTTTCAAAATATTTTTTCGAATCTTACAAACTACGTAAGAATCATGTACCACCCCCTTCGGTACGATATCAGGAGCAAGCGTGTACTCAAACATGGTCCACGAACAATCATCGCTATAACTTCGACTTTACGATTCTCGTAGTGAAAACGCTTCGAAGTACTAATTAAAGTATTACCGTAATTAGAAGAAGAAAATATTTTAACGGCGCTATTTTCTCCGCTCCAGGTGCCGCCATTGGAGCCAACTTTTCTGATGATACGAGATTTCTTCTTCTTCAGATTGGTGAAAAAATGAAGGTCTTGACCATCGGTCCCTCCGAGTTGTTGCCATATCGCAGAAGGCTCGTGGCTATAAAGATCAATCACGGGCGGCAAATATGGAGGAGTAAATTCTTGAACGATCTTATTGTAAAGATAGAAAGCGAGGAGTTCTTCATCGGAAGGACAAAAAACGAAACCAAGCGAAAACAAGTTCACTACTGCATACGTCATGATGTTTTAGAATCTAAAACTGCAAAATAAATCTCAAGAAAGCAAACGCAATCCAATGAAAGTTGGTAAAATATATAGCAAAGAAAATGGCGGGGAAGTGGGATTTTTTTTTTCTCTTCTTTTTGAAAATGGCGGAAGTGGAATTTTTTTCTTTTTGAAATGGCGCAAGTGGGA
The DNA here is from genome assembly GCA_028017165.1 of Herpetospermum pedunculosum. NCBI lineage: Eukaryota > Viridiplantae > Streptophyta > Magnoliopsida > Cucurbitales > Cucurbitaceae > Herpetospermum > Herpetospermum pedunculosum. Next base: position 61,627,050 of record CM051529.1, read on the forward strand.
AATTAGTAAAAATAACATGAATCTTATCGTTAAATATTAATTATTATTTAACTATTGAACATTTTTTCTACAAATAAAAAAAAATAAAAATAAAAAAAATAATGTAGAAGTGTTAATTTAGAGTAAAATAATTAAAAATATAATATATTTTTTTAAATATTTGCAAATATGATCATTTTTATCATAATAGTCTATTCACCTCTGTTTTTTTAATAAAATTTTGTGAGTGTTATAGTTCATAGTCATTTTATCAATGAATATTAGTGATAGTCATTGATTTGTGTTATATTTACAAAATGTTTTATATTTTGTTATATTTGTTATTATTTTGGGTATGATTGTTATTTATGCGACCAGAGCAAAAAAAAAATTCATACTCCACCTTGTTGCTCTAAGATTGAAAAATGAGGGAAATTATTTTGTTTTGATTCAAGTTTAGTCTTTAAACATTTAGGGTTGTATCTATTTAGTTCTTAAACGTTTTAATTGGTAATTGATCTATTAAATATAAGAGCAAAACTTGCTCGCATGCCCGACTGCCCAGCATGTGCCACATTGTGATTGGTTAAATGTTTATATTTTTTTTAAGTAAAACTTGCTTGCATGCTGGACTACAACCATAGTCGCCCATCCATGTGACACATTGTGATTGGCTAAATGTTTATATGTTTTTTATAAAAAAAAAAAATCTAACATGGTTATTTACTTTAGTTTACTTCAATTTTTTTGTTCCACTTTCTCTCTCCTCTCACCTCGTAACATGGAAATCGATTTTCATCTTCCTTCTCCTTCATTTCTCCCACTAATCTATGTAATTAAATTTAAAAAATAAAACAGGAAAATCTGTTTTTTTTACTCCCTAAAAAAACCTTAAATTTGTATCAACCCACATTGTCTTCTTCTCCTCTAATCCAAAATTGTACAACTTCCATTACAATTCACACACATCACAAATCTCACGTCTTCAGGATCCCAATCGAACAAAACCTCTCATTTTTTCCCTCCTCCAATTTCAAAACCGTCGTCGCCACTCCGATCCGCCTTCCCTTCACAAAAACCGTTGAAACTTTCACCTTTTTTAACCTTTAACATCCTCGGTTTTTGTCTGAAATCGAGAAACATTTAACGTCTTCATCCTGTCGAAGAGAAAGTGGATCTTTTTTTTAATCAATTGAGGTTGGAGCTCGATTTCCATCATCGGAGGAGGAGGGGTTGAAGGACCAAAGAGAAAAGGGAAGGACATTTGAGGGAGGAAGGAGAATGTGAGAGGAGAGAGAGAAAATGGGCAAAAAAATCGTGATAACGACATTAGAAAATTATGGAGGATATTTTTTTAAAAAATGACACCCACTACCACATGGCTGTGAAAGATATGATTTTAGCCGAACCTGCAACCAAGTTTTACTCTAAATATAAAATTGAATTTGATGTCTAATAAAACCCTAAAATTTTAATTTTTATGCTTAGTAGATTCATAAATTAAAAACAAATGACCTATTAAATACAAAGTTGAAAACTTTAAAGATCTACTGAACACATAATTACAAAATTAAGGATCTATTATATACTTTTTAAAATTCACAACATATAATTCGAAAGTTTAAAAAATTATTAAACATTTTTTTAAAGTTCATGACCAAGAATACAAAATTGAAAGTTGAGATAACCTCTTAAAATTTCAGGACCAAAAATGGACACCATCTAAAAATATTAAACTTGTAATTTAATCCATTAAAAATCAAAAGTTTAAGAAAAAAACAAAATCTTCTCCATGTGCTCCAAAAAATGAAGAAAAAAGAAAGTAAAAAAAAAAAAAAAAAAATGAATGAAAAGTATAGTTATACATTGCCCTTTGTACCCACAGCATACATATAGATAAAGATGCTATAAAGAGTGCCCATAACAGTCTTCAAAGTTCAAACATAAAACAAACCAAAAAGGCAATGGGAAAGTAAAAGGCCAATTACAAAAGATACCATAAAAACATCCTACTAACAGACATTCATACAAGTGTTCATTCATTACTGATCAGTTTACTTCTGGTTTTTCTTTCACAATACTCCTATCTTCTTCAATACATTTTCATTCTTCTTCTTCGGCGACTCGTCGTCGAGATCTTCCGAGTACGGCGAGCCTAGAGGATAATTGTTCTCCAACGAAACTATCCTATCAACAAACTTCCCATTGTTCCCAGTTGAAAGTATTGCAGCTGCAGCCTCAGCTGCTTACCCTAGCCTCCTTTATATAGAGTTACAAAAGAATGAGAGAGCTAATGAGACAAAATAATACTTTACAGACAACGTATTGTCATTCTAGTGGAGGAGAAATAACAGAAGAATTTTCCTCCAGCTGATCTGCTTTATCATATTCCAAATCGTCTCCTTGATTTTCCTTATCAGACTCGATGCAAAAGATGACATCAAGTATACTGAAAAGTTATGAAATGTGTATTATTATAAATAAAGGACAAAAACACATGAAAAATTATAAACAAAGAGAGATCATATCATAAAAGTTACAAATACAAATGTTTATGGAAAAAAACTCACATTTGTAGAATATATATCAGACACCCACTCCAATAAAATTGCAAAATTAAAACTTTGTTTTAACCCATTTTAATCATTGAAGGCCTATCAAATAATAAAAATAATATTTTTATACATATCACAACATTCAAATTTTGGGCCATTTTTTTTTTTAACAACATATATAGGAAGGAAGTTCAAACTTGAGACTTCTAACTCATAATTCATACATTATGTCGTTGAACTATAATTTTACTAACATGTCACACTTGTTTATTACATTAAATCGAACTTGCCACCTGTAGTTAACAAGAGAGACTAAAATTGAAAAGAAAGTTGGCAAAGAAAAAAAAGAAAAGTCACATTCAAAATAATATTGTTTTTGAAATTTTAAATGATAAATAAATCATGATGTCAAACTTTAAAGACTAAAAATATAATTTGACACAAGATATATATGTAAATGTTAGTGTTTGAGAGAGACTACCAGTCAAAATTAGAATATGTACCATGTACTTGAGTATTGATTGGTTCCATGTCGAGATTTTGAACAAAGAACTCGATTTGTGAGTTGTGATAGTGGCCTGCAAAATAAAAATAAAAAATGTTCAAGATAAACATTAAAGAAGAAGAAGAAAAAAAATTATCAATATTATAAACTACAAAATCAATTTTAGGTCGAGAACCATTTATGCAAATATTAATTTTTAGGGTTTAGTCACTACAATTTTCTAATCATTATTGTAAGGTTAAAGTAAAAACATTCACTATCAATCAAAATTAGAATCATACCATATATTAGTATTGGTTGGTTCCATGTTGAGATTTTGATCAAACAACTCTATTTGAGATGTTGAGCTGCAAAAAAATTAAAATTTTGTTTAAAATAAATATTAAAGGGGACAAAAATTCATTATCAAAATAAAGTACAAATCAACTTAAGTCGATAACTATTCATGCAAATATTAAATTTTGAGAGAGTTAGTGACTACAACTTTTTTGTAATCATCGATGTATAGTTAAAATATAAACACATTCACAGACATTCAAAATTAGAATCATACCATGTACTAGTATTAGCTAAAATTCTAGATCGCCGAGGCTTCGATCAAAGAGCTCCATTTGTGTCATTAGGCTACAAAATCAAAATCTTGTTTAAGTTAATTATAAAAGAAGGAGAGCAAAAAATGTACAATACATGTTTGGTCGATGAAGTTTGGAGTTAGTATATATTTACGATTCTTAAAGTTTTAAAATGACACTCACTACAACAAATTAGACCTACGATGGCAGTTCTGAACTGCCATCTTAGGTATATGAGGGCGGTTTTACGACCGCCCTCTAAAGTGGTGCCATCTTAGGGGTATAAGGGCGGTTACCTTTTAAGGGCGGTCCAAAACCGCCATTAAAGGTGACCGCCATCTTAGGGTTAAGATGGCGGTTTTGAAACCGCCATCGTAGGGATAAGATGACGGTTTATAACTGCCATCTAAACCTTACAATGGCGGTTTTGGATTGTAAAACCGCCATCTTAACCCTAAGATGGCGGTTTGCAACCGCCATCTTAATATTTTTAATGACGGTGAAAAACCGTCATTGTAAATAGTTTTAATGACGGGCTTAAAATGTCATGTTTCGTTTCAGATACAGATTATTGAGCATTACCTAATACAGATTATTGCTGTTTTGTTTTAATCCTGTTTTGTTTCAGTGAACGTTTTATAACTGAAATTCTGCTAATTGAATGAATACAATGTTGGATGTGAAATTAAACTAAATTCTTGTCATTTCATTCAAAACAACAAAATATTTAACATTTACATCCAAATAAACTACAAAAGATATTGGTTCTTGTAAAGAGTTTAAGTACAAACATGTGTGTTCCCATAATTCATATTTACATCCAAAATTTGCACAAAAACTATAAAGTTCACTACATTACACTAGTTTACCCAAATGCGATGCTTGCAATATAATTTGCCCATTCCGTCCGTACTACGTCGAGTTCTTCTCGTGTAAATGACTTCTTACTATCAAACTACACGAAAACAAAAGATAAACATTATGATTAAATGAAGAAAAATTATATACACTCCCAACATATCGGTTCTCAAATCCTACTACAAAATATGTCTTATTGCACATAAACCAGCAATAAAATCCAAAATTCCACACAACTACCAAAATACTCAGAAACCAATAATGAGAAGCATAAATGCAATGAACATATGAAATATTAAAAGCAATATTAAAATACACGAGACACTACTCTAGTAAAGAAATTAAGAGAAAACAAGTCTAAATTTCAAAAACAGAAAACTAAAAACGAAATGGTTATCAAACCATGCCTTAGTTTTAAAAGTTTTATTTTGATTTTTATTATTTAAGTAAAATTTTATGAATCATTACTGTCACTAATTACAAGTCGTTGTCGTATGGAATGTGGCATGTGTTTTATATGTATGTACTTTGTTGTTTAATTATTTTAATGTATAAAGCTTATGAGTGAAAAATAAAAGAAAATGATAAAGTTTTCATGTGGTTAAATATGTAACCATAAATATAGAATTGAAATGTTTTATTAAAAGTTAAATTCATACTAAAAAAAACAAATTGAGAGTAAGTGCAAGACCAAATTAGTAATTTGACCATACATACAAAGTTATAGGGTTTTTTTCGTCTTTGGTAAGGCCATTGCCACGTGGAAATCGGGCATTGGTTAACCAAAGTTTTAGAAAAAGGAAACCTAAAGTGGTCAAGAGAAATGGGAAGCTAAAAGACAGAAAAGCTCAATATTAATTTTGAACATTACTATGGGTTATACTATCTCTAATGTCAGAAAATATTTTGCATGCATTTTACGTGTGTCATCATCAACGTAGTCATATTCGAAACTAAAAGATAGAAATTAAGCTAGCGTCTGGAACGTTTTCAGTCCAAACTTGAGAGTTATCACATCAGATAAGACATGACTTCCTAATGAACTAAACTTAACATGAACATAACAACAATACTCTTATCAAAACTTAACTTACTTTATCAAAGATGAGTTGAAGCTCTAAGTATGAAGATTGAACAAGACCGAAATCATCCTTACGAAGCTCCTATATCATAAAAACACAACAGCCATATGCAATAATTTTCAAACATCATCTAATGATAGCAAACAAAGTTGCAATAACAATAACATAAAGCAAGGACTCTATGGAAATGCAAAAATAAAACCAACTTTTTAGGCCACCCAACTAGGGAAATGCAAAAATAAAACCAACTGTTATAAAAAAAAATTGTTATTACAAAATCAACAAACAAAGAATACGAAGCAAATATCAACATAGAGTTTAACGGTGGAGAACACAGGCACTCTGTTTGTTTCCTAAAAAGTTGGTTTTATTTTTCTATTTCCCTAAATACATATTCAAAATACCCATGGGCCACCCAGCTATGGAAATAAAGGAAAGATTAAAAAATAAATTTGGCACCAACCAAAGAGGAAATACTCCAGATATTTCTCTTCCATTTCTTGATCCCTTCTCTCTGTGAATGCTTCTCAAACTCCTTTGGTGTTAGCTTCCCTAATATTCAACCCCAAAAAACCACATTATTCAACAAGATCAAGAAGATGTAGATTCAAAAATACATTTTTGTTGTTGTACTTAATCCTAATTTAATCAACAATTTAATCCATGTAACAATATAATCATTTTTAGTGTAAAATTTGCAACAATTTAATTAGTTTGAGGTTTGACACTAGACTCATGTATATATATAAAAAAAAAAAAAAAACCAAGCCACTACGATCTGTTTAGCTACTACCCAATATATTCGAAACAACGTGAAACTCACATTTAAACCTTAATTTTAAACTTAAGAAACAGTTTCAGATCAACAATTGATGCGTAATGAACTATTGTTGGATCATTGACCTAACTACATTCAATCACCATGGGCGTAGTTAAATTCACACCACCCAACTAACAAACAGTACGATCAATTCGATAATCGATCAAATGCATCTTGCCCAATCGATGAAATCACGTCTTTAAGAGTACTGTTAATTACCATCTAAACCCAGTTCAGAATCAAATCTAAGGATGCATAAAAGAGTAGTGTTAATAACCATCTAAACACAATTACCATCTAAACACAGTTCACAATCAAATCTAAGAATGCATATAAAAACAATAACAACATCCACATCTACTCTCAAATTCATCTTCTAGCTCCATATCTACACATCCATCAATTCAATTTCAATCCTCCACTCTTATTACTTATTTAAAGATATTTTTTTTTACCTTGAAATGAAGATGAAAGTGTGTGGTAAGTCAAAAAAAAACATGTTGATAAGTCCTTTATGGTTCTCCACATTGGAATGTGGTAAATTGGGTACCTAAAAAATTCATTCCATTAATACACAACACACAATCTGAACTTAATTTAGCTAGAAAGAGATAGAGATAGAGATGAACCAGGAAACAACCATCAAACTAGCAAGAGAAAGATCCTTTATGCATCTCAATGTCATCAGGCAGGATATCTTCGACCCAATCCATTGATCTTAAAAACACATTAAACACAATAGAATTGAATCAATAACAAAACTAAAACCACAGGAACAGAACACAACACAATTTATTTTGTTTACCTTGTCCATTAATGGAACTCTTCCATAGGGAGTTGATCTCTCGAAATATTGAAAGTAAAGGTAACCCAATCTGTCATTGAGATTCAGAGGACCGTCTTGTTCTAATAACCCTCCCTCCTCTGATGACCTTCTGTCCCATCTCCATATTTTTTTCACTTTCACGCCGACGTCGATATTACAACTAATAACTACAGTTTAGAAGATGGCAAACATCGAATCTCAATCTCAAATGAACAACAACACCGATGATAATCCTTCAGAAGCTGCTGCCTTTTCCAACAAAGCCAATCGTCCAGTCACATTAATGGTAATTAATCAATTAATCAAACAATTATGTTTCTTTCTTTAATATTATTGATGATATTATTGTTAGTATATTATTTTCCCATATTAGTTCCACCACGTAACCTACAAGATCAAACCAAACAACTCCAACAATTCACAAGAAAAAACAATCTTGAAAGGAATAAATGGTGTGGTACATCCAGGTGAGATGCTAGCCATGATGGGTCCTTCTGGTTCTGGCAAGACTACTCTCCTCACGGCCTTGGGAGGTCGACTCGGCGGCCGCGGTCTCCTCGGAACTACCATAACTAGCAAGAGAAAGATCCTTTATGCATCTCAAGATCCTTTATACATACTAAACAATCTGAACTTAATTTAGCTAGACAAAGACAAAGATAGAGATGAACCAGGAAACAACCATCCAACTAGCAAGAGAAATATCCTTTATGCATCTCAATGTCATCAGGCAGGATATCTTCGACCCAATCCATTGATCTTAAAAACACATTAAACACAATAGAATTGAATCAATAACAAAACTAAAACCACAGGGAACAGAATACAACACAATTTATTTTGTTTACCTTGTCCATTAATGGAACTCTTCCATAGGGAGTTGATCTCTCGAAATATTGAAAGTAAAGGTAACCCAATCTGTCATTGAGATTCAGAGGACCGTCTTGTTCTAATAATCCTCCCTCCTCTGATGACCTTCCGTCCCATCTCCATATTTTTTTCACTTTCACTACTCTCATCGCTACATGAATCACTAAACGAATCCCTTGTTTCACTCTCACCACACTCATCCCTACAAGATTACCCAGTTCAATGGAATCCATATTTCATCTAAAATATGAAAAAATGTTATAAATTAAACATTCAAATCGACATGACTTTTTGTTTGACAGAAATACCTTTCATTTCGCCTGCAACTTTTGACATTGAACTGCATAAGTTCAAGTTTGGCAGCCAAACAACTCCTTACAAGAGGCTTCAACGTTGTTGGTGGAGAGAGAAATTTGGGATGAATAGGAGATGATCGGAGCTCTGAAATCGCCGTCGTGCAGGTGAGGGTTCATTGTCAATTGCCGCTGAACGAGAAAGTGGGGTGGAGATGAAAAATAAGTTCCATTTTCGAAGGTTTATAATGAAGTTCCATTTTCGAAGGTTTATGTTAGGGCTGAATCAAAACGACGTCGTTTTGATTCAGACTTAAGATGGCGGTTCGAATCAAAACGACGTCGTTTTGATTAGTTAACTAAACGACGCCGTTTCAAAGTACTCTGTTTTTTCGTTTTCAGGGAATAGATGACGGTGGAAATCCGTCATTAAAAGAAAACTTTTAATGGCGGTTTAAAACCGCCATTATATGTTTGATTTCCGAAAAAAAAAAAATCTCGAGTAAATGAGCGCGTTTTTTTAAAAACCGCCATCATAGGGTTTACTTCATTTCATAACTGTCATCGTAAGCCTAATTTGTTGTAGTGACTTTTAGTCTCGAAGCTATATCTGACTCAACAGATTGATAACTACATGGATGCTTACGAGTTACGAGTCATTTTTTAAAATCACATAGGATGAGTGAATATTATTACTTAATAGGTTAAATATTAAAATGCCAACAAGCTAACAAGGGCATACTTCAACGACATGATGTATCGCCTAATGACTATGAGGTCCTAGGTTCAATCCCTGACCCCAACATGTTAAAAAAAAACATTAAAAAAATAGTCTATATTAATTTTGAGTATAAGTATCAAAATGATATATTTGAACCTGAAAGATATTAGTCATATATAAATTAATATAAAAATATATCATTGCTCCAAGTTCAACGTACGTTGATGAAATGTGTATTATTATTTATTATAAATAAAGGACAAAAACACATGAAAAATTATAAATAAATGAGAGATCATATCATACAAATTACAAATACGAATGTTTAATTATGGAAAAAAAAAATCACATGTGTAGAATATCATAGACAGCCACTCCAATAAAATTCATTTGTGTTGTTTAGAAGCAAATTGAAAATCTTGTTTATGATCATTATTAAAAATAAAAAATAAACTCCTCTTTTTTTGTTTTTTTTTTAACAAACAAAAAAAGAAAAAATAGAAATTAGTAGCTGTTAAAGAGTCCTTCATCAGAATTTCGGAGAGCCACTCCGATGGACTCTCTCCCCATTCTTCTGAAAGACCCAACATGCAGGAGCGATGAGCCATCTCATAGGCAACACCGTTTTGACAACGCGGAATGAACACAAAAGAAATGGCACTACACTCTGAAGCCAGACGCCAAATTTCTTCGACAAACATCCTGACTTCTGTGAGGTCCTCCGTTTCTTTGTTGATGAGTTTAATCAAGTATAGACAGTCGGATTCTACCACCATAGGGCGGTGGCCAGGAGGCGGAAGAGATTCTAAACCAGCGCAAATCGCCTGAGCTTCAAGGACCGGAATGGCCCAATTCTCCCTCTTGTATTGTTATAGTTGAACTGCAAAATTAAAACTTTATTTTATTATAAAAATAAAGTTGAAAATCCATTTTACTCATTGAGACTTATTACTAATAGTTCATACATTATGTCGTTGAACTGTGATCTTATTGACGTGTCACACTTTTTTATTATATTAAATCGAACTTGCCACCTTTAATTAACAAGAGGGACTAAAATTGAAAAGAAAGTTCGCAAAGAAGAAAAGGGAAAAACTACCTTACAAATAATATTGTTTTTGAAATTTTAAATGATAAATAAATCATGTTGTCAAACTTCAAAGACTAAAAATATAATTTGACACAAGACATTTATGTAAATGTTAGTGTTCGAGAGAGAGACTACCAATCAAAATTAGAATATGTACCATGTACTTGAGTATTGATTGGTTCCATGTCGAAATTTTGAACAAAGAACTTGATTTGTGAATTGTGATAGTGGCCTGCAAAATAAAAATAAAAAATGTTCAAGATAAACATTAAAGAAGAAGAAGAAAAAATCATTATCAATATTATAAACTACAAAATCAACTTTAGGTCGAGAACCATTTTATGCAAATATTAATTTTTAGGGTTTAGTCACTACAATTTTCTAATCATTAATGTAAGGTTAAAGTAAAAACATTCACTATCAATCAAAATTAGAATCATACCATACATTAGTATTGGTTGGTTCCATGTTGAGATTTTGATCAAAGTATTCTATTTGAGATGTTGAGCTGCAAAAAAATTAAAATTGAGTTAGTGATTACAATTTTTGTAATCATCGATGTATAGTTAAAATATAAACGCATTCACAGATATTCAAAATTAGAATCATACCATGTACTAGTATTAGCTAAAATTTTAGATTGTCCAAGCTTCGATCAAAGAGCTTCATTTGTGTCATTATGCTACAAAATCAAAATCTTGTTGATTAAGATAATTATAAAAGAAGGAGCGCAAAAAAGGTACAATACACGTTTGGTCGATGAAGTTTGGAGTTAGTATTTATTTACGATTCTTAAAGTTTTAAAATGACACTTTTAGTCTCGAAGTTATATCCGACTCAACAGATTGATAACTACATGGATGCTTACGAGTTACGAGTCATTTTTTAAAATCACATAGGATGAGTGAATATTATTACTTAATAGGTTAAATATTAAAATAGTTAAAAAGTAAAAAAGAAAATTACTTTTCATCTTCGTTCGTTTTTTACTTTTGTACCGCAAACAATCACTTGTATCCTCTGCCCGACTGAGTTGTTTTGTTAGCACGAAGGAACAAATAGATTCAAAGGAAAAAAAAGAAAAAAAATCAAAGGACAAAGATTTCTTTTTATTATTATTATTTTTTTTTACTTTTAACTATTTTAATAATATTTTAATTCATCATTTGGGACTAGAAGCGGTGACTATACACATAACCCTAAACCTAGAAAAAAATATGTATTTTGCCAAAAAAAAAAAAAAATCTTTTTTATTTTTTTTTTACTTTTAACTATTTTAATAATATTTTAATACATCATTTGGGACTAGAAGCCGTGACTATAGACATAACCCTAACCCTAGAAGAAAAAAACTGTATTTTGCCAAAAAAAAAAAAAAAAAAAACTCATTAACAATCAAAATTGGAATCTTACCTATTGTTTGCAGATTCCCCATTATTATAATTTTGATCCAAGAATTCCAATTGTGTCGTCGATAGAGATGTCCATGGGGCGGGGCGGGGCCGGGTAATGCCTTCCCCGCCCCCGTCCCCGTCTCTCATTTCATTACCCGTCCCCGCGAAATTCCCCGTTTAATTTCGCGGGGACGGGGCGGGTATTCCCCGCGGGGAATTCGCGGGTAACGGGTATTCCCCGCGGGTAATTTTCTCCGCGAATAATTTACTTTTTTAATTTATTTTTATCCATTTTTTTTAAAGTTTTGTTATTTGTTAAATTGATTAATATTATATATATTTAATTTCATAAACTTTATTTGTAAGATATGTGTTTTTTTGGAACTTTATTGGTAAAATGTGCATTTTTTTAGATAAAAAAAGAAGTGTGTAGTTAATTTTTTTTTTGATGAATAATGTATATATGTATATATATATATATATAAAAAAGTATACGGGGCGGGGCGGGTAAACGGGGCGGGGCGGGGCGGGTATGCTATTACCCGCCCCCGCCCCGTTTAGCTAACGGGGCAAAAAAAATTCCCCGCTCCCTGCCCCATTCCCCATGTAATCGGGGATTCCCCGTCCTATTCGGGGCGGGGCGGGTCGGGGTCGGGGTGGGGCGGGGAAAATGGACATCTCTAGTCGTCGAGCTGCAAAATTAAAAATTTGTTTAAGATAATTATTGAAAAATAATAATAAAGAAACATTCATCAGGAATAATAATCAAAACAAAAGTAAAAATTTACCAAGTTGGAGGCAGCAAATCTTCCAGCAATGGAAAGTCATCAATGCAACTCAAATCTATTTGGTTCCATGGCTCGAAAATATCTTCGTTACGAAATCGTTTGTTCTCGACAGATTCTTCTTGATTTTTACTTTCAATAACTTGATCATCTTTTTGCGTTTGTGTTGTTAGGACGACTACTTCTTCTCTTTTTCTCTTTTTCAAAATATTTTTTCGAATCTTACAAACTACGTAAGAATCATGTACCACCCCTTTCGGTACGATATCAGGAGCAAGCATGTACTCATACATGGTCCACGAACAATCATCGCTAACTTCGACTTTACGATTCTCGTAGTGAAAACGCTTCGAAGTACCAATTAAAGTATTACCGTAATTAGAAGAAGAAAATATTTTAGCGGCGCTATTTTCTCCGCTCCAGGTGCCGCCATTGGAGCCAACTTTTCTGATGATACGAGATTTCTTCTTCTTCAGATTGGTGAAAAAATGAAGGTCTTGACCATCGGTCCCTCCGAGTTGTTGCCATATCGCAGAAGGCTCGTGGGTATAAAGATCGATCACGGGCGGCAAATATGGAGGAGTAAATTCTTGAACGATCTTATTGTAAAGATAGAAAGCGAGGAGTTCTTCATCGGAAGGACAAAAAACGAAACCAAGCGGAAACAAGTTCACTGCTGCATTCGCCATGATGTTTTAGAATCTAAATCTGCAAAATAAATCTGAAGAAAGCAAATGCAATCCAATGGAAGTTGGTAAAATATATAGCAAAAGAAAATGGCGGGGAAGTGGGATTTTTTTTTCTCTTCTTTTTTAAATGGCGGTAGTGGAATTTTTTTTTCTTTTTGAAATGGCGGAAGTGGGAAATTAGTAAAAATAACATGAATCTTCTCGTTAAATATTAATTATTATTTAACTATTGAACATTTTTTCTACAAATTAAAAAAAAAAAAATATATATTGTATAAGTGTTAATTTAGAGTAAAATATGTACTTAAAAAAAATTAAAGTAAAATAATTAAAAATATAATATATTTTTTTAAATATTTACAAATATAATCATTTTTATCATAATAGTCTATTCACGTCTGTTTTTTTAATAAAATTTTGTGAATGTTATAGTTTATAGTCATTTTATTGATGAATATTAGTGATAGTCATTGATTTGTGTGTTATATTTACAAAATGTTTTATATTTTGTTATATTTGTTATTATTTTGGGTATGATTGTTATTTATGCGACCAGAGCAAAAAAAATTCATACTCCACCTTGTTGCTCTAAGAATGGGGCAAGAATGAAATTGAAAAATGAGAGAAATTATTTCATTTTGATTCAAGTTTAGTCTCTAAACATTTAGGGGCTGTTTGGCCCCCGAGTTGGGTAGGGTGGGGTGGGCTTAAATAGCCCACCCCATGTTTGGAGCCCCAACTATATAAGTTGGGGTTGGGGGTTATTATAACCCCCGGTTTGCTACAGTGTTTACTGTAGCAGTTCTACAGTAACACTGTTGTAGTTCTACAGTTTTTTTTTTTTTTTTTTTTGTTTTCTTCTCTCTCTTTCGTTTTTTTCGAGTTTTCTTCTCTCTTTGTTTTTTTTTCTATTTTTTTCACTCAATTTACCGATTTTTTCTCTCTCTTTGTCTTCCTCACCTCACGATTTTTTATCTTCCATTTCATCACAAATTTCTCTCTTCACCGAACCTTTGTGATTTCCTAAATAATATTTATTTTTTTAACTTTAAAAAAATTAATATGTAATATACATTTAACTATACAAATATAACAAAATGTTGTAGAAAAACAATAAACTAACATAAACACATATTTCAAACTTCATGTTAAAGAAAATTGTATTATTTCTCTCTCCACCGAGCCTCTTGTTGTCGATTATTTGTGATTTCCTAAATAATATTTATTTTTTTAATTTTTAAAAAATTAATATGTAATATACATTTAACTATATAAATACAACAAAAAGTTGTAGAAAAAAAATAAACTAACATAAACACATATTTCAAACTTCATGTTAAAGAAAACTCCATTTTAAACTCACACTATACAACTCTGCACCCCAAACACAGACTTACTAAACCCAGACTATACAACTCTGCACCCCAAACACAGACTATTATAACCCACCGATTATTATAACCCACCAACTATAATAACCCACCAACTATAATAACCCACCCTGCGCCCCAAACGCCCCCTTAGCTTTCTAATTTCTTAAGTAATATGAACTCTTCATGCTCATCCAAATATTCAAACTCTTTGAAAATTCATCAACCTCAAACCATTTGAACTCCATCCAATTTATAGCCAATTCACATGCAACAAACTTTTTGTTTAGCATCACACCTCAAATTGGATGAATTAGTCTTCACACAAGTGTTCAACAATCGATGAGTTTATGCATGTTGTTGGTGATTCATAATCAACTTCACAACTTGGATAAACCCAATCAATTTGGATAAATCCACTTGACTTGGATAAATCCACTCAACTTGGATAATCTCACTTGTAATATTTTGTCATTTTAAAATTAATTCATAATTAATTTTAATAAACAAAATAAATTTTAATTAATTAAATTTTTTAATTAATTAATATTATTATTTAATTCAATATCAAATATTAATTAAATAATAAGACTAATCCCTGTTTCTTAAACCGAATCATCACACATGAATCTCTATTCATGTTTTAGACCGATCTCATATTTAAATCATATTTAAATATGTCCATCATTCTTCCAAAAATTAATTTGAATAAATTCAAATTCTTTTTCTCTCATATTGTTACACGGCTTAATCCGAGCTAGCAAGGAGAACCTAAAGAACCTACAGATCATGAGCTCCAACGATACGAGATTAATCGGCCAAACTCTTTAGCCAAGCTAACCAACATTCGTTAACCCCCGAAGACTCCACTAAAGTCCAAGGGTTGCATTCTCCTCACTGTAGATATATTTTTGTCCTCTTGATATAACCATCATTAGTAAGTCGATCCTTCACAGGTCGTTCGTAATACCATCATTAGTAAGTCGATCCTTCACAGGTCGTTCGTAATTACAGCTGGGTCAAAATAACCGTTTTATCCCCGTAATTACATCTTGTTCTTTAAGTCTCACTGATCCTCTAATGAACTATTGGTTTGTGGTCCAACACCCAAACCGATTGGTATGTGATCTCATCACTATACCAAGTCCCTCTCGGGCCAATGAGAGGGTGAGACCCCTAGTTCAAGACTCGGAGTCAGCACTTAAGGGAACAACCTCTCTACTAATCCCTCAAGGCGGGTATGAGTGAATTCCATCTCGCAGGACTATGTTCCCAGCTACCTACCCGAGTACCCGGTCTTATCCCCAAGATGGTAGGCTTATTGAGTCGGCGATCTCGGGCCACTCTCACCCATACAAGTCAAAGGATAAGCCCGAATAAACAGGAGTTCATAGCGTGCTCAGGATTCAGATCGAGTTACCTAGGTCATCATAAGAAAAAGTCGGTATTTACAGTAAACGAAGTTATAAAGAAAGAGCGACTTGTTTCGCGGTTCAGTCTTATGCAAACTCATTGCATAGGACGCCCCCACTCGCATGTCTCCACATGAACGATTTCGGATCACATCGTTTGTACTATACAAAGTGGGTCGCGTCCAATAGTGTCCCCAGGATAAGGTACTCAACCTTATCCCTATACTATAGACTATTCTGGCTATCACTCGAACTTGATCCACAGTCATGTCACCACATGAAGTTCAAGTATATATCCTATAGCCATGGGTTCTTAGTTTATTGGAGTTAGGTTAAAAGTAAACACAATTCACTTTATTCAATAACAACTTTACTGAATAAAACTCAATAACAACTTTATTGCAAAATAGAATACATATTCAGTTTACAAATCACGAGTTTTAGGACATAAAATCCAACACGACTCTCCTCACATGTTGATTTTTTTTTTTATTTCATTAAATGTTAGTTAAAATCATGTTATTAATTTATGTCGATATTTTCACATATTCATAGGTTTGACATCGATATGAAGGGTGAATCGACATTTCCATCAATCATGTAATACTTTGCAATATGATGGAATAAGATCAACATGCATAACATCGCAAAGTAATTTCTCTTTAATTTCTCCGTCAACAATATATATAATTAAAATCATGAAACATTTTGTTACCATTAATAGTAGGGAAGTCATACATAGTTCTACAAAGTATATCATGTTTTCTATGTTCTACAATTGAGATAAAAGTAGACAAACTATCCTTAACAAAAACTGGAAATTCATAAGATATAGTAGGTTTAGGATTAACATACCTTAAAGATTCTCGTTGATGTCTAATATCAACCTTTTGGCCAATATGAAACATTTCTTACACACTCTTACAACGTCAACGTTGTTTCTCTTTGGACAACTACCTTAACAATCTCTCAATTGAGTCCCTTGAAGAAACGATTCCTTGTTCTCTTTATCCTCATAAATGTCAACCTTATTAAGTAATGAGCACATCTCATTATAGTAGACTTTCACACTCATGTGCCCTTGTGTGATAGATTGAAGCTTGAAGTAAAGGTCCCTTCGATAGTACTTTGGAACAAGCTTGTCCTTCATGAGATTCTTCAAATGATTCAAATATTTGACGTCATCAAATGGTCTAGCTTCACCATATCCATTAAATCTCATGTTTATAACACTATCACACCACATGTTAGTTGCATAATCTTCAAAATGAGAGATATTTATTCTTACTTTTCTTTCCTCGTTGAGATTATTATTGATGTTGAAAAATTAGTCTCCATGTTGTACCCAATTGAGTACTCATCCGGACCACTTGTTCCTTTGAACTTCTTGAACTTGACCTTGATTTTTCCGAATTGTTTATCTTCATCTCTTGCTGGTATTCGAGCCTCCAATTATTGGAGTTTTTGCATGAGTAGTTGAATTTGATCTTTCACACCAACTTGGTTTCGTCTTGGGGCTACATTGATACTTCCTTGCGACTCTCCATCTTTTTTCCCTTGGTTAGAAATCCCTATACACTCAAAGAAAATAAATTAGTAAAAGAAACATTTAGAGGTAGGTGACCTCTTTTGTTCGCTCAACTTTTTTTTTTTCGCTCAACTCACGCTTCCTTGAACCATTTGTGTTGTTTCCCTTGTAACCCTTAGAGAAATCAATCAAAGAGGGATTTCTTGTGGCGAATCCCACTTGGATTTAGAAAATAATTAGAGTACAATAAAAAGTTATAACCTAATAGAAATTTATGTGAAGATAAATAAAATAAAGAACAAAACAAATGCTACTCAACCAAATCAAATGATATTTAGTAGTTTTGAGAACAAATTAATCTAGCAATCAATAAGTGAACAAACTGAATTAAAAACTAGATCTGGACTATATTGTGGCACAAATAAGAACTCAAATGATTTAGAAAAACACAAAAGAAGGAAATAAAATTTATGCAGTGAATATTTTCCTTAACATGCATGCTCGAATTTGTTTCGAAAGCTTTGCTTATATGGAACTCTCTAGATTTGACTTTTTTTCTCACTTTTTCGACTTCTTGTCTTTTTTATTTTTTCTTCATCTCTTAGTGATGAAGAAGTATACAAAATTTCAGAACAAACGAATAATTGTAGATAAGGCTACAAGTGATGTTTTTGAAAAATTATCGTACACGTTTTATTTTTTGGATAGTCTTCACTATTGTAGCTATAACTATTGATTAACTGAATGAAATTGACTAAACTTGTTGCATTAGAAATATAACACAAATATCTTTCAAACTACACTCTTTTCTTAAATTTTGGACCTGTAAATCGTAAGATAAAGCTTTTCCAACTATGGTCAATAATCTAGCTGAGTAGAAAAATAATTCACAACTGAAAAACAATTGTTGAACATAAATTTAAAAGCGGAGATATACCCTAATTTCGAGAGTTTAAGCTCTAATACCAAATGATATAGATGACAAGTAGATTTGGAGCCTGAATCTACAAAGGGAAAGATCCTCAAGTAATCTACTAAATATGCATCTTGTGTCGCACAATCGATATGCTTAAAAGTTTAGAAAAGCAAATCAATATTATGTTACATTTTGTTTGGTGAAAGATCAAAGAGTTGGACTATTGATTAATCTAATCCAAGGGAGACAAGTTCACGACTTCAAAAAATATTTTTCTATATTGTTCAAATTGTATGGCAAGAGAGTCCCTTACAATTGAAAATGAAGACATATATATAGCCTTATTGTTGCCAACTTGAACAAGGAAAAACCCTAGAACTATTGAGGTAAAAACCTCTCAAAGCAAATAGAAAAAATAAATTGTATTCTAATTATTAAATTAAAATAATTCTAAGACGTTTCCTAAAAAAAAAAAAAAAAAAAAAATGGTTGATAATTCTGGGACAAAACACTTCAAAGTAAAAAGATTACATCCTATAAAAGTGGAGAAAATCATTTGTTGAAAGTTTTCAAATTGGACACTCTTCTATATTTCGAGAATAACTTTTTTGTCGATGCTCGAATTGGAGTGTTATTTATATGATTGGAAAGCTCTTTCAAATAGCTTTAAAATGGTTCCATATTTGGCTATATTACAGAATACCATAACAAACATATAAGCATCTGAAGTTGGCACAATGCACTAAGGTGTCACTAATTCGTGGATGTGCTTGTTCTCATGACTTCAAGTAATTTTGCTTTTGATCTTGTCATTGTACCCGTGGCCATGATCATATCAATGATAAAACCAAATGTAATATAATTCTTTAAAAACACCTTTAGAAATATATATTTTTATGGGTCACCTCAACAACTGATATCACTCGCTCATTCTCAAGGCACCCCATCTGGTTCTCTATAAGCCCACAGACTCGTTTGTCCAAAAATGCATAATCACCTCTTAAGGTTTGTCTACACACTCCAACCTAAACAAACAGACCATAAGATAGGGCGACTCATGTGGCCCGACAAAGTGATGTCACGATCGACCACTCTTCGGTTCTTCTGCTGGCACACGCCACCAGTGGAACCTCACAGTCGCCAATCTGCAGTCACCCCGCTAACACACACCGGCTACTCTCCTAACGCGCTGGTTATTTTCGCGAAAAGCCGAATCAAGCATATGGCATTGGCACTCGACCAACACACCTCATATTATAAATATGAAGATTTACTTTTCATAGAAGGTATGTAATCTCTACGAACTCCATTTGAGCTCAGCTTTCAACAACTCTCTCGCTAACTTAAGCATCTGAGCGCATTGGGCCGAGTACCATACCTGTGCAAATTTCTATTACTCTTCATGTGCAAGTCTACTCGGTTACTTGGTTGGTCATTCGAGACCGACATTGAGGAGAGTCAGAAATCTGCATCAACATATTAAAAAAAAAATAATAATAATAATAAAAAATAAATAAATAATCTTTATCTATTAATAAAATTTATTAGTGGCAAAGTATATAGTTTTATTTATAATTTGTCAAATTTTAATTTTGTACCTAATATTTAATTTATTTTTTTTAATTGGGATTCAAGTTTTTCTCGTCCATAACTTGGTAAACTTTCAAAATTCATGAAGATGATTAGATGAACAATATATATTTTTTTTTTTTTAGTTTTTTTTTAAAAAAATTAACCATTTTGATAATAAAATAAATTTATTATAGTAATTTAAGGACATAAATTAATTTATGCCCCTAAACTTTGAGGATTATATCATTTAAACTAATGATCATATAAATTTAAAGCCTAAACTTTCATAAGTGTATCAATTTACACCTTCTAATAGATTTTATTTGAGAAAAAACAATTTAAACGAGTGAACACTTATAATTTTAACAATTAAACCCTTAAACTTTCATAATTGAATCAATGGTATGAAATTTTAGGAATTTAATTGTTAAATTACAAGTCTCTACACGTTTGAAAACTAACATTTTTTTAAGAAAAAGTGTAAATTGATACACTAAACTAACATTTTTTAAGAAAAAGTGTAAATTGATACACTTATGAAAGTTTAGGATTCAATTTGATGTAATTGAAAGTTTAGGGTTTTAATTGATACAATTCCCAAAGTTTAAAGATATAAATTGATTTTTGTCGTTAATTAGTAGAATATGACAATTTATTATAATAATAATAATAACATGCAATTTATTTGTCAAAATAGTATTATGCTAAAAATATATTGTTTTTTATAGTGTCAGTGTAATTTGAACTCACACCCTCTTACTCTTACGGAGACCAAAACTTGCACTTTAAAACACTCAGTCATCTGGACTCGGAGTAATAATTTATTGGGCAAATTATCCTATTAGTGTCTGAGGTTTGAGTTTAGTAACATTCAGCTGTCTATGCTTTCAAACCCGACATTTTAATGTCTGAGGTTTTAGTTTAGTAACATTTTGGTCCCTCCATCCAAAATTATGTTACCTTAGCTAACAGAAGGTAACGTGGTTTTTTTTTTATTAATAAAATATATATATAATATATATTTTTTTAAAATATTAAATATAATTTTAAATTATTTTTAAATAAAATATTTCTTTTTTACTTTTTTTTTTCCTTTTTCTTTTTCCCTTCTTCTTATCCTTCCCTAACCTTTCTCCCTCCCTCCACCTTCCATCATTCTCCACCAATCATCTATGGTCGTCGTCCGCCGCCCTCCACGCCTTCGTCGTCGTCTGCCGCTGCCGCCTTTGCCCTTGCCCTCGCCCTCGTCTGCCCACTAGCTAAACCAAAATGAAAAAAAAAAAACGTTACAAATCTGGAATGAAACCCAGATCTGGGATCATTCCAGATCTGAATCAAAATGGAAAATTAAACCTTCAGAACTTATGCTTTAAGTCTTAACCACTCTCCACTTTCCCTCATTTCCAATTCCAATCCCAACTCCGATTCAATTTCAATCCTCTTTTTCTGCACGAAAGATGGGGAAGAAACTCAGGACGGCGAGGGCGGCGACCATGGATAATTGGTGGATAATGATGGAAGGTGGAGGGAGGGAGAAAGGTTAGGGAATGAGTAAAAAAAAAAATTAATAATAATAATAATAAAAAAGTAAAAAAGAAATATTTTATTTAAAAATAATTAAAAATATATATATATATTAATAAATAAATAAAAACCACGTCAGCTTCTATTAGCTACCGTAACGAAATTTTGGACGGAAGTGTCAAATTGTTACTAAACTAAAAAATTAAAATGTCGGGTTTGAAAGCTTAGGGACTTGAATGTTACTAAATCCAAACTTTAAGAATAAAATTTGTCCTAATTTATTAATACATGTTCAATTGTTGTTATAAACACTCAGTAATACATGTTCAATTGTTGTTATAAACAATCAGTTCATAAAAATATCAGAACAATTACATTATTAGTGCGTTTGAATTTGGTAGTATTTGGGTCCCCAAATTTTCAATCCAACAATTTTTTCCTTAAAGTTTGTATTTGGTGCGTTTTGGCCCCTCCGTCAATTTTTTGGTTAAATGTTAACGGAATGGGAGACACATATTTTTTACTTTTGAGAATTCTACATTGTACAAATGTAATAATATTTACTTTTGAGAATTGTCAGAGAATTGGGATTTGAACCCACTCCCTAACATCTTACTTCATGTAATAATTTATTAATACATATTAAATTGTTGTTATAAATAATTAATTAATAAAAAATGTAGCCAAATCAAGCATAACTCAATTGAAATAAGATTGTGTACATTTTGACTTCATGTAATAATTTATTAATACATATTAAATTGTTGTTATAAATAATTAATTAATAAAAAAAATGTAACCAAATCAAGCCTAACTCAATTGACATAAGATTGTGTTTTTGACTAAAAAGTCATCGTTCAATCCTCGCATTAATTAAATATCTTTAAAAAAAAAAAATGTTATTACGCTAACAACTACTTATATTAGTCTATATATATATATATATATATATATATATTTTGTTGGGTTTTATGTCTTAAAACTCGTGGTTTGTAAACTGTTGTGTTTGTAAATATTCTATTTAGAATAAAGAGTTATTAGTTTTATTCAGTAAAAGAGTTTACTGGAATAAAGTGAAACGTGTTTAGGTTAACCTATACCAATGACCAACATCCATGGCTGAATATGAGTACTTGAGCCTCGTGTATGACATGATTGTGGATTAGGGTCAAGTAGTCAGTCAAAACGGTCTATAGTATACGGATAAGGCTGGGTACCTTATCCTGGTAACACTATTGGATGCGGCTCACTTTGTATTGTACAAAACGATGTGATCTGAATCGTTTCACATGGAGATGTGCGAGTGAGGGCGTCTTGTGCAAAGAGTTTACATAAGACCGAACCGCGAAATATGTCGCTCTCTCTTTATAACACCGTTTACTAATGAGACCGACATTTTCATTTGATGGCCTAGGTAACTCGATCTCAATCATGAGCTCGCTATGAATTCCTGCTTATTCGAAAGTATCTTTTGACTTGCACGGGTGATAGTGGTCCATTAGCATCGACTCAATAAGCCTACCATCTTGGGGATAAAGTCGAATAGGTAGCTGGGGACATAGTACAACAAGATTGGAGTTCACTCCTAACCCGCTCTTCAGGGTCAGTAGATAGGTTGTTCCCTTAATAGCTGACTTCGGGGCTTGAACAATTAGCGCGCACACTCTCATGAGAGAGTTAATTGATTTGTTGGTTGGACCACATATTTATTGTTCATTAGAGGTGTCAATGGTACTTCAGGAACAAGATGTAATGTAACAGTTAAACGGTTTAAATGACCCAGATGTGATTACGAACAACCTGTGAAGGGTCGACTTGCCCATGACGGTTATATCAGAGGACATAATATATCTACAGTGAGAAGAGTGCAGCCCTCATACTATAATGGAGTCTCCGGGGGTTAACGAATGTTGATTAGTTCGATTAAAAGAGTTTTGACCGGATAATCTCGTATCGTTGGAGCTCATGATCTGTAGGTTCTTTAGGTTCTCCTAGCTAGCTCGGATAACGCCGTGCAACAATATAAGAGAAAAGAAAAAAGAAAAAGAATTTGAATTGTTCAAATTTGATTTATGGAAGGATGATTGACATATTTAAATATGATTTAGATATGAGAATGGTTAATGACATGAATACGATTCATGTGAAAAAAAGGCGATTTTCGGAAAATCGAGTTTAGCCATATTATTTAATTAATATTTGATATTGAATTAAATAATTATATATATATTTTTTATTTATTAAAAAGTTTAATAAATAAAAAAATTATTATTATTTTTAATATATATGTTGCAAGACACATGTGTTAATATATATAAAGTATGGCAAAAAAGTAAGCTTGAGTGCATAATGGGTTTTTCTTAACATCATTTGGAAGTTTGATGAAGTTTTTCGTTCTGAGTTCTCTAAGCTTTGGCCACTGCCTCATTCTTCTTCTTCCTTTATTTTCTTTTATTTTCGGAGTCCCACAACTCCGTTGCTCGGCGTCGAAGATAGCGGGACTACCTGAGGTGGTCCTTGAGGCGTTCGTGAGAAGAAGTTCGAAGTGTTCGTGACGAGGAACGGCCGGCGAAACACGAAGAAAAATTGGAACTACAAGGGTATGTAATTCTAATTTTCTGAATTTCGTCGTTTTGAGCATGTTTTCTATTTGTTAAATTGATTTTGAGTATCATCGATCTAAAATCGCTTCCGCAGCGTGATACGCTCCATCATATATATATATCAGAATATATATATATATCAGAAGTGGAATTTGAATCAACGCCCTCCTACGAAAATCAAAGCCTTAGACCACTCAGCATACTGACTTAGTATAATAATTTATGAATACATATTGAATTGTTGTTATAAACAATCAACTAAATAAAAACGTTATTATGCTCCCTTCATTTGGTTCATCCTTACCGGAATCGATATTGTCACTTTGGGCTGACCCATAGGAGTCAGGTTGGTTCCTTCTTGGTTGACCCCTACAAGAATCGACCTTATCATTCTTGGTTTTGACCAACCCCTAAGAGGGTTGGGTCTTGGTGTATATTTTCGCCCACTACTTATCTAACAATTTCTCCTACACCACAACTTCTTCCCCTTAGCCAACCGCCACTATCTATATTTTCTTTTAGTTGTAAATTTGAACATTTACTCAATTGTACTTCTTAATTTTAATTTTTTTTTAAAAGTTGATCTCATTAAAATATAACATTTTAAAGTTTTTAATTTGACTAAATCATTTCTCCTTGATTTACATTTCTTTGCTGTCAACCGGTATGGATGGACTCCAATGAATTATTGTGATTGGATGTGAAACAAGGGTGATGATAATGAAGTTGGTGACATGCTTACAATATATGGAGGATATGGGAGTACCTGAATCAAATTCTACACAGTGGCAACACACCTCAAATCCACACGATAACACACAATGTGAACAATAGTTTATCGGACAGGAAAAAGGGAATGACACCCGATAGCGAAGGGCCTGCTTCAGCCTGACTAGAAGCTACAATAAAATGGATCCCGCCGCCTCTTGACTGTTGGAAATTAAACTGTGATGCCTTTTGGAGTTCCAGACACAACTGTGGAGCTATAACTTGGATCTGCAGAGACAAAAGCGAAAAATTAATCACGGTGGGATGTCGATCGTCGAAGGAAAATTGGCCAATTAGTACCCTTGAAGCTCAGGCCATCAACGTGGGTTTGGACTCCATACTCCGCATTCACAATTGCATTCTTGTAGAATCAAATTGTTTGCACGTCATCAAGATCATAAGGGGTGAAATTGAAGATTTCACTGTAACCGGACTGATTGTTGACGAAATTCTCAACTCTACTGCGGACTCAAGGCTATTCGCCTTCAACCATGTTCCTCGTCTTCAAAATGGCGCGGTTGATCGCTTGACACAACATTCCTGCAACCTTTGTCTCTCGGGAGAATGGGGAGAGAGCCCATCAGAGTGGCTCTCCGAAATTCATTTGGAAGACTTCTGTTTCAAAAAAAAAAAAAAAAAAAAACCATTATTCTTAAAGGTCTACCCAAAAGAAAAATGGATTGAAAAGCTTGAAACATATAAAATAAAAAAGATTATAAATCAAATGAAAAAAGTATTATCATTGTCCATTATTTTGAAGGACGTCTAATTTAAATTCAAATATAATTTTAAAGGTCTAATTTAGCCCGACCAAATCAACGTGAATTCAGAAAATAGGGATAATCTTGGAATTTCACGTCATTGGGTCGCCGACTGAGCAAAACAGATGACTTGTGAGTTGACTGTATTTCACAGTCTTTAACAGTGCACTGTCGTTTCAGTGTTTAATCGGCAATCACTTTCTCAGTTTTTTTTTCTTTATTCTGTCAAATTATTATATTTACCTCTCATATTATATTATATGAAAAATGATAAAAAAAAAAGTATTTTAATCGATTCAAAAAATATTAAATATTTATTTATTAAGTTAAATATATTTTTAAATTTTTTCAAAAATATTAATCAATATCGACATTTTATCATTATTTACAAAAATAAATTGAGACTTCAACATTTTCGTCGACATCAACATTTTAAACTTTACTTTACTTATAGGTAGAAGTTGAGTTATGACGTTTTCTATTTTTTTGATTGGTCATAGTATTTTGAAAAGCACTAAAATGATGTTAAATTGGTGTAAGATTAAGTCGATATAAGATTTTATTTATTCAAAAAAAAAAAAATATATATATATATAAAGCTCTATCTTCTAGAGTGTAACAGATAAAATTATCACATTTATAAATACATAAAAATAAAATTAACTTATAAATTTAGTTCCTAAAATTTTAGTTTTGTATCATAACCTCAAAAAAAATGTTTAATAAGATATATTTGATTAGTGATTTTAAAACAAAAGATTCAATGAAAATATTGGTTATATTTCATGTTATATAGAAGATTTAAATTTTTTATATCAATTCAACTATTTGAGTACAAAATTTAAAAATAGTTTTCATAAATAAAATTCATATTGCATACTAAAAATAGATTCGTTGAACTTAATGATTTCTGTAAACATAAAACAAAATTTAAATTGCATTTCAATCCTGTCCTAAGTCTCTAAACTTTTACCTTTATGTTAATATGTTTATAAATTTTAAAAGTGTCTAATAAATCCTTAAGCTTTCGATTTTGTGTCTAGTAAATCTTTAAACTTTAAATTTTATATTTACATATTCTACATTTTAAAAAAATCACAAATCTATTGCATACAAAATTAGAAGTTTTACTAATTTTAATTTTACGTCTTATTCGTTAAGTATAAAAAAATCTTGAATACGTAGACACAAAATTAAAAGTTCAATGACCTACTGACATTTTTAAAGGGCAGAGACATGTAGACACAAAGTTAAAAATTTAGGAGCTTATTAGATACAAACATAAAGGTTGAAAGACTAAATTTGTACTTTAACCGTCTTTTAATTTTTGCTTTTTTTAAAAACTTTTTTATCTAATTAATTTTTTACTTCTATATATTATGGATATAGAATTTTGAGAAAATTTCAATTTATACCCCTAAACTTTGAGGGTTGTATCAATTAAAATCATAAACTTTCAATTGTATCAATTTAAACCCTAAACTTTCATAAGTGTATCAATTTACACCCTCCATTAAAAAAAATGTTAGTTTTTACACGTGTGGAGACTTATAATTGATCAATTAAATCCTTAAACTTTCATACAATTAATCATGAAAGTTTAGGAGTTTTAATTGTTAAAATTATAAGTTTTCACTCGTTTAAATTTTTTTTTTTTCAAATAAAATCTAACAAAAGGTGTAAATTGATATACTTATAAAAGTTTAGGGTTTAAATTGATATGATCGTTAGTTTAGGGTTTTAATTCATACAACCCTCAAAGTTTAGAGGTATAAATTGACTTTTACCCTAGAATTTTTGTAGTAGATTACCAATAGACATATATTAGTGATGGAAATCTTCACAAATAGGTTATCTAACTAATAGAGGCGTAGAGTTGGGATATGCTCATGGGTCTTTTCAAGTCTTCAATTTTTTTTTTTTAAACAAATCGAAACTGAGGGAACATTATGCAACTGAAAGGTCTCTCATCAGAATTTTAGAGATCGAAAAGCCACATAGATTGACTCCCTCACCATTCTTTCGAGAGACCCACCTTGCATGATTGGTGTGCCAACTTATGGACAGCGCGGTTTTGATTTTTGGGAATGAACTCAAATGAATGAATTTGAAGGTTCATAGCCAACCTTCGAATTTCTGTCGCTAACCAGCAAACTTCAGTGAGGTCTTCAACTTCCTCCTTAATTAGCTTGATAAGGTGCAGACAGTCAGATTCCACAATCATCTCTCTATGGTACGTAGGGGTTGGGGATAACTTCTAAACATGCAACATGCACAAATCGCCTGAGTTTCAAAGACAGAGATGTCTCATTTCTCCCTCGACGAATCCAACCCGCAATAATCAGTTCACCACTATGCTCGATTTGACAAATTATTTGTTATGGATAAGTTTCGAACAAAGGACCAATAATAAATAGACGTTTTTAAAATGTCAAAGATCTATCATACACAATCTTAAAATTTACGGACTAAACTTGTAATTTAACTATTTATTTTTATAACTCATCAAAATTTATATATTTATTTATAGTATTTAAAATATTGGTTTAAATCCTATTTTACTCTTAATTTTTTTAAGATAATTTATTTTCGGAATATTTTTGTTTTAAATAACTATTTTGGTCCATGAAACTTTTGCTATTTATATCAGTCATTGAAATTTCAAAAAAATTATTCTTTTATTCTTATTATATTCGTTATATCACCTATTATATACTTATCCAATACTCATCTCCAACCTATATGACTCGAATACATATTCACGAGAATATATATTACTACACATATTCAAACTTTTTGAATTTTTTAAAAGTAAACTAAAAATGGTATATCAGTGTTATAAACATATGTCAGTTTTATACTATAAAGATGGTATATTAGTGATTTATGAAGGCAAAAATAGAATTCTATAAAAATGTCTAAACAAGCGCGTGAAAGATTTTAGAAAATCGTCATATCGACAAACTATTTAATGTGTGACAAATTTGCAATTATCACAACCAATTTTGTAACCAATCGTAATTTTCCTATCATTTAATTTGTCTTTTTATTGTTGGGTTCGAATCACGTTTAATTAAAGTAAGAGCACATTGCTCGTCGAGCTAAGTAGTTTTACTGTTTTAGCCGTGTTGTTGATAACATTTTTTTTAATTTAGGTGTGAAATTCGAATCTCTAACCTCATTTCATATTCTCTCAAATTGGTCAAACGTTTGAGTGTCCATTTTGAAATTTCATAACTAAACCGACACAAACCCCAAACCAACCTTAGGAAACACGGATATTTTACACTCAATTAAGTTATGAAAAAATATTAGAAATTAAAATAATAGTAAATTATAAACTTATATGTAAATATTTTTCGTATTTACAAGATTAATTTTTTTAAATGAAAAAAATCTTTTAATTGGTGTTATATATTTTTAAGGGAAATTGTAGTAAATGACAATTTAAGACTTATTGTTTGCAAATATAGCATGTTTTTAAAAATTTTGCGGATATAGCAATTTCTATCGCTGATATCTTATGACTGATAGAAGTCTATCGCTGATCACCTCAGCTTTTTATATATTTTTGTCAGTGATAATAGTCTATAGAGATAATAGTCTATCACCGATAGAAGTCTATCAGTGATATAATAAAGTCTATCAGTGATAGAAACGAGTTTTTTTTCCATATTTGCAAAACATTTTAAAGTTTGCTAAATTTGCAATTAGTTTGGGCCTGATTGCTATTTGTGCAACCAGCCCTATTTTTAATTTTAAATTAAAAATAGAAAAGTTATGGTTGAATTATCTAAACATGCAAGGAAATAAATAAACCAAATAAAATAACACACACAAAAAAAAGGAAATCCACGTTGAAAACAAAATTAAATTCCTAAAAGAATTAGGGATTAATCAGAAAATCCCCCCAAAAAAAAACCCTAAATCCTGACGCTAATAAATAGCTTCATTCATCTTCTAAAATCCCCAAAATCCTCTCTGCTTCTTCTTCAATTCCTTCCTTGAATCTCTCGATCATCATGAGGACGGTTCAACTAAAGTCATCGGACGGCGAAATCTTCGAGGTCAGAGAGACGATCGCGAAGCAATCGGAAGTGATTGGAAACTTGCTGGACTCACAGTCCGATAATGGCGATGGAATTCTGATTCCGGTGCAAAATGTTAGCGGAAGAATGTTGAAGATGGTGATTGAGTGGATTGTGAAGCACGCGGAAGAAGAAGAATTGAAGGAGGAAGAGGTTCGAGATTGGGAAATTAAGTTCGTTGATATCGAGTTAGATGTGTTGTTTGAGCTTATAATGGCGGCGGATTACCTAGCAGTGAGTGGATTGTTCCATCAGGCTTGCCAGAAAATCGCGGATATGATCGCCGGAAAGCAGCCGGAGGAGGTGCGGAAGATCTTTAACATTGAGAATGATTTTTCGCCGGAAGAAGAAGCCGAGATCCGAGCCCAGAATGCTTGGGTTTTCGAGAGTAATAATTAGATTTATGATTTTAATTGTTCTTAGTTTTTTTTTTTTTTGCCTTGGGGTTGAAGGAACAAAGAGATGATTTCGTTTTTGTCTTAACTATTTTAATATTTGGAAAAATTGCACAAATCATTAGTCTGTATGTGTTCACCCCTCTACTTTGCTATGGCTCACTTATACAACTATGTAGTGTGTGATGTGTGAGGGACTATATCATGTCAAAATTTAAAGTTAAGGGTGTGACGAACTCTATAAAGTTGGTTGTTTGGAGTGCTTACTTTATTGACAGATCAGTTATAAAAGTCGGTGGGCCAAATATACCTATAGATTGAGTCAAATGTCCCTATAAATTTAACTATTGTTTATGCGCCACTATGAACCCCATAGATTTAACTATGGTTTATGTTGCCCCAGAACGTACATAACTCAACCTCAGCTACCTATGGTTTATGCTGCGCCAGAATGTACATAACTCAACCTCTAACTCAACCTCAGCTACCTATGGTTTATGCTGGGCCAGAATGTACCTAACTCAACCTCAACTCAACTATCACATATGAACTATGGAGCACGTGGTCTAAGTTGCACGAGGTCTAAGTTCGAATCTCCTCCCCACATATGAACTATGGAGCACAACTCAACCTCAACTCAACTATCACATATGAACTATGGAGCACGTGGTCTAAGTTGCACGAGGTCTAAGTTCGAATCTCCTCCCCACATATGAACTATGGAGCACGAGGTCTAAGTTGCACGAGGTCTAAGTTTGAATCTCCTCCCCACATATGAACTATGGAGCACGAGGTCTAAGTTTGAATCTCCTCCCCGCGTATGAACTATGGAGCACGAGGTCTAAGTTCGAATCTCCTCCCCACGTATGAACTATGAGCACGAGGTCTAAGTTTGAATCTTCTCCCCTATGAGCACGAGGTCTAAGTTTGAATCTTCTCCCCCACTATAGAGCACGAGGTCTAAGTTTGAATCTCCTCCCTACATGTAGTAAAAAAAACTTTGGTTTATACAATTTTTTTCTTTAATTCTTTTTAATTTTCTTTCGGTTTTCTACTATTACTAACTTATAATTTTAATTTTTTTTATGTCGAATGTTAAATTTTGTACCTCATATTTATGGTTCAAATATAAGTACAAACACTGATTTGCGACTTGTAAAAGTGTCATTTTTTATAAAAAAAAAAATTGTGACCAAATAAACATCATATTTTGCCCAATTTAAAAAGACTAGTCTTAAAAAAAAAAAAAAAAAAAGAGAAAATTCATCACTATAAAAATTTGCACCATTTAATTGAATGATTGCATTGTATATTTTTCCATCTTCCTATATCATTTACTCAATTTGAATGCATGATAATTTCTATTCATCTTCTCATTTCTTTACGTCATTGACAATTATCTTTTTTCTAGCTTTGAAGGAGAAAAATGAATGATGGTATGTGAAAAAAATGTTAAAATAGATAATTGGTATTATAACACCCGAAAAAATAAATGGGCAAACTGAAAAAGTTTTTTTAGATGTAGTAAGAGAGTAAGATTATAGCCAATATGAACATAGTTCAACCGACATGATATATGAACTATGAGCAAAAGGTCTCAAGTTCGACTTCTTCCTATGTTGTCGAAAAAAAAAAAAAAAAAAAAAAATTTAAATAAAATTATTTAAAAATAAATAAGGTTTTTTCTTTTCTTTTAACAACATGTAGGGGTGGGGGATTGAGGACCTCTTAATCACTAAGGTGATATATCCAATAATAATAAAATTACATATCCACGACTCCAAAATGTAAAGATTGGAGTGAATAAGAATTTAACTTAAAAGTCAACGACAACGAGCATGGCTGAAATTAACATAATATATGAACTATTTTTTAAAGGATGAACTATTTATTAAAATCAAACTCCAAATTTTCATCCGGAATGTGTAAACCTGTAATTTAATAAGATTATCAATTTTTACTTTTTTTTTTTTTTTTTTTTTAATTTTAAATTTTTTTAGTTACAAAATACGCATTAAATCTAAACACGTGTTGTGATAAAGCGCGATAAGGCCGCGGTGGCGGATTCCGGTGACCGGCAGGGGGAAAGGCTAAGAAAAAGAATGAGAGGATATGAAAAAAATAAATAGTATGATTCTATAGAAGCATTGAGTGGGAAAAAGAAAAAAATAAAAAGAATATCTAATGCACCTGAAAAAGGTGAAATGAGAGAGCAATTATGCCTAATCAAATTTAATCTAGAAAACAATATATTTTAATTATAAGATTATATATTTTAAAAAAAATATTGTGGCAAATAATATATTTTAATAAAAAAATTTAAAAATTATAATATTAATAAAAAAACTCGACATTATGGCCTCATCAAACTTAAATTGATGGTTACGCTTTTCACGATTCCTTGTCCAAATATGAGTTTGTGATGACGTGCATCACTATCTGGACGGTATGGAATGACCCCAACACTATTTATCACAATGACCACATTTCAAATGTTGATTTCAAAGTTGAGTGGATTAGAAAGTACTGAAGGAGTTTCTTAATCGCAGTCGAGTTCCCCCTAGCACCAGTCCAATTCAAAGTTTGGTTGTGGCGAATCCTCCCAAGGGGTGTGCTAAGTTCTTTGTTGATGCAGCCTAGCCTATAAGGAAAGGTGATCAGATCTGGGATGAAGGCCCTGTTGCGCGATTCAGAAGGAGGTATCTTAACGACGATGTAGGTTATCATCCAAAACCTACTCTCTAATTTGTGTTGGGCCCTGGCAATTGTGGGAGGCATGCGATTGACCAGAAGATTGGAGATCCCTAAAGTAGTAGTTTCATCTGATTCGTTTGCGGTTGTTCAGATACTAAAAGGGTAAGGTTCGTCGATCAGTGTAGTCCATGTTTGGATTAAAGATATTTGGTCCATATCAAAGTTGTTCGAGCAGATTAAGTTCACCATTCTCTTCAGAGGCCGGAATGCACAAACGCATGAACTTGCTCATCGAGCTTTCACAGGAATCTCTTCTTTGATGTTGAATTCCTTTATGGGATAAGAGCCCTGTTGCACGATTCAAAATGAGGTATCCTAGTGGCGAGACAGGTTGTTCATCATCCAAACGCCTACTCTTCGATTTGTGTTGACCCCAATGATTGTAGGAGGCCTGCGATTGACTAGAAGAAGATTGGAGATCCCTATACATTTGTTGTTGTTCAGATACCAAAAGGGGAAGATTTGTCGATCATCGAAGTCCGTGTTTGGATTGAAGATATTCGGTCTATATCAAAATTGTTCGAGCAAAGTTCACCTTTCTTTCCAGAGACCGAAACGCACCGACGCATGAACTTGCTTGTCGAGCTTTCACAAAGATCTCTTGTTTGTTGTTGAATTCCTTTTGACTTACACGCTTAGTGAGCAATTTTTCTAACTCTGATTGTAGTCCTAGTGGCAAACCTAGTTCTCATTAATTTGTTTGGTTAAAAAAAAAATCAACCTTAAATGGATGCAAGTTAAAGATTAAAACGATTTGAATAGTTCATACATTATGTCGGTTGAATTATGTTCGGAGAGATTTTTCTTTTATTTAAAATTGATAGAAACAAAAGGAAAAATCCTTTGAAAAAAAAAAAAGAATCCCTTCTTTTAAGGTGGTGAATAAAATAAAATAATATAATATTGGGAGAAAAAGGAAATTCGTCGTCTTGGAGAGTCGAGATTCACATTCATTACAAATGGATTCCAATTGATCATTCAGCTTTTCCTCTGCTCTTTCTTTTCACCTTTTTCAACTTCCTTTCGCCCCTGCATTCTCTCTCTCTCCACCACCGCTCGCCGGAATCCGCCGCTTTCGTTTCCGATCTCTCCGCGGTTTATCTCCCGATGGAGTTCAAGTTCCGTGCCGGCGATCAACCGCCACCGCCACCGAAGTATCCCTCTCCGCGGCCGCCGGCGGGTTACTGTTTCTCGAAGCAAGGGTTTCCAGGTTTGTGATGTTTAGCATTGCGATTTTTGTGTTTGGATCTGTTTGGATTCCGGGAAAATCAAGCGGATTAGAAAGAATTGGAGGAGTCTCTGTTGTGAATATTTCTTAGGTTTTTGGATTATTCGGATACTGAATCGTTTTTTTCTTGGAATTCAAAATATTTCTTAACGCGTTGGAAGTTGGAACTCTACCTTATTTTTGGCTTTTTCGATCGGAAAATTAATTGCAATTTCAATCTTATTCCTAACAAAAAAATTTAAAACTATTTTTTAAGCCAACTATTTGGAATTTAATTTTTAAAAATTGTCCATGTCTTTTCCTTATTTCCTATAATAATTTTTATTTCCTTCAGCAAATATTTAAGCCTAGTTTTTTCCTATTTTTTTAAATTTATGATTATTTTCTTCTAATTTTTTGGGCTCGTTTTGCCTTAACAAAAATCAAACTTAAATTAATTGTAAATTTAGCAAAATTTAAAATATTTTGCAAATATGTCAAAAGATTAGTGACTATAACTAATAGACTCTATCGTTATAGATGACTATCACTAATACTGATAGACTTCTATCATTGCCAAAATTCTATAAAAAAAAAAACTCTATCCGTCTAAATTTCTATCCGCGTTAGATCATACTAAGATAGAAATTGTAATATTCGCAAATTTTTTAAAAATCCAATATTTTTAATTATTTTACTCTTAATTGATATCTTTTACAATTTCTCTAATTTTGTTACTTTCGTTTTTTTCTTTTTTTTTGGAAAAGTATTTGAATTCTTAATCAAATTTAAAAAATAGAATTGGTTTTTTGAAATCTATTTTTTGTTTTGTTAGTTTTAAAAATTAGCATTGATTTTTTAAAATAGGGTTAAAGATTTAACCATATAACTATGAAAACAAAAGTTATAAAACTAGTGTTTACAAGCTAAATTTTTAAAAATTAAGATCAAAAGGCCCGATTGGATAACCATTTGTTTTTTAAAATTAGGCCTATAGAAACATCAAATTAAAAAAAAAAAAACAAGTTTTTTCTCTTTTTTTTCTTTTTTTTTTTTTTCTCTTCAAATTTTGAGCTTAATTTTGAAAATACTTAAAAAATACATAACACAACAAAGGAATAAAATGAATGCATTGTTTACAGCTTAATTTTTTAAAATAAAAAATAAATAGTTATGAAGTCTTAAATTGGAAAAAAACGGTAGTTTACAAAATTTAGCTTGATTTTTTTTTTACTATCCCGTAAAAAATAGATAACAAAATATAGGAGAGAAAAAAAAATATATATATATATATATATATATATATATAAATAAAGGGAAGAACAAGATTTCACGAATTTGCCGATCAATTTTGAGAAATCACTTTTATTTTTTCTAGTTTCATTAGGATTCTCTTACCCTTTAAAGTTACGGAAAAGGAAAATTTTCCACGATTTCCACTTTCTCCGCGATTTTCTCGATAACCAAACAGGTTTTCAATCGGCTGCGGAATCGTCGATTTTCTCTGTTTTCTTCTTGATTTTCGATTTCTCGATGGATTCAACAGACGCCTGTCTCCGACGAAGCACGAACAGCCTCATAACGCTGAGAAAGCCGTTCGATACCAACGACGCGATGCAGTACGAGATGGAGTTGATGCGATTGAGAGAAGAGAAATTGCTGGTGGAGATCGAACGGCAGCGATTTCTTAAAGAGGAAGCGAGGAGAGAATTGATGTTGTTCGAACGAGAGATTGCGATTCGAGGAGTCGCGCAATCGGTGGGCTATTCTTTCCGCGACCAGCACCATCGATTAGGAACGGCGTTCAGCGCTGCGGCGACGTCGCAGATGGCAGTGATGCAGCACCAGCAGCAACCGAGAAGTTCCGACCGTCTCGTGTTTGGTGCAGTGGTGTTGCCGCCGCGTGTTCAGCCATTTATGGCGGAGGAGAAAAAGGAGGTTCAAGTACTGCAGGCTGATAAAAGAGAAGTTATTGTACTGGTTTGACTCTCTCTCTCTATCTTTTTACTTTTCTTTTTCTTCTCAATATTTTAGAGTTTTAATATCTTGTTTTATTTTTAAACAAAATCACTTTTCTGTTAAAACTTTTGAGAGAATTATTAATTTGGAGAGTGTTGTTTATTATTTTGTTAGGCCTATTTAAGGATTTTTTATATTAATAACGTAGTTTAAATAACTTATTACAGTAGTTTTTTTAAAACTAGGGTATCTAAATCGTGTATCATTGACATGATTTTTCTAAATTGTGTCCATTATACACAATTTAAGGAGTAACTCGTGCCCATGGTACACGATTTAGGGAGTAACTCGTGTACCATGGTCACGATTTACATGACGTGTCAACTTAAGTTGTGTAACATGGACACGAGTTACCCCTAAGTCGTGTACCATAGACACGAGTTACATGTATCCATGGTACACGAGTTACCCCTAAATCGTGTACCACCTCGAAATCGTGTCCATGGTACTTCGAAATCGTGTCCATGGTACACGATCTAGGTATCCTAGTTTTGTAAATACTTTGAAAACTACCTTATATTTGTAATAATTTATTTAAAGTACATTATTAATATAAAAAATTCCCTATTTAATAACAATTGTTTTTGGCTTTTGAAAATAACTGATTTGTTTGATAACTAATTTAGTTTTTAGTTTTTAAAATATAAAAATTGCTTTTAAAATTCTTTAACTAAATACAAAACTAAAAATTGCTTTTAATATTCTTTAGAAAAACAAAAAACGAAAAACAAGTTTTAAAAAATGTGTTTTCCGTTTTTTGTTTTTCATTTTTTTTTAAGGTCTTACTTTTTAAAATATTCTTTAATGAATTATCAAATAAGTTGTTATTTTTTGTTTTTAAAAACATAAAACATAATTAGTTATAAAAAAAATATTTCTAAAAGCTCTCTTGGAGTAAATATTTAAGGTGATTATCCAAAAATATGACTTTAGAAGGATTGATTGGAAAACTAAATGTAATAAGAAAGGAAAAGAAAATCATGAGATCTAAGGTTCGAATAAATCATTGTAAAGTGACCTTTTTGGATAATCATCAATCATTCTAGAGCTATGCTCGGTTTTTTATCCCTACTTACCTGTTTTATCAAATCATAGTGACTAAATTCTAATTTTTTCCAAGCTATATGGACCAAATTTGGAATTTAATCTTACTTTTTTTTTTTTTTTTTAATGTAACAAATAAATTTGTTATTAAGAATAATTGAAAACATCTAGGGAAGTCTTTTTTTTAAAGATAATGTGCTTAAATTAACATTATGTCAAACTCACATTTAGTCCACAAAAAAGTTCTGTTAAAGTTGTTTTGCTTTGGCTTTTAATTATTCTTTAAAAACTATCTTACCCGCCTTTTTATTGAAAAAAAAAATTATTTGATTTCATTAATTTTTTAATGTAATTAAATTTGTTTATCTTAATCTTGTCAATTAAGGAAAAGAAAATAATAAATTTACTAACATGCCTTTTTAATCTTCATTTATTATTAAAAAAATTAAAACATGACATGGTTAAATTCGCAATGAATGATTTGAAATCATTAGTGCAAACAATTTAATATAGTATGGATACATAATCTAAATAAGCTTTCCTAGTGCAGACAAATTAATACAGTATGTGTCCATAATCTAAATACGGTTTATTTAATTAATATACAATTAATATACCATGTTTTAATCTTAGATATTAATTAAGTAATTTATTTAAAGAATTAAGACTAATATGATCTTTTCTTTCCTGAACAGTTTTTTTAAGCATTGAAATAGGATTTAAATATATTTTTTCGATTTAGTTATGGTTTATTGGTTTTGGTCCCTTAATTTTTTATTTTTTAAATTTTGAACTCTACTGTTTTTTTTTTTTAAAAAAAAAATACTGATTTCAGCTTAATTATTATTTTTCTTGTGTTCACCAAAGATCAATTTTGGCTAAGGATTTCAATCTACACAATGACTTGGTAACAAAAGTATTATCTTTTCTTTAAACTTGAATTTAAATTAGGAGATAAAGGGTTTAGGTTTTAGGGTTTATGATGGATGATCAGTTTTCTATTATCAAAACATGATTGGAATTCTAGAAAATCATATTTCAAAAAATGGCATTATTTTGAAAAAAAAAAGATATTACACAACATCTTTTTGTGGGTGAAGTTTTATCACAACCAGCTATTAGAATTAGAAGAGTTCATTCCTTATGTATTTGAGAATGTTGCTGCAGGAAAAACCCGACCCGAATGTATTTAGAGAAAAGCGGAAGGCCGAGACCCCATCAACATCGACATCGACCGTGGACATCCAACCATTTTGTGTGAAGAAAAATCCCAAAGACGAATGGAGTTGTGCACTGTGTCAAGTTACTGTCCCGAGCGAAAAGACGTTTAATGAACACCTTCATGGCAAGAAGCACAAGCGCAAAGAAGTAGGTCTGATGGCTCAAAATGCAAGCAAGAGTAGCGTTTCGCAAGCTGCGCCCGAGCCATTACCGAACAAAAGGAGGAAGCTACTGGAAGTCCCCGAGACGTTCGGCTCCTCTGTAGCTGCAGAAAAAAAGGAGTTGAAAGTTGAACAATGTGAGAAAACTGAAGCTAGTTCTGACCTGAAGAGAATAATTCCAAACTTTCTGAAATTAGGTGACAAAGAGGATAAGCAACAGAATGAGTTAGTGATTGAGCAAAACTTGTTGACTGAGGATGTTTTTGTGGGGAAAAAGAAGTTTAAGCTTTGGTGTGAAAAGTGCAAAGTTGGTGCTTATACTTCAGATGTGATGTTTGCTCATCTGAATGGGAAGAAACACCAGGCAAGTCTTCAAGAAGGGCAGCCATTGTAGCTTGTGCAGATGTAGATACTGGACAGAAGGAGAGGAACGGTCGCGACGCGACAGGTGTCGCCCGGTGATTCGGCAGATAAGTAAGGTCAGTGGGGTAGGGGGAGTTGTTTTAAAATGTGTTTATAAAGTAGATAGAGCTATTAAACCTAACCATCTCTAATCGGGCGAGTTTAGAATGGCGCGTTCGATTACATAGCTTAAGAAGAAGTCTTAATACTTTCTTTAGTTCCAAGTAATTTATCTTAATTTATCTTAATTTATCAGTTTATTTACTTACTAAAATATAATCTCATTTTACTCAATTAGTACTTGAAAATGCTGTTGGCTCTTTCTTGGGAGAGAAAGGAGCTTGTTGAATGTAGCCATACCACCAAAATTTAACTAGTCTTTTACAAGTTAGAGTTGTTGGGTTTATTGTTTAAAGACTGCCTTTTTTGTAAATCATGATCTCTATTTTGGTTTTGAAAATGTGTTTTGGTAGCACGAATAAGAAGAAAAGTAGGGATATTTGCACAGATGACCCCCTCGGGGGTCACAATGTTTTTAACCCCCCTCGAAAATGCATGTTTTTTGCTCTGTTGATGTCATCAGCGCTACGTTGAACTCGATCCCAAGTGCTGAGCACGAGGGCACTATAGTCGCCTCCCTCGCGATTGTGCTCAGCGAAGTGTACCCATGACTTTTCATAGAGGGGACTTGTTTATCACGAGAGAAGGTAAAAAAAACATGTGTTTTAAAAAATCAGGTCATTTGACATTTAAGACCCTCGAGGGGGGTCATTTGTGCAAAAAAAAAAAACCCTAAAAAAGTAGATAAGAAAGTCGAAAGAATAGATTTAAGTATGAACTTGGTAACAACAATAGTGATATAACATCATAATGTAAATGAACATGAGAGTTGAAGCTGATGGTCAATAAAAATTGAAGCAATGGGTAGTTAAAAGACACAACTTGAGATGAGTTTGGTAACACAATAATTTGGAGTCTGGTTGAATCTTGCAAAACTCATTTGTACTTAATCTCAAATGTAAAATAAAATAATGTTGGTTTATAAATTTAAGACAATACTCTTATTGAAAGACGTAGGAAAACCGACCACTACATAAATATGTAAGCCACATGTTGTTGAGAGAAAGCGAGCAACCCCTTGTCTTTTATAGATTGACTTCACTTGAAGAAGCGAACCCAACACAAAGATAATCATTGTGTGCTAGCCTAGCTAGCTTGCGTTTTTCAGTTGGTTGTTTTGTTAGTTGTAGGGTTCCTTTAATTTTCAAGTTTAATGCTACATTAATGATTGCTAAAGGAAAATCCATAATTTAAAGACAAAACCGACTCAAATGAATTTTGAATTCAAGTGTTAATCTTGATCCAATAAAAAGCAACAAACTTGGAGATGGAAGTGGTAGGTGAGTTAGCGAGCATTACTTTTTCACTCCCCCAATTTGACGTCTTATTCAAGCATTTGAGTAGTTGAATCTTATGAATTCAAGCTAAAAATTGATCCACCCATTTAGATTTTTAAATTCATCCCAATAAAAATTTAGGTTTTTTTTGTCTCTGTCATTGGAGAGTTACGAGGGAGGGTTACAATTATGAATTTTAGATTTTTGGAGCTTATTTGGTCATATTGTTCCTGGACTTTTCAAATATTTGGTCGAAATGAAATATTTAACGTTTTTCATCTAAAATTTAACTGTAAAACTAAAGACTAGTGGTATATTGAAACAAAATTCATAATTTAGGGGTATTTTTTTAGATTTTTTATATTAATAATGTAGTTTAATAAAGTTATTACATAAATAGGGTACTTTTGAAAGTATTTACAAAACTAAGGTACCTACTGGTACACGAGTTAGCCCATAACTCGAGTTATGGGCTAACTCGTGTACCATGGACACGATATCGGTGACTTGCCAACCACATAAAACTCGTGTCCATGGTACACGAGTTACCCCATAAATCGTGAACCATGGACACGAATTACCCCCTAAGTCGTGTACATTGGACACGATTACTGGAAATCGTGTCCATGGTACATGATTTAGGTACCCTATTTTTGTAATGGGTTAATGCAAACACGTGATTAAATTTTAATTAAAGCGAGGGTTGAACCCATGACTTCATAGTCACGGGCACAACCTTATGTCAATTGAGCTATGCTCGATTTGGCCAAATATTGTTTTGTTTGTCGCTATTCTCTGCTCCAAAACTACCTTAAATTGGTCTTTAAGGTTTGAGTTTACTTTCACTTTTGACATCATGGTTTTATTTTTTTAGTTAAATCTTTCGAATCATTCCTAAAATGTTACCATATTGAATACGACATAAGAGTTTAATAATTGAGTAAAGAAATAAAAGAAAATTGATAAGTTCCAAACTATAACAAATTAAATTGAAACTAAGTCTTAATTGTTAGGAGTTAGGACTAAGTTGCTACTTTTAAAATGGTAGGGACTAAATTAAAAACGAGTCACTATGGATTGCCATTCAAAAATGTATTTTCTTTTTAATAAAAACGGTTTATAATTGAAACATCACGTGTTTGGTTATATTTTCAAAAAATGTTCTTATATACAAGTTTGTTTGGTTCCTTCCACACACTAAAGAATGTTTCTATTAATGTCGAATTGTTATAATGAGTGAGTATTAAACACTATGCACTAATAACTTAAAATTTGAGTGGTTACCAAGTTGGTCGTCGATAGTTGTTGGTGATCGCTCGTCACTGGTCCTAGTTGTCGGTCTCGGTTACCAATCACTGACCACCGATTGTTGATCCCTGTTCTCGATCGTTTGTTCTTGGTGGTCGATGACCACCAACCACGTCGGAGTGGTCGCTGGTCACCGATACCTTACAATGGGTGGTGGTCGACGGTAGTTGTCAGTGGACGTTGGCGGCCGACGGAGGAGGGGGCAGTGGTGTTGGTAGAAGTGAAGGTAGAAAGTTTTGGAATGAATAATGTGAGGATATTTTAGTAATTTTTTATATCCTATGAAAATTAAGGAGGATTTTCAATTAAACACTCAAAAACTTTTTTTTAAAAAATTTGATTTCAATTGTTTCAGTAAAATAACTTATTTCCCATACTCATTTTTTTGAAGTCATTTTGAATGGTTACGAAACCTTACAATTCTTGCTAAATTGTTTTTTTTTTTTTTTTAAATTAAACACTTGAAAAGTCAATTCAAACACATCTAAAGCATAATTTGACCAATAAAAAATTAAAGACGGATGAATCTAGTCATGAAACAAAGTTAAAAGTTAAAAGGAATAAAATGAATTTTGAAAAAAATGTATACAAATAAAAACACAAAGGCTAAATTATTAAAAATATTCTTGAACTTTCAAAAGTTTCAAAAATACCCCTAAACTATGAAAAAAGTTTCCAAAATACCTCGAACTATGAAAAACGTTTAAAAAATGCCATCAACATTAACAACACACATGAAATTCTGAAGTAGAAGGGTAAATTCTAACTTGTACTTGTGTGACATGGAAACAATGATAAAATGTGAACGTCTGATGCGTTAAAAAAATCATGAAAACATAAACATATATCTATTCTTCACTGATTTTGTCTTAGTTTTGTTCTATCCCTGATCTTTTGAATCTATAAGTTAGGATTTCCTTGATTTTTAACACCTCAACATTTATGTTTTCATTTTTTTCATGTCGTACATGTTAGAATTTAACTGTTCACGGTAGAATTTTGTACGCGTTGTTAATTTTGAGGATATTTTTAAAACATTTTTCAAAGGATATTCTTAAAACGGAATTAGTAGTTTGAAGAGTATTTTTTTTTTATAATTGAGTCCAATAGAAATAAAGAAAGGATTGAGATGTTTTTAAGGTGAATGGATGTTTAGGGTTTGGGAAACAATGATCCAAATTGGAAGTTGATGTCATTGTCAGCTGTGGTTTGTGTCAGTGTTTTAAACCCAAATTGGAGAGGATTGAAGGGTTCCAAATCTTCACCTCATAGAATGCCATATTAGTTTTACAATAAATTTGCATTTAATTTGACTAGATCATAATATTAAATTTTCGTAGACATTTTCACATATCTACTGATTCGATCGATATAAGAGATGAATCGACATTTCTATTATATCGTACGAAATCGATCAAATATTAAATATATATATATATATTATAACCTAACATGAATATCAATGTTATAACAAGCGTATTTTAATTCGTTGAAA
This sequence comes from Herpetospermum pedunculosum, assembly GCA_028017165.1. Classification (NCBI taxonomy): domain Eukaryota; kingdom Viridiplantae; phylum Streptophyta; class Magnoliopsida; order Cucurbitales; family Cucurbitaceae; genus Herpetospermum; species Herpetospermum pedunculosum. The sequence continues at coordinate 61,670,034 of CM051529.1, forward strand.
AGTCTTATTGATATCGATATTTTCATCGACATTTCCATAAAATTGAGACATTGACGTCGACTTAGACATTTACATCCTTGCTAGAGATAGAGACCGAGGGAAACATAATTATATTTAAAAAAAAAAAATGTATATGTTTTTATAAGATCTATAGTCAATCACTCAATAGTTTAAGAAATAAGTAATTCGGAGTGAAACACTTGAATCCAAATTCTAAAAAAATAGTTTTTGAAGGTTTAATTTAGAATTCTTCCTAAATATTCATTATAAAAATGACCAAAATACTCTCATACTATTTTCATAGTGTTTAATAGTCGTATTTTATAGTAATTTGATGTTAGTAAAAACATTTTGAATGTATAGCAAACAAAACAAACTTGATATAAAAACACTTTTGATGCCAACATGAACATAACTCAACGGGCATAAATGTACTATCGAGTGACCAAGAGGTCACAAGTTTGATTCCCCCACCCCATATGTTGTAAAAAAAAACACTCTTGATAAGAGTAAACAAACATACAAAGTTTTTCAATTCCAAATCGTTTTTATATATAAAAAAAAAATGCACTAGTAGTCAGACCTTGGGACTATTATTGCTCTCAGGGAATGAGTTCAATCATTGGTGACCTGTGGCTTATGACATTAGTCAAGTTGCGCGTAATCTATACTCACACACATAAAAATAAAAATAAATAATTTTTTTTTAGAGAAAGAAGAGAAATGAGTATTGAACAAAGATAAAAATATCTGTGATATATCTGTAAATAGGGTTCAATATAAATATTAAGGCTTAATGGATATCTCCGATATCTTTTATAAATACTCGTAAAACATAATTTTTTTTTTATCAAAATTCTAATATGAATATAGATACTAATAACCAAATCTATAACTTAGTTTGATAGTACTGAACTTATTTATTAATTTAAGTTTTTTTAAAAAAATTGATTTACAAAATTATCGTTATTTCATCCATCCATGGATATATCCGTAAAATTGAATTCTCGATATCAATATCGATATTTTTCGCCTATTGTTGTTAAGAGAGAGCATTACAAATTTGGAAGAAAGTCCATTAAATTCACTAGAGAAAAGAGAGCATCTTTTTGGATTTTTGATTAATAGAGATTGAAAAAAAAAAAAGAAAAAAGAAAAGGCAAAACCCACTATCACCAACATCATCTGCAAAACAGCATTAACAGTCAGAACATAAAGAAAAGGAAAAAAAAAAGAGAGAAATTCTCTCTCTCTTTGTTCATACAAAAAATTTCAGTGAATTGTACATACAGATTGAAATTTCAGCCATCAAAATATACCAACAACAAGAATCCTTCTCCTTTCCTTTTCTCTCTCTCTCCCATCTCTTCAATGGCCCAGTTGGACCAAACCAATTTCCATGCCCAACAAATCCTCAAATCAAACAGAGAAAATGGCTAGATTAATTCCTCCAAACCCTCACCTCACCCCACCATTCTCTCTCTCTCTCTCTTCCCAAAAACAACTCGCCAGAATCATCTGTCATTTGGGTTTTTTCCTTCTCTTCTTAGTTGTCTTCTAGGTCAAGAACCCATTCCATTCTTTTCCTTCTCTTCCGCCATTGTTTTCCCTTCATTCTTTCGATTCCTTTTCTGGGTTTCCTCTTCTTTCTTCGATCGACCCTTTTTTCCTTACCCTTTTAATCGGATGAAGAAAGCTCGAAAAGGGGTGGCTATGGATTCTGAAACGTATGCTCTGTTTCAGACTCCCAAGATCGGAATCAAGCATCGGCAGCTCGTGCAGGATTTCGAGGAGTTGCAGAATGTAATTTTTCTTTTCTTTTTTTTTTGAATGTTTTCCTGTTTTAATCTGTTCTTAGATGGATTTGTTGCTGTTTTTTCTCTTTTTGGGGATTTGGGTATTTGTTGATTGGGTGCAGAGTTTAGTTTAATAGAGGGAGATTTGGGATTGTTTTTGGTTTAGAGAAAAGATGAAGATCTCCATATGAGAGAGCCCCAAAAGGTTTTGGGATTGTATTTGTTTTTCTCAATCAAATATTGCTTTTGATTGATGTTTGTGTTGATTGAGGCATGTTTGAGAATGATTTTGAAATAGTTAAATCGTTTTAGTCTTTCAAAATCAATTTTGATGTATGAAAATCGTGTTTGAAAGTGTGAAATCAAACAATAAATTGATTTTGAATTATTAAATGTATGTTTGAGAGTTATTTTAAACATGACTAAAATGATTTTAACCATTTTAAAATCACTCCCAAACATGCTTTATGGTGCTTATAAACGCTAAATAAACCTTTGATTTAGACAAATTTGTGTGTGTGGTGCGAAGAGAGTTTGATTAGAGGGATGTTTCAATCTCTTTTGCGCTTAGTGACATGAGTGTGACTCGACTCGTTAAGGCATATACCTTCGACCAAGAGGTCTAGGGTTTGAATCCCTCCACCCCATATGTTGTTTGAAGTTGAACTAAAGAAAATCTCTTTTGCACTTCGTGCTTAAATCATGGGGATAATTAAATGAGATAATTTGTCTTACGTCTACGAGTTGTAAGTTCAAATGACTTTATGGTCATGTGTTCAAATCATGGTGGCCAGTTACTATGAGATGATAAAACATGTCATGGGTTTTCTTATGCCAAGTTATAGGATTAGTTGTTCGTCTTTTCGTTGAGTGAGATTAGTCGAGGTACATGTAAGTATGGATGTTTCAATCTCTTTTGCTTTTAGTATTCGTCTACAAGTTATATATTTAAATTTAGACACTTCTATGGTCATGTGTTCAAATCAATGTAGCTAGTTGCACAAGATAATATACATGTCTTGGGTAATCCTCTTGCCAAAAGTTATAAAGTTAGACAATTGATAGGTGAAATTAGTTAAGGTCGCGTAAATTGACTTGGATACTCATAGATTCATAAATATTGGCGTAAACATGATCCGATCACTCATGAATATTGAAAGTATATATTGTGGGTGTCCTTACATTCAGCCATGTTTTAAGGGTTCAAGTGATTTTACCTTTTGGTTGGTGGATGGAATTCCTGCTCAATTCTAATGTACTTGAGAGACAATGAGGGTATAGCTTGTGGAAGAACTTGATATAGAACTTGACCAATTGAAGCATTTTCATTTCAGGAAACAGAAGCCATGAAGGAGAAATTGCTGATTGCGAAGCGGAAAAAGTTGATGCTTTTGGCTGAAGTTCGGTATAGTCTTAGCATGATTCTTCTCCTCCCCCTCTGTTTGTGAATTTCTATCAGGGCTTTGTTAATGTTGTAAACTGAGTCATGTTTATTTCTCAACTCATTTAGATTTTTGAGGCATAGATATGAATTCTTGAAGAACCAGCCTGCAAATGCCCAACCAAAGGTTGCTCTCGAGCTGCCACGTAACCTTGAAATCAGACCTCCCATTGCGAAGAGAGAAAAGAGTTCTCGAAAACGAGAAGCTTCTTTGAAACCCCTTGCTCAGGCTCATGATTTAAACCAAAGGAGAGGAATCTACAACGGGATGGAAGCCACCTCTCGAAAATCTCGGTCGGTTTTTCACATAAATCAGAATTTCAGGGTGTGCAGCGAGAAGGAAGTCACTATACACAATTCTTTTCCTATTTTTGAACAGAAAGAGAGAGTATACAGAGCACATGAAGTTGCTGCTAACAGGAACATGACCCCAGTTTTCGACCTTAACGAGATCTCGGTACCTACCATGACTCTGATTCTAGCTTCTTATAGTTAAAGACATCTAACTTTTCAGTTACATTCAAATACAGCTTTCAATTCTTTAACATCTGTTTCTTGCTTCAGAGGGAGGAAGAAGAATTGCAGGCTGGTTTCGAACCGCTAAGAACGGAGGAGCCGAAGAATATGTTTTCAAGAAGCGAACACGATGCTAAGAACAGTGATTTGATGATATCATCAATGTGTAGAAATGTTGGCAATGGCTCAAACAGAGCAGGAAAAAGGAAGATCTCATGGCAAGATCAAGTGGCTTTAGGAGCATGAAGTTTTCTCTTATTGAAAGAGCCTTTCAGGATCCTTCATTTGCATAGGTGGGAAAACTTGGCTTCCTTGAAATTCCATTATTATTATTATTATTTTATTAGTTCTCACTTAGCTCAAGTGAGGAAATTGTGACCCTACAACATTTGGCAACAAATATCTAATGTTTAAGTAGGCGATCCCTATTGCAATGAAAACTTGTGATCACGTCTTAATTTACTGTGTTTGCTCGTCTTAGGCCAATCTATGAGACGAGTAATTCTCTATCTTTGTGTATTGTTCATAAAGAGATGAACAAAAAATGTGTCCGTTTTTTAGAACAAATGTGGGATATGGAGATTTGAACCTCCAATCTCAAAGGAAAGAGTAGACCCAATTTGATTGTTAGGGAGGCATGAGTGATATCTCATCGTGCATGGAGTTTGCACCTTTGTCGTAACCTCAATGATTTAGAAACAGCTGAATGGGCCCACCTTTCCCATCTATTATTAGAGGTCAATCTGCGTAGTTGTGTTGATTCTTGGTCCTGACCTTTGGAATCGTCAAATGGTTTTACCGTCAAATCTTTTATGGAAAATTTGGGAGTTGCAATTGATCCTCACACGAGTAGACTTTATAAGGTGATCTGATCAGACTCCTATCTTAAGGAGATAAAAGATTTATTTTTTTTGTGGGAGCTTAGCCTTAGTGCTATCGATACAACTAATCGTCTTCAACGACGTATGCATTTTATGCATCTTTCTCCATCTGTTTGCGTTATGTACTTTGCCATTTCGGAAGCTCCGACCCATTTTTTTCTTCACTGTTCGTTTGCTTTTAGCTTTTGAACCTTGCTCCTCTAAGCATTCGATTGATCCCTGATTTTACCGAATAATATTTTCGACTCTATGGTCTCCATTTTTGTTGATCAACATTTTCAATGGGATAAGAAGACTCTTTGGCTTGCTCTCAATAGAGTTTTCTTTTGGTTTCTTTAGGGTGAATGGAATAAGACACTTTCTCTTCTTTTGATAGGTTTAAACATTTGATTATTTTTCATGTTTTGTATTGGTGTCATCATTCATGTGATGTAACTTACCTTTGGCTAATAGGAGTCTTTCTCCTTATTTTTATTTATCAATAAAATTATTTCTCTTCAAAATAAAATAAAAAATTATCGTGCTCGTGTTCGCAGTCGTGTTCCACATTTGTTCGAAGGAAAAAGTGTCAATTCTTATCATCAATATTATGACATATTGGAAGCAAAAAGTGTTAATATCTTTTTAATAAAGTGATGACCAACTTATTCCTTTGCCCATCTGAGGTCAATCTATTGATGATTAATTCTATCTTTGTGGATTTTTTTAGAAAAAAAATGTGATTTTTTATTGAGAAATTGGAACCAAATAGTGTTAATATCTTTCTATAAGTGGTGATGAGGTAGGTTTACATCATTATTTGGTGAATAGTAATATACCACAAAATAATCTCCAAATATTTCTTTCACTATTCAAATAAAGGGTTATAATTATGGTATTAAATTTCTCTACATATCCATAGGTTCGACATGAGGGGTGAATCGACATTTTCATCATATCGTACAAAATCGATGAAATATTAAAAAAAGAACAATAAAATGTAGACTAACGTGAATATACTATTATAATAAGTATATTTTAATCCATTTAAAAGTGTAAAAACGTTCATTTATGAAATTAAATATTTTTTAAAAAAAATATATTTTTAAAAAACCTTACAGAAATATCCATCGACATCGACATTTCCATAAAATTGAGACCTCGATATTTACGTCGACATTTAAATCCTTGGTTATAATAGGTTCTCTAATTCACAACCCTAAACATAGTTAAGCGAATAAAGCAAATAGAACTACATTGAAATCTAAACTAAAACTTAACGAAACTTATATTCATTTTTTTTTAGTACAATTGGAGGAGTGAGTGTTGACCGAGAAATTTCGGCCAATCAGTCGTCGCCACGTGTCTCCATCACGACCGGGGATCAGATAGACTTGACCGAGCAAAGTCGGCCAAACTGCAATTGGGCTCGAAGTCGAATTGGGCCAGAAAGATTAAATGACAATTTGGCCCAAAGCCCAAAGGCCCATTGGGTCCAAACCCAAGCCCATTGGGTCCAGACCCAAACCCATTGGGTCCAAACCCAAACCCATTGGGCCCAAAGCCCAAGCCCATTGGATCCAGGCCCATGAAAACTCTATAAATAGAGAGTTCATTTTCATTTCTAAGGTTCAGAAAATTTCTTCTCCTAAGAACTCAGAGAGAATTCCCAAACAACGAAAGACTCTTTGAAATCCTGAAGACTGAACGTCACTCGAAATTCAAACACCTGAAGACTTCACCGCTACGCGAAGCTGAAGATTCAACCTCGAGAACAAGCTACGAAGCCCTCGAGTACGTTACATTTAAGAGAGAGAATCAGAGGATCAAATATTAGAGATTGTAATCCACTACGCACTGATACAAATACAATACAACAACACAAATTCAAATTCATTTACACGTGTCGAATTTCCATTCGTCGTTCGAATTCTCGTGTGAACAGATTGGCACGCCCAGTGGGACCTCTCTACCTTTCATCTCTCTCTCTCAACAAAAAAATTACAATGGCATCAAAGAAGACAACGTTCCAGGCTGTCAGTTCCAACAGCCCTTACAGGGGACCTACCACCCGCAGCCGCGTCATCAAAGAAGTCTCGCAGACGGGCGAACACACTCCTGCCATCGTGCGCAAAATATACAAACGACTGACGGAGTCCGAGCGGGTTGGGATAATCATCAAGGACAATCCTTTGTTCGATGAGGTTGTTCCCTCCTCTGATCAGCCGGAGAAGGTGTCTGACTCCAGCGTATCTGTAATGATGGCGGATGCGCGTACTAACGACGAAGCGATGGCTGAAATGGAAAAGAAAATCAGCTTCCTGATGAAAGCAGTCGAGGACAAAGACTTCGAGATTGCCCACCTGAGGAGTCAGATGCAGAGCCGTGAGGTCGCAGAGTCAAGCCTAACTCCTGCGGCCAGAAAGAATGACAAAGAAAAAATGGTCGTCCAGGAAGACCAAGCGCAACACTCGACGTCAGTCGCTTCCTTATCTGTCCAACAACTGCAGGACATGATTACCAACACCATCCGAGTCCAGTACGGTGGACCAGCCCAAAGCACCCTCTTGTATACCAAACCGTATTCCAAGAGGATTGACAATTTGAGAATGCCCATTGGGTATCAGCCGCCAAAGTTTCAACAATTCGATGGGAAGGGCAATCCTAAACAACACATTGCCCACTTCGTCGAAACATGCGAGAATGCTGGAACTCGCGGAGACTTGCTGGTTAGGCAATTCGTCCGAACTTTGAAAGGAAACGCCTTTGACTGGTACACCGACTTGGAACCCGAGACGATCGACAGTTGGGAGCAGTTTGAAAGAGACTTCCTGAATCGCTTCTACAGCACAAGGCGTACAGTCAGCATGTCAGAACTCTCGCATGCTAGCCAAAGAATGGGCGAGCCTGTCGTCGACTTCATTAACCGCTGGAGATCGTTGAGTCTTGATTGCAAGGACCGACTCACGGAAGTGTCTGCTGTCGAGATGTGCATCGACGGCATGCATTGGGGACTTCACTACATCCTACAAGGGATAAAGCCCCAAACATTCGAAGAGTTGGCAACTCGCGCCCATGATATGGAGTTGAGTATTGCCAATAGAGGAAACAAAGACCTCTTAATCCCTGACGTAAAGAAAACAAAGACAGAAGTGAAGAGCGTTGGGAAGATCACGAAGAATGTCGTGAAAGAATCCATGGTCGTCAACACGGCCCCTTTAAGGTTTTCTTCCAAAACAAAGGAAAACAAAACGGAAGCAAGAAATGACAAAGGCGAAAGACGTCGCCTTACGTTGAAAGAAAGACAAGAAAAGATCTACCCATTTCCAGACTCTGACATCCCTGATATGTTAGAGCAATTGCTGGAAACGCAACTCATCCAACTGCCAGAGTGCAAACGACCGGAGGAGTTAGGAAAGGTAAATGATCCTAACTATTGCAAATACCACCGGGTCGTCAGTCATCCTGTAGGCAAATGTTTCGTCCTGAAAGAGCTAATCATGAAATTAGCTAGTGAAAAGAAGATTGAGCTGGATCTCGACGAGATAGCTCAAGCAAATCACGCCGCCGTAACATTGAACTCCGGCGTTCAATTATCTTCTGTCTCTCCTAAAAAGCAAGAGGAGAGTTTGATCCAGTTCGGGACTTGCGAACCTGTAGTCGTTCGATACGAACATGAAATCCTACGGGAGACTTCGCAGATGAAACCCGAACCCGTTGCAGATGAGGATGAAGGATGGACCGTCGTAACTCGTCGGAAAATGCGGCGACAGAGACCTGTTCAGAAAGAAGCCCGCCTACTTCGAGAGTATAGGCGAAAAAGTAAACTTCCAAAGAGAAAAGGAAGAAAGAGTATGAGAAAGCCAAAATTTGTCGTGGAGGAAAACAAAGACCTCCCTCGACCCCAGCAGCCTATGACACTACGGGAATTTTTCCCCAAGGGATTCCTTAATGAGAAGACGGAAGAAATAATTGAAATTGCTACGTGCCATGTCGTTGTGGCAATTGAGGATGACAGCGCCACTCCAAGTTCAATGGAGTTGGCAATAAAGCTGGACAATACACCTTCCCCCAATTGAGTAGATTTGCCTCAAATGGACAAAGCTACTCACATCAACACGTTGAAGGACTCTAATGATTCAGAACCTTCAACCTCTACAGCACATGCATGCGCGTCTGATTGCATGTCCATAAGCTTCACCGATGATGATTTGATGTTGGGGTCAAAACCTCACAATAGACCTTTGTTTGTCTCAGGATACATTCGAGAACAGAAGGTCGGTCGAATCCTCATTGATGATGGATCGGCCGTCAACATAATGCCGAAATCACTCATGAAGGAGATTGGCATCCTGATGGAAGAGCTATCAAGTAGCAAGCTGGTAATCCAGGGTTTCAATCAGGGAGGACAACGAGCGATCGGCATGATTCGCCTACAACTCATCATCGGAGACCTGGAAGCACATACTTTATTTCATGTCATAGACTCCAGGACTACCTATAAAATATTGTTGGGTCGCCCTTGGATTCATGGAAATGGGGTAATAACTTCCACCTTGCATCAGTGCTTCAAGTTTTATCAAAACGGCGTCAAAAAGGTTGAGGCAGACACTAAGCCGTTTTCAGAGGCCGAGTCTCATTTCGCGGATGCCAAGTTTTACATAAATAACAGCAACATAGAAGAAATAATGCCAAAAGAAATCCCTTTGATCAGCGGGGAGCAGAAGACTTGCGCAGGGAAAGAATTCATCAAAGAAGAAAATGTTCCCAAGTTTTGCGAAAGCAAGACATCCGTCAGCCCTACGAAGGCTAAGGTCTTGAAAGACGAGAAAAGTTCGAACCCTTCTGTTCTGCGCTACGTTCCCTTGTCCCGGCGTAAGAAAGGTGAATCACCATTCGCAGAATGTACTAAAAGTTTGAAAGTCGGTGACATTAAGATCCTGAAAGAAAATTTTGTCACCCCTCTTACGAAGATAACAAAACAAGAGGTCACGAAGTCCAAAGAGACTCAGAAAGGGATGGTCCTACCTGAGAAACGAACGAAAGAAGGGTACGATCCCAAGGCATATAAACTTCTAGCAAAAGCAGGATATGACTTCACAACTCACACTGAGTTCAAGGGCCTGAAAATCCTCGAGGGCAGGTCAGAGCTTTCTTCGACACAAAAGAAGCTCCTAAAAGAGGGATATCCTATACCGGCATCAAGAAAGGGGCTTGGATATAAGTCCCCTGAACCAGTCCGGATAACCCGAAAAGGGAAAGAGAAAGTGGTCAACAGTAATAACATAACGACCAAAGAGGCACACAATTCAAAAGAAGAGGAAGCTGTCAAACCAAGGATCTCCATCTTTAAGCGCATCAAGCCGCCAGCTACGCGCGCTTCAGCCTTCCAGCGATTGAAAACGGCTGTGACAAAAGAGGATAGTTCGCACTCAACACCCAAACCCACCAGATCTTCCGTCTTTCAAAGGTTGAGTAAGTCGGCAGACAAAAAAAAAAGCACGCCGTCCGCTGAACCTCTCTCACGGCAATCAGCATTTCAAAGGTTGAGTAAGCCAGCAGATAACAAAGAAATCATGTCGTCTGCTGAACCTCTCTCACGGCAATCAGCATTGCAAAGGTTGAGTAAGCCAACAGATGAGAAGGAAAACACAGCGTCCGCTAAACCCCTCTCACGAAAGTCAGCGTTTCAAAGGTTGAGTAAGCCGACAGAGGAGAAAGAAAATACGTTGCCCGATAAATCTCTCTCACGAACGTCAGCGTTGCAAAGATTAAGCGTGACCACAAAGAGAGATAAGAAACTTTCATCCACTTCCATCTTCGATCGCCTCCTACACGAAGAGGCTCGAGAGACTTTGAACAATAAAGAGTCTAGCGAAACAAAAAGCGATGAAGAGATCCGCAGTATCGTCCCCTCACGGATGAAAAGAAAAACTTTTGTCACTGTGAATACAGATGGTGCATTGAAGGTTAAACGACGTAATGTCATCATCACCAACCCTGCAAGCAAACATGCAGAGAATGGGGATGAAGCCTCTTGTTATCATATTACTGCCGAGGAAGAAATGGAAGCCGAGATATCTGAAGAGGATGTTGAAGAGGCTCCACTGCCACTCGAAGATGGAAGTCAACCAACAGTTGACGAACTGAAAGAAGTTAATCTGGGTACGACGGAAGAACCACGTCCAACCTTTATAAGCGCATCACTTTCCGATGAAGAGGAGTGTGAGTACTTGAGTTTGCTCATTGCGTATAAAGATGTCTTTGCTTGGTCGTATAAAGAGATGCCGGGACTTGATCCAAAAGTCGCAGTACATCATCTCGCTATTGAACATGGGTATCGACCAGTCAAACAAGCTCAACGACGTTTCAGGCCAGAGCTCATTCCCCAAATTGAAAATGAAGTCAACAAGCTAATTGAAGCGGGGTTCATTCGCGAAGTAAACTACCCGACATGGATAGCAAACATTGTCCCCGTCAGAAAGAAAAACGGACAATTACGGGTATGCGTTGACTTTCGCGATCTGAATAGTGCGTGTCCGAAAGACGACTTCCCATTGCCCATCACTGAACTAATGGTCGATGCTACCACAGGGCATGAAGCTTTGTCTTTCATGGATGGGTCATCAGGATACAACCAGATTCGAATGGCCCTCAAAGATGAAGAAATGACAGCGTTCCGGACTCCAAAAGGGATATACTGTTACAAGGTAATGCCCTTTGGATTAAAGAACGTCGGCGCGACTTATCAACGTGCCATGCAAAAGATCTTCGACGATATGCTGCATAAACATGTCGAGTGCTACGTCGACGATCTTGTAGTCAAGTCCAAAAAGCGACAGGATCACTTGAAAGATCTAAAAGTGGTTTTCGATCGTTTGAGAAAGTACCAATTGAGGATGAATCCTCTCAAATGTGCATTCGGCGTAACTTCGGGGAAATTCCTTGGTTTCGTCGTAAAACATCGAGGGATCGAGATTGATCAATCCAAGATCGACGCTATTCAAAAAATGCCAGAGCCGCGAAACTTGCATGAACTAAGAAGTCTCCAAGGACGACTTGCTTATATCAGGAGGTTCATCTCCAATCTAGCAGGCCGATGCCAACCATTTCAGAGACTGATGAGGAAAGACACGACCTTTGAGTGGGATGAAGCATGTCAAAATGCCTTTGACAACATAAAGCAATATTTGCTTAACCCTCCTGTTTTGGGCGCACCCGTAGCAGGAAAGCCATTGATACTCTACGTTACTGCGCAAGAAAGGTCGCTTGGGGCATTGCTTGCACAAGAAAGCGAGAAGGGCAAAGAATGTGCCCTCTACTACTTAAGTAGAACTCTCAATGGGGCAGAGCTGAATTATTCACCCATTGAGAAGATGTGTCTTTCACTCTTCTTCGCCATCGATAAGTTGAGACATTACATGCAGGCATTCACAGTGCATCTGGTGGCTAAGGCTGATCCAATCAAGTATGTTCTGTCTAGACCAATTATCTCAGGTCGGTTGGCAAAGTGGGCAATTTTACTACAACAGTATGACATTGTTTATGTTCCGCAAAAGGCGGTGAAGGGGCAAGCCTTGGCTGATTTCTTGGCAGATCATCCAGTGCCGTCAGATTGGAAATTATCTGACGACCTGCCTGACGAAGAAATCTTCTACGTTGAAATTGTTGACCCATGGATCATGTATTTTGACGGTGCAGCTCGAAGATATGGCGCAGGAGCGGGTATAGTATTCATTACCCCTGAAAAACACATGCTGCCGTATAGCTTCGCATTTGAAGAGGTATGTTCGAATAATGTTGCTGAATATCAAGCACTCATTATGGGTCTTCAAATAGCAATAGAAATTGGAGTGACCTACATTGAGATTTATGGAGATTCAAAACTGATAATTAATCAATTGTCGCTCCAATACGAGGTGAAGCATCCAGATCTAATGCCCTACTTTAATTATGCAAGACGACTCTTAGAGAGCTTTGATAGTATGACCATAGAGCATATTCCAAGAGCTGAAAATGCAAAGGCAGATGCATTAGCAAACTTGGCCACAGCCCTGACTGTATCAGAAAGTGAAATATTGAACGTTCCGATTTGTCAAAAATGGGTTATACCGCCAACCGGAGTTGAAAGTCAAGAAGCAAACGTAATATCGGTCTATGTGATTGTTGCGTGCTCAATGTGTAAAGATAAATAAGCAAGAAAGTAGAGAGAGCACTTAGAACATGCAAGCATACATGGTCTCACAGCAAGTAGTAAGTATATTTCATTCGTTTTTTCCACAGAGACTTATGTTTAGCTAATCGCGAAGTGTATTTGTTAAGAAAGATGGGGTGGATTTGAAGGGGTAAAATTGGTTTTTAATTACCTAAGTTTTGCTGAATGTGTAAAGGAATATACCATAAACAAATTAAAGTTAAAATCAGACTCAAAGGACCAGAGATGGAATTAATAAACGATGAAGAAAACAGCTAAACAGAATGCAAACTAAGCAGAATTGCGAGAACCGCAATTAATCCGCAATTAACTGACAGCGAAACTGATTAAAAGGGTGAATTAAGGGCTACTAATGGATATATAGAGAACAGAAATGGTAGATAAGATAGACATGCTTAGAAGGGAAATGTGTGTAAAACAGTAAGCCAAAACCGTAGCAGAACAAGATGGAAACTGTAAATTGCAGAATTGTACTTCGATTACTTTAAGTGTTTGAAAGACAAAGGAAAGCTTTAAAAGAACTGAATCCAAGACAGACAACAACGAAATGCAGTAATTGAAATGCTAAACTAAGAACAATAGTGATCAGAGATGGAAATAAGAAGAACAGAGCAGAAAAACAGTAAAGGTTTGCTAGAAAACTCCGTGGCAGTCGCCTCGAATGATGGTGATGAAAAGTCAGCCGTGCTTGGATGAATCCAATCGAGAGAGAAGAAGAATCTTCTCTCCTTCCTATCAGATTATCGACTCCAAAAGCTGAGACTCTCACTCCAACACACGGCAAAGGAAAACAGCTGGAAATGGTGGACTGCGAGAAGACTTCTGCGCTTCGAGTGATGACTGAACCTCCGACTTTGACCCCTTTTTATAGTAGTTTGCAGGTGCGTTTGGGCCAAGGAGAACCATCAGTCTTCAACGTCATATATCAGAATGGATGGAGGAGAAAGAACGAATCCCTGAAAAGTCGGATCTAAACAGAAAAAGGTCAGCCAACTTACGGTTTTAACTTGAATAATTGCGGTCACCGCAATGATTTCGCAATTCATTCGCAATGCTCATTTTTCATTCTTTTCCTTCGGTTTTCAACCCTTTTTCTACCTATTGTGCATAAGTCCTAAATTAGCTACCTTCTTCTAATTCTCATATTAAAGCATAGGTTGAGGCTAAATGCTAACAAAAACACCTAAATGTGTACATCTTCTTAAGCTAAATGGGTCCTAAATAAGTCACTTTCAGAGACTTAACACACCCCCAAACTTAAGGCTTTGCTTGTCCTCAAGCATACTAAGGACTTACCTAGGCTGTTATTTCTTCTTCTTTAACTACTCACTAACTCCCTTATATTCTTGTCTATAGCAATGCTGTCCTGTGACACACTTCTAAGTTTAGAACTAACCTCTTTATCAAGCTTCTTCTGACTTCACCTGCCTACTATACCCGCTGCTTTTGTTAACCCCCTACTACTGATCTAACTACTTCTATGATATCATGCTATTATCCCTAAGGTTTCAAATTCTACCAAGCTTTACTCCAGACTCAGTACATGCTTCTAGCTTATTTTTAATGTGTCTAGGATTCCTTAGAGTCATGCCAGTCTTAGTATTAACGGTGACAGTGGTACTTTTAGAGAACAACCTAAACCCTGGCATCACTACATTGGATATACATTCATCTCCCTAGACAAACCTAAAAGCTACAACCTTGTGCTTAGCTCATTAAGGATCAGAGTTCTTTTTACATAGGACATCTAAGCCACAAGATTATAACTCCCAAGCATACATTCTTCTTCCCCTATTTCTCCTTTTTTCTTTACTTAGGTGGAGTCTCCCCTTGGTTTGCCTTTTGATGCAATGCCACTTGTGGAAGACTCCCCTCTTTATTCTATTTTTTCACTTTTTCTATTTATCAAAAAAAAAAAAAAAATTTTTTTTTTTTTTTTTAGGAGAAGAAGAATGCTTATGTCTTAAGGAAGAGAGGAATGTTCCTAGGCCTAGGGTGGCCTCCCCCAAACTTCAACTACTCATTGTCCCCAATGAGTGTTTGAGGTGGCACACCCCCAAACTTGTCCTAGAAGCATCTAGTCTAAAGCAAAACAAAGAGAATCTAAAAATCCTAGGCATAGGCAAAACATTCTAAAAGCAATTATCCCAGCAGCAGAAAATTTGAACATAACAGAAAGTTTTAAGGACTTATGGTTTCTGCATACTGAGCACTATTTAGAGGCAAATTTAAACTATCAAAGGGTGTCCTATGACACTCATCCAGCATGCTTCAAGATCAGCTATATAAGGTAGTCATGCTAGCAGCAAAAGATAGAATTTAACAGATCACAGCCTAACTAAACAGACAGTCCAAAACATGCAATCAGTCACAAAAATTGCGGGAACCGCAATTATTTCGCAATTCAATCTGGGCAGATTTAACATTGATTCAGGCCCCTAGCATGTTTTTTTTCCTGTTACTCATGCATCCTAAAAATAAAACTAAACTATCCTACCTAAACAGCTAACATCAGACTAGACTAAGCAAAAGAAAAAACATAAAACTAAACATTAAAAACAGATCAAAAATTGAATACAAAACAGCATACTATACATGATTCTATCAAAAAGCAGGAAAATTGTCTTTTGTTTCTTAAGGGATCAGTAATACTCCCTCTAGTGCTCTTCAAACCAGCACTCAATTCTCATCATCCTCATCTGGTTGCCTTGGTCGTGGGGGCACCCATGGAGTTAGGAGGTTGGTGGGGAAGTCTGGGAAGATGCACCCCAACTGGTCTGCAACTTCTCTGTCCCTCGCCTGCGCATAGTTGGCCCATTGAGCCATTCTCCTCTGCATGTCCATCAAGCAGGCCATGGATAGGGACTGTTCAGCAGCCAGCCTATCCAACTCAAATTCCATGTTGCCCTTTCTTCTCAGCCTTAGGTGTGCAGGCAACTCCAAATGGCCTGTGTAAGGCAGCTGCTGCTCCAAGCGCTCGGTGGGAACTCCTGCAAGCAAACACAACTTTGTTATAGTGTTGGGGAAAAATAATGGTCCCTTACCCTTTTTAGCACACTCAGCTATGGCAGCAGTGATGACTTCTCCCACGTTGATCGTGAGACCTCTCATTATAGCATAAACCAGCAGCGAACGGCTCTGGTTAATTGTAGTCTCATGAGTTACTGGGGAGAGTCTTCGTCTGACGAATGAAAACCACACAGCTGCCTTAGCCGTGAGGTTGGCACTCATGAGAGTGTGCCGCCCATTGCGTGACACTGTCCAGGAGGCCTCAGGCTGGCCAATTGTGCGAATGGCCTCTTCCAGCACAGCCTCGGTCGGCTCATCAACTATCCGTGCATAATCTGTGTGCGCTTGGCCCTTGAGACCAAAGGCTTCATTGATGGCCTTGGCTGAGAAATCAACTTCCACCCCTCTGACCACAGATAGGCCATCCTCAGGGCTGAGCACATTGGCGTAGAAATCGTACACCATGCTCGTGTAGGCTGGATTGGGAGGTCTGCAGAATTCCTCCCAGCCATGGTTGAGCACCCCTGCGCGCAGGAACTGCGGCAGGTCAGCAAGTCGATCAAGGAAACCTTTCTCGTGCAGTAGGTCCCTCTTCCTCAGCTCAACACCCCTGGATTCAGCATCAGATGAGACATACCTCACTGATGGAGGTTCATCTTCAGGGTAGAGTTTAGCCTTCCCCTTATCGGCTGGTTTGGATGATTCAGCAGCCTCCACCTTGAGGCGTTTGAGTGATGGCTCCGTGCTTTCTTCGTCTGCTGAAGGCACTCGTTTGGCCTTCTTCTTCTTCAGCTTCTTGGACTTCTTGGCCTTGCCCATCTTGGCCTTCTTCTTCTTTTTCTTAATGTTGATCTGTTGGAGGCAAGCCCCCAACGTCTCTTCCATGGAATCATCCTGCTGGGCAGGAACATCAGGGCTGTCTTCTCTCATGGGAGAAAAGACTTCTTCTTCCCCAGCATCTCCACTGCCCTGCGTAGACTCCTGATAATCCCCATAAGGGAATTCAGGATCGGGCCGTGGAGAATTGTGCTCTGCTGATGGTGTATGCGCAGAACTCAGTGGCGAAGATGGTGGTTCAGGGCTCTGCGCTGCTGCAGGTGGCGGATCAGAACTCTGAGGTGCTGGAGACAACTCGGAGCTCTGTGCAGGCGGTGACGACTCTGCGCTTGGCGCTGGTTCAGACGAGAGGGGACTGCGCGCAGGTGACACAGACAGCGACGAACCTTCTTTGGCTGACTCGTGGGCTGCACGATCAGTTTCTTGACTCTCCACAGAGGGAGTCCTGGCGGTGCTTGGTTCGGCGGCAGTCTTGACACTCCACCGTCGTTTCTTGGGCGTGCCCACTGGCTCAGATGGGCCAGCAGGGATCTCAGTGACCACCCTCCACTTCTTCCTACGAATAGGAAGCTTGGACAGACGGCCAGTGCGTACAGCACCCTCATCAGCAAGGGTGAGAAGCGCTTCCCTCGCAGCCGCTTCAGCTGCGTCATCGGCCTTCTTCTTGGCTGCGGATCTTTCAGCCCTAGTGGAAACCATTGTCGAATCTTGAAGGTTTGGAGAGAAGAATCAAAGATGGAGAGAATCGCAGAAATCTTGGAGAGCAAAGAATGAGAGAATCGTATCGATCGAGCGCCTTCTAACGGCTATAAAAGCAACGGGAAAATCCCAACGGCTCTTTTTTGCGGATCCAACAATTTTTGCGCAATTCTAGGGATATCTTTTCATCAAAATCTTCAACTTCGCTCGTCCGTATCTTTTATTTGGCTCAACCATTTCTTGATTTTTAAAGCTTGATTTACTCCCCTTGATACCCTCTTTCGATTCCCTACAACAACAAATAAAACAAACATCAAATACGCAATTAAAATCACACCACAAAACATACAAACGATACTCGAAAAAACAGAAAAAATAAACTAAGGCATTGGCCTTGACTAAACGAGCACAGTAACCACTCGTTCTCTCTCGTTTCTAACTTCATGCTTCACGTAGGAGGAAGGCCGAGAGAGTCTTCACATCCCCCTCCTCGTAGTAGTGCTTCAACCTGATGGAGCGCCCATGGCACGCAGCGGAAGCCCATGGCACGCAGCGGAAGCGAATTTGGATCATGGACACTCTAATTTCATCAATTTAAACAAATGGAAACATGCAAAAGCGATGAAAAAGAGAAGTTAGAACACATACCCTTGTTGTTCGTATTTCTCCAAATTCACCGCCAGAAGCTCCTCACGAGCTCACCGAGCCTTCTCACGAAACGTTCGTGGACCACCCACGGTAGTCCCGCTATCCTCAGGCCGAGAAACGGAGTGGTGGGACTCCTTTAATTCAAGAAAAGAGGGAAAAAGCTTCACTGAAGAAAACCATTTTCAACAGAAGCAGAGAGGAAGAAGACGGAGTAGTAGAGAGAGAGAATCAAATTCTCAAAAACTCAAATCGTATACCCTGATGAATTTCTTTCAATTGAATCTCAATTCAATTTTGAGAAACTTATTTCTCTTATGTTCTCTTCTGCAAACTTCTTCAGCCCATAACATACAATATATATATTGATTAAACATGTGTCTTGCTGCATGCAAGACACATGTATATATATATATATATATATATATATATAATTATTATTATTATTAAAAATAATAATAATAATTTTATTTATTAAACATTTTAATAAATAAAATATATATATAATTATTAATTAAACTTTTTAATTAATAAATATTATTTAATTCAATATCAAATATTGATTAAATAATATAACTAAACTCGGTTTTTCAGAAAAAACCGACTTTTTTCACATGAATCTCATTCATGTTTCAGGCCGATGCCATATTTAAATCATATTTAAATATGTCCATATTTAAATCATATTTAAATATGTCTATCCTTCTTCCACAAACCCGAATTTGAACGATTCAAATTCTTTTCTTTTCTTTTATATTGTTTCACGGCTTTATCCGAGCTAGCCAGGAGAACCGTAAGGACCTACAGATCATGAGCTCCAACGATACGAGATTATCCGGTCAAAACTCTTTCAACCGAACTAATCAACATTCGTTAACCCCCGGAGACTCCACTAAAGTCCAAGGGCTGCACTCTCCTCACTGTAGATATATTGTGTCCTGTTGATATAACTATCATCAGTAAGTCGATCCTTCACAGGTCGTTCATAATCACAACGGGTCATTTATACCGTTTAACCCTTGCATTATATCTTGTTCCTTAAGTACCACTGACACCTCTAATGAACAATTGATTTGTGGTCCAACCATCAAATCAGATTCCTCCCTGATCAGGAGAGGATGGGCCCATTGTTCAAGACCTGGAGTCAGCACTAAAGGGAACAACCTTTCTACTAACCCTGAAAGCGGGTAGGAGTGAACTCCAATCTTGCTACAACTATGTCCCCAGCCACTTATTCAATCTTATCCCCAAGATGGTAGGCATATTGAGTCGGCAATCTGGCCACTCTCACCCGTACAAATCAAAGGATAAGGTTGAATAAACAGGAGTTCATAGTAAGCTCAGGATTGAGATCGAGTTACCTAAGTCATCACATGAAAAAATCGGTCTTTACAGTAAACGGTGTTATAAAGAAAGAGCGATTTTATTTCTGGTTCGGTCTTGTGCAAACTCATTGCACAGGACGCCCTCACTCACATGTCTCTACATGAAACGATTCGAATCACATCGTTTTGTACTATACAAAGTGAGCCGCGTCCAATAGTGTCCCCAGGATAAGGTACCCAGCCTTATCCCTATACTATAGACCATTTTGGCTGTCTACTTGAACTTGATTCACAATCATGTCACACATGAAGTTCAAGTATTCATACTATCGCCATGGGTGTTAGTTATTGGTATAGGTTAATACAAACACAATTCACTAAAATTCAATAACAACTTTATTGAAATATAATATTTATTTACATTCATTCAGTTTACAAACTACGAGTTTTAGGACATAAAACCCAACAAACTCCCACTTGGACTAAAACGTCAGTGGAGTACATGCTGGTCGAGAGAACTAGAATATCAAATATCTAAAGTTTCTCCCACTGTCCTACTGAGCAGCTCGCAGCCCTAGACTTTCTAGGTGTCTCTCAAACACTTTAGCCGTGAGAGACTTAGTAAAAGGATCAGCAATGTTGTGCTCCGAGGCTACCTGTGTGACGATCACATCTCCTCGTTGCACTATCTCCCTGATGAGATGATACTTCCGCTCAATATGCTTTCCACGCTTATGGCTTCTAGGTTCTTTAGAATTTGCCACTGCACCACTGTTATCACAATAAAGGGTGATTGGCAAGTTCATATTTGGAACAACTTCCAAATCTGTCAAGAACTTCCTAAGCCATACAGCTTCCTTCGCTGCTTCGCAAGCTGCGACATACTCAGCTTCCATGGTGGAGTCAGCAATACAACCTTGCTTTATACTCCTCCATACTATTGCTCCTCCGTTAAGAGTGAACACTGATCCTGATGTAGATTTCCTAGAATCTATATCAGTCTGAAAATCAGAGTCAGTGTATCCTGCAAGGATCAAATCCTTCGCGCCATACACAAGCACATAGTCTCTCGTTCTCCTAAGATACTTGAGGACGTGTTTAACGGCTGTCCAGTGATCATATCCTGGATTGGACTGGAACCTACTGACAATTCCTACTGCATAGCAGATGTCGGGTCGTGTACACAACATAGCGTACATGAGACTACCAACTGCAGATGCATAGGGAATTCGTCTCATATCCTCAACCTCTTGAGGTGTCTTAGGAGACTGTTCCTTAGACAAGTGAATTCCATGCCTAAAAGGCAACGAACCTTTCTTGGAATTCTGCATCGAATATCTTGACAACAACTTGTCAATATAAGATGCTTGAGACAACGCTAGCACTTTGTTCTTACGATCCCTTATGATCTGAATCCCTAGAACAAACTGAGCCTCTCCCAAATCTTTCATTTGGAATTGGGTCGCTAGCCAATTCTTAACGTCAGTTAGGAACCCTACATCATTCCCAATGAGTAGTATATCGTCTACGTACAAGATTAAGAAAGCTACAACAGTATTGACTACTTTCTTGTAAACACAAGGTTCGTCAATATTTTGTTCAAAGCCATAAGATTTGATCGCCGTATCAAACCTTATATTCCAGGATCTAGATGCTTGCTTCAATCCATAAATGGATCGATTAAGCTTGCAAACCTTTTGCTCTTGACCCTGAAGTATGAATCCCTCTGGTTGAGCCATATAGATACTCTCCTCAAGATTACCATTCAGAAAGGCAGTCTTGACATCCATTTGCCAGATTTCATAATCATAAAATGTAGCAATGGATAAGAGTATTCTAATCGATTTTAACATGGCAACAGGAGAAAAGGTTTCTTCATAGTCCACCCCTTCTCTTTGGGAATAACCTTTTGCCACAAGTCGAGCCTTAAAGGTTTGCACCTTACCGGCTTGGTCTCGTTTTCTCTTGTAGATCCACTTGCAACCGATAGGTCTTTCACTATCTGGTTGGTCTACAAGATCCCAGACCGAATTGAAGTACATAGACTCCATTTCGAGATCCATGGCTTTAAGCCACTGGTCCTTGTCTATGTCATTCATTGCCTGTTTAAAGGTCAATGGATCCTCAACGCCATCATCAGGTATGACGACTTGAGTTTCAGACAAGCCGATGTAGCGGTCGGGCTGTCTTACATCCCTCCCACTGCGTCGAGGCTTTCTCAACTCTTGAGAAGGACCAGCCTGATCAACAACCTTTGTTGATCCGTCTGTAGCTTTCCTGGAAAATTCGGACAAAACAATTTTGCTCGACGGTTGATGATCTCTCATGTGGTCTTCCTCTAAGAACGTGGCATTAGTCGATACTAGTACCTTGTTCTCATGAGGATCAAAAAATAGACCACCTTTCGTTTCCTTGGGGTAACCTACAAATAGGCACAATTTTGAACGATGTTCCAACTTCTTTGGATTGGGTACTAGCACATGTGCCGGACACCCCCAAATCCTGAAGTGACGTAAACTACCTTTACGCCCTCTCCATAACTCATAAGGTGTTTCAGAAACACTCTTAGAGGGAACCATGTTCAAAATATATACTGCAGTCTCTACTGCATATCCCCAAAACGAACTAGGCAAATGAGCATAACTCATCATAGATCGAACCATGTCTAACAGGGTTCTATTTCTCCTCTCGGACACACCATTCTGCTGTGGTGTTCCAGGCGCTGAGAGTTGAGATACTATTCCATGTTCTATCATATAGTCCTGGAATCTTAAATCCATATACTCTCCACCTCGATCTGATCGGAGTGTCTTTATCGATTTACCTAATGTGTTCTCAACCTCTGCCTTATACTCTTTGAACTTTTCAAGAGCTTCGGACTTATGATGCATTAGATAAAGATAACCGTACCTAGAATAATCATCAATGAAACTGATGAAATATTCATACCCTCCTCGTGCTTTGACATTCAAAGGACCGCAGAGATCCGAATGCACGATTTCTAGAGGTTCTTTGGACCTATGACCTTTTTCAGAAAAAGATCGTTTGGTCATCTTGCCCTCAAGACAAGACTCACATGGCGGTAAAGAGTTGTCCTCTAAACGATTTAGCAGACCACTCTTAACCAATCTCCCAATCCTATTGAGATTAATGTGGCCTAGTCTTAAGTGCCAAAGATAAGTACTTGGAGAAAGTTTCTGCCTTTTAGTTTGAGTCTCAGCTGTTTTAAACATTTCAGTGTTCAAAATAGCTTTGGCTTCGGTTGGTCTTAACACATACAAGTTGTTTTCAAGTTTCGCAGAACAAATACGTACACCTCTTTTGCTAATGAACGCTTCATTATGAACAAAAGATACTTTATACAACTGTTCTAACAAACAAGATATAGATACAAGATTCCTCTGGAAGGTAGGAACCAGGAGTACATTTTCTAGTAAAATGAAACTATCTCTATACAACAACTTCACAGCTCCCACTGCTTCAGCTGAGACAACCTCTCCAGTTCCAACTCTGAGAGTTATCTCACCGCGAGAAAGTGGCTGCCAAGAACTAGTTTCCTGAAAAGAAGAACAAACATGGTTAGTAGCTCCTGAATCAAGTATCCAGGTATGACAATCATGTTCTACTAAACATGTTTCAACAACAAGTAAATCATATTTACCTTGTCTTTCTTTCTCAGCCTTTTTCTCTGCAAGATACTTTGGGCAATTGCGTTTCCAGTGCCCATCTACACCACAATAGAAACATTTTCCTTTGTCTGTAGATTTACTCTTGCTCTTAGCAGTAGCAGGTGCTTTTCCCTTCCTTTTATCTTTCTTCTTCTTATGAATACTCTTATTCTTAATAGAAGAAAGTTCAGACTTACTCCCAGAAGACGACCCCTTTTGGAATTTCCTAGAAGTGACAACATTTGCCTCCTTCTCTTTTCCTTTAGAAGTGTGTAGGGACTGATAAGTCTGTAGCTCGCTGAGGAGAGAAGTCAAATTATACTTTATCTTATTCATTACCAAATTGGTTCTGAACTGAAGGAAACTCTTCGGAAGAGATTCCAAGATAAAGCTTACTTGACTTGACTCATTTATAATAGCTCCGTTTACTTCCGCCACATTGAAGTGGACCATCATGTTAAGGACATGCTCCCTAACAGAGGTTCCCTCCTTCATGCGAGAGTTGTAAACGAATTTGAGGGCTTCATGACAGACCGATGAGGACGGAAGTCCAAACATCTCCTGTAATGAAGACATGATTTCTTTAGCAGAAACCATCTCCTCGTGCTTCTTAGCTAACACATCAGATATGCTGGCTAAGATATAGACTCGGGCTTTATCATTAGCCCTTGTCCATCTATCATATGCTTCTCGAACAGTTCGAGTCGCATCCGAGCTAGGAGGGGGAGGACAATCCTCAGATAAGACGAACCTGAGATCATCTAGAACGAGAATCGTATTCAAGTTCGATTTCCAGGTCGCGTAGTTATCGCCGGTTAACTTATCGGAAGCTAGTAAGTGAATAAAAGAGCTAGTCATGCTGAAAAGAGAATGAATAAATATTAGTGAAAAGGTTTTAACCTAATTTACACACCAATCAAGAATTTAGCAAAGAATAATAATGTACCCAAAACTCATTATTAAACTGCAACGATACTTCAGTGGGTCAGAATGGTCGCTACCGAGGGGCAGTCAAGCATTCCTTCACTGAATCAAGACATTCTTGACTAAATGCTAATACCAGAATATCTCATATTCCCATAGCATCTTAGTTATCGCTGTTTGGTCAAGATTTACTAACTCCTTAGCAAATCTCGTAAGTGTGACCCTCCATTTTTAGAATTCATAGGGCGGCCCCAACGATGCAACCGAATGGAAATGTCAAAGTTGGGAATGGCTCTATGTTTCTTTATCCATAAATGGTGATTGAGATGTTCCGATTCCTATGAAACGGCCCTCCGAATGGATCGGTACCACTTGTGGGCACCTAGCAGGCAGAACATAGGAATCTCACGGTTCAATCCAATGGAGGAGACCGCAGGATGTATTGACATACTTCCTTCTCCCACTTACTATAAATACTTTCTCCATTCACCTTGCTCTTGAATTATGCAAATACCATCCGAATGGGGATGCCCTATTGACATCACGAGGCCGAGCATAATTCTCACGGTGTGAACTTAACAGAGAACGTAGGAGGAGAGGGACATATCATATATACCTTCTCAACACCTCTACTAAGTATTTTAAGACGGAATGGGTAAATTACTCAGGCATTATCCGGCTAAGACAATAAGACCTAAGTCTAGGTAAACTTTTTACCTGAGATGTCTAGGCTATTAACAAGTTTAATTAACCTGATACCTCTCACGCACGCTCATAAAACCAGGTTAACTTTACTCAAGTACCGGATCGTCCCCAGGTAGGAGGTGTTCCGTAAACCGTCAACTTAAATACCTCCAACCTCGAACAGAATTTCACCGGGTGAGTTTCTCATAACCTTAGTATTTACGAGATAACGACCTATTCATCTAATGAACCGGACGTCTCAATTAACCCTAAATGAA
Organism: Herpetospermum pedunculosum; assembly: GCA_028017165.1. NCBI lineage: Eukaryota > Viridiplantae > Streptophyta > Magnoliopsida > Cucurbitales > Cucurbitaceae > Herpetospermum > Herpetospermum pedunculosum. Next base: position 61,694,931 of record CM051529.1, read on the forward strand.
CATGCGTTTCTTTGTTATAGATTTTAAAAGTCTATGCCAATTTTACAACGCTTTGCAAAACTAAGACTTACTACAACAAACTTCTACATGCTTCTCAAACATGCATCACTAAGGCATGACAAGTTGAATATTTAATTTCATAATTAATATAACAATTATATCAATTATGTTTTTAAATATACAACTCCTAATTCATAAATTAATATAACACTTATATCAATTCTCATGAATTAAGCATGCATCCTATACATTATAACACTTATAACAAACAAAATGCATCTAATGTTGGATGTTTAATTTCATAATTAATATAACACTTATATCAATTATTCTATTAAGCAAACAACATCTAATTCATGAATTAATATAACTCTTATATTAATACTCATGAATAAACATGCATCTATACATTATAACACTTATAATATACCATGTGCATAAAACTATGGCAAACTATGTTGTTGATTTAATTTCATAATTAATATAACACTTATATCAATTATTTTATTAAACTAACAACAACTAATTCATGAATTAATATAACTTTTATATCAAAATTCATGAATTGCCAAATATGCATACGATATATTATAACACTTATAACATATTTTCAATGCATGAAGCATGCTTCCTACGGTGGGATTTTAAATCTATATGGCATACGTTATGCACATACAAACATGAAATTTAATTAAAACATACATTCGCAATGCATAATTAATTAAACACACTAAAGTGGATCGATTTTGGCATTTAGCAAGCAATAACTAATTTATTACAAGCTTGATAAACAAGCCACGTCTTGAGCGGACTTCGAACTCTTCGCACCGCCTTTGACCAACTTGCTTCCTCCGAACGCTTCGGCCAAAAATTTTCTTCGAATTTCTCCTCGTAATGCCCAGAACGAGTTTGAACTTACACCGAACATTTCGGCGAGTTTCAAACTCAAAAATCTTTCACAAAGAACCCTATATGGACTCTAATGACTCTAAAAATACAGACTCTTTAGCATACATTAAAGCCCATACATTCTCGGGCAATTACAAATAAAGAAATTCAAAAGAAACTATGCCAAAATCGATATTCACTTTAGAATTCCATTCAGAAACAATTTCTAAATAAAACCCACCATAACTTAAATTGATAGAAATTGAGTGGCCAAAAACGCTCTGATACCAATTGATGGAGCGCCCATGGCACGCAGCGGAAGCCCATGGCACGCAGCGGAAGCGAATTTGGATCATGGACACTCTAATTTCATCAATTTAAACAAATGGAAACATGCAAAAGCGATGAAAAAGAGAAGTTAGAACACATACCCTTGTTGTTCGTATTTCTCCAAATTCACCGCCAGAAGCTCCTCACGAGCTCACCGAGCCTTCTCACGAAACGTTCGTGGACCACCCACGGTAGTCCCGCTATCCTCAGGCCGAGAAACGGAGTGGTGGGACTCCTTTAATTCAAGAAAAGAGGGAAAAAGCTTCACTGAAGAAAACCATTTTCAACAGAAGCAGAGAGGAAGAAGACGGAGTAGTAGAGAGAGAGAATCAAATTCTCAAAAACTCAAATCGTATACCCTGATGAATTTCTTTCAATTGAATCTCAATTCAATTTTGAGAAACTTATTTCTCTTATGTTCTCTTCTGCAAACTTCTTCAGCCCATAACATACAATATATATATTGATTAAACATGTGTCTTGCTGCATGCAAGACACATGTATATATATATATATATATATATATATAATTATTATTATTATTAAAAATAATAATAATAATTTTATTTATTAAACATTTTAATAAATAAAATATATATATAATTATTAATTAAACTTTTTAATTAATAAATATTATTTAATTCAATATCAAATATTGATTAAATAATATAACTAAACTCGGTTTTTCAGAAAAAACCGACTTTTTTCACATGAATCTCATTCATGTTTCAGGCCGATGCCATATTTAAATCATATTTAAATATGTCCATATTTAAATCATATTTAAATATGTCTATCCTTCTTCCACAAACCCGAATTTGAACGATTCAAATTCTTTTCTTTTCTTTTATATTGTTTCACGGCTTTATCCGAGCTAGCCAGGAGAACCGTAAGGACCTACAGATCATGAGCTCCAACGATACGAGATTATCCGGTCAAAACTCTTTCAACCGAACTAATCAACATTCGTTAACCCCCGGAGACTCCACTAAAGTCCAAGGGCTGCACTCTCCTCACTGTAGATATATTGTGTCCTGTTGATATAACTATCATCAGTAAGTCGATCCTTCACAGGTCGTTCATAATCACAACGGGTCATTTATACCGTTTAACCCTTGCATTATATCTTGTTCCTTAAGTACCACTGACACCTCTAATGAACAATTGATTTGTGGTCCAACCATCAAATCAGATTCCTCCCTGATCAGGAGAGGATGGGCCCATTGTTCAAGACCTGGAGTCAGCACTAAAGGGAACAACCTTTCTACTAACCCTGAAAGCGGGTAGGAGTGAACTCCAATCTTGCTACAACTATGTCCCCAGCCACTTATTCAATCTTATCCCCAAGATGGTAGGCATATTGAGTCGGCAATCTGGCCACTCTCACCCGTACAAATCAAAGGATAAGGTTGAATAAACAGGAGTTCATAGTAAGCTCAGGATTGAGATCGAGTTACCTAAGTCATCACATGAAAAAATCGGTCTTTACAGTAAACGGTGTTATAAAGAAAGAGCGATTTTATTTCTGGTTCGGTCTTGTGCAAACTCATTGCACAGGACGCCCTCACTCACATGTCTCTACATGAAACGATTCGAATCACATCGTTTTGTACTATACAAAGTGAGCCGCGTCCAATAGTGTCCCCAGGATAAGGTACCCAGCCTTATCCCTATACTATAGACCATTTTGGCTGTCTACTTGAACTTGATTCACAATCATGTCACACATGAAGTTCAAGTATTCATACTATCGCCATGGGTGTTAGTTATTGGTATAGGTTAATACAAACACAATTCACTAAAATTCAATAACAACTTTATTGAAATATAATATTTATTTACATTCATTCAGTTTACAAACTACGAGTTTTAGGACATAAAACCCAACACAACCTAGCACCATTGACCATAAATGGCTGTCCTTGCTGCAAGTTTTTAATCTCTATGGCACCATGAACAAAGACATTAGTAATAATAAATGGACCTGACCATCTAGACTTTAATTTGCCTGGAAATAGCTTTAATCGTGAGTTAAATAACAGTACAAGTTGGCCTTTCTTAAAGTCTTTGACCCTGAGTCTACTGTCATGCCATATTTTTGTCTTTTCTTTGTACATCTTGGCATTCTCATAGGCCATATGCCTAAGCTCGTCAAGTTCATGTAGCTGTAAAGATCTTAATGTCCCCGCATCCTTCACACAAAAATTTAATTCTTTCATGGCCCAAAATGCCTTGTTTTCTAACTCAAGTGGCAAGTGGCAAGCCTTGCCATACACCAACCTATAGGGAGACATTCCTAGAGGTGTCTTATATGCTGTTCTATAAGCCCAAAGTGCATCCTCAAGCTTAAATGACCAGTCTTTTCTATTAGGTTTAACTACCTTTTCTAGGATGTTCTTTATCTCCCTATTGGAAATTTCAGCTTGACCATTTGAGTGTGGGTGGTAGGGAGTAGCTACCCTATGTCTGATGTTATACTTAGCCAATATTTTCTCCATAGCCTTATTAATGAAATGTGACCCCTCATCACTAATGATAGCACGAGGAGTCCCAAATCTAGTGAAAATGTGCCTATGCAAGAAGTTAGTGACTGTTTTAGCATCATTATTAGAACATGCCTTAGCTTCTACCCACTTTGACACGTAGTCTACTGCTACTAAGATGTACAGATTACCTGATGATGGAGGGAAGGGTCCCATGAAATCAATGCCCCACACATCGAAGAGCTCCAACTCTAAGATGTAGGTGAGGGGCATCTCATCCTTGCGACTGAGGTTACCTGTCCTTTGGCATTCGTCACAGTTGTGGGCATAGTTGTGGGCGTCCTTGAAGATTGTTGGCCAGTAGTAGCCACTCTGAAATACTTTAGCGGCTGTTCTTTGACCACCAAAGTGCCCACCGTAAGGAGATGAGTGACAGTGCTGCAGCACAGACTTTGCTTCAGCAGCTGAAACACACTTCCTCAACAACCCATCAGCACAGGTTCTATAAAGTATGGGGTCATCCCAGATAAATTTCCTTGCTTCATGGAGGAACCTCTTCTTTTCTTGTCCTCCCTTGAACACTGGTAATACCTGTGATGCACGGAAGTTAGCAATGTCAGCAAACCAAGGTTCCTCATCGTTATCACGATGAGTCAAAGCAAAGATATGTTCATCTATAAAAGCATCAGTAATTGCGGGGTCCGCAATTTTTTCGCAATTGTGCTGCAATCGAGACAGGTGATCTGCAACCACGTTTTCACATCCCTTCTTGTCCCGAATGTCCAAATCGAATTCCTGCAGCAATAACACCCATCTAATCAATCTAGGCTTAGCATCAGCCTTCCTCATAAGATATTTTAAAGCAGAATGGTCAGTATATACAATGGTCCTAGTTCCTACAATATAGTTCCTAAATTTTTCACAAGCAAATACTACAGCTAGCATCTCTTTCTCAGTAGTTGTATAATTACATTGAGCCTCATTCAAGGTCTTGCTGGCATAATAGACAGGATGTGTGAGCTTGTTAATCTTCTGTCCTAACATGACTCCTACAGCATAGTCACTGGCATCACATAGCATCTCAAATGGGAGATCCCAATTTGGTCCTACTATGATTGGTGCTGTGACCAGTGCTTCCTTAAGGGTTTTCCAAGCTATTACACATTCTTTAGAGAAGATGAATGGCCTACCTAGCTCCAGTAGCTCACATAGAGGCTTGGCTATCTTAGAAAAGTCCTTGATGAACCTTCTGTAGAAGCCAGCATGTCCTAAGAAACTCCTAATAGCCTTGACATTCTGGGGCTCTACCAACTTCTCTATGACCTCTATTTTTGCCCTATCCACTTCTACACCTGCCCTTGACACTCTATGTCCTAAGACAATCCCTTCATCTACCATAAAATGGCACTTTTCCCAATTTAAGACTAGGTTGGTCTCCTCACACCTAGCCAGGACTTGTCCTAGGTTCTCTAGACAGGTTTTAAATGAGTCCCCAAAGACTGAGAAGTCATCCATGAATATTTCTATTATGGACTCATCCAACTCAGAGAAGATTGCCATCATGCACCTTTGGAAAGTTGCCGGTGCATTGCATAAGCCAAAAGGCATTCTGCGGAAGGCAAACGTTCCAAAAGGGCAAGTGAAGGTAGTCTTCTCTTGATCCTTAGGGTCTATAGTGATTTGATTATAGCCAGAGTACCCATCTAAAAAACAATAGTAGGCTCTACCAGCTATTCTGTCTAACATCTGGTCAATGAATGGTAGAGGAAAATGGTCTTTTTTAGTTTCTTTATTTAACTTCCTGTAATCCATACACACTCTCCACCCTGTGACAGTCCTTGTTGGAATCAGTTCGTTGTTCTCATTGACTACCACAGTTATTCCCCCCTTTTTAGGTACACATTGGATGGGGCTCACCCACTGGCTACTAGCTATGGGGAAAATTACTCCTGCATCTAACCACTTTATTATTTCTTTCTTTACTACCTCTTTCATAGAGGGGTTTAACCTACGCTGGTGATCTACCCTAGGTGTGTGCTCTTCCTCTAGTATGATTTTATGCATGCAATAAGAAGGGCTAATGCCTCGAATATCAGCAATAGTCCATGCTATAGCCTTCCTATGTTGCTTAAGCAGTAAAATTAAATCAACCTCATGCTGTTCACTTAGCTTAGAAGAAATAATTACAGGCAGCGTATCATTATCTCCTAGATATGCGTATTTGAGGTGAGTTGGTAGTGGTTTCAGTTCTAAAACAGGTGGATGCTCAATGGAGGGCTTTAACGGATTTACAGTTCTATCAGTTAAGTCTATAGTCATACATACATGCTGAGGTCTATCTACAGGCATATTCATTATGTCAGATACATTTAGATCATCTACATCTAATCCTACATATTCGTTAGCATGCTTGGTTAATAATACATGCTCTAATTGTTCTTCCATTAGTGAGTCAACAACATCAATGCTAGCACAAGACTCAGAATCAGAGGGATACCTTAAAGCTTTGTAAACACTAAATTTTACCTCTTCATCATGAACCCTCATAGTTAACTCACCTTTTTGCACGTCTATTAGTGCCCTACCTGTGGCTAGAAATGGTCTACCTAGCAGGATGGGAACCTCCTTGTCTGCCTCATAGTCCAGGACAATGAAATCTGCAAGGAAAATAAATTTGTCAACTTTAACTAGAATATCCTCAATCTTACCTTCTGGATATGCGATGGATCTGTCTGCTAGTTGTAAAGTGACTGTGGTTGGACGTGCTTCTCCCATTCCCAACTGGCGAAATAGGGACAGGGGCATGAGATTTATGCTGGCGCCCAGGTCACAAAGTGCTCTGCCCACGTGTTTGCCTCCAAGTTCCACAGGTAAGGTGAAGGAACCAGGATCCTTCTCCTTCTTGGGCAGCTTGTTCTGGAGGATGGCACTGCACTCCTCGGTGAGGTTCACTGTTTCAAACTCACCAATTATTTTTTTGTTAGTAATAATGTCCTTCAAAAACTTTACATATGAAGGCATAGACTGTAAAACCTCTACAAAAGGAATGTTAACATGCACTTGCTTAAGTATTTCTAAAAATTTATTAAAATGAACTTCCTGTTCCTGCTTCTTCTTAAGCCTTCGAGGATAAGGAGGTGGTGGCACATATGCAGGCACGTCAGGACGCCTTAGGATAGGTGGAGGCCTTGGAATTTCTTCTACGTCCTCTACAATTGGCTCTAGTCTGGCTCCTGATGTGCTAGTTGGTGGTGGACCTTGGCTCGGCAGAGACTCCAGTGGAGCACTAGACTCAGTGTTCTCTACTCTCTTTGGTGTGTCCTTTGTGTTGCTCACCAATGGTCTTCCACTCCTAAGTTCAATGGCTTGAACTTGTTCTTTGCCATCTCTCCTTGGTACCTCGGTATCAGCAGGGAGTCTACCTTGGGGCCTACTTTTAAGTTCATTGGCTAATTGGCCTATTTGGTTTTCCAGGCTCCTAAGAGTAGCTTGCTGGCTCTGAAGAGTAGCATCATTCTTAGCGATATACTCCTTGAGTAGGTTTTCTACAGAAGATCCTACAGGTTGATTATAAGGTTTTTGGTACATTGACTGGTTATGTTGGGGAGTGAAACCAGGTGTTCCACTCGGCCTTGGTTGGTTAGAATTTTGATTAGTGTTTTGCTGGCCACCCCATGACAGGTTAGGGTGGTTTCTCCAACCAGGATTGTAAGTTTGTGAGTAGGGGTTGTTCCTTGGCTGCTGCTGGCTTCCTACATAGCAGACTGAGGATGGATTCCCAGGGCAGTATTCATAAGGGTGCCCTTCCCCACAGAATCCACAGATTGGTGCCTCGCCTTGACTTGGTTGGGTGCCCATTGACATGGCTGTGGCGGTATTGGCACTGGTTTGGAGATTGGCCTGAGCCATTTGCTTGACTAAGTTGGTCAGGGCATTTATTTGGGTGCTCATGGCGCTTAGAGCATCCTTGTCTTGAGCCCTAGTTGGCTCTACTGGATCATCCGACCACCTACAGTGAGATGCTGAGATCTTCTCCAAGATCTCATAAGCTTCGTTGTAACTCTTGGACAACATGGAACCTCCAGCAGATGAATTTAAGACTTGTCTGGTGCTGGGGTTGCATCCTTTAAAGAAAACTTCTATTTGGATACACCATGGAATGCCATGGTGTGGACATTTAATGAGAAGGTCTTTGAATCTAGTCCAAGCTTCGTGAAGAGACTCATTATCAGCTTGTTTAAACTTTATGATATCATCACGAAAGGTTGAATTCCTATCAGGTGGGAAGTATTTGACTAGGAATTTTTCTGCTAAATCTGTCCAATTGCGGACAGATCCTGAGGGCAATGAATTTAACCATGTTTTGGCTTTGTCCCTCAAAGAGTAAGGGAAAAGATATAGCCTCAGGGCTTCTTGGGAAACTCCAGGGATTAGGAATGTGTCACTAACTCCTAGGAAGTTCCTAAGGTGGTTATGGGGGTCCTCATTTTCTATTCCAAAGAATTGTCCCACAGTGGACAACATTTGGAACATCACTGGTTTTAACTCGAATGAGTGGGCAGTGATTTCAGGACGGATTATGCTGGGGTTCAGCTCCCCAGGCATAGGTACTAGATATGAAAGAATGGCACTATTCTTGTCATTCGCTATTTCGATGGGGTTGCGAATGGCTTGTGCCGGATTTGGAACTATATCGCCCATTTCTTTAGTTTCAGGTGTGGTTTGAGGTACAGGAGGTTGTTTAAAGAGACGTTTCTTTGCCTTATTCCTAGCTCGAAGTGATCTTTCAGGTTCAGGATCGAACTCTAAATTGCTATGTGAACGCTCACTCATAAACTACCTTAATAGCACCTGCAAAAGAAATGAAACAGATTAGTTTCACTCAATGATAAACTTGATTTTTCAAACTTAACAACTTCGGTTTCACTTAAAATAAGTCCCCGGCAGCGGCGCCAAAAACTTGTTGCGTGCTCAATGTGTAAAGATAAATAAGCAAGAAAGTAGAGAGAGCACTTAGAACATGCAAGCATACATGGTCTCACAGCAAGTAGTAAGTATATTTCATTCGTTTTTTCCACAGAGACTTATGTTTAGCTAATCGCGAAGTGTATTTGTTAAGAAAGATGGGGTGGATTTGAAGGGGTAAAATTGGTTTTTAATTACCTAAGTTTTGCTGAATGTGTAAAGGAATATACCATAAACAAATTAAAGTTAAAATCAGACTCAAAGGACCAGAGATGGAATTAATAAACGATGAAGAAAACAGCTAAACAGAATGCAAACTAAGCAGAATTGCGAGAACCGCAATTAATCCGCAATTAACTGACAGCGAAACTGATTAAAAGGGTGAATTAAGGGCTACTAATGGATATATAGAGAACAGAAATGGTAGATAAGATAGACATGCTTAGAAGGGAAATGTGTGTAAAACAGTAAGCCAAAACCGTAGCAGAACAAGATGGAAACTGTAAATTGCAGAATTGTACTTCGATTACTTTAAGTGTTTGAAAGACAAAGGAAAGCTTTAAAAGAACTGAATCCAAGACAGACAACAACGAAATGCAGTAATTGAAATGCTAAACTAAGAACAATAGTGATCAGAGATGGAAATAAGAAGAACAGAGCAGAAAAACAGTAAAGGTTTGCTAGAAAACTCCGTGGCAGTCGCCTCGAATGATGGTGATGAAAAGTCAGCCGTGCTTGGATGAATCCAATCGAGAGAGAAGAAGAATCTTCTCTCCTTTCTATCAGATTATCGACTCCAAAAGCTGAGACTCTCACTCCAACACACGGCAAAGGAAAACAGCTGGAAATGGTGGACTGCGAGAAGACTTCTGCGCTTCGAGTGATGACTGAACCTCCGACTTTGACCCCTTTTTATAGTAGTTTGCAGGTGCGTTTGGGCCAAGGAGAACCATCAGTCTTCAACGTCATATATCAGAATGGATGGAGGAGAAAGAACGAATCCCTGAAAAGTCGGATCTAAACAGAAAAAGGTCAGCCAACTTACGGTTTTAACTTGAATAATTGCGGTCACCGCAATGATTTCGCAATTCATTCGCAATGCTCATTTTTCATTCTTTTCCTTCGGTTTTCAACCCTTTTTCTACCTATTGTGCATAAGTCCTAAATTAGCTACCTTCTTCTAATTCTCATATTAAAGCATAGGTTGAGGCTAAATGCTAACAAAAACACCTAAATGTGTACATCTTCTTAAGCTAAATGGGTCCTAAATAAGTCACTTTCAGAGACTTAACAGTGATTGAGGAAGAGGATTGGCGACAACCGATTGTAGATTATCTACAGCATGGAAAACTTCCCACCGAGTCCCGACGTAAGGCCGATATACGAAGAAGAAGTGCTTGATTCATCTACTACAAGGAAACCCTTTATCGACGCTCCTATGACGGACTTTTTCTTCGATGCCTAGGAAAAGAAGAATCGATAAAGGCATTAGAGGAAGCACACTCAGGGGTCTGTGGTGCTCATCAATCGGGACCGAAACTTCATTTTCAGTTGAAAAGAATGGGTTATCACTGGCCAACGATGATTCAAGACTCGATGGAGTACGCAAAGAAATGTGAGGCTTGTCAGTTTCATGCCAACTTCATACATCAACCGCCAGAACCACTTCACCCAACCATAGCTTCATGGCCCTTTGAAGCTTGGGGGCTCGATCTCGTTGGTCCAATAACACCTAAGTCCTCAGCGGGACATTCTTATATACTCGCTGGGACAGATTATTTTTCAAGGTGGGCCGAAGCAATTGCGTTAAAGGAGGCAAAGAAGGAAACTGTTGTGAATTTCATCCGAACCCACATCATTTACCGTTACGGCATCCCTCACCGCATCGTGACCGATAACGGAAGACAATTCTCCAATAGTCTAATGGACAGTTTATGTGAGAAATTCAAGTTCAAGCAATGCAAGTCATCCATGTACAACGCTCCGGCAAATGGATTGGCAGAGGCATTCAACAAGACATTGTGCAACTTGCTAAAAAAGGTAGTCTCCAAGTCAAAAAGAGACTGGCAGGAAAAGATTGGTGAGGCATTATGGGCTTACCGAACTACCCACCGCACTCCTACAGGGGTCACACCTTATTCCCTAGTCTATGGGGTTGAAGCTGTGCTCCCTTTGGAAAGAGAAATCCCTTCCTTAAGAATGGCGGTGCAAGAAGGGCTAACTACCGAAGACAATGCAAGATTGCGGCTCGAAGAATTGGAAGCGCTCGATGAAAGAAGATTGGATGCTCAGCAAGCATTGGAATGTTACCAAGCGCGAATGACCAAGGCTTTCAACAAAAATTTGAAGCCCCGATCATTTCAAGTTGGTGATCTAGTGCTCGCGGTTCGAAGACCCATCATCACAACTCGACACACGGGGAGCAAGTTCACTCCTAAATGGGACGGACCCTATGTTGTCAAAGAAGTCTACACAAATGGGGCATACAAGATCGTGGATCAAGATGGATTAAGGATTGGCCCAATCAACGGCAAATTCCTTAAGAAATTTTATGCATAAAAAAACAAATGTAATACTCCTTAACGTAAGAGTATAAACTACATGTTGCTCCTGGCCCGCACGAGCTTAAAAGGTGAACGGCCCAAGTAAAAAAAAAAAAAAAAAAAAAAAAAAAAAAAAAAAAAAAAAAAAATTCTTGTAATCTGAACTACGTTATGACTTGATCCCTTCCATCTAAGGGTACGTAGGCAACTTAAAGAAAAAAATACATATATACTTTAAGTCCAGTCGCGCGCAATAAAAAATTATACATTCATTCCATTCGAGCTACGTTCAAACAAGTGATCTCTTGATTTCGAAAATACGTAAGCAACAAAAAAAATTTAGTTCAACAAAGCAACAAAGGAAAATCATTATTCCAAAATGAGGGAGACAAGTCAAGTGTTCATAAAGAAAACATAAAAGTTCTTTTACACGAGAGAAATCTAGAAGAAGATAGATACAAAAAATATGTATGCACATATATGCGTAAATCAAGGCGCCCACTGAAACTCTTTCAACTCCGCGCGCGAGCTCTCTAGAAGCTCACGAACTGCAGCAACGGCTCGAGCATCGTCCTCGTCAATAATGGGGGCACATTCGAGGGCACGAATCTCTTCGCGTACACGCGAGACTTCAAGTGTCCCGCGACTCAAGACTTGCTCCCGGGCGGAGACAAAAGTGGAAAGGATCTTCGCAGCTTCTATCTTCGCTTTCGCCTCTTCTACTAGGAGGTTAACTCCGCGTTTTAAGGATTGATGTTCATCTTTTAAAAGAATGAGATGTTTCTCTTCAGAGACGATCTGCTCTGCAAAATACACCATGTTCCTGCAAAACAAATTCGAAAGAGTTAATAAATTCAAAACAAAGCGACGAGTATGGCGAAGGAATTAAATGAGCTACACAAACATGCAAACATGAAGCGACTACCAAGAAAATGCAACAACAAAAAAAATGGGAGCTATGTACACCCTTAAAACAAAACAAACCGAATGACAAAAAGAAAATGACAACACATATAGCCTTCCAAAAAATGGGGAGAAATCTTAAAGCAAAAAAAAAAAAAGTGAGAGTGTTATGGGGGAAGCACACCAACAAAGACGGAGTACGTTCTCTAAGTAGATGCATTCATTTCACGTAGAATGGAAATGCCCAAACTGACGCATCTACAAAAGAGAAGTAACGCCTTCAAGTCGGCACGCTAATCTCATAGGAACGGAACGCGACGATCTGACGTACCAACAAAGAAGGAGTACGTTCTCTAAGTAGACGCGCACATTTCACGTATAGTGGAAATGCCCAAACTGACGCATCTACAAAAGAGAAGTAACGCCTTCAAGTCGGTACGCTAATCTCATAGGAACGGAACGCGGCGATTCGGCGTACCAACAAAGACGGAGTACGTTCTCTAAGTAGATGCGCTCATTTCACGTAGAGTGGAAATGCCCAAACTGACGCATCTACAAAAGAGAAGTAACGCCTTCAAGTCGGCACGCTAATCTCATAGGAACGGAACGCGGCGATTCGACGCACCAACAAGGACGGAGTACGTTCTCTAAGTAGATGCGCTCATTTCACGTAGAGTGGAAATGCCCAAACTGACGCATCTACAAAAGAGAAGTAACGCCTTCAAGTCGGTACGCTAATCTCATAGGAACGATTCGACGCACAACCTAGGACGGAATACGTTCCCTAAGCAGACGTACATCTGCATAAGAGAAGTAACGCCCGTAGATTGTTACGTCGAGCCCACGAGAACAGAACAGAACGACTCGACGCGCAACCTAGGACGGAGTACGTTCCCTAAACAGATGTGCATCTGCATAAGAGAAGTAACGCCCGTAGATTGTTACGCCGAGGCCACAAGAACAGAGCAGAACAACTCGACGCGCAACCTAGGACGGAATACGTTCCCTAAACAGACGTGCATCTGCATAAGAGAAGTAACGCCCGTAGATTGTTACGCCGAGGCCACGAGAACAGAACAGAACGACTCGACGCGCAACCTAGGACGGAGTACGTTCCCTAAACAGACGTGCATCTGCATAAGAGAAGTAACGCCCGTAGATTGTTACGCCGAGGCCACGAGAACAGAGCAGAACAACTCGACGCGCAACCTAGGACGGAATACGTTCCCTAAACAGACGTGCATCTGCATAAGAGAAGTAACGCCCGTAGATTGTTACGCCGAGGCCACGGGAACAGAACAGACGCACAACCTAGGACGAAATACGTTCCCTAAACAGATGTGCATCTGCATAAGAGAAGTAACGCCCGTAGATTGTTACGCCGAGGCCACGAGAACAGAGCAGAACAACTCGACGCGCAACCTAGGACGGAATACGTTCCCTAAACAGACGTGCATCTGCATAGGAGAAGTAACGTCCGTAGATTGTTACGTCGAGGCCATGGGAACAGAACAGAACGACTCGACGCACAACCTAGGACGGAATACGTTCCCTAAACAGACGTGCATCTGCATAGGAGAAGTAACGCCCGTAGATTGTTACGTCGAGGCCACGGGAGCTGAACACGACGGTTTGGCGGTAAAAGAAGTGGCACACCTACAAAAAAAAAAAGTCGCAACGTTCCCCATTTGGAATAAACAAATTAAAATCGAAAAGTGAATAAATTTCAAATCAAGGTGTATATATATATAATAAAATAATATATTCATAAAATGCCAAATTCAAAATCATTTAACTAATTTTAAATTTCCTAACCCCCAATTCCCAAATTACTTTAATGTATTTATAAAATCTCAATTTCAAAATTAAAATAACTAATTGTAATTCTTAATTTCTTTTTTAAAAAAAAAAAAGCAAAAATTAAAATTTTTTAAAATCTCAAATCACTTAACTAATTTTAAGAAGCCTTAATTTAAAATTAAAAAAAAAATTGGCTTTTTAATCACAAAATCCCAAATCACGTAACTAATTTAAAAAAAGCCTTCATTTCAAATTAAAATTTATTTTTATTGGGTTTTTAATCACAAAATCCCAAATCACGTAACTAATTTTTTTTAAAAAAAAAGCCTTAATTTCAAATTAAAATTTATTTTTATTGGATTTTTTAAATTACAAAATCTCAAATCACTTTAACTAATTTTGAAAAAAAAAAACCTTAATTTCAAATTAACAAATTTCTTATTTGGCTTTTTAATCACAAAATACCAAATTGAAAATTACGGAAGATTCCTCACTTTAACTAATTTTGAAAAAAAAAAAACCTTAATTTCAAATTAAAATTTATTTTTATTGGATTTTTAAATTACAAAATCTCAAATCACTTTAACTAATTTTGAAAAAAAAAAAACCTTAATTTCAAATTAACAAATTTCTTATTTGGCTTTTTAATCACAAAATATCAAATTGAAAATTACGGAAGATTCCTCACTTTAACTAATTTTGAAAAAAAAACCTTAATTTCAAATTAACAAATTTCTTATTTGGCTTTTTTAATCACAAAATACCAAATCGAAAATTACTGAGATTCCTAAAGCCCAATAAATAAATGCAATCACAACAAAATGCAAAATATTACCGGCCATCACAAATAACATAAATTACAACCCATAAGTAAATTACAGCTCATAAATAAATTACATCAAATTACACACATGCAAAATATTACAGGCCATCACAAATAACATAAATTACAACCCATAAGTAAATTACAGCTCATAAATAAATTACATCAAATTACACACATTAAATTACGTAAATAAATTACAACCCATAAAAGTAAAATACAACCCATAAATTAAATTACATACATAAATCACATACATAAATTACATACATTAAAATTGCATACAATAAATTAAATTACCAAAGTAAGGTCACATAAATTACATACATTAAGGTCACATAAATTACATACATTAAGATTGTATACAATAAATTAAATTACCAAAGTAAGGTCGGTACGAAGAACACCGGGAGAATGAAAATAAGCACCTGTATGTAAAAAAAAAATATATATACATATTAAAATATAAAGTAAAGAATTGATAAAAGAAGAATAAAAATAAAACCAAATAAAATAAAACAATTAAAAAATAAAATAATAATAAAAAAAATAAAATTTCACCTCACGGGTTGCGGAGGGTTGCAGATCTGGAAAGCTACGGCGCGGGCTGGCAAGACGGCGAGGCGACGACGCTGTTGGCGGCTGGCGGCGCGACGGTGCGGCTGAAGCGCGCGGCGGCTGCGGCGAGGACGTGCGACGGTTGCGGCTGGCTGCGCGGCACGGGCCGGATCGCAGAGAAGGAGGCGCTGGCGGAGCGGCTGGCTGCGCGGCACGGGCCGGAGCGCGATGAAGAAGGCTGGCGGAGCGGTGGTGCGGCGCTGGCAGAGTGGCGGTGCGACTGGCGGAGCGACTCGGGCGCGAAGGAGACAGCGGGCTGAAGTGCGACGGTGGCGGCGCGGCGTTGCAGGCGGAGCGATGCAGACGGCAGCGGGCTGAAGCAGCGGCTGACGCGGCGGCGGTGGTGCGACGGTGCAGGCGAGCAGGCGCGGGGCTGCAGATCTGAAGCGCGGCTGTTCGGGCGGAGACGCAGGCGGAGGTGCGGCGGCGCGACGGTGCAGGCGGAGCGACGCGGCGGCGCGGGCTGACGGCGGTACGGCGGCGGGCTGAAGCGCGGCGGCGGCGTGCGGCTGGAGCTCCTTCTTCCTCTCCAAGCAAACTTTGCCTTTCCTCTCCAAATAAACTTTAAAACCCTATTCTAACTCTTCAAATTCCATCTCATTCTATTTATATGAGTTAGAAAACCTAAAGGGGTTAGGGTTTGGAGAATAAAATTACTTAAATGTCCTTCATTTAAGTTAAAAAAGTTGCAAAAATAATGTACGGAGTCAGACTCGAACTCAGGACCAATGACAACTAAAGCAGTCCAAGTTCCGCTCTACCAAACAAGCTTCTTGGTTATCAATTGTCTTCACATTCTAGTATTTCATCTGGCCAATTATTTATGCCAAAACAAAAAATTCCAACACTCTTATTCCGAATTCAAGCCAAACTTTAGAAGCTTACCATTTCTTTTTACCGAGAAAATTAAAATTTTTGGGCATATTCCAAAATTTATTTTCAGACATGACCAAGTCTCAAATCAAAATTGGCGGTTTGGGTATATTTTATCCACGTCGAAATTAGAGTAAAAATTCAAAGTCAAACCATATTCAAAATACAATTGGGCAGACACAAGTCCTTACTCTACATCTCAAGATAAACTAAGGTAGAAAAAAAAATCTCTCTACCGAAATTTAAATCAAATTTCTGTCAGATAAGAAAGATCAAAACTACGAGCCAAATTCATATTTTTGATCGATTGACATGGAAAGAGACGTCAATTAAAATAATTGATCTATGAATCGAACTTCATATTTCGATAAAATTGATACGTCAAAGCAGAGTCGAAATTAGGATGTCCCACGTTTCGATCTATCTATTCAACTTTTCTGAGACTCACCCACACATACTTGTGCATAACTCTCGAAAAAGGGGCATTTGTTGACCGAGAAATTTCGGCCAATCAGTCGTCGCCACGTGTCTCCATCACGACCGGGGATCAGATAGACTTGACCGAGCAAAGTCGGCCAAACTGCAATTGGGCTCGAAGTCGAATTGGGCCAGAAAGATTAAATGACAATTTGGCCCAAAGCCCAAAGGCCCATTGGGTCCAAACCCAAGCCCATTGGGTCCAGACCCAAACCCATTGGGTCCAAACTCAAACCCATTGGGCCCAAAGCCCAAGCCCATTGGATCCAGGCCCATGAAAACTCTATAAATAGAGAGTTCATTTTCATTTCTAAGGTTCAGAAAATTTCTTCTCCTAAGAACTCAGAGAGAATTCCCAAACAACGAAAGACTCTTTGAAATCCTGAAGACTGAACGTCACTCGAAATTCAAACACCTGAAGACTTCACCGCTACGCGAAGCTGAAGATTCAACCTCGAGAACAAGCTACGAAGCCCTCGAGTACGTTACATTTAAGAGAGAGAATCAGAGGATCAAATATTAGAGATTGTAATCCACTACGCACTGATACAAATACAATACAACAACACAAATTCAAATTCATTTACACGTGTCGAATTTCCATTCGTCGTTCGAATTCTCGTGTGAACAGTGAGATTGGCAAATATGTTGGTCGTTAATACATACTCCTTCTCAATTGAGTTATGCTCACTTCGACAATCAAATTTATAATCATAATTCAAGTACTACAAAATTCTTGATATTAAAAATTTATTAATCCTTATGTTTCTAGACGTATAAGAACTCATATATACACATACATGTGTAGCCATAATTTTATAGATATAAAAAAACAGTCTATCAAAAAGAGAAACAACAATATTTATTTTTAACTATTTAAAAAAGACATCAAATCGAGCATAGTTTAATTGACATAAATATGAACCATTAATTAGGAAGTCTGAATATAAAATGGTCCTTAATGTTTTTTTTTTAGAACTTTCAAGTTTTTTTTTTTTTTTTTTTTTTTTTTTTTTTGTCATAATTTAAAAGTTTATTAGTCTCAATTTGGTAATGTCATTAAATTATTTTATCAACATATTTAAATACGTGTACATGTCCCTCAAATGTTGTTTGACACATGAAATTTAACACGCTAATAGCGAAATCTAATTTGTCCATCAATAAAATTTATTTTTCCAAGTGAAATGTCTAATTGACATGCCTTGTTCTCGTATCCAAATATGTTATAACGATACTAATTTAATAGCCAACATGAGCATAGCTCAACCGGCATAATGTATGAACTATGAGCGAGATGTCTCAAGTTCGAATCCCCTTACCCACATGTTGTCAAAAAAAAAAAAATATTAATTTAATAACATATCAATTTTTTTTTTGATAACGGGTTATAATAGATTCTTTTTTTTCACGGACCTAATTAATCATTTTTAACAACGTTAAGAATAAAATTTTGAATTCCAAAAGATTAAATACAAAATTAAGAGTTACCTAAAAAATTTAATCTTTTACTATGGGTGTTGATGAGTGTAGGTTAACATTGTGATAAGACTCAATTAAACATCCGCTAACTCCATGCCAATAATCCTAACAAGAAGCCTAGGTTTAATAAAGAGTAACGATATAGAATTAAATTTAAATAACCGTTTTAAAATATGGTCAAACGACTTTTTTATTGGATTAATGATCCAACGATAGATTAATTGAGATAATACAATTGACTAAAGTACTCACACTTCCAAATAGATAAAACAAATCTTAACCAAGGATAATTAAAATAGATATCTAGAACCTCAAAAATGAAGAAGAAAAAGAAGAAAAACTTGAATTTGAATTTGAT
Source organism: Herpetospermum pedunculosum (assembly GCA_028017165.1). Classification (NCBI taxonomy): domain Eukaryota; kingdom Viridiplantae; phylum Streptophyta; class Magnoliopsida; order Cucurbitales; family Cucurbitaceae; genus Herpetospermum; species Herpetospermum pedunculosum. Next base: position 61,713,474 of record CM051529.1, read on the forward strand.
TTTTTTTCTTTCTAAAATGAACTTTCAAATAATAAGAAAATTTTGGCATTTCATACCAGACAAAAATACCTAGTACTCGATTGATAGACATAGTAACAGTGAGGGTGTACCATCTTCTCAGATTGTGGCCTCCTTCATCTCTTTATACGTGATTTGCATGCTAAGTTTACACTTAAGGATTTTGGTCCTCTAAGTTATTTTCTGGACATGGAAGTCTCTTATCCTCCACTTGGTGGCTTACTTCTGTTTAAGTCTAAATATATTTTTTGACTTGCTTATTCGTACTAAGATGGTAGAGACAGGCTATTGAGACTCCTATGGTTATTAGTGGTCCTATTGTGTCTGCTCGACAATGGAACCTATTTTCTTATGTTTATTTATATAGTAGTGTTGTGGGTGCTTTGCAGTATGCTGCTTTGACTCGCCTAGAGAGTTTATATAGTGTTAATAAGTTAAGGCTTGTCAATTTATGTATTCTCATACTCTTGTTCGTTGACAACTTGTTAAACGCACATTATGCTACTTAAAAGGGACCATTGATCTGGTTTGCTTCTTACTCATCCCAAAGAACTAACTCTTCATGGTTTTGTTGATGTCGATTGGGCATATGATCCTGGTGACCGCAAATCCACATTTGACTTTTGTGTTTTTTTTTGTGGCAATCTTATTAATTGTGACTCGAAGAAATAGTTTATTATGTCGCAGTCGAACACTGGGGATGAGTATCGTTTTCTTGCTACTACTGCTGCTACTGAATTGGTATGGCTTCACTCCTTGTTCTTGAGTTGCATATTTCTCTAACTAAATCTCTTGTTTTATGGTGTGATAACTTGAGTACGGTGCATGCTAATCTTATTACTCACTTCAAGACTTACACATGTGGAGCTTGATATTTACTTTGTTCGAGATTTAGTTCTTCATAAGAAGCTTATGATTTGTCATCTTTCTGCCACCGAACAAATTGCTTATATTCTTACTAAACCTTTGTCAGCTGATGAGTTCACTTGTTTGAAGTCCAAACTCAATGTTCCAGCTTCCACTACCATTGGCTTGCCGGAGGTTAATATAGCTCATTGATTGTCTAAAGCCCAACCCCCATTTTTAGTCTTCTATTATTTCTATTTCTAATATGAATGTGGGTTGTCATTGTATGATTCACTGTGAGTGAGTTTATGGTACAAGTTTTACTCTCATGCCTCTCTAATATCAGCCTTTTGATATTCAATAAAAAAATATATGAAAGCAAAGGATTTCTCCCGCCCATTAGAAATTATCTTCTTCTTCTTATATTTTCTTATAGTTCTTACCAGAAGAAATAATCCACCTATTATCGACAACAAAAGAAGATGCGAGTGATCGAGTAACAAAAAAAAAAAAAAAAAAAAAAAAAAAAAAAAAGGAAACCTAGTACATTTAAGGAGACTCATGCAATGTAAAATGCAAAATGACGGTTTTAAATCATCATTGTTTCACTCCATATTAGCACATTAATGTTGTTTTCACGAGTGTGAACGACGTTAGAAAACGTTGAAATCATGCCGTTCGTTGCTTGTTCACACGCGACGTTAAATTACATAGAAAGCATCGTTTCCGTTACCGTTTGCGCCGTCGGCTCAATGGCTGGCTGAGCTGAGCTGGCGTGCGGTCTTTTTTCATATATATATATATTTGTTTTTATATTTTTAATTAATTAATTTTAAGAACTCAAATAAAAGGCGGAGACAAACTTGGACTTCCATTCCTTTGTTCTTCAATTTTTCTCGTAGGAATTTTTCTTCTTTTTTTTTTTAAATTTCTCCTTTAGATCTTTTTTTTCTTCTTCTGTAGTTTGTTTTTTGATTTTGATTTCCGCGAAAGGCAGCGATCCAGGTTCGTTTCTTCTCCTCCTCGTTTTTTTTTTTTTCGATTGATGAATTTTCTCTATTTCATTTTTTGATTGTGGAATTGTTTCGATCTATTATGATAATCTCGTTTGATCCATGCCCCAGATTGAAATTGTGAAAAGTTTCTCGATTGTGATTTTTTTTTTTTTTTTCTGGATGATTTCTTCCTCGATTTGATAATTAATTTGCGTCTTCGGTGGAATCAACATGATTTAAGATTCATAAATTTTTGGGGAATTTGCACTCTAAGAATCTGGTGATGAAAATGAGGATTTGGTCTGCTATGTTCTATTTTTTCCCCTTTTTTTTTAAGATGTCTGTAGATTATGGTTGTGTTTTCGTCTTCGATTACATTATTATTTTCATTTAGAAAAAAATATCTCTATGATTTTAGATAATGGGTTTGGTTGAATAGAGATTTGGGGGATCGGAAGTTCAGTACCTTAGAATTTTGCAGTGAGATAATGATAGAGCTGGCGTTAATGAAAGTTTCTTGTGTCCATTAAAATAAAAGTTCTTCCCTTGTAATAATGTTGTACTTCATGGTATTTTATTATTGTGATTTATAGAATTCTTTGAAGCAAATAGTGATTTGTTGGATGAACTAAAGTTAACTTCTGGAACCCATTGGGTATTGTGTCTGTAGGTTGTGAGTAGAACCGTGTAATGTCAACTGAAGGAAGTTTCAATGAAATTTTAAAATGAATGTATTTATTTTTTTGCAGGGTGTTTGAATTAGATCGAGATGTTAGAGCAGTTGCTGATATTCACTAGGGGGGGTTTGATCCTATGGACTTGTAAGGAGCTTGGAAATGCACTTAGAGGGTCTCCTATTGACACTTTAATCAGATCTTGTCTTTTAGAGGAACGATCAGGTGCGGCATCTTATAATTATGATGCTCCAGGTGCTGCTTACACCCTCAAGTGGACCTTCCACAATGAGCTTGGCCTTGTATTTGTTGCGGTGTATCAACGGATTCTTCATTTACTGTATGTGGATGATTTGCTTTCAATGGTGAAGCAAGGGTTTTCTGAGATATATGATCCAAAGCGGATGGTCTATGAAGATTTTGATGAAACTTTTAGGCAACTTAGAATGGAGGCTGAGGCTCGTGCTAATGAGTTGAAAAATGCAAAGCAGGTGGGAAAGCCATTGAACAATGCCAGGAAGCAAGGGCAAGATCAAAAAACTGGATTTGGAGAAAACAAGAAAAGCAACAGTGGTTTTGCAGATGATGGTGATGCTGTGCGTACAAAAGGTCATAAGTTGGAGAATGGTTACTCCAATGGAAATCATGTTATAGAATCTAAACTGACCGCAGTTGTAAATGGAAAAGAAAATGCAAGTTCCAATGTTGGGGCTTTTGATGTAAATAAACTTCAGAAGCTTAGGTCTAAAGGTGGGAAGAAAACTGATACTGTTGCTAACAAGGGCTCCAAGGAAGAGTCAAAGAAAAAGGTAACAAAGAAGAATAGAGTTTGGGATGAGAAACCTACTGAGGCTAAATTAGACTTCACAGATCCAGTGGGTGAGAATGGGGACAACAACATCATCGAGGTTTTGGCTGCAGATCAGGGCCAAAGCATGATGGACAAAGAAGAGGTCTTTAGTAGTGACAGTGAGGATGAAGAAGATGAGGAGGAAGGTGACAAGGGTAGTAAGCCCGATGCTAAGAAGAAAGGGTGGTTTTCATCTATGTTCCAGAGGTAAACTTTTTATTTCATGCATGTTCTGCATTAATAACCTCATCTTTCCTGACCGGTTTACTAACAATGTAAAAAAAAGTTATGCATTGTGGTAAACTTACACTCTTTAGTTCCTTGAAATTGAGTTTATGCAGTAGGTCAATTATGTTATCCGACCTTCAAATTCTCTGATGCGTCAATCTGACAGTTTTTCATCCACCATTTTTGTTTCCACTTTCTTTTCCCTCATATTTCGGATTTCTTAAATCTTAATTGTTGGTATGTGTTCAAAATGATACTAATTTCCTCTACTTTTTTCTTCAGTGTGAAATTATTAAATTTATATTACATTTGTTATCTGGGCACTTTATGGAGTTTTGTTGTTGAGTTCAAAACTTGTGACTTACATTTTGAGTGCACTAACAGGGCTTTAATACTGCCATTTAGTAACAAAATCAAGTTATATTGTATAATAACTATTTGGAGTTTTGATAATAAGATGAACCTGTGTATGTGTTATGTAGAATTTTAGAGATGATTGGGTCTGCGGAGTGTATCTTGTTAGTTTGTGTTTTTCTACGAGAGAGAGCAAACATAAATTGACAACCAGAAATTCCATTTGGTTCTTTATGACATGACTTATTTTGTGATTACTTCGACATGTTACTCAATGTTGGATTATTAACCCTTTTTTTTGGTTGCTTTCGTGTTTCAGTATTTCAGGCAAGGCAAGTTTGGATAAGTCAGACCTGGAACCAGCTCTGAAGGCTCTCAAGGACAGGCTTATGACAAAGAATGTGGTATGTTTCCACACCATGTTTATATTATCATCTCTTGTTCGCAACTTTTGGCTGCAAGTTAACAAGATATTTCCTTGTTGGATTTTAGGCTGAGGAGATAGCTGAGAAACTTTGTGAATCAGTAGCAGCTAGTCTCGAGGGAAAAAAGCTAGGTTCTTTCACCAGGATTTCTTCGACTGTGCAGGTATATCTTTGAATAGCCACTTACTTGTCCATATTCCATTGTTTATTCTCACCTACTTCATTTGTAATTTAACTTTGTTAGTGACCAAGAACCTTGCTTTAATTTCTCATTTCAGGCAGCAATGGAAGAAGCTTTAGTCCGTATACTGACTCCACGACGCTCCATTGACATTCTGAGGGATGTGCAATCTGCAAAAGAACAAAAAAAGCCTTATGTGGTAGTTTTTGTTGGGGTCAACGGAGTTGGAAAATCTACTAATCTTGCCAAGGTCAGGCCACCTCCTTCCTGCAGAAGTTTGTTCCACATGTCTTTCGATTAGAGAGTTAAATGCTTCAACTTTTGTATACAGGTGGCTTATTGGCTTCAGCAGCATAAAGTTAGTGTCATGATGGCCGCTTGTGATACATTTAGATCTGGAGCCGTTGAGCAGCTTAGAACTCATGCTCGTAGACTTCAGGTATATGATTTCACATTGATATTCTAATTTCCATTAATTAGCGAAGTTGTTTGTTGGAACTCGTCACCTATATTTATCCTCAATCATTTTCAGATCCCTATATTTGAGAAGGGCTATGAGAAAGATCCTGCGGTTGTAGCTAAAGAAGCAATCCAAGAGGCGTACCGCAATGGATCGGATGTGGTTCTTGTTGATACAGCTGGAAGAATGCAGGTTTGTGAGTTTTCTTAATATCCAAAATTGAAGTGAGTGTGTCTCTTGTATATTTTGTAATATTTCATATCATCGACCAAATATTGAAGTGGTTGTATTCTTAGGGCATGATTGATTTTGAAATGGTTAAAACTACTTTTATCATGTTCAAAATCACTCCAAACATGCATTGAATCATTCAAAATCACGTTTGATGGTATGCAAATCACTTTTAAAAGTGTAGAACCAAACTAAAATGATTATATGATAATCACTTTTAATAAATCACTTGTAAATCAGTCATTTTTGCTATTTTTACTATTTCTGAAATCACTCTTAAACATGCCGTTACGATGTTGGTAGTTTCCTAAATATTGAATGCAAAGTTGTGTCTGCCTCCATTTTGTGTTTTGAGTATTATTATTTCCTCATGTCATTTTGAGTTCTTGAATTTTTTTTTCATTCATATCAAAACATGTTGCAATTCTCAGGATAACGAACCACTCATGAGAGCTCTCTCAAAGCTTATCAACCTTAACAATCCAGATCTGGTCTTGTTCGTCGGGGAGGCCCTCGTTGGGAATGATGCCGTCGATCAACTTTCGAAGTTCAATCAGGTTTTGTTTCTAAACACTTGGATTATTTTTATAACCTTACCTATCCACAGTATTAATTTTCAACTAGCTCATCTTTACTCTCTAATTCTTGATACTTCAGAAACTAGCTGACCTCTCGACTTCACCCGAAGCCAGACTGATCGATGGTATATTGCTCACAAAGTTCGATACTATCGATGACAAGGTAAATAAATTTAGGTACATTCCTAGTTTATTAGGGGATCCCAATCAATCATTTATCGGTTAATATAACGCAACGCAACGGGGTTACTTGCACAGGTTGGAGCCGCATTGTCTATGGTTTACATATCTGGAGCACCCGTAATGTTCGTCGGCTGTGGACAGTCGTATACCGACCTCAAGAAACTGAATGTCAAATCAATCGTCAAAACGCTTATTAAATGAGAGCCCTATGCCGGTACAAAGACTCGAATACTATGATGAGAACAAAAGTTTGTGTTGTTTGTTAGTAGTCCCTATGATGACCACCCATTCCCATATATATAACTTATATGAGTCTATGGACACTCAGTAGTGTAATGTTATCCTTTAGTTTGTTGGATTGTTCATTACTTTTTACATGCCTTCCTCTCTTTTTTTCTTTTTTTTTTGTCAGATTAATTTCGTAGAGTTTTTTGTTTTTCATAACATTACTAAATACTAACGTAGGGTCAAAATTATTTGACATATAAAGTAAGTTATTCAAGTATCATGTGAAATATTTTAAATATGAGAATTTGTTTTTTTAAAATTAACCTTTTGAATTGTATTTTTTTTCATCTTTAAAGCGCAAGTGATGGTGGTTATAAATTCTACCACCAAAAGTCAAATTTATTGAGTGGTGAAAATTGAGAAGGAAAAGATTATGTACAGAATCAAAATGGTGACTTTTTAAAGGTACAAGACCAAAAAAAACATTTTGAAGATGGATAATCAAAACTGGCAATAGTTAGAAATATAAAGAGAGAATTGGAGATTTTCAAAATTCCGTTTGATAATCATTTAAATTTTTGGACGATTTTTAGTTTTTGAAAATTAAGCCTAGGAATCACTCTGTTTTGTTATCTATTTTGTCAAGTATTTTTCAAACCAAGTTTTGAAGCAAATAATAAAAAAAAAAGAGTAGTTTTTTATTTGAAATTCCAAGAGTTCACCTTGTTTGTTATCTACCTTTTTCAAGTATTTTTCAAATCAAGTTTTGAAAACTAAAAAAAAAAAAAGTTGGTTTTTTTTTTATTTAAAATTTGCTATCTACCTTTTTCAAGTATTTTTCAAATCAAGTTTTGAAAACTAAAAAAAAAAATGTTGGTTTTTAGTTTTTTTTTTATTTGAAATTTGCCTAAGAATTCTAACGTCCCTTTAAAAGATGAAAATCGTTGTAAAGTTGAGAAAATAAGTTAAATTTTTAAAAACTAAAAACAAAAAATCAAAACAGTCTATTAAATAAACCTTTGTTTTAAGTACAATAATGCTGAGGGATTAAATCTTCAACTTCAAAGGTGGCACTATGGCAGTTAAATAAACATAAAATATTATTAGCATTTGAACTATTCTACAGGCAAATTCAAACATATTATTTCATAATTATATTATGATTATTTATTTTTTTTGCAAAAAAATTTAATTGATGTGAGGTAGGGATTGAACTCATGACCTCTCAATCAATGACACAGGCCAATTGAGCTAGGCTCGATTTGGCATATATTATGATTATTTAAGATGAAGTCAATTATCTATCACAGCTAACATCTTGAAATTTGATTGGCTTTTGCAAATATGATAAAAAAAAAAAGAATATGAAAATAGTCATTCACTACAAATTCCCACAACAAAACGAATAAAGAAAGGAGAATTTTTGGTCCCAATCGAAGATTTTATAAGGAAGGAGGAGGAGAGGAGGTAGTAAAATTTGAAGGCCTGCATTCACAACTACACACACTTCTTGATTCTTTTACCACACGTTGGGATCTCTTCGTATGAAGCTTTATGTTCACCAACTTACCAGCAATCTGCACACAACAAACCAAATTCAATCACAAAACCAATAGCCCACCCCGCACCTCCTTTTGTTTTATCTGTGTATTCTTTCATTTCTTCTCAATGAAAGTTAGTTTCTTCGTAAAAGAGAAAGAGAGAAAACGACTGCAGTAGCTACCCGTGTGAATGGTTGATTTTTGGTAGCATAGCCAACCGGTTTGTTAAACCATTCGACTTAATTCAACTAAGATTAGATAATTGTCAGCAGACAAATTATTAACATCACAAGATCAAGACGAAAGAGTAGCGATGAAGGACGAGAAACTAACCATTTTCCAAGCCAAGTCTTCCGGACCCATGGGTTGAGCTGGACTGGAGTAAAGGAAGTGTCTTGAGAACTGACGAATGCCATGAAAGAGAAGAAATTATGAAACTTAACAAAGAGGGGAGGAGAGGAGAGGAGAGGAGAGGAGAGTCGAACCCCAAGCTAAGGAAGTTACCAAACAAACTATTCCAATTGGCTCAAAGATAACAAAGATTGCAAATGTAATGTAAGGAGCATGAAATTTACCCTAAGAGAGATAAAAATAACATGATGCTAAAAATCATCCATAGATTTTTTTAGTGCTATTGAAAAGCCTATTGCTGTTTCAGAAACTTTAATGTTATTGTATTGTAATTCAAAGGGGTAATCTATATTAATCAGAAAGATCCAACATGAGCATCAGCGATAATTGGCATCTACCTTCTTCCCTTGAGGTCAGAGGTCCAAATCCCCTACCCTTTGTTGAACTAAAAAATATATATAATTCGAGAGAATCAATAATCAAAACTGACTAGTATATCTCAGTTGAGGATCCAAGAGCATTCAAGATGTAAGCACTAAGCATTATTAGAAGGATAGGTGATCCTCTCCTCCCTAAATGCTGAATGCCATAGAAGTAACTGGTAGAAGTAACGCATAAAATGTTATGAAATCATACCAAACACTTAATAACACTATAAAGATATTATTAAAATCAATTAAATTTTGGAGCTACACACACCTTGGCGAGATTTTGTTGCAATCTTCTGATATCAGCAGCACTAACACTCCTCAAATATGTTACAAGCCACCCTGCTTCAAGAGCATCGCTAGAGGAAACAAATAACGCAATCTGCATGAGGAAAATGCCATTTGAGCTTCAGGACATTATAGGTTAAACGTTCCATAAGTTCTAGTATACTTCTTTCACATAGGCAACAATTCAAAACATCTTTTCTTTTTTTTCTTTTTTTATAGAAAACCAATAATTTAAATGACGGCAATATCTACCACGCCTTCTTAATCTAAATACGTCATTTGACACAAACAATTCACATAGTTTGATATTCTATTGGATAAAAAATGTGTGTGGTTAAGAGCTCAAAATATAAATAAACTTTATTTTTGAGCATTTGACGGTTTCAAATATTTTAAGCATTTAAAAAATAGAAAGAGGAATTTTCTATTAATTTTATTGTACAAATAGAAATATTATCAATGTTGTTGGTTATATTTAAAAGCATAACATGATCTTTTGTTTTCCTACTTTTAAGATTTTTTCCATACGATTTTGGTTGCCCGATAAAATTCAATTTCAAATTTATATATCCAAAGAATATATCAATTGCAATATTCTTAACTTAACAAAATGACTCAATTTTATTAATGTAATTGAAGATTAAATACGTTACTATTTTTGCTTCAAAGTAAATATTAAAAAGAAAATAACATTGATACATCAATTTACCTTTCTGTAATCAAGTATTCCTTCAAATGGAAGCTCCAATTCATCACTAACAATGACAGGAATGCAGCCGCTGACAATAGCATCAAACAATCTGGCAGATGATGGAGTGTCGCCAGCAGGATTTAAGCAAAAGGTGGACCTGGAAATGGAAGAAGAAATTCAACAATCTGAAAATTGCAATGGTAACAAAAGAAAATGCAGAAGAGGTTAAAATAAAAACTTGTATATTACTTGCGCATTCCAGTCTGAGCTGCTGCTTTCCCTTCTTCTCCAGATGTTCCCTCTTCTATTACTACACCATCTGCACCACTTAGCTCTCCAACAAGTTTTGACCGTATCTTTCCTCCCTAAAAGTAAGTAGAATAGTATGTCAAGAGCTATGTTATGATACTAGTCTATTACCAAAGCACTCATCCACCACCAGCTGAATTTTAAGTTCCCTTTTAAGAAATCAACTCGTATAACTTACTAAAGAAAGTTCAAGTGTCTCACTAAAGTTCATGCATCTTACTATACATTAAGCAAATGCATATAGAAACAGTACATGAAGTGCAGAAAAATCCACTAATATTTACCAAAACTTACCGCATTTCTTTTGAGCCGACCACGGAAAAAGAGCAGTGTGCTTCTCTTTGATTGCACGTCTGATAAGCATTTGCTGTCACATAAATCAACATTTGGAACATAGGGAAGAATAAGGTCCTTTTCCAAATAGACTTGTCCAGGCTTGTACCTAAAAAATGTCAGTACATGTCATTTAATCAAGCTTCACAGCACATCCAATATCTTTTAAGAGATTCTATCATGTTAATGTCTACCAGTTTCCTGTAGAGTCCATATCTGGTAGCAACCAAATGGCATTCTTCATAAATTTTCTAACGGTCTTAAAAGACCATGGATGATGAACTGGAAGTATGTGATCTCTGCCTTCAGATCGCTTCCATGCAGGTTGATCTGTCACCCACTTTAGAGTCTCCTGTATCCACATGTAAAAGTACATCAATGCTTTATGAAGCACAAACAAAAGCACTGTATTTTGAACAAAAATAACATTCTGAAATGATTATGCTCCAGGAAAATAGAACAAATTGACACAACTGCACCTCAAATTTTGTTATGAAACTTCTTCTTCTTAACGAACCCTACAGTTTTGAGACTAAAATAAAAGAACAAGAACTCTATCTATAATTTGAACAGTTCACAGCATCCATTTGAAATAGCCAACACAAGTCATTTTGTAACTATTCCCCTTTCACCATTAACTTAGACTGGAAGGTGTTTTTGTGAGTTGTGACCACCTCTCTTCCGTGAGTCCTTGTCCTCTTTTGTTTGCTATCTTGGAATGAAGTGGTCTCTTGTTTATTAAAAATAAAAAATAATAATAATAGAAAAAAAACTCCATCTATAAGAGCAGTGATCAGATCAGCTACCCTCTATGACTGGACCACGTGAAACTTCCATTGGCATGTGAGAGATGCAAATTCAAGTCATTAATGGGATTAATGAAACTATTTTTTTTTTTTTAGATGAGAAACAATTTCATTGATAAATGAAATGATGGAGAAAACTCCAACCACCCATAGGTGAGTTACATAATGGTTCTCCAATTGGAGATTAAAGAAGATAAAGTATAATGAACAAAAGAATGTCTTCCTTTACAACAGAAAAGAGCATTACGAGTAACATACTGAATCTATGCATACTCCTTATTCCTGTCCACCACTAGACTTCTCAAAAGTATACCAAGACATTGCATCACCCCAACACACCAACAACAGTTTCAAATGCCACAAAAATCATTTCCCTTAGTTCTTCTATGTATAACTATGCACAAACCATGGTGAACTAAGCCGGTTCATTGAATATCTTGGTCGTTGTAACCAATGATCTCCACAGTATTTAGTTCCATGGCCAACGGGATCTCTTCCTATCCTACAGAAGGAATAGGAGTCAGATTGGCACCTCAATCCTCCCTTAAAACTACTACCTGCTCACTTCGAGAGATTGCTCGCTTTAGAGCAATTCTTCCCCATCTCCTGATTGATTAAAGAAATCCATTTCTCCTTGAAGAAAGTGGTATAAATTGGTTCAGCAGTAGGAAGTACTGAAAATAATCTCCTAATATTATAACTAATCCACTAATTGGTCACATAATCAAACTAACCAATCAACCCACACAACATGTGTGGAATAAAGCCGGCACTATAACTCTCCTTAAAAAAAAACATTATTGTATCTTTTCATATGACTATAAATCAAATAAAGAAAAAAAAAACTGCTTTTACAAAATTTTATAAGTGAAGAAAAAGACTAATACCTATATGGGCATGTCATGCAAAACAATTGAAAGAATAAATAAAACCTTGGAAGCTCACTCACACCCTGTAAAGTGCTTTGCACTGTTGTTTCTCCAACAAGAAGAAGCTGATAGTTGTGAAGAAGGGAATATAGAAGAGGTCTGCTTCCTCCTGCCGATGAACCCTCACCACACCTTTCAGGAGTCTCTCTGACTCTGGAGCAATTAAGTCGGCCCACATCCAGTAATCAATAGAATGCTACAAAAGAAACCCATTTTTTGGCATTTTAGTTACGACAAATAGAAACGTGTAATTCTAAAGTAAACACTGAAGTATATAGAAAACTAAAACTACATCTATGTACACTGAAGCAATAAGATTCCCGGTGACTTCTATATGACTCTCCCATTCCTTCAGAATATCAACAAGGGACGAGATAAACATATCTAATATGAAAATGCCCTTAAAATAGTAGAATGCCTGAATCATTTTACGCTTTTTTCCGGAGGAACTCCATAATCGGTCTACTTGACTTCAAAGAAACTCCTTAATCTTCTCGGATAAGAAACAGGACTTGCACGAATTCTATTCTTCAATTACCTATTTAGGTATGAATTGGTGTATTTTGATATCTTCCTTTTGTGAATATAGTATTTCTTCTCTTATTAACAATTGGAGAAGTTTTTTTAACTTTTGGGTACTTGTATCCTTTCATTCATAATGAAGTTCACCGTTTCTTATCAAAAAAAAAAAAAAAAAAAAAAAAAACGTTTTTTGGAATTGTTTTGATAATAATTTAACCTTTCAAAAAAATTGGGAAGTCCATAATTCATATCAGCTAGAAGAATGGTAGAAACAACACCGTTTTCAATCTATGAAAGAAATTCGATTCAAACACTTGTTAAGTGTGTACATAATAGATTATTAAACTTTTAGTCGATATTAGAGCATCTTGTGTTCAGATCTATAATGTCATTTCCTCTCAATCAATATTGATAATCACTCAGCAATGTCATTTTCCCTCGATTAATATTGAAAATCACTAGAGTCTATAGTATTAATTCTCGAATACCTGTTCAATAAGGCGGTGGACGGGGCTGCCATTGGAGGTGAGATTAGAGGTTTCTCTGTAGGAATTCCTAAACAACCACAGCAAATCGTAAGTGAATTTCCACGGCATTTCATAAACATAAACTCTAACAGGCGACCCCAATGGATAGAACGGATCTCGAAGCATTCGCTCCATTTCTGCCTCGGAAAGTGCCTCATCGAGCTTTCTCGACGCGTCTTCAACACCTGGGACTGCAGGAACCGTGTCATCGTGAAGAGGAGGGGATTTGGGAGCCCTGTGAGCGAGGAAATGCTCGAGTGAAGTGACGAACGAAGTCTCGGGATTGAGAGAGGAATGGTGGTGGAAGGGAGGCGGATTGGGATTGGATGGGGAGAGGAAAACGAGGATGAAGAGGATGGAAACAGCGAGAAGAGAGAGTGTGAAGAGGAGAAGAGGAGATCGGTTGGATCTTTGGATCTGAGTCGACATTGATGACGAAAATGGAAGGTTTCTTCCTCGCATGGCGTTGCCTTCAACTTCCAAAATTCTGATTTGCTACTCAGAATGTGAATTCTGAAGAATTCATAAGCTCTCAATTTATTTCTATCAAAAAAAAAAAATAATAAGCTCTCAATTATTTTTTTTTTTTTTTTTTTTTTATGTTAAATTATAAAAAATAACCTCAATGGATTCCGTTTAAAAAATACCCTGAACTTTTAAAAATACCCGGAACTATAAAAAGAAAAAATGCTCTCATTGTTAACAACACATCTGAAATAAATAAAAAAAAAAAAAAAAAAAAAAAAAAAAAAAAAAAGTTTAAAAAATGCTCTCACTCTTAACCAATAACGAAAATATCTATATCCATATCGGGAGTTCAATTTTACAGGTATATCCATAGATATATCGATAAAATATCGACGATAATTCTGTAAATTAATTTTTTTAAAAAAATTATTTAAATTAATAATTAAGTTCATTTTACTTTCAAACTAAATTATAAATCTTGTTATTAGTATCTATATTCATATTGAAATTAATAGATGATATTTTTTATGTTTTACGGGTATTTATAAAAGATATTGGATATATCCATTTATCCTTAATATCTATATTGAACTCTTCGATTTTACCGATATCGACTCTGAAATTCTGAGAACAACTTCATATGTGAACAATTAAATTCTGAGAAAAATGAAAAATGTGGAGCGTGTGAGGTGTGAGGTGTTAAAAAAAAAAAAAAACATGAAAGCGTTATTTTATGAATGATATGCTAAAATTTGTCCACGTTTTCATGATTTTTTTTTTTTTATAGAACGCCGCATTTTCATTTTTTTACATATCACACAATTACAAGTTAGAATTTAATTCTCTTACATAGAATTTTCTGAATTTTTTTTTTTTTTTTTGAAAGTTCATGATATTTTTTTAACTCAACCCATAGTTCGGGGTAATTTTTATATAATTATTATTATTATTTTGGGGGCAATACACAAAAAAAATATCACTTAATTTAGAAAAATCCTGACAATTCTCAATGTAAAATATAAAGTTGGACTCTCTCTTTGTTTTTTTTAATTATAAATTTCATCCTCAAACTTTTAAAATTAAGTTGCAGTGAAATGGCAAGTTTACTCAAATTTGAGGTTTGTATTTATTTAACCTCTAAACTTCAAACATCGTTTAATAAGTTTAATAATTTTTTAAATTTTTTATATTTTGTCCACTAGGTCTTGAAAAATGGTCTAATAAATCCTTAAACTTATAATTTAACCTTATATTTATTTAGTCGTTGATTTTTTAAAATAAATTAACTACATCATTAAACTTTCAATTTTGCAACTAATATGTTTGATAAGTTGCTTGCTTTCATTTATGTTTAAAAGTAATATTCATGTTAGCACGAGCACCTTCAACTAAAATGTTAGAGGTTCGAATCTCTCACTTCACATATGATCCAAAAAAATGTCATATTCATCATCAAGTGTTATGGTTCTGATATGAACAAAAAATTGATTTACTTCATTCTTGGCGAGGACGCCCACATGTTGATTTTGTCGTAAATTGAGAATAGCTTGATTACTTGTAACCTAATAAATTATTAATCATAATTCAAACATCAAAGTACTTTTTTAAAATAATTAAGATCATCTTTGATAATCATTTGGTTTTTTTTTTTTTTTTTTTTAAATTAGGTTTGCTTTCTCGTCATTTCTTTACAATAATTTTCATCTTTTTGAAGTAAACATTTGAATTCTTAGTCAAATCTCAAAAACTAAAACAAGTTATAAGAAATTACTTTTTTTCAGTTTTCAAAACTTGACTTGAATTTAAAAAACACTTGTAAAAAGAATATAACAAAACAAATGAACCTATATAAATTAGGCTTAATTTTCAAAAATCATAATGCTAAAACCAAATAGTTATCAAAGCTTAAACGAACAATCAACATGAACATAATTCAGCAATAATTGACATGTAATATTTCAATAATTGACATGTAATATTTCGTTTGAATTGACATGTAATATTTCCTTTTGAGATCGATCATAAGTTCAAATCCCCATTTTCTTCTCCTTTTATTTGCCTATAACCCTCCTTTATTTAGTACAAAATGAAAATTTGAAACTTGTATTATTCATAAATGATAAATCTCATCGTGTGTATATTATATACGCACACACCATCATATGGTACCAAATCCAAACACCAAAAACTTGAAAATGTGCAGAAGTTTACAAGATCCATCTAAACATGTAATGTACGAAGTTACATAAACATCTTTTAACATCAAATAAATCTTTCTAGATTAACATAGTGTGATTATCATATGTTCAAACCAAACTCAAAAGGAAATGAGATCCTTGTCTTTTGATGAATCGGGCTTCTTCGATTCGTGTCCCCGATCAGATGCACTTCCACCTTTCTTGCCAAATATCATCTCGTCAAGATCATCCATCATCTCATCGCTGCTTCCGCCGAGAGATCGGCCGCGAGAAGTGGCGGGTTTTCTAACCAGAGCGTCTTCCAGACGGGGAGATTCATCAGGTTCCACAGCAACCGGTATCATGGCAGGTTCTTGTTCACGTGAAACAGTTGCGGGCTTCTTCAGATCTTCATACTTGGAAAGGACTTTCTGAATCTCGTCATTCATATTCAATGCCTCGAAAAGTAGGGCCTCGTTGTCTCCAGCGGTCTCAATAATTCCTTGGATGGTCGATCGTGACTGACGACATTGTAGTACGAGTGTGCTGGTCAGATCATCCTGCAGAGGGAGGAGAAACTAGGTAGGATCATTCTATTATTCATGATCGAATTGAAAAATAATCAGCTTGAACATCTACCAGGTTTAATGATGTCTCCACAGATCACGAATTTCAATAAAACTCACCTCGAGCGACGAGGAGGAGAATCCAATGGGTCATAGGCCACTTTTTATGGGAAATTTAAGCCATCAAAGCAAAAAAAGGGAGTCCAAGTCCTAATGAACTAATATAGCAAAATATAATCTTGCCAAGGAAACTCGTAGGATATTAAATCATAGGTAGGTGGTGACCACCATGGTTTGAACTCATTCCCTCTAAATTTTCAAGACTCTTAATGACCACTACCAAGAACAATTAATAGGAGGTTTTTTGTACTCTACTTACATGTATCTTTAATAAATCTTATTAGGATGTTTGGCCATGAAAAGAGTTCATGCTTCGAATCAACTTAGTTCACCAAGTTTTTTTTTTTTATTCGTGAGTGCCCGAACCAGCTTACGCGCACCTCGACTAATCTCACGGTACAACCGTCTGACCCTACTATATTTGGTTGCCAAGGAAACTCGTAGGATATAAAATCATGGGTAGGTGGTGGTCACCATGGTTTGAACTCATTCCCTCTAAGTCCTTTATTATTCGGTTATTCTCAAGGCCCTTTAGGCCAACCAAACCAATGATGGTTTAGTTCACCGAGGTTTAAATTAATGACAGATCATGAACAGTTCAAAGCATCCATTTGTATCACATATTAAAAAGTTCAAAGCATATGTATATTGAGTGTGAGAAGGAGAAAACTCAGAACATTATGAAAGAGATACATTACCTCCGAAGAATCTTGAGAGGGTGAGGAGGATAATACTGTTGAAAGGAGCTCAATGCTGTTCCTTGCAACGTCAAATGCCTCCTTTGTTTCTTCAGCTGTAAAAGTTTGCACGGGAATATCATAATCAAACTGTTCGGTATAACTGGCTTCTGTCTCCACAGCTGAAATTGTGCGAGGAGGAGTGAAAATGGGTGCAAGACTCTCATCGTCCCGACCAGGGAATCGAATGCCTCTTGATTTTAAACTCTGATAAATGCAAACAAAAGAAAATGTAATAATCATTAAATTTTCTTCCCCTCCACCCATAAGGCAAGCATCTAAAAGAAAAACAAGCAAAATAAAGTCTAAAATATATATATATATATATATATATATATATATATATATATATATTTTATGAATAACCGAACTTTTATTGAAAAAAGAGAGAGAATACAAAAGCAGACAAAAAGGTCCTTCAATCAAATAAAATGAGTCCTAACCGATGATTACAAAAAGGCTTCGCCACTAAAGCCCACCGAGAAATATAGAATTTAACAAAGGATCCTCGCTCGGAGATCTCTCAAACCCTCTAAAAATTCTAGAGTTCAATAAAGTGATAAAGTCCCTCTAAAATTTCTAGAGTTCAATAAAGTCCCAAATTGTTACTCTCCGACTTTTCGTGCATGGCAGAAACTGAGAAAAAGTCCAAAATTAGAAGGGAAAAAAATGTGTTTCCATACCATTAGCTATGGGTATTAAAGATTCCAAAAGGATGGTAGGTTTTACATTTTAGTGCTAAGGTATTGTTGATTGATGATTGGACATCAAAGATCCTGGAAATTAAAACTTTAAAAAGATATGAAGATGACAATTAATACGAGTCTTTTAACTGAGAATTAACATATTTCAACTCTCTCACTTATGACTTAACCCATTAGGACAAGAATTTCCTTGTGTAAATGGAACTTCCTTTTAGCATGTGGAAACAATCTTAATTCGGCAAATATAATAAAAATTAAATAATCGTTGTTCTTCTCAATAGAAAGGTAATCAAGCAATCGAGAACATGTCATTAAAAACCTGATTCACAATTTTTGTATGGAAAATAACCTAAGTTATAAATGAAAAAATAATAATAATAATAAATAAAATAAATAATAATAATAATAATAGTAACAATGCCATATAGAGCAACAAGTCACCATATTCCAGCATCCGTCAAGGTGCCATAACCAAGCGATAACATACAACACATTTTCCTAACACAGGACTTAAGATTGCCATGCAAAAAAATGTAAGCTCAATCTGTCCAACACAAATCCTAGTTTGAGCTATCCTGTTTACAGGGCAACTGCATGCAATTTGACCACCTACAAATCAGCAATGGTAAAAAGGACAGACTTTCCACGACCAAGTTCTTGCACTTAGCAATTGACTTCCAAGGACTAAAAAAGAAGTATTATAGGGAGTTATGTCTATTGGGTGTTCTTCTTCCCCATGCTTGTTAGGTGCATCTAATTGGGATGCTTCCAAAGGAATGAGGGTTCTTTTTGGGCCAAGAAAACTCGTAGGATATTAAATCCTAGGTAGGTGGTCATCATGGTTTGAGGGAGGGGACCAATTCTATGCAAGATGTGTTGATGTTTCTAACTTTTCACAACAATTACAATGAAAAGCTCTGGTTTCTTTTTAAAAATAATTGGGATGCCTCGAAAGGGATGGGAGTACATTTGGAAAGTGTGCTACTGGACTTTGTCCTAAGTGATATACAGGAAGAAATAGATAGAACTCCCTCCCTTTTGGGACCTTAGGTTGGATCCATCCCACTTTAATTCGTATTTGGTACCAAAGAGGAAGGCCACATGTTCAAGTCGCCTTGGTCTACCTGGGAGGGGGGGTTTTCTAAAGAAAAGGAGACTGATGGATGTCGCCACTTGAACAAGGGAGTGGTCCTTTCTTCATTGGGTGAAAGTGAAACTGAATGGATTTGTAAGGGATTCCTACAAAGGTATGGACCCACATACACTAGGATCTCAGGTTTGGTCCTTGATGATGTATAAGAATAGATTGAGCTTTGCAAATGCAAACCATTGCTGCTTTTAAGAGAATCAGTTTATATCTATCCTTCTATCCTATGCTTCTCAGAAAAACGTGACAAGCATTCATATCAATAACATCATAAATCATTTGATCTATCTAAAGGTTGCCAAGAAAAGGTGCTGTAAAATTTTCATGACATTTGCCTCAAATGCCTTCCGATGGACTTGGATATGGTTTAGACTTCATGTTCAAGAAGAGCTTATAAAAGAACCATAGATCTCATGATCTCACTACCTGTCCTAAACAATATTGCGCACATTGTCCATAACAAGAGGCCCTGCCTGTAAGATTAGTTTCACCGTTTGATCTTCCAAAACAAATATTTATTTTTACTCAAAGAAATTAGTGACACTTTTAACCTAGAATTTTATGTTGAAATGTCCGTTATATGTTGGGAAATCCACCTTCACTCAATAATCTAATGGGCTCGAAGGAGGTGGTCTATTTTTTTTCAAGGGAGGCAAAGGTTTTCATAAATAATACTAATAATCGAAATCCTTCACTCAAGTTTTTTTAAATGAAAGGTCATAAGAAGCTCATAACCCTAAACAACTCAAAACATAATGAAGGAATTACAAGATAGCCTTCAACTAAGAAAAATTGCATTTGGAGAATAATTATAAAAAGTTCTACAAGCTTTATGTATTTTGCAAGATCCCCCTCTCCTTCCTCTACTCAATGGACTTTCCTTACAAAATTCCTTGGTTTTTTCCCGACTAAATTCCAAACGATTGCTTTAAAGGCTTTTACCTATAACAACTTGGCTTTACTTTTTTATTTCACTCCAGAAAAAAAAAATTGAAAGATATTGTTTTTTTTTATAATGAAAGAATATACACGAGGATACAAAAAAACCAACCCCACCAAAAAGGAGTCCAATACTAGCTAAGAAAATGACTCCAATCCAACAGAACAAGACCTAACTAATAATTACAAAACAATGAAGAGACCGATGCCCACAAAGAGACGTTAAAATGTACAATATCCCAAACTTCTCTCACAGGTCTCTCCACACCCCTTAAAGTCGTACCATTCCACTTCCATCTAAAATAGCAAAGAAAAATTGAAAGATATTGTCCTAGAAACATTTACCTCAGTTCCCTTCCATCTAAAATTGATTTTAAATAGGGTTGTTTATCAAGATTCACAACTTTAATTTAATTATACATGCATGCATAGCTCAAACTTCTATGGTACTTCTCTTAGAGTCGGCCCATTCACTTCGTGGGACCATAAGTTGTCACGGTCTTTGAACAGTGCTGACTAACTGTTACATTACAGCTAATAAATAAATGCAATAACAAAACACAACTCTTCCAACAGAATATTTGACTTCCAAGTACAACCATTCTAAACTTTCACCACTAGTGGATTCCCTATTGTCAACTGGCACATGGTTCCTCTGTCTGCAACTGCATGCAAATCAATACTTTCCAATCCAACAGAGGTTTCTCTAAAAACGAAGTAATATAAAAAAAAATCTTTCCAGATTATTTCAGTTTTTTTATCATTGAAATAAGTAGCAGTTCCCTTCCATATATACAACTTTTAATACTGCTTCCACATGTACAACTTTAACTACTAAGTACTAACTTCCTATTTGTGCAGTCAGCCAAATCACTCCACATGTACAACTTTATGTACGAAGTACTAGCATCCTATTTGGGCAATCAGTCGAACCACTTCAAGTCAATTAAGATGAAATATACTTCAAATACCCTATATTGCTACACGTCAAAGATGTGGTTGCCATATCAATTCATTCAAGGGGATAACCAGATTAAATATAAAGTAACATCATATATTGATAACTTTAAAACCTCCTTCTGGAACAAAAATCCGTCTTTGGAATACTGTTGTTTGGGAACTCCACTCTTCAAAATAACGTTGTTTTAGGGATTGGGACTCCAAAATGGAGCATGAGGTTAGAGACCCTGACAATTTATAATTGTTACAAAAAAAATTATTGTGTCTACAATTCTCAGTTTCTCATTCCAATTGGTTTAATTTTGGTTGCTTCACAAACAGAATGCAAGCTTCCCATATAATAAGTTAATAACATACTGCAATCTTTTCCAATGTCCCTCATACTTCATCTGTACCCAAAAAACAAAAGAAATTCAAATCTAGACAAAATCAGATCAACCCTAATACCAACACTAAAACCCTCTACCAACTCAATCTGAAATACATTTAAAGGAAGTCCAACAAGCATATACATCAGCAGGAGATAATCACAAAAGCCTTTAAGAACACCCCATGAAGCTACTTTCCTTTTAATTAAATCAAGCTTTTCTTCCCAAGATAAGCTTGTCCCACATACATCATATGTCCAAGTGTTAAACATAGTTTGTTGCCAAGTTACTACAATTTGACATAAATTTCTTCTCCTTCTTCTTCTTCTTTTGATATCCATGAGTGTCCGGACCAGCTTACGCGCACCTCGACTAATCTCATGGGACAGACCGCCTGACCCTACAATATTTGGCTGCCAAGAAAACCCCCATAGGAAATTAATTCATTGGTAGGTGGCCACCAAGGATTGAACCCATTCCCTCTAGGAGGGCTTTAATATTCTCAAGGCCCTTCATGACCACTAGGTCAACCCTTGATGGATTTTTAAACAATATTTGTGATACTAAATATATGCATAGTATCTATCATTCTATGTGTAAACATAGAAAATGGAAACGCCAGCAGATGAAAGATTTCGTTTAAGAAGAAAGAAAGAAAGCTCCCAAAACTTTACTCCCTCACTCTCCCTCGAAAAAGACACCTCTGTTGCAAAGTTTTGGATCCCTGAAAATAGATCCTGGAATATTTTTCTTAGAAGAAGCCTTAGAGAGGAAGAAATTGATGAATGGGCTAGACTATCAAATGCGTTTTTCCCCTTTGTTCCCGTAGAGGCCGAAGACTACTGGAGCTAGAACCTTGAAAAGGATGTGAAATTCCCTGCTAAATCCTTGGCTATGAAGATGGCATCGACAAACGATGCTGATTTTAATAGCCTATACTATCACATTTGGAAAGGAGCTTACCCAAGGAAGGTCAGAGATTATGCTAAAGCCCTAAATATTTTTCATAACCAAATTCCAGATATTTAGCAAAGAAAGAAGGTGCAGAAATATATGGATACCTTGTATGTTTCTTCATAAACAGGCAAATAGCGAAGCTCACTAGTTGATTCTCCCCATGCTTCAATCAACATTAAAGCCTTATTCCGATTATTAACAACAGTTTGTGGATCCTCAATTAGCTTCACCATCTCATCAAGAACTCTCTCAGCTGCCACCTCGGAGAAAGACTTCTCACAATTTTTAACACATGTCTCGAGCAGCACCAATGCCAAATACTGGATCCTGGGGTTTTTTGTCATTATACGTTTCTTAATCCCACGAATCAAGTCTATGCTGTTGATTTTCTCAGAATTAACCATGTCACAGATTTCAAGATTCAGGGCCCAATCCGGCTCTTCCAGTGTCTCTGATGTGGCATCCTCAGCAAGCTTATCACCCTGGTTTGGACCTTGAAAGAGTTCCTTCATTTTGAAACTCATCGAGCTGACACCTGCACTCATCTTTCGGCTCATCTCTGTCCCACTAATCTTTAGGCGTTCACCCAAGGCATTTACTTTATCCATCAAATTGTCACTCATCTTTCCCACTGAACGATATCAAGAAAAATCCTATTGAGAAACCCTGGAAACACCCAACTCTTGAAAAGTCAGAAGAAGTAAAATTTCGTTAAGAAAAAAGTCAAAATAAAAAATGCAGCATTCTATACCAGATGGAAATAGAAATAGAAGTCAGCAGATCATACAACAAGCAATAAGTTTCAAATGGTTGTCATTTTCTTGGCAAGCAGGATAAAGTATACAAGTAAAATCTCAAAACTTCAGAGACCCGAATCTCGGAAACCTAGAAGCTAATAGTTGACAGAGAACACACCATCCCGTTTTGATCATTGAAATTGGCTTAAATTATTGTTACAAAAACCCTTAAAATCCCTTAACCGACCAATATCCAAAATTGAAAATCAAACGAAAACTTCTAAATTTTTCATTTCTGATCTACTTCTATGAAACCGAAACTTTATACACAAATGCCACCTTGGATTATACAAACTACCTCAAAGAAAACAAAATCAAAACCCTCTCCATCTCGTAGAAATCAAAAAATTCAAAGGCAGAAAACATAGTATGGACGAGGAGTCATCAAAATTCAAAAACCTACTTAAATCCCCCAAACCCTAAACAATTTTTCAACAACTCGTCCAATCGAAATCACCCATCAAAAAATATATATATTTTAAAAAATAAAAACTCTCATTAGATGCGCCCAACTCCGACCGCCAAATTCTCACAAATTATTAAGGAATCACAAAAATCCGATGGAAAAACCACTAAAAAATGAGATTATCTTCAACGTTTTCCTGACATACCCTTTCCCAGAAACTTTACCAGCAATCGATCAGAGTGAAGCAACCGATCAGATCAACAATCCCTGAACTACGATCTCTTGAATTGACCAAATTCTAGGGCAAATAGAAGAAAAAATTGCCGAAAAGAAGGAGAATATTACGTACCTCTGAAGATTTGGTTGAGACGACGGTGCAACGACTCTCGCAGTGAAGCTTTCTTTCAGTCTCTCTCGCTTTCGTTGTCAACGGTTCCTGAAACTAATTTTCTTTTATATATATATATATATATATATATATATAATTTTCTTTTATTTATTTTTTTGAAGAAAATATTTTTTTTTTTGTTTATTTCTTTTTCAGAAATTTATATTCATTGCGTGTAAAAACCAAAGTGTATGGTCTAATTCCTATGGTCGGCCTAAATTTATTTAATTTATAAATTATATTTTGCATTTGAATTTCAAAATATATATTTATACCTCATTTTCCTTTACCTCGAGGGGAAAAGGAATATTTCACTTTAAAATTCTATAATTCTCCTTGGATGCAATAATTTGATGAAACAACTACCTAATCCGGTTGTTAAAAATAATTTATAGGATATAGGTGGGACCGTCACTTTAATATATTCTCGTAATCCTTCATACGTCAGCACAAAAAAACTCAACTGACATCAAATATGTACATTCCATCAAGAGATCAGAAGATTGTCAAACCCGAACATACCTCAATTAGCATAAAATTGTGCGAGATCATGGGTTCAATCCTCGCATTAATTAAAATACCGTTGCAAAAAAAAAACCATAAATTCGAATTTCATAATTGAATCAATTGACATCTTCCCTTTGAAAAATATTAGTTTTCATAATTATAGAGGCTTATAATTGTATCAAATGAAATTAAACTTTCATACCATTGATTCATATATGAAAGTTGGAGTTTAATTGCTACAATTATAAGTCTCTACACTTTTAAATTAACATTTTTCGAATGAAATCTAATATAGGATGTAAATTAATATGTTTTTTTTTTTTAAACAAATGTAAATTGATACACTTATGAAAGTATATGGTATTAATTGATTATTATTGATGAATTTTAAATCATACAACCCAAAAGTTGAGTATAAATTGATTTTTGAACCCAAAAAAAAAAATGATGAATAATATTTTTATTTTTACTTTATTAAAACTAGTAGCCAAATAAACTTCCAAAGAGTTATAAATAAATTTACATTACAAAATAATCTAAACAAGGGTCGGGTGAAAATGGATATAAGAATTATGTCCCCAACTAATACTAAAGTTGTCGTCTATATCATAGTCGCTTTTGTTGTCGTCTATATCGTATCTACCTTCGTCGCAGTCTAAACAAATCGGTACACTAAACTTCTCCCCTGGTCGCCTAAAATCAGGAACGTCGTCGTCAACAAAGTCACAAGCACCACCGAAATCTCTATTTTTTATCGGGTTTCTTCTGGTCGCCTATCATCGGTAAAATAATAGATTCATCGTGTTTCTTTGGTCGCCGATAGAAAAAATAGAAAGAAAAAAAATAGGAAACGATGTTTTATGGTTTTTATGATTTTGAAAAAAATAAGAGGGGGATCCAATTGTTTATTTTTCTTTTAAAAAATTAACAGATTTGAATCGTGCCCTCAACTCTTGTCCCTGGATTTTTGATAAAAGTCTTTTAATTTTGGATCGGCCTAACCTCTTTCTCAAACCGTTCGAGATGTTGTTAAAAAAGATTCAAATTTATTGGGCTCATTTTCTTGACTTTCCGTTAGCTTGCAGAACAATTAAGATCAACAGGCATAGCCCTTGTCAATGGTATTGGATACTTTATTGATGTATATGAGAACGATCTATGAAGGTGTTAGGGTTTTAGTCTCAGAGTCCGCATTTCTTTTGACATCTCAAAACAGGGATTAAATTTAATCTTGATAGTTCGAAGCCAGGAAGTTGGATTGCCATTAGGTATGAATGTTTGCCTGACTTTTGTTATTTTTGTGATTTTATTCGACATTTAGTTAAAGATTGTGACGATAGCTACTGCAATCCTTACATCTGAATCCCCAAGAAGCTCATCTATGGACCCTAGTTGAGATTTTCGAACCTTCCTTCTAGTCTTTCCAAACAATTGTTGTTCCCAACATTATTGCAGCCTCCCTTGTTTCTTTTCAGTCTCCCTTGTTTATCTTATTCCTCTTCCCAATTTTGTTATTCCCTCAGACCTTCTCATTTTTACTTTCGATAGTCAATCCACCTTTATCTTTTATTTCTGCTAGTCGAAAAAAAAAAGGGAAAATTTTCTCACAAGGCTTCCCTCCCCTTTGATATTAATATCTCTTATCTGGGTCAAAAGAGGAAGCATGTTGTGTCTCCCTGTGGACCAAAAGAAACCAAAATTATTTGACCCTAGTCTTGTTGCTCTAAATTATTTTGATATCATGATCTCTAATTCAGCGGTGGCTTTCGAGCAACCCTTCCACTCTCTATGAAGATTTTATGTTGGAATGTTCAAGAGCTAGGTAACTCAAGGACATTTCGCGCAGTCAAGGATGTTTTACGTCTTCGTCAACCGCTGGTAGTTTTCCTCTCGGAAACTCGTAGCGATTCTCAGGCTATGCTTGAGCTAAAAGTGGCTATGGGTTTTCACGGTTTCTAATGATGGTTCTGGTGGAGGTCTTTGTCTCCTTTGGAAATAAGAGGTTGATCCTCCCATTCTATCCATCTCAAAATATTATATTGACACCTTTATTCGTTGGAATTTAAAGTTTTGGAGATTTACTGGTTTTTATGGACAGTCTGATCCTTCTAAAAGACATTTGTCTTGGGATCTTTTACGACATCTTCATAATTATGATGATTCAACTTGGTTGGTTAGATGATATATTAACAAAATTCTTTCCAATTCATAAAAGAGAGGTGGGAAGCCTAAAGACCCAAATCTTCTGCTTCGTTCAAGAAGAGATATTGATGATTGTCACTTATTAAATTTGGGTTTTTGATAACACACAAAATGAGCTATCTTTATAACTTATTTTATGCTAGTTTAAATGATTAAATGTGTACTTTCACGATTATATTTGATTATTTTGTAGATATCGAGCATTTTGGAGCAAATCGGGGAATTTAGAAGCGGTGAAAAACTAAGCTATTTGGATGCAATTTGAAGTTCCCGAGTGACAAAAGGAAGAAAAATTGGTCCAAAACCCGAGAGCATAGCGCCCGTTCCGAGCGCCTAGGTGCTTGGAATGATGAAAAAAATACAAAAGTGTACTAGTCTGGTCTCAAAATCAATCTCATGAGCGCACATTGACTTTTCAACCCATCACTCCACCAACTCAACCAAGAACTAACTATAAAGCTTATTCCATCGAAACTTTATTTATTCTTCAGATCAACCAGATTCTTCAGCCCTCCGCACCTGCATCAAACTCCATGGACGCGCATCGCACGCCAAAACTTGTTATGCACTATTTTTACCTAAATTTCCATATAAATACATTTTTTTTAGTATTGTTTGAAGAGTCAATCCCAATTTCGAAATTACATACTTTTAGAGTAAGAATAGATTTTTGGGAGCCAAAAGTACATATTTACATGCTCGGGATCGTGAAGATTGAAGCGGAAACGTGGAATCGACACAAGTTTTATTTCTTCTTTCCCTTTTAATTTGTAGTATTGTTATGAGTTTATTTTTGAGTTTATATTTTGAATTGAACATGATTAGCTAAACTCTTTTGATTTTGAGCCTTGATGTAATCGTTATTTGAATCTTATTCTTTTTAATTAATAGTTGGTATTTCAATTTTATATTGGCCGTGAGAACTTTTTTGTGCTTAATACATGTTAGGATTTGACCATTCTTTGCATGAATTTTATATCACTGATTTGAGGTAGAGAGACGATTATTATCGATGATCCGAATTATTTTTCCTGATTTATACATGAGATAGACATATCCTTTTAGATTTTGTGACAGCTATAGTTTTACGTTCTTCATACTTTGATTGTCTGAATTGCCATAAAAATATAGGTAATTTACTTTTCAAATAATATCGTTATGGCTCGAGAGAGAATAACAAGTTTATAGGGTAGAACTTGTCAACAATCTAGAAATTGATTAATTTCAGCTTTTAATGAATGAAGAATATGAGGACATAACGGTGAAGTCATTGCTCAAGTCAATTCTCTAGGATATATTTATCCTTATTGTTCTTCACATTTTATTTTATGTTTATTTTGTTTTAATCATATCTTTTTATTTAATTATCTGAATAAAATCTAGTGATAGTATTCGTGGTAATTAGGTGAACTAGAAAACCAATCCTGAGGACGATATCCCTACTTTTATACACTATATAAAAATTTGAGTCATACACTTGCGGTATTTGCGGTATTTTATTGCACTAAAATTGCACAACAAGTTTTCCTCTCGAAAACCCGTAGCGATTCTCAGGCTATGCTTGAGCTAAAAGTGGCTCTGGGTTTTCACGGTTATTTCACGGTTTCTAATGATGGTTCTGGTGGAGGTTTTTGCCTCCTTTGGAAAGAAGAGGTTGATCCTTCCATTCGATCCATCTCAAAATATTATATTGACACCTTTATTCGTTGGAATTTAATTTTTTTGAGATTTACTGGTTTTTATGGACAACCCGATCCTTCTAAAAGACATTTGTCTTAGGATCTTTTACAAAGTCTTCATAATTATGATGATTCAACTTGGTTGGTTGGAGGGGATATTACCGGAATTCTTTCCAATTCAGAAAAGAGAGGTGGGAAGCCTAAAGACCCAAATCTTCTTGTTTCCTTTAAGAAGAGATATTGATGATCGTCACTTATTAGATTTGGGTTTTAAAGGTAATATTTTTCTTGGACAAATCGTTGGAAGCATCGTATACCTACTTTTGAAAGGCTGGATCGATTTTTAGCCAATTTTGCGTTTGAAGACCTCTCATCTTTTGATTAATACTCATTTGGATTTGTCTCTTTCTGACCACAGACCAATAAAACTATAGATCCTTTAAGTTTGAGGAACATTGGGTTTATCATGAGCAGTGTCATTCGTACTAAGATTGTTCATTCACCTCCTAATTCCAGTAGTTTAGTAGATCTCCTAGTTGTTCTTCAAAAGGTTTCCACTCATTTAAAGTCCTGGGGTTCTCACCTTTTTAATTCTTAGGCTCATAATAAATGACTGCAAAAATGCTCTCCAATCAGCCTACCTCGACTATTTTTTTTCCTGATTTTAATAAAATTCTTCTAATTGAGAATGAGCTTGATTGTCTTCTCAATGAAGAAGAAATCTATTGGAAACAAAGGTCTCGAGAAGAATGAGTTAAATTGGAAGATCGCAATACGAAGTGGTTTCATAAGAAAAGCACAATGAGAAAGAAGACGAACTTAATCTAAGGATTTTTGTTACAATTCCAATCAGCGGCTGGATAATCCCAAAGATATTGAAAGTTATTTCACTAATCATTTTATTTCTCTCTTTTCTACCTTTGATTCTTGTGATGCAATGATGGACAAAGTTTTTTCTAAGGTTCACAAAGTTGTCACTTAGGAGATGAACACTTCCGTCGAAGCTCCTTTTATAAAGATTGGATTGGAGGTGCCCTCAAGCAAATGTTCCCAACTAAAGGTCCTGGCCCGGACGGTTTTCTACCCTCTTTTACCATAAATTTTGGCCTACAATGGGTAATATAATTGTTTTTAATTGTCTTAACATTCTTAATAATGATGCTCTCATCCATTCCTTGAACCATACAAATATTGTCTTTTCATCCCAAAACTTAAGCACCCTACTCTTGATTTTTATTTTAGGCCTATTAGGCTCTGTAATGTTTCCTACAAGCTTATTTCTAAAGTTTTGGCTAATCGGCTTAAACCTATTTTAATCTCTATTATCTCTCATTTTCAGTCAGTTTTTATCCTTTTTCGCGCTATTTATGATAATATCATCATTTCGCATGAATGCATCAACTATATTAAGAAAATGAAATCTGGTTCTAAAGGTTTGACCGCACTTAAATTGGATATGTCCAAAGCTTTTGATAGGGTTGAATGATTTTTTCTAGAGAAAATTATGTTTAAAATGAGGTTTAGCCCTCATTGGACCTCTTTGGTCTAATTTTCTCTTCTTCTTAATGATGTTGCTAAATGTCATATTATTCCATCGAGAGGGCTTCATCAAAGTGACCTCATATCCCTCTATCTCTTTTTACTTTGCTTTGAAGGGTTATCTCAATCTCTTATTCATGCTCAAACTAATAAACTCTTATCAGGTGTTTATATTGCTCGTTTTACCCCCTATTTCTCACCTCCTTTTTGCGGATGATAGTCTCCTCTTCTTTAATGCTTCTATTGTTTATTGTTCTACTATTAGATCCATTTTTATTGATTATGAGAATGCTTCTGGCCAATCTATAAATTTTGTCAAGTCTGGCTTGTTTATTTCCCCTAATGTTTGTAAGAATTTTCAGGTCCATCTTCAAAGTTTACTTGGTGTTAAGCTTGTTAAAAATCTGGGTCATTATCTGAGAGTTACCTCAAACTTTTCCAGACGAAGAGGTGCAAATTTGAGCTATGTTTCTGATAAAGTTTGGAAGACTATTCAAGGATGAAAATCTCACATGTTCTCTCTTGGGGCAAAGAAGTTCTAATTAAAAATGTTGCTCGAGCGGTTCCTACTTATGTTATGAGTTGTTTTCGACTTCTCAAGCGGATTTGTAAAGACATTACACTAAAGTTGTCTCTTATTTCTGGTGGGGCTCTACTGATCACTCGAAAAAAAAGATTCATTGGAGTCGGTGGGATCTCTTGTGCAAATCTAAAGATGAGGGGGGGGGGGGGGGGGGGCTAACCCTTTAAGCTTCACTGCCCATTTGCTTAAAGTTAAGTACCATCCTCATTCAAATTTCTTATCGGCTACTTTGGGCAAAACCCCTTCTTTCTTTTGGAGAAGTGTTTTGTGGGGCGGAGATCTCCTCTCGCAAGGGATTTGGATTCAAGTTGGTAATTGAGCTAATATTTTGACTTTCAAAGATAAATGGATTCCCCGAGATTCCCCTTTTACCATTATCCATCAACCTCACCCCCTGAATATTAAGGTTGATGCTTTAATTTATCATAATAGAACTTAGAATATTCCATTATTGGAGAGTCTCTTTCACGCCGATGATATTCCTTTTATATGTTCTATTCCGTTAAGTCGTCTCCTTGGTCAGGATCATTGGGTTTGACATTACTCTAAGAATGATATCTATAATGTAAAGAGTGACTATCAGTTCACTACTACTCAACTTTTTCCTTTCAGTTCTTTAGCCTCGGGTTGACACTCTCTTTGGACACTTAAAATTCATAGTAAAATCAAGGTATTTATGTGAAAAGCCTTAAAATACTTCATCCCTACTTTTTCGAGATTAAAACAAAGGGGCACTGATTGTCATACCTCTTGCCCCTGTGCAAAAAGAAGGAAGAGTCTACTACTCATGCTCTTTTATTCTGCTCTCGGGCTAAGGATATCTGGTCCTCGATTCTCCCTTCCATTATTGATCAGGAGTGCCATACATCTCCTTTTTGGACCATTGGGCTATTTAGATATTTTCTCTAAACCAACAAGAGCTTTTGTTAGCTTGTGTTACCTGTTGGGCCATTTGGAATGATAGAAATCATGTTGAATCATGATTTATTACAGTTGCATTCTAAAGTTTGGTGGATTTCTAATTACACGGATGAACTTTCCCAATTACTTCATATACCCGACTGTTGCAGGTCCAATTCCTCCGCAAGTCTCTCATTCTCGTTGGTAGGCTCCCAAGTATGGCTGGTTTAAGATTAACACTGATGGAACTTGGGTTTCTATTTTGTCAAATTCTGGTAACGACGTGGTTATTCGCGATTCCTCGGGCTCTATCATTGTGGCTCGAGCTATAAAGAGTGGTTTCTTCCAATGCCCTATCCATGTCGAATTAGAAGCAATCATAAAAGGTTTTACTATGGCTTATGATCGAGGTTTCTGCTGTGTTGAGCCTGAGTCTGATTCATACATATAAATATAAAAAAATTGATATATTTTTACTCAGATATGCAAAAATTTCGAAAAATGTATGACTGGAAAGCTAACACACATGAATTAAATTTGATACTTGGTTTCAATATTTTTGGAGTTGTATATCGAAAGATACAAATCATCGAAGTTGGGCTACGATTCTGTAAATTTTTTGCAAATCTGAATAAAAAAAAATATCAATTTTTGAATGCACACTGTTGTCGTTTTTTAAAAGATGATGTGTATTGACTTCGATACACATCATGGTCTATGGGTCAGAATTGCCTCCTAAGATCTATAATTGCCTCAAAAGGTCCGATATACATACATTTACTTGATTTAAAACAAGAATATTTTTATAAATAGTTTGGAAAAGTACCATATTAAAAAAAATATGGGGAGTTAGTCAGCCGGGAGGGGTAATATAGTAATTATCAACACAAAGATGTCAATGAT
This sequence comes from Herpetospermum pedunculosum, assembly GCA_028017165.1. NCBI lineage: Eukaryota > Viridiplantae > Streptophyta > Magnoliopsida > Cucurbitales > Cucurbitaceae > Herpetospermum > Herpetospermum pedunculosum. Next base: position 61,745,497 of record CM051529.1, read on the forward strand.
CGTCGACGGCTTCAAAAGAGGCGCTTGCCCGTTTTTTATATGAGTCCTCCTCCGCTTAACGCGTTCAATTCAATCTTCCACTACTTTGTTTCGATTTCATCTTCTCTCTCTCCCTCTCTCTGTACGCGCCATGGACTGACCTCAAGATTTCTGGTTGTGGTGAGTCTCTTTCGTTGACTAGTTTAAGCACACACGCACCCGATTGATCGATTGTTTTTTTGATTGCTTTAAAGCTTATCTGTTGTATGAATTGGATGCTGAAGTTTGGAACTGGGGGATTTTTTTTTTGCTTGATTGATTGATATACTTGACTTTGTTTAATTGACTGTTTGAATGGTGTTGGATGACACTTGGAGGATTGGGAATTACGTATGGGGTTTGAATGGATTGAAAGAAATGAAGTGATTGTGGTTTTTGAGGTTTTAGTTTATGGAATTGATTTCTCTCTCAGCGTTTGTTGAGAGTTCCGTGGTTAAGATCTTAGTTCTTTGGTTTTTATGTGTGATGAATGTCGTAAATAAGTGATGGTTATGGAAGTGTTTCATGTTCTAGATTGCAGAATGTATCGATCTAATCGGTTGTAACTTGTGGGTTTTACTTCTCTAGAAAATTGAACTGCAATTTGGAAGCAAATCGGTTAGACTGTGGAGCGGTTAGGAAAATTGCTGATTAACATCAAATAAGATACGGTAGACAGTTTATTATCCCAATTCGTGTTCTGGCGTGCAAAACTCCTATGGTATGTTATTATTTTCCAATCTTGTTCTTCACTCTAGCGTGTCGATATTTTTTTGATATTCTTTTTGTTCAAAGTATGGGTGTTGGACTTCTACAGTAGTCAGTGACCGTTTATTTCATTAGTGGTTAATGTGAACAATATCTAACTTAACATTTTTTTCTGCATGAATTCAGATGCTTATAGAAAATGCTTGATTGTGGTTACAAGTCACATCTGATGGGTGGTCAGCGAGAAAAATTTGTGAGGTAAAGTGGCTCTTATTTTCTTCTATTTTATTATTTATCCCTAGGTGGTGAAGATGGTTAACAGTGCATTCCCTGCAGTCATGTGAAAAATTTGAACGGTTCAATAAATCTACAAGTGTGGAATTTAGCCCTGTCGTAGCTATATAATGTATGATGTGCGCATACAACTTGTAAGATCAATAGATAACTGTTTCTTTTATAAGGCTATTAAGTTTGATAGATGGAAACCACCTTGCGAGAAGGCCCCCTCTCTTTTCCTTTGAGATATCTATTCTTTAAAACTTTGGTTTTTTGGGAAGTGTTATAAAATATGATTTGAAATTAGGGAATATTCATCTAGATTTAAGCAATATTTAAATCAGATATGGTTCATAGTAGAAAATGTTGTATGAAAAATCTTTTTTTTTTAGTACTGTTCTGTTTGTCTTCCTTATTTATTGAAATGAAAGTTACATTTTCCAATATTAAAAAAAAAAAAAAAAAAATTACTTTTCAAGTTTATTTTTTCCAATATTCAACTTATGCCATTTGCATATTGTCTTATACACTCTCATATTTTTAATGCTTAGTTTTCTAAAATAAACTTCCATTTGAAATATTTAAACTTTTGATCTCATTCTTTACTTTTACATGAAGATTAGACATGACATTTGCCTTATTTTGTTACCTTTCATCAGATTCCTATATATAAAAAAAGATTAGACATGTACCTCGCACATAGGTTCCTTATTTAACATCGTTAGTAGCAAATTTTATTTGAAAACAATATTTGACTTTATTATTTTTTTGGGGTAATTTTTTTCAGTGGAGTTTTTTTTTCTTCTTTTTTTTTCTTATTCTTTTGGATAAGATTTTTTTTTGAAAGGAAACATAGACAATTTTATTGATAAAATGAAAGGTATTACAAAAGAACGCTCGATTGAGCAGTAATTAATGTATTCCATTAGATATTTTTCCATATGAACTTCTTGAAATTGGACTTTAACAGCCTAAGGATAGAGTCAAATTAGTATCATGTGTCATATCTAGAAAAGTAATTAAAGCACCAAGGTTGTCATTTATTTAGTTATTTAAAGTCTATTTTTACATGTTAACAAGTTTGGCTCCTAGAATTAAAATGCAATGGCTACTTCTTAGTGCTATTTAAGTTTCTCCTTTTTATTATATGCAGCTCGTGTGTGAGTTTTCTAAAACAAGAAAACCAACTTCTCATTAACATTTGAAAAGTAACGACAAAAGTTTAACGAAAAGCTTTAAATATACTAGGTATATCGATGAGAAAAATCACATTGATTCCAAATGCCAAAAATTTGCACATATATTTGTATGTACACATACATGTGACATTTTTGAAAAATAATTTATAATTGATGAATCAAACGGAATGGGATTCCATAGAAGGCATTGTTAAATCATCAGTGGAAGGAGACAGACAAACTTGTTAAAAAAATTGTTTATCTAATTGTCTTCCTTTTAATATAGTTATGATTAAATACTTTTTCTGGATATTACACAATATAAGACTCAAATATGACGTATGTTTTTTTCGTTCTGATTATTTATTTATAGGTTGGATGACTTGGACTCTAGATTGTCATCGCCTTCTGATAGTGGAATGAGAAGATGTGGTTTTAACATAGATGGATTTAACCGTGCAAATGATAAGCCGTCTGGATCCTTTAAGAGAGGAATGAGAAAAGGGTCCGAAGGACTTAAATCAATCGGCCGAACACTCAAGTTTGGGGTTTCTCGAGCTGTATTTCCAGAGGATCTGAAAGAGTCAAAGAAGAAGATCTTCGATCCTCAAGACAAATTGCTCCTATTTTTAAATAAACTTTTTGTCATATCATGTATTTTGGCAATATCTGTGGACCCACTATTCTTGTATGTTCCTGTCATTAACCAAGCCTCGAACTGTCTTGGCATTGATAGAAAGCTGGCAATTACAGTGACAACATTGCGGACAATTATTGATGTTTTCTATCTTATTCATATGGCTCTCCAATTCCGGACAGCTTATATTGCTCCATCATCTCGGGTGTTTGGGAGAGGTGAACTTGTGATTGATCCTGCACAAATAGCAAAGCGATACTTGAGGCGGTATTTCATCATTGATTTGGTGTCTGTGCTGCCCCTTCCACAGGTTTATAGACACTAAATTAGTTATTATATTATATATGCATCTCTCTTAATTTCTGAGGTTTTTTTCTTTACTTAAATAATTTAAACTTTCCACCTTGTCAATCATCGTTCATATGTTGTATTGTCAAATGCTATAACTGAAATGTTGCATTGTCAAATGCTGTGTGCCTTTGGTTTATTTATTATTTTTATGGCACCCTTATATAATTGTTCGTGCATATCCCTTAGGAAATGAACTACATATACCAAAAATATGAAAAACTAAAATGATCAAATGTACCTCCAACTGTTGGGAACTGAGGGAAAAAGTTCCAAAATCAGTGGAAACAGAAGCTAGCGAACTCTGTTTCGAAGTTTCAATTCGTCCATGTTTTGTAGAAAATGCCTATTCATTTTTATTATTTAGTATTACCTGGCTTCCCCAAGTAAGGAAAGAAATGGTCCCAAAAAGCAATGATGGCCCAAATCCACTCCGAATTCTCTAACAAACCTCACCTATAGACTTCTAGCGGTTAGGCGATAAAGAAATGGCCCATGTCCTTACAAGCATGTTTACATAGAATGCACCAGTTCAGGTAGATAGCCTGAGCCAAAAATCTCTGATGAATTATGTCAATGGTGCTAATACTTTTAAGGGCAAGAGACCGGAGGAACATTTTTCATATTTTCAGTGGCTTTCATATTCCATATGACTTTATAGGAGGTAGGAGGGAGAAATTGATCTTCAAATGTAAAGGTCTTCTTTCCCCCCGGATATTTGCTCTATCCCTTAGAAAAGATCTTTGCATTGCTGACCTATGGATGGACATGCCACCTGGGATTTGGGCCTTAGAAGGAACCTTACTGTTGAAATTGAAGAGTGGGCTGAATTATCAACTATTCTTCCCCCATTTACAGCCTCTACTAGAGGTGATAATTGGAGATGGACCCTTGGCAAAAGTGGGGTTTTCACATCAAAGTCCCCCACTCTTAAACTTACCGCACCGATTACTCTCCAACTTACGGATTTCTACTCCAAAATTTGGGAGGGCCCTTTCCTAAAAATAATCAAAATTGTAAAATTGGGGGGCTTAGCCATGGTGGTATATGCACTGCGGATGTTATTAACAAAAAAGCCCCTTGGATCACTTCCGGTCTGGCATGTCCTTTGTAAGAAAGACTCTGAATCTTTGCATCACCTTTTCATCACATGCCCCTTTGCTTACTTATTTTGGAAGCATATCCTCAAAGCTTTCAATTGGCACTTAACCATTCTGGGGGACTTGGATACTTCTCTTGAAGCTAATTATTGGTCATCCCTTTGGAAAGGAAAAGGAAGTCTTTTGGAGTTGTTTTGTCAGAGCATTCATATGTCACTTATGACTGGAGCGCTATCGTCGTATTTTTGAAGATAAAGACACCAACTTTGATAAATGTTTTGATCACATAACTTATATTGCTGTCTCTTGGTGTAAATTTTACCCGTTTTTTAGTTCCTATAGTCTCACTTCTCTTATTGCACAGGCGATTTTGGCCTCCTTTTGTCTTTCATCTTATCAATGAAATTAAGGATCAATGTTTCTCATAAAAAAAAAAAAATTTAAAGGACCCTTGTAACGATGTCATAGAGACGGTCTCATCTTTTTCAAGGTTCCATGTTAATTTATCCAGCAGATGGCTTAGCATTTTGCTGTTGATAATTTTGGAAAAGTCATTCCAATCTTCTAAGTCTTTGTCCCTAAGAGGCCATCTTAGCTCTATAACCCATCTTCCACTTTGTTTATCCCACATCTCACAAGTACGATTGTTTTGCTAAGTAGAGAGAGCATAGATCCTAGGGAAGCGACTTTTGAGGATGCCTCTGCTAGTCTAGTCCTCATTCCAAAAGAGGGTGCTAGTGCCATCCCCAATAATAAGAGAAGAAGAAGACAGACAAGAGAAGCAAGGTGGATGGGTAGAAGGTGACATGAGGAGGAGAGAGGAGTGCACATAGTTAATTATTTGCATACAGCCATTATTGATTAGAATTGACTAACTAACTACTAGACAGTTATGATATTCTGTAGTATAAATAAGTCATCCGTGATGGCTTATCGGCTCTCTTGACCAATTGGAGATGTTTTTTGTAATTATTCTCAGATATGACTATCTTTTGTAATCTATTTCACTAAACGATGAAATGATTTTTGTTTCCTATAAAAAAAAGTCATCTGTGATGGACTGATAAGAATCGAATTATGGAAAGTAATAATAATAATAACCAATAATTCCCGAGTATTAGTGATGATGGTCAGAGATGGTTTTTTTTTTATTAACTAACTTCAGGTTTAACTAATTTGTTCTCATCCCAGCTATCTTCGTTTTTGCTAATAACTTTTGTTTCTAGCCATAAATATTAGAAGATTCACTCAAATTTTATCCCTTTTAACTTCTAATGTTGTGAGAGCCATGGTGTACTTATTTGTTAGACCTTTCTTAATCCTCTCGGGAAGTTTCTTGCTGAGAGCTGGTAAGGATTTGTTGCCACTGTAGTTCTTAACAATTTTTAATCAGATTTTCTATCGATGTTAATTATGTGTAGTACTCTTCTCGTGAGTTGTGTTAGTAAGATTGTGAATGTTGAGAATTAATCTACCATTTATTTATATGCAGATTGTGGTTTGGAGATTTCTTCAGAGGTCAAAAGGTTCAGATGTATATGTGACAAAACAGGCCCTTCTTTTAATTGTATTCCTTCAATATATCCCAAGATTTCTTAGAGCGTTACCGTTGGCTTCAGAATTGAAAAGGACAACAGGCGTATTTGCAGAAACTGCATGGGCAGGTGCTGCATATTATTTGCTATTATATATGCTTGCAAGTCATGTAAGTCCCTCCTGTTCCCTTCGCAGTCGGTGCACAGTTTGTTAAGAATTCTGCATTTTTATTTTATTTATAAATAATCGTTGCAGGTTATTTCGAAAAACTTTTATGCATGGAGTTTGTTAATGATTGGTAGCTGGACATAAGCAGCTCAATTTTGATTTTCCTGTTAGAGAATCCCTAAATTAAAGAGAATTTTATTTTTTGTACTTCTGTACTTTGCTTGTTAGGTGAAATTTGACCTTAAAGTTTTAAATTCATCAAATTAAGTCTTAAACTTGATTAGTCATGAAGTTGATAACCCCCTCTTTATTGAGTTTTTTTTTCTTTGTTTTTATTAAGATTTGTGGCTAAGTTTGAAAATCCTTTGTCTGGATGAGACTATAAATGCGAGCGCTTGTTTTTGTACATGTGTTGGATTTGTTTTGGATGGAATTGGACTTTTTGGTGTGAGGCTGAATAACTTTTTGGCTTATTGCTTTTGTTGCATTGATTGTATATTTTCATAGTTGGATAGACATTTTTGTCTGAATTTTGAATATTTTGTTGGTTGGATTTTTGGTGGTTTATTGGTTATTTTAAGATATTTACTAGCCTGATTTTCAGAAGCGTTTATAGCAATAATCTGTTGGTTTACACTATGAGCCGCCAAACTGTGCTTAGAAAGGGAATATTTTTTGGGTGGTTGTGATTTTCATGCCTTTTGTTTGAGTAGGTCATAGGTGGGGATTGATGATTTCGATATCACACGACGGTCGAGCTGTCATCTTATATCAAGTTAACTAGGCATTGCCATCTTTGTTTTTTCAGTTGTTAATTTGTCAAGATGGAAGGTCTAATGGTTTTTTATGGTTCTTTTTTAAGTAATTTGGAATGGGTTTTAAGACTTTCTTTTTGTAATTTTTTTGAGAAGAGAAACAAATTCATTGATGAATGAAAAATGGGAGCATGAACTCGAGCACCTAATGGTGAGTTACAAAAAAACTGTCCAATTAGCAATCAAATAAGAAAGACTCTAATTGGAAAAAGGATGTGTACATTTACATCAATATAAAGCATTGAAAATGATTAAATCCAGCAAACGATTAATTGTAGAGGAGGAATCCTGGAAGATTCGAGCATTCCTCTCCCCCCAAATGGACCAAAAGAAAACTCTATTGAATGCCAACCATAAAACCCTCTTTTTGTAATTTCTCCAACCATAAAACCCTCTTTTTGTAATTTCTAGTTTTCGGTTTAGGCTGTTTGTATTCTACAATTGTAACATCTGTTGTAACTTTTCATTTTAGGAATGGGATTTTTCTTTAATAAGAAACATGTGAGTATATTGCAATGAGAAACTAAAGCAACAAGCTAAGGGCGGGGCAGAGGAATTCTTTTCCTTTGTAAAAATAAGAACAAAAATAAATCACAGGGATTTTTAGCAGAGGTAGAAGAACTGAAGGGGCGTTTTGGGGCACAGATTTGACTTCACAAGTTTGGTTTTAGGTTGCCTGAATATAAGAAACTTGTGCTTGAGGTGGGTTTAGGAAAAGTGGAAAACTCTGGGGTGCAGTTTTAGGTTTTGAAAACTTTGGGTGTAGGTTTAGGAAGTTTAGTTTTGGTATTAGTAAGTCTAAATGTGTGTGACGTATATGTTTTCAGATGTTTTTAATAATAGTTTTTTTATTTCATTCACTTCAAAATAAATACCAATATTTAATTCATTAAACAAGTGTATTGAATCAATTATTTGGATGCAAAATTATTTTTTTATTTTATTTTGATTTTGATTTTGATTTAAAATTATTTTTAAATCTACTTTCAAATTTTGATTGAAATTTAGTTCTTATTTAATTGTATTAAGTTGACGGTTATAATTTAAGTTTGTTTAAGCTTTTACTTATTATTATCATTTGAGTATTAGTTGTTTTAAATTATTTTGATCTTTTTAATATTTCTCGGAATCTAATATAAATTTGCAAATATTAACCTATACAAAGGAAATATGGCTAAACTATATATATAAACCTGTGGTATTTTGATATGCCAAAATATTACTTGTGTTATTTTATAGAATAACAATTTGTTAAATTATAAACTTTGGATCATAATGAAATATTTTATTATTATGTTATTTCATTTCAATAAAACCAAAATGAATATATTATTCTATATTTCTAATTAGTAGTTTCTACCAAAAATATGTATTTGATAAAAATGATAATAATTTATGAATTTCTTAATTGCTTCGTTGTGATTTTTATTTCTCTTTTTCATTTTTTCAATACTTGTTCGAAAAATTTATGAATTTCTTAATTTGTATGGATATTGTAGTCTATGTTACAATGATCATTATTATATTATAAGGTAGGACATTGGAGAATTACTCTTGGATAATTTTACCTCTACTCTTTTTTTATATTCGTGAGTGTTCGGGCCAGCTTACGCGCACCTCGACTAATCTCTCGAGACAGACCGCCTGACCCTACAACATTTGGCTGACAAAGAAACTCGTAGGAAATTAATTCCTAAGTAGGTGGCCACCAAGGATTGAACCCATTCCCTCTAGGAGGGCTTTAATAGTCTCAAGGCCCTTCATGACCACCAAACCAACCCTTGATGGTTCATTTTACCTCTACTCTTCCATTGATAATTTTAATAATGTCATTGATATGATTTATTTATTTATTTAATAGTCCATTTATCTTTATCTCTACTATATTAAATGGGATGGGAGAATAGTTGAGAATTATTTTTAGACACATTTGTTGAACTGGGTTGTAGACATGAAAGTGTAAGAACTCAACAGTATCCCTTCGAATCTGGAAAAAAGATGGGTAGGTCTTGTTAAGCTCTTACTAATTAGAATAAATGACAAAATAGATCTTTCCGAGGTTTCAAAAACTTCATTTCTTTCTGATTCCGAATTGCTTCAAAAAATTGATTCAGACCATCTCCTTCACCATAGTATCGGTCGATACTTTCAAAGTGAAAAAAAGAGAATCACTTGATCTCTCTTTTTGGATGACACAATCACAATATAACAATAATATATTTCTATCGATCAAATATCACAAAGCCTTTAATATACTAATAGAATTTTCAAATTTGAAACCTATTTTGGGTAGTAGCCCAAAGAGTGTCATAAATAAACGCGAACACTCAAGAAATCCGACGGATCTAATGGATGTTGAGTGGAATCCCTATGTATTTCCTTTATTTGTTTAGAATTCCGGTCACGGTGATCAAAAGTTTAAAGAAAATTATGAGGGATTTCTTATGGGAAGGGAACGAACGATGAGGGGGAGGTTTGCATTTGGTTAGGTGGGAGTTGGTTTTAAGGCCCTTGGAGCTTGGGGGTTTGGGTATTGGGAACTTGAGACATCAGAACGAGGCTTTGTTGGCTAAATGGTCATGGCGGTTCTCTTTTGAACTTGACGCCTTGAGGCACAGGATAATACTGAGTAAGTATGGTCCGCACTCGGCACTCTTACTTCTTTCTTTCGTGTTCTCTCGGTTGTACCTCATGTTCGGTAAGAGGTTGCATTTCGGGGCCTTTGTCCTGCTGCCCTCTTTAGATTCCCCATTGTCTTCTTTTGTCTTGTTGGGTTTTAGCTTTCCGTTGATGGATAGGAAAGTTGTTGGCGTGGCAGCCCTTCTTTTCTTGTTAGGTGACTCTTTCGTGAGTTCGAGGAGGAGGGATATCTGTTTTTGGGTCCCCAATCCTTCAGGGGCTTCTCTTCTAGTTTTTTTTCCTCTTGTTATGTGTCCCTTCTCCCCCTTCCAGACCCTCTGCTTCACTCTTTGAAGGTTAAGATTCCCAAGAAAGTAAAAAATTGTGTGACAAGTTCTTCATGGGAAAGTTAGCACCTATGTGTTGAGCTCACAATGGTGCTCTATGTCATCATGCATCAGAGGATTCAGATCATACTTTGAAGGATTGTCAGTTCACCTTAGCCGGATGGAAGTGTTGTTGGGCATATTTTGGTATTTGATGGGTTCGTAACAGAGGTGGTGGTTCTCCAATTGAGGAGACTCTCCTCAATACTCTTTTATGGATAAAGGAAAAATCCTTTGGAAGGCTTGTATCTTTGTTGTGTATTAGGGGGGTTATGGCTCGAGAGGGAATAGTATGATTTTCAGGGGTGAGGAGAGGTCTGCGAGTGAGGTTTGGGGTATTGTTAGATTTAATAACTCGTTGTAGGTGTCAGTCTCTCCGCTTTTTTCTAATGATCAGTTAGGACTTATTGTTTTGGATTAAGTTTCTTAATTAGTGTTGGGGCTCCTTTTAGGGGGACGGTTTTTTTTAATGCCTTTGTATATTATTGCACCTTTCTCAATGAAAGCTTGGTTTCTCATTAAAAGAAATTGATATCAATAGTTTATACTTGAATACTTCCATTATTTTTGTTCGAATTAAACTACTACTTATGTTCTAAAATTAAAATGAATAACATTTTGTTAAAAATGTTCTTGAAATCTTAAATCAAAATTTAAAAATAAGGAAATAGTTTTTTTAATTCTTATGTGTTTATTTTACAAATTGGCTAAGATGATCAAAACCCTACTTTCCTTTGGTCTCTTTACGTAGACTTCGGCAATTAAAAACTTTTAAAACAAAACATAAACCCGTTATCAACCAAATTGAGTTTATTTTTACTGGACTTAAACATTGCAGATTGTTGGAGCATTATGGTACTTATTAGCTGTGGAACGCAATGATACATGTTGGCAGCGGTTTTGTGAAGGGTTTTGCAGGAAAGATTTCTTATATTGTGGTAACCAAGACATGGAAGGTTATGCAGCTTGGAACCAGACAGTCCTCCAGACAAGTTGCAAACCTGCTGATGATAATGATCAATTTGATTTTGGAATCTTTCAACAGGCTTTGTCCTCTGGTATTGCCGCATCCAAGAATTTTATAGGCAAATATTGTTACTGTCTATGGTGGGGTCTACAAAACTTAAGGTATGTATTATCTTATTTAAAGAAGCCAGTGGATTGTGTCTGCCATGGATATTAAAAGGCTAGTTCACACAGAAACCTTTCCCAGGGAAATTTGTACTATATATATGCATGTACCTCCTGCTTCACCCTCATAGTCATATCTATGCATTATGCCCCCATGTTCACGTAGAAAAAAAATTGTGCATCATGTACCAAGGTTGGTGAGAAGTTCCGTTTTCAAATCTCAATCTGCAAGAAAATGTACATCAAAGTTGATACGATTGATAACTATACCTTTGATTATCTCTTTCCACCTCATCGATTGGACTAAGGTTGAATTTTTTCGTACACGTTCTTTTACCCAATAAATTGCATGAAAATGATGGTTACACTTGTGCATAAGCAGTGCCCAGGTTTTTGACATTAATGATTTTATTTATTTTTATTTCATTTCATTTCTTGGCAGTACGCTCGGGCAGGGGCTTCAAACAAGCACATATCCGGGTGAAGTGATCTTTTCTATAGCATTGGCTGTACTTGGTCTCATCCTCTTTGCACTTCTTATTGGCAACATGCAGGTAACACCATAGTTTGAATTAAATAACGTCTGGGTTTGTGGTTCAATTTTCTTCTTTTCTTTTCCTAGTTGATTTTGCTGTTGAGAGCATTGTGGAGGTCAGGAAGGGATTTTGTTTTCTTTGTATAATAATTAAAGATCTGATTAAAATTACAGGCTTGTGATGCCCATCTGAATGTTTGGGACGGGCATTCATTAACAGAAGAGTAAAAAAAAAGAAGTGAATGGTGTAGGTTTTTCCGCTGAATCTTGTCTTGAGTGCTGATGTTCTTGTAGGCTAGGGTCCAGAAAAAGAACTTGACTATTTAAGGGTTTAAGTAAGCCGCAAAATGTGTTGAGTCATTTCAATCAATTATAGAATATAGCTAATATTCACAAAGTTGATCAAAACGAGTATCTAGGAATTAAAATACTAGGTGTTTTCCAGCAATTAAAGGTTAAGGGTCTTGTTTTGTTTTGTGACATTAATCCAGATGTGTGCAAAGTGTCTCGATGCTCACTAGATCAGCCCCCCCTGTAAAAGAGAGATTTCTTAATATTTAAAATTAATTTGGGCAAAATAATCGATAAAAGCTCTTTGGATGGTTCACAACGACAAAGAAAATAAGAAACTCAAAAAGTCTTTGGTGAACCATCAAGGGTTGGCCCTAGTGGGTCATGAAGGGCCTTTGGATTATTAAAGTCCTCCTAGAGGGAATGAACCTAGGAAATTAATTTCTTACGGGTTTGCTTGGGAACCAAATGTTGTAGGGTTAGGCAGTTGTTCTGTGAGATTAGTCGAGGTGGGCGCAATGATATTAAAAAAAAAAAATCCTCTGGTGAATATTATGAAGTTTAAAGCTACTTTGAATGATCGTCTCTGATAAGGATGGAAAGATTTGCATAGCAATTGCTCTTTGGGCACTCCTTGTCCACTGTCTCTTTGGTATTCTTCAACCTGTGTTACACAACTTTCTTTGCAATCAAGGTCCTACTTGACCACATCTGAAACATTTACCTGAGTTGGGGCTTGTATGGGTTTATTCTACCTTGTATTTCCAGATTATCCTAGGTTTTTGATAGAAATTCTATTTCGTTATTGACATCAAGAGGGTAATACAAAGGCAAAGGGAGAATTCGTGAGCTCCCAGATCTCTCCCACCAAACTACAGACAAAATTGCCAAAAAAGTGCCCTCCCCTCATACTACACACGTTTTACCCTATTCACAGTACCCAATTTACCCCTCATAATCACATTTTTAATCAGAGGTCTATGAGTTTTTTTTGTTGATTATGTGTTCCCATCTCCTTGAGTTTTCAATTTTTTAGTTCCAGACTAATTTGCTGCCAAGGATATTGCTTCATACTATCTATTTGATGTCATTTGCAAGGGTTATTTTGAGTTGGGATTTTTGAACATTTTGAATAACTTTCATTGTCACTGAACTCTCATTAAACTTTCCCTCCATGGCTACCACTTCAATCTAAATAGTTGTAGATCCGTTCATTTTTGCATGGTCATTTAATTTGTCTAGTAGCAAACTTTATTTTGCGAGCTAATGCAATTGTGGCTACTGTTTATATGTTGTGAGCTCATGCGATTGTGGCTTCTGTTAATATTTGGTGAGCTGATGCAACTCATGCTAACTTTTTGGGTGGTTTGGCTGAATGGCTATAGGATTTTTTACAATATGGATTGGTTTATGGAAGAATCTGTGAAGCTTGTGTCTTTTCTAGTAGCTAGATGGAGTTCCTTGTCTGTGTTCTTTTTTAATTATCTCATTTTTAATTTAAGACAAGCAGATCTTTTTATTAACCTCAATTGGCAAATTATGGGGAACCAATTTCGCCTGCAAATCACACCCAAATGCACACAAAACAGAGGAAATATTTCAAAGCACTGATAGTTCTTCAATATACAGTGGTATTTCAGCACGATCACAAACCAAAATGTGAGTTCAAGAACAAGAAAAAAACAACAAGCAACACCAGCATGGGAACCTCTCCTCCTAAGCCGAACAGCCCACAAATTCCATTCCCTCAAGTGTCCTCCCAAACCCCTATGAACAGCCCACAAATTCCATTCCCTCAAGTGTCCTCCCAAACCCCTATAAAAACCCCACACAACCAACATACCGTACATGCATGATCCTTCATTCCCACTAACCAACTGTCTGGTGTGAAATATCCCGTTTACCCTTCCTAGCATAAGTGTGAACAATTGGAGGCCTCACAGTATCTTATCAACTTCCTTGGGACGTCGATTTAGGGTTGTTCTTTTTTCTTTTTTTTTTAAATAATAATAATTAATGGTATCTACAATAATAGTAATTGAAAACATTTCTTGCTTTTGCATTTGAGATGTAAATATATATTTTAGCCTCTTTACCCATTTCAGCAGTAAAGAGGTTGACAGCTTGGAGTAAGTGCTTTGCTGAGATTCTAGAGATTCTAGACAGTTGAAGTACAATATTATGTTCTAGAGTGGATAAGAGCATGTTGACATTAAAAAACTGATGTAATGTTATTATGACAGACTTATCTTCAATCTCTAACTATAAGGCTCGAGGAAATGAGGGTTAAAAGGCGTGATTCGGAGCAGTGGATGCATCACCGCTTGCTGCCGCAGGAACTGCGGGAGAGAGTCAGGCGTTATGATCAGTACAAGTGGTTGGAGACCCGCGGGGTGGATGAACAGAGTTTGGTTCAAACTCTACCTAAAGATCTTAGGAGAGATATTAAGCGGCATCTTTGTCTGGCTTTAGTAAGAAGGGTAAGGTTCTTGCTTTGGTTCTTTCTTTATTTCATTCGTTCTTATTATTATTTAAGCAGTAGTAAATTCTTTCATTAAGTATGAATATTCTGATAGATCCCAAATGTATTGCAAGATAAACAGATAACGAAACCGCAAGATAAACCAAGTGTTCGAGGTACTTGGACCCTCCCAATCTTGAGAAAACTCTCAAGCCCTAATTCACTACCAAAATATTGCTTATCTTTCTCCTTTCCCACTCACTCTATTTAGAACCAAATATCCTAACAAACTCTCTAACTGATTACTAATATACCCTTAATAACATTCCTATCATATTCTCACAATATCTGCTACAATATTTGGCACAAATTCCATATGTATATCAGTTCATGATAACTTGTTGAAAACTTGTAGGCTTTAGCTTGACATTTTGCCCTTTGTACTTCATTGACATTTTCATTTTCTCTGATGATTTTTAGGTTCCTCTGTTTGAAAACATGGACGAGAGGCTGCTTGATGCTATCTGTGAGCGGCTGAAACCATGTTTGTTTACGGAGTACACTTACATAGTCCGTGAAGGTGATCCAGTTGATGAGATGCTTTTCATTATACGTGGTCGGCTCGAGAGTGTGACTACGGATGGTGGGCGGAGTGGATTTTTCAACCGTACCTTTCTGAAAGAAGGTGATTTTTGTGGTGAAGAGCTTTTGACCTGGGCTCTGGATCCAAAATCTGGTTCGAATCTTCCAACTTCTACAAGGACAGTAAAGGCTATTACAGAGGTTGAGGCTTTTGCCCTTGTTGCTGAAGAGTTGAAATTTGTGGCCAGTCAGTTCAGGCGCCTTCACAGTAGACAGGTGCAACATACCTTCCGATTCTACTCACAGCAATGGAGGGCCTGGGCTGCTTGCTTCATCCAAGCGGCATGGCGTCGGTATTCCAAGAGAAAGTCTATGGAACTTCGTCAAAAGGAAGAAGTTGCAGCAGAAGAATCCGAGGGATCTCAAACTACAACAAGCGGAGGCTCTTATAGTATTCGTGCAACTTTCTTAGCTTCCAAATTTGCTGCCAATGCTCTCCGGGGTGTTCAGCGATATCGGAACGCAAAGAGCGCTCAGGAATTGATAAAATTGCAGAAGCCTCCAGAGCCAGATTTTAGCGCGGATGATGCCGATTGATGATGCATTATGTATTGTGACACAAACTGAATGCATTATTATCTGACTAATGTTTTTTATTTTGAAATTGATTAGATGGGCTAAAAGCCTAAAACTAATGTATAATAGATGTGCTTGTAGTTTGTAACTTGTAAAAAAGTTCCTGAAATCAATTCTGAATTTGTATGTGTGTTTATATTTCTCAGGCTTCTACATACAGGTTGCTAATGGACAGAGGGATTCTCAAGTCCTCATTCTTTCAAAGTGTTAAAATAGGAGTGTTAAAGAAATGTGGACCTTCATTACATTACATTACAATAATAGTTGGCCCTTTTAGTCTTTTGAAATCCTTAATAAAAGATTCCAAAACATGTATTACTTTGGTTTACTGTTAATGTAAATATGTCCCATATTTTGGTGTATTTGTTATTAAATTTCTTAAAGCACTTCTGATACATCAGAAGATTATGGTGCTTTCACTTTATCCCAAAGTAAAATTTCTTATAAGGAGTTTTGTTCTTTTCCTTTATAACTTTTGCTGCATTGCCAAAAGATGAGCAATCTGAGCAATCTTAATCTCTCTCTCTCCAAAATTTTACTAAAAGTAAAAGGTAAAGAGATTAGTTTTTTTCTTTTTCTTTCCCAAGCTCTTTCTCACTTGTATTACTTTGCCTTATTCTTAGAATATAAAGATTTGGGAGGATCACCTTTGTACTTGTAGTGTGTCCCCCTTAACTCTCCTCTCTCAGCTTGCACTCTTCTTCGTCTCTTTACTTCTCAAGAAATTATATGCGAAAGTTGTAACATAATGGTTGATAGTGTCGAAAGCGACCAATGAGGGCCAACCAAAAAAACGACACTACCGGAGTCTCCCACCCTATGTGTTTTGTTTGATTATTGGACTCCTGTTTGAGTTTGTTCCTCTTCTCTTCAAAAGAACCCTTTTATCATTTTGCACAGTTTGATCTCTCTTTTGTAACACTTTACATATATTCAATGAATGGTTACTGTTTAAAAAAAAAAAAAAAAAAAATGATTGTTTAATATTTTTGGAGGTAGGAGAGAGAAACTACGCATCCAAGAATCACATTAAATAATTTTTCTTCTCAACTCTCTGGAAAAAAATCAGGTGCGGTGAGAGTATGAATACTCGAAATTTTTGCACAAATGACCCCTCTTCGGGGTCTTAATGCCAAATGACCCGATTTTTTAAAATGCATATTTTTTTTTACCTTCTTTCGTGATCAGCAAGTCCAGTGTCCTCGTGCTCAACGAAGTATACTACATACTTTTCTCTCGCGATCGTGCTCAACGTAGTGCTGATGACGTCAACAAAAGGGCAAAAAACATGTGTTTCCGAGCGGAGGTCAAAAAACAAAGACCCTCGAGGGAGGGAGGGAGTCATCTGTGCAAATATCCCATGAATACTCCTGTTTGTTGTCGATCATATCAGCGCCCTTTTAAAATGATGTAAGGTCTACCAGCATTAAAAAAGAAAATTATAAATGTAAAACTATAGTGTAAACTAAAGGAGTATGGTACTTCGTAGGATTATAAATTTTTCTCAATTTCCTTTGATCAGCTTGCACTCTCTTTCTTTATTTGAGAATATTGGATGTAGGAGAAACAAACAAAAATTGTGGTTTAATCATGTGTATCCAAGGGTTTGGATGGGGCAACTACATCATAATGGCCACATTTAATAATTATTTTCTCTCATAAAAGAAAAAAGAGAGAATAAATACTCAATTTCTCACCTCATTTTGGTTTCTAAAAAGAATCATAATTTAATTTCTAAAAAAGAATCAGGATAAATACTTGTTCTATTTTTTTATTTTTTTTTTGCTTTTCATCTTTGTTCTTTTAAAAAATATCTTGCAGGAGAGAATTTATAAGTGGCTTTGGAACCACTTTTGAATTCCACGGTCTTTTACAAATCCCAACTTATTAGAACTATTACAACTTAAATTTCTTTTGAGAGGAAGTTGTGAACAACTAAAAAGAAAGAATCGATTTTTTTTTCGTGATTGTCAGAATCAGTTTGTGCACATCTCAACTAATTTCACTAAATAACTATCATGATTAATTAAAAAAATGAGAATAAATACTCGATGTCTAAAAAGATTGTTGTTTCTTAGTCTTTTTCATTTTTCTTCATTTTAAAACAAAATAACTTAAAATTGTTGCTTTTGCTTCAAAGATGGTTCTACCAGAAGCAGAACTTTAAACATCATAGCTATGAGAGCAGAAACAATGAACCAACTTAAGAATTTAGAAATGGTAGGATGGGAGATCATTTTTTTCTTTTTCTTTGCCAACTTTTACCTTTTTCATGTTTCCATATTTACTTTCCTTCTAGTCCATAAAAATGTCAACATTATCTCATCCACACTCCCTCTACAAAGGAGTAAATCTTCATTTGCATAACTATCTCCCTCTACCTTATTACCATCGAAAAACCTTGAAAAAGTTGGTTGTTTTTCCTCGGCCGAACTCGGTCGGAAGGAACTTCACAACCACTCTTATAAGAATTACAACAAACTGAGTAAAAAAGAAGGTAAAACTCTGGATACTAGCTTGTATATCACATGAAATATCCACCAACTCAGCTAAGAAACGATCAATTAATTAGCCTCAAACCAGTAAAAGCATTAATGAAAACCACAGATGCTGCTGCACACAACTTTTATTCAGGTTGATCTCACAAGTGCTGGCAACCCATGAAAACTCCTAGCATCCACAGTAGTAGACCCTTCGGCCTTCGATTGCTTAAGAAGCAGCATTCTTCCGAACCCACTCTACTAGTGTGGCAACACCGAACCCCGTTGCTGTGCGCTTCTTGTCACTGAAGACGGGGCCAGCCACGTCAATGTGCATCCATTGGACCTTCTCATCAACAAACTACAGAAACATATTTCCAAATATAAGTCTTCTAAAGCATAGAACTATTAGAGGATTATAATCTCATCTTTAGAGGCATAGTAGGTTTCTAGAGCTAGTTAAGACATTATTTGGTCGGTAAAAACAACACTTCTTGTAAAAAAAACATCAAAACTAAAGGAAAGCACAAAGAGATGATCAAACTACTCTCTTTCAGGAAGTTCAATAAGTAACAATGCAACATGATGGAATAAAGAAGATGATATCCACCTGTTTCAGAAACAGAGCAGCTGTAATGGCACCTCCTGGCCGACCACCAGTGTTGACCATATCAGCCACACTCGACTTCATTGACTCCCAATAACTATCCTCCATTGGCATCCTCCAAAATTTCTCACCACTGGTTTCTGAAGCAGCCAATACCTCTTTTGCCAAGTCATCACTGGGTGTAAAGACACCTGGGAACAAAAGGGAATTCCATATGACCGATATACACTTTATTTCACATGAACCACATGATTATTTACATCATTTGCCTAAACAATCAACCTTTTGAAGAAGTGAGGAAATATTATCTATGGTGGTGATATTGCATCTTAAATCAAACCAATGTAAATAGCATTTCCAGAGTGACACTCACATAAGATAACATACAAGCCTGTTGATCCTTGTATAATTGAAATAAGTTCCTATTTCAACCCAAGGGGGGCATACCTGGTGCTTGACCTGTCCAGTTCGACTCCTTATTTTCCATTGGATTTTGTAACTATTCCTTACATTTATTATTGACCAATATGACGACTATTCTGTAGTCTCTAATTTTTTTCGAACTTTCGTTGAGAATAATGAAAAATAGAAGGGCATACAAAAAAAATAAGCCCAACAAAAGGAGCTCCGAAAACTATAAGAAAGGACTCCAATCCAACAAAATCAAATCAAGACCATAATTATAAAACAATCTAGTGATCAACGCTCATAAAGAGGCAATAAACCGAGTCAACTCCCAAACACCATCACAAGACCGATCCACCTCTCTAAGAATCCTATTGTAGTCTCTAATTGTCAACTCCCAAAAAAGAATTGACAGTTGGAGTGTCTCCAACCAATTCAGCATTTTTTTCTCCCAATGATTCACAATTTAGAACTCTTAATTCGAAGAAATCTATTTTCTACTTTGTCTTTGATGATCAAAGAGTTTTTAACAATTCACAAGAAACCTAATGTCATGTTCTTATCTTCAGATTGACTATAAAGCATAAGATGCTGAGAAGGTAATAGTACCTGCAATTGAAGGTCCAAGAGCAACTACACAGGCACCAGTTAGAGTAGCCAAGTCAATTACCTGCAAAGCAATTTAATGTTGCTATTAGAAGAGAACCAATTTTCAGAACTATTAGTAATGGCATGTCTGGTTACTCTGTAATGACAAGAAAATTAATACAAATTATACAATTTATCTTCCTTATACGATATCAGGTAAGGTAACCGATAAATGATCATGCACGTGTTCTAACCTGCTAAAGCTAGATATCACATGTATGATTTTATAACAAGATGGGCTACTTGGAAAAAGGCAGATTCATTGATAATTATTTTTAGAACTAAAAATATCTGAGGTTCAATTGCCTATTAATCAAAGGCTGATAAACAATTTATTTTCTATGACAACCTACAATATGATGATAATGCATTCTCCCTTGCCCAAACACGAGTGAGGCTCAATGTTAGGTTTATTTATTAATTAGATATCAAATGAATCCACAATATCATTCAATCAAAATTAATCAATTAACAAATATTAGTTTATTAATATATATACCTTGTCAACACCCTGCTTACAAGTATATACCAAAGCATCAGCAAGAGTAAGTCTGCCTTCAGCATCAGTGTTATTAACCTGAAAATTGGCCAAAATGAAGGTTAATACAATAATGATATACTTTACTATGCTTTGTAGCGAGAGGGAGAATAAATTTCAACATCAAAAGGCAAGTATCCTGAAAAAGTAAAATTATCATCAATATTCGAAAGCAAGCAGATCCATTACTTGGCAGCTCATTAGCATTATTAATATCATTCTTATTGCTATCGTTATTATTATTATTTTATCAATGAGTTCCATATTAAGATGTTAGGTAGAATATTGTGGTTTCTTAAGCACTTTCCATACCATTACAATCAAACCTTCAAGACTATTTTTTACCCATCCCCTCAGAATCAATATAACAGTGAAATTTGGCTCAGCCACACAGTCTGTCATCTAAATGACAAAAACTTTGGGTCCAAACTCAAAGCAAACACAAATTATCACAATGATTATATATAGCCCAAAGATCATTTTTATGAGTCAATCAACCAAAGAAGTTATACCTCAATCGTCTTTCCATTTGAAGCTGTGATAATATCCCCAGGTCTCATGCCAGTTCCACTTATCATGTTCTCACAGGCAGCGATAACAAAATGAATCTGTTTGGGAACAAGAAAAATAAGAAAACAAGCTCATAAAACCTATTAGCACGATTAAGATTCTAATGGATGGGAAGGTGTGAACAGCTCAAATGCTTTACCTCCACTCCGAGAGGCTTGATTTGGCCAATGGCTTTTGCAGCACCAAGAACTGCAGCTGCACCTCCCATGTCAGTTTTCATTATTTCAATCGAACATCCAGGTCCTGTTTTAATGTTATAGCCACCACTGATGGAAAGAATAAACAGGGTGTTACCCAACCATATGTGTTGATATAAGGTCATAAATTGACTTTAGGTTGTTTTTATCAAAGTTATAAATACATCAATTCCTCTATTCATTCAGCATTTGCTAAAGAAAGTTGGCATTTTAGCAGATGTATAATCACCTGTCGAAGGTTAATCCTTTCCCAACTAAACCCAATTTGACTGATACAGGTCCACTGGGAGGTTTGTAACGTAAGTGGATAAAATGAGGAGGATTTGTGGAGGCTGCAGAAACGCCAAGATAGGAGCCCATATTCAATTCTTTGCATTGCTCTTCATTTAAAATGGTTGCAGAAAGAACATCACTGTAGGTTGATGCAATCTTTGTAGCCTCTGCTGCCAGTGCCCCTAATATGTGGATGTAATTTAACAAAGTCAGTACCATGCATGGCATCAATCATGAAATAAATGGCTATGACATGTTACATCAATTTGAAACTCAAATATTTGCTTTAGGGTACAAATACAAAAATTTAAGAACTTACAAGACGGATATTTGAAAACATTAAATTTAGGAGCGAACCTGGTGTGAGTACATTTGCAGGTGAATTGACAAGTTCTCTTCCTAGAATTATTCCAGAACTGACATTTTGTGCGTATTTCAGCTTTTTATCTACTTCAGGTCCAGATCCAAGACCAATAATTTCCACAGATTTAAGAGCAGACTTTTTGGACTCTGATTTGTATCTACTGTCTTCAAATATCCCAAGTATAGTCCCTGTAATCCATTCAAGCAACAGAGAGAATTCAGTGTCAAATACAACAGCAAACTGCTCACTTACCCATATGCTAAGTTGAAACAAGTACCAGATGCAATGGCTGAGGCAATGTTAGGCTTGGATTCAGAAGAGTGTTCCTCCGGAGAGGCAAGCGATATAGCAACTTCACTTGCTTGAGATGCCTTTGCTGCTGATGCAACAGCCTCACCTAGACCTCGAAAGGCTGCAACGCTTGAAGTTGACTGTCCAAGGCCAATCAAACCAACTCTCTTGGTGCCAAGACCAGGAAATCTCAGAACCGTCGATTGGCCCGCCTTTCCGGTGAAATCTTCCTCAGCAGAGGCTTCAGCCAACAATCCTCCCAAGCGCGAATCCAGCTTGTTCAAAATCGGATTCTTAAACTTGGAATTTTCATCCTTGGCCACATCTTTCTCGGTCACACCCACTGCAAGCAAGTCTCCTTTCCATTCCAAGACATCAATGTCTTTTGCCCCAAATGATATCTTTGAAACATTTTCACAAACAGGTAACATGCAATTAGTAATTCACTTCAAACAAGAAAGCCCCAAAGCCTCCAAAGAAACAGAATTCAAGAAAACAAAACGCCCGATCCTTCAGACTTCATTAGAAAATCGATGTCATTCACAATAATCATTAGAAAATCGATGTCATTCACAATAATTACAACCGATCAAACGAAACTCATAATAAAACGCTAAGTAATACAAAAGAACAAACCAAGAGACGGAAGCAAACCCATCACTACGTAGACTAGATCCTCAAAACCCACATTTCAAAAATCACCAACACAATCAAAATGGATTCAATCTCGAAAACCCACAAACAAAATTCAAAGATGCAATTCCAAGACTTCAATCAAACCCAGCAAACCCATCACTACGTAGACTAGATCCTCAAAACCCACATTTCAAAAATCACCAACACAATCAAAATCGATTGAATCTCGAAAACCCACAAACAAAATTCAAAGATGCAATTCCAAGACTTCAATCCAAGAAAACCCATTCAAACAAAACCGGCTACAAGTCGAAAAACAAGACAATCAAGACAACAAATGGGCAGTAAAAATTCAATGTCCTAATCACCTGAGGGGCTTCATTTGGAGAAGGATTTGTGAGGCCGAGATTGGCCTGGGCAAGTGAGTGAGCCATGAGCTTCCCTCTACGAGAACAGAAGGGGGGAAAAGCAAAAGAAACCCGAAGAGAAGCAGATGAAGAAGGGCGATAAAAATGGGTTAATTTAGTGAGAATGAAAGAAGAAGAACGAAAGGAATAATAGGAGGAAGAAGAAGCGAAGGTAGTGCTCAAAGATCCAACAATGGCGGCCATTTTTGGATGTGTGAGAATCCACTTATTTATAGTGAAGCGTCAGCAAAGAGAAAGCATCGATTTGCTAAAGATGAAAGAGATAGAATTCTGATTTCTATGATGGGTTGGGTCTGTAATTGGGAAATTGCATAAAGTAACCTGTCAGAGAAAAACATTATCAAAAGTGACCCGCCTCCCACAAAAATATTAAAAGTGACCGGTTTGAGGAAATGGGGGGTGTGAAATTATACATATGCCCTTCAATAAGGAAACCTGAATGTGTCTATGCGATCGCACAGCCTATGCCATGGCACAGCCTATGCCATCGCACAGGCTGTGCCATGGCGCAGCCTATGCCATCGCACAAGCTGTGCCATCGCACAGGCTGTGCCATCGCACAGCCTGTGCCATGGCGCAGCCTGTGCCATGGCATAGGCTATTTTTAAAAAAAATCAACTTCTTTTTCTTTTTTTTTTTAAATTAGATTTTTGTTTTTTGTTTTTGGTTTATGGGTAGTGATAAAATTTTGAAATTTAGAGAGAAAATAAATGAGCTTGTGGAATTTCATTGTCAAGATCTGCATGAGTTTGTAAATGAAGAAGAAGATTAGATGGATCATACACAGATCTGGAACCAACATCAACAACAACAAAATCAAGATCAAAATAATCATCAAAATTTTCATTCTGATGATGATGATACTCTAATGTTCTACTCGGATTTCTCTCCGCTGCCTGATTTTCCTTGTATGTCTTCATCTTCTTCGTCATCTTCGATCCCCGCCCCGGTCAAGGACAAGGCTTTGGAGTGGCTGAGGAGTAATAAAGAGACGGTTTCTGTTGATGATTTGAGAAATGTGAGAATCAAGAAATAGAAGTTTGAAATAGCCCATGCCATGGATTTACTCGAAGATAGCAATGAGTTTTTCGTCCTCTGTTTTCAATTTTTTTTTTTTTTTTTTTTTGTAAGAAAAAGAAGTTTGAAATAGACTGCGCCATGGCATAGGCTGCGCCATGGCATAGGCTGTGCGATGGAAATTGCCTATGCCATGGCACAGCCTGTGCAATGGCATAGGCTGTGCGACGACATAGGGTTTAGGGTTTAGGGTTTAGGGTTTCCACAAGCTCATTTATTTTCTCTCTAAATTTCAAAATTTTATCACTACCCATAAACCAAAAACAAAAAACAAAAATCTAATTTAAAAAAAGAAAGAAAAAGAAGTTTGAAATAGACTGCGCCATGGCATAGGCTGTGCCATGGCATAGGCTGTGCGATGGAAATTGCCTATGCCATGGCACAGGTTGCGCCATGGCACAGCCTGTGCGATGGCATAGGCTGTGCGACGACATAGGGTTTAGGGTTTAGGGTTTAGGGTTTCCACAAGCTCATTTATTTTCTCTCTAAATTTCAAAATTTTATCACTACCCATAAACCAAAAACAAAAAACAAAAATCTAATTTTAAAAAAGAAAGAAAAAGAAGTTTGAAATAGACTGCGCCATGGCATAGGCTGCGCCATGGCATAGGCTGTGCGATGGAAATTGCCTATGCCATGGCACAGGTTGCGCCATGGCACAGCCTGTGCGATGGCATAGGCTGTGCGATGACATAGGGTTTAGGGTTTCCACAAGCTCATTTATTTTCTCTCTAAATTTCAAAATTTTATCACTACCCATAAACCAAAAACAAAAAACAAAAATCTAATTTAAAAAAAGAAAGAAAAAGAAGTTGATTTTTTTTAAAAATAGCCTATGCCATGGCACAGGCTGCGCCATGGCACAGCCTGTGCGATGGCATAGGCTGTGCCATGGCATAGGCTGTGCGATCGCATAGACACATTCAGGTTTCCTTATTGAAGGGCATATGTATAATTTCACATCCCCCATTTCCTCAAACCGGTCACTTTTAATATTTTTGTGGGAGGCGGGTCACTTTTGATAATGTTTTTCTCTGACAGGTTACTTTATGCAATTTCCCTCTGTAATTGTTGCCACCATCGCCATTGTTGTCTGAACCAATGAGATGGGCTAAGGCTCGCTTATTTCCTTTCCATTTTTGTTTTTATATATTTTTTAATTTCTATCCCTTTTTTAATAAACTAGTGATTTTTGTACGAATGACCTAAAAATATATGTCTAACTCGGTTTTTTAAGGGAAAAATTTTCTAATCTTTTATTAGCGTCATATAAAAAAAATTAAATATTTTTTAGTCTCGCTCTCGGTCAAACTGCTTGGCTTGCTTAGGCTCTTGTTGGGACTCTACTTCAAATAAAAAATTCAATTGTGTGCATCATTAAGGAGTCGTCACTGATGCATCAACTTGATGGCATGGGGAGAGTCGTCGCTGATGAGGAGAAATCGAGAGAAGGAGAGAAAAATATATATTTTAAAAGATGTTTAAAAACGGTTAGAAAACTTTATTTTAAAAGGTTGAGTCAAATTTTCTCTAGAGTCACTCATATTTCTCAATAAACTAAAGTTAAATTATACAAAATACTCATGAACTTTGTAGTAAGTTTTAATTATGCCTTTAAGACTACCTTGAACTTACGTCAATTAGGATAAAGATGTGTAATCGATCATGAGGTATGTTGTTCGAATCTCTCAACCCCCAGTTGAACTTAAAAAAAAATGTCATTAAGGAACTAACAAAAAAAAATTATATGTGGTTTTAATCCTTACTTTTGAAATTATTTTCGAATAACCGTCATTAGTTTTTACATTAAAATAATAGATGGAAATTGATTAGGTCATTTTAATCCTTACTTTTGAAATTGTTTCGGTATAATTCTCTATTAGTTTTTTCATTAAGATAATAGATGTAAATTGATGTAACATCTAATGTGTAAGAATTGGAAAATATATGTGACATCATTTATAAAACCTTTCACATAAACTATATGCGACAACTAATGTGTAGAAATTGATTGTGTGAATGTATTGTAAACGATGTAAACGGCCAACAAGAGCATAGCTCAACGGCATGATGTATCGCCTAGTGACCATGAGATCCTAGGTTCAATCCCCCACCCCAACATGTTGTCAAAAAAAAAAAAAAAAAAACGATGTAAACGATTTTTTTTTTAGTTTGTATGGTACAACAAAGGATATCTTTTAAATTAAAATTGAGTGATAAATAATTTCACGTATATCTTTAAATTTTTACACGTTAGCTATCACCTACATTTTCGTATTTCATCCTAGCCAAAAAAAAAAAAAAATTGAAACAAAAAGTTCAAAGGTTAAATGAAAAAAATTCAATTGTATAACTTAGCCTAAACTAGGTAGCCTCAAATCTTTTAGATAATTTTCAATTGGCTCTTAGTCTTTTAAAATGATTGGTCTACCCTTACTTTATCCTTTTGTTAAATTTTAGGTTTTCAAAATATGTCACTTAAAAAATTAATTGTTAAATTAATAAATATATAGTAAATTTTAAGCATAAAGTGTAATTTAAAACTCTAGAATAATAAAAAATTCTCTTTTTATTTTATTTTTTTGCAACGATATTTTAATTAATGTTGTTGTAAATTCGTTAATTAATGTTGTTGTAAAAAATATATATTTTTTAATTAATGCGAGGATGACACTCATGGTGTCTTAGACACAACCTTATGTCAATTGAGCTATGTTCGTCTTAGTAAAAAACACAACCTTATGTCAATTGAGCTATGTTCAGTTTGACAAAATTCTTTTTATTTATTGGCATAAACTAATTCAACAATTATTACCTTTATATTTAATTAAAGAATTTTTAAAGTCTTCCAATCTCAATAATTTACAAATTCAAAAAAGAAATTATAACAGATGTCAATTTAGAATAAGGTAATTAAAAATATAGCATGTTTTTAAAAATTTTGCGGATATGACAATTTCTATCGCTGATATCTTATGGCTGATAGAAGTCTATCGCTCATCACCTCAGCTTTTTATAGATTTTTGTCAGTAATAATAATCTATTAGTGATAATAGTCTATCACTGATAGAAGTCTATCAGTGATATGATAAAGTCTATCAGTGATATAAACAGATTTTTTTGCCATATTTACAAAATATTTTAAAATTTGTTAAATTTGCAATTAGTTTGAGCCTGATTGCTATTTGTGCAACCAGCCCAATTCAAAATTATAGAATATGGAAGGTTTTCTTTTATTCATATAATTAATTAAAGAAATTCTTAGCTTTAATTGTATTTATATTTAGTTAAAAGAATCTCAAAAGTTCAACCAAAAAAAAATCTCACAAGTTTTATATATATATATATATATATATATATATATATATATATATATATATATATATATATATATTTTACAACACGTAGGGAGAAAATTTAAACCGGTGACATCTTAGCCACTAATCATACATCATGTCAATTGAAGTATGTTCGTGTTGCCAACATGAGCATAGCTCAACTGACATATTGTACAATCTAGTGATTAAAAGACTACAAGTTCGATTCTCCTACCCCACATGCTGTAAAAAAAAATTCAACCTTCCTTCCACAATTTCGAAACTTAAAGGTGGTCTTTCTTTTCTTCTTAGGGTTGACCTAAGAGGGACATATTGGGCATGTTGGGTGGGTTGACCTCAGGCTTCCTGAACGCACCCTTGATGGATTTTTGGATCCATAGAGGTCAGGTCTTAAGCCTTTAGCTGAAGTCTTAGACCTTGTGGTTTTCTTATGGGGCCGACCTCGACCTTGGCTTTATGGGTCGACCCTGCTCTATTTCATGAGTTTGTCTTGGGTTGTCTAGGCCCAAGGCGAGTTGTAGAAGACATATTTCTTCTCAAGATGGGCTTTAGTCCGACTGAACCAACTTCCGATCGACATTGGCTTTATGAGCTGACCCTGCTCTCTTTCGGGCTTGACTCTTTCATGAGTTTGTCTTGGACTGTCTAGGCCCCATGCGAGTTGTGGAAGACATATTTCTTCTCAAGATGGGCTTTAGTTCGACTGAACCAACTTTCGATTTTACCTATAACATTAAGTCCCCTACTTTTAAATTCGAGATTCGCCACTCTAGCGGACATTCACACGAGAATATTATTTTTCTTGGGCATATACTGACATTTAGCAAGTTTTATGTCATAAATTTTATATAATTGTTAGGTTAAAATACAAGTTTATGACATAAAACTTATTAACCCGTTAACAAAATTAGTTAGTGTTTAACACTATTTTATTGTTTATGAATATATTAATAATACACTTTTAACAAGTTTTTAAATTGCGATTCAAATTCTAAATATATAACCAAACACATCTGAAAAACCATAAAGATAACCATATTTTCTTGCCAAGGGTGTTGATGCGACTGATTTTTTTTTTAATTAATGTTTGGGATTGAACCTAAGATTTCATGGTCACTCGATGATATAAAATGATACGACTGATTTTTTTTTTTTTTTGACAACATGTTGGGGTGGGGGATTGAAACTAGGATCTCATGGTCACTAGCCGATATAACATGAGCTATACTCTTGTTGGCTTTACTTTTATGTATTATATACATATATCTAATGCGGTTCGATTTGATTTTATGAATATTTAAACCAATTTTCAGTTCAGTTCGATTCAATTCAATTCGATCGGTTTTGATATGCACCCCTAAAGAGCATAACTCAACTTACTACTTCGATCACTAGGTTAAGGTTCGAATCACCACCCTACTCTTAAAAAAAAAAACTATGTTTTCTTTGATTATTTTTAAATTATTTTTTTATTTTTTTAAAATTAAAATCAATGTGTATTATCCACGATTCAAAACCAGATCTACATAATGGGACTTTTTTTTTTTTTTTTTTTTTTTTTTTTTTTTTTTTTGTACGGGGTCTGAGAATGGAACCACAGATCTCTTGGTCATCAACACATACCAGCCAAGACATTCCCGAGGATGCCATCCTTTCGCGCATTAGACTCCAAGGTGATTTCAATGCCTGTTTTTTTCCCTCTCGCTTAGTAACCTACATTTTTTGCATTCTGCTAAGCCTGCTACTGAACCACACTTTTTATTATAAGATGGTGTCATTCTGAGGTTGATTTCATGAACTTATGCTATTGTTTATTGAAATTTAGAGGAGGAATTAGGCTATCTAAGAGAGAAGATTTTCTAATTCCCTTTAATCTTAGGACTTTTTTTCGTTATAGGGTATAGTTTCATCATACATTTAGAGGGTGACGTCTACATTGAATAATTTTCTCTGAACTCATTATACCTACAATTTTTGTATCAATAAAACAAGGGTTGTGTGTAGAGTGAGATGTTCTCATAGAGCCATTAATACCAAGATATTCTCCAAAGACCATGCCTTATTTGGCTCTTTCCCCTTAAGGCATATGATGAAACATATAGTGAAAGGCACAACTTTATGCCAATTGAGCTATGTTCGGTTTGGCCATTTTAGGTGAAACGCTCATCCATTGCACCAAGTGGTTGTTGTGCTAAATTGTTTTCTAAAACTCTGCACAAGTGCAGGATCGAACTCCCACTCTGGACTATCTAGGTGATGCGCTCACTCACCCGTCCGTTGCACCAAGTGGTTCTTTGATAATTTTCAAAGATTTTGGAACAAAATTTGTGGTGCTTTCGGTTGTTCATGGGCTATGCCAAACGATGTGAGGACTCTCTTAACATTGTGTCGTTGGGTCATCTTTTCAAGAATCAAAAGGCTTCTTTATGTATGCACATTAATCAAACTGACCAAAGAGTTTTTTTTTTATAAAAAAGACCACCCTTTAGAAGATAAAGAGAGAAACCTAGAGGGATAAAGAAGAAATAAGGAGGAAATAGAGTTGGGTTAGATTTATGTAGCAAGTAATGATAATTGTCTAGAAGCTTGCTTGAAGGTCTATTTGGGAGGTCTAAAAAAGGCCCAAAAATATTAGGGGAAACATACCTGATACACCATTGGGTGATGGGGTTTAAACCCTATAGTGGGCATTTTCCTAAAATAAAATTCTTTAAATTTATTGATAACAAAATGTTGCACGGACATACGATTATTTCTAAAGAATGTTGTAGGGTCATTCGGTTGTTTACAAAGATTGGTTGAGGTGCATGTAAGTGAACCTGATAAATAAGAATGAAAAAAAAAAACAAATAATAATAATAACAAAGTAGTGGTTTAATTCTTTGGTTTGTCATAATAGAGTAGTCTCCTAGACTAATGACTAAATAGGACACCACTAATTCATTGGCGGAGCATCGAGGATGTTCTCTCCTTCACAATCATAGTAAGCAGACTATTGATAAGGAAAGTTCTTCGGAGGAGGTTTGGACCCGAGCTAGATTCAACGCTTTCTTTTGTTCTTTTTTATTTTTAATTATCCTCATGTATTCTTTCATTCGTTCTCGGTGGAAGTTGTTCTCTTCATCATAAAAACATATTGTGATGGTCTTGGCCAGGCATAGGGGCTGCAGAGAGATGATCGATGAGTTCCTTCTTCATCTTTTCTTTCGCAAGAACAAGAAGAGTAGTTTTTTTTGTGGCAAGCAAGGTCGTGTGTCATTTTATAGGGTCTCTCGGATGAAAGGAACAATAGAAATTTTAGAGTGTTGAGTGAGGTTTGGTCTTTTGTTAGATTTTATGTGTCCATGTGGGCTTCCATATCAAAGTCCTTTTGTAATTTTCCATTAAGTCTTATTTCTCTTGACACTGGAGGCTCTTTTTGTAGTTTGCCTCTTTTTTTTTTGTATGTCCTTGTATTTTTTTCATTTTTTCTCAATACAAGTTCGGTTATTCATTAATATATTTATTGTGATAGCAAATAAGGCAATAGATCCATGCTGCTTGGAGGGTATTGGGTTGTGGTTGCGACCTGTGAGAGTTGCGCTTATGGCTGTTGTATTTGCTTTTTGTTTTTTCACTCGTGCTCGTCTGTGAGCGTTTGAGTTTGTTGTTGTCTTTTGTGGTTTTGGCCCTCAGCCCATCTATGGGTTTGGAGCGTCGTGTTTTGTTTTGTTGTCCTGCCTTTCTTCAGGCTGTGAGGTCTCCTCTCGGGGTTTTTGGTTTTTTGCCTTGGGTCCTTTGGTTTTTCAGTGGGTCTTGTGTTGTTGTTTACATTGGTGCCCTTTGACCTCGGGTTTTGAGGTATCTTTTTGCTAGCAATACATCTACTTTTGCAAAAAAAATAAAATAAAAAACAAGGCAATAGATCAATGGAGGTGTAAACACCAAGAGGACACATGATAAAAGAAAGTCTAAATTAAACTCAAAGAATTGCCAAGAATCACAAGAGTCTTTATTGAAATTACTTAGATACTTAATACAACTTTTATTCAGATTGATCTCTCAATGCTGTCAACTCTTGGAAATTCTTAGCATCCATCTTAGAACTGTTCACCCTTGGAACTCTTAAGAAGCATTCTTCACAACCCACTCCACTAGTGTGGAAACACCAAATCCAGTTGCAACACTCTTCTTGGTATTCCAGACAGGGCCAGCAATGTCAAGGTGCATCCATTGGACATTCTCATCAACAAACTACATATAACATATTTCCAAGTTTTAGAATTTCAAGCCATAAAGCTACTAAAGGATGATAACCTCATGTACACGAGAAATTATTTGGCAGTTTGAATGTGAGAGAGAAATTGTAAAAGTATTTCACTTTTGTATCCAATGATTATTAGGGACATATTTTTCTTTTGGATCTACATCTGGCAATTATTAGGAGGGCAGCCACGTTGTGGCGGCCTCATTGAATAATTTGTCCATGTTCAAAGGCAAAGTAGGTTTCTAGAGCTCGTTAAGAAATTATTTGGTTGGTAATAACATATAAGGCTAAATTACAAGTTTAGTCCCTGAACTTTCAAGTTTGTGTGGTAAAAGGTCCTTGAGCTTTAAAAAATGTTTAATAGGTCCCTGAACTTTAAAAATGTCTAAATAGATCTTTGAACTATTAATTTAGTCTAATTTTAAAATTGAATTTTATGTCTGGCAGAAGCTTAAACTTTCAATTTTGTGTAGAGTAGGTTTGTGAATTTTAGAAAACGTTGAATAGGTCAAGGGCCTAGTAGACACAAAATTGAAAGTTTAAGGACTAAATAAACACTTTTTGAAGTTTATGACCAAATAGACACAAACTTGAAAATTTAAGGACTTATTAGACATTTTTTAAAGTTTATAAATCAAATAGACACCAACCTTAAAATTTAGGGACTAAAGTAGTAATTTAACCCAACATATAATGACAAAGAAATAGAAAATAAACTTCTTCTTGGGAAGTTCAACAATACAACATTATAAAATAATAAAGAAGATGATATCCACCTGTTTCAGAAACAGAGCAGCTGTTATAGCACCACCTTGACCAGGACCAGTGTTGATCATATCAGCCACACTTGATTTCATTGACTCCCAATAACTTTCCTCCAATGGCAACCTCCATAGTTTCTCACCACTCCTCTCTGCAGCAGCAAATACTTCTTTTGCTAGGTCTTCATTGGGTGTAAAGGCACCTGGAAACCGAAATGAAGTTTGTAACGACCACATTCCGATAGAACTCAAATGTATTGAAATGTAAAAGATAACGGAATTACAATATAACTCCTCCAAGTATTCGAGGTACTTGGAACCTCCTCTTTGAGGCGTCATTCAAGCCTAAACCACTAAGGGGGTGTTTGGGGCACCAACTTGGAGTTGGGTGGACTGGGTTATTACAACTCAGTCCACGTTTGACCCACCGACTATTATAACTCACAGTCAATAAACTCACAGACTATTATAACCACCGATTATAATAACCCACTCAGCACCCCAAACAACCACAAAATAATTGTTTGCACCTTCATCCTTTCCCCCTCAATCTATTTATAAGAAATTACCATAACAACTTCTCTAACTAATTACTAATAATCTTCGGATTTCTATCCTAATACAGTTCCTATCACATTCTTTTATTATTGAACCATAGGAGACTTTTGTAGACTCCAACTTTTCGTTCGGGTTTCGACTTTCGAGATACGATTGTCCCATTTCTCATTCATTCTTGTGTTCTAACTTTAAATAGTAACCCACCCACCATTCCAAGAGATGGAGAAGAAAGAACTCTTCTTTTCACAATCAAAGTGTCTCTAACATTAAGCATTTTGATCTTACAAATTTACAATATTGCATTTATAACTCTTTTTTTCCACTTTGCCTTGATTCATTGTTCTTAACAACTCACAAGAAACCCAATGTTTATGTTCTTATCTTCAAATTGACTATGAAGCATAAGATACTCTGAAGATTATCATACCTGCAACTGAAGGCCCAAGAGCAGTTATACAAGCACCAGTTAGAGTAGCCAGGTCAATAATCTGCAAATCAATTTGATATTGCATTAGATCCATGGTTATCTGGATCTTAATACTCATAGATTCTTTTTTATTGGTTCACAATCAATAAAATTTAGTCAGATTTCAAATACTAACTTATTATATATTTACCTTTTCAACACCCTGCTTACAAGTGTATATCAAAGCATCAGCAAGGCAAAGTCTGCCTTCAGCATCAGTGTTATTAACCTGAAAATTAGCCACAATGGAAGATAATAATTTGAATATGATATTGATTGTAATGGAAGGGGAAAAGAGAGAGAAAAATGTACTTTAAGATTAAATCCTCTTTTCTTCCTAGATTTTGACAACAGAAAGCAGGAATGCAGAAAAAACTAAGATCATGTTTACAATAACTTTAAGCACTTTTAGAAAAAACACTAATGAAGTGCTTCAAGAACTTTGGAGTGATTTTTAAGTAGATTTAAAATTTTCAAAATCCCTTTGATTTATGTAATCAAATATAATGATGACAGCCCAAAGATCCTTTTTTCCGGGTCAATGAACCCAAGAATGTATACCTCAATTGTCTTTCCATTTGAAGCTGTGACAATATCACTAGGTCTCATACCAGTTGCACTGATCATGTTCTCACAAGCAGCAACAACAAAATGAATCTGTTTAGGAACAAGAAAACACAAGCCCCCCATTAGACCAAATATTATTAGCACAATTAAGATCTTAATGACATGGAAATAAGTGAGAGATCTAATGTTTTTTACCTCTACACCAAGAGGTTTAATTTCAGCAATGGCTTTTGCTGCTCCAAAAATTGCTGCTGCTCCTCCCATGTCATTTTTCATTGTTTCAATGTTACTACCTGCTCCTGCTTTAAGGTTGTAGCCACCACTAATGGGAAGGAGAAAACAGAGAGTTACTCATCCGTTTGTGTTGAAAGTAGAATAAACCATATCGCACTGGATACACAGTATCATTAACATTTGGCAGCATAGCTCAATTTGTTAAGGCATATGCCCTTCAACCATGAGATCAGAGGTTCGAATCCCCACCCCACTTGTTGATGAACATAGTATCATTAACATTTGAAAAGGGAACATATATCGAACTAGAAAAAGGACCAAATATCATGGATATGGAGCTTTCAGACGATGAGAGAAGTTATTGCATGAATGGCCACTATAAATAAAATCTTATGTTGACTTAAAGGGTATGTTTGTGAGTGTTTTTAGCAAAAGTGCTTTAATTAGAACTTCTTTTATAAAAAATGTTAATAACAAATCACTTTGATGTCTGGTTCTACACTCATAAGAATACTTTTGAAGTGCTTCTTAGTCAAGTATTTGGCTCAAAATTCCACGAGTCCTTGTTTAAGGTGTTTTTGGGTCAAAAACTTTTTTATGTCACTCAATCATGATGATTTTGCGTGATAAATGCTTTTAGCCATGGAAAAAGTGCTTTAATTATGTCAAAAGCACTCTCAAATATAGTCTTAATATAGTTTAAAGGCTTATCCATTTCTTATTTTGTTTAGCATTTGCAAAAGAAAGTTATCATTTTGGTAGAAGTATAATCACCTGTCAAAGGTAATTCCTTTGCCAACTAAACCCAATTTGGCTGATACAGGTCCACTTGGAGGTTTGTAACACAAGTGGATAAACTTGGGAGGATTTGCAGTGGCTGCTGCAGTCACACCAAGATATGATCCCATCTTCAATTCTATGATTTCTTCTTCATTGAAAATGGTTGCAGAAAGAACATCATTGTATGTTGTGGTAATCTTTATAACCTCTGCTGCCAATTCCCCTAATATGTTGATGTAATTTAGCAAAGTCAGTAACATGTATGGTTACCATCATGAAGTAAGTGCTATGTCATGTTGCATCAATTTGAAACTCGATGTTAGTTCAAGGGTACAAATACAGCCAAAAGTGACTTTAGCTTAACGGTAATTGACATGTATTTCTTCCCTTGAGGTTCGAATCCTCACATCTCCACTTGTTGTTGAACTCAGGAAGGAAAGGAAAAAAAATGTACGAATACAAAAATGTAACAATTTACTTTAAAGCTTAGGAGCGAACCTGGAGTAAGTATATTTGCAGGCGAATTTACGAGTTCTTTTCCAAAAACTATCCCAGAACTGACACTTTGTGCATATTTCAGCTTTTTGTCCACATCAGATCCAGATCCAAGACCAAGAACATCCACAGATTGAAGTCGAGTCTTTTTGGGGTCTGATCTATATCTATTGTCGTCAAATATCCCAATGACAATCCCTGTGATGCAGAGAAAATTTAGTGTCAAATACAACAACAAACTGTACACTTATCCAAGCACTAAGGTGTGTTAGCAAGTACTTTTCAAGTAAGTGCTTTAAGGTAAAGTGTTTAATAACAAATCAGTTTGATGTTTGGTTCTATACTCATAGAAGGCACTCTATATGTACTTATATGGTTTTTTCAACAGTTATCCGCTCTGGCTACCCAGCATTTACAGTGGGCACGATAATTGGTACACCAGAGGTGCTCCTTCTCAGTCCTCTCGTACTAGGAAAAGGTTCTCTCAGTGCTCTAATGGACCGAACTTTCTCACGACGTTCTGAATTCAGCTCACGTACCGCTTTAATAGGCGAACAACCCAACCCTCGGAACATACTGCGCTGACATCGAGGGCTCCCGAACGAGAACTGGATCCGTCCAAAGGGAAACGTATTCTCAATCTCAATATGCATTTATTTAAAGTGGTTTTTTCGACTTTTTATTCAAAAGTACTTTTACGTTACTCTCAAACATGATGATGATTTTGAGTGAGATATACACAAACACAGCTTAAAGATTAGAACAGGTACCGATTGCAATGGCCGAGGCAACATCAGGCTTCGACTCATCCGAAAGGTCGTCCGAAAAGGCAAGAGCTACAGCAACTGCAGCTGTTTGAGATGTCTTTGCTGCAGCTGCAATGGCCTCACCTAGACCAACAAAAGCTGCTGCACTAGAAGCTGATTGGCCAAGGCCAAATAAACCAATCCTCTTAGATCCCAAACCAGAAACTCTTAGAACAAAAGATTGGCCTGACTTTCCAGATAAATCTTCCTCTGAAGAAGCAGCAGCCAACAATCCACTCAAGCTTACATCCAACTTGTGCAAAAGTGGATTCTTGAAGTTGGAGTTTTCATCTTTGGCCACATCTTTCTCTGTCACTCCCACAGCAAGAAAGTCTCCATTCCATTCCAAGACATCAATGTCTTTTGCAGCAAAAGTTATCTTTGAGACATTTTAACAAACAGGTAACATACTCAATTAGTACTTCATGGAAAACATATGGTTATGGCCTATGGACACCCTAAAGATGCAAAAGATGCAAAAGATGGAGAAAATAG
The DNA here is from genome assembly GCA_028017165.1 of Herpetospermum pedunculosum. Lineage (NCBI taxonomy): Eukaryota > Viridiplantae > Streptophyta > Magnoliopsida > Cucurbitales > Cucurbitaceae > Herpetospermum > Herpetospermum pedunculosum. The sequence goes on from CM051529.1 coordinate 61,782,182, forward strand.
AATGCATAATTGGCTCAAATTTTAGAATATAGAAAAGTTTTTTTAGCTGATTGAAAGTGCTTTTTAGTATTTTCATGGTGTGTTAAGAGTAACATAGTTAAAAGTGAATTTAAAATTAGTAAGAACACTTGAAAAGCAGTTGAGTTTTTCTTACTTTAAAAAGTGATTTAAGTAAAATTATTTAATTAGTGCTTCTAGAAGAATTTCTTAGTTATTACCAATCAACCACAACTTGTAAAACTTTTTTTTTCCTACATGCAAAAAGGACAAACAAAGACACCAAAGGAAACCATTACATAGACCAAGTGTCTCTTTAAAAAGTGCCTCTTTAAAATACTTTCTAAATGGTTAAAAACAATTTTTTTTTTAACTTTTGAAAACGTTTTTGTAAGCACTTAAAAAAATCATTTTTCAAACTGACCCATATCCTTGAAAATCACATTTCATAAAGCAAGAACAAGCTTATCGAGATGTCACACTTACTTATATAATATTGACTTTCATTTTAGGTTCAATCTCACGCGATGTTACTTTTAGATTGTAACCAAAAGAACCTCATATTTATCGAGATGTCACACGTACTTATATACTCAAGATCTTTCTCATTTGTAACCATTATGTTGTTTGTTCGCATCCCCACAAATCCCAACAACATACAAACCAAAGACTCAATGTCGAAAAGCCAAACAAAACCAACAATGCATGTCCCTTTTGATAACCATTTATTTTTTTATTTTTGAAAATTAAGCCTATAAACACTACTTTCACTTCTGAGGCGTTCTTTTGTTTTGTTATCTAACCTTTTACAAGTGTTTTCAAAACTCAAGTTAATATTTTTGAAAATTTGAAATGAATTCAAATGTTTCACGGAGAAAGATAAAAACCATTATAAAAAAATTGTGAGAAAACAAACATAATTTTCAAAAATAAAATGGTTATCCAGTCGTAGCTTCGTGATTCTACCATTCCAATCGAAGAAAATTCGAAACGAGCTAATTCAAAAAATGGCGCAATGGAAGAAAATCGAACATTAAAATTTGTATATGTCCTACAAACCTTAGGGGCATTGCTAGGACCAGGACTAGTGAGGCCAAGAGTAGTGGACAAATGAATCATATGAGCCATGAACTCAATTCTCTCAACAAAGAACAAACCAAAAGAAGAAGAAATGAACAATAAAAATGGCTAAGTCCCAAAGAGGAAGAAGAAGGAATTGAATGTTGTGATTTGGTGTGTAAGCCAACACTTATTTATAGTGAGCCATAAGCAAAGAAGAAGAGATCAATTTGAACACAAATTTTGGTAGAAAACATTTTTATTATATTATATGTTTTCTTTTATCCACATGTTTTGAAAATATCATATGTTGTTAATTGTTTTTTGGACTTTTTTGGTGCATTTTATTACCTATATTATTTTCTTCACGTGCAAATTTTTATTTATTCGTTTGGAGAGAAAGATAAGGTAAAGAGGGTCAACAAGAGCATAGCTCAACTCGGTAATGACTAGAGACTAAAAAGGGCTGTGGTGGCTGAAAATTTGGAAATGAAGCCCTAAATCGGTTGAAGATAATATATATATATATATTAATATATTGAATTCGGTTCGATTTGGGTTGAACCGAGTCAAATTTGGTTCAACCCGCAAACCGAACCGAAAATTCGGTTTTTAAAAAATGAAACTCAACCCAATTCGAAAAGTTGGGTTGGGTTAGACGGATTGCGGGTTTTTTGTACACCCCTACTACATATGTAAAAAAAAAATAATAATAATAAGATAGAGTGGGTGAGAAACAAATTATTGACATCCAAATTTTAGAGTTACAAAGAGTGAAAGATCTAGAGAATGAGAAAAAGTTGTAAAAAGATAAAGATTTTATACAGAGGATCTCTAGAGATAGGAAGAAGAGGGGTTTTTTTTTTTTTTTTTTTTTTTTTTTTTTAATTGAGAATTAAAGAATTAAAACTTCAGTATTAATAATAATAAGTTTTGAAAATAATATATTTCAATAAAAAGTATTGACATGAAGCTACAAAAAGAGGGGAAGGCCAAATCGAGCATAACTCAATTGACATTAGGTTGTGCATGACTAAAAGGCCATGGGTTCAATCCTCGCTTTAATTAAAATACCATTGCAAAAAAAAAAAAGAGGGGGAAGAAAAGTTCTCAAAAATCAAAATATAGAAATTTTAGAAAGATAAATTAAGGACATGTTTACCCAACCTTAATAAAATTTTCCCAACCGTCGTAATAGATTAAATTGTTTTTTTGATATTGTTTACTTAAGGTCTAATTCAAACGTAATTTGATTTTCATTGGAGTGTTTAATATTTCGTAAGTTTACCATAATATATTTTCACTTTAAAAATAGTCAAGATTATTCCAGTGTACTTAATTAAATTTGAAGGGATAAAAAGTTAAAATATAGTTTTAGTCTTCTCGTTTCTAAAGTTTTAAAAGTTTTATTTTAGGCCAATCAAAACATAGCTCAACGACATAATGTATTGTCTAGTAATCATGAGTTCTTAGATTGAATTAAAAAGAAAAAAAAATGTTTATTTTAGTATCTTAAATTTTGATAAGTTCCAAACTCAATGGTGTGGTGTAATTCATTTTCTTTTTGTTTAATATTCCAATAGTGAGGACTTCAATTTTTCTACCAATACTTCATTTATTCTTCCAATTTTTTTTTTTTATTTATTTATTTATTTATTTATTATTTTTACATGTTGAGATAGAGGATTGAACTTCAGAGTTTCATAATCACTCGTCGATACATTATGTCAGTTGAGATATGCACTTGTTGACTTCAACCTTCAGTATCATGAATTATTAATTATGACATGTTTAATAATGTTTTCTTTTCTGATTTCTCATTTGTTGTTTCTTCTTGTTTTTAGTGATTGTTATGGTTTATTGTTTTTTTTATTTAGTTAAAAAAAAAACATAAATATATGTAACACTTTGTTGAATTTTTTAATTTTGTATATAATTTAAGGAAAGTTTTGATAGTTACAAAATGTGTGGTTTCTAAAAAATTGAAATTGAAAATATATATATATATATATATATATATATAGATAAAATTAAATTACAAATTTAATCTTTGAAATTTTGAAATTTTTATTGTAATAGATCCATAAATTTTCAATTATATGTCTATTAAGTTTTGAAAAATTCAATTTTTTTTTAAAATCAATTGATCTATATTAGATATAAATTTAATGAAAATATTACTAAACTGCATTCACGTCAATCTGATATATATATATTTTTGCAAAAATTAATTTATACTCAACTTTAGAGATTGTATCAATTAAAACACTAAACTAATGAATGTATCAATTTAAATCTTGAATTTTTGTAAGTGTATCAAATAACACCCTCTCTAAAAATGGTTAGTTTTAACACATATGGAAATGTATAATTTATCAATTTAACCCTTAAGCGTTCATACAATTAGTTCACTTATAAAAATTTAGAGGTTTAATTGCTAAATAAGTTTTCATATATTTGAACTAACGTTCTTCAAATAAAATATAATAGACGGTGTAAATATACACTCCTGAAAATTAAAATTATAATTGATACAATTATTAATTTAGGATTTTAATTGATATAATCTCCCAACTTTAAAGGTATAAATAAATTTTTGTCCTAATTTTTTTTATATCAAAGTTATAATTGATACAATCTACCAACTTTAAAGGTATAAATTAATTTTTGTCCTAATTTTTTTTAGGACTGGTTGCACAAACAACAATCCGGCAAAAAATAATTGCAAATTTAGCAAAGTTTAAAACCTTTTGCAAATATGGCAAAAAATCAGTAGCTATCACACTATTACTGATAGACTTTATGATTATTACTGATAGACTTCTATCAGTGATAAACTTCTATCACTGATAGACTATCATCACTGACAAAATTCTATAAAAAAAGACTATTATCTGCGATAGACTTCTATCAACGATAGACTATACTATCAGGGATAGAAATTGCTATATCCGCAAAATTTTAAAAAAAATGTTATATTTTTAATTATTTTACTCTAAATTGACATCTGTTACAATTTTCATTTTTTTTATATCAAAGATAGAATTATTAATCTAGGATTTTAATTTATACAATCTACCAATTTTAAAGGTATTAATTAATTTTTATCCTAATTTTTTTTATATCAAAATTGGTCCTTGGAAATCAATCATTGCATCCATTATCCCCTCATCTTCTAACACGTATGAAAATATTATTACAAACATCTTAAAAAGTCACGTGATTAAAGGATATAAATTAAAGTAAAATGTAAAATAAATTATAAACATGGACCACTGAATTACTTCAAAAAAAAAAAAAAAAAAAAAATGGACCACTGAAAAGTTCATAAGCCCATAACTTAAAAAATAATAATAATAATAATAAAATTGTGGAAAACATGGTTAAAGATTGTTCCTTATCCTGCTTGTCACATCAATAGGATTAATATAAAGGAGGGGAGAATTTCTAGTACTATGGAGTTTTTTCATACCACTACCTTTAAAAAAATGACACGTGGCAAAATGGTTATTTAACTGCCAGGGAGAATGTTGTATGAAATTTTTCTATACTGACTTTTAAAAAAATGACACGTGGCAAAATAGTTTAAAAAAATAATATATTTAATACCATCGATGTACTAGAAATTCTCCCCTTCACATTTCACGGCCGGTTTATTTATTGTTTTAAAAATATTTATCGAAAGTACCCATTTAGGTACTGTTTAATAACTTTACGTTCGAGTTGGTTTATTTATTGTTTTAAAAATATTTCTCGTCTTTGAATCGAAAGTATCAATTTAGGCCCCGTTTAATAACTTTACGGTCGAGTTGGTTTATTTATTGTTTTAAAAATATTTCTGGTCTTTGAATCGAAAGTATCAATTTAGGCCCCCGTTTAATAACTTATTTTTTTTGTTTTTGATTTTTGATTCTTTTGATTTTGATTTTTAGTTTTCTAGTTTTTAAAAATAAAAAACATATATGTTTGAAAACTGTTTTTTATTTTCTGTTTTTAAAAAATAGAAAATCAAACTTGTTTATAACTTTTTGGTTTTTGGTTTTTAAAATATAAAATTTGGTTGAATAATTCCTATTTGTTTTATATTTTTTTTAAATAATATTAATTTATTAGAATGTAAAAATTGCAACATTTATCAAAATTTAATTAAGGTCCAATTATTTGATGAAATTGAAAATTTAAGATAAAAAATGATTTTCCCTAAAATAAAAAGAATTTATTTTGTTGATAGTTTAATATATTAGACTATTTTTAGTTGACGTTTATCAAATAAAATATGTTAATTATGTAGAGTGGATAAATATATTGGTGTAACATCACAATACTATTAAAATATAATATACTAGATTTTTTTTTTATTTAAATAAAATTATAATATATTATATTAATAATATTGGGCTGGTTGCACAAATAGCAATCAGGCCCAAACTAATTGCAAATTTAGCAAACTTTAAAATGTTTTGCAAATATGGCAAAAAAACTCGTTTCTATCACTGATAGACTTTATTATATCACTGATAGACTTCTATCAGTGATAGACTATTATGTCTGATAGACTATTATCACTGACAAAAATCTATAAAAAGCTGAGGTGATCATCGATAGACTTCTATCAGTCATAAGATATCAGCGATAGAAATTGCTATATCCGCAAAAATTTTAAAAACATGCTATATTTGCAAACAATAAGTCTTAAATTGTCATTTACTACAATTTCCCAATAATATTTGTATACTAAAAAAAATATTAATAATATCTTTCTTTTTTATTATATACTAATAATATTAATGAAAATTTTTATTGCAAAAAATATTAATGACAATTTGATTTCAATTTTAATAAATAAATAAATATTTGAATATAATTTTAATAATTATATCTAATTTGTTGACCATTTAAGTAAAGTTAAAAAAAAAAAAAAAAATTGTAAATAATGTAAAAACGTTTTCAAAAACTTAAAAACCACGAACTCAATTGGTTACCAAACAAACATGTTTTCTAGAATTTAAAAATCAAAAATCAAAAAGAGGATTTGAATGTGTTATCAAATGACCCCTTAATCTTTAAAATTTTAAAATTTAGCTTGTAACAATTTAGATTATGTATTTTTAAATTTGTAATAATTTAATTTGTTATTATTATGTAACGACTTAATTTGTGTAGTTTATTAATACATTGGGTTCACTTATAAGTTTATTGATATTTACATTAGAAGAAATCTCATTAAATATTAACAATATTTTGCACGATAGGGACTAATCGTTAAAAATTATAAAGCGTGAGACTAAATTGTTACATAATAAAATTAGAGCACAAAGATTAAATAATTACAAATTAAAATTTAAAGATTAAATTGGTTAGACCAATCATATTTATTTATATCATGGAGCAACTAGAGGAATGACAAAAATCTTTCAAATTAAAGAATTAAGACTTATTTTAGTAAAATTTAAATCTTTCAAAATTTGTATACCAACCATATTTTTTTAAAATCAAATAAAAGAAAACTTAACAACTCATAATTATAAATACAAAGTAAATTAAAAATACAGGGAAATTGGGTAAATTGTAAATACAGTGTGTAAATTGCAAATACAAAGTAAATATTGCCAATACACATTGTAATTGCAAAAAGACAGTAATTATAAAGCTTAGTGTACTTTACCTGCAATTATAGTGTACTTGCGATTACACATATGTAACATACATCAAGTTAGTCGAGAAAGAAAAGCAACATAGTAAAAAGAAAAACACCAGAAAATTTGGGATACGATTCAAGAACAACGCCCGGATGGCACAACTGTTAAAAGACGACTATTGTGAGGGTGAAACATTTGTTATCTCTCTCACACAGTTGAGTTGATTTGAAACGTCGGCCAGGTGGGCGTTAGCAAGAGAAATTTCAATCTAGTAGATTGAAGTACATGACGAGCTCAAGGAGTACTAAAAACTCAACGAGTTGATTTGAAGTGCTTTATATGTTTTTAAGGCTAACCAACAAAATGACGATCACATTCACCAGCCCTCCAATACCTTGAATGGAGATGTTGTGAGTGCAAACAAAGTCCCACATTGGTTAGGAAAGGGATCTACAATGTAACGAGGCCTTTTGGGGTGACCAAAAGCAAAGCCATGAGGGCTATGCCCAAAGTGGACAATATCGTTACAATGTGGATGTTAGTTGTCCCTAACAAGTGGTATCAGAGCCATGCCCTTACCTAACCATGTCGGTGTGCCTCGGTGACATAGTCATGGTTGATCTCGTGGTCGAGCTTATCCGGCAGGGGTATGCTCTCATGAAGAGTGGCCTGGTTAAAGGTGATAATGCTCGAGTTTACACACGGATAGATGACTATTTGAGAGGAAGGGGAAGATCATGGGTATATAAGTGAGGGACAACATCTACATTCTAACGAGGCCTTTTGGGGTGACCAAAAGCAAAACCATGAGGGCAATGCCCAAAGTGGACAATATCGTTACAATGTGGATGTTTAGTTGTGTCCCTAACAAGTGGTATCAGAGCCATGCCCCTTACCTAACCATGTCCTCGATGACATAGTCATGGTTGATCTCGTGGTCGAGCTTATCCGGCAGGGGTATGCTCTCATGAAGAGTGGCCTGGTTAAAGGTGATAATGCTCGAGTTTAAACACGGATAGATGACTATTTGAGGGGAGGATTGTTGTGAGTGCAAACAAAGTCCCACATTCCTTAGGAAAGGGGATACATTGTAACGAGGCCTTTTGGGGTGACCAAAAACAAAGCCATGAGGGCTATATGTCATGGTTGATCTCGTGGTCGAGCTTATCCGGCAGGGGTATGCTCTCATGAAGAGTGGCCTGGTTAAAGGTGATAATGCTCGAGTTTAAACACGGATAGATGACTATTTGAGGGGAGGATTGTTGTAAGTGCAAACAAAGTCCCACATTGGTTAGGAAAGGGGAAGATCTTGGGTATATAAGTAAGAGACAACATCTACATTATAACGAGGCCTTTTGGGGTGACCAAAAGCAAAGCCATGAGGGCTATGCCCAAAGTGGACAATATCGTTACAATGTGGATGTTAGTTGTCCCTAACAAGTGGTATCAGAGCTATGCCCTTTACCTACCAATGTCGGTGTGCCTCGATGACATAGTCATGGTTGATCTCGTGGTCGAGCTTATCCGGCAGGGGTATGCTCTCATGAAGAGTGGCCTGGTTAAAGGTGATAATGCTCGAGTTTAAACACGGATAGATGACTAATTGAGGGGAGGCTTTGGTGGTCCTTCGTTTGAGGGGAGGATTGTTGTGAGTGCAAACAAAGTCCCACATTCCTTAGGAAAGGGGATACATTGTAACGAGGCCTTTTGGGGTGACCAAAAAGCAAAGCCATGAGGGCCATGCCCAAAGTGGACAATATCGTTACAATGTGGATGTTAGTTGTCCCTAACATTAAAAACCCGGAGTCCATGAAAGATTTCATGTCAATTAGCCTTTGATTATAGCCAAAACTTTGGCTAATCGTCTTAAATGTGGTTTATCTCCCAAAATCAGTTGGCCTTCGTCTCAGAAAGACTGATCATTAATAATGTGGTCATGGGCTTTGAGTGCATTCGTGCATCCAAAAGCAATAGGAGTGGAGATGACGGTATGGTAGCTTTGAAGCTTGACATGAGTAAGGCTTACGATCGAGTATAATGAATTTTGCTTTGTTGAATCATGGCTCAAATGAGTTTTTGCGATAGGTGGATAATACTTATAATTATGAAGTGTGTTGAATCATTGAGCTTCCAAGTTCTTCTCAGCGACACATCGAGAGATAGTTTCTATCCAAGGAGACCCTCTTTCGCCTTATCTTTTTCTTATATGTGCGGAAGGTCTATCTCAGCTTCTAAGTCATTCGGAGTAGAACAAGGAGTTTATAGGTTTGCATATTACTAATTATTGTCCTGTCATAACTCACATATTTTATGCAGATGATAACCTTCTATTTTTTTTTAAAGTTAAGAAGAGTGACGTTGAAACCATACACTTCATACTTGTAACGAGAAAGCCTCCGACCAAACCATAAACTATGACAAGCCTCCGACCAAACCATAAATTATTAGAAAGGAAGAGAAAAAAAAATAATAATAAATAAATGGGTATAAATGGTAGAAAACACACATTCTTCAAATGAAACGAAAAATTAACAACAGTGAAAATGAAGAAAAAGAAAGTTTATTAGAATATTAGTGAAAAAGTTGGAGATAAAAATATATTACAATGAAGGTAAAGAGTAAAAAAAAAAAAATGGTTCTTTTAATTTTGTGAGAGAATTTAATATGATGGGACCAATCAAATAATTAGTTTGTTGCTAAGTTGTCACGTGTCATTCATCAAAAGGTAGTAATATAGAAAAACTCTACGGATGTACTAGAAATTCTCTCAAACTTAAATTATTTTTTAAAAAATGAATATAGTAAAAATTAATTTAAATATTTGTTGAGAAGATTAAGTTTAAACATTTGAAAATATGTTGCCAAACCGAGTATAGCTCAATTGGCATAGGATTGTGCCGGTGACCAAAAGGTCATGGGTTCAATTCCCGCATTAATTAAACTACCGTTGCAAAAAAAAACATTTGAAAATATGATGATTAAAATAAAAAAACTCTCAAATATAAAGATTGAAATATTATTTAATTTTTTTTTATATAAGTATATAAAGAAGAAAATAAAGCTTGAAATAATAATTCCAACTATGAATTCATATAGTTTCTTATTGAATTCATATTAAAAACTAATTTACTAACAGGTTTTTGATTAGAACTATGTTACTATATTAAAAAGTAAATCTAAATTATTTTTAAGAATAAAATTATAGATAAAATATTAAAATAGAAGAAGACAAAAATTAGAAGGTGTGGTCACTACTAAAATAAAAGAGTTTTTTTTCAATAAAAGTGAAGTAGATAATATTAATAATATATATTTTAAGATATTATTTATCACTGTCGTGACCTCCTAGTCTTCATGTAGGGCGGCCCTTCTTTTTCACCCCACAATTATTGCTAAAAAATTAAAAAATGTCATCATCAAATTCTTTATCATAATGTTCTCAATAAAATTTATGCATAAAGGACAAATAAAAAAAAAAAAAGAGATTTAATCATACAGAGGTCAGAGGACCACATTTTTTTTTTTTTAATAATAAAATAATATCTCATCCTCTAAAAAAAAATATTATAATCAAAAAGAAAAAACTAGTAGGATTAATGAAATTATATTTTTTTTACTTGTGTCTTCTTCTCATCAATCATATATCTCTGGATTAAAATTGTTCTCTCTCTGCTCATAATCAGACTTACAAAATTCTCTCTCCACAATCTATATTCATATATAAGATGAATATATATATAAAATATATATTTTTTCTTTAAAATTTACATAATATCTATAAGTATATATGAAATATAAAACCATATATTCTCACTTATATATGAAGTATATATCAATATGTATGGTGGTATATATAAAAAATACATATGATTTTTTTTAAAATAAATACATATTATCTATAAGTATATATACAATATATGTGAGTATATACTCACATATGAAGTATATATATGGTGCGTGTATATAAAAAATACATATATTTTCTAAAAAAATAAATACATATTATCTATAAGTATATATATATATAGTATATATTGTTGGGTTTTATGTTCTAAAACTCGTGGTTTGTAAACGATAAACATATTTTATTACTAATAAAGTGTTATTGAGGTTTATTCAATAAAGTTACTATTGAATATGTGAATTGCTTATTTCATTTTAGAAAACCCTAAATCCAATAAACTAAGATCCATGGTTATAACACGAGTACTTGAACTTTATGTGGAAACATAAAAGTGGATCAAGTTCGAGTAAATAGCCAAAACGGTCTATGGTATACGGATAAGGTTGGATACCTTATCCTGGGAACACTATTGGATGCGACCCATTTTGTATTTAGTACAAACGATGTGATCATGAATCGTTCATGTGGAGACATGTGAATGGGGGCGTCCTATGCAAAAAGTTTGCATTAGACCGGACCGCGAAATAAGTCACTCTTGCTTTATAACGTCGTTTACTGTTTTAAGGACTAACTATTTCAAAATGATGACCTAAGTAACTTGACCTTAATCCTGAGCTAACTATGAACTCCTGTTTATTCGGGAATATCCTTAGATCTGCATGGGTGAGAGTGGCTCAACAACGCAGACTCAATAAGCCTCCCATTTCAGGGGTAAGACCAGATAGATAGTTGGGGACATAGGGTGCAAGATGAAATTCACTCATACCCGTCTCTAGGGATAATAGATAGGTTGTTCCCTTAAGTGCTGACTCCAGGTCTTGAACAAGGGGCACCACCTTCTCATTGGCCCGAGAGGGACTCGGTATAGTGAGTAGATCACATACCAATCGGTTTAGTGATTGGATCACAAACCAATTGTTCATTAGAGGATCAGTGAGACTTAAGAAGCAAGATGTAATTACGGGGGTAAAACAGATATTTGACCCAACCGTAAATTACGAACAACCTGTGAAGGGTCAACTTACTAATCATGGTTATATCGAGTGGGCAGAAATATATCTAAGTGAGGAGAGTGCAACTACTAGGCTATAGTGGAATGTCCTGGTAGTTAACAAATGTTGATTAACTGAGTTAAAGAGTTTAATCAGTTCATCTTGGATCGTTGGAGCTCATGATCTGTAGGTCCATGAGGACCCCCTGCTAGCTCATATCGGACTAAATCTGATATGGATTATGGCACCACAAATCCAATTCTTAATCCACAAGGTCCAATTACAAGGTCCAAGGCAAGACTAATTCGACAAGCCTACATAACTCATGTTCAAGGATGGTTGGTTTCAGCGCAAGGAAGGAGTCTTCATGTGGACGCCAATTTCGATGAAGAGGTGAATTCAAAATTCAATATTTGTAATTTGGAAGCGCATCCTACATCCTAAAGACATCAATGATGTTCAGAAGATATGACCTTTCTTACAAGCTCAAGCACTTAGGAATTGTTTTTAATTCTTTGGGGGTTACAAATTGAACTTTGTTTTAATTCCTAGTTGTTTTATTTTACTTTACATTTACTATGTATGTTACATTATCATGCTTGTATTAGCTTATAAATTGGTGGGACACAAATGAAAAAAGACAGATTTTGAATGAATTGAGAATTACAAATCACCTTGAGTGTGAATTTGCTTTGGAATTTCGTGAGTCATAACCTTGTCTTGCCAACTTCCAGAATTTGTCATTCCTTGTGTTTAGGGTGGTTGCCGGATCAAGCTTTTTAGAATTGATCATTCTAACAAGTGGATTGATTCAATTTAGAGCAAGAAGTTCAATTCTTGTCTCTAGATCATAGATCAAAGAGGTAATCTTTTCCTAACCTTAATCTCTTGGTTGATAGCATCTAGATCTAGGAGGGTTCTAATTCTTGCTTCAAGGGTTCTTGCTAAATTAGCTTGGGTGTTTGAACTTGCAATTGAGTTTGCCTTATCATTTCGTATCAGAGCATTGGTTGACATCCATTAGCCATACTCTAGAATTGATTCTGTGTTTCAATTTTTTTGTTGAATTTACAATTTTGGATCATTTCTATCACTTCTGCCATATATTTCTTTTCCTTCTGTCCGTTCATTTTTTTTTTTTGTCATCTTTCATATCCAATCTTGAATCCATCATATTCGTCACCTTCTGATCTTGAATATCAAAAAAAAAAAAAAAAAAAAAAGAGAGAGAGCATTGTCCAGAAATTATTTTTCCTTGTTCTTGAGAAGTTCATGCAAAGTTTTGGTGTTTGATCCATAAAATACGAATTGATCTGAGTTTCTATTGTTATTTCATCAGTTACCTGAGTTATTCCATCATTTATAAGTCATTATACACACTTCTTGAAGTCAGAAAACGTATGCATATAAATTCTTCCATGATTGCACAGTTTTTTGTAACTGTCACATTTAATGCTACTGTTTTGCTTCTAAACTCAGTGATAACGATCGAATTTATTTCCTTACTCTGAAGATAAAAGTCATATCTTTCAGTTAACTTTCTTTCTTTAGAAGAGATTAAATTCAAATTCGTAATTCATGCTGTCCAATTCTCGAAATTTCAAATATTGCGCATTGGATATTAAATTTATTGGATATTAAATTTGAATTAATTAAATTGTTTAATTAATTATTTGAATTAATTTGATGAAAGTTAGTCAAAAGTCAAATTGTAGACAATTGACTAAAACAAAACTTTGAAAGTCAAAAGTCAAATGTTGACTCCACTAAACCTTGAAAGTCAAGAGTAAATTTGATGTCTAAAGTTAGTGGAAAAATTCAATTCTTAAGTTAGTGGAAAAATCCAATTCTTGAGTTAGTGGGAAAAACCATTTGTTGGTGTTTTTATGACTCAAACTTTTTTGCTAAGGGTTCACCCCACATCAAACCACTAATCCCACTAAATTGAGTGGATTCTAGATGTCATCCTAATGTTAACTATTTTGCATGTTTTTGCATGTAGTCTTCTATATATACAAAAGGTTAATTAGATTAACATGTTCGTGAAATTTTGATTAAATTTTGAGAATTGTAAAGACAATTTCTCTTCCATTCTCTCTAAATCCATCTTCAATTCTCTTTTAATTTAGTCACTTAAAGGATCCCACAATCTCGTTCTAAGGTCGGAGAATAGTCGGGAAGACTCTCGTGGTCGTTCGTGACCGTTACGTTCGAAGACCGGGTTTGGAATCGAGAAGAATTTGAACTTCAAAGGTAACTTCTAAATTATTGTCTTTGATTTTCAAATTACATGCTTTTTCCTTTGAAATTAACAAAATAAGAGTATTTAGATCCAACGTTGCTTCCGCTATGCATGCCGAAACTCTTTCATATATGAATATATACTCCTATATGAAGTATATACAAGTATATATATATATAGGGTTGATTGCATAAATAACAATTAAGCTCAAAATAATAGCAAATGTAAAACATTTTGCAATGGCAAAAAATTAGTGACTATCACTCATATATATATAGGGTTGGTTGCATAAATAACAATTAAGCTCAAAATAATAGCAAATGTAAAACATTTTGCGAATATGACAAAAAAATTAGTGACTATCACTCATAGACTGCTATTACTGATATCCATGGATAAAATGGCTATCACAGATAGACTGCTATCAGTGATAGCCACTGAAAAAATTCTATAAAAAACAGAGGTGATAGACTACTATTAGGGATAAAAATTGGCATATTTACAAATCTTTTTAAAAAAATGATATATTTTTAATTATTTTATTCTAAATTGACATCTGATACAATATACTTTTTTTTTTATATATATATATATATATATATATATATTCATGGAAAGAAATTTCTAAAATAATTTTTTAATCAAATTAAAAACAAAAAATCGTATAAAATATTGTTACAACAGAAAATTGATATTTATTATACAATTGTAATTTAAGACACAAAATGGAAAGAAAAAATGAATATTATAATGAGGATAACAGCATAATAATAAACAAAAATAATAAAAAACATAAATGAAAATTGTAAGATGGTAAGACATATTTGAAAATATGTTTAATTTGAGACAATTTCACTTTCGTTTTCAAACGTCTTTAAAAAAAAAAAAAAAAAAAAAAGGTTAAATTATATGTTTAGTGACTTTAGTCCAAAAAAATTTAGCGTCTATTTAGTTTTTAAATTCCTTAAACTTTAAAAATTGTATAATAAATTTTGTTTCAAATATAAAAAGTAAAAATTGAAACACATATCTAGCACACGATTAAATGGATAGAAATAAATGTTTTTAGTGTTAAAACTCGGATAAAAGTTGATATTTTCTTTACAATTTTAAAATTACTCACATTTTATGTTGAGATTCAACCAAAAGATTGAATCCAAATTAGATAAAAAGAATGAAAAAAACAACACATAAAATTATGTTGCCACGATTCAACTTGAGAGCAAAATATCATTTTTGATAACATCTTCTACATTGGGGCAAGTTTTCAAGAGATTGATTAGAATGTCAACAACTTGTTCATAATTTTCCCATGAACTAATGTGACTACTTACAAAAAAAAAAAAAAAAATCGATAAACGCATCTCAATCCAACATTATCCGGGGTTGAGTTATAAATTTGTTTGAGTCGAGTTTGGTTCAATAAATGAGAATTTTATGAGTTTACTTGAATTTTTTATCGTTGTTTTTTTTAGTTCAACAACTGTGGAGTAGGAGATTGAAATCGTCGACCTTTTGAAACGATAATTGGTGCCTTTATTCACTGAATTATACTTGAATTGACTAGAAAATTGAGCTAACATCAGTTCAACTAACATAACTTTGAGTTTTATAAAAATGACACATTATTTGTGTAAAAATGTGATATATATATATATAACCTAGGGTAAATTATATATGTTGTGGGGGAATTTCGATAAGGGTGAGGTCAAGGTTATATATATATATTAGGGCCTAGGAGATCCTGGATCAGAGATTACTGAATCCTATTTAGGGCCTAGGAGGGGACACAACTGACCAGGCGGTCTCATATCCATGGCGACACCTCGACAATCATGGGAACACCGTCACTGCAACCGTTCAGCTACCCGCCAATGTCGCCCTATGCATTTAGGTTGGCGAAGCGGCACTTGTCACCTCATCATCATGAGGAGGGCGATCAATCTCAGCTAACAGGTGTAGCAGCTCAGAGTGTTTCTTCCTTGTCAAGGTAATTGAGATTCTTCATTCTTATACAATATTCTCTCACTACTCTACTGTTCGACCTTCCTACTACTCTTTGACTCACTTAAGCATCAAAGCGTGTTGGACCGAGCCTCTTACCTATACAAGTTTACCTCTGTTTCTTCCTTGCAGGTCCGCGTCGAAGATTCAAAATTGAAGGGAGGAGTCAGATTCTTGTGCCAACAATATGTATATATATATATAAAAAAAAAAAAAAACCTAAAATATGTGCCAACATCTTAACTTTGAAAAGTTTTATTTTTACTCATGAAGTTTGAAGTTTTTTTTTTCAAAGCAATCCTTGTATTAGGCTTTTGTTTGACATCTGTGAACCATACTTGTTGTCATCTTCCTCCTTTCCCATCGTTTATAATTTTTTTCCTCAACTCTATCCTTCAAATTTACATTCGGTATGTATTTTGATTTGTTCACATAAGCTCACACAAAATTTTTCATCCATAAATTTAACTGCAGAAACCTTATTTTGAAACAAACTTTAAATTTCAAGGGTTAAAATAAAACTTTTCAAAGTTCGGGTATTATTAAAATCAACTCTCTAGTTCGGGTATTTTTGATAATTTAACCTAAAAAATTATTGGGCTTCAGCTTCTCTTTTCCATTTGGGCTTTTCTATTTAAGAATTCCTTTTGGGCCTTTTATTTTTCTGCAATCCATTCATTACATTTATAAGCCTTCACAGTTTCTCAGTCGAGGCTCAACGACGACGAAGAAGAAGAAGAAGAAGAAAAGAAGCTTTCAATCGGGAAAAATGGTGGCTTCCAATTTGAAATCGGAGACTATGGATCTGATGCAGAAGAGGAGCGCTATCGAGGCCCAGATGGATGCCATCATTTCGCGCCTTTGTCAGCCTGGCGGTCCAGGACTCTCTGGAAATCTCGTCGACTCTGAGGTGATTGCAATGGCTTCTTTTCCCTCCATTTCCATGAACGAATGAAATCATTTGCAATTCGTTTTCCTTTTGCTGTTTACGCTTTGTTTCCGAACTCCGAACTGAAAATTTTCGATTCAGCTAGTCTTGCGACGCTCGATTACAACCTTTACTTTCCGGGTTATGTGGGGTTCTTACGTTTTGAGCATGATTGAGTTTGTACTTTGTATAAATTGCAAATATTTTCAATCAATGTTTGTTTTATGTCAAGTGGATTATAGTTTTTAGTAAACTTGAGTCCAGAAGAAGCTTGATTGTTGTTGTACATCGATTAGATTTAGTGTGTGTTAGAACTTACATATTTTGTTCTCTATGTTTTAATATTTTTTGCAGGGGTTTCCTCGTTCAGATATTGACATTCCTGTTATTCGGTCCGAGCGTAGTCGGCTTACTGGTAGAGTGCTAATCTTTTCATTATAGACATAGTTTTAGTTATGGTGTGTTTAAGAGTGTTTTAATAGTAATATTTTAGAGTAAAATTTGTATTAAGTTGGTTCAAACTTTCCAGTGATGGTCTCTTTAATCTTAGAGCTATTGGATTGGATACTATAATACAATAAGTTTTAAGTTGTCTTTAGCATCGTCCTAAGTTGGAAATGTGTTCTTTGATTTGCTGCTTAGGGGTATAAGGATTTGAATCGAAATGTGGAATTTATTCTTCTTTCTGTTGTTTTCCATAGTGAGATATTACTTCTGAATGCCTTTGTAATTCCATTGTTTACTTATTTTTTTCATTTTGGATGTTCTGTTTCTTATCAAAAAATAAATCAAATAACTTCATTTTTTATGGTGGGATGCAAATCATAGATTAAGAGGTTCATTACTAATGTCTCTCTGATTCATAATATCGACTTATTTTCTTCAAGCATATTACTAAATAAAGATGTTTTCAATTTATGACATTTCTCACACAAATTATTATACTTCGAAGTGTTGACCTGTTATTCTATTTTTTTAGAGCTGAGGAATGACCACACGGAGATCACAGAAAAGATTAATCAGAATATAGAAGTTTTGCATTCTGCAAAGCCTGCTTCCAGCTTGTCACTTTCTCGGGATGCAGGTAATTGTGAGGTAGATATTATGCTACTGAATGACACTCATCGTTTATCCTTACATGCCTCAGTTGCAGCTGTACTAGAATTTCTATTCCATAGTTAACTAATTCAGGGAGAGTTCAACACTCGTACAATTTGGATTCTGCTTTGTTTTACATAGAGGTTAGAATTGGTCTTCATAAGTAATTTGTTCGGTTGGCTAATTTCCTTTCATAATTATATGTTATTGTTAACAAGCCACACCAATCCCTAAAAATATTTAGAAGGGGTTAAATTTTCTCGTAAGTTGTTAGTACTTAGTAGTAGCACCCATTGAACTCACTGCACATACTACTAAAATAAATGAAACATGGGTGTGAGTGGGGGTAAGGTGTTTTAAAGATTAGAAGAAGTTAGTTTTCAGAAGTATGGAAGTTAATTTTATTTTCAAACTGTGACAGACTACTCGAGAATGTTGTGAAGGCTCTATATCTGTCAAATGCAACAGAATGAAATGCTACTGAGTAGACAAGTGATATTTTGTTTGTTACTCCTACAAAAGATTTTGATGCTGGAAGAAAGTATAGTTTGGAGAATTAAATTTAGAGAGAAGAGGAGACTATAAGAAAAAGAGAAGAGAGACCTGGAAGGATAATGAGGATATTTAAGGTGAAAAGAGAGTTGGCATAGGTTTATGTAGTAAGTAATCAATGATAATAGTCTAGGGACTACAATATTATTTGTGGAGATTTGAAAAATGCCCTAATATATACAAGGAAACATTCACCATTATGTCGCTAAACAATGTAGGTGAAAACTAACAGTACTTCTTGGTATTTAGGGATTTGACCAAGGTTCTTCTTTGGTTTACCGCTATCGAAGCTTTTCTTTTGGATGTGTGGACCGAATTTTTGAGATAGGTGTAGAGGTTTTGACTAGTGTGGGATGTAGCAAGACTCTTAGTGTCTAATTGGTTAGGATTTAATATCCTGCGAGTTGACTTGACAACCAAATATAGTAGGGTTAGGTGGTTGTTCCATGAGAATAGTTGAGGTGCGAGTAAGCTGGCTCAAGACACACCGGTGTGAAAAAAAAATGGTGTCCTCTCCAACATTTTTTTCTGACTCTTTTCCTTCCCTGATTCTCGCCAATTGGGTTGGGTACCTCTGTGTTGCCTACTTGGCTTTGTGGGAGATTTTTTATCTTCCCTCACGTTCATGGTTTGCCTTTTCAACAATTTTGTTTCTTATAAAAAAATAAAATAATAAATAGCAGTAATGATAACCAGAATATTAAAGCCGTCAGATGCCTGCCATTTTCACTAGTATATATTCTGTACTAGAATCACCTGCAGATATCTTGCTATTGAAAATTGTCTCAGGAGTTTTTGGTCCGGACACTCACGGATATCCAAAAAAAAAATTGTCTCAAGATTTTTTTGGATTAGAGTCTGTTCTTGTAGTTAGTTGAAGACTCCTTTTGCGGACTTGTTTTTTTTATGCCCTTGTTAACTCTTATTTTTCTCGATGAAAGCTCAATTTCTTTAAAAAAAAAAAAAAAATACATATATGTTGTTTCAATGTTTCAAGATGTATGTGCAATTTGAATAATCATCATGGGATCAATCCTGACTCTGCCTATTTCATTCATCTATTAGGGAATACAGTGGGTTCAAATGACCAAAGGTCATCTATCACAACTGTTGCATCCCCACCCTCGGATGGTATTTCTCAGAGCAACTCTTCCACTACCATGGACATAGATGCAAATGGTAGTATACCTTTTGCACTGGTTGATGAAATAGCCGATGCATCTCCAGCAGCAGTTGACGGATTACGACTAGCCGATCAAGTTCTTAAATTTGGGAATGTCGAGGCCGGTGATGATCTGTTGCATAAGCTTGCCTCTGAAGTACAGAGTAATCAAGGTCGTCCAATACCTGTTGTGGTTATGAGGCACGGTACTCCGGTCAATTTGACTGTGACTCCCAGATCATGGCAAGGCCAGGGTCTCCTTGGGTACATTGCTTCTCCTTTTTACACTTGCTTATTCTCTATTTCTCAATTTAGTAAAAAAGATCAAATTAGTAACAGGATTCTCGAGGTAAAGAAATGCTTTCTGTGACATCTGAAGAAATTGCCCTTTTTTTTCACTTGCCATCCATTGACAACTGACACAAAGTTAGCAGTCTGAAAATGAAATTTTGTTTGGGGAAGCTCGATAAAGTAGGTCTCATTTGATAATGATTTTGTTTGTAGTTTTTTGTTTTTGAAATTTATGTTTGTTTCTTCACAATTTCTTCATTATGATTTTCACCTTTCTTAAGAAACATTTGAATTTTTAGTCAAATTCCAAAGACTGATATAGGTTTTTAAAAACTACGACCCTTTTTAATAATCGTTTGGTTTTTTGTTTTTTTGTTTTTGAAAATTAAGCTTATATACACTACTTCTACCTATGAGTTTCTTTTTTTTGTTTGGTTTGTTATCTACTTTCTAAAAATGCTTTAAAAAATCAAGTTAAGTTTGAAAACTAAAAAAAGTAGTAAAAATTTGTTTTTGTTTTTGGAATTTGACTTTACCATAGTAAATAAATGGTGAGAAAATAAATATAAATTTAAAAAACAAAGCTTATCCGTGGGATATTTTATTTGCATAAACTAAAAACTAAGGTCCCGTTTGATAACCATTTGATTTTTAGTTTCTGATTTTTGAAAATTGTGTTTGTTTTCTCTCAATTTCTTTACAATGATTTTAATCTTTTTAAGGAAATATTTGAATTCTTAATCAAATTCCAAAAACAAAAACACATTTTTGAAACCTATTTTTTTAAAGTTTTTTCAAAACTTGGCTTGAATTTTGAAAACCTTGCAAAAGAGTAGATAACAAAACAAAAGGACTCGAGAAGTAGTGTTTGTAAATAAAAAATCAAATGGTTATCAAATCAGACCTAAATCTTGAAAGTAGTTGCTTGAGAAAGATCTGCTTAGACTGACCACTAATTCATTTTGATTATTGGGTTGCTTGCAGATGCCATTTTCGGATGTTGTAGCTGGTGTGTCTATCCACAATTTTCAATCATTTCTGCTCAACTCTCGCTGTTCTGCAATTAATTGGTAGGTTCCAGATATGTTTGACAAATTTCTCCTTAACTTGTTTGGATTTATAATTCACTGATTCCCCACCTCAACCACTCCTTTTTTGTTATTTTGCATGGAAATTCTGTAAATTGAAAGAATAGGGTAAGTTGCACTTTATGCTATTTTGGATGTCAAAATATTAGTACAAATTTAGGCCTAAAGTTCAGATTTCTGAATTGCAGACGTATAAGCTCCTCACGACGTCCACATAGTTTGAGGGTTTAATTTTCAAACTTTAGGGGTCTAATTTTTATACTTTTGAATTCTCATAGTTACTTTATTGACGGTGAATTATAATAGTCGGTGGGCCAAACGTAGACTGGATTATAATAACTTAGTCCACCCAACTTCAAGTTGGTGTTTCGTTGAAAGTAGTTGCTTGAGAATGATCTGCAAGACCACTAATTCATTTTCATTATTGGCCATAACCCAGTCCACCTCACCTCATGTGGCTCATGACGTCCACATAGTTTGAGGGATTAATTTTCAAACTTGAAAGTCCAGACTCTGATAATTATTTGGTTTTTGGTTTTTGAAAATTAAGCCTATAAATTATACATTCACATGTGAATTCCTACAATGACTTTCATCTTCATTAAGGAAACATTACAAATTTTGCCTTGAATTTTGGAAACACTAAAAAGGATAGATAACACAACTAAAGAACTCATATGTGAATGTATTGTTTATAGGCTTAATTTTCAAAAATAAAAAACTAAAAACTAAATGGTTCGAGCCTTGGGAGTTTAATTACATTTTTGAAAGTTTGAGGGTTTAATTATTACACTTGAAAATTTAAGGTGTAATTGTTACAATCACCATATTCCATGGGTCGTTTTTGCAATTAAAAAAATTTATTAAGATTTGACTAAAAAGATTAGTTAGTAACAACAATTAATTTTACCGTTGAACTCTTTTTTCAAGTATGATTGGACAAATTTGAAAGGGTTAGAAGAACTAGAGCCATCTTGAAATTTCGGGTTGGTTGAGTCTCCTCCCTGAAAAAATTGAATGAGGTAGACAACCCAACTCTTTTATTTTGGGTTGGGTCGTCGGGTTCCAAAAAAAAAATTTGAGATCAAAATAGATATGTGTGCACACTAGATATGAGCGACAACGGTGATGAGCGTGGGCGTGTGAGATGAAGTTTAGACTTCATATCGAGAGTCTAAGAGAGAAGAGGTCGAGAGAGACGTGCGACGACAACGAGCCACATGTGTTCAATGTTTGTAGATTAGGATGATTTGGTGATGAAAAAAAAAGAGTTGTTAGCATGAAGCATGGCGCTTCTCTAATTGTACCATAGCTTTATGCAAAAAAACATGCCTAGCATTATTAGCTACTCATAAAATATTAATTTTATATTTTTAAAAGAACCTTTTAAGTTTAAGTTTCATTTTGATTTATAAATTATCAAATTTATTCATATGGTTGAATCATGCCCAAATACTATATTTTGTTTTATATACAATTAATTTGTTTAACAATATTTGGAAATAAAGAAAAATTTTGGTTGAAAAAAATATTATCTTATTATATCAAATCAATTTTAATATTTAAAAAATATATCAAAACAAAACACAATTGATGGGAAACATTAATTAAAAACATTAATTGATACTACTACAATTCACAACCTAATTTTTTTTTATAGGATTATTATTCTTAATTGATATTATCATATTCGCCTTCCTTTTTTTCCTCTTAATACATACTATTTAAAACAAGATCATTAAGAAAAATATTTTGTATTAATTAATATGTTTTCCTAATTATTTAAGAAGTTATATTTTAATGATATTATAGCATGTTTGTGAATTTGGACATTATTTTTTTTTGCAAGGTAATATATATTACGAAAAGCAAGCGAGGGGGGCCCCACAGCCCGGGGCCAAGGCACTCAACAACGCAGAACGAAGAAACAGAAAAAACTCAAGGAAACAAGTCCCACGGAGGAGCACTAATAGACATAGGAGACATCAAAGTACCTAACCACAAGTCAGCCTGGGCACTAATAAGAACAGACTGGGGGAGAATTTGGACATTATTATACATTATATTTAGGTATATATATTAAGTAATGCAGATGACGAAGAATACAATTTTGTGTTTTAATTAGTTAATGTTTATACAATATATTCGGATATATATTTAGTAATGCATGATTAAAAATACAATTTTGTTTATCAAGTATATCATGATTATACATTATAGCCAAAGCGAGCATAGCTCAGCTGGCATATGTATCAGTTGATGACCACGAGGTCTGTGTTCGAATCCCCCCACCCCCAATGTAATCAAAAAAAAAAAAAAAATGATTATACATTATATTTGAGTATATATTAAATAATTAAGGTATAAAAATAAAATTTTGTTTGTTAATTAATATGTTTTACTAATTAAATAAGGAGTTATGTTCCAAAATTATTTGGATCTGTAATTTCCAAAATTATCAACTTATTTGAATCCGTTTAAATTAATTGATTAAAATCTTTCAAATTCATATGTATTTTTTTCGAAACTATTCACATGTAATACTTAACACTATTGTAAAACTCTTTTATTTTAAAATTATTCAAATAAAATGAAAAACTCTCTTTTATTTCAAAATTATTCAAATAAAATGAATAATTAATGTGAGTGATATTGAAAAAAGAAGGTGAAGTATTGTGGTCAAAATTATTTTTGATATAAATTTGTGAAAAAGATACATAAAATAAAAAGCAAAAATTACATTATTAAAATTTAAGTGAGTGGAGGCGGAAGGATCTTTTTACACATGAGACATGATAAGACTATACTTATATGTTTTTTTTTTTTTTTTTCAAAAAGTTTGTAAAATATACATATATTAATAAAAACAAAAAAATCTCAATTTTAAAATTCATAAAATTAAAGATGAGCTAACAAAAAATAATAATAATATATATATATATATATTTTAATCGATGTTAGAGATATTGAAAAAATAATGTGAGGTACGGTGCTTAAAATTATTTTGTTGTCTTAAAAGAAAATCATTATTAGACTTTATTGAAAGAAGACCTCGATATTGAAATTTTGAAAATTTGTTGAAAAAAATGGTAGATAAAAAACAATTAAAATAAATTATGATTAAACAACTTTCTGCCCCAAACAAACTCCAGAACTACAGACTAAACAACTCTCTGTCCCAAACACACATACTTAAGAATTTCAGACTAAACAACTCTCTGCTCCAAACACATAGACTTCAAAACTTTCTAGACTAACTAATTCTGAGACTAAACAACTTCAACCCCTACAACTCTTTGACTGAAACACTTCCTAAAACAAAACTTTTTATTACAACACTTCAAAGATGTTATTTTTAGTGAAGACTTCAGACCTTTTGAAGCAATCATATCATTGCTGGTTCTGTTTAGTACACTAAATTTTAGAAGGAAGATTTCAACTTTCCACCTTAAAAATAATAATAATAATAGAGATGTTATGCATCATAAATCCGTTGTTTTTTTTTAATATTGTATTTTTTAAAACTTATTATAAAAATATTGTAACTTTCAAACTATTTATAAAAATATAGCAATTTTAAATGGAGGTCGTCTTTACCTCCACATCTATTTAAAATATAGCAAAAGACGACCTCTATTTAAAATTGCTATATTTTTATAAATAGTTTGAAAGTTACAATATTTTTATAATAAGTTTTAAAAAATACAATATTAAAAAAAAACAGCCTCAGAAATCTATCAAACATTTTTTTAATTTTTAAAGTTGAATTACTTATTAAAATCCTAAACATAAAACTTCATGACTTAACTTATAATTTAGGATTGGTTGCACAAACAACAATCAAACTTAAAATAATGGCAAATTTAACAAAATTTAAAACATTTTACAAATATGATAAAAAATCAGTGACTATTAGACTGCTATCGTTGATATATGACTATTACTGATAGTCACTCACAAAATTCTATAATATATGACTATTACTGATAGTCACTCACAAAATTCTATAAAAACTGAGCTGATAGATTACTATCAACTATAGACTTCTATTAGCGATAGACCATATACTAACATAGAAATTGACATATTTAAAAAAATTTAAAAAAAATGCTATATTTTTAATTATTTTACTCTAAATTACATCTCTTACAATTTCCCTATAATTTAACTTAAAAAAAAAAAAGAAAAAAAATCCCTCAAAACATAGTTTTCTCACGTTTGATTAGTGTGAGGAAAAATATATTAATTAATCAAATTATATAAATTAAAAAAAAAAAAAAAAAAAAAACATGAATCATGGTGCTGCAAACACCGAGATCCTGACATGGACATTCTTCTTGGAATCTTTTCAAAATTCTTCTGCAGCCATACATCCGCTCTTTGACCCTTCTTCTTCTCTGCTAATAAAAAACAATCAAATTCTTTATTGATCTTTCAGTCTGATGGGTTTTTTTACTTGAATTTTTGGCATACATTTCATATCGCATTTAATTTCACAGTGTTCAGAAGGAAATATCTCCGAAGCATTCAGTGACGACCCTCAACAACCTAAGCTGCCTTCAATTTCATAGTTCTCAGGTTTTTTTTTTATGTCTTGTTCTTGCATATTATGCTAATGGATGAACTGGGTTTTTCTTATTTTTTATCTAGATGTTTGTTTTCTTTGTGATTTTGTTATAACTATGGATGCCATTTTCTGGGTTGTTTATGAAGTTGTGTTTTGAGATGGATTTGATTTTTGTTTTGCCTTTTCTTTAAGGTGGTGTTGTTACTTCTATGGAAGAGATGAGCAGGGTCTTGATGTTTTGATGATTCATTTTTTGTGTTGTTTTATAAATTGCAATGGGAATTTTAGAAATGATAGAAACTTATGGTTCTGGTGGTTCGTTTTACAATTTTGTTGGTTTAATTTATCAGAGATGGTTCAATCAAAGAGATGGGCACGGGGTAAGGCTGCCTTTGAAAGGTTCTTGGGTTAAACCTTTTATATATATATATATATATATTTATGGTACAAGCTATAATTCTATTGAGAAAATGAAAGAATATACAATGAAGCATCTTGAGTTGGCCTAGTGGTCATTAAAGTTATTGGTGAATGAGTTCAAACCATGGTGGCGACCTACCTAGGATTTAATATCCAACGTGTTTCCTTAGCAACCAAATGTCGTAAGCTGACCTAGACACTCATAGATATCAAGAAAAAAAAATGAAAGAATATACAATGGGCACACGCAAAAAAACAGCCCACAACTTTGAGAGTCAGAACAGAAAACAGAGGATTTTTTTTCAATATGTCAACTGTGGGAGGCAGAGTTTTACCCAGGTTTGAACTTGATGAACATTAAGGTGTGTGCGGATTGAAAAGCTGAGAAATATTGCCCAGGTAGTGGTATTTGAAAGTTTGGAATTCTTGGGAGAAATGTTATCAAGTATTTTGAGTTTTCTTTCATGATCATGCCGCTTCTAGAAGCAATCAGTGATTTCGTGTGTAGAAGTTGTAATGGGTAAAGTAAAATTCCTTTTCATGGATTGAAATGTCTGTTGAGAGAATTGTCCTGTGAGTTGCAGTCATAGCTCTATTGTTCTACAAATTTCTAGGCTTGCACGACCTCGTCGAATTCAATCCTTCTTAGAGTGAACCGTCCATTTTCTCACAACTTTAGGGATGGAATTCCCTTGTTTGACCATAGATTTGACCTAATCTCAAACCCGTTGCATCATAGCGGATAGCCATTTCATGTGACCATGATGTTGAAGTTACTTTTTTTTTATAAGAATGTTGTTGAAGTTAATTGCATAGTTGAAACCTCAAATTGATGGACACATGTGTTCTCATACTACAACAGTCTCAAATTGCTTCGATATAGACGTCCTGTTGATGAGATTTTCTTTTGCACCTAGCTTTTTCTTCTTGAAGGCTTGAACTTCAACTTAAATTTTTCTCCCACTTGTCCATTGCACTTCATGAATCTGCATTTTCCAAAAAAATTGTCCTTTGGAGTTCACTCCTGCATCGAATCAACCTGTCTAGTGGTCAAATGTCGTGAAATCTGCTACGATTCTAGCAGAATGGTTTCCACGCCCCTCCCGATATTAGTTGGTAAACATACAGATTTAGTTAAAGCTATACAGATTTAGTAAAAGCTCTAATAGTCTGATTCAGGAGACGGTGTGTTTATACTAAAAGACCCTTTTGTTTGCATCTTTAATCCGGACAATCCTTAAGACACGAAGGAGTACTTTTAAGAAAATCGCTAGCTTTTTTATTGGCTTCTCATATGTTCATTTGAATTTTACGCAACATAGCAAGATTGATATTCCTTGCAAGAAAGAGTTGGAGTGCATCAGATAATGTAAAGCATTTTTGTTTATCATGTGTCAAAACTCAATAATATATACAGTAATTGAAAATAGCCCTTCTTATTTTTTCTCTCATTACTATTATAGCATGAGTAGCATTAAATAATTGTTTCTTTAGCTGTCCTCAAGTTATGTCCAATTTTCTCCAAGGTTATCAAATTTTAATTGGTTTCTGTTAGTTTCTTCATGGACTATATGTCTAGACTCTAGACTTTGTACAAGTCAAACTTGTCAAATAAATATTAATTATAATGATGATATTGATAATAATAATAATTAATAATTTTTTAAAGGGAAAAAAAGGAATAAGAATCCCCTCAATCTTTTACTCAATTGTATTGTTTATACAAGAAGACTTTGATTGGATGTGTCATGTTGTGTGTGATTGGGTGGGTTTTGTCTTTCTTGCACGGTTCTGCTGCATCAATTTTCTGAAGTTCAGAAGCTATGCTATTTTTGTCCAGGTCTGCATCCCTCTGTGAGATTCAAACCGGATATATTACTCGATAACACATGTCTTACGATGATTCTTATATATCGATGGATGTAACGGAGCACACACCGCAAGAGTCTTCAACTTCGCTATGGAAGCAGATCTCAGCCATCAGGCAAACGGCTACAGAAGCATTCAGAAGAAAACCAATCTCGCATTGGATTCTAATTGCTCTGAGCAGTGTAGCTATGCTCGTGGCGTTCCCTGCTTCATCTATACTTTCCCGTGTTTATTACGACAACGGTGGGAAGAGCAAGTGGATCATTTCCTGGGTATCGGTCGTTGGCTGGCCTATTCCAGCTTTATTGTTATTTCCAATGTATTTCTTATCTGAAATCCATCCTACCCCTCTGAATTGGAAGCTCATCACTTCTTATATTGTGCTGGGCTTCTTAAGTGCAGCTGATAACCTCATGTATGCATATGCTTATGCATACCTCCCTGCTTCTACCGCTTCACTCTTGGCATCGTCGTCCCTCGTGTTCTCAGTACTATTCGGTTACCTTATTGCCAAGAACCGGCTGAATGCTTCGATACTGAATGCCGCCTTCATTATCACCGCTGCAGTTGTGATGATCGGTTTGGATTCAAATTCAGATAGATATGGAGGCATAACTGATCGGCAATACATGTTGGGTTTCATATGGGATATACTTGGATCCGCTCTCCATGGACTCATTTTCGCTCTCTCGGAGCTAGTTTTCATAAAGTTACTTGATCGAAAGTCTTTCCATGTTGTGTTGGAACAACAAGTAATGGTTTCTTTTTTCGCCTTCTTGTTTACCACTCTCGGAGTTGTTCTGAATAATGATTTTCAGAACATGAAATCAGAGGCTGCTAGTTTCGTCGGCGGCGAGTCGTCTTATTTGCTCGTGCTTATTTGGAGTGCCATTTCTTTCCAGTTGGGAGTGTTGGGAGGAACTGCAGTTCTGTTTTTATCTTCGACCATTCTTGCCGGAGTTTTAAACGCTGTTCGGGTACCTATTACGAGCATTGGTGCTGTCATATTCTTGAAAGATCCTATGAGTGGCTTCAAGATCCTCTCTTTAGTTATCACTTTCTGGGGATTCAGCTCCTACCTTTATGGCAGTTCTTCTATGAATAAGCAATCCTGATCTTTATACTCTTCTTGCATTTTCGACTCGGTTTTTGTGTTAGCGTTACGTGATAGTTAAACGAGGATGTTAGAGTCTAAGGGAAAATATAACATCCTCCTATGCTTTGCTCATTTTACTGTAAGCTCTCTTGAATTGTCTTTTAGATCATAAAGCTTACTTTGGTGAATGTTTTAGTCCCTTATCAAAATTGTGTGTTAAGAGTCTTAAGACTTAGAATTTTCATATGGGGTTTCCTCTACCTCACAAGTGTTGATTTGTACTGTATTCTTTGTTTCTGAAATAAAATAGTGGAAAATTGGAGGGGAATGTTGTAAAAACTTTGCAAAATCCGAAATGAATTGGCTTATTTGAAGAAGAAAAAGGTGTTAGTTATTTGGAAGATCCATCTCATGGGAAGGTTTTTTAGTTTGTATTAAGATTATAGAGCATCCACTTAGATGTCATGTAGCAGAAGATGTGCACAAAGTTGAGTGAAGTTTTGATTTGATGTGCAAAAATATTTGTAAATTGGATGAAGTTGAACATAACTCAATTGGTTAAGACATATATCTTCGACTAAATGATCAGAAGTTAAGTAATTGGTTAAGACATATATCTTCGACTAAATGATCAGAAGTTAAGTAATTGGTTAAGACATATATCTTCGACTAAATGATCAGAAGTTTGAATCATCGCCTTTAACAATATGATGCATTTTACCCTTAAAGCTAAGGTTACAAACATGCTTCTAAAATTTGAAGAAATAAAGATGCTAATAAGCATTATTGGTGCAAAAAAGGGCATATTTTATGTTGAGTATATTATGTATTTGACCCAATTACCCTTAAAGATAAGGATAGAAATATGCTTCCAAAATTTAAAGAAATAAAGATGCTTTTAACAAATTTTGTTCACCCTTAGTTCTTATAAAGATGCTAACAAGCAAAAGCATTATGGTACAAAAAGTGGTTCTATGGAGTATTTTACACTTTATGATAGAAATATGCTTCCAAAATTTAAAAAAATATGTCAAACCGAGCATAGCTCAATTGACATATTGTTGCACTCTTGACTAGGAGGTAATGAGTTCAATCTCTGTATTAATTAAAATACCTTTGCAATTTTTTTTTAAAGAAATAAAGATGTTTTTAACAAAATCCATAAAATTTTAATGGATATTATTACTTGTTCTAAAAAATGGGTTTAGTCTTAATTTCCTTTCTAATTGTCAATCAGAATAATAATTTTTTTTTTTTTTGAGTACATGGGGGTGGGGGGATTCGAACCACAGACCTCTTGGTCATTAAGTCATACATATGCCAGCTGAGCTATGCTCGCTTTGGCTCAATCAGAATAATAATTAGATATGGAGTCTGGTTTTTTTAAAATGACTTCTGTTGATATTGAAATATGGATGGCTGTGAATTTCTTTGATTGGGAAACTAAAGTGCACCCGCAAGACAAATGGAGGTGAAAGACTTGTATCAGAATGGTACTAAACCAGAGGGACTCTGACGATCAAGTTAATAATCGAATCTTGGAAGTGTTTAGATAGTTGAGCGGAAGTGATCTCAACGTACCTTTCCATTTTGTTCTCATTCCCTATTTGTAGTGTATTGAAGTGTAACGAAAATGGATAAATTGAATGAGTTGTTTTGACTGTATTCAAAATGCTTCACTTAAAGAGAGTCATAACAAACTTAATTGGTTCGTTCTAAACCGATCAATGAGGCTTGACCGACTCCCATGGAGATCAGCCTCTACAAGATAAGTCGGTCATCGTAACGGTCGACCCTTCAATCCGTCTTTGGATCTTGGACTTAGAAACAAATGTATTGTGCAAACTGGAAATCCCACAAAAAAAATATTAGCTATCAAGTTATAATGAAACATTGAAAACAATTAACTTTCATTCTAGCTACAATACTAATTTCGAGTTGGTAAATAATTAAAATTAGATGATATAGATTAGCCATAAACTTTAGCATATAATTTCTTGATACATTTTACTATTAATCGAGTACACTTAATTATTTGTATTGTTCTATATACAAGAAATTAAGCAATAGGTAAGGTGAAGTATTCGAATTTCTAACATATTGATGGATGATACATGTTTATGCAAGCTAATATCCACTTAAAAAATATACTTTTTAATTATGGGTATCATGTTAAAAGTCAATTTTAATTTTGTTTGCAATTATTTCAACAACTTATTTGGATTTTAGCCCAATGACATTATTTCAAATCATAGTTATAAATAAATTGCTCAAATAAAGCAACTTCCTACCAAATAGCGATTACATTGAAATTGAAGTCAATTTTTTTTTTTTTTTGACAATATGCGAGGGATTCTTGAGACCTCTTACTCATAATTCATACATTATGTCCGTTGAGCTATGCACATGTTGAAAAAATTGAAGTCAATTAATTTAACTAGTATGATTAAGGATGAAAATACCGTTGATATGTCGATATATCCGTAAATTGGAGGGTTCAATATAGATATTAAGAATTAATAGATATCTTCGATATCTTTATAAATACTCATAAAATATCAAACATACCATCTATTAATTTTAATATGAATCTAGATACTAATAGCAAGATCTATAATTTAGTTTGAAAGTAAAAAGAACTTAATTATTAATTTAAATAAATATTTTTTAAAAATTGATTTATAGTAATATCCATGGATATATCCGTAAAATTGAAATACCGAAATGATATCGATATTTTCATCATTGAGTATAATTGGTTTGATCAATTAGTGTATGTCATTCAATTTAATATGATTTTTAAAAATACATTTTAATTAGTTCTAATCCAACTATGCTTAGTCAAACTTCTAATTAAATGATTTTTTATTTTTTTTGCAAAATTATTTTAATTAATGCTGGGATTGAACTCATGACTTCTTAGTAAAAAAACACAACCTTATGTCAATTGAGCTATGCTCGGTTCATGACTTCTTAGTCAAAGAGAGCTATGCTCGTTTTTACAAGCAGTGTAAAGGTTGCTTCAATTTCAAGTTTTGAAATAACTGGATTTAATGCTGAGTTCATGATTTTTTTTTTTTGTCTTCAACATTGATTTTGACCAAAAATCAATTTTTTTTTTTTTTTTGAGTACATTGGGGATGGGGGATTCGAACCACAGACCTCTTGGTCGTTAACACATTCATATGCCCACTGAGCTATGCTCGTTTTGGCAAATCATGTGCTTAGGATCTTATCGAATGATATGCAAATCATGTGAAGTTTGACAAAGATTGCTAATTTCCTTGACACAATTTGTACATTCAAACCATTTTCTCTAACAATTTTCTCATTCACACCTTTTAAATTAAAGATATATTTGAAATGATTTTTTAAGTGCAAAAAAAAAACATCTTTAAACAAAGTTATTTTAAACAAACCCTAAGTCTCTACCGACCTAACAAAACTAAGACAAATAAAATATAATAAGGTCAGATTAATTTTAAAAAAGAAAAATTTATGTTAAATAACACACTCGATATAGACCGATTGAACTATAGTTGAATTTTCAATATTCTTTCTAATAAGCCTGAAGTTTAAAGTGTCAAATAGATCTCTAAAAATGACCTATTTGACAAACATATTATACATATTAGACACGAAATTAATAGTTCTAAGTACTTTTTAAAAGTACTTTTAAGCTACAAAATTTAAGTCTAGGAACCCATGCCTAATTCCTACTTTGCAACTATCCAGACTCCAGAGTTCCAACAAAGAAAGAGTTAGAAAAACTTTTAAAGTTATGAATCGAAAATGGAACAAACTCGACTCGGAAATAGAATCGACTTACAATAGAAGACATCATTTTCAGCCAGTCTAAGAGAGATCTGAACTTTCTGCAAATTTATCAGAGTTTGTTTAGTGGGAAAAAAAGGAAACAGAAAACTCATACTGTTTCTTGATAAAACAATCTCCAAGTTACACAATTATCCGTCTCATTCTCATGAAGGTACTGAGGAACAGGGAGTCAAATTCATTTAAAATATATCTAGAACTCTACCCTCTTTTCCCAAGGGGGAAACAACAACACAACAACACTTGATCAATGGACAATTTTGAGCCCAAGAAGAATGCTACATCAAAATTGCTAGAAGTACCCGCAAGTGGCCGGTCGAGTAAGAACTTACAGCCTGTGGGCACGTCGTCCTGTTTTCTTCATATCCTAAATGGTTCGTTTGCAGATCCAGATCTTTCCAGCTTTTGCTTTTTTATATGTGATTTCTTGGTAGCAATCTCTTGGAAAGGATTTGGTCCCCCATAGGAGTGTTTAAATTCTCGGATCTTCTTCCTCTTCCCTTGATCATATTCTTCATCCCTGTAAAATTTGTTTGCATACAGAAACCACGTCAAAATATCTTACATTCCTTAACAATTTTCTCCATAAGAAAACACCATAATTAAGAGTTGGAAACTTAGAATTCCCTCCTACTAATATCGCTTCATTGACCTGTACTATCTTTTGTGCGTGTGTGTAATTCTCTCCATTAAATTATTAAATTGTACCATCTTTTTTTTTTTTTTGTGCATGTATGTGTTTGTTAACATTTTTTTTTTGGGATATTCGAGAGTGTCCGAGCCAGCTTGCGAGCACCTCGACTAATCTCACAGGACAATCGCCCGACCCTACTATATTTGATTGCCAAAAAAACTCGAAGGATGTTAAATCTCAAGTAGGTGGCCACCATGGTTTGAACCCATTCCCTTTGAACTCTTTATTATTTCTAAGACCCTTATTTGCCACTAAGTCAACCCATGATGGTTAGGATAGAGTCAACTCTTTCTTTTTAAAACAACCACAAAAGGAAACAGTAGTAATTCTAGTTATGAGAACATTGGAAAGTAATCCAAACTCGCAATACTAAACAAACGTACATACGACCACATTGAAATGGTAACAGACTCTTTATCGGTCAGATAAAAACAGGCTAAAGATCTCCCTTGGAAATTATTTAAATCTATATATGCATTCAAGATAAAAATAAATAAATAAAGCTACACTATAGCTTGCAGCTTCATCATAACTTTCATCCAATCGAGAGGATTATTTCCACCTAACAAGCAGTAGTAAATAATAAAAGGTCAATGAGAAAATCAACTCACCATTCATCTGCAACATAGCCGATGCTAATATTCGCCTTACCAGTGAACCCATTCACAGATGAAGGCATTTTTATCCCATCCCACTGCTCCACTGCAATAAGAACAATTTTCTGACTCGTTAGAAATATAAATAAGTTGTAACAGGTTTCAGCATCTGCAATCAATAGTATTATAGAATTATTAATAAATAAAATAGTATTATAAAGCACAACACTTGATCTTTCCCATCAGAACTAGAAGAGTAACGATTTATAAGATTGCCCTGAATCATAGCAAAATAAGCCCTTTCTGGAGATAAATATGTGCAATATTTGGATTGGGTCTTACAAAGATCAGTCTTTCAATCATATTCATAACAAAGGAAAGCTACAAAAGGGAAATGATCAAAACCAGAGAATGTTCAACTGAATAAGCTATTTTAAAATGAGATGACTTCTGAATAACAATAAAAAAGTGAATATGGTTAAAGAACACATTTCCAGAGGTCACGGTGCACAACAGAAATTTTCAGACCCAGACAAAAGGTCATCATTTCTGATAGATCTACAAGGTTTTGAAACATAAGAAATATTACGACAAGTGACAACTAAGGTTAGAATTTATCGACTGATGTAGAATTTACGTATCATCTAACATGGCAGAAAGGTCATGCAATTAAAACAGGTTCGTTACAAGCATAAGAGAAAAATGCTTCCAGACCTGAAGCATAACAAAAAATGTAGCACAGCATAAATTGCTTACCAACTGTACTTTGAAAACCATTGGTAAGAACACAACCCAAGCCATCTCGATTAACACTTCTTTTTTCATCTTTTGGACAATTCGCTTCAACGGAGCCATTGTGATTAGTAACTATAATAGAGTCAGTGCTACAGTTCAATCCGTTCATTGTTGCAAGCACAGAAACCGTCTCTTTACTTTTCTTTCCACTTTCTTTATCAGCTATACCAGTTGGAGACTCCACTTTATGATCTTCATTCCTTGCAGAATTACCATTACTTTCCCTAGAACCATGCTTAGCCTTCTTCCTGGACTTGCAAGTTTTATCCAAGCAAATGGACTTGGATTTCTCAGATGTAGATGGACCAAAATCAGATGACATGTCATCTCTACGGAACAACCTTTCCTCAGAGAGACTTTTGGACCCTGCAGATTGGCGTTTTTTCCTTCTATGGTTTTTCTTCTTACACAGGCTTAACGATGCCTTGAAAAGAATGTTTGAGCTGAGATGCAAACTTCCAAAATGGTACTTCAAATGTTTTCTTTTCAATCTTCTGCCATGCTTGGAATGAAGAGTTTTTGAGACCAAAGATCCCTCTACCATAGTTGAACTTGATATTTTATTTGACTCATCGGGCATTGTCTTTTTACAATTAGAAGCATCCCCAGAAGACAAGTTACCAACAGAAATTTGATTTGAAACATCAACCTGGGAAAAGGATGAACGAGAATAAGGTTAAGAAACAAACATTGTGCTGAGGGCTGAGGCATTTCAATGGAACATAAAAATGCACCTTGCTACTTTCCGACATTGGTTGATTTGGTAATATTTCAGGGTCAGATTTCTCTAACGTTTTACAGCCAGACTCTTGGGTTGAAGCAGCATTATCATTCTGCACGTGAAACCAAAAGCTTCTAAACAAAGGGGTTTTTTTTGCAAATCGATTGGCAACAACAAATACTACAACCTATATGAAATGAAAACAAAGCACCAACTTACAGCCTGTGGGATGGCAGATGTGTTGGCATCAATTAGATTGAGAGAAGTAGCAACTGAAACACTTAAGCCTCTGTCGACATGGTTGATTTCTATATCAGCTGCTTCGGCTAAAGAGATTTTGGAATTAGTAGCTTGAAAGCTACTGTTCATACGTCTGGGTAATGATGGTAAATCTTCTGCTAGACTTGTGTTTGGAATAATAGTCTTGTTAAATGTTTTTAGTGGCGAGACTCCCTTTGAAGAAGATATTGGCATGGACACTGTCTCTGGTACCGAGCAGTCTTTACTTGCCAGTTCAGTTCCTATCTGGAGAGATGGTTCATTTGAAATTGTTGTTTTTGATGGACCTACGTTTGATAAGTCTTTTGACACTTTTACCAATTCATCATTGGAAGGGCCATTTAATTTTTTTTCAAATGTACAATTTTGCACACAGTTGTCCTTCAGACCTCGGTTGACAATGGAATCAGTTCTGTTTAAATTGGTCGATGTTTTCATATTCTCTTTCAAAGCAACGTCAACCGGTTTCCTCAAAACAACTTTTCTTCGGTCCCGTACATAAAATAACATGTATGCCTGCTGCTCAAAAACTGTCCTCTCACCAACATTTGAAACCTGTGACAGGCAAATGAATTCAATTTAAATTTTTTTGGATAAGAGAATTCAATTTAAATTGAGAGTAGCATAAGTTGAGATAGAAATTTCATCTCTATAATTATTCACATTTCATGAAAAGAAAACAACACAGTTCACTTAGGTAGTACCATTAACCTTATATCACATACCCGATTGTCATCAAGGGCATACCACAGTCCACCGGATGTTCGAACATAACAATAATAGTGACCACTACGGGTGCTACCACCATGATGGACCAGAACCCCATAAAGAGTGTACTTCAAATCTCCATCCTGGCAACGCAAGAAGTTCAGTAAAACCATAAGACTGCATAAGCACATAAAGCTACAGACAAAGAAAGCCAAAACAAATTATAGCAGAAATCACACAGGTTCAAGGGATACGGCTATTTTATATTATAGAACATCCCAAATTTGAGGTAGCAAAAACAATGGTAACTTATTGGAGTCGTACTATGACAGCACCAAACAATGGAACTTATTTGGATCTAATGAAATTGTTGAGGACTGTGTCAGAGAACAATTGTATAAGATTGATCTTTTTTAGGTAAGAAATCGACCTTTTGTTAAGAAAAATGAAAGAATTATACAGGCATACAAAAAAAAAAAAAAGCCCAACAAAAAAGAAATCCCATAAAACCTACTGAATGGGCCTCCAGTCCAACAAAATCAAACCAAGATAATAATTATAAAAAAGGCCTAATGACTAACCCCACAGAAAGACATAAACCTCACCACCTCTCAAACCTCGTCACACGACCTCTCCACCTCTCTGAATAGCCTATAGTTTCTCTCGAGCCAAACTCACCACAAAATAGCAAAAAAAAACTAGTGTGCCACAAAACTTTGTCCTTCTCCCGAAAAGGCGAACTCGGGAGCACCTCCTCAATCATTGAAATACAATTATCATGAATGTTAATTGAATGATTAAGCTTGCAACAGCAGATTATTAGTAAGCTAAGAATGCACAATACAATAAACAACTAGCAAGTCCATAACACTCAAATGAGATCAAATATTTTTTGAAAAGTTTTTTTTTTTTTTTGAAATGTGTATGAATGAGAATCTTACAGCATAGGAACCACTGACAAAAGGTGTCAGATCTAATGTAGGACCAAATTGAATCTTTTTGTGGATCTTTTCTTCAACATTGTATGACTGGAATCGCTTGAGATGAATAGTTAAGACATAGGGTGCCTTGTGAACTGTGAACTGCTTAAGAGCCTTAACTTTTTGCTTGCATCGTTGACATTGATACTGCCTTTCCCCTCCATCCAACAGCTCAGGAGTAGTGAAGTTTTTAAACGCTTTATAAATAGAATCAGCCTTCACTATGTCCAGACTTAGATCTAAAAATGGATCAAATGTGTTGGAGCAAAACGAACATTGCATGCATTTGACCTGAAACAAAGTACATCCATTACATGTCAACAGAAAAATTTACATAGAGGACAATGCCACATTTAGACGTTATTCTTTTTTCCACCATTACAAGGCATTGCCTGATCTGCTGAACCTAAATAAGAGGTTACCTGGCTTCGGAGGCGACCACCAAAAATCTTGTGTACCAAACTCTTCTCATATGCACTTGGAGATTCACTTGGCAGGCCTAAAGGCAAGCAACACCTATGCATTGATTCCAGCAAGTTTACCATGTACTCATGAGCATCTTCTTGTCTAGCATTTCTGAAGTTACGAGATATACCTAAGAGCATGGTTAAGAATTGAACAATCCGACACCATAGATAGATAAAAGAGAGTCTAAATCCAGCTAAAATGGCAATTAATATGAAAAATATCACATACACCAACTTTAATATAGTGAACTCATGAGGTATTCATTATGAAAGAGCCCACACCATTGGACTCTTTGTTATCTCTTACCCACCCCCTCACCCTAAAACAAGGGATGAAAAAGAAATAATCAAATTCTAATCTAGAATGTTGTTTGCTCTGGTCTTCCAACAAAAGGAAATTGACGACTTGTTTTCATGAGCAGAAAATAAATAAATATTGATATAAACATCATAAGGTTTCTGTTCTAATAAATTTTGTTCCAGTTCAAAATTAGAATAAAATGACAAAAAGATCCATTAGCAAACACACTCAGGCCATCTTCTCTTCGAATAAATTTCTTCTCCGATAAGAAGCAAACACAACATAAGTTCCTCTTAAACTTTTTGCCCTAACTATTGTTGATAGCATTTATACTACATAAAAGTTAATCATTTTCCATGAATCTCTAATAAAACATTACAGAAATACAATGACCATAGTGAATTATAAGGATACATCGCAAATTAGAAACAAGATCCTTTGGTGCTAATATTCTCCCACTTGACTGCAAAGCACGACTGACATGCTTCTGGATGGCACAAAGAGCACAGAATCCAGCTACATGGCCTTCACAAATTAGGAAACTGAATTAGACAAGACCAAGCATTATCTCTGCAATTCATTTCTTATCAACAAAAAAGAAATTGATGGAGGAAAGTCAAAACTATTTCACATTGGGGTGGTGGTAAAACACAAAATGACATGGGCAAGTTTGCTAAAATGTAGTATGGATTTCAGATGTAAATTCATTGTGACCAAAATCTTAGCAAGAAGTGAAAGCAGAGTAACGCACAAGAATTTTGATGCTTCCCACTCTGAAGATATGCAGCAAGAGGCTCTGTATAGGTCAAACACTGCAACACTGAGTTGAGATAACAGGTGTTCCCAAGATTTTGCAAACCCGCACCCTGCGAAAGGTAACCCCATAGTCCTTAAGTTAGATTTTCGAAGACAAAAATCAATATTCAGACTTGAGAAAATAACATGTCAGGCAATAAAGAATCACGAGCCACCTAAATTAATCAAAGTAAAAAACATTCACCTACTAGGCATGCAATACAAAACAAAAGATAAGCATTTAGAAATTGAAGAGAGAAATTCATAGAGAGCCGGGGTCCAAAAATGTATTTAGAAAACGAGCAATGTGAAAATATAACATTAATTTTTCCTAGCTACAACAGTCATACTCATAAGTCATAAACATAAAAAGAGAATACAGATGGCAATAAAAATAGATAGTTAAAAATAAGAAAAGAACAAATATAGAAAGACAACTGCTAATTACAATGGTCTGGTTCAGAGACCATCCGGAAAGACCACAACTATTTAGGAAAAAGTATACAAGTTAAACTTTAAAACAACATCTATGATACGTTTCTTGAGATCAAAAGAGGTAGTAAATAATTATGGTAAGAAATACGGATACGAAGAGTACAAAAGGAATAGATTATAGAGTAATCAGCAAAGTTAGGGAGCTAGCTAGTAAAGCGAGGCGAGGCGACAACAAAACCAAGTTGTCTTCTCAAATTAGCATTCAAAATGAGCACATGATTCAAAACACTAGTTCTCAAGAACTCCGAAGATATCCTCTAAACTACAAAAAGACAGAGCATGAAGCCACTGCACAGAGTACAATGAAACGAAAAGAAAAGAGAATGACCACATCAAATCTGGCTCCAACCCAAAAACTAACAAAATCAAAATACTTGGGTACCCATCAATCAAACATTAACAAACAATTAACATAATGACGCAACCTCAAAACAGGAATCATTGAGCCACTTACAATTCGGCGAAAGGAGATCTCGAAACTGAGTTCGGGGTCCAACCCATTCTCGAAAAGCTCAGACCCATCCAATTTCTTGCCCTTGGGAGCTGAATGATCGACATTAGAACCAGATTTCTGGGCAAACGAGCTACTGGGGTTTAACGTCGTGAGCTCAAAATCGCCGCCGCCGTTATCAAACCCCTTGAAAGTTCTCCTAGCCGGAACATATTCAATCCTCTTCTGAAAGAGAGAAAACACCAAATCAGTCGATGTCGCGGGACAATCCGACTGATTGTCGTCAAGCTCCGGTTTGAAAACAACCCCGTCAGCCATTCGGAAGGCTTCCGAAAACGCGATTCCAAAGAGATCGAAACAGCGCAGAGTTTTCTATGCCGAATTGTGAGAAACGAAATCGTGAGAGAATCCTGGAGAGGGAGCGTAGGATTGAGAGGGATTGGGAAGAGAGGAGATTGATTTGCAGAGGCCTTCGCGCGTTAGCACGGCTTCTGCGAAAGAGAAATAGAGTGAAGGGCAAACGAGCCAGTATTAAACCCTACAGAAGTCTTTTTCGCCTTTTTCCTTTTCTTTTTTTCTTTTTCTTTTTTGCTAAATTTATCAAAATAAATAAAAAATAAAAAAATACCCTTAACTATGGTTCGGTTTCAAAAATACCCGAAACTTTCAAAAGTTTCAAAAATATTGTTGAACTATGGATTCCGTTTCAAAAGTACTCCTGCACTTTTAAAATTTAAAAAAATATCTCAAACTATGAATTCCGTTTAAAAAATATTCATGAATCATGAAAAACGTTTAAAAATGTTCCCAACTTTACTATTCATACAAAAAAATTTATGTGGATTGCTAAATTCTACTTGTGTGACGTATAAAAAGTTAAAATATATGACCTCTTAAAAAAATCATGAAAACCTTGACATATAATCTATTTTTTACCGTTTTTTTCTCTAATTTATTATATCGACGGATCTTTTGAATTGATAAAATGAGATTTTTATACTTTTAAACACTTTAAATGTCTACGTTTTCATTTTTTCAATACCATAGAGGTACAAGTTATAATTTAACCGTTCATAGTATAATTTTAGGACTGGTTGCACAAATAGCAATCATGCTTAAACT
The DNA here is from genome assembly GCA_028017165.1 of Herpetospermum pedunculosum. Taxonomy (NCBI): domain Eukaryota; kingdom Viridiplantae; phylum Streptophyta; class Magnoliopsida; order Cucurbitales; family Cucurbitaceae; genus Herpetospermum; species Herpetospermum pedunculosum. The sequence continues at coordinate 61,823,328 of CM051529.1, forward strand.
AATTGCAAATTTAGCAAACTTTAAAATGTTTTGCAAATATGGCAAAAAAATTCGTTTCTATCACTGATAGACTTCTATCAGTGATGGACTATTATCACTAATAGGCTATTATCACGGACAAAAATCTATAAAAGTTGAGGTGATTAGACTTCTATCGGCCATAAGATATCAGTGATAGAAATTGTCATATGCACAAAAATTTTAAAAACATGCTATATTTTTAATTATCTTATTCTAAATTGACATCTGTTACAATTTTTTATAATTTTATGTGTTGTTAACTGCATTTTTTTTTTTAATAATTTATGGGCATTTTTGAAATTTTTAAAAATTTGAGGGTATTTTAGAAACCTCTTTTATAATTTAAGAGTATTTTTTTTAACTCGTAAAAATTTAGAGATAATTATAATTCAAGACTATTTTTCTATAATTTAGCTTATTTTTTTCCTTTTCCGAATTGGTGTAGGTGAGATTACGGTGGGCGCGTCACAGGTGATTCTGGCTTCGCGGAGAATCTTGATGAGCTTGGCCAATGGATGAGTGCCACGTGTTGATTTAGGAGAAACAGTGCTTTCACCAAGTTTATCACCGCTCTGCATGTTGGAATCTGAGAGCAACCAATGAAAATATAACGCGTAGAAATATTAGGGTTTGGTTTCTAAATATTGAAGTCTTATCTAAATTTGATGATTTCAAAGAAAAAAAATTAAGAATTATTTAGATAAATAGTGAATTATTATAGTCGGTGTTATAATAGTTGTGAATAGTAAATATTAATCAGTGTAGTTATTTGATTGACTGTAGGTTATAATAATAGTCGGTGGCTCAACCGTAAACTAAACTATAATAACTCAGTCCACCAAATTTCAAGTTGGTGTCCCAAACAGTGTTTAGACCATTAAATTTTAGCACTTACTAGTGTGTCATGCAAATAATGAAAATGTGGACATATGAGATGTTAAAAAAATCGTGAAAACGTAGACATCTAATCTATTCTCCATCGATTTTGTCATGATCTTTTGAATCGATAAAATAAGGTTTTCATGTTTTTTTAACATCTCAGACGTCTACATTTTTATTTTTTCCATGTCACACGAGTACAAATTAGAATTCGGCCATTCAAATTGAAATTTCATGTATTGTTAGCGGTAAAGGCATTTTTTAAACGTTTTTCATAGTTTCAGAGTATTTTTGAAACTTTTAAAAGTTCAGGGTACTTTTGAAGCCGAACCCATAATTCAGAAATATTTTTGATAATTTAACCAAAAATTTAAAACAATATATTCAATTTAATAGAGTTATATTTTAGGTTAAAATACTAATTTGGCATTAATATTTTTTGCTTTTTTTTTAGTCTTTCCATCCAAATTTAATCTTTTTACTTCCAATAAATCAATAAATCCATCAAAATTTAGGGTGTGTTTTGATTGATTTTTTAAGTGTTTAATTTTGAAAAAAAAAACATTTTTTAAGTGTTGATTGATTTTTTAGCAAAAGTTGTGGTGTTTCATAACCACCCAAAATGACTTATTAGGTCGTGTTTGGCCCAAGAAGTTGTTTGACAAGGAATTGGGAGGAGAAGTTAACTCTCGTTTGACCCACAAACTTGTTGAACTCGGATAAAATATATCAACTCCTCAGACTTTTACAGTAATTACTATTGAACTTCTCAGACTTTTACAGTAATTACTATTTAACTCGACTTCTACAATAATTACTATTCAAGTATGTCCCATTTTTCGAGACAACACATTTCTCTCTCTTCTTCTCTCTCTTCTTCTCTCTCTCCCTCCCACAATATTTTTAATTATTAAAAAAAAACGTAATTTAAACGAAATGTGTAAAAGGACTAAAAATGTGCAATTCAGCTTATTTTTATTATTTTAAATCTAAATTAGGTTGTTGAATCAAAATTGGTACTTAAACCAAATTCAAAATGTAGTATTCTTACATGGAGATAAATAAAAACATGAGCTTATTTGGACCCGTTTAAATTAATGGATTAAAATCTTTCAAATTCACATGTAATATTTAACACAATATTATACGACTTTCTTTTATTTCAAAACTATCCAAATAAAATGAATAATTAATGTGAGTGATATATTGAAAAGAGAATGTAAAGTATTGTGGTCAAAATTATTTTTGTTATCTTACAAAAAATTGTAAATGATACATAAAATAAAAAGCAAAAATCGCATTCTTAAAATTTATTGAAATAAGTCTTTAACAATGAAAATATGGAAAATTATAGAAAAAAATTGTACAAAAAAAATAGCTAAAATAAACCGATGCTGGTTTTCGAGTGAAGTGGATTCAGATGGAATGAAATGATGGAGGCGGAAAAAAATGTGTTTGACACATGGGTAGATTATATTTATGAGTAGTCTTATAATTCATAAAATTAAAGATAATTCTTAAAATATATATATTTCCTTTTTGTTGTCTTTAAAGAAATTTGTCAAGGATAGATAAAATAAAATAAAATAAAATATTTCATTTTTAGAATTTATTTAAATTAGGAGAAGTCCTTAATAAGAAAATTTTGAAAGTTTGTAGAAAAAAAATGTGCAGAAGTAAATAGCTAAAATAAATTCAGATTTCAAAACTCCATGTTCAGCCTCAAACACACCACAAACTTCAGAACCTCATACTAAACAACTCTCTGCCCCAAACATACATAAACTCAACCACTCTTTGCCCCAAACATACATAAACTCCTTAGGTTAAACAACTTCAACTCCCTCAACTCCTTGGGTCAAACGCCCCCTTCAAGTTTTAGAAACAAGTCATTTATTTTGGGTGAAACACCTTATATTAACTTTAAAAAAAAAAATGTTTTTTTTTTTTTTTTTTAATTCCTCTCTAATTTTCATAATATATTAAAATTATCAAAATACTCTCACACTAGCCCTTCAAATTCTCCACTTTTGTTGTCCTCGGCGACCACCACCGCTCGTTGTTGGCGACTCCCGACGATCTCAGGCAACCACACCGTCGGCGACTACCTCTGCCCTCACCCCGTCGTCGACCAGCGAAGATAGTCAACGTCGATCATAGTGCTTTAAGTACAAATTTAAACTTATTAAATTTTATTGTTTATTAATAGTCGTCTTTTATACTAATTTGACATGAATAGAAACACTTCTAGTATAGAGCAAACCAAACATATGGAGGTTTTATTATGAACATTCCTATAAAAAAAAAATATTTTTTTAAAAATGCATTCTTCAAAAACATTTTTTAGTAGTGAATTCAAACAATTTTTTTTTTTTTTTTTTTTTTTTTCATTTTAGTCTTTTTATCTAGAGTGAGCATAGATTAATTTACAATTTTAATCTTGAATTTTGAACTTTGTGTCTATTTGTCCCTTAATTTTAAAACTTACAAATTAGTCTCTAAACTTTCGAACTTTTTAAAATTCACAAATTTACTAAACATAAAATTTAAATTTTAGAATTTTATTACATAAAATTTAAATTTATATCTAATCGATCAATTAATTTTTTAAAATTTTGAATTTGTTAGAGACCCATTAAACACAAAATTCAAAGTTTAGGAACATATTAAACATTTTTTAAAGGTTAGAGACTAAGAAACACAAACCTCAAAGTTCATGAACTAAACTAAAAAAAATATATATATATTTATTAAATTTGGTAAAATAATAATAATAATTTTCATTCAATAAAAAAAACACCACGGAGATATGTTTCCAAAACGAATGGAGGAAAGGCTAGGAGTGATATTTTTTTTTTTTTTGTAGTACATCATTGGGGATGGAGGGATTCAAACCACAGACCTCTTGATCGTTAACACATACATATGACCGTTGAGCTATGCTCGCTTTGGCGGAGAGATATTTTTCTTTTTCTTTTTTGGAGAAGTTAATAATAAATTAACGATATAAACTAATTTTAACCTTTATTAGTTGAAAAAAGTACTATATTTCTTTCACTTGCTTTTAAATTTTGTATAATAAATAATAATTATTACATATATAATACCACCTCCAAATAATAAATACATAAAATAAAAAGGTTGTGGATTTATTAATAAAAATTAATTCTAGAATTTGTGATCTCACATTAATTACAATTAATTAATGAAGTTTTAAAATTTTAATAGTTAAATAATTTTTATAATAAAAGTAATAAAATACATTGAAATAACAATTTAAATGTCCGTATAAAAGTGTAAAAGGTTAGGATAGGAAAAGCATGAATATTTTTTTTTGTCAATTAATTTCTAAAATGTACTTATAAAAATCATGGCTTTGTCTTTAATTAAAATTAATATTAGTTGTCAAACCGAACATAACTCAATTGACATAAGGTTGTACCTGACAACATAATTTCACATATCTTTGGTATTGTCTATTCTTTGAGCCATGACTTTGCTTTTGGTTTCACCCAAAATGTCTCATATCAATTTATTAACGATATCAATGATCTCATTTTTCTAACCAACGTAGGACTTTGGTCGCACTCCCAACAAATTGATAGTTAAATTTTTTCGGGTACAAAACTCCCTTTGAAGTAAATATAGAAGAACTACCAAAACGACCCAATTCTAAAAGATTTTAAATTAATGTTTTGAAAGCAACCTCTTTTGTTATTGTTTTTTTAGTAGGGTTTTGAACCTTCTAAGCTTTGTATAAATGTATTATAATGCATTAACCAGTGAAGCTAATGTTTAGGTTAATTGACATATTTTTAAAGCGTCTAACTAGACGTAGTGTTTAGCTTAAAAAATCCTTCATTCTTTTATAAAATTTGTGATTTCCTTCACCATCTAAACGGTACAAGACTTTAGTGATCTCTATCATAAATATTGGGATATTTGGCCAGATGACTTTAAATTAAGGCCCATTCCAGAGATTGACGCGCGATTTTAAAAATTAGTCAAAATGACCTTTGGCTGACATCACTCTCGTTGGGATTTCTCTCGCTCTCGTTCACGTTCACGAGAATGAAAAATTTTTAGTTATAAAATGGAGCCCGCAAAAGAACGAGAGCGAGAGCGAGAGAAATTCCAGCGACATTGATGTCAGCAAAAGGTCATTTTATCTAATTTTTAAAATCGCGCGTCAATCTCTCGAATGAGCCTTAATTCAAGGACATCTGGCCAAATATCCCATAAATATTCTTTAGGATTTTTCTCTTTTATAATTAGCAAATCCAACTTATAATAGACCTATTTAAGGAAAATGGAAGGAAATAGATATAAATAAGGCAGAGTGTTATTGAATAACATGAGCTAACATATCACCAAAGATGATCCTATATATAAAACCCACACACTCAACTCTCCTTCACTTTGCCAAAATCAATGGCTTCTTCAAGATGTTCTCATGTCTTCCCCAGGTGTTGCTTGCCTTCTTCGTCATCTTCCTCGTCGTTCGGTCCACGATGGGTGACAATGAAACTGAGGAAAGGATCAATAGAGTGTGTCGTCAAATAGAAGAATTCGGGTTTTGCAGTCAAACCTCCCATGAGAACCTAAAAGGTCAAATAGCCAACGTCCAAGTCAATATCAATGCAACCAATACGCTTCGGTATTGTTAACACCATTAAAATCCAACCGTTTAAGTTGATAGGTTATAATAAATTTATTCATTTCTATATTCAGATTTCAAACCTTCCATGAGAACCTTAGGGCTGACCCAAATAGCCAACGTCCAAGCCAATATCCAATATCAATGCAACCAATACGCATTTTTGGTGGGTTTGATGATACAAAACTCATGATCTTTTGATTATTATTTATCAAAAACTTAAATAAAAGATCATATGCATGACCTGCTGATTACAAAAAAAAAAAATATGAAACATGAGCGTGAAAGATTCATATACAACAACCAAAACCAAGATTTTTTATTTTCTTAGTCGAACATAGCTCAATTGATATATAATTGTGCCCTTGAACTTGACTGAGAGGTCGGTGGTTGATTAAGTACCTTTGCAAAAAAAAAAAAAAAAAAAAAATCAAGAATTTTTTTGTTCTCTCGTGTGCTTGAATGATATATTTATCCTAGTAAATATAACACATCAAAGAAGCACATAAAAGAGTTAAATATAGCGAATGAAGTCCACAAATAATACATTAAGTTTTTTTTTTTTTTTTTTTTAGTAACATATTGGGGTGGATGATTGAACCTAGGCGATACATCATGTCATTGTACATTAAATTCCTCACCTTTAATAAATAAAGTATAATCTTCCTAATATAATTGGGCATATAATATCTCAATATATAATAATCAAATTGAGATACTCAATGGAATTAAATACCAAACAATAGTCCAATTAAAAAAGTCAAAGCGAGCATGGACTCAACTGACATATGTATATGTTGACGACCAAGAGGTCTGTTGTTCGAATCCTTCACCCCAATGTACTAAAAAAACCCAATTCAAAAGAATTTATATTAAATAAAATATTTTGTGAGCGTCTAAGGAGGTGTTTATAGAGGGTCGAGCTTTTGTTTAATTCCTTCTCCCACGTCTCTAATATAACATTTAAAGACAAATGCTTTTGCCAAATCCTTTATACTACGCACAAATAATGATTATCAATAAACTTCAAAAGTTTTGAAACTCAATCGACATAAACAATTTTTCAAGCTAACTTGAGCATAGCTCAGTTGGTTGATCGATCGAAGGTTCAAATTTTCCCACCCAATATAACTACAACAAATATCACAAACGATAGCATGCAAAAACTGTTATTTAGGCCTTTCATAGCGTTTTTGAAACGCGGTCGTAGCCCCTGTTATTAAAAGCCTTCGACTTTTCATAACATATTTTCAACGTTATAAAAAACCCATTTTCGATTGCGAATATTTTACGCTATGGAAACTTTTTATAGCGGTATGAAGAAATATTATTATTGTGTTTTAATAGCCTATTTAATAACGTTAAAAACACGCTATAGAAACCTTTTGATAGCGTTTTTATGCACATGGTGATAACCCATATATTATTGAAAGTCCTTCACTCTCCCTAGCGATGTTTAAACGCTATAGAAAACCAATTTTTTATTGCGTAATTTTAACGCTATGAAAACTTTTAATAGCGTTTTTAATTAGGCACGTTGTGATAGTCGATGTTATTGAAAGTCCATAACATTTCATAGCGTTTTTTCCACATTATAGAAAATGCTATTAAAAAGTATTTTTTGATTGCGTAGTTTTAACGCTATGGAAACTTTTCACAGCGTTTTTCGTGACTATAGAAAAAGTTATGAAAAACCAATTTTCAATTGCGTAATTTGAATAGTGTTGATTTATTTTTTTATAGTAGTTAAAAATGTTATAACAACCACTATAAACAAACATTATTAGAGTTTATATATATTATTTATAACATTTAGAGTCAAATGTTGTTGTAAAATCAATTTCTTCAATTCTCATTTATTTCATCTAGAATATTCTAAAAGGTAAACATAAATTTTTTTAATTTTTAACTCACAAAAATAAAACATTAGTATTTTGTGCAAGAGATTGTGGCGATGGAGATTCTTAATATCCAAGTACATACATATGAGAAGATACAAAATTCATAATATTAATTTAAGTATGTTCTAACTAAGTTATTCATCCCAAAAGTTATTAAAATCAAAAGTGTTGTTCCAACTAAGTTTACATGTATAAGGAGATGCAGGTTGAATATCCACGTGAAATGAATACATATAGCATGAGTAGTCTCGACATAACAACTTAGGACATCACTTATTATTCAAAGAAAGAAGAAGAAATACAATATAAGAAAACAAGAAATCTTACCAAGATTTCAAAAAGATTTCATTTCTTTTTATTCTTTATATGTGACTCGAATGGATGGAGAAATTAATGATTTAACGATACTCCAAAAGAATGCAAGTCTTAGTCCAATTTTCTAACTAAAACAAAAATACAAGTGAATACATATTCAATAGATGATAAAAGTGGTCCAACTAACGTCATCATTTTATCTTTTTTTTCCTTTTAGAAAATTAAAGACAACATTAGTAGGATCTTCTAAGGGCATGTTTGGGAGTGATTTTGGAATGACCAAGATCACTTTTTCAAGTCCAAAATCACTTTCATTACAAAATTGTTATGTTTGGCAATGATATATAAGTGATTTTGGAACAATCAAAAATCACTTTTAGTGATTCCCGGTCAATCACTTGAAAGGTGATTCCCAAATGATTTTGAATGAGTGATTGTGAGCAATTAAGTTTTTAAAATGGTTCTTATTTTAAATTTAAAAAATTCTCCTTGGTTTATATATATATCTCTACGTACATCATAAATATCTAAAAGTTGTTGTGGTTCATTGGTCAAAGGATGTCAAATTTTTTGTCCCCCAAACTCGGTGTCCTGTTGGATTCCTTTCATGTGCAACATTTTTTTTTTCTTTCCAATTTTGATATATATATATCAATGTTTTTAAAATTTTATTTACATGATGTTAAACTACAAGTTAACGGCGAGAGAGAAAAAAAGAAAAAAAATATATTTAGTTATATATATAATTTTTTATTGTATATAATTGCTTAGTAAATAATTAAATAATGGATTAGTTAAATAATTTCTCAAATATAATTTTATTTTTAGGAATTTAGTAATTTTAAAATCACTTTTGAAGTAAACCAAATATTAATAATTCAAAATCACTTCTAATCATATAAAAATCACTTCAATCCAAACATTAAAATGATTATATGGAAATCAATTTTATAAAATCAATTGTAATTAAATCTCTTCTTCTAAAATCAATAACTCAACAATCACTCCCAAACATGTCCTAAGTTATGTTCTTTGAGGTACAATAACAATCAGATCTCAAAATCAACCAAACATTGATGAGACAGACTATCATTCAGAGATGAGAACAAAAACTTTAATGTCAATTTTACACAGCAAAGAAATTTATATCAAAGCACCAAGCTTATGTACCAGATAAAAAATTCATGTCCTAGAGACTTGTAACATGAGAGTGGTGACATACTTGGAGAGTTACTTAAAATGAATGTTTATGTTTGAAATAAGATTTAACCACCTCCTATGTTTCTTATCTCTTTCAAGCTTGTAAGCTTAAAATAATGAACAAACTCATAACATTAATTCTAGTTTTAAAAATAAAAATGTACCTTCCACTGAAAGGTATAAGAAACAATCCTCCTATCACCAAACGGGTATTTAGTCTAAAAATGGGATCCGACCCAAGATGGTGAACCCAAAGCGAGGCACCAAGAGGCACCATTTTGAGGGGTATGGTGAGGATCTCACATCGGAGAGATGAAGAGACTTCACTCACAATATAACCTACATGGACTACTTCCTCATATCACCAATTGATTTTAAGATGAAACTCCGTCATGTCTAATACAAACTCAAGTTAAATTAACTAACTACCGAAGGCGAATTTAATCAAGAACATTAAATTTCAATGGAAAAGAATAACAGCTTCATTTTTTCTGGATCATGGTTATATACAAATTTTCAAATCATGTCATTTTATGTAAGGTGTTTAGGGTTGCTATGGTGTACTCGATGTTGGAATGATATTCTGTAAACTATCCCTTTCAAGATAAAGGAAGAGTCTTGTGGCATACTTGTGTGGCTCGAGAGGAATAATAGTAGAAATTTTTAGAGGGTTTGAGAGGTCTTTGGAGGAGGTGTGAAAAGATTTTGAGGTTTAATGCGTCTTTATGGGCGCCAATAAATCGTTTTTTTTGTTAGTTGAGTTATGTTCATGTTGGTCGTCTATTTATACTGAGTTGACCTCAAGCCTTTAGGAAATGTATATACTCATCTGAACTAGGACCAAAAAAAATTGAGGTATGTGTTCTTTGAGCATGACCAGTTAATGCGTCTTTATGGGCGCCAATAAATCATTTTTTTTGTTAGTTGAGTTATGTTCATGTCGCCTATTTATGCTGAGTTGACCTCAAGCCTTTAGGAAATGTATATACTCATGTGAACTAGACAAAAAAAATTGATGTATGTGTTGTTTGAGCATGACCAATTAAGTCGTGAGCCACAGAGTTACAGCATCTTGATACGAAGCAAATAAGTCCTATATTATTTTTTCTTTGTGCGTAAACTGCACGGAGAGAGAGAGCAAAGGGTTATGAAAGCAATGAGTTTGTCCAAATCTGTAGCATTAGTATATTTATATATATTAAAGAACAGTTAAAAAAAACTATATATATTAAAGAACCAATACAAATGAAAGTTGGATTTTTCCTTGTACAAATCTCCATCTGGAGCAAATATAGAAGAATCAACAACGTTATACTTTCAAACTCAATTCAAAAGATTTTACATTAATATTTTGAAAGCATCTTTTTTGTTTTTTTTTTAAGTTTTTCACTTATTTCATTTTATTTTAAATGAACAGACCATAAAATTTGAAGTTTAAGATTTTATTAGGCACAAAATTAAATTTTATGTCTAATAGTTTAGTTAATTTTGAAAATTTTGAATATGTTAGAGATTTATACATAAATTGAAAGTTCGATAACTTATTGGACATTTGAAGTTCATTATCTATTAGACACAAAGTTGAAAATTCAATGACTCATTATATACTTTTTAATGTTCATGAATTTATTAGACATAAACCAAAAATTTTAGAGACTAAAATTGTAATTTACCCTTAATCAAAAAAAAAAAAAAAATATATATATATATATATAGGGAAATTGTAGTAAATGACAATTTAAGACTTATTGTTTGTAAATATAGCATGTTTTTAAAAAATTTGCGGATATAACAATTTCTATCGCTGATATCTTATGACTGATAGAAGTCTATCGCTGATCACCTCGGCTTTTTATAGATTTTTGTCAGTGATAATAGTCTATCAGAGATAATAGTTTATCACTGATAGAAGTCTATCAGTGATATAATAAAGTCTATCAGTGATAGAAACGGATTTTTTTGCCATATTTGCAAAACATTTTAAAGTTTGCTAATTTTGTAATTAGTTTGGGCCTGATTGCTATTTGTGCAACCAGCCCACATATATATATATATATAATTTAATCAACGTTTTGAAACTCATTCTTTTTCACAACAATAAAAGACTGATTTTGGAATCCTAAAATTAAGCAAATAAAAAAATAAAAAATAATAAAAAAATTGTGCTTATTATTATATAAAAACAAGGTGACCGTCAAATATATTCTTTCATAAAAAATTATAATTATAATTTCCTTCTAATTTTTTTTTACTTTTTTATAGCCATATTGGGATAGGAGATTGAACCTAAGACCTCAGAATCACTAAATACATCGTAGCTATGCTCGACATAATTTCCTTGTAATTGATACAAGACTTTAGTCTCTAACCTAACCATTATTTTTTGTGTGTTTTATAATAAGAAAATCCAACTTATGACCAATATTTAAGGAAAATAGAAGGAAATAGATGGAAAGATGTGGGAGTGTTATTGAATAACATGAGCTAATGCTAACCTATCACCAAACATGATCCTATAAACCCCATACTCTTCTCCTTCACTTTGCAAAAATCCCAATGGCGTCTTCAAGATGTTCTTGGTCTTCCCAATGGCTTGCCTTGTTCGTCATCTTCCTCGTCGTTCGATCGATGATGGGTGATAGTGAAACCGAAGAGAAGATCAATCAATTGTGTCATCAAATGGAAGAATTCGGGTTCTGCAACCAAGTCTTTCATCAGAACCTAAAAGGTACAACAGACTACGTAGGGCTGACCCAAATAGCCAACGTCCAAGTCAATATCAATGCAACCAATACACTTCGGTATTGTTAACACCACTAAAATTATCTAAAATCTTAAGCTTATAGGTTACGATAAATTTAATCTTTTATATTTTTATTCTTAATATAGATATATCCAGATGCTTCTGTCATCTGTAAGCGATCCAGCGTTGAAGAACGACTTCACAGTATGTGAAAATGCATACAACATAGTGAATCAAGCGTTCAGTGAGGGCATTAACTACTTCAATCAAAAAGATTATAAAAGCATGTTGAACTCCGAGAATTTGTAGGTTTTTCTTCAAAAGATTTGAGAAGTTCGTACCAATCAAAATATATATTTGTTTTCTTTCGATAAAGCTCAATCACATATCACATTATGGGTCAACCGACACCGACACCGACCACTCTTTGTTGCACCTTCAACAATAATGTCCTTAAAAAAAGATCTACACAACCTCTCTTGACAATTAGAATTCATGGGATTTTTGTACGGATGACCCACACTCAGAGTGCGTGAGATTTTTTAACCAAGTGTTTGAAAACTTATGTTTTTTGACCTTCTCTCGTGATAAGAAAGTGCACAAAGTCATTCGTACCCTTTATGCTTATCACGATCACGAGGAGACAACTGTGATCTCCTCGTGATAAGCGAAGGGTACGAATGACTTTGTGCACTTCCTTATCACGAGAGAAGGTCAAAAAACATAAGTTTTCAAAATCTAGGTTAAAAAACTTCACGCACCCCGAGGGGTGAGTCATCCGTACAAAACCCCCTAGAATAATTCATCCCCAAATAATTTTTTCATATGAATATTGTGTCTTAGAAGCTCACTAGCTATTGTTTGTGCACTTTGAACCTTCCATCGTTATAGATAAGTTTAGGGCATGACACTAATACCGTTTGTTAGGACAACATATAATTGATCTCCATATTTTCATAGCAGTTATCATATTAATGTTAAATTGAGGAAGAGATCAAATGTAAAAACTACATTATTTATATTATTATAGCTAGGAAAACAATACATACCTATAACAGTATAAAAATCTAGGGATCTATTTATACTAAATATAATACCATTAAAAAGACTAGTTTTCAGAAGAATAAAGAAAGAAAATCGAAAACAAAAGTAAACATTGTATTTGTCGATGTCGATTCAAAAACTACGAATTCCAATTATATCGTAATTGTCAAACTCCGACTGCAAATTAAAAAAAGAAAAATAAAAAAATGTTGTGAATTCCAACTGGGATAACAATTATCTAATTGGCAAATTTTTTACTACACACAAATAAAAAGATTTGTGAATTCCAACTAATTTCTTACACAACATATTAAGAGCTACTAATTCCAACTCTTAGAGCAAATTTCCAAATTTAAACTAATTTCAGACAGAACATATTTATACCAAAAGGAACTGTTTTTTATTATTATTATTATTATTTTATTTTTATTTATTATTTTATTTTATTTTATTTTTTTTGTCAATATTAAAATGAACATTTATATAAAAAAAAATTAGTCAATATTTCCTATATTGTTTTGTTTCTACCTATCAAATGAACATTTTTCTATAGGAGCGCAATTTCTAAAAGTGTGAAAAAAATTCATAAAGTATGTTAAATAATGACGAAGTTGATCTTTTAATTAAGTCATCATAATTAAATGTCTCATTTAATAATTCAAATAATTTATATATATATATATATATATATATATTTTTTTTTTTTTTTTGTAACATTGACATTTTAATATAGATATCATTTATATTTTAGATATGATGGTTAGAAAATATCAATTACAATATAATTAAGTCATAATTAAAGTTTCATGAAATAATTAAAAAAAAAATCATATTTTTTTCAAATTTTTTCTTGTTTCAAAATCTCTATCTAAATATTGTCTTAATTTTTAGATATGATGATTAAAAATATTAAGCTACAATTAAAGTTTCATTGTCTGATTCAAACAATTTTCATCAATTTTCATAAATTTTACTGAACTTTTCATCGATATTTTCATTTTCATCAACATTTCCATAAAATCTAGATCCCAATATTTGCATAGACATCGACATTTTCAACCTTGATTCTATGGTTTTGGTAATCTCCAAAAAAAAAAAAAAATAAATAATAATAATAATAATAATAATAAATAAATAATAAATACACTTTATTTCTCTCACCACATTGATAGTTATATCTTCTTTGACATATGTTTTAGTTGCTTTGGACATTTGTCACCATTTTTTCTTAATGTGGTAGAAAGAGGCAAAGAACTAAACATTATATTAAAAGTAAATGTATTAAAGAAAATTGTCAAACATTCTACAGACCAATTAAATTTTAATCAAATTATAAACATCAAAATTTTAAACCAAACCCAAATCATATAGTTGCACCTTCTTAATATTTGCTTTTTGAAATTCAAAGTTATATATGGACTCAAAAAGTATTGGTTTCTTAGACAAGAGATTGCTCAATATAAAGAATTATACTGAAATTCCTTTAATCAATAGGATGGTTGCTATGTAGGGTGAAAATTAAAAGAAAAGAACAAAAAAAATTAGATCGAAAACGACCAAACAAACGTCAATCCGTTAAAAGAGGAGAATTGCAGTATTTTTCAAGCCCACAAGGGAACGGGATTTTTTTTCCATTTCTGAATTCAAGTATATGGTGAGTTGAGAACTCGAACTTCTAACCTTTAAAAGATGTTTCTAATACCTTTAGTACCTTAGTTGAACTACGTTGAAGTTGGCAAGAAATGATAAGAAAATGTATAAAAGAAAATTAATTAAACATATCATAACCTATCAATTTACGTTTTTTATCACGTGACCAGACATAAAATATATATTATTGATTAAGAGGTCAAAAATTTGAATCTCTCTTAATCTGCCTTGTTGACTAATTTTTTTTTTTTTTTTTTCTCTCTCACATGCAAGATTATTCCTCTTGTTCTCTATTCTTCTTTCCCTTCTTAACATGCAAGATCTTACTAATTCTCATTCTTGTTAGTTGTCTTTTATGGATGGATATGTTTAATTAATTATTTTTAAAATTGGGTTTTATACACATCATCAATCAAATTTGGTCCAACCTCATTTTGACTCTTGACAAATTTTCACTCTCCATTATTTATTATCCACGTATAATACTATAGGATAAACAAAAATGTTGGGAGTGGGACCAAAGTTCATGAGTATATAGGTGAGAGGGACAACATCTCTATTAGTATGAAGCATTTTGAGTGGAATCAAAAGTTATCAGAGCCATGCCCCTGACTTCATTGTGTCGGTAGAATCCTCGGGAGTCGAACAAAGATATGGTGAGCCTGATCAAAGATGTTGATAAGCTCCCAACGTTGCTTGATTTACAAAGCTAGAGGTCCTTCTAGGATCCTTGTAAATACCCACAAAGAAGACTAACTTAACGATTGATTCCAACCAAGAGTTTAGTTAGAAGGTGAATGACTCTTAGATCACACTTAGAATCTATGATTGTCACTCTTAGATCCTAAGACGACTCACTCCAGAATTAGGTTGATCAAAACTAATTCAATGAACCGATTAACATCAAACCTAAAACAAGATTTGAAAGAAACAACACCAAAAGGGGTTTTAAGAAACACAAGTTCTTGATAAGCATAATATGTATTTTGAAGAGCATTACATATTGACTTGGATAATATGATTCGGTGATTGGATCCGTATCAGATGTAGTTATTGGTGGAGATTCGTGGTTGAGCTCTATCAGATTGACTTGGATAAGAGCTAGAAGGGAGGCTCGGTGGTGTATTTTGTTCGAGGGGAGGATTGTTGGGAGTGTGACCAAAATTTCACATTGGTCAGAAGAGAGAAAGATCATAGATATATAAGAAGGGATCGAGAACCAAAGATCATGGATAATATAAAGAGAGACAACATTCTCTATTAAATGTAAAGTGGTGAAATGACCCTTACTTTTTCTTACTTTTTAAATACGCTCCATTATCCGACCGTTATAACAACCTAAGAAGTTACTAACCAACTAAATAGTAACTTCTAATTACACGAGAAAACTAACTCTAATAATATTACACTTTACAAATTTCTTGAAATGTAGATAACTTTGCATTCAAAGGTTTTGTTATACTTTTTTTTTTTTTTTTTTTTTTTTTTAAGCTAAATTTATGTGGTTTAAAGGAAAAAATAGCAATAATATTGCGTAGTATGTACTCTCTTCAACTAAAATAAATGGAGTTATGGGCTACTAGGGGTCATTGGCCCCTAAAATTTGAAAGAAAAATAAAATAATTAAGTTTATTTTAATGAATAATTAATTATAAAAAATAGAATTGTATTATAAATAAATAAATAAAACACTATATTTGTTATTATACTTATCTTTTTTTACCTTACTTCTATATATATTGCTATGTTCACAATTGATTTTTAACAAACAAACAAAAAATAATGTAAAAATCTACCACAAGAAGTTTCTTTTTTTAACAATTCTTCAAACAAAAAATCATGAAGATAAAAATTTGCAACATTTATTTAAGTTTAAGATAAAGACAACACTTATCAAATCTAAGGTCTTATTTGATACAATTGAAAGTTTGGTGTAAAAACTTGATACACCATACCAACTTTAGGGATAGAAGTGTTAACATGAGCATAACTCAACTGACATAAAGTATGTATCATCGACTAAGAAGTCTAAAATTCGTATTTTCACTCCACATTGTAAAAAAAAAAAAAAAAAAAAAAAACTTATACTTTATATTATTTAGATATAATATTATTGATTTTTATTAAAAATATTTCATATTTAATTCTGCTCCGACCTTGTTTTTACCTCTGAATCTGCCCCTAAATGGAGTAAATCACATATTTTTTTTATTTTTTTTTCTTGCAAACAAATAAATCACGTATTAAAAATACATATTTTAGTCTTTGTACTTTGAGACTTGTTAAATTTTAGTCTTAATACTTTCGAAAATCTCGTGCATAGAACGTTCTATGGCAAGTTGATAACGAAGTTAAATTTTAGTCTTTATACTTTCTAAAACTTGCCTAAAAGGTCAGGTGATAGCGAAAGGTCCGGACATTGAATAGAGAGTAAAAATTGCTAACACTTATCTTACCGTCGATATATGTTTATATATTTATCACATTGGCTTGAATGATAAGGAAATTGATGATGAATTAGGTTTGTTAACTCTCATATCACTAGTTTGATTAGTTGTACGTTTGAGGTTTTTGTTGTTTCTTTTAGTTTTGGTCGCATGTAATCCATGTGGCTGTTTTCTAAACAAAAAATCAAAATAAATGAACTACCAATTTACAAAATACCAAAACAAACTGCCATCCCTTTCCTTATCCTACAAGCCAAAATCTCATTATTTACACAGCTTCTTACTTTCAAACAATAATACAATACAATGGGTTGCTCTCAAAATCTTCCCTCTTTCATCCCTGCTCTTCTTTTGGCAGCTTTCTCCCTCACCATTTTCCCTTCTCATGGACTCATCATCCATCAAAATCTGGTCACCATTTGCTCTAAGACATCCAATCCGTCCCTCTGCCAGAAGATCCTCGTTGACGATCCTCGTACCATCTCCGCCGACCTCCCTAATCTCTCGCTTATATCCATCAATCTGACAATGAAACAAGCCGAACAAAACATTGATTCCTTCTCCAAACTAAGTAAGAATACGAGTGATGCCGAGCAGAAGAAGGGTTTTGAGCATTGTGTGGAGTATTACCATGAAATCCAAACAAATATCCAGAAAGCTTATGAGTTCTCCCAGCAGAAGATTTTCAGAGACAATGGTCCATTGGAAGCATCAAAGGAACTTGTTCTAAGATGTGGTCAAGCCAGCAGAATCAACTCATTGAATATTGATGTCATGAACAAACTTATGATCCTAAGCTTTGAAACTTCAATAAGTGTAAATCAATATGCTGTTGCTGCTGCTAATGGCCACATTCACTAAATCTTTGATAAAAGCAAGAGCTAATAAGCTCTTTTATAGCCAACTATGTATCTGATTGCTACTGGAATAAAAACACTAGTGATGGTTTTTGTTTTTTTGCTCTATCCTTTATTGTTATATATATAAACTTGGAAAATTTTGGGAATATATGGAAAAGAAATGCCAATCAAGGAAGTTTAGAAAAGGGTATAACATTTAAGGAAGGAATTGAAATTCTTAGATGTACCATTCTATGATATTCAGGTCAGATTTGCCTCTCTCAACTTATATCTTCCAAAACCATATG
Organism: Herpetospermum pedunculosum; assembly: GCA_028017165.1. Lineage (NCBI taxonomy): Eukaryota > Viridiplantae > Streptophyta > Magnoliopsida > Cucurbitales > Cucurbitaceae > Herpetospermum > Herpetospermum pedunculosum. The sequence goes on from CM051529.1 coordinate 61,841,332, forward strand.
CAAAACATTCATTCTAGCTTAGTATAAACCAGCAATTCATGTAGATCTTTCTTTTCATTTAATCTGGGTGATTTGAACTGAAATCATGGACCAAAATTTCAAGGGAAAATTAGGACATAATATGCCAAGAACTGCAATAATATGCACTAAACAGCAGCAGAGAATATCCTATAAAAGCCACTCTCACCTTTGCTCTGCTTTCTTGGAACTCCAAACATTAGCAAAGAAACTATGGCTTTCTCAGCATATTCTTCACAACTGCTAGCCTTGTTCCTCATTGTCCACCCTGTCTTAGGTGACCCTGCAACGCAGCAACGGATCGATCGAATATGCCGTCAAATGGAGGATTATGGGTTTTGCAACAGAACCTTCAATGAAAATCTGAGAGGTCCAGCAGATGATGTTGGCCTGACCTTGATAGCAAATGACCAAGTTCTGAGAAATGCTTCCAATACCTATCAGTTCATAGAGAAACTTCAAGCTAGCACAGCTGATACAGCAACAAGGGCTGTTCTTGAGAATTGCAGAATTGGTTGCAGCCAGGTCAGGCAGGCATTCGTGCAGGCGAATTCTTACTTCAACCAGAGAGACTATGCCAATATGGTCGAGGTTGAACGGGCAGCACCCAGAGAAGAGGCTTTTTGTACACCACCAACACCAGACAGCCCATTGGTTGAGAGGAAGAGGGAATTAAGGATTCTCATTGCAATGGCTGTGGTCACCGGTCATATACTAGCTCATTGATCTATTCGATCGGCGAGATTGCAATTCTGTGAGATTCCTTTCATAGGTAACAAGTGCATATAACCTCTTGCACAACTCTAATATTCATAGCTTGTTTATGTACAAGATAAATGGGCTTACCTGACCACATATTGATATTTACTAAAACATGGTTCATTGTGCGAACACAAACTCTTCACCTGTTGAGAAGGTTTGAGCTATAGCAACCCTTTATGCAACACAAATAACAATCAGCATTGGGTCAGTAATAATATCATAACAATTAGTTCAGTGCCATATAGAAAAATTGAAGATTTGGCTGGCAATTTTACAGTGCTGTCCAGGCTGATATGAAAACATGTTACAACTACAGATGCATTCAATGATGAACATCATGAAATTGATGCTTTCATTTATCTAAACTGGTCGAGGTAAAACGTAAATAATTTGGCTGCTTAAGTTCATTCGGTAGCACATTGCTGCAGCCCATGCCCCAAAAGCTCAAAACATGACATTGATGCATTCAAGGGTTAATCATTGACAAAAAAAATTGGGTAAAAAAGTAACCAAGACTTACTGGTGAACAACACTGAAAAGGAACATTCTATTTCCACCAAATCTCATACGATTCACTATTCATGGAGTACATTTAGCATTAAGGACGGTAAATTATCAAGTATCTTGCACAATAATATCATGAGACTTCCTTTCTTGAATTGCGGATGATCAATACTGACAAAATGAAGGATGTCCAAAGCTCATCGGCCAAGCAAAGCCACACGTTCCTTTTGCACTGCCTGCGATAGGTTGATGTCAAAGAGCTCACACCGTATAGGCATCTCCATCTCATAGAATGGATTCTTCAAGACATAATCTGTGTATAACTCATAAATGTATTTCAGAAGAACCTCCATGTGCTGTGTGCTGGGCTCACACACGACAAAAAACTTTGTCCCTGCACTATACAATTTCATTCATGATTCAGAATTCTTTAATAAGAACTAGCATAGCAATATAAAATGAAAGTTACTGTCATGAGACTCTGCAAAGATCACAATTTTTTGAACAGGGAAATACAAAATTATACTATGGAACAAAGCATATCTATCTCTTATATAGGTTCACAATGGAGAAATGATTAACCCTTCAGATCAAAAGCCATTCATGTCTGCATCAAAACAATCTTCAACTCTCCTTCCTTTCTGCAGGTGCGACAAAGTGTAACGACAAACATTCAACATAAACAGTTACAAAGATGAGTTTCAGAAAATTAATTATGCAGTTCCTGTTGTACCACATACTGGTTTTTTTCCCCAAAAGTCTAACAGAATAATCATATCTGTGAAGGAGACTATAATATGATTTTTTTTTTTTTTTTTTTGAAAGAAAGAAAAGCTACTTTATACTGGTAGAAGGTCAATAGCGTTTCTGCCAACCTAAGCAAAGCTGATCAGAGGTTCAAATCTTCAACCCCACATATTGTTGAACTCAAAGAAGAAAGAAAAAAAAAAAGATCAACAAGGTTTCTATAATGTTGAAGTATTGATATAAGATTAAATTTACCATAACCCATTAGCTTAAGCTTTTGGGTTGATTGGTAGTTAACATGGTATCAGAGCAGGAAGTCCTTCCTAATTAATATTGAATTCCACTTGTTAGGCATTCAACAAATTTTCAAACCCACAAATGAGGGGGAATGTTGAAGTATTGATATAAGATTAAATTTACCATAACTCATTAGCTTAAGCTTTTGGGTTGATTGGTGGTTAACACCAGAGGATTCTATGAGATTTTCTGTCCACAACTTTTTTTTTTATATCCATGAGTGGCGCACACCTCAACTATTCTGAGACAACTGCCTGACTCTAACATTTGGTTGCCAAGGTAATTTGTAGGATATTGAATCCTAAGTAGGTGGCCACCATGGCTTGAGTCCATCTCCTCTAAGCCTCTAACAAGCCTCTAATTATTACCATGGCTTGAATCCATTTCCTCTAAGCCTCAAAGCATTCTATTATTGACCGACCCATGGTGGTTATTAAAGTTTCAAGAACTTCAATTATGCTTTCCCATTTTCGAACTTAATTGGTTATCTTTAGATCACAGTGTTTGAGACAGAATGAATCCAACCCATGTGTTTGAAGCAAAAAGTATATACAAAGGAGTGGAAGGACAAATGTACCAGTAAGTGACTGGAAGCAATGCAGGTCGAATGTATCGGCTTCAAGGAGTTCGACACCCGCACAACCAGCTACAGGCGAAAGCTGCTGGGAAATGGCATGCATCGAATGCCATAAACTCGCCACTCTCAAGCTATCGTTTGTGTCCATTCGTCCAGCAGTCCCATAATCCTAAATTTACAAACAGACCCAATAAGAGATTCAATCCAAATAGAATACTAATTCCACCCAAAACCGATTTATTTATATATCACAAGTAAAAGAAAGGTCGATTGAAAATAAATTCTGAACCCAGGTGAGAATTAACAGAAATTTGTATTTCCAATTGCATAAACGAGTAATTTCTATCGGTTGGTTACCTTGTAGAAGATCAATCCACCAGATTTGTTGATGATGTAGAGGCTGAAAATTGCTGCCATCCCTCTCTAGATCTTTTCGGGTTGAAAATCCTGAAGTATTATGAAAGAAATGGCTTGGATTATATCAAAATATTTGGGGTAAGATTTCTCAATAGAAAAAACTTCAAATATGCCACATGCCAAAGTGAGCAAAGTTTCACAGTAATTGACATGTACTATCTTCCATGAAATCATAAGTTCAATATTCATATGAAGATTGTATATTCTTCATCATGTGGTCTTACTCCTAATTAACATATTAATTTCTTTTTTTCTAAGAAGGGGAACAATTTCAAAAACGAATGCACCAGCCGGGCTAATTAACATATTAATTTCTAATGATGCCGAAGCGAGAAAAGATCCACAGTAACTGGCATGTACTGCTTTCCATGAGTTTGAAAGTTCAATACTCATCTTGTATGATGCTTGCCATATATCGGTTCATCTTGTGGTCCTAATTAACATATTAATTTCTTATGATGATGGGACAAATGATACCGTTAATTTCCAATGTCAAGATTCAGAACAGAAAGAACATTCATTTAAAGACAGACACAACCAATCACATCATAAGCTTGAAATTTCTATAATTGTAACACCACATTGTTATGGAATTATTGAAAAGAAAAGTACTACAATCTGATAACATATACCTAGAGCTAAAAATTTAAGCCAATTTCTTCCTACCTTCCTTCCATTCTTCCAGTTCCACCCTTGTTTCTTTATCTTGTTTCCTCCATTCTTCCTGCATCCTTTGCTTTTTGAATCCTGAGGGACATACTAACTCAGAGAAAGAAGCAAATTTCTTACTTTCTTTATCTTCTTTACCAAAGCACCCTTGTTTCTTTATCTTGCTTCTACCACATGTTCACATCCTATCTTTCTTTATTCCTGAACAGGGAAGGAATGTCCCTTTCAGACAATAATAGTCTTACCGATGATGACCCAATTGGCACAGTTTAAAAACTCATCAATAACCCTTCAAAAGGATGCTTTGGATATGGCCTGCAAGCAAAGCCAACACCACCATCCATCATACACAAGATGAGAAGTCTTTATCTGAGAACTAGCGAGATCCGTGAAGGATGAAGACCAAACTCGTCGATGTTCTTGACAAAACCTACAACCCATACTTCACAAAATAAAGGATGCAGAGAGGGAAAATGCCCACTGATATGTGACAAATCCACAAAGAATTATAATTTGACTGTTGAATGTGTATAAAGAGGTATTTATTATTTTTTCAGTGCCATTACCAGCGTAAAACAACAACTTAACATTGAACGTGAACCAGGGGTGTGTACATGTAGCCCAATGTAGAAAGTTTTTCCTTATAAACTCAAGAAAAAACTGGAGATACAAAGTGACAACCATATAGCTTAGGATTTTGTTGTGTGCTAATGGCTTAATAATCGAATCAGCACACGACCGTCCATAAGCACATCAATTTCAAACAATAAAAGAAGTGTATAGTTAGTATAAACTCAGTTACATTTATCTTCATTTAAAAGGAGGTCATATGGGGGAAAAGCCTTGGCTTACAGATATTGTGAACTGAAAAAAGAAGAATCAGTAATCACATGAACACTAACAGCTGCAACTACAAATAAGCTTAGTTTCAAATATTTACCAATGCAATAGGAGCTATTCCCAAACTCCCACAAGATTCTAATACAGGCAACAAATACAACCAAGTCGACATGAACAGAACAATTTAACCAGCACAAGACCATCTATAAGCACATTGAAACTGACAGTCACATAAATAGAAACAGGCAAGAGTTATGTATTTCAGATATCTGCCATATCATGAATTGCTTTTCCTCGAGCAACTGAGAGAAAACTTGAAAGACATGATGATGGCTAAAAGTGTAGCTTAGGTATATGTTATGTACAGATCATGGTAAATTGTTCAGCACAAGACCGTCCATAAGCACAATGTGACTGACAACCACAAAATTATCAATAGGCTTGAGATGGGTGTTTAAGATATATGCCATAGCATACATAGTTTCACCTCACACAAAAGAGGGAAACTTGAAAGACACAATGGCAATAGTGTAGCTTAGGTTTTTGTTATGTCCCGATAGCAGTAAATTAATCGGCACAAGACCGTCCATAAGCACATAATCAACAGACATGATTAAAAATTAGCACAATGTTGTGATTTATGATTTAGATATATGGATAGCTTTTCTATATCGAATGATGGTAAATTAATCAGCACACCAAAACCGATAGCATAAATAAACACAGCCAAAAAAGTAATTGCTAATCACACACTGTAAAAAAATATCTTTTATAAGAGATTAGATACTTGATCAAACCATAGATCGACCCCATTTGACCCATTTGACCCATTTGATAACTGATTGATTTTTAGTTATTGAAAACAAAAGCTTGTAAAAGGGTTTCTAATCCAAGTTAAGTTTTGAAAACTAAAAAAAAAAAAAAATATGTAAAAACTTGTTTTTGGAATTTGGCTAAAAATTCAAATGTGAAAGATGAAAACCAATAACCATGGTATGAAATTGGGAGAAAACCAGCACAATTATTAAAAAAACAAAAATTAAAAAAGCCGTTTATCAAAAGGAGCCTTAATAATTTTAAAACCTCTCTTGAAGTATGATTCTAGATTGGTGAAGCCTACTCAAATATGTAAAAACTTGTTTTTGGAATTTGGCTAAAAATTCAAATGTGAAAGATGAAAACCAATAACCATGGTATGAAATTGGGAGAAAACCAGCACAATTATTAAAAAAACAAAAATTAAAAAGCCGTTTATCAAAAGGAGCCTTAATAATTTTAAAACCTCTCTTGAAGTATGATTCTAGATTGGTGAAGCCTACTCAAAATACCCATGAACATAATGTAATGAACTTTGTCCAAGACCCCAATTATAGAAAAAAAAAATATACATATATACACACCATTGCAATAAAACAAGTGTACTAATCATGGAATCTTCTCATTCTTCTCTCCTCAAAGATTAATTGGAGGAAGAAAAGAAAAAACTAGGGGTGTACATGGGTTGGGTTGGTGGATTCTCAACCCTTCAAAACATAGCATCATATCTACATAAATTAATCCAATTTCCAATTTCTTCCTTTAATATAAACCAAATTACACATTCTCTCCTCTATTAATAATAATAACAGAGTACATTTTTCACTTTTTTCCAATTAAATCATTTTCCCTTTCCTCAAAATAAATTATTTTCCCAAAATAATTTAATCTTAAATTTCCCTTAACATCTTGAGACATTTCCCTTTCTTCCTTTTCTTTCTCAAATCTATTTAATTCACTTTCTCCCTCCAACAAAACTCATCATCTTTATCTCTGGTTTCTTATTTTTATTTTCCAGCCCACCATTCTTCTTCATTCCATAACTTCTCTTTTTTCATCTTTGTTCTCTTTATTCTCTTTATTTTCCTTCAAACCCACAAAACGTTTTTCTTAAGCTTCTTTTATTACTCCATTTCAACATCCACTTCTTCTAATACCCGATCTAGATTTCTTCCATAACACACATGCTAAATTTTCATTTATTTCCTTCCAATTCATTGAATTAACAAATTATCTACTGCTTAGAGGGAAAAAACCACGAAATTCCAATTCGCAGATTATTTATTTCTGAAGCATTCACAAGTAAAGAAAGACAAACCCATTAAAAATCATCTCTTAAAACCCACTCATTTCCATGGTTTCTTTAAAAAAAAAAACAGAGAGCAGCGAGGCGGAGGCGGAGGAATACCTCGGCGAGTGATGGCGAGTTGAGAGGCAGAGAGAGACGGCGGCGAGGCAGAGAGCGACGGCGTCGGCGAGGTGGAGACTGCGAACGAGGCGGAGAGCGACGGCGTTAAGTTGCGTCTTGCGAGAGAGAGATGAGAGAGAGGCGGGTGATGTGAATCGAATGAGAAGATGAAGACCTAATTCTTTATAAATTATAATTATATATAATAATTTTTTTAAATGTAATTCGGTTCGGTTCGGGTTGAACCGAACCAAAATTGATTCAACCCTCAAACCGATTCGAAAATTCGAGTTGGCAAAAAACCAACCAAAAAAAATTTAACCCAACTTAATTCAAACAATTCAGGTTGGGTGGGTCGGGTTGCTCGGATTGCCGGATCATTTGTACACTCCTAGAAAAAATGAGAGAGACGGCGGCGAGGCAGAGAGAGACGGCGGCGAGGCAGAGAGCGTCGACGAGCGGCGAGGTGGAGATTGAGATCGGCGACGGAGGGAGACTGCGAGCAAGGCGGAGAGCGACGACGTTAAGTTGCGTCTTGCGAGAGAGATGAGAGAGAGGCGGGTGATAAATTTGAATCGAATGAGAAGATGAAAACCTAATTCCTTATAAATTATAATTATATATAATATCATTTTTAAATGTAATTCGGTTCGATTCGGGTTGAACTGAGCCAAAATTGATTCAACCCGCAAACCGATTCGAAAATTCGAGTTGGCAAAAAACCAACAAAAATTTGTTAACCCAACCTAATCCGAACAATTCTGGTTGGGTGGGTCGAGTTGCTCGGGTTGCCGGATCATTTGTACACTCCTAGAAAAAACTAGTCAGGGTATCTAACAGAAAGCTAACTAAGATCAAACCAAACACAATCTCCCACCACGAATGACAAGCAGAAATATACCGAACAAGGAGAAAATTGTATGACTGACCCGATATTTTGGCTAACTAAGATCAAATCAAACACAATCTCCCACCACAAATGACAAGAAGAAATATACCGAACAAGGGGTAAATTGTATGACTGACCCGATATTTTGGCTAACTAAGATCAAATCAAACACAATCTTCCACCACAAATGACCAGCAGAAATATACCGAACAAGGGAAAAATTGTACGACTGAACCGATATTTTGGCCCGTTTGTCAAACTAACCCGAATTTAAAAAACAAGACAAATTGACCTTTTGCTGACATCATCATTTTTTTTTTAATATTATTTTCTCGTTCTAACTCTAGCTGCAGGCTGGTCTCATAAATTTTTTCAACATCCGAAAATTTCGATCTATAACATCCTCCATGGTAGGAGGATTTTTTAAAAAGGAAACAAGAGATTTCAACTCTTGGTAGTAGTCTACCACATAAGGTGGTAACAAGTATGCCAATTTTGCAACTTGTAGTTGTAGCATATTAAAAAAGGATGAAAGTTTCCTTTAGCTTACTGTTGAGGGAGACAAAGCTTTTTAAGAAAATATTTGATAGCTCAAGAGTCAAGATCTTCAATAGGTGAAACCAAGATAATGCCAACCTACTATTCATTCAGGCTGACAAAAAAAACAAAAACCTATTTCACAAACCTGAAGGTTAACTATTCACATTTAGAACATATAATATAACTAACTGAAAAGAGCTTATAGAAGTCACAACCTAACATGGAGAGATAACTGTCATACACAAGCACTACAGATTTACCTTCAATATTACCACATTAAACCAATCTATAGAGAAAATTTAGGCTGGGATTTTGAGAATGCCTAGTTTCATAATTACAGTAGGATGAAGCGTATGGATAAAAGTTTTACACACTTGGTGCATCGTTGACTGTTTCGTTGAAGGAAGCAGCCATGTACTCGGCGAGGCTAGGTCCAGAAAAAGAATCTGAAACTCTTGCTTTCTTCATACCAAACTTGGCACAACTGCTCAATGGAGCAATTGTCTTCCAAATACCAGGTTGCAGAACCTTCCAGGGATCTTCAAGCATGGATGCATTGTAAAATTGTTCCGGTATGGGTGATTTGTCTGATGAAAAATGACGACCATGAGAACCAACACTTCGTCCAGAGCCAAATCTTGGACTAGGGCTCATATTGCCACGACCACGATGACCATGGCTGCCTCCACCTGGACTAGAACTGCCTTGATACCCTGGGATAGGGCTTGGACTATGGTAATTAACCCTGTCTTGGGTTGGATTGGTGTAAGAATTACCTCTTGGTCTAGAGACAAGGCTGGGGGAGCTCATCCCCCTTGGAGGATGGCCAGGGAAATGGTTGACAAATGGGCTTCTCGGTCCACGCCGCATATCAGGAGTTCCTTGATCTATTGGAAAAGGTCTGGGCATTGCTGGGCTACCATGGCCACCAGATCCTCTAAAACCTCGTGCATAGAACGTTCTCTGGTCAGGTGAATGTTGAGGGAATTGATGAGTCGGAGAGGGAGACAATTCAGGGTTTCTCAATCCTACAACACAATATTATATCAAGATTTGGAGGAGAAAAGTGATTCCCTAACAACAAAATGTTGGATGAAAGACCATATTCGTGATGCAGAATCAATTAAAGCATAACACGCATTAACAAAAATAGTAACTGAACACCAGATGGGATCCTTCCCAATTCCACCAATAACATCACATAAGCTTAATGTTTTTTTTTTTTTTTTTTTGATAAGGTACCAAACTTTCATTGAGTAAAAGATGAAAGAATACAAGGGCATCAAAAAAAAAAAAAAGCCCGAGAGAACAACCCTTAAAGAAAAGGGGTCCAATCAAGTAATAAAAGACCTATAGAGTAATTACAAAAAAGCCGCGTCACTGACGCCCACAAAGAAACTTGAAATCTAACAAGCGACCAAATAGCACTCGGGTCCCTTTCAGAACCTCTAAAAATTCTGTTGTTCCTTTCCCCCCACAAACCCCATACAATCGCACAGATCCCAGCCTGCCACAAGAAATTTCCTTTTTTCCGAAAAGGCGGATGGAGAAAGAACTCCTCGATCATCTCTCTGAGGCGCCTGTGCCTAGCAAACTGGACACCGAACACCTCAAAAAAAGAATTCCAAACATCCCGAGCAAACTTACAATTCCATAACAAATGATCCAGGTCTTCCTCCGCCCTCCGACAAAGAATGCAACATAGAGGACCAACCAAGGTAAACTTTTTCTTCAAAAGCCGGTCTAAAGTGTTCACTCTGCCAGTGCCATGAATGGCCAACCACACAAAAAAATTGAATCTTTTTTGGAACTTTCACCTTCCACAAAGAAGAAAAAACTGACACGCTAGACGGAGAGGGATTGAGCAAGCTCTGAAAGAAGGAGCTGCAAGAAAAGCCCTCAGTGGGGCTTGGACTCCAGATACGAACATCCTTTCTCTCCGAACTAAGAGTAAACCCCCCAATTATGGCCAAGAGCGCCATGATGTCTGTTGTTTCCCTATTAGATAAGGCCCGACTAAAACCAAAGGAGAAGGAAGGAGAATTCTCCGACTGGTTAAAAATATCTGCCACCGAATGATTTTTCCTCAAAGACAAATGATACAACCTAGGAAACAATAAGCAGAGAGGACTATCCCCCACCCATTGGTCCTCCCAAAAGAAAGTATCCAACCCATCCCCCACCGAAAACCGAATTAAACTTGAAAAAGATGGAATCTCGCAAGAGATATCCTTATCACATAAGCTTAATGTAAAATATTAGCTAATAGATAAATGCGAACTAAACTGTAAGATTTTAAAATTGGTTGTCTCGACGGGAGCATATTTCTCTGATTAGGAACATCCTTATCGATCTGTGTTTTTTATGTTTTATGTTTTTATTTTGGAGTTGCATCTTGTACATATAGGATAGAGTCTATCCCTTTTTTACTTCATTATATCAATGAATGGTTACCGTTTCTTATAAAAAAAAAAACTGTAATATTTTAAACTACAGAAGGAAATATTACCCCTCGTATTTTAAACATGATTATAAAACTCATGTCATTCATTGTTTAAAAAATACTGCTTTCATGATCGCATGTCATCAAACCATAAGGAGGAACTTGCAACTAAAATCAAACTGCAGGAGTATATTTTGCATAAAAGAGTACTATGTGGCATTTATGTTAAATACATGCAGTTAATTCCCACAACGGAAGCTTGCAAAACAAGCAAACACATTTAATCCCGAGCCATTAATTGAGACATATCTTATTGTAGATCTTCAATATTCTAGACATTAAATATTTATTTATGCCCATCAAACAAATAAGAACTGTAAAAGGAAGCAAGACTACCTTCTATCATTAATTCTCTTACAAGTATATGTTTTGTTTCTCTTTAGAATCCCTTCCAAACCAACAGCTTCAATTAAGAAAGAAATGACAAGTTTTCTATGGGAAGGACCAACATGAATGGTGGCAAGCCACCTTACTAGTCGGAATTTGCTTCAACACTTCAAGTAGTTCAGGTATTGGAAACCACAAGCAGAAAATATCCCCTTTTCTCTTACATTGGTTATAGAGTATTTTTTTTTTTATGGTTATAGTGACTCCAATGAAAAAAATAGCTTATGTTTTTTTTTTCTTGGGGTGGGGAGGGGGAACAATCCAGTAAAGTTACAAATGTCCTGTTTATTTCTTGGATTTTGAAAAATTAGCTGGTTTTAATCACAGTAGTAGTAGAGAGGATCAGGATACAGAAGTTATAATCTTTAGGACTCTGTTTTGTTTCTGTGCTGCTCCATGATGCAGAAGGCTCTTTGTTCATAAAAGAATTTCCTATTCCTAAATTCCTAATAGACTCTCTACAGCCATTTCTAAATCTAAAAGCTCTCAAAAGGCTAACCCTTTATATCCTAGTAAGTTACTGTTAGCTGTTGAATGATAGAGTTCAATCAAATAACCCTTCATGGTATTTTTCACCTTAAAAAGATGTATTATGCAAAAGCAACACCACGTCTCAACAAACTCACACCCACTCAACAATAGTTGTTCCATCCCCCTTGAAATTTGTCAACATGCCATGCAAGATCACTGTTAGTATGCAACTCAATTCATGCCTTCATTGTCAGTTACTACCCAGGCTAGTCCTATCTGTATGGATCGCTTAACTTATCTTTTTGCCTTACATGTTAAAAAGAAAAATACTAAAATTAGTTGGAAGTGTGAAGTTAAGAGTTTTTCTGTGGCTGCTTCGATTAGAAAGAAACCAGAGAGCCGTCCACAACAAAGGAAGAAGGCTATAGGCAGTTTTTGACTTGGTTCATTTTACAACCTCAAGTTGGTGCATCATTCACCGAGTTTTTGTTTATAGATTAGTTCATTTTGTAACATATTTCTATGGAGGGGAACATAATTATTCAGCACATTATGCCATTTTTTACCCCTCTATTCACAAATGGACCTTTTTTTTAATCAAGCATCCATCATCAAACAAGTAGCTCGATATCTTATTCCCATTACATGATCCTTTATATATACATGCATGAGTTATTTAAGACAACATAAAATTACCTGGAAAATTTGATGGACCATAAGTTGCTGGAGAATTATTGTGGTAAGAAGGAACATAAGTTGCTGGTGAATTATTCTGGTGGGAAGGAACATAAGTTGCTGGAGAATTGTTGTGGTGGGAAGGAACATAATTATCCGACACAGTTTTATTATCAAACTTCCCTCTCTCCTTGTTAGCATAAAATGCAGACATACGGTTTGTGTAATAGTCAAATCTTGGGGCGGTACATGGTTCTGGTTGCCCTACCATGGTAGCTGAGGATTCGACTAACGGATTGGAAAGATAATTAGGCAGAGAAGTTTCTGCATAGTTAGCTACATCAGCCTGAGCAGCTTCCATTCGCATTGCTCTGAGTCTCTCCCTTCGTTTCTCAGACTCTTCCATTTAACCTAACAATGTCAATTCTCAATCAATTTCATCACTGAGAACAACCAACTGACTCAAAACAATTTTTTCATAGATTAAGAGAAAATAGTCAATCAAAGAAAACCTATGATGCCCTACTTGAAGTTGAAGGTTACAAAAATGCACCCCAATTGAAATTAGTTACAAGAAGAAGTAAAATTACAGAATGCATTGGATAGGGAACTTACAAGAAAGATTGAAGACAACTGAGATTAAGACTCCGATGAAAAACTGTTGCTGGAACTGAAAGAAATCCCTAGCTTTTTCCTTCTCTGTAGATAACAAAGTCATCCCGAAACATAATTCAAACCAAGTAAAGCTCAATTTTCCATCTGTGATCCCAAAAACTAACTTCTAAATTCCCAAAAAGGAAATCTACTTCTAATCCAAAAACAAATACAAAAGTGTTGAATCCAATTTTACTTCATCTAATTTTCTTGGTTTTGGTTTTTGGTTAAGTGGGTTGAGATTTATTGGACCTCCCATGTAATTATGGTCCAAGACAGCCAAACAATGAGTGCTGAACTAGAACCAGGGGTTATTATCACAAATAGCCTATATGGCAAAAAAAACTATCAACATTAACCCTGTTTTTTGCAACTATCAACATTAACGCTTCTCAGTGCATCCTGGCCAGGATCGGATCGGGCACCAGGATTCTCTTTTTTTGTTTTTTTTTTTTAATTCGTTGGAGTGAAATGACAATATTACCCTCTTATAAAATTCAATTAATTTTAGGACTTCTCATCTCCCAGCCTTCTCATCTTCCTCAACATCTTCTTCTCTCTCTCAGCCTTCTCATCTTCCTCAACATCTCCTTCCCCCTCTCGCCTCTCCAACGCTAAACTATTGTTTTCGCCGCAGACATCGCCGCATACGTCGTGTCTATCTCCCGTCGCCGCCGGTTTAGGTGAAAGGTAAAACTCTCATCTTCTCTTCTTCTCCTCTCTCTTCTCTTTGGTTTGTAAATATGATTTTTGAGGGTTTAGGGGTTTTTGTATTAAGAGGATTTGGTAAAGAAATCAAGAAGAGAAAACTATAGATTTTTTTTTCTTCAAGAAATCGTAGGATTTTGATTTTTTTTTATTCTTTTTTTTAAATTTTTTTTGTAAAACTGAGTTCGCGCGACCAAGACAACGAGATTTTTGTGTATTTTGGCCTGGATCACCCGAGACCAAAGCCAGTTGTGTTGTTTTGTTTTTAAACTCAATTTTCGGTGACCACCAGCACCACGAGATTCGTCTTCTGGCTTTGGTCTCAGTCGATCTTGGCCAGGATTGGCCGAGACCAAAGGGCAGTGTTGTTTTAAAAAAAAATCAATTTCGTTTACCACCAAGAACCACCAGGAGCACGAGATTCTTCTCCTGGTTTTGGTCTCGGTCGATCTTGGCCAGGATTGCCCGAGACCAAAGGCAGTGGCTTTTTTTTTTTTTTATCCCTCTTGTTATTCTTATCTTATTCCAAATGTGATTGCTTTTTAGGCGTTCGGATATTTGTTTGGCGTTTGTTATAAAATTTCATTTCTTCTACCTGAAACTTAGGTGTTCGACAGTTTTTTAGGTGTTCGTTTGTAAATTTCATTGTTTCTGCCTGAGACTTAGTTGTTAAACTTTTTTTGCTTTGTACTAGATGTCCCCGTTAATGAAAATCATTGAAGATGACCAATTTCCGGCTGCTCTTACATGTTGTTCACACTTAGGAAAAACTATAGCCAATATTAAGAAGAAGTTAAGCCTTAAGCAAACTTGTTTCGGGCCATTCATAGACGTAGACTTAGTTTTCAATGGTCCTTTGATACATTACATTCTTCTAAGAGAGGTGGAAGAGAGTAGACCAAATACAATTAGTTTTAACCTCTTAGGAAACAAAGTTTCATTTGGTCCGGAAGAGTTCGACCTAATTACTGGATTAGGACGTGGGACAGGGATGTCCATTTGGTCCAACCGGATCATCTTAGACTTAGGCGATTATATTTGAATGATAGAGTGGATATGAAAGGTATAACAGCGTGTGATGATCGTACTCATTATATCCATATCCACTCTATCATTCAAATATAATCGCCCAAGTCTAAGATGATCCGGTTGAACCAAATGGACATCCTTGGTCCCACGTCTTAATCCAGTAATTAGGTCGAACTCTTCCTGAACAAATGAAACTTTGTTTCCTAAGAGGTTAAAACTAATCGTATTTGCTCTACTCTCTTCCACCTCTCTTAGAAGAATGTAATGTATCAAAGGACCATTGAAAACTAAGTCTACGTCTATGAATGGCCCGAAACAAGTTTGCTTAAATAAATCAAGTTGCGCGAGGCTTAACTTCTTCTTAATATTGGCTATAGTTTTTCCTTCCTAAGTGTGAACAACATGTAAGAGCAGCCGAAAAGTGGTCATCTTCAACGATTTTCATTAACGGGGACATCTAGTACAAAGCAAAAAAAGTTTAACAACTAAGTCTCAGGCAGAAACAATGAAATTTACAAACGAACACCTAAAAAACTGTCGAACACCTAAGTTTCATGTAGAAGAAATGAAATTTTATAACAAACGTCAAACAAATATCCGAACGCCTAAAAAACAATCACATTTGGAATAAGATAAGAATAACTAGAGGGATATTAAAAAAAAAAAAAACACTGCATTTGGTCGGGCAATCCTGGCCAAGATCGACCGAGACCAAAACCAGGAGAAGAATCTCGTGGTCCTGGTGGTTCTTGGTGGTAAACGAAATTGAATTTTTTTTAAAACAACACTGCCTTTGGTCTCGGGCAATCCTGGCCAAGATCGACCGAGACCAAAGCCAGGAGACGAATCTCGTGGTGCGTGAAAATTGAGTTTAAAAAAAAAAAAAAAACACAAATGGCTTTGGTCTCGGGTGATCCAGGCCAAAATACACAAAAATCTCGTTGTCTTGGTCGCGCAAACTCAGTTTTACAAAAAAAAATCAAAAAAAAAAAACAAAATCCTTGAAGAAGAAAAAAATCTATAGTTTTCTCTTCTTGATTTCTTTACCAAATCCTCTTAATACAAAAATCTCAAACCCCTAAACCCTCAAAAATCATATTTACAAACCAAAGAGAAGAGAGAGGAGAAGAAAAGAAGATGAGAGTTTTACCTTTCACCTAAACCGGCGGCGACGGGAGATAGACACGGCGAAGGCGGCGGCGGCTGCGGCGATGTCTGCGGCGAAAACAATAGTTCAGCGTTGGAGAGGCGGGCGAGAGGGGAAGGAGATGTTGAGGAAGATGAGAAGGCTAAGAGAGAGAAGAAGATGTTGAGGAAGATGAGAGGGCGGGGAGATGAGAAGTGCTAAAATTAATTGAATTTTATAAGAGGATAATATTGTCATTTCACTCCAACAAATTAAAAAAAAAAACAAAAAAAGAGAATCCTGGTGCCCGATCCTGGCCAGGATGCATCGAGAAGCGTTAATGTTGATAGTGGCAAAAAAATGTTGATAGTTTTTTTTTGCAAAAAAAAACAGTGTTAATGTTGATAGTTTTATTGGCATATAGGCTATTTGTGATAATAACCCTAGAACCCGACAAGCTTTCCCGATGAAGTGAGGTTGTGCTTTGGTCTCTGGTCTTTCTGAACACTTACATCCTAGAATTGGGTCCAAATCTATGACCACCATTGTTCGCATCATACAACAATTCCGTTTCAACCTCAAATTTGACAAGAAAAAAACAGCCACAAAAAAAAGAAAAAACCCAATGCTGAGAAGAACAAGAAAAATAGGAAAGACCCATTAAAAATAAAAGAAAACCCACCTCAAATCAGATTCATGGATGAACAAAATGAAGAAATACTTTCAAGAAGGCGAAGAATAAGAACCTTACCTGGCCGGCGTTTATGGAGTTTAGATCACTGCGAATGGGTTGGATACGACGCGGCGTTGGAAGAGGGAGAGGGTTGGCGGCGGCGTTGGGAGAGGGAGAGTCGACGGCGACGGCGAACCAGAGAGTGAATGAGACTGTGAGAGAGTGAGAGAGTGAGAGAGGGCAGAGGCGAACCAGAGAGTGAAGGCGTGAAGAAGATGAAGAAGGCGCGACAATGAGGATGACTTAATCGGTCGGTCCGGTCCGGTCCGGTCGGACCGATTCGGTTTCTTACAGCCTATCCAATTGTTTTTTTCATCTTTCAAAAAAAAATATATATATATACATTGTTTTTTTTCATCGATTTTTGTTTACCTTGTACTTGAGTAATTTCTCGTGGGACATTGCATAGCTAATTAACTATTTTTCAAATTAGTGTTTGTGTTTTTTCTTTTTCTTTTTTAAAGAAATTTATCGAGGGAATTTTCCGAATTACTAGATATAATCCCCTAAGCTAAGTTTACAAGCTACAAAAAAAAAAAAAAAAAAAAAAAAAAGTCATAATCCGGACAACGAAAAAACAATGATTGAAAGAAGCAATAGCATTTACAACTTTGTTACAAGAACGACTAATAAAAAGTAAAATTGGAGGTCAAAGCGAGCATAACTCAACTGACATATGTATGACTTGATAACCAAGAGGTCCGTAGTTCGAATCTTCCACCCCCAATATATTAAAAAAAAAAAAAAAAAAAAAAGGTAAAATCGGAGGAGAAATCTTTAGAATCATCAATTAAAGTACTCACCTTCTTGAACATAAGGGAGCGAGAAACCAGATCATGAATAGCGATGCTAGAATCATATTTCAAAATTAACCGGTGAATCCCCATTTTGGCAGTAAATTCTTATTTAACCTGACAGGCATGGTACTATTTGTCTTATCTGTCGGGTTAAGGAATAATCTACTGCTCATTCTTTTCTTTTCTATTACGAGACAAGAGTATTTGGCATTTGTTTTTTCTTGTAGTTGTTTTTCAAAACAAGAAAATTTTATCATTGGATTCTTTGGCTTCATTTTTTTTTTTTTTTTTTTTTTTTGTCTAAAGATGATTTAGCCCTAGCTTGTATTATATGTTGGGATATTTGGAATGACAGAAATTCAATTTGCAACGTTCTCCTACGGAAGTTTTATAAGGATTGTCAATTATGTTGCTGAGATTTTCAACACATTTGCTTCTTTATGCTCCCCTTCACCCACGCCCTTCATCCTTCGCCTACTTCAATCTCTTGGAAGGCTAGCCGACCAAAGAATTTTTTTATGCATCATTTTAATTCAATTTATAGTTTTTTATCTCTTTTAATTCAACGGGTGGTCGATGAGGGAGAAATAAATGAATGAATGTTTTCAAAATGTAAAATAATACACCTACTGAGACGAAAGTCAAAGGTGAGTCTCGTAGGTGGACGTATTGAACCGAAATAAATGTAAAATTTGACGCACATATATGATTATTATAACTAATATAGAATATCTTAACTAGTCGAATTATGTTCCTCGACATTAATTTTACTATTTTATAGTGCATTATTTGTTCAAATGTTATTTTAAAAACAATAAGGATGTTGTTGGACCCCAACCTTTTTTAAAAAAAAAATATTATTAAAATATGATTGTTTCAAACATTGTGACAAAATATCATAATTCAATGATGGTTGTCTTATTTTTTTAAAGAGTAAAACTTAGTTGCAGGCTGGGCTACAACTATTTTGCAACACATGTCACAATTTTATTGGCCAAATATTTATGTTATTTTAAAACTAAAAAAAAATCTTTTTAACGCCGTTTTTTTTTTTTTTCGTTTATTGCTCTCCTTTTTTTTTTCTTTACTTCGTGACTTTCATTCTTCTATCTCCATGAAAATTTTCATTCTTCTATCTCCATGAAAATTTAAGGGAAAAAATCAATTTATACCCTTAAACTTTTGGGGTTATATGAATTAAAATCATAAACTAATGATTGTATCAATTTAAACTCTGTCATAAATGTATCAATTTACACCCTCTGTTAGAATTTTATTTTAAAAATATTAAATTAAACACGTGAAGACTTATAATTTTAGCAATTAAACCTCAACTTTCATAAGCGAATCAATTGTATGAAAATTTAGGGGTTTAGTTGATAAATTATGAGTTTCCACACGTGTAAAAAATAACATTTTTCTAAGTGAATGTGTAAATTGATACACTTATGAAAGTTCAGGGTTTAAATTGATATAATCATTAGTTTAGGGTTTTAATAGATACAACCTCCAAAGTTCAATGGTATAAATTGATTTTTACCCAAAATTTAACTTCAACCTCCAATAGATTAATCACGAGACATAAATCTCAATTGTCTCAAACAATGCAAACTTCATCCAAGCGACATAAATCTCAATTGTCACAAACAATGCAAACTCCATGCACCCGGATTCAATTCCACTATCAGTAAGACAATAAGAATAAAAAAGTTATTGCATAACAGAGAGTAACCGAGAGCATTTTTCTTCTTATTATTTTTTAAGTGTGTTTGTTCTCCAATTTTTCTCCACATTAAAAAGACATTGGAAAATAAAATAGATGAAAAAGTGGAGAGCGAACAAGGAAAAACATATAAAAAATCAAAGAATAAAAGAATGTAAAAAAAATAAATATACTGTTTCTTTGTTTATTCTGTATTTCTCTCTATAGTGGGAGAAGTTAATTTATTGGAGGTTGGAACTTGATTTTTGTAGTCAAATGAGGAGAGTTACAAAGTAAAAGGAAAAATTAAAGGAGCTGCGTGAAAATCTAATAAGATTTTTTTTATTTAAAAAATAGCATAAATATTTGACCATTAAAATTGTGCTACAGCTGCAAAAGATAGTTGTAGTCGAAGTGCAACTAAGTTTTACTCTTTTTTAAATAAACGACATCTATTGTAGCAAATTTTTATCATGACATTGGATATCGTCCCTTTAAAAAGGACGTACCCCCATATGATTGGACATCGTCTCTCATATTTAAAACTATAATATTTTTATAAATAATTTAAAAATTATAATATTTTAATAATAAGTTTAAAAAATTATAATATTAAAAATTATATATATATATATATTTATAAATAATTTAAAAATTATAATATTAAAAAAAAAAAAAAAAGGCCGGACCAGCCCACTCTTTTATCGTCATTTGTGTGTTAGTGTTAGCTAGCTGTTATGTTTTTTTTTTAAAAAAAAACAATAATAATAAATAAATTAAATTAAATTATAGGTCAAGTTCATAAACACTTTTAATATGAGCTATATACAAATATTTCAACCACAAACACCTTTAATATGAACTTTATAAAAATATTTCATGCAAGCACCTAATTTAAAATTTAAAATTCTTTTAACATGTAAAGACTAAATCCACATGTGTTGGAGATTTATAAACTAAATTTATATATTTTATCGGGTAATACAACAAAAGGTAGGATCTTATTAATTCTAGGAGGGAACTGAAAGTTCTTACGGTTCGGTTGGATGTATTTAAAGGTAAGAATGACTTTCTGATGACTAATGATCATGTTCATGTCATATTTGGTATATGAGCTTTAACACGTTGTCTCATTCTCGAATATCAGTTTTTTTTTAAGACTTTCTATGCTCTCTCATTCTCATGACTTGTCCAAATGTCCATAACTTTCATTTTTTTATTTCTAGTTCTTCTCTTTTTAAATGCATTCGTTTAGTCTTTTATGTTTTATTTATTTTATATTATTTAGCAGTTTATTAAATTTAAAAATCACAACTATTTTTTTTTAAATGCCAATATTTTTTTTTTAAAAGCTAAATAACACTTATTATTAGTTACTTAATTTTATGTGATTTATAATTAATTATATTTTACTTTGATATAAACTAATCAATTAAAATAGACTATTAATTAAAATCAACCCAATATATTAATTAATCAAAAATAACTTAGATCACATGGTTTAAGTTTATTATGTTTTAGAGGGTTTATAATCATTTTTTTTTTTTACAATATTTTGGGGTGAGAGATTGAACCTAGGACCTCATGGTCGCCATTGAGCTATACTCTTGTTGGTTTATAATCAATTTACTTAATTAATCTTAATTGATGTGAATTAATTTTTATTAATTAATGAAAACTAAATAAAAATAAAAACTAACCAAATTGAATTTAAATATATAAAAATAATTTAATAATGAGACATAACAAATATAAAAGGGTTGGTTGCACAAACATCAGACCTAAAATAATTATAAATTTAGAAAAATTTAAAACATTTTGCAAATATGACAAAAAATCAGTGGCTATCACGGATAAACTAAAATTCTATAAAAAACTGAGGTGATAGACTACTACGACCATATTATCAATAATAAAAATTGGCAGCAATTTTTTTTTAAAAAAAATGCTATATTTTTTATTATTTTACTCTAAATTGACATTTGTTACAATTTTCTAAATATAAAATGTATTTTTAGAATATTAATACAAAATAAATAATAACTTCAATTAATTTGTATTATCTACTTGAATTAATTTTATTTATTTATTAATTTATGATTATAATGTAATAAAATTTATATTCCTATTCTGTAATCATACATCATACAGATATAACATATATTTCCATAAATATCTCATGTCATTTTCATCCACAACCAAACAGAGACATATTTTATTTTTAGCAATGTTATTTTTAGACATTATTTTTCAAACATCTTTTATTCTCAGCAGGGGCGGGATCCAGAAGTTTTTGTCAGGAGGAGCACAATTTCAATAGGGTTAACGAAAGTTTAGTCTATGAAAATTTCGATTCATGTCTATATATATATATAGTGCTTGAACTTTAAAATGTGGATAAAACACTCTAAAACTTTCAATTTTGAATCTAATAGATCCTTAAACTCTCGGCCTCTTAGTAAGAGGATTGAGTTATACTAGGTTTTGGAATAATAACATATTTATTAGATACAAAATTTAAATCTGCAAGTGTAATTGAGTCCTCAATAGTTGATTTTTACTAAAAAAAATTTAAATGCCTAAGACCAATTAGATACAAAATTAAAGTTAATGAATCTTTTAAACTTCATGAATCTATTAAACACAAATTTAAAAATTGAAAGACTAAACGTGTAATTCTCTATCAATATAAATAAAATTGAGAAGGTTTAATATTTATAGAAAAATAATAATAAACTATTTTTTTCAAAATTAAATTAATTTTTATTTTTTAGAATCTAAAATAATTTACAAGATTTAAAATCTTAATATAAAATTGTGTTGTTTGTTTTTGTTAAATCTAAAATAATTTAATGAAAAACAAAATAAAGAAAAATAGTTGGCATTTGAGGGGCTCGAACTCAAGCTGTGGCAAGCAATCATACTAAAATTTCGTGCCCCTTACCACCTGACCATAGCTTATTTTTGTGATATCTTCCGATTTGCTAAGTACAAATTGTTAAACTGTAGTTATATTTTTCATTTTTTTACATATAAATTTATAAACCTAATAATTCGAGGGGGCACGTGCCCCCTAGCCCCCATGTGGCTCCGCCCCTGATTCTCAGTCATCTACAAATTCTCAAACCAAACGACTCCATAGAACTATTGTGACATATATTGCTGATAAAAAAGTTAGAGTTTTGAATCTCCACTTTCACATGTTATTAAGGTAAAAAAACTCATTTGTGATATTTAATGCTTGCCATTGAAAACGATATCTAAATTAATTCATGTGCGACCTTCAATGCTTGCAATTGAAAACGATATTTAGTTTAATAAATTTTATTCAAACTCATTGATTAATTCAATTTGGTATAAAAATGTTTTGATTTTTTTTTTTTTTTTAGATAATGTTTTGATTTTAATAACAGCATAAAAAATGTTTTGAGTCAAGTCAATGAATTGATTTTGAAATCAAAATGAAACTAATTAAAAGGATAGATTTATGAAATTGTTGTAATTAAATATTATAAACTACACAAACGAGTCAAAGTGAACATAACTTCAACTATAACTGCCATATATTATACCTCTAAAAATGGAAGGCTCAAATTCTCCCACCTAATTTATTCAACTAAAAAAAATTGGACAAACTACTCAAATTATAAAGCCAAATTTCAATTAAACTCTCTCACTATAAACTTGTTACATTACACCAAAATTATTTACTTCAATTAATTTGATTTTTTCCATTTTTATTTTTGTTTAGTTTTGTTACGGGCTACCTCAATATGAGGTCAACACCTGACGTCACAACCCATTTCGCCAAGAAGTCGAAGTTCCGATGTCATCAATTGACATCTCAATGACTTGAGGTCGACTCCTAGGTCCATTCGAGATATGAGTCCTCGGGTCAGCCTTACAATCGATGTTGCCATGTCGTCGTTCGATCAGGGTGATGAGCGTCCGATGTGACATTCCTGTCCTAATTGACATGACAACGGTACAACGACGCCCCTAATCCATCTACGATTATCATCGTGAAAAAACGTACGGATCAGTCGTAGACCATCTACACCTCCTCACTTGACGTGAGTGATCCAAATGATGATAATCAGTACAGACCGACCACGATCGTCCGCTCCACGCTACCTATAAATACCTCCATGAAGATTCGCATTAGGTATGTGATTATGATCCAATACACTACACTCCTACATAACACGCAAAGCTCTCTCTGACTTAAACATCGGAGTCCAGTGGAGGCAGCCCCACACCGGTGCAAGTTGCTCTTTCTTCTCTGGGCAGGTCGACTTCGTATCCACCAACGACCAAACCCATCGAAAGTTTAGACGGAAGGGAAGATCCAGATTCTTGTACTAACAAATTTAACAACCACTTTATATATATGATAAGTTGTATCTTTATCTATGTTTAAATTCACAGGTAATTTGAGAATAATTTAGAGAAAGTTGATTTTGCAATATTCACAAAACATTTAATTGAAAAAAAAAACAAAACATAAAACATTCCTCAACTATTTTTATTTTTAGTTTTGAATTTACAAAGGTATTCGGGTTGTCGAAGCCGCCATTGTTCGTTTCCAGCTCAACTTTCTTCTCTCTTCATCTTCTTCGTTTCAATTCCAACAACACTTTCTTCTTTTCCATTGATCCGCCGCCTGCTATAAAGTAATTCAACCTCCAGCAAAGGTGATGATCCTCTGTTCGATTTCTTAATTTCTGAAGATTTTTTTTTCAATTTACGGCGTTTCGTTCTCATTCTCATTCAATTTGTTCATGGAATTCTGTTAGTTTTTTCAATGCCATCCGAAATGCACTGAGTGTTCAGTAGCCGAACTCGTTTGACGATTTCAATTTCGGGTCTGCCTCCAGTTAATTCTTCATTTGGTGGCAGACTAGGGTTTCTCTCAATTTCTGTCAATCTTCTCATTGTTTTCGAGATCAGGCTTCTGAAGCAGCAACAGGCAAGCGGAGTGTTGATTATTTTTTATTCTCATTGTTTGATGTGTCTCATTTTGATCCTGTTCATAATTTGTTCATACACCTTGGTGATAATTTTTCAGAATGGGGGAAGTGGTTCCTATCTACTACAGTATTATTGCGTTTTTTTGCACGGCTGGAGCCATTGCTTTGGCGATCTTTCACATTTATCGCCATCTTTTGAACTATACGGAACCTACTTATCAGAGATACATCGTCCGGATCATCTTTATGGTCCCGGTTAGTTTTCATTTCTAGTTCACAAAATATCCTTTTGCCTTTGTCTGGTTGTCGGTTCGTTTTTTGGAAGCTTTCCTTCTTGGCATTTTTATGGTTCAACATCATGTATCTCTGATTTATGCATGTTTCAAGCTTGAATTTCTTGATTTAATGACAATTTATATGTATGTTGTTCATTTGTTGTTACTTTGTATGGATCATTTTTTTTTTTTGAAAAAGGTACCGAACTTTCATTGAGAATAAATGAAAGAATACAGGGATATAAAAAAAAAAAAACAAGCCCACAAAAGGAACCCCATTAAAGAATACTTTGTATGAATTATTGGACCTTGTATATTATTGCTCCAAGGAGGAAGTCTCAGTTGCATCTTCTTGTTGGAAAATCTTTATTAAAAAAAAAAAATGTTTCTTGTTGGAAAATCACAAGAATCTTACTTCTGAGCCCAGAGGAAGTTGAGCATAAGTTTCAAAAGTGGGAGAGGGCAGTTTGTATAGCTTTTGTCAAGATGTTTTAGCCATCATTCTTACGTATTTTCTTTCTTACCAAATTCCATCTAAAAGCAGCATTAATCTTGGAGAAATTACAGAGACTTCAATTGGGAAGGTTCAAATATTGAAAGAGGATACAATTTAGCTCGCTAGGATTAGGTTTATTTGACCCCGGTTAAAGGATGTCCAGGCATAGGAAATATTTGAAAAGAAAACGACACTCTTTTGAAGTGGAGATTTCCCAGAGAAGAAGAACCTTGATGACACTTAATTATAAAGAGAAAGTATGGATCGAATCTCATTGGTCGGTGTACTAACAATAGCAATTATTGTAAAGATAAGAAATGATTTATTGATGTTAGTTTTATTTTTGTTGTTATTGTTATTATTGATAATCACATCACTTTCATTAAGGAAAATGAAAAAAATACAATTAAAAGCCACACACAAAATCATGGCAACAATAAGGGGCACCCACAACCAAAAAGTGAGAGAGTATTACAGAAAGGAAACAAGATACAGCCAAAAATCCCAAGGGATGTAATGAAATTATCACCCAAAGGCAAACCTAAGTATTGAGGAAGGAGTTCAATCACTAGTTTGTTTTCTTTGTACAAGCTTGTTTTCTGTTTTTTGTATCTTTCTTTTGTTTTTTTTCCTTCGTCTTTTTTTGTGTTGCCCCATTTACTGAAAGCTTGTTTTTTTTTCTTTTTTTAATAAGGAAACATTTTTCATCTATGGGTACTGCAGCCTATACAACGTTACTGAACACGTTGTATACTGATGGCAACATCTCACTAGGTTTCTTCCTTAGGGCTGCCTTCCTCGTTCCTAGAATTTTTACCTTCTAACTTCAAACAAAAGTCAAAGATCAATAGAATGTGCAAGCTTTAAAGAGATTTGTTTGATGTGGAAATGAGTTGGTTTTGTTTGGAATGATTAGATTATGTTGCCTCCAAAGTCAGAGAGATGTTTTTGTAGCTTAGAAAGCTCAGGAGCTTTCCCTTGTAAATTCCTTGCCTTCAGTCTTAATGCCACCAATCCTAAACTCCGAAATAACCTCTCTTATCTGATTTGGAAAGGAAAAGCTCACAAGTAAAGAATTTCCCTTCATTCCTAGCTCCTAAGAGTATTAAGAATCTAAGATGCTGGATATACAACAAATGGAAACCTCAACGACCCTTTTTCTTATAATGCATTTCAATTGCAAGATAGGTGGTGTGGAAATCAACCCCTTGTTTATTCACCATCCATTTGTTTATGGTTGCGTGACCCATTTCTTAAAGATATATTATGCTTATTGGTGCTCCCTTGTAAAGCTAGAGTTGTATATAGAAATGCAATGCCTTCAAAGCCTTTTTGTCAGTTCTGTGAATTGTTAGAAAGTTATTTAAAATTTAAGAAGGCAAGGTTTCCTTTTTGAAAACAATGAGTTGTTTGCCTCAAATTTGAGTGCTTTTCATACAGATCTTTGTTACTAAGCTAATTTCCTTGTAAATACCAATTATGGAGGGTGTGCTTACAAGGCCTTGGTTGTAGGACCGGGTTGGTTTCTTGTCCATGCCTCCTCCCTTCTAAACTTAAATCCTTTTTTTTGAGGGAATGTATCAAACTATTGCTACCCCTGCACTAAATCTTCCAGGATTACTACATGCTGAAAGAGGTTGTTGGAGCTCAGAATAGCTGCCTGAAACTTGCCATGGGTGGGAATGTTGTTGCCAACCTTTTCTGAATTCTTCTCAAAAACCATTGTAAGTTTGTAAAGGGTTGCGATTGAGGTGCTCTATTAAACCTTTGGTGCAGAAGAAGTTGGAACTTACGTTCAAGGATGGAGAGTTGGAAACACATACACATTGTGTTCTTAGATTACAAGTGGCTAAACGTGACAGCAAAAATACATCCGACTAACTAACCATTATTGTTTGCATAATATGCTATTCATTCATCTCTCCTTTTCACACCATCTTTTGGCTCCAAAATTTTGAAATTTATTGTTATTTATTCTCAATGTATGCCATATGGTGCTTCTTTATATGTACTTTCGAAGTAAAATCTTTGTTTGTGTTCTTTCTTCCTTTCCTTCTTCTCTTTTTGGTTTCCCTTTTGCAATACATTATTAGTAAATCCTAAAAGTGCTTCCTTGCATGGCAGGTATATGCACTGATGTCCTTCTTGTCTCTTGTTTTACCTGCGAGTTCAATCTATTTTAATTCCATTCGAGAAGTGTAAGTAGTCCCTGCTAAATCAAATTGTTTATGAAATTCTGAAGTTTGTCTATTTCTATTATGCAGTTGCAGAGCTACTCGCTTACTTTTCTCACATCTTTTATTTGGAAACGCTTTAACTATCAAACCATTCATAGTATAGAAGCCAATGTTATTTCATTGTGTGATGTATATTTGAGGAAGATTACTAATGCCTATAAAAAAGAGTGAACTTTTTTAGTTTTTTCTTCATCATCAAATCATGTGTTTGACAGCTTCTTGGTCATTCCTTTTCCTGGTAGTGTTGGATTTCTTTAATTGCCTTCTAAAACATGCTTCTTGAATGCTCCAACCCCAAAAAGTTCATATTGTATCGAAGTTATATGCAATTGAAATAATTGAATAAGAATGAAATGTGATTATTTTAACTCTCATGGCTTTATTTAAATAGTAAGGGGAATTTAATATCATTGTCCTTTTGGTTATAGTTATGGATCAAATATCTAACTCTTAACTTTATGATTTCTTTTAGCTATGAAGCTTGGGTCATTTATAATTTTCTGTCATTATGTCTGGCATGGGTTGGTGGTCCTGGAGCTGTTGTAATAAGTTTAAGTGGTCGTATATTGAAGCCATCGTGGTACATGATGACATGTTGTCTTCCTCCACTACCACTAGATGGGTAAGTTTGCAAAATTTAAATTTTGTTTTATTTTGGTTTGATGTAATGTTTGATTTATTAATGGCAGCATATAATAGTAAAAATTAAATTATGTTAGATTCTTGAATATAATAGATGTACATCATGCCCACCCCCACTTGTTGTTTAACCTAAAATAAATAAATTAGATGTACATCATACATGTAGTTTCTGTGTGCTTTCATGCATTAATACGTTTTAACAAAAAATATCGCTACGGAGAGGTGATTGTCTTGCTATAATATTGAACACTGTACTCCACCTAGTTTCTAGTATTAGGGTTGTTAAAATGTCTTTTCACCAATCCTACTCTTTTGCAATGATTTCCCCTCTCCTATTTCCTCCAATTAGATCTCTTTTTGTAACTCCTTTGGAATGGGGTTATGGTTATCAATTAGAAATTCTTTTAGAAACCAGTTCTCTCTTTGCTAGAAATTAAATTTGAGAAGGAGAAATCCAGCTTATCAAACAAAGATGTAGAAATCCAGGATCGGATCTTCCTTGTGAATTCTCTTGCTACTACACTCCTAAACTTATGGGAGGTTTGTTGTATTTTATAAATTATATTTCCCCCTGTTAAATCTCGTTGTGATCTATCACAATGCTTTTTCTTTGTTAAAAAAATTGGCGTTTCCACTTTCCTTAGAAGGTCAATTTTTACTTGAGGGAAGATTTTCACGCTGAATTTTATAATAATACTCGAGTCAAAATTCAGATACCCCGAACGTGGCTTTTCTCCCTTATTTGGTGTTTTCATATGCAAAAATTAAAAAAAAGGAAAAAAAGATTTTTTTTTTAAAAAAAGCGAGTTTAGATTATAATACTCAAATCATCCCTTCTCTTCTGAGACTCGTTTCTCAATTCATCATCAAAAGGTTGTTCTGGATCATCTAGGTAGAAAGAAGTGAGCTTTTTAATGAGTGAACAAAGACCTCTCTGGATTTGTTGGTTGTTCTTTTGTTACTCATACATTGTGCGAGTTATATATATATATATATATATTTTTTTTTTGATAAGAAAATGGTAACCATTCATTGAAATAATGAAGAAAAAGGGGGATAAACTCTATCCCTCCATATCAAGATACAAAACCATAACAAATCATAAAAACCAAAGGAACACAGAAAATGATGATCCTAATCGGTGAAATACATGCTCGCCAAGACAAAAACATAAGAAAGAAGAAGAAATCCTAAAAACCAGCTAAGATGGCGGAGCTCCGAAAAGGGTAGATACTTCTTCTAGAGATAATTTTCTATCCAAATCAATCGTCGAGAGAAGGATTTGGCTGAAAAATTACTGCACGATCCAAACTCAACTATGTCACCTTCCATATGAATATGGCCATGATAATAGATCTATTATGTGGAGAACTATAGCTTCTATCAAACCGAAAAGTGCTGTTCATTTAGGCTTGTTCGACCTTCTACCCGTGAGACGATTGTTTGTGCATTTTTCGTAATTGATGGTCGATTGGAGATTCATGACTTCTCTGTCCCAGTTCCTTTGTTTCTTGGAAGCAATGGTTTGTCTCTGTTTAGTAGGAAGGGGCATAATGCACATCCCGTTTTTGATCAGCCAAGGGAACAAAAAGGATAGATGAGAGGTTGGATCGTCATTCAAATCTTACTCTATTTCGATATCTTCAGGGATCTCTTATGTTAAAGGATGCAAAAGTTGATCAGGTGGCTTGGGTGGGTTCTCGATAGCCAAAGGTTCAATAGCTAAAGGATGTCCATCATAATCTATCAAAGGGGGTATAGATTGATCAAAAAATAGTTGAGAGGGATGAGGGAGAATAGGGAAAAAAAATTCTCTTTGGGTATGAGGAGTACTATCTTGCGAGCAAGGAGAGGATAAGAGGTCATCCGAATCAGTGATGGTTTTGTTTTTGTTTTTGGACGTGGAGTAAAAAGTTCCAGTGACTAGTTGAGATTTCCTAGTGTTGATGAGAACCGGTTTAAGGGTGGGGATCAGATCAATGGTGAGGAGGGGAAAGCTAATAAGGGGTGAGATTCTAATGTTTGATTCGGTCAAATCCATAGACCTTTGACTCGGATTTTTGAATGGTGGGTCAGAGGAAGGTACCAAGGGTAATGTTGGTGAGTACGGGCTGACAGGGGTGGGGTCCGCGCATGCAATGAGAGTGGTCCTAATTGGAGAGGGGTGAAATAGTGCTTTGGTGGGGCGTGAAGTGTCTGTATCCGGCGGAGTTCGCGGGATTTTTCCATGGGCGCCGACCATGTAGTTGATGAAGGGGGTTTCATCAAAGAAAGGGTCGATCAAGACTTTCAAAGGCTTAGCTGATGAAGATGGGAGCTCGATTTCAGCTGGAATAAAACTGTAAACGTTAACTTCAACCTTGACACTAACCTCCATCATGTTTAATCTTGATAAAGTCTTCTTGGCGGCTTCCAAAAACCCTCTACAAGCATCTCCAATGTCTTTGAATGTTTCTAAAGACCTTTTATCAACCGGTAGGTATTTGACCTTTATCCAACCTCCATAAGAGGGAACGGTAGGGCTCCTAATGAAGGCTTCGGAACTCCATGGTTCATACTTAATGAGAAATCTTCCAACCATTTACCATCCTCTGTTTTTGCACAAGGTCTTGCCCTGGTCCTTATCAAGAACCGATAGAAGAGCTCTATCTCGTTGAAAAGGATTGATAGTACCGGAGTTTGTGACCTGAAGTTGGATTTCCTTTGAGATTTCGGTCCAATCATCATGAAGATGGCGCCTATGGATTATATACCCCCTTTTGTTATTATAGTTATTCTTTTTCTATAGTTTTTTATTTTTTTTATTTTGCAATGTTCCATCAGTTGGGCCTAGATTTTTCTCCCTCCTTTTGTAACCTCGTTTGGTTAATGCAATTTAATTGGATTAAAAAAATTAGAGCATAAGTTCCTGAGATATGTATATGAAAGGACTTTTGGTGATCTTTTGAGAACTGTACGTGTTTTATTGGGTTGAACTTCTTGGAAATGCTCAGGGTATTGTTCTATCTTTAGATGGTTTAGATTCCAGGAACAAAGACATTTTAGGCATTTTGCATATGCTCAGGGTATTGTTCTATCTTTTGGTGGAAATGCTCTCGGTATTGTTCTATCTTTCGTGCATGTAACGGTCAAGTTTTTGCTCTTTGTTGGGTTATTTGGAGCAGAAAGGATGCAGCCTACATTTTAGGCATATATTATGAATGGGAAGTTGTTTATGTGGAGAACATAAAAAGCTTTTAGAGGTTGTTTGAGTATATATATTTTTAAATTGTTTACAATTACTGTTTTCTTGTGAACCACCAATCTAGAAGTCTCTAATTAGAGGGCTTAAAACCTTAAGAACGGACACAATGTAGTCCAAAAGGTAGGTGTCAACACACTTTGAACTGTGTGTTTCTTGTCATTCCTTGCTGTGCTTGCTATTCTTCCATTCACCTAAAGTAAGCATCTTCCTCAAGGTGTTCTTTCACTACTTGATCACGTGAGACAGTGTTACGAGCAACAGCAAGTTGAGTTTTAATAAGTCTAATAAACTCCTTCTGTGAAGCATCTTGTCATATTCAATATCTATTAATCTCCATATGTTTATTGAGAACATTTACTCAATAAATGCAGTGCCTTTCTGCATCCATAATGAGTTGGCTAAGTAGTCATTGGGGCTAGTTAAAAAGTAACGGGACTTTTAGAGGGAACATGTTCGAACCATGATGGTCACCTATGTAGAATTTAAGTTTCTTTGACAACGAAATATTTTAGGGTCGGTGAGATTAGTTGAGATGCGCGCAAATTGACTTAGATAATCTTTCTTTGATCACTCCCTTTTCCTCAAGGCCCTTATCTGAGAAAGCTACCCTGTGGACGAATTGGAAGGAACAAAACCTTAGAACCTTTGAGGATAAGTTGAGTTTGGAAGATTCTTTTGTCTATAGTATACAACATTTGGCTTCTTGGTGGGGTTCAAGTCACAAAGAATTTTGGCGTACTTAAAGCCTTGCCAATGTTGCCATGATTATTAGAAATTGGAAGGCCTTTTTGTGTTAGCTATTTTGTTTGGGAAGGGATTCTCCCTACCTTTTTCCCTTAGGTTGTCTTACTTTTTGTCTATATGAATATACATTCTCAGTTTCTTATCCAACAAAAAAAAAAAAAAAGAAGAAAAAAAATCTCTTTGATTACTCACATTTTCCTAAGATCTTTTGCAAGAAATGACATTTTCATAACCACCAAAGAAGGCGTTGCTTTACTCTACATACCCTTCCGATTATTGTTTTGAACAAAAAATTGTAAATAAAGGTAGTTTTTTGCAATGGAAAACAAAGGTAGTTATACCTTGGGGATTTACCAAGCACGCATTCAATGTTGGGTCTCATTTTGGACCTTTGTTTGACATCTATGCTAATACGACAAACCTAATCAATCAATTCAAAATTGTCCAATTGTTATGGATTATTAATAGCTATAGAGAGTGAGATGAAGACGACCAAAGCTCAAGAAATTCTTGAATTGTTAAAGCTAATATCTATTCGTGCCCTCTTAGCAGTTAACAACATGCAACGAAAACTATAATCTAGAGCAAATTAGAGAGAGAGATAGCTGTGGGAAAGGCCCCTTATGCAACCCCCTACTCGGGTTCGTTAGGGGGGGGTCCAGAAAATGTGAAACAGAGAGTGGCAGGAAAAAGTGAAATTGACAGGTTTTTTTATTTTTTTATTTTTATTTTTTAATAAGAAACAATTTCATTGATGAGATGAAATTACAAAAGAGATGGAAAAAAAAACCCAACCTAAAGGAGTTAGAAAAACCTCTCCAGGACTTTTAGAGGGCCCGAGAGGGATGGTTACACAATTGTTTTGTAATTATTCTTTTTTTTGAAAGGAAACCGGAACAATTTCATTGATAATATGAAAGAGTGTTACAAAAAAACACACACAATCCTGTTAATTACAAACAATTTCATTGTTTTGTAATTATTCTTTGAATCTAATTTTACTTGATTGGAGCCAACCTCTTCCTTTAGTGGGGTTTCTTTTTGTGGGCTTGTTATTTTGTATGCCCTTGTATTTTCTCAATGAAAGTTCGATACCTTATCTAAAAAAAATGTTTTTGAAGCCTAACTAGTCAAAGTTGTAATAGTTCAAATTGTTACAACTCAAACCATTATATTTTTAAAGAATGGAGCAAATTAATGTTATTATTCTAATAATTATACGAGGCGTATAGACTTTAAGCCTTGGGCGTTTTCATAGAGGCGTAAGCCTCTTATGGTCCAAAGAAGCCGCAAGTCTTGAGGCGGGCCTCAAGGTGTAAGCCTCAATAACCTTTTAAAACATAAATGGGGAGGGAGAGACTAACCGAAGTGCTCGAATCTGTTGCCTCATGCCTTGATGCTTTAATTGCAGCATAAGTGCGCAGCACAAGGGCACCTTGCCTATATAAGGCGAGGTGCTGTTCATGCTTTTGTTGCTTCTCCTTCATGCTTTGTGCTTCCTTTTTACTGCCATTTTTCTTATAGGAAGTTACGTCCCTTTCATCAGTAAGTGTTGTGTTTTATCAATATTGTTTTCATTTGGAGAAATGACTCAAGTTCTATTGTTAGCAGAGCTTTCTTTGTATTTATTATTAAATGCTTTCTGCTCCATTTGCATAGCGCTTTTAATTTTTTTGTAATAATAATCTATTTTGAATAGGATGGGAAATTTTGTTTAAAACCCAACCAAGATAACCCTTAATATCATATCTACTATTTGAGCAATATATATTTTCTCTCTTATCAGGAGAAAAAAAATATCAATCTGAAACTTCATCAGATAACCTTACGGGTAGCTTTTGATGCAGGCGTTTTATACGGAGGTGCAAGCAAGGCTGTTTGCAATTTGTGATTCTGAAGCCTATATTAGTTGCTGTTACACTTCTTTTATATGCGAATGGGAAGTATCACGATGGAAATTTCAGTCCAAATCAATCATACCTTTATCTCACCATCATCTATACTATCTCATACACAACGGCTCTTTATGCATTGGCATTGTTTTACGTGGCATGCAGAGATTTACTTCAACCGTTTAACCCGGTT
This sequence comes from Herpetospermum pedunculosum, assembly GCA_028017165.1. Lineage (NCBI taxonomy): Eukaryota > Viridiplantae > Streptophyta > Magnoliopsida > Cucurbitales > Cucurbitaceae > Herpetospermum > Herpetospermum pedunculosum. Next base: position 61,875,294 of record CM051529.1, read on the forward strand.
CCGAAGTTCATCATCATTAAGTCTGTTGTCTTCTTGACTTACTGGCAGGTGAATGATCTCAGTTTTTTTCTCTTGTACAAGTCACTTGCTTCCATATGGGCGTTTCCTTTGCCTAGTGTGTATGTGGTCTTTTGTTTATTTTTGGGAAGTATTTAGAAGATGGTTAAATATGACACTGAAATGTTATTGTAATCTTTTATGGGGGAAAAGTTTCTGTAATTTAGTTCAGAAAAAAAAACCATAGAACAAATGACAGGTTAGACTTTTCTTTTTGATATCCGTTAGTGTCTGGGTCAGCTTGCGCGTACCTCGACTAATATCACGGGACAACTGCAATTTGTTTGTCAAGGAAACTCGTAGAATGTTAAATCCTAGGTAGGTGACCACCATGATTTGAACTTATTTTCTCTAGATCCTTTATTATTTCCAAGGTCCTTATTAACCACCAAACCAACCCATGATGGTTACGGGTTAGTTAGACTTTAGAACCACAATTAGAAGATAAAACGTGATGCTAATTTCTTTGGCGAATGATCTCTCATTGAAACAATGCGAGCATGTGACAGTTACATGGCATTAGTATAGGACATTTTTGTATGTAGAATGAATAGCAACTTTTTTAATAAAATTTCCTTGCTTTGTACTTTGGTTTAGGGCGTCCTTGTGTTTCTGGCTGCAAAAACTGAATTCATCAAGAATGCAGAGGAAGCTGCTCAATTTCAAAATTTCATTATATGCATTGAGATGCTTATAGCTGCTTTGGGTCATCTTTATGCATTTCCATACAAAGAATATGCAGGAGCTAATATTGGCGGTTCGCGTGGTTTCACGGGAAGTCTTGCACATGCCGTACAATTGAACGACTTTTACCACGACACGGTCCACCAGGTGAGACTTTATATAGTTTTCGGTTTTGTATCTTTTTGCTGGATTGTTTATTGACCTGACCACATTTCTTTTGCAGTTTGCACCAACTTATCATGATTATGTTCTCTACAATCATAGCGATGGCGATGAAGGAACGAGGAAGTATCGATCACGCACCTTTGTGCCTACAGGCCCTGAGATGGACGCTGTTAGAAGAAACAAGCACATGTTTGGAAACAGGACAGATGACATTCAGCTTTCCACAATCTCGTCTTCAAGTTCATGTACTCTAAATTCAGTCCTCGAACCAGCACATTCCGATGCAATGAAGTCTTCTCTTCTCTTGGATACCTCCAACTCTTTATCCACACCATATGACATGTCGCTTATCGACTTGGATATGTCTAGTTACCCCTTGAAAGTTGCTGCAGTGGAAGAAACCGGGACGAGGTGACGAGAATAGTGGACATGTAGGGAAAAAAAACGATCTAGCGAGAAGCGAATACGCGAAGAAAGAGAGATACAAATAGAGATTTTAGGGTGTACCTTTCATTTCTGGTATTGCGGCATAACAGAAAAATTGTGTACAATGGCGTGTTTCTCCAGTCCATGGTGCTGTATATACATGATTCTGATTTGTTATAAATTAGGATTTGATACACAAGCATGCATATAAATTCATTTCAATTATCATACTCATACTACTACATTTTTAATTTGGGGACTTTGCATTTCTTTTTTTGTGCTTTTCCTATCAATAACTGGAAGGCTTGCATATTGGTTAGGGGTCTTGTGAGAAAAATCTGTTTGTGTAGCATTGTGACAAGATTATAATTGGATTTCACTTGTGTTCGAGATGACTAGTTAAGACATTGTTATTTTTTTTTTTTTGAGTACATTGGGGTTGGGGGATTCGAACCACAGACCACACGTCAACTCATACATATGCCAACTGAGCTATGCTCGCTTTGACATCTTTAATCTAAAGACATTGTTATCTTTAATCATAAAAACCATAATCTGCGTGTTTCATTTTATTATTATTATCATTTTTTTTAAGAAAATGTGGGGACGCCCAGATCTGGGTGTTTATTCCAGCTCTAGAACGAACACCTATATTTGAGTGTTTCATTTTATTATTATTATCATTTTTTTTAAGAAAATGTGGGGAAGAAAAAAAAGAAGTAAGAGGAAGATGATCAAGAAGAAGAAGAGAAAAATAAAGAAGAAAAAAGGAAGATGAGGAAATAAGAAGAGAAAAAGAAAAAAAAATGGAGGCGGCAACGTGACAGTGGCATGCAATAGATGTGCTAAATGACAACGAATCCAGACATCTCCATGATGATATGATATTGTCCACTTTCGACATAACTCTCATAACTTGGCTTTTGGTTTCACCCAAAAGACCTCGTACCATTAGAGACAGTTGTCCTCCCTTATATACCCATGATCGTTCCCTTATCTAGCTAATGTGAGATTTGTTTGTATCCCCAACAATCCTCCCTTCAAACAAAGTACTACCTCGACCTCACCTCAGATAGGATCATATTACACTTGAGCATATTACCATATAATGCTCAACCACGACTCTCAGATAGTCACCCCTCTGAATTACTCTTGAGCTAGCAAAGCTCTACCACATATTCACTGTGACTAATTATGACTATGTCATTAGAGGCGCATCAATATCTTTGTTCGACACTCGAGTATTCTACAGACATGGCTAAGTGAGGGGCATGACTCTGATACCACATGTTAAGACAAAAATCTCAGACATCTCCACAATGATATGATATTGTCCACTTTGGGCATAACCCTTATGATTTTTTTTTTCCACCCAAAAGGCCTCCCTGATCCGTAGTAAGACCCCCGTATCAAGTCATTCACGCGAGTCAAACAGATTCAAAGCATTCCAACAAATCTCCACCTTGACTTGAATTCTCCCACATATAACATATGTACCAAACGCAACACAAAAAGTTGTCAGATGTACCCAGACTCTTTTTTCTGCCTCAGAATGCCCCATAAGGGCCATTAATAACTTAAAACATTCAGCAAGTCCAAACAATGTTGGAACTTTCCATGTGGAACCGACTTAGTGAACATATCAGCAGGATTATCAGGAGTTCCTACTTTCATCACTTTAACCCTCTTCTCGTTTCTCAAGAAATGATATGTCACATCTATGTGCTTAGTTCTCTCATTGGCTAGACATATTGCACTAAAACTATATATCACAATATACAATAACTTGATCATGATGTAAACCGAGATCACTAACTAACCCTTTCAACCATATTTCCTCTTTAGCAGCTTTTGTCAAAACCATGTACTCTGCTTCAGTAGTAGACAAAGTAAATGTAGGCTGCAAAATTGCCTTCCAACTAACAATAAAACCACCGAGGGTAAATATATAACAAGTCATAGACCTCTTACTGTTAACATCTCCAACATAGTCAGAGTCAAAATAACCAGTCACTAAACACTTTGTATCATTTCCATAAGATAGCGAAAAATCTCGTTCACAACTTGCCAATGTTCCTTTGCAGGTTGCCTCATGAACCTACTGACAACACTAACAACATTTGCAAAATCAGGTCTAGTGTAGACCATAACATACATCAAGCTTCCTACTGCACTAACATTTGAGACTCGATACATGTAATCCTTCCTAGCTTCAGATTGAGGTGCAAATTCAGCAGACAGACGAACATTTGCAGTACTAGGAGTATCTATAGGCTTGACTGATGACATGCCAAACTTGGACAATAGCTTATGAATGTAGCCTTTCTCTAACAAGAAAAACTTCTTCTGATTTATTTCCCTATAGATCTTCATACCCAAAAAAATTCTAACAACACCCAAATCCTTCATTTCAATCTCAACACTATGAAAACCTTTCAACTTATGAATCTCAGACTTGAACTTCGCAGCTATGAGCATATCATCTACATACAATACTAGATAAACAATCGAATCATCACCAACTTTGTTGTGATACACACAACAATCATAAAACTTCTGTTGTAGCCTAGTTCAATCATATAACTGTCAAAACTCTTATACCATTTCCTTAGGGAATGCTTCAGTCCATATAAGAACTTCTTCAGCTTGCAGACATAATCTTATTTACCAGGAAGCTGAAAAACCATCTGGTTGGGTCTTATAAATCTCTTCTTCCAGTTCTCCATGTAAGAAAGTTGTCTTCACATCTAATTGCTCAAGTTCCATGTGCCACCATTGCTAGTAACACCCTGATGAAAGTATGTCTGACCACTGGTAAGAAAATCTCATTATAGTCAACCCCTCTCTCTGCATGAACCCTTCTTGCAACTACTCGACTTTTATACTTAATACCTTCCTCAAGTGAGATTCTTTCCTTTTTCTTGAAGACACACTTACAAGTGACAATCTTCCTCTCTTTGGGCCGTTTTGACTAGCTCCAAAGTGTGATTCTTATCAATAGATTCCATCTCATCTCCCATTGCAACAAGCCACTGTGCAGACTCACTACATGAAACAACTTCTTTGTAAGTGGATGTCTCATGATGATCCACCTCTTCTACAACCTGCAGTGCATAGCTAACCATATTCTCATATCTCTTTGGAGGTCCTACACCAACTCTCCTAGCTCTATTAAGAGCTATACATGGCCGACGTGCTTGTGATTTAAAAGTTTACGAACTAGCTTCCTATGAACTAGAAGTTTATGGCAATTAAATCAGTTTCTTCTGGTATATCCTCAGTTTTTGTAGCAACATGTTGATCTTCTCCATTGGGTTTGTGATTCACTCTTAGTTGGAACGAATTGCATCTCCACCTGTTTGTCAACATTACTAATATCTTCTGTAACAGTAGACTTCACAACAGAGTTAAACATATAATTTTCATCAAATATTACATTCCTATTAAGTATAACTTTATTTTCAGAAGGTGACTCGATTCTATATTCTTTAACTCCACCTCCAACAAGATGAAAAAAGAGAGAAGTAATGAAAGGGGTAGGGAGGAAGAGGAGGGAAAAAGGAGAAAGCGGGGAGAAAAAAAAATCAAAGAACAATATTTAAAATATTTTCTATTTTATAAAAAAAATTATTTGTTTAATAAAAAAAGTGTCACCGTTTACATTAGCTATAGTAACGAAAAACGAAATGCATGAACCAAAATGCTATCAAATCGAAATTTCAAAGCTAAAATAATGTTGAGTTTGAAAATTTAAGGACTAAAAGTAAACCAAACCTAAACTTCAAGGACTCAAATTATATAAGATGAGAACGACAAACAGAACAATTACAAAATACATATGTTTTTAAAAATTAAATAGTGTTTCTGAAAATCGGAAACAAGAGAAAAAAAAAAAAAAAAAAAAATATTAATACTAAAATAGTTTTTTTTGACAACATGTTAGGGTGGGGAAGATTGAACCTAAAACCTCATGGTCACTAGGCGATACATCATGCCGTTGAGCTATGCTCTTCGCTAAAAATAGAGATTTTTAATTTAACTTTCATTCCAAGTTTTTGGAATATTTTCTCCGCAAGTTAGATTATAAAACAAATTAGTGGGGGAGGAGGGGTCAAAGTTTGATAAATCTATGTCACAATTCACAATATTAAACTTTTTGTGTTAAGATTTAAATAAAGAAGCTGGTAGATCTCTCATATTTTATAAAATTATATTCTCTTGCTTTCCCAATGATTGGCCAATGCTTTTTAACCTAACATGCACATCTATCATTGCACATGCCATTCAATATTCTTCCTTTGAATTTCAAGAGTAAAGACACTCCTAGCAGCTAGCTACTCCCTCCTTACACCATTTAAATATACACAAAACTCATATCATAGGGGAGCCTCACCCATCACTCTATAAATTTGTGTCATGTTGCCCTTTGGAGCAAATGGGTTGTATGGAGATTGCTAGCCTTGGAGGATGCCGGTCGCATCGTCACTACGAGAAGCTATACAGTCGTGATGATCGGGTCGTCAAACGTCGACGGCGATGGATGAAGAAGATATTGAAGAGAGGAATGAAGGGTTTTCGATTGTATCGTCCTACAAAGTTGACGACTTTTAACGTGAAGGTATCGTTTTTAGTCTTGTTGTCGAGAAGAATTAGGGAGATTGTCAATAGAATGAAGGTTGAAGATGTATGTCCTAATATCATCTTCTTCACTCAATGGGGACTTCCTGTTTTATGTCATTCATCTTTGTTGCTTTGACATATATAGGTTGTAATAATGGCTTGGACTCTTAACTTACTTTTGGCTATAAATGTAACACGGATATGTAGCTCCTTTTCTTTCCTCAACAATTTATTTTACATTTCGGGTGAGAAATTCGAACATCTTGATCGAGAATATATACCTTAACCAGCTGAATAATAGCCAACAAGAACATAGTTCAACGACATGATGTATCGCCTAGTGACCATGAGGTTCTAGGTTCAATCCTCCACCCTAACATGTTGTAAAAAAAAACAAAAAAAAAAAACCCAGCTGAATAATTAATATTCAGGTGAGCAATAATTATATTACGATAGCAAGATCCTATTATTCAATATTGACCGCTGCCAAATTATAATTATAACCTTGACTAGTATAGCAAAATTTCACCTTAAACTTGAATATTAATATTGCAATTTTTACATTCTAAAATACTTTCATTTGAAAATAGTTAGAAATAATATTTTTATGTGCATTTGATATGAATTATAAAAATATATGTTTAGCACTAAACCGTTGAGACTTCAGAGAAAAACTACACTACATTTGGGTTTATGTGAGTTTTGGAAGATCTATTTAATGATTGATCATTTGATCTTGTGTATTAACTTAATTTTGTACAATTATTATTTTTTTTTTAATTATTTTTTTAATTAATGGGGTTTGAAAGATTAGTTGCTATTTGTTGGAAAATAATTGAAAGAAGGTAAACATTGCAATAATTGTTAAAGTATTTAAGGTTTGATTGGATGAAATTAAAAGTTTAAAGTGAAAATTGATATATATACGTAAGTTTAAGGATAAAAATGAATGTTTTTCTTCTCTCAAAACTAAACTCCAATTTGGTTCTCGAATATTTGGTTTATTCTAATTTAGTGTATTTTTTATATTAATAATGTACTTTAAATAACTTATTATAGAAATAGAGTATTTTTGAAAGTATTTACAAAATTAGAGTACCTAAATCGTGTACCATGGACACAATTTTCCTAAATCGTGTTCATGGTACACAATTTAAGGAGTAACTCGTGTCTATGGTACACGATTTAAGGAGTAACTCGTGTACCATGGACACGATTTAATGACGTGTCAACCTAAGTTGTGTAACATGTACACGAGTTACTCCTAAGTCGTGTACCATGGACACGAGTTACCTCTAAGTCGTGTACCATGGACACGAGTTACCTCTAAGTCGTGTACCATGGACACGAGTTACATGTGACGTGGTAAATCATAACTCGTGTCCATGGTACACGAGTTATCCCTAAATCGTGTACCATGGACACGAGTTATCCCGAAATCGTGTCTATTGTACACGATTTAGGTACTCTAGTTTTGTAAATACTTTGAAAACTACCCTATATTTATAATAATTTATTTAAAGTGTATTATAAATATAAAAAATCATAATTTAGTTCTAGAACTAAATTTTTTAAAATATAACTATTTTAGTCTTTAATTTTTAAAATAAATTTAAAAAATAATTATTTTAGTCATTATTATTATTTTCCCACCTAATTACTTTTCCCTCACATACTAATACATTCCCAACTCAACATGCTAATATATGTAATAATAGAAAATTATCAATCCAAATGACAAAATGATATAAGTGAAAATATTTTTTATTTTATTTTTAAAAATATAACTATTTTAGTCTTTAATTTTTAAAATGTCTATTTTAATGTATGAAAATTTAAAAAATAACCATTTTAGTTATTATTATTATTTTCAGACAACCTAAGAGACTAATATATTCCCAACTCAACAACAACCAAAAGAGAATATATTATGTTTTTAGATTTTGAAGATAAGTATTTTTTTTTAAAGATAAATTGTATTTAGAAAATACCTATTTGTTTACAGATGAATTCATTCTTTTATGATTTATGATTTTTTTTTTGTTATGAAATATTTTTGTGAAAAATTGTAACATGTCAATTTAGAGTAAAATAATTAAAAATATAGCACTTTTTTAATTTTTTTTGCAGATATAGCAATTTCTATCGCGAATAGAAGTTTATTACTGATAAAAGTCTATCGCTGATAGTAGTTTATCACCTCATTTTTTTTTATAGAATTTTGTCAATAACAATAGTCTATCAGTGATAATCATATATCAACAATAGAGTCTATCAGTGATAGCCACTGATTTTTTGCCATATTTACAAAATATTTTAAATTTTGCTAAATTTACAATTTTTTTGGGTCTAATTGGTGTTTGTGCAACCAACCCTATTTTTGTGTTGTTTTAGCATTTTTGCACAAGAAAATTTACCAATAATTATTTTGGTAAAGTTTGATTTTTTATTTTGATGGTTACATGAAAAATTTAAGCCGGTTTGGTTTTTTTTTTTTTTTTTTTTTTTTTTTTTTTTTTTTTTTTTTTTTGATGTTCTAAAAAAACTAGGAATAAGATGAAATTGTGAGGATTCAAGTTTGGTGGCTTAAATTTAAAAAATATTTTAAAAAAATCGGACCCATCTTAGTATCAAATTAAAAAAACAACTTTAGGTCGTTTGTTTTTTTATTTGAAATTTTTTTGTTTTCGAAAATAAATTTTCGAATTACGACGAAACGAGGCTTATGTTTTCCTTTTTTTGTTTTTTGTTTTCTTATAGGGTATTAAAAGTTTGAGAAAAAATCAATTTATACCCCTAAACTTTGAGGGTTGTATCAATTAAAACCCTAAACTAACAATTGTATCAATTTAAACCTTGAACTATCATAAGTGTATCAATTTACACCTTCTGTTAGATTTTATTTGAAAAAAATTAATTTAAACGGGTGGAGACTTATGATTTTAACAATTAAACCCATAAACTTTCATAAATGAATCAATTCTATGAAAGTTTAAGAATTTAATTAATAAATTACAAGTCTCCCTACACATGTAAAAGCTTACATTTTTATACTAGAGGGTGTAAATTGATACAGTTATTAAAGTTTAAGGTTTAAATTGATACAATCGTTAGTTTAAGGTTTTAATTGATAAACCCTCAAAGTTTAGGGATATAAACTGATTTTTTCCCTAAAAGTTTTAGTGAGAAATGTTCATAGATTCAAAGAGAGATAGACCTAGATAATTTTTGAACCATTGTGCTAAAGTTGGAATTAATTAATTTATTTTGAGTATTTAATTTATTTTTGAAGATAGAATTAATTAGGACGATTATGAGCAATACCATATTATCAAATCAATTATAGTAATGTTGGTTGAATAGTCCAATAACATTATCTTAATTATTGATTATGAATAATGTACTTGTTGATCCAAATTTTTATATACAAATTATTCAAGTTTATATTTATTTTACAACGTTTAATACTATTTATTATTGAAAACTTTGCTTAAAGCTGTAGTTTATGATATAATAAAATTTGTTCTAAAGTTTTACAAAAAAAAAATCATAATATTTTCATAACCTTTCGTGATATTCGTTATTTTTTTCGGAATATCAATCGATATTTAGCCCCGTTTGGTTGGGGATCGGTTTTCATTTTTTATGTTGTCAAAAAATAAAAATACAATAAAAACCATAGGAATGCGTTTGATATATTTAATTTTTAAAACTATTTAAAAAAATAACTAAAAAGATGACGAATTTTAAAAAACAACAAAATGTTGTTTTCACTGTTTTTTAATTTCGTTTTCAAAATTACGAAAAATACGGGATACATTCTTCGAAAAAATAGGAGATAAGATATTGTAAAAAATTGATCCAACTCACAACAAAAAGACACTCCAATAAGAAATAATTAAATCAAATTATTTTTTCTTTATAAAATACATTTTACGGATCAAATATTAACCTTTTGCTATTTTCTCAAATTTACCACCAAACACAATTTTCAAAATTTGAATTAGAACCAAACAAATTTTTAGATATAATAAAAATAAGATTTTTTTTTTATTTTCTATTAAATTCTTTGTTTTGAAAAATTATTTTCAAATCACGAAACAAACAGGCATAAATATCCGTCAAATTCGTAAATCTAAGTTACCGATATTAATAATATCGATATTTTCGTTCGAAAGTTGGATTATTTGATATTTGACTCTAATCGAGGCAAGTAATTTTCATATCTTTTTCGAATAATGTTTTGAAGGTTTGCCTAGAAAGTTTTGCAAGTAATTTTCGCTAAATTATGATCTGAAAATGTATAAGTGGTTCCAAATCTCATCTTCCTCAATCGGTACCTAGGTCTATCAAGAATACCTACGTTGACTTTAATGTAGGTTCCATCTAATGCACCTAGACAATTCTAAACACAAAGAAAACTCTACTTTAATTAAGGTCACATTTAATATAAACCACTTATTATTATTTAAATAAGATTAGAACGGTAACAATTGTACCTTAAACCACTTCCACTTTTCGTCCAAGCAGTTGGTTGACACTGGCTCAGGTTGTTTAAGTAATAACTCATGTAGGCGTAACACAGAGTTAAGAACGGTATTAAAATGTCTACTAATTGTTTCTCCTGAACGGGCTAGAAGTCGACGTATAACTCTATTTTTAACATCATGTGCAAGGATGTGTAAAAACATTGCAACCATCTCTTCCACTCCTACATGTGTCGTGCCTTGTAATTTTCCAGTCGTTTTAAGCATATGACATAATATACTAAAGCATCTCATATTCATACGTGTCATCTCAAAACATCCTAAATCACTCTCATGTATCAGACGAAAAAATGTTATTTCTCTAACTCGATGTCTATAGAAAGAACTTCCACCCATAAGTCTTCTTTGTGTTTGTCTTCTATGATAAGCATTACTACTAATAGAAAACATGTTTTCATCATCTGTTTTAGCATCTCTAAATAGGACAACAAGATAACTAGAAATTGTTGTTTGGTAGCTGAATATATGTGAGTCATATCTGCATAATAAACAAAATGTTCAAAATCATCACATCTATGATTAATTATCATATGGTAGTCTTAGTTCAAACAAATCATCACATCACACTTATAATTAGTTATTATGCATGGTTCTAGTTCTCTTTTCATCTTCGATGTTACGATAAATCAATAACATAAGATTTTTCTTTTTCTTGATTTGATAAAACAAAGCTAAAAACTGAAAGAAGATAACATACTGTGTTAGCTATATACGATCGCACAACCTATGCGATGCGATCGCACAACCTATGCGATGGGATCTCATAGGTTGTGCGATCGCATATAGCTAACACAGTATGTTATCTTCGATTCTGGTTCTAGTTCATCTTCAGATCAAATAGGTTTTCAATATCTAGAGATTGAAACGAATCTAACCAAAAAAATAAAAAATAAAATACCCTAAACCTGAAATCAAAGTCTGGGAAGAAGAAGATTTTTTAAAAAAAAAAAAAAAGAAGAAGAAGAAGACATACCTGGAAAATTCGGAGAAGAAGAAGAAGAAGGGAGAAAATTATGCCTGGGCAAAACCAAAAGTCACGATTTTTGAAGGGCTTGAAAAGCCATCCTAAAAGTAATAAATGATGCCCGGGCTAAAGGAATGCCCGGGCATAAAGGGGCAACTTTCTAACCAAACATGGGCTTGGACATCCCAAGCCCATGTCCACCCTTCAATGCCATCCAACCAAACGGCCCCTTAAAGTTTGTAAGATTTTTTTTATATCCGAAAGTTTTATAAATGATTTCTACCTCTTTTAAAAATTTGATACGGAAGTTTTGTGGATATTTTTTTTAATTATTTTTTAAATAAGATAATTTTAGTAATTACAAAAATAAAACAGTTCTATAGTATTTTCAGGAGAAATATGTTACTTTCGACGGTGTAGTAAATCGTAAACTATCGAGAGAAATGGTCCTCTCTCGACCGTTTGGTCATGCTGTCGAGAGAAGACGTTCTCTCGACGGTTTAACTAAACCGTCGAGAGAGCGATCTATCTCGACGGTTTACTTAAACCGTCGAGAGAACGTCTTCTCTCGACGGCATGACCAAACCGTCGAGACAGATGGTTCTCTCGACGGACACCAAACAAAATCGTCGAGAGAGGCTCTCCCGACGGACTTTTCTCAACGGTTCATCCCAACTATTTTTTTTCGTCGAGAAAGCCTCTCTCGACGATTTTTTGGCTTCTCTCCACGATTTTCCTGCAGAGAAAAACTAAAAATCTTGTAGTGATATTTGCTAGAGTAGAGTAGTTAAATCGTGTACCATGGATAAGATTTCTACGGTAACTCATGTATCATGGACACGATTTAAGACTTACTTTTGCCACTCCAACTAGCATATAAATTGTGTTCATGGTACACGATTCATCCTGGAAATCGACAAATTACCTTAGAAATCATGTCTATGGTACACAATTTAACTATCCTACTTCTGCAAATACTTTTCGTCTTATTTTTTTTAATTACTTTTAAAACTTTTATATTTTTGTGAAATTTGTTTTGAAACTTTTTTAATTGATTTGATAAAGCTTTTTGAAAAGTAGTTTGGATTTTTTTTTAATAAATCTTTTTGAAAAGCATTTTGAAATATTTTTGTACGATGAGTTACAAGAATATGAGTATAATTTCGTTTTGAGTTTGTATGATTTCGAATTTTAAGGAATTTTGTGTTTTGGTTTTGTTAGTTGTGAGAATTATTGAAAAGTATATATGATTTGATTTTTATTGAAATTATTATTTGAAATTATATGTTTCTTTTGAATGTTTGTAAAAGAAGATTTTTGACTAATTCGAAAGGGGCATCTCATTTTTCTAATGCTTTGCTTATTATTAGGGTTTAGGGGTAAGTAGTCTAAATTGGAATTTATGAAATTGTTTGACTTATTTGTGGAAGATACCTTTGTGATTTCACATTCCTTTATAAAGTTGATTTTTGTGCGGGTTGGTTCACGAACGTAACCTCAAACTTAAATAATTGTATTCAATGATCGGGTTGATTTTTAAGTTTAACATTTCATTCATAAATATCCATGCGTGTGAGGTTGTGTGAGCGTGATATTGGGAGTGGGAGATTGAACTTTATACCAATGGGGAAGATCATGGATATATAAGGAGGGACAATATTCTCCATTGGTACGAGGCAAAGTGACAAAAAACAAAGCGTTTAGGCCCTGAACAATATCATACCATTGTGGAGATGTGGATGTATGATTTTTCTTAACATTTATAAAATAAAAAATTAATTTTTCTTCCTTATTTCTCCTTCTTCTTTCCCCTCATCTCATCCTCCTTCATCCATTGTTGTTGCCATCGACCACCGTCACCTGATTGCTGCGTGCCGTCGAAAACTATTTTTATTTATTTATCCTTTATACTTTATTAGTTTCATTAGGGAAGTAGCCTAGCTCAGCTGGGCGAAGCTCCTAATGGAAATAGTACTCTCATTAAAGCAGGGTGACATATTACCGTTGACCTCAGACCTCACACCTGATTTCCTCTTCCCGATCCCCCGAAAAAAGGCGGCAATCAGAATAGAATGTGGCCGAACAACGTTCCAAGATCTCCCGCAACGAGAACCTAAGACATGGTTGATTGATAGTAAGTTGAAACAATAAATGGATCATAGGTTAGTTGAATATTTAGCTTTTAGACTACTGCGAAAGCGAGCCAACAATTGGAGGAGAAGTATATTCGTTATGTATGCGGTGATTCTAATCCTTCAGCTAAGGTAGTAGCCTTAGATTTAGCTGTAGCAGCTAGGAATTGAGCTTGAAAACTTTGCTTTTGGTATGCCAATTCTGCCTAAAAATCTCTTCAGGTGATCAAGAAGGCCCCTTTTTTCAGTTCGACAGCCGGGCCGTTCTAGTGGCAAAGGAACCACATAGTGAAATGTCGACCACAGGGTGAGATGATCTTCTAATACGAGGACGAGTGACTGGTCAAGTCATGAAACTTTTGCATTTTGATCAACATGGCTGTACTGTTCCTTCTTTTAGCAGCTCATCTTGAATCGTCGAATGCTTAGCGAATCGATCGTAATTGGTCTGAACGCTCAAGGCTTATTTCTCGATTCCCCTTTATTATTATTATTATTATTTTTGTGTAAATATGGTACAATTTTAAATTCACACCATAAATAAAAATAATATATTAATGAATTACTATAAAAATGATATATAATTACAATAAAAAATAAATTACATAAAATGTCTAAATAGAAGAGTGAAAAATTTAAAAACTGCTATACTTGCTGATCTGTCCATTGCCATACCATTTAAAAAGAAAATAACTTCATGATTCCAACCCCAAAATATAGAATAAAACTGAAATACCAAGAACTTTCGACTACAAAAAAAGATAATACAAACTAATTATTTTTGAGTTCTATTCACTTGAGCCATAATATAAAGTTAATTTTTATCGAATTTTGATTAAATAATAATTAACAATTTTCAAATAAAACAAGCAACAATATGAATATGTTTCTAAAATTGGTCGAAGAACAACTAATAAAAAATAATTATTTTTAAAAAAATTAATAAATTAATAAACTAACAATAGAGACTAACTTAAAAATGTATTTAAAGTGTCGCGATAAAATCGAATAACAAAGAACAAAAGCGAAAAAGAAAATCTACAAAGATTTACGTAGTTTACTAACGTCGTATTAACTACGTCCACAGACAGAAGGGAGAGAACTAGAGAGATGTCCATTTGCCCCGCCCCGCCCCGAATGGAACGGGGAATCCCCGATTACACCGGGAATGGAGCAGGGAGCGGAGAATTGTTTTTGCCCCGTTAGCTAAACGGGGCGGGGCAGGTAATAGCATACCCGCCCCGCCCCGTATACTTTTATAGATATACATATATATATTATTCATCCAAAAATTAACTACACACTCCTTTTTTTTTTATCTATAAAATACACATCTTACCAATAAAGTTCCAAAAAAACACACATCTTACAACTAAAATTTTTGGAATTAAATATATAATATTAATCAACTTAACAAATAACAAAACTTAAGAAAAATGGATAAATTACCCGCGGGGAATACCCGCCCCGTCCCCGCGAAATTAAACGGAGAATTTCGCGGGGACGGGTAATGAAATGGGGGACGGAGAAGGCATTACCCGGCCCGGCCCCACCCCATGGACATCTCTAGAGAGAACAATATTATTACGAATAAGAGAGAATTACAAATGACATACTAAAGGACGGTTGAAGTCATTACAATGTTTATAGGGCTGGTTGCACAAACAGCAATCAGACCCAAAATAATTGGCAAAAAAATCAGTGGCTATCCCTGATAGACTTTATGACTATTACTGATAGATTTTTTTGACTATTATTGATAGACTTCTATCACTGATAGACTATTATCACTGACAAATTTCTATAAAAAAAAGACTATCAACGATAAACTTCTCAGCGATAGACCATACTATCAGTGATAGAAATTGTCATATCCACAATTTTTTTTTAAAAATGCTATATTTTTAATTATTTTACTCTAAATTGACATCTGTTACAATTTTTCATGTTTATATATAACATTCTTCTAATAACCTAATATATATGTTGTCAAAAAAAAAAAAAAAAAAAACATAGCTAGCCGTAGAGAGTCATAATACATTTAAGACATTCCATAAACTACACAACTAAACTGAAACAAATTCAACCTATAATATTTTAACCTTCAAAAGGAAAAAAATAATAATAATATTTTGACCATAAATTTTTATTCCTAAAAAGGAAAGAAACAAAAAAAAAAAAAACAAAAAATCAGATTGTCATTTGTCAGTTGTTTTTTTTTTTTTTTTTTTTTTTTAAATACATTGTCAGTTGTTACCATTCTTTCAGTTTCCACAAAATCAAAATCATCGAAACAAAAAAATACCCATCACTCACCAAACAATCCATCAAATTGGCGCCACCTGCCCCTGTTCTTCAAGCACCCTCATCACTTGGAACACAAATTTCCCTTCTGATTTCCCACACCCAAACCCAAATTTGAATTCCATTTGGGAATTTACATTTATATATGTTGGAATCAGGACACGCTCAGAACAATATTTCAGATGATGATGTTGGTTGCAGTGGCGTCAATGACGATGATGAAGACGACGAGGCTCGTAAAACCATCACCAAACCCCAAATCAGCCTCGATTATGGCGATAATGATGCGAAATTGGAGATGGGTAATAAGGGTTTTGGCAAAGCGAAACAGGTGATGTTCTATCCATTTCGAAAAGTGAAGAAACAGATTCTTCGCCATAGGATTAAACGCCCTTCTTCTTCTTCTTCTACTTCTGCGATTACTTGTACTCGAAGAACAAATTCTTCCGATAATAGGGTTTTTGATGGGAGTGTACATCAAGGTTGTGGTTTCTGTTTCACCAAACTTTCAATTTCAGATTCTAAGAAAGGGTCTCCGACTGACCCTAATCATAGAAAGTTCACTGCTGAAATGTTGAAAGTTTTGATTGAGAAGAATGATTTCTATTCCAAAGAATCAAATCCTCACTTGGGTATTCGTCTTTTCTTCCTCTTCTTAAGGTTTTCTTCCTCGTATTCAAAATCACTCCGAAACATGCACTTAATCCTTCGAAATCAATTTAATGTCTGGTTTTACACTTTTAATCACCATTGTTTTGGAGTTATTTTGAAATGGTTAATTGTTTGTAGTTTGATGATATTGTTGTGGTTTTGTGGTTTTTGTTTGACAGATGTTCAAGTGGACACTAGACAGAAGAAACATTAAATTCAATTGGGTTTTGCTTGTTGAGGTATGTAACATTGTCCATGGATTGATTGGTTTGAATAACTTTTTTTTCTTCTCCCCTTCTCTTTTTTGCTAAGGAAATGAGAGAAATATAGTATTTGGTGAGACTGTGGCATTCTGTTTAGTTTTTTTGAAACTAGTTTATTGATATATGTTCATAGTTGGAATATATACTCCAAAGGAATATATTGACCAAATTAATTTTACAGAGCATCAATATTTACATTCCACACTTGTGGCATTTGAAAATCCAGTATGAGTTCTACGGTTATTGAAGGAGTTTTACAACTTTTGTTGTCGCCGGGATGAATTCGATGATTTTATTTTGTGTACATTATCTTTAATGTTGTCCATGGATTCATAGATTTGATCAACTCTTTTTCCCCTTATCTTTATTTTGTGTACATTAGTATTCGGTGAGACTGGCATTCTGTTCAGTTTATTTGACAGTAGCCCCTCTTGAGTTCTACGGTTATTGAAGGAGTTTTACATTTTTGTTGTCTCTTGGATGAATTCGACGTTTTTTTAGTTGCGTACGATATCCTTAATGTTCTGGATCGAGTAACGTTAATGTTGAATGATAAAAAGAGCAGGTTGTTGAATTTTGAATGCGTTGATTACCTTTATGTTGCAACTGTAACACTTATGCTTATTTACATAAAGATATATTATTCTACACTCGTTTCTGTTGTTCTTTATGTACGAAAATTGAGACTTTTGTATCCAACAAATTATTTCTCTGTTCTTATTCCATTGCACCGTTTTAGCTCATGTTTAAATAGAAGCATGATATTGATCAAAAGGTCGTCTAGGCATCCACCCTGAATAAGCAACACTGACTCATAAAAAGGCATTTTAATTAGCCAATGTTATAAAGCAAAATGACCATAACTCAGTGATACTTGACATATACTCCTTTCCTTGAAGTCTGAGGTTCAAATCTTCATACCTCATTTGTTGTATTCAATTAGCCAATGTTATAACAATTAACCTAAACAAGTGATTAGGCTAATTTGTAATTTCAATGTGCTTCATGGTCTTTCCTATCTAAGGTTTATTTTTGTTGTAACTTTTCACCAAATGAATGGAAGTTTGTACTGCAAGTTAAAAAGAAGTAGCTACTTTGGAGTAGTGATCTGATTTAAGAGGGCTTCTAAAAATTGTATTTTAAATTTTAATACAATACTTGTGAGAAAAAATAAAGTGAGTTTGGTTCATCAATATTAATCATTTTACTTGTATATGTATATGTTTGTTTTGTTAAAAGTTTGGTTGAGTCATGCTCATGTATGGTTCCTAATTTCATATTTATCCCATAAATACACACTGATTCCTTGTTAACCAAATGGCCCTTTTGCCAACAATACCTCCAGAAACTGATAGTTCTGATACTAAGTTCCATGACCTTGTTAGTTGTGACAGGGATGGCATCCATCCAAAACTAATTCTAAAGTCTGCCCAATTAAAGTTCCTCATTTTGATGTGTATCGGTGTTAAATTTTCCTTTGAGAATCAAATCAACCTCCTCTACATAATGTGTTAAAATACAGGTGGCCTAATATAAGTATTGATATAGTTAAATTTATCGTAATCCATCAACTTAAACTTTTGAATTGATTGGTGATTTATCATGGTATCAAAGCAGGAGGTTCTGTTCGAATCTCTGTTATATCATTTCCTCCCCAATTAATATTGATTTCTACCTGTTGGGTCTTGTACAAATTCTCAAGCCTACAAGTAAGGGAGAGTGTTAAAGTATTGATATAATTAGATTTATGGTAACCCAACAACTTAAGCTTTTGGGTTGATTGGTGATTTATCATATATATCTATATATACATATTACTTTTTGCCTTCTATTTTCTTGCTCTATTAAATTCTTGGCTTAATGTGTCTCAAGTTTTCAAGAAGCCCCATTCATTGCTATGTGACCAAATGCATCCGAATTTAATTCAGGTGTCTAGGCTTAACCATCCCTTTTCTCTTGTTCATTCAACTAGCGACCAAAAAGTTTCGGTGTAACGATGAAGACGAGGATTTCAATGAGGCCATTGTTAGTGATTGTAACATCGATTCAGAAAATCTGCATACTGATGATCAAATTTTTAGAGAAGATGGAGATATTTTCGAAGATGGTCCTTCTTCTTTGTTTGATGATAAGCAATTTGGATTGGAGGCCCCTCTTCCCAAGTTATTGTTATGGAGCCGGGACCTTCTTCGAGTCTCTCTAAGCCAAGTTCGTCGTCCTGGTTTCATTCTCCCTTCACTAAGGAAGATCTCTTTCAATATCGTGCAGAAACTGAGATTACTTCTTATGGGATTAAGCCTAAAAGAGTTTTGGTTTTCTGAGGGATTCTATTAGCAACTTGTTCCTTTTCTGCTGCCAAGTCATTTCTGCTGGCTGGAGTTTCCTTCTGATAGCCTCATTGGTGGTCTCTCTGCTTTTGATTGTTGGTTCTTCAGTTTCTTTGGAGGTTTTGGCTATGGTGCCTTGCTCCTTCCCTCTTTGATGTTTCCGGCTGTGGCTTTCCTCGTGGAGTTTTCTTCTTTCATTTTTTGGGGTCTGTCTTTGGTTGGTTCATTTTTGTTCTTGGAGAGCCTCTTTTGTTAAATCTTTTATATTTTGTCTTTGTATTTTTAGTTTGGCCGGGTATTTGTTCTTTTCACTCCAATCGGAGTTTGTATCCTTGAGCATTTATATACCTTTTCAAATCAATGAAAAGTTGTTTCTTGTTTAAAAAAAAAGTGAGTAAAGTGTAGCAAGATCATAGTGTGAGTTGGGCGAAATAGTGAAATGAGAAGATTTAGTAGAGATAGTTGAGTTGTCAACTGGTTATGTATGTGAAAGTATGACCTACATGTACCATGGCGAAAACCTAAGCGAAGCGATCTTTGAGGTTGTGTAGGACTTCGTGTATATAGAGCGATTTCTTGGTTTGACTTTTACCCTTTGACTGATGAATTGCTTGCGGTAGACGTAGAGGTATGTGAAATGGTATTGGTGAAAGTAATGTCTGATCCAAAGTCGGAATCTTTAGTTCTATTTCACTCGATGCTGTGGAAATTTGATCTAGGGTGTCCAAAATCATGAACATATTGTCAACCTTAACATAATTCAACTGGTTAAGACATATACTCTCGACCAAGAGGCCAAATGTTCGAATTTGTAGTAGAAAAACATTCAAATGCTTTCCTTCCAACAATCATGAAGAGAAATTAGATTTTGTGCTCTTAATTAAAAAAGATATCAATTAGCATCAATCATGATCTTGCTGACATGTGAATGGTAAATTAGATTTTAAGTGAAGTAAAAGTCACACATATATATATCAATTTCAACTGCCATAATATGATTAATAGATGGAGTAGAAAATTGAAATTGGTGAGGCAAGATAATTATTTGAGAAAGTTATAGGTGAAACTAGGAAAATTGTAGAATCTAACCTCAAATTCAAAAGGTTTGCCAAAATTGACCTCAAATTGAAATTTTATCCTTTGTAGATTTTTAAAAGGATGTGAAATTTCTATTTTACCCACGCTTAAAAAAACCTTTTTCTATTCTCCTTTCGCCTTTTCTCCTTCTTCTTCTCTCTCCTCTCTCTTTTCTGGGGAATTGCACAATCTGACCCGATTTGGGAAAAGTTTGCCAAAATTGATCTGAAATAGAAATTTTAACATTTCTGACTCAATTTTAAAAGCAGACCCACCTTTTCAACTTTTTTTTAAATGTGAAATTATGTTTCTACCCTTCTTCATCCTTCTCTCTTCTCCTCCCTACTATTTTCTTCATGCTTCCTGCAACCATGAAATTCATCCCCTCTCTCTCCTCTATTATTCATCATCTTTTCTCCTCTCTCCACTCCTACCATTTTCTCTCCAAATTTTACTAAGAATGAAGATATCTCCTCCCTCCGAAAAATTTGTACAAATTTAAATCAAATATTTATGAATCTCATTTCATCAACCAAATCACAGACCAACAAATCTTCTTTCATGATAAAAAAAGATATAAAAAAAATCTACCACACATCGTTGAAACAAATCTCACGAACCAATCCCAATCGTTGAAACCAATCCCACTATCGTTGAAACCAATCCCACCATCTTTGAAACCAATCCACGATCTTTGAAACCAATTCCACGATCTTTGAAACCAATTCCACAATAATAAATAAAAAACTAAAAAAATATACAGCACGATCGTGTTAACCAATAACAGGATTGTGTTCACCAATCCCACAATAATAAATAATAAATAATAAATAAAAAATAAAAATCTAAAAAAATCAACCACATAATCGTGTTAAACAAGATCGTGTTAACCAATCCCACGAATAAAAATCTAAAAAAATCTACCACATAATCGTGTTAACAAATAACACGATCGTGTTTTAACAAATAACACGATCGTGTTAACCAATAACACGAAAAGAAACAATCGGTAACTTTTTTCATCAACAAAAATAAATCAGCTGAGATTTGGTTTTTCTGAGATTTAGTTTTCTTTAAGATTTCTGACTTTACGGGTTTTGAGTATACAGATCTCTGAAAAATAGGTGGTTTTTTTTTTTTTTTTTTTGACTACTTACAGATAAGAAGGGATGAAGATAAAAAAAAATTACTTACAGACGAAGGGAAGAACATAAGAAAAAAAAAATCTAGAGAAGAAAGGATGGAAGAAAAGGGGTATATTCGGAAAAAAAATCTAGAGAAGAAAGGATGGAAGAAAAGGGGTATATTCGGAATTTCACCACCCATTAAAATTGAAAATGTGAGACAACTGTCAAAATTAGGTTAGAAAGGTTAAAATTTCAATTTCAGGTCAATTTTGCAATTCCCCTCTTTCCTTTCAAATTTCAATTTCAGGTCAATTTTGCAATTCCCCTCTTTCCTTTCCTTTACCCTCCTCCGTCTTCTTCGTCTGAGAAAGATTTTTTGGCATTTCACCCACCCGACCTTTGGACTCCACATACTTTGCATCTTCCATTTCAGACAGTTAGACTCCCTTTTTTTCGCTGCCATTTTCGAACTGCATCTTACATTTCGTTTCCAGCCGGTAAAGAAAACCAAATCTCAAGAGTAATTTATTTTTGTTAATCGAGAAGGAAAAAGTTACAGGATCGTTTTGATTTTTTTTAATCGTAGGATTTTTTTTAGACGATCTTGAGATTTGTTTACAGGATCGTGTTATTTGTTTACAAGACCCTGTTGTAGATTTTTTTATTTTATTTTATTATCATCATGTTATTTGTTTATACGTGAGATTTGTTTACCCGATCGTGATATTGAATTACGAGTGTGAATTACGAGTATGTTGTAGATTTGTTTATTTTTTTAATTGTGATTTTTTATGAACGAAGATTTGTTGGTATTAAATCTGTGATTAGGAAAGATTGTTGGTTGAATGAAATTAGATATTGAGAAATATTTGATTTAAATCGGTAAAAAAATAAGTAGTCTATTTCGTGAAATTTGTTGGAGGGGAAAAGTTCTTCCTTCGTAAAGTTTGGAGAGAAAATAGTAATAGAGGGGAGAGATGGATGAATAACAAAGGAGAGAGAAGAGAGAAGGGTGAATTTCATGTTTGTGAGAGAAGAATGGAGAAGAAGAAGGGAAGGAGAAAGGAAAATGAGAGAGAAGAAAAGTTTTTTTTAAAGGGGAGAATTTGTTTAATCGAGGTAAAAGAGAATTTTCACAACCTTTTAAAAATGAACAGTAGTGTCAACGGTCAATTTGAGGTCATAAACATTAAAATTTCAATTTAAGGTCAATTTTGACAAATCTTTTAGATTTCAGGTTAAATTTTGCAATTTTCCATGAAACTAATGTTTATAAGCTTAATTTTTCAAAATTAAAAATTCAAATTCAAATTATTAAGCTAAGTTTTTTTATTTTTTCCAACTTTGCTAACCAAACACTTAATTTAGCTGCATATTTGATTGTTGAGTGAGTGTTTGGAATAATCTCTGTTAGGGTCTATTTGGAACTTTTGGATTAACTAAAATAAAATGTTTTTTAAGAATGTATTTTTTTTAAACATTTTTTTATAAAAATGTTTATAATCTCGTATATTTAGATACATTTTTTCAAAAGTATTTTTATACCTAAATTTGTTTGGTTTCCTCTACCTTAAATTTTTTTTTTTTAATGTTAAATTAATATAGATGACGATTATTAATAAATAATATAAATTAATAAGTTCAAATTTATATTTAAAAAATTATGGTCCAGATTGACCATTACGGATGGTTGGTGACGGATGAGCGTGGCAGTGTTCGTCTGTTGCGAAAATACGGGAGAATTTCTAGTACATGGGTGGTATGGAAAAACTCCATACCACTACCTTTAAAAGAATAACACGTGGCGAAATGATTTAAAAAAATAATATATTTAATAGCGTGGGTCCCAGTTAAACAACTGCCACGTGTCATTTTTGTAAAGGCAGTGGTATGAAGTTTTTCCATACCACCGATGTACTAGAAATTCTCCCCGAAAACACTCTTATTTTGCACTTAAAAATATTTTTGCTCTTCTTCCTAGTTTGTAGGAGTAAATTTGTAGTTTTGATTTTTGTTTGTTATTAGTTCTTTTGATTTTAATGGTTCCTTTCAGAAAAAAAAAAAAAATTACAATAATTTACGAAATTAAGGTCGAACTAGAAATATGAAAAAAAAAATATATGAATCAAGGGTGTGTTTGGTTTAGATTTAATTTTTGAAAAAAATAATTTTAGAATAATTTGAAGTGTTTGACAACCATTCAAAATGATTTTTTTTTTAAAATGATTTTTTGAAATAATGCATTTTAGGTGAAACACTTGATATTAACTTTTAAAAAAAATATTTTTGGGTGTTTAATTGAAAAACCTATATGGTATTAAAATTACCAAAATACCCTTACACTACTCCTTAGCCCCACGTCGGCCATTGCCTCCAATCGCCGCCCTACTGCCTCCGTCCAAACTCCGGCAACCGCCCCACTCCAACCACCACCACCTCCGGCCACCGCTGCCCCACTCTTATCTCGTTACCGACCATCAATAGTAAACGGTTATAGTTTTTAAAATACAAATTTAAACTTTTTTTTCGTTACCGCCCCGACTTCTTTGTCAAAGACATAATCTTATGCCAATTGAGCTAAGCTTAATTTATTAGTTCAATTGACAAATATATATTTAAACTTACTAATTCAAATCAAACACTTGGAGATAAAAACACTTTTGAAAAAATGTAACCAAACAAATGAGTGTTTTAATTATAAACATTTTTTACGTTAAAAAAAAATGCATTTTTTTTTAAGTAGTCAATCAAAACACACCCTAAATTAATATTTAAAACTTTTAATTCTCCCTCGAGATTGTGCTAGGGTTTAGTGTGAGTGTGTAGATATAAGTTTAAATTTGACTTTGGTAATTGTAAACTATTTTTTTTCATGGTAATCCCTCAATTTCTGATATATTTAATTTAGTTTCTAAACTTTAAAAGCTATGGCTCCAATGCATGTATCATATACCTATGTTAACAGGTTGATTCATATATTCAAAATTGTTTTATTCTTTTGTTAAAAACAGAAAAATAAAGACAAAAATTAAAATAGTTAAAAAAGAAAAAATTAATTTTATATCCCTAAATTTTGTGGTTCAATTAAAAAATAAAAAATAATAATAAAAAAAGGTATCAATTTAAATCCTATTTTTTTTTCTTTTCATAAATGAATTAATTTAGTTAATCTTTACCGATTTGTAACTATTTTCATTCGATTCTATTTAAAAAGCAATTTGTCAAAGTGGACTTAACTCAATCATAATTGACATGCACTTCTCTTTTTAAGGTTGAAGGTTCGGTCCCTAATTTCCATAATTGATATTTCAAGAGTAGTGATGTTGAATTTTTCGACCCTTTTAGGGTTAATTAGTTCAATTTTTCAATGGAAGCAAACGATGGAATATTACTTGGGGGTAGAATTTTGTTTTGATGTAGTAGAAGTCATCAATTCGAACTTGAAAATCTCAAAAAAAAAAAAAATATATATATATATATATATATATATATATACGAAAATTGCAACATATGTCAATTTAGAATAAAATAATTAAAAATATAGCATTTTTTAATTTTTTTTTTTTTGCAGATATAACAATTTCTATCACTGATAGTATGGTCTATCGCTGATAGAAGTCTATCATTGATACTAGTCTTTTTTTATAGAATTTTGTTAGTGATAATAGTCTATAACTGATAGAAGTCTATCAGTGATAGTCATAGTCATAAAGTCTATCAGTAAGGGGGCGTTTGGGGCGCAGGGTGGGTTATTATAGTTGGTGGGTTATTATAGTTGGTGGGTTATAATAATCTGTGGGTTATAATAGTCTGTGTTTGGGGTGCAGAGTTGTATAGTGTGGGTTTAGTAAGTCTGTGTTTGGGGTGCAGAGTTGTATAGTGTGGGTTTAAAATACAGTTTTCTTTAACATGAAGTTTGAAATATGTGTTTATGTTAGTTTATTTTTTTTCTACAACTTTTTGTTGTTTTTATATAGTTAAATGTATATTACATATTAATTTTTTAAAAATTAAAAAAATAAATATTATTTAGGAAATCACAAATAATCGACAACAAGAACTCAGTGGAGAGAGAAATAATACAGTTTTCTTTAACATGAAGTTTGAAATATGTGTTTATGTTAGTTTATTTTTTTTCTACAACATTTTGTTATATTTGTATAGTTAAATGTATATTACATATTAATTTTTTAAAAGTTAAAAAAAATAAATATTATTTAGGAAATCACATACAATCGACAAGTTCGGTGAAGAGAGAAATTTGGGATGAAATGAAAGATAAAAAATCGTGAGGTGAGGAAGACAAAGAGAGAAAAAAAAATCGGTAAATTGAGTGAAAAAAAAAAAAAAAAAAAAAAAAAAAAAAAAAAAAAAAAAACTACTGTAGAACTGCTACAGTGTTACTGTAGAACTGCTACAGTAAACACTGTAGCAAACCGGGGGTTATAATAACCCCAGCCCCAACTTATATAGTTGGGGCTCCAAACACGGGGTGGGCTATTTAAGCCCACCCCACCCTACCCAACTCGGGGGGCCAAACAGCCCCTAATAGTCACTAATTTTTTTACCATATTTACAAAAAAAAAAAATTTAAACTTTACTAAATTTATAATTATTTTACTATATATATATATATATTATAGTTTCCTGGTTTGGGTAATAGAATATTATGCATTGTCAGATTAAAATGGGCAAGTTCACGCGGAGAATGGGGAAAACTATATAAAATAAAAATTTAAAATTTTGCTTCAAATATAAATGGGGAGGTTGACGTAATTGCTGCCATCAAAGTCCCAATATCATGTAGATAATGCTATTTAATTCAATTTAATAATAATTAATTCAATTAATATAATAATTGATAGATCTAATATAACGGAACTTTTCATTTTTTAACAAGCTAATAAGTTCAAATCTCTGCCCAAATTTTGACGCCTAACTTTCAAGTGAATCAGATTTCAAATACTCATTTAAAGATGGATGATTGGATTCAATTCTCACCTCAACTCCCAATTGTTAAACTCAAACAATCTTATTTTTTTTCTTTATTTTTTTTCTTTCAATAAAAGCACACGTCAACGACACGATGTACGGCCTAGTGATCATAAACTCTTAAGTTCAATCTCTTACTTCAACATATTATATATAAAAAGAATACTAAATTTTTTTAAAAAATTTACGAGCACTATTTTTGTATTGCTATAAGTAGAATTATTATTATTTTTTGGGCAAATACCCTAATGCCTAATGATTTGTAAGGTTGGTCCATCCATCAAAATTTCTGTTAAAAATTGGCAGATTGTTGACGTGACACATTATTTTTATTAAAAAATATTTTTTAATTATTAAAATTAGAAAACATTTTTTTTTCATTTTTTCTACCATCTTTCTTTTTTCTCTCCTTCTTTTTCTCTCTCCTCTCACATCTTATACCTTCACATGCTACCGTCGTCCGTCGCCGTCCACCACTCTGCCGTCGCCGACGCCGCCCGCCTCCCTCTCCCACACGATTCTCAGATGGCGGCGACGAGATCACAACCCACGCACAGACCTCCAATCGGCGTTGTCACAAAATTCTAGATCTGAAATGCTCTAAACCTTCTTGAAATCTTCAAATTTGTACATTTTTTTAGATCTGAAGTTTTGTTTTAATTCTACAAATCAGAAAATTTTCAATGAAGGAGGAGGGAAATGAAATTAAAAGAAGAAAAAAAAAGAAAGTCGGGGAGGCGGGCGACGAACGACACGGGCGAGGGAGGCGGGCAGCGGCGGCAGAGTGGTGAACGACGACTGGCGACAGTAGTCATTGATGGTGAAGAAAAAGAAAGAGAAGAGGAAGAAGATAGAGGAGGAGGAGGAAAAAAAATAGAAAAAACGGAAAAAAAAAATATTTTTTTTTTTATTAATTTAAAAAATTAAAAAAATATTTTTTTAATAAAAATTATGTGCCACGTCAGCAATCCGTTAAAATTTTTGACGGAAAGACAAAAAAAACACACCAAATACAAAATTTTGGGTAAAATTGTTGGATTTGAAACCTTCATAACCGAAATGCTATCAAACCCAAACCACCATTACGATAATTTGGCCTATTTTTTTAATGAGAAAGAAAGAGAGTTTAATGAAATGATAAGACTAATTTCATCTTTAATTTATCATTTGTGTTTGATTCAATTTGGGGACCATAATTTTAAAAGTCTTAGTTTTGATGTTTTTTTTTTAATAGAGAATATGCACGTTAGCTAATTGAAATATGGTCATGCTAACTTTAATCAAATTATACTTCTTTTTTTTTAATTATGTTATGGCTACATTTAGGGATCTTGGACCGAACTCGGGAACCGAGAGCACCAGAAGGACTAAGGTCGGAAGTAGACGGGCTGCGATGGAGGCCTAAAGCCCATGAGATAGGCTTAAACCCCATGAAGTTCATGAGTAAGGTCGATCATGGGCCGACCAATGAGGCCCATAAAGAAAGAGAGAGGGTCGACCATTGGCCGACCCACCCGAGGGCCTTTGAGGCCGATCCATGTGGGTCGACCAAGGGAGGCCGATCTAGATCGACCGACCAAGAGAAAGGGAGGGTCGACCATTGACCGACCCATCCAAAGCCTCATGAAGCCTACCCATGTGGGTCGGCCAAAAGAGGCCGATCTAAGTTGACCGACCAAAAAAAAGGGAGGGTCGGCCATTGGCCGACCCATCCGAAGCCTCATGAGGGCGACCCATGTGGGTCAGCTAAGAGAGGGCGGTCAATCCGCCTTGGACCGACTGAGCGAGAAGGAGGGTCGACCATTGGCCGACCGATCCAAAGAATCGTGAGGCCGACCCCCAAGAGTCGACCTATGAGGATTCTCAGCGATAGAAACACATGTCGTTCGATTGAAGCAAAGTCGTTACAGTCGAGATGACTCAATCAACGTTACAAGTCTAAAACAATATTCATGGGAGGCAGAATACAGACTTTTAACGGTTGTGGTCATGAGAGCTGATAAGTCCGTCCCTAAAGTGTAACGGATGGAGGTGGTCGCTTGATTTCCTCATCAATAATTGGACGGTTAAAACATTAACCATGGTAATAAGGGCTCGATTAGCAGTTACAAACGACATGGTTATATAAGCAACAATGGATGGTAGCTCAAGGTATGCACATTTGGACTAAAAAATATTACTACTAGCTAAGTTTATCATTGAATCTAACTTGAGCAGTGCACGTGGCAACATCACGACGAGCTCAGTTTTTCTTTCCTCTGTTTTCAGGGCATTTCTCCGAAAAAACAAATTCACCGTTGCCGTCATTTTTCGGCATCAACAAATTATTTTCTTAAGTTCAACTTAGAGTTGGGAGATTCGAACTTTATACTTTAAAAAGTCGATGATATATCTTATGACTTTTTTGGTTTAATACCAGCCTTAACTTTAAACTATGCTTGGAATCAAAAGAATATTTTTATTTGATACCAAATATCATGACCCTTGTCAAAACACATTACACAATCTACAATTAGTTCCCAAAGCATTAAAAAAATGATCCCAAGTGTAAGAACTAAGAAGAGAAACAAACAAACAAATCCCCAAATCCCAATTTTTATTCAAACAATCAGAAAAAAAAAAAAAAAAAAAAACCAGAAATAGAACAATACAATCACAATACAACAGAAAATCCAAACACAAATCTTCAATTTCAATTTACAGAAAAATCTCCATTGATTTGCCCACTATCATTTCGGCGCAAGCCTCGATTTGATCTTCTGAACTTCCTTAGTCCCAACCTGAAACGCCTTCGTCAACACATTATCCGGCACCGGCGGAGATGCGGCGAACAGCGTCGCCGCAATCGATTGAGTACCAGGCAACTGACTGTTAAACGCCGCAATCACCGCCGCCGGAACCTTCCCGTTGTTCTTCTGGAAGTGGACCAATCCCTTCGGGAAAGTGAAGATCTCGCCCTTCTTGATCGTCTTCGAGATTAGGACATTCGCCGTGGTTATGAACCCGACGTCCAGTTGGCCTTCCAGGACGAACACGATCTCGGTGGCGCGTGGGTGCGTGTGCGGTGGATTCAGGCCGTCGGGGGCGTAGTCGATGCGCGCCAGAGAGACGCCGAGTGTGTTCAGGCCTGGGATTGATTGGACATTGGCGCCGGTTACTCGCGAGCCTAGGGTATTGTTCGTGATCCCTGGTTTGGCTAATCCATCGAAGAAGAAATCTGTTGCTGAGAAATTCGCCTTGCAGGTGAATCCGTTTACTTTGATTCCTGTTTTGATTCAAATGTTAATAATATGTTCATTATCTGGAAAGCTGGTATCTGTTAGAGCCTATGATAATGTCTAGTTTGAGCTTAAAACTTGATGGTTTTGCTTGATTTTGTTCAATTAGGGATGTTAACAGAGGAGAATCTTTGAATCTTGTTTTCTTCCTCTGTTTAGTTTCCAATTGATATGTTGTCCAATTAGGAATGTAGTTCGAATTCCACCTCGGTTAGAATCGAAGAGAGGACAATGTCTTGATCTTTCTCCCATCCTCTCTTCTAGTCGATGTGGAATACCGTTCGTGTTTCTAACTTGACAACATCTTCATTAGTACGAGACATTCCACGAACTCATTTCTAACTCAAGAACGTCCGAGACATTTTGAATGAAAACAAAAGCTAAGTCTGTCCTCTCCTCTCTTCTGAACACTAGTCGTGTTTCTAATTTGACAACATGTTTATTGGTACGAAACATTTTGAATGAAAACAAAAGCAAACTCATATCTAACTCAACAACATCGAAGAAAACAAAAGCAAACCCACCTCTGCCTAGATACAAAATGGACAATATCATTTGTGACAAAAACCCTAAACCCTTTAACAACCCACCAATGAAGAAATGAAAACCCAGAACCCCAAAATTAGAAACCAATGATTATGCAACCTTAGGGATTTAAGAACTTGAAAGAACAAAGCTAGAACTTGCAAATTGGGAAAGGAGAAGAAGTAGGTACCGGAAGCGAGATCGGCGACGCAAACATCTTGAAGCAAATCGGGATCGGCAGCGGCGACGGCGAAGAAGACGAAGGCAATAGAAGCAGCAAACAGAGCAGGGAGATGCTGCTTCATGATTGTGAAAAAAGTAGGTGAGGAAGAAGAAGGAGAGAAAGAAGAGTACAATGGAACAAAGGGATTTTTGAGTGTTAGGAGAAGTTGGAGAGAGTGATGGGTGTGGTGGGGGAAGTGGGTGGGGAAGTTAATTTATAATTGAACCCAAGAATTGAAATTAGATTAGATTATTGATGATAGTATTATTTAAGAAAGAGAGGAATGAAAGGCAAGAAATATGCCACTTCTTAGATAGCAAGGCAAGTCAATGCCTTAAGGCAAGGCAATTTTGGGCCCTATCCACACCTTGTTTTTTTCTGGTGTAAATTTTGGACTTGGATCAATGTTCGAGGTCGACTTCCCTTTTTTACGTCTCTTGGGAGCATTGAAAGAAAATTAGATCTCACCTACTCAGAATTTTGTCTACCTCTTGACTTTGAGTATTGTTGAACTTAATGAAAGTTAGGAATGTTGGGTGATGGAGATGGTAGAGATTACTTGATTCGTGTCGCTATCTAGCTAAAACGTTTCCGTTTTTTTTTTTTTTTTTTTTTTTTTAAGAAACGATTCATTGATAAATGAAAGGAGCAAAAGCTCGGGCACCAAAAGGTGATTACAGGAAAAGACATCCAGTTATTCGTCAGATAAGAAAGACTATAATTGGAGAAAGGTGATTTACATTTACACCAATATAATGCATGGAACGTTACTAGGTCCATAAACCTGTCAAAAGAAGAGAAAACATCTCTAAAAATACGGGTGTTCCGTTCCCCCTAAAGCATCCAGAAAAAAACTCTATTAAAGGCAAAAATTTTGTTTAGAATCGGTTAGGATTAGGAAAAAACATATATTCAACTTACGACCATAGTTCGATTGTAGGGGTGATACTCGGTCCAGTTCTTTCGGTGGGCCCAACCGAGAACCGAACTGAACCACTCAATTTTTATAAAATTAGAACCGAACCAATGTCCAGTAAGGTGCAAAACCGAATGGTTCGGTTCTTGTTGGTTCGGTTGATCGGTTTTAGGCTTAAAGTCCACTTTTTCGTTCAATATTTTTATTCATTATTAATATTTCTTCATTTCTACCAATAACTTAAATTTACTCAATTGATTTTTAAAAAATTAATGGATATACGTAACTAAATTTCCCATAAACTCAAAATTAATTAAAAAAAAAAAATCATACAGAATGGCGTGCGACGACTGGTGGGTAGTGCAAATTGATGGTCGACGACGAGGAAGGACAACTGCGAATTTGCGATGAGCGAACTTGAACTTGTTGGTGCCAGAGACAAAAGGGAGATGGGAACTTGAACTTGCCGGTGCCGGAGACAAAAGGAGATGGTCGATGGGAGAGAGAGAACTTGAACTTGAACTTGCTGGTTCAGTTCGGTTCTCTCGGTTTTCACTACTAGAAAAAAGGGAATAGATGACATGAGGGCCAAAGAAATATAAGGGAGAGGAAGAAAAAAAATGTCATCTCCAGTTTGGGGCGCGTTTCGATTATTTGTATCACCTCTATCTGATTGTCCCCTTATTATCATTGAATGCATGTTCAAACTATGATTTTTGATTGTTGAACTAACGAAAGTTAGGAATGTTCGGGGATGGAGAATGGTAAAGATTACTCAGTTCGTGTCTCTAACTAGCTAAAACGTTTCTCGTTTATGCAAAAGTTTTGTTTAGACTAGTTAGAGTTAGGAAAAATTATTCAACATGACGACCATAATGCAATCACCCTTATTATCGTTGGATGCATGATTAAACTATGATGTTTGATTTTTCTTGTAGTCTACACTGTTCTAGCCCTTGAATATTTTCTCCTGGATTGAAACATGGATTTCATTTTATAATCTTCAACTAATAAAAATTTGATCTATTATTTACATATTATATTTCGATATTAGTTTTTGGGACATTAACAACTTCCATTTGGCTGGAATGTGCTTCATTCCCAGAAAATTCGCGTCCTCTCTTATAGTAATTTTAATTTTATAATAATCTTATGAAAATATCGATAAAATATCGAAGTGAAAGAACTATTTGAAAAAATTATAAAATTATAAAAAATATTAAAATTAATTGGAATTCTTCCGTGGTTAAAAAAGTTATAAATTTTTATTATTAATATTATGTACATATTACTATGGACTGGTTGCACAAACAACAATCATACCCAAAATAATTGTAAATTTAGCAAAATTTAAAACATTTTGTAAATATGACAAAAAATCAGTGACTATCGCTGGTAGACTCTATCGTTGATAGTAGTCTACCAGTGACAGACTTCTATCACTGAGACTTCTATCACGGGTAGACTACTATTACTGATAAAATTTTATAAAAAATTGAGGTGATCAACGATAGATTTCTATCAACGATAGACCATACTATCAACGATATAAATTGTCATATTTGCAATATTTTTAAAAAAATGTTATATTTTTAATTATTTTACTCTAATTTTTCTATTAGTATATTAGTGATATTTATTTATTTATTATTTTTATTATTTTTATTTTTTTATAGATAGATTTCGTTTAAAGAAGTATATCTAGAAGTGATTATATGTTTTTTAAATAAACATTTTGGACCATTCTTTAATGGCGTTCTCAATGTGGAGGCGCAACCGGACAGAAAATGCATCTTTGTTGGACTTTTTTTTCTTTCTTTCTATTTTCCTTTTTTAAATAAATAGAGATAAAAATTGAAGTTGAAAGGCTAATGTATAATGACTAATATTATGGGCAAGGTGTCACATTGCTTAGCAAGCTAAGGTACACACGATTGTACCCATATGGTTTCATCGAGCCACGTTTGTCAAACGCCCATATTTGCACATTAAGACTTCCAAACTCATATATTGCTTCTCAAATTGTTATAAAGAAAGTTATCAAAGACTTTTTCGGGTAGCCGTATTATTTGAAAAGCCACTCAGGTGGGTTTCCTTCCCACTCCATCGACATTCCCTCTGCACTAGAACGACAAGCTAAAACATGAACGACTCGATTCTGGGACCTAGAAATATGAACAAAAGAAAAAGTTACTTGAGAAGCAACCTGCCGAAGTATTTGAGTAATAAAAAAATTCACTTCCGAAAGGTCTTCATCTTCACCTTTGATGAGCTTGATCATCTGTAAACAATTAGATTCTACATGAATGTAATCAGGACAACTCATAGGGATAAAATCAATTCCCGCACAGATAGCTTGAGTTTCCAGAACACTTATCGACCATTCCTCTTTGGACGATCTGACTACTAGCTGAAATGGTCGTACCCGATGAATCTCGAATGATCCACGTAATTTCACCATGCTTTTTAGAAGCATCCCAATATGCATCACAGTTCAATTTCCAATGACCTCGAGGAGGACAAGTCCATCGACAATCCCTACAGGCATTGCAATCGTCATCAACTCAGAAGAAAACCCGCTGTTGAACTCTCCTTGTCTCCTAGCTCTCAGATGCATGTGTTGGTTATGATCAACAAGGATCGAGGGTTTGGTCTCCCTCAACTATAAAAATGTCTTTTCTTATACTTCTAAATTTTCCAAAGTACAATCAACAAAATCTTTCGTGTCGCATCATCCGCTTGCACTCACATCCATTCAAAATGATCCTTTGAGCTCCACCTGCCCCTATTAACACAAAAAACAAAACATAAATGAGGAGGCCAAAAAGTAGTCCACAAATGTTTTGTTAGTTTACAGTTCCAAAACAAATGAGTGGTAGTTTCCTCATAACAATTACAAAGAACACATACTTTTGTTATTTTCAGGCTTTTGGAAGCGAGATTGGATCTGCTCGGGATAATATTGTGATACACTCTCCGGCAACACATCTTTATTTTAGATGGGATCTGGACTTTCCAGAAGCTCTTCCACATCAACTTAATATGGTCCTGATTAGATTGAGAGACTTCATCTCTCGTCATGATCGTCATTCCCAACCTAGCTTTTAACCTTGAAAATTCTTTTTTATCCAAAGCCCAAATGATCTCATTAGAAGGT
The DNA here is from genome assembly GCA_028017165.1 of Herpetospermum pedunculosum. Lineage (NCBI taxonomy): Eukaryota > Viridiplantae > Streptophyta > Magnoliopsida > Cucurbitales > Cucurbitaceae > Herpetospermum > Herpetospermum pedunculosum. The sequence continues at coordinate 61,909,729 of CM051529.1, forward strand.
TTCAGCCTAGATAGAGGAATATTCAAAATCAAATCAGCAACATCAGGAACAAGTGATGAAAATTATTATTAGTATTTAATCAATTTTAATAAAATTAAATTCAAACTAACAATAAAAAATAATAGATTTTTATTTTTTGACAATTTGGGGTGGGGATCGAACCTAGGATCTCTTAGTTATTAGTTCATACATCTTGAACTTTGTTCTTGTTGGCAATCGTGGATCTTTAATCATTTATAATTTTTTTATATATATATATATATATATATTTTGTAAATGAAACACAAGCTTGGAAAAGTACTTGTTCCAAATTGGATGTATGTTTAATAGGTTTAGCTAAGCAAAACCTAAATGTGTTTGTCAACCTAAATGAACTGGTTGAGGGCTTATACCTTCGACGAATAGATAAGATATTCGACTTAAGCTTTCGAGATTGTTTTGAAAAATTTATAACAAGTCCCCAAATTTTAAAAGTTTCTAACAAGCCCTTAAGATTTCTATTTTGTGTCTAAGTCCCTCACTTATTTGATATTTTTTAAAATTTAGAACCACGACCTTTTGATTTTAGGTTTAATAGGTATGCCAACTTTAAAAAAATGTCAAATAGGTCTTAGGTTTAAAACAAAAATGAAAGTTTAAGAATTTATTAAAAAAATTTAAACTTGAGGGATCTATTAAACACAAAAATAAAAATTTAGAGACATTATATATTTTTTAAAATTCAAGATACCTATTTAGACATGGTTGATCGAGAAATTTCGGCCAATCAGCGGTCGCCACGTGTCTTCATCATGGCCGACAGATCGTATAAAATTAATCGAGCAAATTCGGTTATAGTTCAATTGGGCTCGAAATCGAATCGGGCTAGAAAACTATTTAAATGACAATTTGGCCCAAAGCCCAGAACCTAAAAGTCCATTGGACCCAAGCCCATTGGGCCTAAGCCCATTTGATTCAAGCCCAAGCCCATTGGATCCAGGCTCAAGCCCATTAGGCCCACGAGAAACTCTATAAATAGAGAGCTCATTTTTCATTCTGCAGGTTCAAAAAATTTCTTCTCCTAAGAACTCAGAGAGAATTCCCAAGCAACGAAAGACTCTTTGAATCCTAAAGTCTGAATACCGCTTGATTATCAAACACCTGAAGACTTCACCTCTACGCGAAGCTGAAGATTCAACCTCGAGAATAAGCTGCGAAGCCCTCGAATACAATTACATTTGAGAGAAGATTCAACCTCGAGAACAAGCTGCGAAGCCCTCAAATACAGTTACATTTGAGAGAGAAAGAATCAGATGATAAACATTAGAGATTGTAATCCACTACGCACTGATACAAATACAATACAATACAAATTAAATTCATTTACACGTGTTAAATTTCTTTTCGAAATCTTCGTGTGAACAGACATAATTATAATGTTTAAAGGCTACCCATATATTTAGAGGGATTAGGGCAAAGGTCTAATTCCAACCCAATATCTTACCAATGCCAATTTTCACGAAATATTTCAACATTAGCTTGACTTAGTTGCCAACAAGAGCATAACTCAATGACATGATGTATCGCCTAGCGACCATGAGGTCCTAAGTTCAATCCTCCACCCCAAAGATGTTGTAAAAAAAAAAAGAAAAAAAAAGCTTGACTTAGTTTATGCTTATTTTTTATTCCAGTTTTACCCTATTTTATGGACATTTATGTCTTTATTATATAATTGTATTTTATTTTTTTTCATAATTATTGTAACGTCCCGTCTCCTCAGGTAAAATTAATTTTCTTTATTATTTTTTTTTTTTGTGCTACAAGAATTTTAGACTATGTCGACGAAATTTTTCTCGACGATTTAAATTTCGTCGACAAAACAATCTGTCTCGACGGTTTATTGTGGCGTCGAGAAAAATTGAAGTTCTCTGGATGGTTTGTAAAAACGTCGAGAGAACTTTAATTTTTTTCGACCGTTTACAAAAAAAATGTCGAAAAAAATTGACATTTTCTTGACGATTTTTTAAACCGTCGAGAAAAATCAGACCTCTCTCCACAATTTACAAAAATCGTTGAGACAAATCGAATTTCTCTCGACGATTTTTGTAAACTGTTGAGAGAGGTTCGATATTTTTAATCTAAAAATGAGCAAAGCCAAAGTTCTCTCGATCGTTTACAAAAATCGTCGAGAGAACTTCGGTCTGTCTCGACGATTTTTATAAACCGTCGAGAGAGGTTCGATTTTTCTCGACAATTTACAAAATCGTTGAGAGAGGTTCCAGTTTTTTTAACCTAAAATTTTGACCTTCTATTTTATTTTTCCTCCTCGATTTGGCTCATTCGTTTCACCCTCTTCGCTCGCTGCTCACCCTCCATTAGCGCTTCGCTCGTTGCTCGTCCTTTACTGCCGTCGTTCGCCTCGCCTTCCCCTGTCGCCGTCTTTATACAAGAAATCGATTTGCGTTGCTTTTTCATCCTCAAAATTCTTCTGCCTCTCTTTCGTTTTCTCTTCTCTTCTATCGTTTTCATATCAAGCTAAACCACACCAGGTTTCTCTCTCAAATCTCTCTCTCTCTCTATTCGATTTTCTATACTTATTTTGCTAGGGTTCGGAATTGTCTACTAAGATCTTGACCTGTTAAATTTGACCTGTTAAATTTGGTTGAGTAAAGTAAGTTCTCTCAAACATGTTGTTTCTATTGGGAGTGTTTTTGTAGACCCTTCAAAAATTGTAACTTGAGAAATTGACTTACACATATCAATGTATCAAAGCTACGTAGTTTTATGTCTTGCAAGTCTGGATTATGGATTGAACATTTTGTCTAAAAATTGGTAGCATCTTAGACGAAACTTTCTTCATTTTCTTAAATTCTTTCTTTTATGTTTCTACTTTTGCTGCAAGAGTTGTTTTTTTAGGATGGTTTTGTTTAATTCTTTCTGGGATTTTGCTCAATATCAGTGAGTTTAGAGTTTATCCACAAATTCTCTTTGAACACAAAACAATTTCCCAACATATAGCAGTTTGCTTAGCCTTACCTTTTCAAGGTTGTACTTTGGGCCGTTTGGTTGGATGTCACTGGGACGGGCATAGAGGTGGAAATGACTTTTTGATGCCCATGTCCATATTTGGTACATGAGCTTCAACAGGTTGCCCAGGAATAACTTATTCCCAGGCATCATTTTTTTTTTGCTCATTTCTATGCCCTTCCATTTCATGACTTTCTTCAAATGCCTATGGACTTTCAATTTTTTTTGTTTTATTTATTTTATATTTAGTCTAATTTATCAAATTTAAAAATCAGAACTATTTTCTTTTTACACTTTAGATTAAAAGTTTGTACTATTTTTTTTTATTTATATATAAAATTTATATTATTTAAGTATATAATCAGGTTGATTGTAGCTAAATAACACTTATTATTAATTATTCAATTTATTATTGTGCTAAAATGCTAAAGTATAACTTGAATTTAAGTTTAGGGCTGGTTGCACAAATAGCAATCAGGCCCAAACTAATTGCAAATTTAGCAAACTTTAAAATGTTTTGCCAATATGGCAAAAAAACCCGTTTCTATCACTGATAGACTTTATTATATCACTGATAGACTTCTATCAGTGATAGACTATTATCTCTGATAGACTATTATCACTGACAAAAATCTAAAAAAAACTGAGGTGATCAGCGATAGACTTCTATCAGTCATAAGATATCAGCGATAGAAATTGCTATATCCGCAAAATTTTTAAAAACATGCTATATTTGCAAACAATAAGTCTTAAATTGTCATTTACTACAATTTCCCTTAAGTTTATGTGATTTATAGTTAATAACTATATTTTATTTTGATATAAATTAATCCATTAAAATTGACTACTAACTAAAATCAATTCAATGTATTAATTAACCAAATATAACTTAGATGACGTGGTTTTTTTTTTTTTTTTTTAAGAAGGTTTAGAATCAATTTACCGAATTAAACTTAATTGATATGAATTAATTTTCATTAATTAATGAAAACTAAATAAAAATAAAAGCTAACCAAATTAAATTGAATGTCATGAAATTTAATTTTATAGAAATAATTTAGTAATTAGACGTAGCTAATATAAAATGTATTTTTAGAATATTAATATAAAATAAATAATAATTTATATTATTTATTTGAATTAATTTTATTTAATTATTAATTCATATTTATAATGTGATAAAATTTATATTCCTACTAGTAATCACATCAAATAATTTAACCTCTATTTTCATAAATATCTGATGTCATTTTCATGTCCACATATTTTATTTCCAGCAATCTTATTTCAAGACATATCATTTCTAGACATCTGCAAATCCTCAAACCAAACGCCTTTAAAAGTCCAAGACGGACCAAACTTTGTCTCTCTGAATGTTTTTGGTTTTAGAAAAAACCAAAAAATCATTTTCTATAATACCATCTTCAGACAACACTTAAGGTAATAAAAATGATAATAATAAAATAGATTCCTTCTTAGATTTTTTTTTTTTTTTAAACTTCTAAAACTTGGCTTAAATTTTGAAAAAAATCATAAAAATTAGATTAAAAAATAAAAAAAACTATTTAATTATAGATATAAGTCAAAGTCTAAAAACTTATGTATGAACATATTTGACTTGTTAGAATTTGTTAGTATTGTTTTACTTTATTAATAATTTATTTTTTGTTTCCCTATTGCTATGAACATATTTGACTTGCTCGATTTTATGTAGTTAAATTAAAAAAAAAGTAAATATATTCACATAACTCGTAAAAGCAATTAAAAATGAATTTAGGGTAAGAATTTTTTCTTCTTCAACAAACTTGTAAAAATAGAAATTTTGGTATCTCACACGTGCATCATGAAAGAAGAAAATGATATTAAAAAGTATTTTTTTTTTTTCAAAATAAAAATTAAATTATTTCATTTTTTCATAAAAAAAATCCTGTCTGCTTTTTGTTAGCTACCAGTAACGAAAAATTGACAGCATAGACTGAAAAAACCATTTTACAAACATCCAGGGTTAAAATGTTGAGATGAAAAATTGAGGGATCAAAATGCAACCAAAATTATATTTTTCTCTAGTTATTATTAATGGTTTTACCATCTATTCAAACAAAGTTATGACAAATTATTTACATTTCTTTTTTATAAATTTCAAGGATCCAAATAAAATACTGTTCAAAAAAAAAAAAAAAAAAGATCCAAATAAAATAAATCTAAAATTTTAGAGTTCAAAATAGAATAAATCTTAAAATTTAGACCAGTTTGATAATTATTTGATTTTTGATTTTTTAGTTTTTGAAAATTAAGTATATAAACACTTCTTTCATCTCAGTTGTTTTGTTTTATGTTATCTACCTTTAACAAGTGTTTTCAAATTTTTTTTAAAAAAAAGGTAATTTTTTTTTTTAGAATTTGACTGAATTCTAATGTTTCTTTGAGAAAGATAAAAATCACTGTAAAAAAATGTAAAATAAAAAATCCAAAATTTAGGTACAAAAATAAAATAATTTTGATAATACTAAGAGACCTTAAAAAAAAACCAAAATGAGATTTAAACTTGTCGCACCCGTTGCTATATATATCGAGGCACGTAAAAAAAATTAAAGTAAAGAGATTTTGAATATTCAATCTACATATAGAATATTCATTTTTTTTTTTTTTAACAACCAAAATTTGTAAGGTTAACTTGTTTATTAAAATTAGTCGAGTTGCACGTGAATTGACCTCAATATTCACAATTAAAACTTTAGTGTATAACTCAAAAGTACATTTATTAGATTGGCTGCAAAAATTAAAATAATAAAAACCATGTCACATTCTCACATTATACTAAAACACAAAATAAAAACATTTGCATTGATATGAACTAACACTTGCTTTATCCGCTTCAAGCATAGCTAATTATATTATTGCATTTGATTATGATCATAATTAAAGCTGTCCATGTTCTGTATTTTTACCCTAATTGTCTTTATTTATTATCACTAAAACAAAATTAACAAAAACCCTTCAAATTTCCAAGAGAGGAAATTTGATTAAAGAATGGCGATTAAACTTATGAGATAAACGTTATATACAAAGCTCCTTAGCCTATATATACAATACTACAACTTTTTCTAGTTGTTGGTTACTATATATTAGTTCTCAACCCTAGCTTCGAGTTTTACGACAATGGTAAGTTTAAATTATGATCTCGAACATTTTTCTATTCTTTGGCTATGGCATTGTTGTAGTGTAGATGATCGTCGACGTTGATTAGTGTGTGCGTCCACCTGAGCATAGCTAACATTAATCACATGCATGCAGGGAACCGAGGAGAGGGAGATCAAGGTGGTTGATCCAAGAGATGAAGGAAAAGGCGGATTTCGAGCTACTATATTCATTTTTGGTAACTAATTAAGTTTAATTAGGTTAAATTAAAACTTTAGTTAATGAAATTTGAAAGTTCGTGTTTATTTTATAGGTCATGGACTTTAAAAAGTTCCAATCAAGAATTAAAATAGTATTGATGTTGATGGAGATGTCGAGCTCTCAATTTTATGGATGAATTAAGTTCTTTTCAATTTCAAGTTATGAATCTTATGTTTTTACTCGATTCAAAATAATATTCAACATGTCCACATTTTTTTATTGGGAAATTGTAACCGATGTCAATTTAAAGTAAAATAATTAAAAATATAGCACTTTTTTCAAAAATTTGCAAATATGGAAATTTCTATCATAGTATGGTCTATCGCTGATACTTGTCTATCACTTCAGTTTTTTTTATAGAATTATGTCAGTGATAGTATTCGTGCATATATCAACGATAGAGTCTATCGGTGATAGCCACTGCTTTTTTGCCATATTTGCAAAATATTTTAAATTTTGCTAAATTTGTAATTATTTTAGGCCTAATTGCTGTTTGTGCAACCGACCATTTTTTATTTACCATTTGCCTTTATTTTATTTTGTTGGCTAAACTTAGGTCACATCGTGCCAAAATCATTTCTAAACATATATAAATAAAACATTTTAAAGTTTAAGACATATTCAATTCTCAAACAACTTTAACACATAATTTAATTGATTAAGATATATATATCTTTGACTCGAAGGTTAAAAATTTGAATGGTTCCACTCGAGAATAAATAAATTTGCCCTAATTTTGACAGCTTTGCTGACGTTTGAGAGCATGGGTTTTGTGGCAAATATGGTGAGCTTGGTTCAATACTTTCTTATGGTGATGCACTTTGATCTTGAAACTGCTGCAAATACCCTCACCAACTTCCTTGCTTCTGCATTCTTGCTCTCTCTTCTTGGTGGCTTCCTTTCCGACACCTATATCAATAGATTTACCACGTGTCTCATTTTCGGTCTTCTCGAAATTCTCGTAAGATTTCTATTAGCTTATGTATTATCAGATTGATTTGTTTATGTCGGGTTTGATAACTATATTTCATTTTTAGTTCTAATTTTTGTTTGTTCAAGAATTATTTGGGATCGAACGACTACTTGGTGCCGTGGGTGAACGCTAAACCTAAGATAGTCCAAAGTGAGAATTTATAAAAAATTATCAAACAACCAAGCGCATTACCTAGATAGTTCAGAGTAGTAGGAGTTGAACTTGGTGTAACACTTGTGTAAAAATTTAATAATGCATAGCTCAATTGACATAAAATTGTGCGATCTCTCACCTCCACGTTAATTAAATACCTTTGCAAAGAGAAGAATTATTTAGCATATCCGCTTTCACTTTTTGTAAAGATACATTTGAATTCTCTTAATTCAATATCAATTTTTTTTTTATTAGACTTAATTTTAAAATTTTCCATTTTAGTCAGAATAATTTGAGTTTAGTGAGTTTAGTGGCACTTTGATCTTATTCTAAAAGTTTTATTTTGATTAAATCTCACAAACAATTATTATTATTATTTATTTATTTATTTTTTAGAACAACAAACATTTTCCCTTTAAATGAGAATGGAATTAAATGTATATCTTTTATTTGGTTGATTGTGGTAGTTGATCTTAAAAGGGCTAAATAAAAAAAAGAGAGGAAAAATTAAGGATATACTTGCAAGTGGATAAAAGTTAATTAGAGTAGAGTTTAACCAAATAATAACTTATAGAGTCCAAACCGAAACTAAACACAAACTATATATATAAAAATAAAATTTGATTTTTTTTCGATCGAAAATTGAAATTTTTACAATGTTAGAGATTAAATTAATTAAACTAAATGTAAACCATAGAGATTAAATTGGTAATTTAACTTTTATTTAAAAGTTAATTATAAATTTGGTTCATATAATTTGTAAGGTTTTAATTTAGCCACTAAAGAATTTGAAGATTGTTTCAATTTATCAATTTAAAATACTAGAACAAAATCCAAACTAAGCCTCTAAAGCCAAATTGAAAAAATTAATATCGAATGTGGCTGCCTTTTAATAGCACTTTTAATAGCAGTTGCATGAAGATTCGAAAAGCATGACTTGTGGCTGCCTTTTAATAGCACTTTTAATAGCAGTTGCATGAAGATTCGAAAAGCATGACATCTTCCAATATAACTTATTGTATTAAGCTATATATATAGGCATTGGTGATGGTGACAGTTCAGGCCTATTCTCACGATCTCCTACCGAAACCCGATTGCCCGAAGGACTGCGTGCGAGGCCGCATCGCCTTCGTATTCTACACGTCCCTATACCTATTAGCAATCGGGTCGGGCGGGGTGCGAGGGGCTCTGCCGGCACTCGGGGCCGACCAGTTCAACCAGAAGAATCGAAAGGAGGCGAAGGCTTTGGGCACCTTCTTCAACTGTCTATTGCTGAGTGTTGTGATCGGAGCCGCCGTGGGAGTGACTTTGATTGTTTGGGTTGCTGTTAACAAGGCTTGGTATTGGGGGTTCTTCATTTCAGCTGTGGCCACTGCTGTTGGGTTCATTGTGTTTGCCCTTGGGAAGCCCTTTTATCGCCTTCAAGTGCCTGGTGAAAGCCCAATGTTGAGGATTTTTCAGGTCTTTCTCTTCCGCTATCAATCTCGTTTTAGTTCTTGAACTTTCGAATTTTGTTCGTTGTTGTTTGTGGAGTTAATTTCGGTAGTTTGATTGGTTAACCCTATATTTTAAGTCAGACACACGTTTTCTATCATAATATCTGCCAACATATAACATATCTCAACTGACATAAGTGTGAATTAATAACCAAGATGTCAGCGTTTGATATCCACTTTTGTATTAATTAAATATCTTAAAAAAAAAAAAATACAATATCATTTTGTTAGTCTCAAAATAAAGATCATCATGTGACTAGAATGCATGTTTGTTTCTATATTTTTTTTTAAAGTTTAGTTTAGTCTATGGGCCTAGAACTTTTGCAAAGCTAACAAAGGTTTAGTAAGTTTTTTTATTATTTTTTTTTTTTTCAAAAAAAAAGAAAAAAAAAAGAGATTTAATGTTTAATTTTTAAAATTATTATTATTATTATAAATATATATAGGTAACCCAATAATGTCTAATTAATTTTTTTTTAAATATATATTATTTTTTTGGACAAATTATCTTAATGGTCCTTCAAGTTTGAATTTAGTAGCACTTTGATCCCTAAGGTTTCAAATCCAACGATTATATGTTTGAATTTAGTTCGTTTTCATCCCTCCGTCAAAATTTCTGTTAAGTTCTAACTTTATACCTATTTTTAATTAAAAAATTAAAATTATTTAAAAAAAAACTTTTTTTTTGTTTTGTTTTCTTTTTAAAAGAAAAAAATCTTTTTGAAAAAAAAATCTTTTTATAAAATTATTTTCATAATTAAAAAAATATTTTAATTAAAAATAGGTGTCACATCAGCATTCTGTTAGGAAATTTGGACGGAGGGACAAAAAAAACAACTAAATTCAAACCTCAGATTGAATTTGAAACTTTAGGAACCAAGTGCTACCCAACTCAAACTTAAGAGACCATTAGGATAATTTGCCCTTATTTCAATTTGGTCCCTAATTTTTTTAATTTAAAAGTTGTTATTTCATCTCTTGAATGTATTTTTTTTTAATTAAGTCTTCCCATCACTAAATATTAAAAGAAAGACAATATATGAATTTAAAATGGTAATTTTACAAGAATGCCAATGGTTGGTATATCAATATATTTTAATGAGCTAATTTTCTGTCACAAATAATTTCAGCTGAGTATTTTTTTTCTCAACAATTGTAACACAGTGATTAAACATTGATTTTGAAAGTATAATAAGTGTCCTATTTATTAAGTTATATTTTGATTGACGGAATTGTAAGGTGAGTTAGTTTCTATTTTTTAAATCATGTGAAAAGAATTAGACAAATATATATAGTATTTTCTACATCATTATTTTACGTCAAATATTGATTGTTTTAGTTCACATGTGGGAGTGAAGATTTGATCAATTTCTTAACCTGATGAGTTATATATGGTCAAGTTAAGTTTTTTTCTTTTTCTTTTTAGTACATCTCATATGTTAGTCGATTATATATATCTTAACCTATTGAGCTCATAAACTGACGTTGAATGAAGCAAGAAATTGGGTTGTTTGTGACAGGTTATTGTTGTAACGATTAAAAATCGACGGTTACCTTTGCCCGACACTCCAAACGAATTGTACGAGATTAGTGACAAACATTACTATACGGATTCCATTGACTCTAAAATTGCTCATACCAATCAGCTCAGGTGAATTATATTACATTTTCAATTTAATCTACAATTTGAGCTAAATTTCAGTAGTTTTGAGTTTACATGATTGTAAAAGTTATAATTTAGGTCCCGTTGATAACCATTTTGTTTTTTAGTTTTTAGTTTTTGAAAATTAAGCCTAAAAACAATACATACAAATATGAGTTTCTACCATGAGTTTCATCTTTGTTAACAAAACATCACAATTCTCAGCCAAATTCTAAACACAAAAGCAAGTTTTTTTTTTTTTTTTTTTTTTTTTTTTCCAATTTTTGGCTTAGATTTTAGAAACATTGAAAAGATAGATAACACAACAAAAAAAAATTCATAGGTAAATGTATGATTTATAAGCTTAATTTTTAAAAACCAAAAACCAAAAATAAAAAACCAAATGGTTATCAAACCGGACTTAGGCTCCGTTTGGCATTGCATTTGAAAGAGTTAGAAGTGATTAAAAATAAATCTTAACCGTTTTTTGTGTTTGGTAAAACAAATTATTTTATAATTCGTTAAAATCAATTTTGCATGACACGTTCATTTTGCACAGCTTTCAAAAGCTGTTATTCGTAGCTTTTAGATTCTGTGACAATCACTTTTTTTAACAAATTTTCAAATATTTTCAAAATTAAAAATTATTTTATATATTTAGTATCTATTTTCCACCACTAAATTTTATTTTATAATTTTTATATTAATAAATTAAATGCAAATATTTTTTTAAAAATAATATCTTACTATTTTTTTCTTAAAAAAATTTATACAATTTTGTATAATAGGTCTATTTTAGTGATTATAGTTAAATTACAATAATTTAATACTTATTTACCAAACACGATAACCAATTTATTTGAGTCTAGAACTAAAATTTACCAAACACTAATTTGATTCATCAAACAGCTGATTTTTTTAAAAGCAAAGTTGAAAGTAATTATTTTAAAAACTACCGCAATCCCAAACAGAGCCTTCGTTATTATAATTTTGTGGTATTTATAAAAGTTTCTTGAGTATTTAATGGTTTTGGTAAAAAATTTAACTAACCTTGATAGACTTTTTATTTTTAGTATTTTCTATTTCGCTTGTTGTGATAGCTAGCATTTAAAAGGACTATGTAAAAAACTAACAAAATTAGAGCTGAGTTTTCAACCAGATAAAAAAAAAAAAAAAAAATTTAGAGACAAATTGTGAGGCTTAACTAACAAAATTATGGAGATAATTAAAAGTTTTACAAATATAGTTAACTAACATAAAATATATATACTCGACCAATAATATAAAATATATCTATTCGACCAATAAGTTAGAGATACGAATCTTCTACTCCATATATTATAAAAAATAAATAAACAAAAGTCATGTTTACTTTTAGAATGTAGATGGATGCTTAAGGTCCGCCACTTGAATTTGGAATTAATGAAGAATTGAAACTTTTAAAATTATAAGAACTAAATTGAAATTAAGTCAAAAGTGAATTAAAATTTTAAACCCACAAGAATCAAATTAAAACCAAACCCAAACAATAAATATTTCAATTGAAACTAAGGCTCCGTTAAGATTGCCGTACTTTTAAAATAATTGTTGAATCAAATTAAAACCAAACCCAAACAATAAATATTTCAATTGAAACTAAGGCTCCGTTAAGATTGCGGTACTTTTAAAATAATTGCTGCCAATTTTACTTTTAAAAAAATTAGTTTTATCGAAATTAGTGTTTGATAAATTTTAATTAGATTGAACCCATGACCTCTTAGTCTAGGGCACAATCTTATGCGAATTGAGTTATGCTCGGTTTGGCAATGATGACAGATTTTTAGGAAACAAAATTAAAAAATTGGTATCAACCTGATTTTGAACCTAAGAGTGAATTGAGAAGTGATTTTAGATAAATTATTAAATAATTCAACCTAAGCAGTTAAGATTCTTCCATAATCTCTTTTCACTCCAACAAACTCGAAATTCCAAACAGAGCCTAAGTCAACACCTTATCAACTAAAATGAAACTAAACTCAACCCATGAGAAAAATTGTAGTACTTAACCTTAAAATATGTTAGATTATAGTTGTTTTCTCTCTAATGTAGTACTACTATTATAGAATACCACTTACATTAATATTTATCTAGGAATACTTACTATTATAGAATACCACTTACATTAATATTTATCTAGGAATACTTACCTCATGTTTGGATTTAAGACAGCCTAGGATGTGGTTAAATAACAAATTGATATTTTCAAAACTATTCAAATCCGTTAAGAATGTTGTCGATGCGGCATGTGCCTTGAACAATCCTGTGACGGTGATTAAGACGCTTGTTTTGATTCAAACGTAGTTTTGAAACGTTTATGAAAAGTCAAGAATAATATTGCAACTTTAGAAAGAATATAATAGCATAGTTTAAGGTTATTGTTTTTATAATTTAGTATATTATTTTATTACGTGAGATCCACCGTTCATTTCCGAGGACGGACAAGATTAAATCTTTAATATTGTGAACTCCTTCAGGTTTCTTGATAAAGCTGCAATTCTGTCCAAGGACATAGAGCCACAACCATGGAAAGTTTGCAGTGTAACACAAGTAGAAGAAGTGAAGATCATAACCAGAATGTTACCAATTTTCATCAGCACCATCATCATGAACACTTGTTTAGCACAGCTTCAAACATTCTCAATAGAACAAGGCAACACAAGAATAATGGATAAAAGCCTTGGCCATTTTCAGTTCCCAGCTCCATCAATCCCTGTTATCCCACTCATCTTCATGGCTTTCCTCATCCCCCTCTACGAGTTCGTCTTCGTCCCCTTCGCTCGGAAGATCACCCACCACCCGTCGGGCATCACTCAGCTCCAGCGCGTCGGGGTCGGCCTGGTATACTACAAGAAAATTAGTCTATTGCGACAATTATTTTACAACGGTTTAGAAAGTGTTGCAAAATTTAATAAAATCGCAACAATTTCTGAAAACAAATAAAAAACTGTTGCAAAATATATGTATTGCAACGATTTTCTTGCTGTGATTTTAAAATGCGTTGCAATAGGGTGTTCATTTTTTTTGGACAATTGGAAAGCCCAAATAAAAAAAATTCTTTAAAAAATTTAAAGCCCAAACAAATAAGAAAGTCTGGCTATTTATTTCAAAAATGTTGGGATGAGTGCTATTGCAACGGTTGTGAGAAGTCATTCCAGCACTTTTAAAAAGTGTTGCTAGATCCCTTACAACACTGGTTTAGCCAAGGGTTTCTCAAGCGTTGCAAAAAGTGTTGCAGCAGTTTAAAACTACTGCTATAGCTCAAAAAAACCTCTGCAATAACCCTGTTTTCTTGTAGCACTACTGTTAAAACTACTCTTAAACTCAAAAGCTTAAGTGAATATAGGTTGTAGGGTATGTTTAATCTTTTATACATATTCTGTAACAGGTACTCTCGGCCGTATCAATGGCGGTGGCGGGGTTGGTGGAGGTGAAGAGACGACACCAAGCGACGAAGCACCCGAACGAGCCGATAAGCTTGTTCTGGCTATCCTTCCAATATGGGATATTTGGAATAGCTGACATGTTCACCCTTGTGGGGTTGCTAGAGTTCTTCTACAAGGAGGCCCCTGTGGGGATGAGGTCCCTTTCCACTTCCTTCACATGGCTCTCCCTCTCCTTTGGCTACTTCTTGAGTAGCATATTTGTCAATGTTGTCAACAAAGTCACTAGAAATATATCCCCAAGCAAGAAGGGATGGGTTGAAGGCCTCATTCCTGAGGACTTGAACTATAACAATCTCAATCTATTTTATTGGTTTTTGGCCATTCTTAGTATTTTGAACTTTTTTCATTACTTGTATTGGGCGTCTTGGTATAAGTACAAGACGGAGGAGCCGAATGCGGAAGATTTGAACGGTGACGGAGGAGAAGGTTTTCCTATTCTCCGCGAGAAGGAGGGGAGCGGAGAAGGTGTTCCTATTGTCCGCGAGCAGGAGGCGAGCGGAGAAGGTGTTGATCCTATTCTCCGCGAGAAGGAGGGGAACGAAGAAGGTGTGCCTATTCTCCGCGAGAAGGAGGTGAGCGGAGAAGGTGTTCCTATTCTCCGCGAGGAGGGGAGCGATGTTGATGCCAAAGCTCGCCATAGTGAAGAAAAAGAAGCAAATTTGTTAGGTGGGTGAGTTTGGAGTTTGTTGATGGCTCTATTGAACATGGAATGAAATTGCCTTGTCCATTTCATGGATTTAGGATAAACTACCATTTTGATTTTTATGGGTTTGATAAGCGTTATAATTTTGAAATTTTCAATTTGGTTTTTGTAATTTTGATTAAATTTGTTCTTAATGTTGATAGCTTTCTTATATAGCATGTCATATTTTCTTTGCATGTCACATTGAGGTGCAGTGAGTTAGCAAATTCAAAAAAAAAAAAAAAAATCAGCATTAATTTGGTTAAATAGGGATGTTTTAAGAGATTTAACCATAGGAGAGAGTTTTAAATTACAACATTTTTATTGAAATTTAGAATAAACTATAGACGCTAAAATGATAATTTTGGGTAGTATGTTTCGTGGGATATTGTGCATTGGTAAAAATCAATTTAGGGTTTACACTTAAGACATGTTTACCTCCTTCCAAACATAATCAATCGATTGTAATTTTAAGGAGTGAGACTCACATTTTGTTTGACGACGTTTATCAAAATCTACCAATGTAATCAAATCGTGGACCCCACCCCAAAATCTGCCATCCAATTACACCATTTCTCACAATCAGATTACTTGGGTCTCATTTTATTTTAATTTAATTTAATTAATTTTTTTTGCCCGTTTTCTTTCTCTTTCTTGAAATCTTAAAGGTTGCGGACCATCTCCCTCAAAATTAACCTTCTCCTTCCTCTCTTCTTCTTTCATCTGCCGTCCGCCTCATAGTCCACTCTTTCAGCCAACTTCGCCGCCGCCCACCTCAGCCCAGCTAAGGATAATTTGGGATTGAGATTTGTTTTTATTCTAAGAAATCCAAAACCAAATATGGAGGTTCAACCACTTTCTTCTCTTTTACTCACTTCCACTTTGTTCTTTGCATTTTTCTTTTTGTTCTTGTTATGTACTTTGAAGTTTTTGAATCCAAAATTTGTGGAGAAAAAAAGAGAAACTGGTTTTGATAAAAAGATGAACAAATTGTTGGTATATGGAATAAAAATATGAATAAATTGTAGAGAAAAAAGAGAAATTCATCTTAACTTTCTCTTCTTCTCCCCTCCTCCCTCGCCGCCGCCCACCTCACTCCAACCAATCTCGCTGCGCCCACCTGACTTCGGCCGGAATTGAAACGAAATCGAGCATAAACAAACCATCGAAATTTTTAGTTGAAACCCAATTGAAAATTGAGGGTTGGTTTTTCTTTTGTGAGGAAGAAACAAAAATGAATTAATGGAGGAGGGAGAATAGATTGAAACTCCAATGGCGAAAAATCGAAAAATATTCGTTGAAGCTCCAATGGAAAATAAATTTAAGAGTATGCACAAGAGTCTGCAAAAGAAAAAAAAAACTCCAATAAATCGGACAAATAGTCTACCCACGATTCTCAACATTATTAAACCGAAATGGTATTATGATAAACTTACAAAATATTACAGGTAAACACTTCAATATAAATTAGATTATGTGATTTAGGCCTTAGCTAAACATCAAAGGAAACCGATTACGATTGAAACCTTAATTGATTACAATTGATTTGAATTAGGATTTGAAAAACATTCATTACGGTTTGCATGGCCTCAGATAATCTCAATTTTATGTTTGGTCATTTTTCAAAATGCAAAAACAATATATTACATAGCATATAGGCAGGAAGTTAAAGTGAATATTATAAAATATTATATTTGTAATCATTTTTAAAAAAAAAGTAATTAGAAATGCATCTGTTGTTTAAAAATATTATTTTTAGATTGGAAAGTGTAATTTATACCTACCTGATAGCATACTAAATGAGCTATATTTAGAACCTTTATTATGCTAGTTTTGGAGTTTAAATGAATGTTTTGATGATATTATTTATCTAAATTATAGATTTCGAGCATTTGGAGCAAACCGGAGCATTTAGAAGTTATGGCATGGAAAATTAGCTTAAAATATGAATTTTGATGACCAAGAGCTAAGAAAAAGAAGGAAAATTAGCTTAAAATATGATATTTGATGACCAAAATCTAAGAAAAAGAAGGAATCAAGCCAAAAATATCGAGGGGATAGCGTCTCGACAATCCAAAATGAAGTTTTTAAGCCAGAATTCCCGAGGGGACAGCGTCATGCACACATTCAACCTCAAACCTAGGCACACACGCACACTAGTGACCCAAGGAACACCTAGACCACCACACCATTCAACTACTTTTGTTATATATTCCGCATTTGTAATACATATACCCGTAGCGTCAAGCTATAACGTCTCGACGCTATGCTCGTTTTTAAGGGCAGCGTCGAGACGCTATGCCGATTTTTCCTATAAATGCATATTTTTCTCCATTCGACGGGGATGCCAATTTTTGAGAGATTTGAACCCTAATTTCGAAATACACTCATTGGAAAGGTTGAAGAACACTCTAGAGAGCTGAAGAAGAGATTCAGAGGCTCGGGAACGTGGAGATCACATCGGGAACGAGGCTTGGCACGCGACAAGAGTTTTTCTCCTTTTACCTTTGATTTTATTGTTTATTTTATGGATTCTAAACATTGTCTAAGCATGATTTTAATAGTGATTATGAGTAGCTAGACTTTTATTTAGGGGATTGATGTAATCGTTTTAGTTTTCATGTTTGATTAATTTAAAGTTCTTCATATTGCAACAATTGTTCTTGTGTTTGTTTGCTTAATGCTTTTATCTTTTGGCCAAAGTATAAATTGTTGATTGCTTTAATTATAGCTTGAAAGAGTAGATTTTAGAGTAGAACTCAAACACTTGACTACTTGTAAATTCTTGCATGAAAATAAAGAATTCTCTTAGAGGCCGATAATAGAAGTTGTTTAATGTCTTTCTTTTCTATTAAAACTAGACAAACATGTTGATTTTATATTAAAGGAAGATATGAGTTTTGTACTTCTTGACTTATAATTGTATGCATGACTATTTTTGGTTTAATAGATTAATTAAGCATGAATCTATTCGGTGAAATTAATTCCCTAGGTTTAGGGTTCGGTGAAATTAATTGCCTAGGTTTTTTTTCTCCTAAAGGTTTCCCATTACTTTCCAGACATTTAATTTTCAATCAATTTCAAAGTCTTTTTAGTCTAAATAAAATTTGTGGTTAGTACCTACGGTACTCAATTGATCTAGAAAATCAATCTTGTGGACGATACTCTTTACTTAAATCATTATATTAAAACTTGACCCGTACACTTGCGGTACGCAATAAATCACGCAACAATAGCCTCCATGCAAGGATTTAAATGTCTATGTCGACGGAAATATCGAAGTTTCAATTTTATGAAAATGTCGATGGAAATATCGATAAAATGTCGATGTCGATGGATATTTCTGGAAGATTTTAAAAAATAATTTTTTTAAAAAAATATTTAAATTAATAAATTAGTATTTTGCACTCAAATGAGTTAAAATATCATTATTATAATATTATATTCACGTTATGTTACATTTTGTTGTGTTTTTTAATATCTCATCGATTTTGTACCGTATGATGGAAATGTCGATTCATCCCTCATGTCGATGTCGAACCTATGGATATGTGGAAATGCATGTCGATGGACATATCGACATGTCGACGGAAATTTAATACCATACCTCCAAGTACCAATTATTATCGCCAAACCGAGCATAGCTCAATTGGCATAAGGTTGTGCTATTGACTAAGAGGTACTATTTAGGTCAATCGAATTGAGTTTGAGTTGTGTAAAAAGAGGATGTTTATCCTATATACAGACATTTGATTGATGATGATATCACGGGGTTTTTGTACGGCTGACCCACCTCCGGGGGCCGCGAGGTTTTTTGACCCAGTTTTTAAAATCTTATGTTTTTTGACCTTTTGCTGTCGTCAGCAACACCCTGATCGCGATCGCTAGACACCTCACGCCGCTTAGAAATACGTTTTTGCCCTACTCCATTTTGCACCCACTTCTTGTCGCGATTTTGATTTTGGACTAAACGCTTGTCGCGATTTGTTAATATCTACTCAGCCCTAAATCAATCGATTTCTTATCCCGAATTTAAAGTGAAATGCTTGTCGCGATTTTGGACTAAACGTTTGTCGCGATTTTTATTAATCGATTTCTTATCCTAAAACCCTAATACCGAAAATCGCGATAAGTATACTATGCGAACTCGCGACCAGCAAATACCGAAAATCGCGACCAGACATGGGGAAAATTGGCGAAGGGTAAAACTGTCTTTGTATGCTGCGTCAGATGGCTAGCGATCGCGATCAAGGTGTTGCTGACGACAACAAAAGAGTAGAAAACCTGTACTTCAAGCCCGATGGTCAAAAAACCTCGCGGCCCCCGAGGAGTGGGTCAGCCGTACAAAAATTCCATGATATCACCACACATTACATGCTTGAGCCTTTACAGGGAGGCACTTGAAATAGATAGTGCTCCCTACAGGTTGTTAGAAATTTCATTAGTGTTGATAGTGAGTAAAAGTGAGATGATATTATGTGTAATGGCGAATCGATTTTGATATGAGGCTCACTATGATCAATTAGTGTTGAGTTAAGTATTCTATATGGTTTTTGAGTGGATTAAAAGAAAGGAAAGTGCACAATGTAAATATTTGTTAATATTTATAAGATTCTTCGAGTGGAAGTGAAATTTAGGGGACCGATGAAACCAACGGAATCCACTCTCGTAACATGATCGAAGTTCTATGTTATTGTCCACTGTGGATCTAAACCCAGACTTTGCTTTTGGTTTCACCCAAAATGCCTCATACCAATGAAGATAATTGTCCTCACTTATATACCATGAATCAATCTCTTCCCTAACCAATGTGAGACTTTGTTAGCACTCCTAACAATCCCCCCCTCGAACAAAGTACCACTTGGAGCCTATCTACTCTTCCTATCTTCTTGATAGGGCTACTCCTTCTATCAATCTAGAAGACTTGATAGAGTTATACTTCTTACTTACTTCTTACTTGTTACTCAAGGTCTACTCCTTCTATCAATCTAGAAGACTTGATAGAGTTATACTTATTGCTTGTTACTCAAGCACTTTTTGTTTGATCCGGGGATTCATCCACAATGACAAACATCTTTAATTCTCAACTTTTCACACAACTAGGGTACTATGACTCTGATACCAATTGATAAGAATGTCATAACTCAACATATCTCCACATTCTCAACTTTCCACACAGCTAGGGTACCATGGCTCTGATACCAATTGATAAGGATGTCATAACTCGACATATCTCCACAGGTACGATATTGTTCACTTTGGGTCTAAACTCGCATGACTTTGCTTTCGGTCACCCCAAAAGACTTCCTACCAATGGAGATAATTGTCCTCACTTATATACCATGGATCAATCTCTTCCCTAACTAATATGAGACTTTGTTGACACTCACTAGTAGAAATCGGGGCTATGATGACAATTAAAAACTGTCATCAGGACTTTAGATGACAATTTTTTTCAGTCGTTATAGCCCCTGCCTTCTTTACTCTATAGATGACAAAAATCGAAAACTGTCGTCAATGTTCGTTTGGTGAAAGTTTTTTTCTGTCTTCATAATACGGTTAATGACACTTATTTTCAGTCAAGAGACCTTATTTTATGACACATAAACATTGTCACTGAATGACCACTGATACCATATTTTGTCATGTAAACATAATTGACGACAGTTTTTATTTGTCATCGAATCGGAATGGAAGACAGTAAATTTTGTACGCTTTGATGACTTAATTTTTCTGTCATTAATAGCTTGAAGACCACAACTATTGTGAGTCAACAAAACGATTTCAATGACATAATTTTTTTGTCACAAAATCAATAATAGATTTTTTTTTTATCAAATCTAAATATATTAATATTTATATTTTTAATTGTAATTATTATTATTAATATTATTAATTAATAATAATGAAAAATACAAATCAAATTAAATAAATCTAAGTTTAACCCAATTCAATATCATTGAAATAAGATGTAGATATCAATATATCATTCAAATACCAAAGTTCATCAACTTTTACATAAACTAATTCATATGTATACAATATTGAAACTAACTACGATGCCCATAAATTGTTGCAACATTAATAATAAAATGTTGCATAACATAATGAAATATTCATTTAACCCAACAAAAAAGTTCATCATTTGTTGCAATATGACTTCTAGCTTAAAGGAAATATCTCCACTTCGCTTTGTAGTTCCTGCGAAATAGTTATAAGCTATATATACTTAGAAAACAATCCGTAAGTGAAAAACAATTGACCAAGTGACTAAAATGGACCTAAAATTACAAGTAGTCAAAAAGTACCTAAAATTACAATGTAACAACTAAACTTAAGAAGTGTCTAAATCTACAAAGTACCGAAAACATGCAATAAAGTTTAGAAAATAATAACAAAAGCAAAAGTGGCTACCATAACTGCAGGATAGCCATTAACAAGTGTCTAAATTTACAAAGTACCGAACACATCCAATAAAATCTAGTGTGAAATCAAGAAATGTAATCCATATTTAAGTTACATGACATACCTCTTTAACACTGAAATGTAATAAATTCAAAGCTCATTCATTAGTGTGCATCAACAAACTCCATTTAGAACGCAGTCGTTGTTCAAAAATTTGCTCTTATAAGCTTCTCCTACAATAAATTTTGAATTGCCACATTAGTATACTATGTAAGTCACTAATATATTACCAAGCATAGACCATTGAATCTGCACTTTCGTTAAGTTTATCACATCACCAACCGATGTTCTATATATCATTGAAATATGAGGTTGTATATATCATTCAAATACCAAAGTTCATCAACTTTTACACAAATTAAATCATGTGTACATTATTGACACTAACTACAATGCCCAACAATTATTGCAACATTAACACTAAAATGTTGCATAACATAATGAAATATACATCTAACCTAACCAAAAAGTCAATCATTTATTGCAATATGACTTCTAGCTTTAAAAAAATGTCTTCACTTGTAGCTTGAACAAAAAATCAATCATACTAGACATGATACATGTAATGATAGAACTAAACAAATAAAAATAAAAAATAACTAATAAAGTTTAGAAAAGAATAATAAAAGCAAACGGGCTACCATAACCGCTCTTGTCTGTTACTAGTAGAAATCGGGGCTATGATGACAAATAAAAACTGTCATCAGGACTTTAGATGACAATTTTTTTCAGTCGTTATAGCCCCTGCCTTCTTTACTCTATAGATGACAAAAACCGAAAACTGTCGTCAATGTTGGTTTGGTGACAGTTTTTTTCTGTCTTCATAATACGGTTAATGACAATTATTTTCAGTCAAGAGACCTTATTTTATGACACCTAAACATTGTCACTGAATGACCACTCACACCATATTTTGTCATGTAAACATAATTGACGACAGTTTTTATTTGTCATCGAATTGGATTGGATGACAGTAAATTTTGTACGCTTTGATGACTTAATTTTTCTGTCATTAATAGCTTGAAGACCACAACTATTGTGAGTCAATAAAACGAATTCAATGACATGATTTTTTGGTCACAAAATCAATAATAGATTTTTTTTTATCAAATCTAAATATATTAATATTTATATTTTTAATTGTAATTATTATTATTATTATTATTATTAATTAATAATAATGAAAATTACAACGCAAAATAAATAAATCTAAGTTTAACCCAATTCAATATCATTGAAATAAGATCTAGATATCAATATATCATTCAAATACCAAAGTTCATCACTTTTACATAATTTGTATGTATCATAACTACAATACTCAACAATTATTACAATATTAACACTAAAACGTTGCATAACAAAACGGAATATATATTATCTAACCTAACAGAAAAGCCTATCATTTGTTGCAATATCCACTTCTAGCTTGAGAAAATATTTTGACATCTCTTTGTAGTTCCTGCAATAAATATTGAAGAAGACATATTATTGTAGGAATAATCTCAACCAAATTGTTCTCATCTCTTATTTCCTCTCTTCCCCAAATATAAAAGTACAAAAATGAGAGTCTATCAAAACAAGTCAATATTGGACTATAATACTAACTTAATCAACAAGCAATTAAAAACTCTACATACATTCATCCATGACAATTAGAAACTCTTCATCAACAAACCATTGTTTAAATGCCTACAAAGTTACCAAAGTGTTATTTTAATCTCAAACGAACCTAACAAGTGCCTACAAAGTTAATAAGTATCATTCTTAATCTCAAACGAACCTAAAAAATGTCTAAAGTGATTCTAAAAGTGCCTACAAAGTTACCAAGTATCATTCTTAACTTCAAACGAACCTAGCAAGTGCCTACAAAGTTACCAAGTGTTATTTTAATCTCAAACGAACCTAACAAGTGCCTAAAAAATTAACAAGTGTCATTCTTAATCTCAAACGAATCTAAAAAGTGTCTAAAATGATTCTAAAAGTGCAAAATAGTCTAAAAGTGCCTACAAAGTTACCAAGTATCATTCTTAACCTCAAACGAACCTAGCAAGTGCCTACAAAGTTATTTTAATCTCAAACGAACCTAAAAAGTACCTAAACAGTTAACAAGTGTCATTCTTAATCTCAAACGAACCTAAAAAGTGTCTAAAGTGATTCTCAAAGTGCAAAATAGTCTAAAAAGTTACCAAGTATCATTCTTAACCTCAAACGAACCTAGCAAGTGCCTACAAAGTTTTTTTAATCTCAAACGAACCTAACAAGTGCCTAAAAAGTTAACAAGTGTCATTTTTAATCTCAAACAAACCTAAAAAGTGTCTAAAGTGATTCTCAAAGTGCAAAATAGTCTAAAAGTGCCTAAAAAGTTAACAAGTATCATTCTTAACCTCAAATGAACCTCGCAAGTGCCTACAAAGTTACCAAGTGTTATTTTAATCTCAAACGAACCTAACAAGTGCCTAAAAAGTTAACAAGTGTGATTCTTAATCTCAAACGAACCTAGAAAGTGTCTAAAATGATTCTAAAAATGCAAAATAATCTAAAAGTGCCTAAAAAGTTACCATGTGTCATTCTCAACCCAAATAAATTTAACAAGTGGTTATAATTAAACTGAACTAAACTTATTAATCTATTCAGAATACAAATCAAACACATCACGCTAAGCACTCAGATGTGCTTAGTCTTATCAGAGAATTCATAAACGACAAAACATAGTTTGCTAAACACTCAGATGTGCTTAGTCTTATCAAAACATTTATAAACGATAAATTATAGATTGCTAAGCACTCAGATGTGCTTAGTCTTATCAAAACATTTATAAACGATAAATTATAGATTGCTAAGCACTCAGATGTGCTTAGTCTTATTAAAATTGCAACGATGCCACAATGCAAGACATATAATTCACAATACATAAACAATTATTAATAATAAAATCAAAAAAGTTTATAGATATAATAACAAAATCAATAATTGGCTAAAATTGGTGCAGTGAGTACTTACAAGATTGTTAAGCTAGGCTTCAAATTCAAAGGCTTCACATTTTTCACTAAGTTGTTCGCCTCTAAGACTTCCTGACCCAAAAGCATGAAATTTACAGAACCTGTGGGAAAATATAATGCAAAGTTAAGCTCCCAATACTAAGATTGTTCAGATTGAACCAAAATCATCCTTACGAAGCTCCTATATCACTAAGACAAAAAAAAAATATATTCTTCAACCATATGCAAGAATATGTCAAATTTCAACTCCTTAAAATTGCATGAGGGTGAAGAAATTGAAATGGTACCATGGACGGGAAGGATAAACATACTTTGAAGCTTCCGATATTAAAAAAAAACCTACAAATTGAAAATGGCACTCTTAATACAAAGTTAATAGAGAATTTGGAAAACTAAGAAAGAGAATTCATCCATCATACTAGACATGATTGCAGTAATTTTAACAAATGAACTCAAGATAGAGAATCACTCTTCTTCTCTATACTTACTCTCCCTTTTTTTTCTCACATCAAACAATCTACTTTTTTTTTTTTTCCTTTTGGCAAGGAAACAATGATTTTCATTGATAGAATGAAAAGAGGCAAGAAAGGCACATTAAAAGTATTCTCTTAATATAAAAGATAACTAGCCCAAACAGTCTACAAAAACAAAAATTATAACGATCCAAAACTGAAAAATTAATAAAACAAAGCCAAGAAGTTGTACAAAAAAAACTGCCAAGGAGTTCCACCACAGAATCAGAGAAATCAAAAAATAAAAAGTTTCTAAATCACGATTTTTTTTAGCTAATAAAGTTTATAAATCATGATGAAGCAATAACTGAAAAGGGTATTCATCCAAAGTCCAAAATTCCAAAGACAATGCATTTGATGGAACCCTATGCACTATAAACTTTCTGTGTGAAATTTTACCGAATTTGGTACAAAAACCCCAATTAAAATTTTCAACTTCCATGGGCACTATTTTGAGCTAACAAACACAAACATCATTTGTAATTGTATAAATAGAGATGAAAGAACAACTGACCTTCTCTTGTACAGCAGCTTCCATGGAACTTATCATCAACATGGTGCTGACTACTTAGAAAAGGATATAGACAAGGTCAAAGTCCATCAAGAAGTTACAAACAATACTGAAACAATATTGGATACAGTAGAGAAACCAACTATTTCGTAATCATACATTTTTCATGATACAAATGTTGCTTAAAATATTGGTCTATATAAAAGAAAGACAACAAACATAAAACAAGATAAATGTGAAAAAGGAACTCACTTGGAAGCAACACATCATGTACAAAAGTGGATTTGAAGACAAGTCTAACCCCCATCAACATGGTGTTGACTAAAGACAACTATTCGAACCTGTAGGCAATAGGTTAGTCAACACATATCCATGGAACTTATCAACAAGGTGCTAACTAAAGACAACTATTCGTACAATACCATAGTTCCAAACTACATTAGCACAACTACAATACAATGAATCTTGAAACACAGAACTACAGCACAAGAGATCAATATCAGTTTTGTATCATAATCAAAGGACAACAATGAAACAAAGCATTGAAACTAAAATCCTAGGTATAAATCTCATTATTTTTATTTCTATTAAGCCTAGTGTCTAGTTATCTTACCATAATCAGAGAACAGCATTGAAACAAGGAGTACATTAAACACTTCCATTAATTCCTTACATCAATGGAACAACGTACACTCGAAATATATATATATATCTTATCAACACACTCGACCTAATGTTAGTTTTACATTTCTTCAATCAAAATGAAAAAATGCAAGCATATGAATATTAGACACAAAATTGAAAGCTTAAGATAATATTTCATGCTTAAGATAATATTTCATTCTTCAAGTTGAAAAGTTGAGTCCAACCCCATGAAAACTCACCACATTTCATGCTTGCTGTTATAATTTCAGACAAAACAACAAAACAATTCAATATCTCACAGAAACTCAACAATTTTCATGGAAACATTTGATTTTATAACAAAAGATTGCTTATTTTACATAAAAGATTTGCTTACATTATTTTTTTTAGACACAAGTAATATTATTCTCATACCTAAAACCAGATAGACTTGCTATTTGTCCCTGTGATACAAAATTAGATAGATTAGCAGACATATAGATTATGATGAGTGTATTGGCCAATGAATCAAACTGATTAAAAGAATCACGAGGATGACGACCACGGCAGGAGGCACCTCTTTTCCGCCACAATAACTGCAGGCCTGATGGTTTTTTGCAAATCAAAACGGCTACATCAGCAAATACAAACATTTAGAAGTTTGGACTTTTCTGATCTGTTGATTTATGCTTTCCAACGTGATGTGGCCATTTAAATAGCAGATCTTTGGCCTATATTAGGTCTTTCATCCCTTGTTGGATAGTGGTCAAATGCTCTTGAATCTGCAAATCTAAAGTCTAAAACAAGAGTAAACGAGTTCGGAGTTAACTAATTTCGTGGGTAACGGAACAGAAGAAGAACGGGAGGAACTCACTTGTTCGTTGTGGCTGCCGGCTCGACGAGGCTGAGCGACGACCGGAGGCGGCGACGTACGACTGAGAAATGACCGGAGGCGGCAGCGTGTAGCGGTGCAACGGCAAGCGGAAGAACGACAGGGCGCGGCGCGGCTGAGCGAAAGGGAGAGAGGTAGCGGCCTGTGGGGATCGGAGAAGGGGAACGATGAAGAGAGGGGCGGCGGCTTACGGCGTGCGACTGGGCAGTGACTGGAGCGGAGGGAAAGGACGACGCTTGCGGTGAGGGGGAGGAGGCAGCTGAGAGAGGGAGAAGGTCTGAAGGGGGAGTTGAGATTGAGTGGTGAGAGAGATGGGGCGGCTGAGACAGGGAGAAGACCTGCGTTTGCCCTTTTAATTTTGGTTTTAAAAATAATAAATATTATTATATTAATATTAATAATTATTATTTTTATTTTTATTTTTAATTACTTCTAAAATAAATAAACTTACTTCACTTAGTCAACAACGCATGCCCAATTTTCAAAATTCTATGATCTTTCACTTAAATTTATTATACATACTTCATATCCTCCGGCCTACAAATCTCAAATCCTAAATAAACGGTTAAATAAATCTGATACCTTCAGAAAGTAGAAATTACAATTTAAAATTAAATTGAGAGGGTTTTAGACTTTCATAATGTATTCTTTAATTTAGGGATCGAATATATATATATATATATATAATCTTTTTTAATTATAAATTTTGAGATTATTAGAAATCAATTTTGAGAAGGATTTTAGTGTTTTTTTTCACAATTTTCATTTCCCCATTTTTTTCATTTTTCCTTATTTTATTTTATTTATTAATTAATTCTAAATCTTTAATAAGTATTTCTAATTCCTTAAAAAAACGTGAGTAAAAAAACATAAACAAATTAATGATAATTAATAAATGTAAACGATTTAGGACATTTTAAAACTGTCATCGATTGACGACATTAGAAAACTGTCATTAAGTTTCGAAAATTTGAAAAATTCCGTTTTTTCCCGCCAAAAACGCGCCCCAAACTGAAGATGACACTTTTTTTTTTCCTCTCATGAATAGCAAAAATATTGTAGATCATCAATCCACATCTCAACCCTATTCATCTAATTGCCTGTTTTATTTCTTGAAGCCTAAGGGTCCAATAATATTAAGACAGGAATATGATAAGCAATGAATAGCAAGAATATCACTACAAGAAAGTTGACCTTTTTCGAAGGTCACAACCTTCGAAAAAAGACTAAATGAACCTTCGATAATTGTCAAACACAGGGATATAGAACAATAGACAATGATATATGGTAGCTATTATCTTTTTATATATAAGAAACGTTAGACAAATCTATTAGAACCAACAAATTAAGGGGATTACTAAAGCTTAGTACTCGTCCAAAACCCAAATCCAAGACGAGTCAAATTTAGGGCATAGAAATCACTTCAAAATACAATGATCATGACAAGTCTTACCGAATGAGTCGCGGCAAGATCAGGGACCCATTTATTCAGTGTAACCTTTTCCTCTTTTGAAAATAACTTGCGAGGTCCTGTCCATGGAAACATAACAAAGTAATTCAGAGGAAAAATATGAATGGATAATAACCAAAAACTAAAAGAGACGTGCAGGATTATCCTTCCAAAATTCATTGAGTCAAGCATATTCAAAATCTAAAGGACGACTAGTTAATTACTATTGGAAATACTTCATTTAAGTTGCAACTGGCAAATAATCACAAACCAGAACATTACAAATAAACTTGATCTAACACTCGCTGTAACCACGATCTCGAGATCGTGGAGGGGAAGGAATCTATAATTACGATCATATTGACAAGACAAATACTGGTATTTCATTTACACCTCTGGGAATCATTTGTAGAATTCAAAGTCTGTGTCAGGCTTCTTCACATTGGTTCTGTAGCCCTTCTCAAAATCCTTGGGGAGTATCACATACCTGTTCTTACGAACCGCATGCATCCCAGCTTCTTGACAGATAGCGGCGATCTGCAGTTGGCCATCAGAACGAATTAATATTGTTGAACACAATAAAGACGAGCGAAAAAAAAGGTTATAGGAAATTTGTTTATGCTATCAAAGTGATGGCAACTAAATGCTCCCACATGATATGAAGACTGTAACAGCATTCTCAACAGTAACAATAGACCATAAGATTTCTTATAGGAAGGTAATGATAAAGGAGCATAAGATTTTTTCCTAAAGGCAGGTACTGATTCTGCTATAATTTTGATGTTCTTTAGAGAACGTGAGGCCAAAAATAAAGAAAAATAAATAAATATATTCGATAACTTTTCAGTATTGAGCTGTTTGCAAGAAGTGTTTTAGTATAATTACTAAGACTAACAATAATTAAGCAAAACACATTTACGGTACAAAAATAAATTTCAATGACTAACCTCACCAGCACTGATTTTGTCTGGGCGAGAAACATAATCCTCAAGATCCACCTCATCACCCAAGTTCATTTTTGCAGTACAAACCTATGTAAAAACCATGGACAACAGAATTCGTAAAACTAAAATTGACACGTGACAAAGCAGTAAAATGCAAATCTCGTAGCAGACATAGCCAAAACTAAGACAACAACAATAAGCTTGAGTACAATCAACAATAAGCTTCAAGAATAATTAAGACAACAAACTACACCATTACACATGTAAAAGAAGATCAACTAAAGAAAACTACAGATCCACTCCAAATATTACTCCAGCCATAACAGTTTGAGTATATACTTTTTTTTTTTCAGTTTTTTCAATTTTCCCTTGAACCCCATAATCAACTATAATTATTTCTCACATACCATCCGTAATTCTTTGGCTTAGTACGTCTCTGAAGCCTTCATTTGGTCACCCCATCTAATGAAACTCTGTCCAGTTTAGAGTTTAGAGTTCATCCATAGTTGCATTCATCTGTTCTAAACTAAAACTAAAACTAAAAGAACCAATTTTCAGAAACTAACAAATGGTGCAGAGTAATGTGGCATGAGGATTGAAAACGATTCACTCAAAACAGTTAGACCAACTCAAAGTAGATTGGTTGGCCCAAAACTATTGAATTAGCATTAAAGCAATCAGTACAAAGGACCAAAATTCTTAGCTGAAAACAACCCTCTGCAAAAATGTTTTACATGTTCAGAAAAATCAGAAGATAAATATATTACTTCAAACGAAATCCATTTACCATAAGGCTTGAACTTTCCAACCAACCTCCTGAAACATTTCTTAATTCAAATTCAAATCCGCAGGCTACAAAATTGGCTTCGATAAAAATGACTTTCTTCTATTCAACCTGAAAAAAAAAAAACAAAAAAAAAAACAGATGGACTTTGACAATTTCTCATCAATGGAGCAACCTTTACAACAATCCCTCTCATCAATGTGTAGGTGGGCAGATGAGAAGGCGGATCGAAGGTGAGGTTGACGGAGCTGGGCGGAGCCAACGACGGATCTGGGCGGAGACGACGGCGGAGCTGCGCGGCTGCGACGGCGGACCTGGGCGGAGACGACGGCGGTCCTGGGCGGCTGCGACGGCGGACCTGGGCGGAGACGACGGCGGTCCTGGGCGGCTGCGACGGCGGACCTGGGCGGCTGCGACGACGGACCTGCGCGGCTGCGACGGCGGACCTGCGCGGCTGCGACGGCGGACCTGCGCGGCTGCGACGGCGGACCTGCGCGGCTGCGACGGCGGACCTGCGCGGCTGCGACGGCGGACCTGCGCGGCTGCGACGGCGGACCTGCGTGGCTGCGACGACGGCGGACCTGCGCGGCTGCGATGAAGATGGACGTCGGCGGAGCTCGGAGCTTGGCGGCGGTCCTCGGCGGAGCTTGGTGGAGAAGATGAAATCTGCAGACCAAAAAAAAAAAAGAAGATGGGTTTTGGGAGATGAGTTTTGGGAAAGTAGAAATTTGTATTATTTTTAATACTTTAATAATATATAATATAATATAATATAATAAATATATAATAAAATATATTTTAGATTTTCAGATTTCCCTCCCATTTCAATTTCATTTTCATTTTCATTTTCATTTTCAATTTTTTTTTATTTATTTATTTTTTTTTTTATTTTATTTTTTTTTTTTTTTATCAAATGAATTATAATAAAACTAAACAATTTAAGACATTTTAAAATAGTCATTCATTAATGACATTTTAAAACTGTCATTAAATTTCGGAAATTTGAAAAACTCCGTTTTTTCCCGCCAAAAAAGCGTCCCAAACTGAAGATGACACTTTTTTTTTCTTCCCATTGATTTTCCTTGATTCACATGTCATCTATTCCCATATGTGTAGTAGTGAACACGAGAAGCGATTACATAAATCGAATTTAAGTCCCTACAATTAATATAGAGAATCAGTTGGTTGCTTGGCTGAAATTTAAAATCGATTTATTCACTAGTGCTCCCATCCAACTCAATCCAACTCTTCTCATAAAAACCAAGACCTTTTTTTATTTTTTATTTTTAGATGAAATCTTTTTGTTCAATTGCTAAGACCCATGTTGGTCGGAGGGTCCCAACAAAATGCTTCCAATTATTGGTTCACATGCAACACATCATATGCCCCACATATGTACAAGACCCCCCACATTTAAAATATAAATTAAATGTAATGTTTTCTACCCCTATATATATGAAGACCCTCTGAATGTGCATTCACATGGATTATGTTGGCCTTAAATCTATTATGAGACCCTCTACATCTGGTTGGTACGAGATCTCGTTGTTCGGTCAGTGAGTCGGGGTCCAGGGACGAAGCGCCCTGGTAAGGGTATGGAAAACAACGCCCCTAAAGGAAAAATCTGTTTTGAGTTTTACTTCTTCGTTTTGGACTTTGACTCATTTTGTATTAGGTTATTAGAAAGGTGTCATATACAAACCTTCTAATGACTTCAGCCGCCCCCATTTGTTTATTTGTAATTCTCTCATATTTCGTAATAATGCTGCTCTCCCTTCTGTCTGTGGACGTAACTAACACGACGTTAGTGAACCACGTAAATTTGTGTCGTTTTTCTTCTACGCTTACTTATTCTTTGTTGTTGATTTATCGTAACAGATTAACACAACCATAGCTACTACTTTGCCTTTTAGAGGGAAGAGTTAAAAAAAATTATATTTTTTTTGTTGGGAGGTGAAAAAAAATGAAAAATATTGTATAAAAAATGATATCAAATTAAAAAATAATTGATGTGACTTATAATAGACAATATCATATAGTAAAAAAAATGAAGAAAGTTGTTTGCCAGAATCACGTTCTGTTATGTCACTGAGTAGGAGAAAAAATGTATTGCCTAGTGAGTCTGAGGTCTTAGTTTCAATCTCCCATCCCAACATGTTGTCCAAAAATGAATAGGAGAAAATATTGTTAAGATATAAAGATATTTGTCATTATAATAACTAATTCGATTAGATATGTGACACATGGGAGGTTCAATGGATATTAGTTACAAAGGAGGATTGTTAAGTGTGTAAAGAGTGGATATTAGTTACAAAGGAGGATTGTTAAGTGTGTAAAGAGTGATCATCTGGGAGCGTTTGACCCAAAGAGTTGAGGTTGTTTAGGCTCTGTTTTGGATTGCGGTAACTTTTAAAATAATTGCGGTTAACTTTGCTTTTAGAAAAACCAGCTGTAACAAAAAGTAAATTAGTGTTTGATAAATTCTAACTTTAAACTTCAAAAATTAAGTTATAACGTTTGGTAAATTAATATTAAATTACTACGATTTAGCTATAATTACTAAAGTGGACATATTATTTCAATTATATTTATATTGATGTTTAATATCTAAATTTATTATAAAATGATGGTTTCTAAATTTATATGATTTAAGTGTCAAAAAAAACTTTGTTCAATTTTAATTATTGGATAAAAGTTTAGAAAAATAATTGTTAAAAAAATTTAAATCGATTTTTATTTCGTTTTTATAACATAATGTGTAAGGAAAAAAAAAAAAATTGAAGGATAAATTTGAAAATTTGAAAATAGTGTTGGGGGATATGACAAATTTTTAGGGAAGCAGAATCCAAAAGCTAGTATGTACCAGATTTTCAAGGTAAGAGTAAATTGAAAATTGAATTTACATAAGTTAATAAATAATCAGATTTACCAAACAACCTAAACGGTTAAAATTCTCCAACAATCTATTTTTACTCCTCCAAACGCAATGACAAGCGGACCCTTAGTATTTTATCAAAAAAAAAAAAAAAAAAAAAAAGCGGACCCTTAGTCTCGAGAGTTAGTTAGTGTGAAAAGTTTTAAAGTATGTGCTTGAGACAAATAATTGTTTAGTGTAGAATTATGAAGTCTGTGGATTGTTTGGGGAGAGAGTACTGGTTGAACCTGAAATTCTGCAAAAAAAAATTTCTATAAACTTTCAACTTCTTCCAATTTCAATAAATTCTAAAAATGATGTTTTTTATTTTTATTTTTATTTCATCTATCATTTACAAATTTCTTTGAAGACAACAAAAAGTAATTTTGACCACAATACTTTAAATTATTTTTTATTATCAAAAATATATATATATATATATATATATATATATATATATATATATATATATATATATATATATCCATTTTTTTAGGACACATCTTTAATTTTATGAATTCTAAGATTAAAATTTTTTGTTTTGTTTTTATTAATGTAGGTATATTTTATAAATTTTTTTAAAGAAAAAAAAGAACAACACATAAGTATAGTCTTACCTCGGAGTCAAATACATGTTTCTCCGCCTCCACCCTCTTAAACTCGTCATTCCATCTCTAAATCCACTACACGAGAAAATCAGCCTCTCAGCAATTACAGTTTATTTTAGCTGTTTTTTTGTACAATGTTTTCTATAATTTTCCATATTTTCATTGTCAAGGACTTCTTCCAATAAATTTTAAGATTGCGATTTTTGCTTTTTATTTTATGTATTCTTCACAAATTTCTTTGAAAATAACAAAAATAATTTTGACACCACAATACTTCACATTCTTTTTTCAATATTACTTACATTAATTATTCATTTTATTTATATAGTTTTGAAATAAAAGAGAGTCGTACAATAGTGTGTTAAATATTACACGTGGATTTGAAAGATTTTAATCTATTAATTTAAACGGATTCAAATAAGCTAATGTTTTTATTTCTCTCCCTGGTAAGAATACTACATTTTGAATTTGGTTTAAGTACCAATTTCGATTGAACAACCTAATTTATATTTAAAATAATAAAAATAGGTTGAATTGCATTTTTAGTCATTTTACACATTTTGTTTAAATTATGTTGTTTTTTTAAAAAAAATTAAAAATATCGTGGGAGGGAGAGAGAGAGGAAGAGAGAAAAATGTGTTGCCTTGGAAAATGAGATCGACTTAAATAGTAACTACGGTTCAATAGTAATTATTGGGATCGACTTAAATAGTAACTACGGTTCAATAGTAACTATTGTTGAAGTATGAGAAGTTCAATAGTAATTACTCTTGAAGGTCTGGAGAGTTAGATATTTTTTTACTCGAGTTCAACAAATTCGTTGGTCAAACTGAGAGTTAACTTCTCTCCTAATTTCTTCTCTAACAAATCTTTGGGCCAAACGCCCCTTGTGTTTTCAGCTCTCTAACGCGAACTAGAATATATGAATAATGAATGACTTTTTAAGGAGATACTTGTTTGTTGGGAATGCAGAGATAGTAGTAGTGCCCCCATATGGGTTAGAAGTGGTAATTGAAAATCCATCAAATCTCTACTAAGTATGAGGTTTTTGGGTAACAAATCAATATGGATTTTAGTCCTAAAAGGTACAATATCACATACCATTATTGTAGATATACAGATAAACTCATTAACCTAACAATTTTTTTAAAATTAAAATAAGATTAATTAAAATAAGATTAAGTTACCTTACACTTTTAAAAGTTGTGTTTGATAGATCCCTAAACTTTATAAAGTTTCTAACAGATCTCTCTAAGATTTCATAAGTTTTGATAACTATTTGAGTTTTGAAAATTATGTTTTTTACAATGATTTTTATCTTTCGTAAGTAAATATTAGAATTTTTGGCCAAATTAAAAAAAAATTAAATTTGTAAGTTTTCAAAACATGGATTGATTTTTTAAAACACTTTGTGAAACTTAAGATAACAAAAACAAAAGAAACTCATAAGTGAAAGAAGTGTTTGTTGACTTAATTTTACAAAACAAAAAACAAAAAACCATAAATGGTTATTAAAAGTGGCTTAGACTTTCAATTTTGTGTATAGTATATAAACCATGAAGGGTTGACCTAGTGGCCATGAAAGACCTTGTGACTACTAAAGCTCTTCTAAAATGGAATATGTTCAATCTTTGGTGGCCACCTTACCTAAAATTTAATTTTCTGCGTGTTTCATTGACAAAAAAAATTGTGTCTAATAGATCTTTGAACTTTCAATTTTGTCTAATAGGTTATAATCAATTCAACATTTTTCAAAAAATCACATATCTAGTATATACAAGATTTTTTTTTTATTTTTTTTTATTTTTAAGACCGGTTAGATAATTTCTTAAATTTATAAATAAATAGACACAATATTAAAAGTTTGAAGACTAAACTTTTAACTTAACATTAAAATAAGGCTAAATTATCAAAAATACCCCTGAACTATGGTTCCGTTTAAAAATTACAGTTGAACTATGCAAAAACGTTTCAAAAATACCTTTGAACTTTCAAAAGTTTCAAAAATACCTCTGAACTATGAAAAATGTTTCATAAAAATGCCACTACAGCTAACAACACACAAAATTCTAATGTGAATGGTTAAATTTTAACATGTACCAGTATGACATCGAAAAAATGAAAACGTAGACGTCTGGTGTATTAAAAAATCATGAAAATCATGTTTTATCGATTCAAAAGATCATGAAATATAATAAAATTTGGGAAGAATCGATTGAGAATTGATCAAATGCCTACGTTACGTTTTTCATGAACTTTTAACACCTCAAACGTTCACATTTTTTTTTTATATCACATAAGAACAAATTAGAATTTAACCGTTTACATCATAATTATGTGTTGTTAATGTTGATAACGTTTTTCATAATTTAAAGGTAGCACAACCTTATGCCAATTAAGCTATGCTCGGTTTGAAATTTTTTTGAAAGTTATATTTATTAAACGAAACATACTTGATGGAT
Source organism: Herpetospermum pedunculosum (assembly GCA_028017165.1). Lineage (NCBI taxonomy): Eukaryota > Viridiplantae > Streptophyta > Magnoliopsida > Cucurbitales > Cucurbitaceae > Herpetospermum > Herpetospermum pedunculosum. The sequence continues at coordinate 61,945,730 of CM051529.1, forward strand.
ATTTTTATAAACTTAGCCTTGAAATAACGAGTCACATTTTTCAAGAATAATATAATAAGATATTAATACATAGCAAGAGTATATTCGTCTGACAAAGCCTTCAAAATCGTGCAAGTTGACAGGTTTTGAAAGTTATCCACGACTTCTGTAGTTTTTCAGGAGCATCTTCTGAAAATTTAACTCTGGTGTGTGAAAAGATGTGTTTCACAGTGATGAGTTTGAACTTTGAAGGGCATATAGCCCTTCTCACAGAGGGTGACTTAGGAGAGGGGGGACCCAAATCGTGCATGTGTTTTGTTAGTTACTTGAGGCTGAGCTAAGGGATGCCTCACAATATTAAGGCCCCTCTCCTAATTTTGTTACTTCGTTCTTCAACATGTCATCAAAGATTATATAATAGCTAGTTTTTGGTACTATTGGCCGTATTGTGAATATATCATAAAGGAGATCGCTCTGACTTGGCCCTTTATGATCAGATTATTAAAAAAGTTGTTTCATTGAATACTTATATGTCTCGTCGTAGTTCGAATCAAATGCCATGTTGGCCACATTTCATTACTCATTTTAGCTTGGCCATATGATCTAAGAGTGCATATGGGTCGGTCGGTGTAAGTTTCGGGTATCAACTACCATGATAATTTTGTAGCACCTATTGACTAATCGCAGGTTCAATTGGTTCGATTTTGACTGTGGGGCTTCAGATGAGATGTGCTATAGTCTGGTCCGAGGCTGACTTGCAAAGAAAATAGCTCGACCCTCCTTGGCAGGGCTTCAGATGGGATGCGCAGTCCGAGGCCGACCTGCAAAGAGTAAGTGAAACTTACACCGGTGTGGGACTAGGCTCAACACGCTGTTAGGAAATGTGTGAATCCAAAAAAAAAAAAATTAAAAAGTCCACAAACCCAAATTGAGTTGATTAAGCAAACATTTTTATTTGTAAACAAATGACACAATTAACTAAATTGGGCAGTGCATTTTTCATCTATAAAAGCAAGTGTTTATGTGCTTTATTTCAATCAACAAAAAAAGAGAAAAAAAAAGGTGCAATATCATGGTGCTCAATTACAACAAGAAAATCAGAAAATTGTGGTGACCTCTTTATTCTTATTTTCTTTTCCAGTGAGTGAGTGAGAAAATAAAAGAAGATTTTCTGGTGGATTTGAACGGTCTCTTTGTTGTTGATCCAAGCTATTAGATTGTGATACTTGTAAGTAAATAGTCAGGACTATTGAGGGTAGTTTGTAGCGCTAAATTAAGGCTTCTTGTAATCTACATTATAGTTGAACTTGCAGTTGCAGAAAACTGGATCTAGCCCCGAGATCGGGACGAACCAGTATAACTTCCGGTGTCGTTCTCTTTTCCTTTCTCTTTATTATTGTATTTTGCGATCGATAACTTATTTGGTTATAACTTGTGAAGTGGGAACGTGAGATATAATCTTGTTGTTATTCTGCGTTATTTATATCTCGTGTATTTTTTACCAACACACGTTCCGATGCTTAAGTCAACTAGAGAGTTCTGAGCTTAAGTGGGGTTAAAGTAGCATGTGTTGCGTACCCTATATGAAGAGCATGACTTCATATTTATAGGAGAAATGATCGTTGGTCGTTGTGCCAACGTCGTACGCCTAGTCTGACATTTTGGGAGAGTAGGTGACGTGTGTTAGGGGACGCCATTTACCAATTACCACATTCCGGGAGAGTAGGCGGAAAATATAAGAGGAGTAGTCAGCCTAGGCGCTATCCCTTACAGTAGTCGGTCTTGCCTAGTCGGCTCGGTAGAACAACCTCATGATTAAACTTCGTCTCTTCGAGTAAATGGACCCGTAGGCTTCTTGGAGATCAGAGTGAGCTCTTCGGGAGTCGTGTTCATGTTTAAGTTGGCCTGTTCAAGCTAAAGTGGTGATCTGAGGGTTGATCATCTAGATGAGCTGAGAAGCTAGTCATATGGTTGAGCTGAGGGGCTGGACATCTGGCCGAGCTGAGGATTGGTCGAGCTGAGGAACTGACCATCATGATGAGGTGTTAGTCATCGAGGCGTGGGCATGATGGGCCTAATTCTATGAACCTAAACTGATTTCACCCTAATGTAATAAATATTTTGGCCATTTTATGGTTGATTGGCTTCAATAACGATGATGTGGCAATGATAGTGTGGTTAAATTTGTTATAGTGAGAGTTATTGTGGGAGAGGATGTGTTGAGATTGAGATGATGAGAATAATGTGAGAACTATGCTTGAGATTGAGAATAATTTGTGTGGATGTGGTGTGAAAAACAATTGAGAATTAGCTAGGGTTGAGAGGGAAGCTTGCAACAATGAGTGAGTGAGGGTTTAGATTACCACATGAAAAAAAAAAGGTTTAAATCCCTTTTTCTTCAAACTTTCAAGTTTCTTCCATTTAGTTTATGAACTTATTGTTTTTTCTTATTTTCATCCTTGAATTTTACGATGTCTATTTTAGTCATCGAACTTTTAAAAATTAACTATATTCTATAGTTCATGCTATATTACTTTTCTATTGATATTCACTTGCTCAGTAATAGTCGTGTCTCTAACCTATATAACTTGAAATTATGCTCATATATATTAACATGCTAGTGCACGTACTTGAAGTTCTGTCAATAGTTTGTTAAAAACAAATTAAAAGAAACTAAATTGTTTGTATTTTAAAAGTTTAAGGATTAAAATAATTACATTTACAAAGTTGTAAGAACGAAAATGGAACAAATCTAATAGTTTTCAAATAACCAAAATTAACATTTTAAAAATTTAGGGATACAAAATAGAACAATTGAATTGAAGCGGGAGGGAGGCCAAATGTATGGAATTTAATTGAAGGTTAGACAACATATTAACGAGGGTTATCAAAATGGTATAATTCTTTTAGGTTAATTAAAGGGTTAATTGCACAAACTATTCTCGAACTATAGAATTTCTTACAATTACACTCCTAAACTTTTAATTTGATAAATCACCCTCCTAAATTTGATAAGTATTGCAATCAGCCCATTGAGTTCAATTTGGAGAAGGAAAAAATTGTCATATGGCAAAAATAAACCCTAAACCACTCTTTATCTTCCTCTTTTCTAATTCTCCCTCCTCCAACCAACCGCCAGCCTGTCGCCGCAACTCGCTGCCTTCTAATCGTCTGTCGCCTCTAGCTTTGATCCTTCCAATCGGTCTCAATCGGCCTTGCTTGCAATCTCGATCACGACCTCTTACCCAAAGCAGTCGTATTCAGAGTTGCCCGAAGATTTTCGAACATCGAAAAAAGATGATCGGGCAACAAATCTCGTAGTCACCTTCAACTTAATTAGCATTGGTTTCTTGACATATAAACCTCCTTTGAAGAAAAAATTGAGGGTGGTTAATTAGGGCCTTCATCCAAATTGAGGGCGACTAGAGGGAGCTTGGCAGGCGAGTTGCTGCGCCTGGCTGGAGGGAGTTGGGCGGCAGCAACCGCAAGGTTGGTCGGAGGAGGGAAGAAGAGAAGAGAGCTTTAAGGTTTATTTTTGCTATATGACAAATTTGTCCTTCTCCAAATTGAACTCGAAGTGTTGATTGCAACACTTATCAAACTTTAGGGGTGATTAATCAAATCAAAAGTTTAAGAGTGTAATTGTAACAATCCCCATATACTGCAGGGGTGATTTGGGTTGGTCCAACCAAAAAAGGCATGGGAGTTGCATTTCTTGGGTCGAGTTAAGTAAATACTGGTGAATTAAAATACTATTTTGAGGCTTTGAGACTTGTTCTATTTTAGTTCTTTTACTTTCAAATGTACAAAGTTAGTCTATGTACTTTCAATAAATCTTAAAATTATTAGTCCTACTGTTCATTTTTTTTTAAGTATTTATTAACAATAACATTTTCATTGAAACATATTCCTTTTCTTAACTGAAAATTACTATTATTATTTTACCAAATTTGATAAATATAACTTCAAACTAATTTTAAGATTTATTGAAAATACAAAGACTAAAATTTGAAATTTTAAAAGTACAAAACTAAAATGAAATGAAACTTAAACCACATAAACCAAAATAGTATTTAACTTTTTGTTAAAAAAAATATATGGTGATTGAAAAAGGTCAGTTTTTTACCACTCTCGACCGACATCGATGAACATGTTTGTTCAAACTAATCCTCCGACGTCTCAGTTTAAATTATTTTTCATTTAGAACTTTGTCAACATATATCCATAGTTATTTTGGTACAGTACAACAATGTAGAATTAAAGATTCAAACATTTAACTTTTAAGATAGAAGTATAATTCTTAACGAGTTGAAATTTGAGATATGTTTAGGTTAACCACACATCAACCTAACATGTTAATAATCATATTTGAAGTTGTGTTGTTCAATTATTTGTTAAAATCTAGAGATGGATAAAGACTAAAATAGATATATTTTCAAAGTTGATAAAAAATTAAAATAAAACATTTTGAAACTTCAACAACCAAAATTAAATAAATCTAAAAATTTAGGAATTAAGATAATATAAACACCCTAAACCCAATCAAAACTTTAAAGAAAAAAAGAATTATCTAGGTCAAACAAAGCATAGCTCAATTGACATAAGGTTGTGCTGTTGACTGAAAGATCATAAATTCAATCCTCGCGTTAATTAAAATACCTTTAAAAAAAAATATCTAGACAATAAATAAAATCAAACTACATTTGAATTCTATTATCCCAAATGATTCATAAAGATATCTCAAAAAAAAAAAAAAAATGATTCATAAAGGGTTGGATGGGTGACCACATCAAAAAGTGAAAAAAGTCCCCATCTTCAGGAGACAGTGATGGACACACCCATTTAAGAAATACATGGTCCCTTAATAATTTCCCTTTTCTTTTCTCTACAACAATACATGGACTATATGCAAATCTTTCAACTTCAAAACCAAAAAAAACTAAATCTTTATATTATATCAGCCAGAAAGAGATTGATTATGAAACTTAAAATTGTCAAGACCAAATACACACCATACATATATATGAACCTTAGACGCTTACGGTGTCAACCTGAATCTAGCTCTACTGGTTAAGCCTTTGTATTTATGCACCCAAAGGTTAAAGATTCAAATCTTCACCACAACATATTTGTTAAAAGAAAAAAACTCAACGGTCGTAGGTGAAATTCAAAAGATCAGCCCAATACGTAAATGATAAATAATAAGTAATTTTGTATCAACCCCATTTACATACAAAGAAAATATAACAATAAATTGCAAACTTGAGCATAACTCGTGATTAAGGCATTCTATCCTTGACCGAAAATTAGAGGTTCAAATCTACATCCTCACGTATTGTTGAACTAAATAATAATAACAAATAACAACAAATTTCATTTCTTTAGAGAGCTTTACACATCTTCTTTAGAAGTGGCTTATGTCGGCTATGCTCTTTCATAATTTGAATTTTTCATCAAAGCCTGACTAATCCAAAGGGTTTGTCTCGGGAATGTGAACAATGTCCCAGATCAAGAGAAAATCTATGGTATATAAGTAAAAGAAAACATTTTCTTTGGTACGAGACCACCATTTGACTTCTAGGTGAAGCATAAAGTCACGTAGCTTTAGATCCAAAATGAGACGATACCGTATTATTGTGGAATTATGGGAAAGTCCGTTGCCCTAACAATTCTGCTTGGAGGGTCGGGTGGCGGTGATTGATCTGATGATGCCAATCATTTCTCATAAGATCCGAGGCAGTTTGAAGCAACTCATCGGGCCGCCACAAGAAGGTGTTATTGTTGTTGTTATGAACTACTTCAGAAGTAGAACTTAGAATAGGAGGATTTTCAGAAGGAATCACACTAATAGAAGGCCTCACACAAGCTACAACACATGATGAATTGGGAGTGGGGAAAAACAAATTTGAAATGGCCTCAAAAGGGGTGGCATTATTTTGGATTATAGGGAGACCCATGTGATCCGATCCGTCGTTCAGCTGGTGGAAATTAGAGAAGTTACAAGAACTAGTAGTGGTCGACATGTCGGAACTTTCAATTGGCTTTGTTGTTGTTGTTGAATTTGTTGGAACTTCTTCAATGGAGGAATAAGCTTTTTCATGGATTTTTTGATCATCCGATGTGATGATGATGTTGTTGTTATTGTCATTGTTGATTTGTTGGTCTGTGAAAGGCTTGTGAGTGTTGGGGTCTATGCCTTTTTGCTTCAACTTCTTTTTAATGCACGAGTTCCATAGGTTTTTTATCTCGTTGTCTGTTCTTCCAGGTAGCTGAGCGGCAATTTGTGACCATCTGAACGGTTAATATATTAAGTCGAGTTAGGAATCAAGAACGAGACCGAAAAAGGAAGGAGGAGAGTAAATTATATATAGAAAATTTCCGACTCTACCCTTTAAACATGTCTCATCAAAAAAGAAAAAAAAAAATTGAAGAACAAAAACCTGTTGCCTAGAACTGAATGGAGTTCAATGATTAAATCTTCTTCTTGTTGTGAGAAGGGGCCTCTCTTCAAATCTGGCCTAAGGTAATTGATCCATCTCAATCTGCAACTCTTTCCACATCTTTGCAACCCTGTGAATCAAGAAAAAAAAAAAAGTTAACTTTTTCTCTCTTTACTCTCTCCTCTTCCTAACCCTCTCTCTCTCCGCCGTCGTTGGAAACATATTTCAGTGGTTAAGACATCTATACTTTTTTTTTTCTTAAGGGTCGTCGTGTTTAAATTCACAAACCAAAAAAAAAAAACTATGATTCTCTCCCCACAACTCTCTTGCTTGTTCGTCGTCGAACAGAGTTCAACAATTAAGAGATCTATACTTTCTCTCGAGATCAGGTTCAAATCCCGGACAAAAAAAAAACTATGATTCTCTCCCCGTAACTGTGCTGTTTGTTCGTCGTCGAACATAGTTCAACAGTTAAGACATCTATACTTTCTCTCGAGATCAGGTTCAAATCCCGGACAAAAAGAAACTATGATTCTCTCCCTGCAACTCTGTTGTTTGTTCGCCGTCGAACAGAGTTCAGCAGTTAAGACATCTATACTTTCTCTCGAGATCAGGTTCAAATCCCGAACAAAAAAAAAAACTCTACAACTCTCTAGAGAGAGTGAGTATAGGTAATTGAAGAAGAGAAATGAAATGATGGAAAATTGACCTGCAAGTTTAGGGACAGAACTCCAACAGCCATGGCCATGTTTGGTGATATAGTTAAGCAGCTTCTCATCTTCTTCAGGTGACCAAAGCCCTTTCCTCAGCTTCTGCTTGTAACAACAAGAGTGTCTTCCCATATGAACTACTTAATTTTTGTGGGCAATTTGTTTTTTTTTTTTTTTTTTTAAATAAGGTTTAGCAAATGGGGGAAGTTTTTTATATAAATTATAACAAGAATATCATGGAGAGAAGAGATGGGAGTAAATTGGGATATTTAAGGAAGTAATTGAGATTTATTAGTTTAGAGAGAGGGAGAGAGAGAGAGCTAGCAGACACATGTGGGAATCTAATTAATAAGTAGCTAAGTTCCAAATGGAGATGTCACACTCAAGAGAGAAGAGAGAAGAGAGACACAAATTACAAGTTAGAGGTCAGCAAAATTTTAATTTTTTTTATGTGAATAAAATCAAAATAATGTTGTTATAATGACTCAATTTGTAATGTAGGGACCTTCTAGGCTCTTAAAATGTTATCAAAAACAAATTTTAGTACTATTGGTATATGATTCATTATCATTCATTTGGGCATTATTCTTTTAATATGAGGTTCATATAATAAAATAAAGACCGATTGCATGGATAACAATCAAACTCAAACTATTTGTAATTATAGTAAATTGTAAAACATTTTACAAATATAGAAAAAAAAAACAAAAAAAAAAGTTTGATCCATATAAAAGACCAAAAAGCCCAAATATCCCAAAACCAGTGATTAAAATCCTTAAACCTTACCCCTAAACACTAACCGGACACTTCAGTGCATAGTGAACGTCGAAAACCCCCAAGCCCTAAATCATAAACCCTAACATGACACTTCAATGCATAGCGAACGCCCAACTGAAGATAACCTATTTTTTTTAATTCTTCTTATTTATTTATTAGGAGTAATACGAGAGTAAAAAAATTCACTTTAGAAATTTGTCATATTTGCAATTTTTTTAAAAAGTTGCTATATTTTTAATTATTTTAGTCAAAATTGACATCTGCTATAATTTTTCATAAAATAATATATAATTAAATATGTGTTTATCAAATATTATTTTTTTTTTCAAAATTAAGGTAACGATAATTGACATATACTTCTTTTTTCGAAGTCGAAGATTAGATATTCAACCTTATAATTGTTGAACTAAAAAAAAAAAAATATAGGTATGGTTGATCATTAATTTGGATGTTGAGAATGGTAAATTTGTAACCCCACATAGGCTAGGAAGGAAGCTATCTATTTGGAGATTGATGGAGAGCATTCTTCCTTAAAGTGAAGAGATGGATTTTGTATCAAATCAACTAATTTAGACAACCAACCATGTTTGATATTTTATATTTAACAAAACTGATGTAATTTTATGTTAAATTAAACTTGTACTTTTTTTCTTTGAGTTTTAGTTAAGGGGAAAAAAAAATAATAAAAAAATTTGAGAGAAATTTGGCTGCTAGCTGGGATCTGTCCTGACACGTGGCTCAATAATATAGTACTATAATTTGTTTATAAATATATATATTTTTTTATAAAATCTTCCGGCAATATTAATTTATTTTAAACTAATCAATTAACATTTGATAGTTTATAATAACGTGAGATTTTGTTTTTCATAATTACTTATAGCAATCGACTATTAACATATTAAAAAAAATAAGTTTAAATTCTTTTGGTTTTGTTAATTTATTATTTTAATATTATTATTTTTTTTCTTCTTAAATATGTTTACTTATTCTTAATTTTGTTTCTTATAACTGATTTCTTATAGATTCGAATAAAGCCTATTTAAAAAGCATATATTATTTTTTTTTATTTTCAGGAAACTTTAGGTAAAAAAAATTCAACCAACAAAATAATGATTGATAATTAAAACATTAATTTATTTCGTTTAATTTTATTTTAAGATACTTTAAATGAGAGATAAGTAGATATAAAGCTATACACATTGTTAGTTGTTTATTTATAATTTAGTTTTGATTTATATTTGAAACCTTTAATTTGTAATTGATTGGTTAAAAATAAATGATGATATTGTGTAGAAGATAGAAAAATATAAATATTTAAGAATGAAAAAAAATATAATTATATTGTCAAAGCAATTTTGTAAAGAAATAAGATATTTATTTTACTATCGGGTCACGTATCGAGCTACATAGCTAGGCTGTAGCCCGCTCTCTAAAAAAAATTATAATTTGCACAATATACTATAATTTGCCTTATTTTCTTTTTACTAAAAGGCGCTTATATAAACTTCTCAATTGCAATTATTTTTTTTCGCCTGAAACATGTTGAAACTTCTCTATTGAATTTATTTTATTTTATTTTTTAAACTAAATTGAGGCCGAGTGTTAGGTATGATTTTGGACAACTAACTAGCTGTTAATCGTATCCATAATGGTATGATATATTGTTCACTTTGGATATAAGTCTTCATCCTTTTGTTTTTGGAATCACTCAAAATGTCTCATGTACCAATGAAAATATTGTATCTCACTTATATATACGTGGTTTCCTCGCTTCCTAACCAATGTGAGAGTTTGGTTGCACTTCGAGCAATCATCCGTGCTTACACCTAAGCAAACACCTTTAATTATTTAATTAACTAGGTCAACTTTTTCTTATCAGATGACAGTTCCAACAATAATATTAAGGATGGTGATCGACAATGACAACTATTAGGATCAGAGTTATTCTATAAAAAGACAAGAAAGTACTAGATACCAACGTGCGTATATATAGTACTTGTCAAATACATTTTGATGCTTAAAGTAGTTTGAGTTGAGATTGATAGAGTTGATATGGTTGCTAGAACTTACCCATATTATTTAATCCTTGTATATCCCTGGATATATTGAGAAGATAGGTTGTCACCAAGGTCCCAATAGTCAATCAACATAGAACAAGTTGTTGTAGTTATAAGTTGATAACATGTATGATGTATAGGTCAATGTTATACCCATAGAGTACGAGACTGTTGAAATGCCATAAATCTGTTATCTGACGTTGACTAAGCACGAACATAGCTAACACACAGTTAGTGAACCACGTGAATTTATGCACTACAAGAATACATAATTTTCCTGACACAAAAAAGCATCGAGAAAAGTAAAAAACAGCGTCGACAAAAGCTCTATAACGAAAAACAAGTCGTCGGGAGAGGTTCGTCGACAAATGTCCATCGGGAGAATCTTTGCTAATGTCAAAGCACACGACGTCGATAAAGATGACTTTTGCTCACGCCACTACACAGCGTCAACAAAATCTACCTTGCGGACGAAATTGAGCAAAGGTAACTTTTGCCGACGTCGTGTAGTGGTGGCGAGAAAAGTTATCTTTCCCGACGCCGTTTGTTTTGGCGTCGGCAAATTATTTTTTTCTTTTAATCTCAATTCTTCTCTTCCAATTTCATTATAATCCAAAACTGTTTTTTACCTATAAATAATTGTGTACACAATAATGATATAAAAGAAAATTTATTGAATCAAATTTATGTTATTACAATTATTTTGTATAAAATTTGATCTTTCAATAAAATTAAAATTACAATACAAATATTGACAAAAAAATAAAATAAACCTACCTAAAGTAAGAATAAAACTTTATTCTCGACAATTCATATCATCATAATCTTGAAAAGTAGTTTTTGTTACATTGACTCCGTCCCAAAACACCTACAAAAAAATCAAACCAATAACAATCTTATTATAAGAAGAAATATATATATTTTTTTTTTGAGTGCACGGTAACTAAACACAAAACAGAGGAAAGCAAAATAAAAAGAACAAATATCAGACTCAACTCGTTGTACGCAAGACCAGGTTGGAATCGAATTGTTCGCCCAAAATCTGCAAGCGCTCCCGATCGTAGCATCCCCTGAGTTCCTCCGGCACGTCTTCCATCATCACCGTCGACAATCTTTGCCTCACCGCCCACTGAGCCACCCCGTGCACCATCTTGTTTCCTTTGCGGTTGCAATGACCAAAGGTGCATCGTCGAAAATGGTAACTTTGCTCCCTTACTTCCGACGCGATCATTCCCACTTCTGAAATCTCACCTAATGTATTCTTCATAAGCAGGTTGGCAACCCTCAGCGAGTCCGTCTCCACTTCAAGGGCTTGGAATCCCACCTCAGTCGCAATAGCCAGCCCCTCTCGCACCGCTAACGCTTCCAACACATCCACTTCCGCCAAATTTTCAAAGAAACTGCAAAAGGTAAGCATTACCTCACCGAATTCATTTCTAAAAATCCCTGAAATTGCACATACTCCCTCCCCAGTTCAGATAGCCATATCTGTATTTAATTTGATAAGCTCTGATGAGGGAGGATTCCAAACAAAATCTGTCTGAGTCTGTAACTGAGCTGTTTGTGCAAACTTGCCTTGGAACTCTGTAAACAAATGTGTGTACTCCAAAACCCAATCCCACATGCTTCCCCCCTTAGCTTCATCTCCATCAAACTTGCATAAGATAACCTTATTCCTTCGATTCCATAGAGACCAAGCCATCACCAGAAAACTTTCCATGTCCTTCGCATTTAGATGAGAAAAAAACCAAAAGACGAGATCATCATAGCAGATCACCTCCTTTGGCCAATCCATTCCCCAAAAAGGAGTATCGCGCCACTGCCTACTTGCCTCCTTGCACCCCCACACCGCATGACATACATTTTCAGGCTGCCTCTTACATCTTTGACAGACCCCCCTTACATCCATACCTATTATAAGAAGAAATATTAAACTCATTGAATTAAGAAAAACAAAACAATTAAAGTTATGGAAAACATGAACATATTACATCAAAACTTAACTAATTTATCAAAACTTGTAAGTATTAAAATCCATTAAACATAACCATAAAATTATCTAAACTTATAAACACATCACATTGAAACTAAACTTAATTAAATTTAAACTTATTGAAATTTAACTTTAATCACATACAAAATAGTCTAAACAAACTTATTATGAGCTGCACCGTGCAAACGGGGCATGAATGATTTAAAATATTTAACTGCATTATATACCGCCTATAAAGGCAAATTTTAGCCAAACCGAGCATAGCTCAATTGGGTTGTGTCCGTGACTAAGAGGTCATGGGTTCAATCCTCGCATTAATTAAAATATCGTTGCAAAAAAAACTTATTATGAGCTAAAGAACGCTAAGTTTAGTTTCAACTTTTCAAACTAATGAACTTTTAACATCCAAGCTTAGACATAAACATGAAATTAATTCTACCACATTAAATTAAAACAAACCACTAAACTTAACTATTGACCTTTTAACATCAAAAACTTAACATAAAAATTACATAAAAAAAATATTGTAACTTATCCAAACTTATAAACATAACAACTAAACTAAATTATGTTTTCAAAATTAATAGCTATGACATAAAAACATGAACCTAATAACTAAATTAAATTTGACTTCAACTTATTGAAGTTAATAAACTTTTAACATCAAAACAAACATGAATAAAATAAGTACAAATAAAATTTAGAGACTTCCTCAAATATGAACTTTAAACATAAATGTTTTGTATTTTTTTTTATTGAGTAAATTTAGAATAAAACCGAGTATAACTCAATTGACATAAAGTTGTGTCCTTATTTAGGAGGTGATATAAAGAGAAATCTCAGCTTTTCCCAAACCTAAAAAAAAAAAAAAAAAAAAAAGTTATAATGCATTAGAAATCAGAGTTGTTTTTTCAGTTTTGGAAGAAAATGGAGCCGTAATAGTTTTCTTTTGATTTGGAAGTATATAGCCAAGAAACTAAAAAAACCAAAATTGGGGTTAATTTAATTATTCCTTTGTTTCAAGCAGACATTCTTTCTAATTTTTAATTCCCCTTGGAAACCTTCAAAGAAAAATCAAAATTTTAATGTAAAAAAAAAATATAATAATAATAATAATAATATATATTTGCTAAAAAAAAAAGTAATGGTAATTTAAACATCAACAACAATCTCTACAACTTGAACTACACTCTAAAAATCCATTGAAAAATTTGCATCTCTTAGATATATTGTAATATTCCAATAACTAATCAACCAACGATTCTCAGAAACGAACATGTACAATAAATATATAAAACTTATGTCTAGAGAACAAAATGTATAGATTAGAATGTGAAAAAAAAATGAATAAAATGATGTAGTTATGTTTTAACTATATCAGCTTCAAAGGAAAATCTCAGTATATCTGAAGAATAAAAGCGATGGAGGCTGTGACGGTGGTTGAGAGCGATGGAAGAGGCGACGGTGGAAAAGAGCGATGAAGGTTGCGGCGACGGTAGCAAAGAAGATCGGAAGAAAACGAAAAATCGACACAAAAGAAAAGAAAAAAAAAAGAGGTTTACCCCTAGTGGTCATGAAGGGCCTTGGGATTTCAATGCCCTCCTTGAGATAATGGGTTCACTCCTTGGTGACCACCTACCAAGGAATTAATTTCCTACGGGTTTTTTTGGCACCCAAATGTTGTAGGGACAGGCTGTTTGTCCCGTGAGAATAGCCGAGGTGCGCGTGAAAAGTTTTCCCGATGCCACATAAACGGCGTCGAGTAAGGACATGTTTTTTTTTTTTTTTTTGAGAAAAAGTTTTGACTTTTTCTGACGCCATTCTTTCAGCGTCGGGAAGAGTACCCTTTCCCGACGTTGTTAATGTGGTGGTGGGAAAAGTCAACTTTTCCCGACTTCGTTAATGTGGCGTCATAAAAGTTTTCACTTTTCTCAATGTCATTCTTTCGGCATCATGAAAAGTACTGTTTTCCGACGTCGTTAATGTGGCATTGAGAAAAATAATGACGTTAGAGAAGTACTTTTTTTCGACGTCGTTAATGTGGTGTCGAAAAAAGAAAAAAAATGTCAATTTTTTTTTTTTGTAGTGTTGTGTTCTTTCCTACAATAACTAAAATATGAGCTTATATATTGATCAAACATGTGCCTTACTCGCTTATTAGGTATATTTTTTATTGTTAGAATATGACTAGTCGTCTCATCTTATATTATACTAAACACTTTAGTGGAAGATCTCACATTCCTAAGGCTATACGTACTGATTTCTCATTTCATCCTAGTCGAGCCACAAGGCAATATAGGTTATAGTTTCACCTTTAGTTGAGCTACGAACCCACCTGATTAACTTTGATTGGGTTGCAATCAATCTACCCAAGCTAGTGGGTGTCTATAGTCTCACCTAGTGGCGGATACAAAATTTTATGTTAGGAGATATTAATTTGCGAAGATGAACATAGTTTAACTATCATAAATTTGAATCCACCACCCCACTCAATAGAAAATATGACAAATATTATTTTGGTCTCCAGTTTCATTCTATTTTAGTTCATGGACTTCGAATGCCAAATTTTAGTCATTATATTTTCAATAAAGCTTAAAATTGGACTCTATTGTTATTATTATTATTAAATAAATTTCGATAAAGATTAACTTCAAATCTCTTCTTGAAGTTGAGAAGGTTGATTATGCTCGAGTTGTGTGGTGTAGACTCTCGCTTCCTAAGCATAGATTCATCATTTGACAGATGGTGAATTCTCAGTTGTTGACTAGAGATAAACTTCAAAAGTCGCAAATCGCCATTGCTTCTCCGTATTGTTCGGTATGTACTGATTTTTTGGAGAGTGTCATGACCATTTATTCTTTCTTTGTTGCGTTATTAAGGATGGTTCATAGATGGTTGGGTTCCACAACATAGCCCTTGATTTTTTCTGATTAGAAGTGTTGGATTGGGTAACTGGGGTCTGATTTACAACATTCAAGTGTTGTCTGTTGTCATTGCTGCGGTTGTCTATTTCATTTGGTGCAATCGAAACTTGTGTGTTAATTTTTAGCAAAAATCTTATACTGTTAAATTCGTTAATGATTTGATTAAGCAGGACATTAATGATAGTTTTAGTTGTCTTGGTAGAAGAAAGTTGTTGACCGAGATAAAGTTCTTGCTAATGTTGTAACCAATTGGTAAGTTTATGTCTTGGTTTGTGAGTTTTAAGCTTTTGGTTGTAATTGTGTTGTTTTATTGAAAAAACAATCAATTTAAGTTTTATTAAAAATACAAAGAATAAAATGGGATATTTTAAAGTACAATGGACTAAAATGGAATTAAACCCAAAGTCGAGGTACCAAAATAGTATTTTAACCTATTTTGTAAAATAAAATATTATTTTGGTACATATACTTTAGGTCTCATCTCATTTTAGTTATTGTATTTTCAAATGTCTAAATTTAAATAATTTTAAAATATTTTTTATCTTGACGCATTAATAGAGATAATGTTTATTTGAAAAAGTTACCAATAAATACAACACGTATTGGAAGCTCGAACCAAGGCTCGTAAATGCGAGGGAGGGCTGCGAGCTATAGTCCCACTGCGATAAAGTTCAAATTCGATAAATTAAGTGAATTTTAATATACTAATAGTATATATTATAAAGGTAGGAGGCTCGAACCTCTCTGAACCTACTGTAGTTTTGTCGCTGGTCTCACTCGAGTTTCGAGCTTCATGGTCGAATCAATTCAACTTAATTATCGAGGAGTATCCATATTTATATATACTAATATACATATTATTGTATGGTGTTAATAAGGTCCACATAGATTATTTTCAATTTAAAAACCTCATGAACATGGATGCATGCACATTAAGATATGTATATAGAATTACATTATTATATTTGCTTTCAATACTTTTATGAATAAGGTCACAACCAAAGAAAATAAATAAACAATTTTTCTTTCATACGCAAACGACACCGACAAGGATGTAGTAGCTGTCATTAATAATAATGAATACTTTAATTATTCTTAAATTTTAGCAGCCATTGTCCATGCATGTTTGACCTATCAACAATTAATTTTTTTTTTTTTTTTTTTTTTTTTTTTTCTTTCATGGATGACTCCTTAATTTTTTTTAATGTCAAATGATTCAATTTTTTTTAAGATACATATTTTTTAACCTTCTATCGTAATCAACAAGCTCCCTCAAGTCATTTGTACCCTTCACTCAGCACAATCACGAGGGAGACGAGACGACTATAGTGCCCTTGTGTTCGTAGTGTTGATGACGTCAGCAAATAGATAAAAAAAACATACGATTTCAAGAGAGAGTCAAAAAAAAAAAATAGTCCCGACTCTTCTCAAGCCAAAGTTCTCCGCACTCTCGGTTTCGTTGTTTGATATTTTTTTTTTGTTTTCCTTTTTACTATGAATCTGTTTTTGTTGGGTTTTTATGTGCAAATAACTTCCATCCGCATGCGACAATCTATGGTGAACATGTCGACCATGTTTTGCACAGATCGAAAGATATAATAAAATAGTAATTATTTCTGCTTTGTTTGCTGCTTCTGAAAGAGCTTAACCTAATTCGTGTTCTTCTCTTTCAGATTTCTGCATACATCCTTCTTCTACTTTTACAACTTGCCAAATATAGCAGAGCTCAATTGGCATGAGGTTGTGTGCGTGACCAAGAGGTCATGTGTTCACCGATTCCTAAAGATGGTCATCTGTGTAAATATCCCATTAAAAGTAGGTTCAAAAGTGTTTTTAATTAAAAAAAAAAATGTTCCTAAGTACTTTTTTGCTTGAGTAACTTAGTAATATTTTTAGTACCCGTACCAAAGGGGAAACAATATTAAGATCAAACTTTTTTTTAAATATTTTATCAATTTTGTACGGTATGATGGATATGTCGATTTACCCCTCATGTCGATGTTGAATCTATAGATATGTGAAAATGTCGATGGAAATATCGACATGTCGACGAAAATTTAATACCATGATCCTAATTTCCCCAAAACACATAAAAATGTTAACTAAATACTAACTAAATACTAAACATATCCTTACATAGATAATTCTCCAATACCTTCCCTCAAGTTGGAGCATGAAGAATCATAAATGTCCAACTTGAAAATAAGGTGAGAATATGATAAACAAAAATTATGGTAAAAAAAAATTGCAACCTCTGAACGCAGGTTGGTGTTGCAAACTTCAGGTCGATGCTTATTGCATCTTTAATCTTCCAAAAGCCTTCAAACGAGGGTTAGTGCTCCAATCTTCACATCGATGCCCACATGACATCTTTAATTTTCTGCGGTCGCATCATTGCTTTAACCACGCAATATCAAAAAATCTGCGAGCCTCTCCAAACGCCGGCCAGTGCTCTGATACCATGTTTTCTCTTGTTTTTTTCATTGGAATGATATGTATTTATATAACCTAATTTTAATCCTAATTTTTTAAAACACATAGAAATACTAACTAAATACTAAACATAATTTCGTAACAATTCTTCAATAACGTTGTTTTTGAAAAACAGTCACAACTTTCCTATTAAAAACAAACACACAAATATTTATTTTTATTTTTATTTAAGTTCAATAGGAATTGGTAGATTTAAACATCTCCTTTTGGTTGAAAATATATGAGTTGAATAATAATTGACAAAAATATTTTACTAGTTAATGTCAAATAAAAAGTCAAAATGAGAATAATTAATTAAATAGCAATGGCCTTGATTCTCAAACAATTCCAAAGTTTTAGAAAGATTTTCCATTAAGTTATTAATTTATGTACCAAGCTAATATGATTTATCTGTCTGTCTTTGTTGACGTTGAATATGAGATTAATTTGGGATTAAATTATTATTTAATATTTTAATTTATTTTCTATAATT
Organism: Herpetospermum pedunculosum; assembly: GCA_028017165.1. Taxonomy (NCBI): domain Eukaryota; kingdom Viridiplantae; phylum Streptophyta; class Magnoliopsida; order Cucurbitales; family Cucurbitaceae; genus Herpetospermum; species Herpetospermum pedunculosum. Next base: position 61,963,578 of record CM051529.1, read on the forward strand.
TGGTTAAATTTGCTATTATAGAATGTTAACAAATTTAAAATTACCAAACTTAACATAATTTAATTAGCATAAGGTTATGTTCTTGATCAAGAGGTCATAGGTTCAATCTTTGCATTAATTAAAATATTTAAAAAAAAAAAACAAATCATAATATGTTTTCACTTTACTAAAAAAAAAAAAAAATATATAGGTTTGATAATTAATTCATTTTTTTAATTTTTAAAATTTAAAAAATCTTTTGATAATGCATTTAATTCCTGTTTTTTATTTTTTATTTTTTATTTTTTAAAAACAAATCTGTTTAGTGATGAATTAAGTTTTTGAATTTTAAGTTTTTGAAAATGTTTTTACATTCATTTACAAATTTTAAAAAGAAAAAAAAATAGTTTTGTTTTTTATTTCAAAACTATAAGTTTTTTTTTTTTTTTTTTTTTTAACTTTATTTAAATTTTCAACCATATAATTATTGAAATTTAAATCAAATTGTGATTAATATTCTCTGGAATATTGATATTAATATTATTAGTATATTCTTTAAAAAAATATATATATTATTTGTAGTATAAAATATTATAATTTTATTTAAATAATTTTTTCTAATATATTATATTTTAACATTATTTTGATGTTACACCAATATACCTATCTATATACCTATCTAGTCTAATATAATATGTTATAATTTTATTTAAATAATTTTTTTTAGTATATTATATTTTAATATTAATTTGATGTTACATCAATAATATATCTATCTACTCTACACAACATCTTAATCTAGAGCACAACCTTATGCCAATTGAGCTATGCTCGGTTTGGTCAATAAATTTTTTTTTTTATTTTAGAGAAAATAATTTCTTACCTTAAATTTTCAATTTCATGAAATAATTGGAACTTAATTAAATTTTGATAAAAATTGTAATTTCTACCTTCTAATAAATTAACATTATTTAAAAATATATATATATATATATATATTATTAAAAATAACAAAATAAATATCCCATGCCATCACTTTTCAATTTCTGTATTTTCAAAAACTAAAAACCAAATAAGTTTTAGTTTTCTATTTTTTAAAAACAGTAAATTTTTTTATCAAACATATGTGATTTTTATTTTTAAAAAACTGAAAAACAAAAATAGAAATCAAAAAATCAAAAATCAGAAATTGAATGCTTATTAAACGGGCCTTAAAAAAAGAAATTTTGTTTTTTATTTTTTTATTATTGTTTTTTAATTTCTTTATTTGTTTTTCCTCTTTTATGTGTTTAATGATTTCATCTCAATGGAATTCACAATTTTTCTTTTTACAAATCAATGGTAAAAAAGATATGAATGATTAAAATTACTCATTTTTCATTAAATATCAAATGTTTAAATATATTTAAAAGGCTAGTCATATTTTTTACAGTAGAAGGTAAGAGATAAAAATTAAACAAAAAATTATAGTTTAATTATGTATATAAAAAATAAAAAAAAAATGTTAAATCGAACCTAACTCAATTGACATAAAGTTGTGCCCTCGCCATTAACTAAAATATCTTTGAAAAAAAAAAAACAAGTGACAACATCAACGTGACAACTACATTGAGTAATTCTTGTTAGGTATGATTTGAGTGATATTATTTTAGTTATGATATATATACTTTTTTTTTTATGTAGTTTTAAAATAGATTAAATTATATATAAAATTTCCTTAAAGTTTGAGGAAGGTTTTAATTATACTTCTTAGACTTTGAATTTTTTTTTTTTTTTTTTAATGTACTTTTAAAATAGATTAAATTATATATAAAATTTCCTTGAACTTCGAAAAATGTTTCAATTATACTTCTTAGACTTGGAAAATTTTCATTTAATTCTTGAATTTTGAATTAATTTCTTAAAAATATATTTATACAGAATATTTGTGGGTCAATGATGTTCAAAATTCGAAACAAATTGAGTCGATTTTAACCCGTACATATATTTGATGAAATAATATTATAAAAATAGTTTGCTATTCATTTTATTAAAAAAAAAAAAAAAAAAAACAGTTATCAAACAAGTTGTAATTTTTTGTTTTTAAAAAATAGAAAATAAAATCAGTCATCAAACCTATATGATTTTTATTTTTAAAAAACACAACATAAAAACTAAAAATTGAAATGGTTATCAAATAAACCAACCTAGTATTAATATTATAAAAATATAATTGTGAGTCATATATTTTTTTTTTTTTTTTTGACAAATATTTGTGAGTCATAATTATATAACCTTTATAAACTTCATATTGAAAAAGGAAAACCAACTACTAAACTCTCTTAACCACGTCAAGATTAAAAGAAAATATAAATGATATATTTCTTCTTCTTTTTTATCAAAAATATAAATAATATCTAATAAAATAAAAGGCGTAAGTGGAATATATATTTAATTTTTTGAAAGGAATATATATTTAATTTTTAAAAACATAAATTAAAATTAAAATCGTTATGAAAATTATTTATGCTTCCTTTTTCTGTGTCCTCATTAAATGATTGGTCGATTTAATAATAGGTATATTAAATGCTTCCCAGCTGTGTCGTGATATTTTTTTTAATATTGTAATTTTTAAAACTTATAAAAATAATGTAGGTTGGAAAGTATTTTAAAAAATAATGTTAGTTTAAAGAGAGAAAAGACCATCTCTCCACACGAACAACGCCCGTCTTTCAAAAATACGATCTTACTTCACGTGGATCATCAAAAAATTGATATCTTTTTACTTAGATATTCAAAAAAATTGAAAATGATATGGTTGGAAAGGGAACGGAGAGAGCTTCAATTTGATTTCTGATTTCACTATTTTTGGAGTTTTGTATCAAAAGATACATATCGTCGAATTTGAGCTACAATTCTAAAAACTTCTCTAAAGAAGATATGGCTGAAAACTTCAAAATTGTAGCTAAACTTAGATGATATTTATCTTCTCATACACAACTCCAAAAATAGTGACACTAGATATCAAATTGAAGCTCTCTTAGTTTTCCAACTGTACATTTTTCGAAATTTTTGAATATCTAGATAAAAATATATCGATTTTTTAATGTACACTGCTCAAAAGAATTTCAGTTCTGCAGAACTATGGTCCAACTTTGATGATCTTTATCTTTTGATACACAACTTTAAAAATAGTGAAACCGAGTATCAAATTGAAATTCTCTCTGTTAGCTTTCCAACCATACATTTTTTTTTTAATTTTTGAATATTTAGATAAAAACAAATATCAATTTTTGGATAAAAATAACTTTTTGTGTAGGTGCAGAACATCCACGTGGAGGAAGATGTCTTTTCAAAAGACGACCTTTGTTCGTGTGGAGGTCATTTTTTGAAAAGACGACCTCCCTTTTAAACAGCATTATTTTTCAAAATACTTTCTATATTTCGTGGGACATATTTTTATAAAAAGTTTTAAAAATTACAATATTAAAAAAAAAGCATCCCGACTTGCTGGCAAGCATTTAATATATCTATTATTAAATCGACCAATCATTTAATGAGGACACATAAAAATTCAACATAAAAAGGAAGCATAATTTTCATAACGATTTAATTATTTGATCGACTAATCTAGTTTAATTAAATAGTTCACATTAAATTGTTATGTAAATATGACTTTTGTACTAATTGGTAATCATATTTTTTCAGTCTAACTCCAACATTGTTGAACTCTTAATACGTATATTATCGATTCAAAGATTAGAATAATTCGAATATGACCCCTCATTGTTGAAATAAATAAATAAAAATAGAAAAAATCAAAGATTTCCTAACTTGCCTCTTATGATAATTTTGTCAAAAATCTCACAAACTATTTTCGTTGTTACAAGCCCTTGTCATATTGAATAAGTAATATATTTTCTATTTATGCAACCTTTGAGCTATTGTATTATAGGAATATTATTTACCTTATGAAAATATTATACGTATATTTATTAAAAAAATATTTATCTTATCTTTATGTATTATTAGGAAAATATTTAATATTTATCTTATTCTATATTTAATGTGAAAATTAGGTTTAAGTATGGTTGTATAAATAAATAGTCATCATATCCAGAATGAATGACGGAAGGAAACCATTTTTTTCTGACAAAAAAAAAAAATTATATATATATAAAGAAAATAGCTAAACCCACTTCGCAAAGTGTGACCAAAGGACGTGAGTCTAAAAGAACAATTTGCAATAAATGTGAAATTACTCTTATGTTTATAAGATACATGTGTTATTCCTCTCAATGTTAATTGATTTTGAGATGGAACCTCATGATATCTAATATGTCATAGAGCGAGTTAGCAAAATATCTATCTTATAAAGGAGTGTGGGATCCCTTCATATTTTCAATATGAGATTCTCAACATGCACGACTCTAAAAAAAAAAATCAGGTAGATATTTTTCTAATAAACGTAGGTAGATATTTTTCTAATAAGGATAAAATAGATAATATCTTAATATATTGTTTTCTATTTATTCGTTCTAGTGACTATAATAGGGCTAGAAGAAAAATGAGGTGAACTTTCAAATGGTTCAAAATAATTAATAGTTGATTTTGAAGGTTTAACTAAATTATAGGATCAAATTAGAACTCTTACGAGGCTCGAGTTAAAACTTCTAAAATTATAGAGACCAAACTAGTAATTTTATATAAACTTTCAAAAAAATTTAAATATAATTATATGACAAATTATTCAATGAAATTCATATGTGGTTGTCACTTTAAAATCGTCGGATATATAGATTTTAAAATTCATCTGGTAAATATTGGATTTAAAATCAAAGTACTTTTCATTTTTTTCGTTCTTCATTTTTTTTCGTTCTTCATTCAACGATGCAAATTGTCACGTTGTGACGACTTCCTCAAATAATTTCTCCAATTATAGAAGTCAAATGGCACAAGGCATCTATAACAAACAACCAAACAATCAAGCCTAAAAGAAATAATAAAAGAGGCCGGCAAGAGATATAATGATGGCGATGATGATTTATTAACAAAGAAAAAGTGATTTGAAAGGAAAGGGAGACATAATCCACATGTTCTTGAAAAATATAAAAGATGCCTCTTTGCATCATAATATATATTCCCAAATTAAAAACAACTCACTTTTTTTTTTACCAACGAACAAAATTACATTTTAACTTTTTATAAATAAATATATATATATAAATCTAACAAAAATTGTCAATAAAAACATAATTTAACTGGCATAATGTATGGACTAATGATTGTGATGTCCTAGTTTTGATACCTACTCCACATGTTGTTAAAATAAAATTATTGTTTTTCCTTTAAAAAAAAAAAAAAAAAAAAAAAAAAAAAAAAACCAAGATTTTTCCAAATTATCGTTTTTCAATTTTTTTTTAAACAATTCTAGAGATGGGAGATGGAACCATCAATTTTTAGAATGATAATTGATGTCTAATCTACTAAACTATGCTCGAATTGACTTTTTTTTTTTCGATTGTTACTTTCGATCTGAAGACAATGATATATATAGAGAAATTGTAACAGATCAATTTAGAGTAAAATAATTAAAAATACATCATTTTAAAAAAAAAAATTACAAATATGACAATTTCTATACTAATAGTAGTCTATCGTTGATAGTAATCTATCAATAGTGGTTTATCACCTCAGTTTTTTATAGAATTTTGTCAGTGATTATCACTAATAGTAGTCTATCCGTGATAGTCACAAATCTTTTGTCATATTTACAAAATGTTTTAAATTCTGATATATTTGCTATTATTTTGGGCTTGGTTGCAAAACTTTGTTTACAAAATGTATGAATGACAAATTAATATGCAAACTTTGTTTAGTTGTTAATTACTTGCATGACAAGAAACAACCAAAATTAAAGAAGTTTTTCTTCTATCTCATTTCTAAGTTCTAAGTTCTTTTTGTTAATTATAACCATTTGTTTTTTTGTAAAAGTATTTAATTAATGCGGTGAGGGATTGAACTTCTGACCTCTCAATCAAAAACACAATTTTATATCAATGGACCTATATTCGATTCGACAATTATAACATTTCATGACTATGGAACAAACAAGGAACAAATTAAATAATTGCAAGCCTTCCTTGAGGAATCATTCTATTTTGTTCCTTCAATCTAATTTATTTGCTCAATACTAGCTCCTCCACCTCACATTACTTGCACAATTTCTAATAACTACATTAGGTCATTCTTATTTATTTTGTGGTTCACATTAATACTTCGATAATTTATTGTCTTTTTGTCTTCATTTTTCTTTTATGTTACATTGCTTTAGTTATTTTTTTCAAATAATTAATTTTATAACAAAAGAATTGTACACGTAGAAAGAATATACGACTGAAAAATATTATATTAATTACGTGAATTACATTTAGAGGTAAATTCAATACTCATTTTATATATAAAAAAAAAAATTGAATTAAAAAATTGATATCTTTTTACCTAGATATTCAAAAGTTTCGAAAAATGTATGGTTGGAGAGCTAACAGAGCTTCAATTTGATACTTGGTTTCAATATTTTTGGAGTTGTGTATAAAAGATAAAAATCATCGAAGTTGAACTATAGTTTTGCAAATTTCAAAACTGAAGATTCTTTTGAGCAGTGTGCATTAAAAAATTGATATCTTTTTATCCAGATATTCAAAATATTTGAAAAATATACGGTTGGAAAGCTTACACAAAGAGTTTCAATTTGATACCTGGTTTCAATATTTTTGGAGTTATATATCAAAAGATAAAGATCGTCGAAGTTGAGCTACAGTTTTTAGTTCTAGGTTTAGTGAAGTTTTCAGAATTGTAGCTCAACTTCAATGATCTTTTATCTTTTGGTACACAACTCAAACAATATTGAAACCAGGTATCAAACAATTTGGGTTAGTTTTCCAATCATACATTTTTCGAAACTTTTGAATATCTGGATAAAAATATATCAATTTTTTAATCCAAAAGAACTTTTTCATAGTTGCAGAAGGAGTTCATCTTTTAAAAGACGATCTCCATCCATGTGGAGCAAGATCGTCTTTTCAAAAGACGACCTCTACACGCCAGCAAAAGACGACTTTTGCTGGCGTGTAGAGGTCGTCTTTTGTAACGACGATCTCGCTTTAAAACAACATTATTTTTAAAAATACTTTCAAAACTACCATATTTTTATAAAAAAATTTAAAAATTACCCTATTAAAAACAAACAGTCATTTTGTTAGTAGGGTCTAAGTTCTTGTCACACCAACTCTATGGAACCTTTTTCAATGGTCAAAATGTTTTAAATTCATTGAGGAAGATAGTTTATTGATATTTGAAGGTACACTAGAGATTGATGTCTTTTGAGTTCTAATTGGCCTTCATGATGTACCAAATGAACAGAAAGGGTACTCCAAGAAAGCTTTTGCCCTTTAATGATTGAGAAATATATCAAAAGTATACCTACTTATCAAATACCTTTATCTTTTCTTGTTGGTGTATATATACCCTTTCATTGTTGGGGTTCTTATGCATTCTTTGGTAGAGTCCCTCATTCATCTGTTTTTTTTAAGTAAAGGAAAGACAGATAAAATTGCATTTGAATCAATTACAATAAGGGTATTTGTACGGATGACCCGACCTTTGAGGGTCTTAATGACATTTGACCCAGTTTTAAAAAAACGTACGTTTTTTGTCTTTTTGTATGACATCAGCACTATCAATTGTGTGAAAAGTCATTCGTACCCTTCACTCGCGATTCTCCAAAAACACGATTTTTTTTTCAAAGAATAATTGGTCATCGAGATTCTCAGCTATCGCGATTCGTAGAAAAGAAAAACCGTGAATGTTTGAGATCGCGAAAGGAAGAAATCACGAATTTGGAGAGGGATGAGTGTGAAGGCGCTATAAATTTTTCACGTGATCGATTGTGTCGATGCGACATCAACCAAAAGTAAAAAAAAAAAAAAAAAAAAAAAAAAAAAACTTGCATTTTAAACTTTTGAGTCGAATGACATTACGTTTCCAAAGGCGGTTTGTTTCTTCACAATTTATTTACTATGTCCATCTCTCCTAAAGAAATATTTTAGTTTTTAATCAAATTTTGAAAATAAAAATTATTTTTTAAATTACATTTTTTTATTTTTAAATTTTGATTTGGATTTTGAAAATATGTATAAAAAAAAAATACACGAAAAATCATAGGTAAAAATAGTGTTATAAATTTAATTTTCAAAAACCAAAAAATAAAAGGATCAAACACCTAAAGAAACCAAAGAAACTGATTAATCATATCTATTTAATATTTTGGTTTAATGAATTAATGTGTAATGGTGATCTTTTGTTAAAAGCACAAAAAGAGGAAGACGTAATAAATTTATATATAATGATAATATCTCCATTTGTTTGAGGCAAGAAATTGAGTACCTCGAATCTTGAACATCTTAATCTATGGATTATTCCTTCTAAATTCTCATAATTTTTCTCGAAATTAAATTATTGTGAGATCCATCATTTTCTTTCGACTTTTCTTATAATTTTGTTACATTTTTTTTTTTTTCATAATTATGGTGGATCTCACAATTTTTCTTATAATTATGATATGTTCAACCCTCTCTAATTCTAATTATAAAATTTTCTAATTAGATGGATCTAAATAAAATTATTATTTTTATTCATCTATATTTAATCTAATTAACAATTACTCAAAATAGTATAATTTTTTTACTGGTAAGATAAGAAAAATATATTTTACGCGACTTATTCATATTAATATTATAAAAATTAACATTTAGTTTTTAAGTTGACATATTAAAATTAAAAAATAATAAGGATTACAATATTCAGCCACAATGTTATTTCCATAATAACTTTTATATACTTTTAGAAAAGTTATTTCAAAGTAGAATCTGAATTTACTCGAATTATAAAATTAGATTTTTTTTTTTTTAAAAATTTTTTTTTACAAACTATTTTATCCTTTCTCGTTTATACTTTATAAGAAGCTCCAACTTTAATTTATGAAATATTTGAAATTATAAACCTCAACTTTATGAAATGTTTGTAATTATAAACTTCAGTTTGTATTTAGGAGAACATTGGAAAATTTTATCTAAATAATAGTAGGTCGTTGTTCCATTCTTTTTTTCATGGTTCGCTATGGGTTTTTAGTTTTTTTTTTTCATCCAAATATGTATTTTTTTTCAAAAAAAAATTCAAACCGATTGACATGTTAAATTTTTATGTTTTTTAATGGTAAACAATGTTTTGATTGTTGGAAACAATTTTCTTATTCTTAGACTATATCATAAACTAAATGATTCATAGTCTCCTAACAAAATTGTCCCATTTTGCATTAAAAGTTCTACAATTCACAAAACATCTACTAGAAAATAATGAAAAAAAAAGAAAAGAAAAAAAAACGAAGAAGCAAAAGAAAAAAGGAAAAAAAATTGTTCAAACCCAGATTTCATAATACTCACCCAAACACAGGCTTCTGATTCTCAGACATTTTAAAACTGCATCCCAAACACCATTTTCTGATTTTCAGAGTTCAAAACTCCCAAGACAAACTCTTCAGGGTTCTTATTTCAAGGATTCTAAACTCAAAACAACGCGTCAAACGTCTCCTAATAGTACTAAAGTTACTTTGCAGCCTAGGAAAAAATAGATAACCTAAAGATATATCGTTGTAGTATCTTTTACTTTACCAAAAATGAAAGTAAATGAATCAATATTAAAACGTGCTTGTATCATATTTTATTTTATTTTTTTCTATTAGTCATTATTTTATCCAACGACTTGCTTGTATCATATCACCCGATCATGTTTTAACTTGTAGTTAGAGCATAATATCTTCGACCAAGAAGTCAGAGATTTGAATCTTTCTACATCCATATGTTGTTGAACTTATTGATGCAAGATTTTAGACCCTTCTTGGCGAGACTTCGAATGTGATGTAAGAGAAACTTGCACGAATGTAGGAGAAACTTGCACGAATGTGCTATCTGGTCTGAGGTTGACCTGCAAAAAGTAAGAGAAACTTGCACGAATGTAGGACTAGGCCCAACACGCTTCGATGCTTAAGTCAGCTAGAGAGTTCTAAGCTTAAGTGGAGTTAAAATAGCATGTGTTGCATACCTTATATGAAGCTAGAGAGTTATGAACTTAACCAAAGTTCAAGTAGCATGTATTGCATACCTTATATGAAGGGTGTGGCTTCATATTTATAGGAGAGATAGCGTTCATCGTTGTGCCAATGTCATACGCCTAGTTCGGCATTTCGAGAGAGTAGGTGACGTGTGTTAGGGGAGTAGTCGGCCTAAACATCTGACCGAGCTGAGGAAGTTGGGCATCTGACCGAACTAAGGATTGGCCGAGTTGAGGAGTTGGATTGGATGTCTAGGCCGACTACTCCCCTGACACACGCCACGTACTCAGATCAGTAATGATTTGACACGATATGATACAAGTGATTTTTTTTTATTTTGTTGATGCAAGATTTTAGACCCTCCTTGATAGGTCGACTTGAACCAGTAGTACATTTCATCTCAAGCCTTGTCAAGAAAGATCTAAAATTTTACATCAACAAAACTCAACAAAAAAAAACCACTTGTATCATATCGTGTCAAATCATTACCGATATTTATTTTAATTAGCATGGTGTGAATATTTATGTAATCCTATAAACATTATGAGTTTATTAAAGTGAAATAGATAGAAGTATGAAAGTGTATTAAATGAATGATTTAACATGTTAATTAATATGATTGCTAGGGAAGGCAAAAGGGATGAGGTGGATAGGTAGCCTAGCTGGTACTTAAAGGAATAGAAATTTGTGGGGAACATTTTCACATTGTTTTGCTTTTTGCCCTAGACTTGACTGCCTAGGTGTTTGCTAAAAGGATATGTCCTTTGATTTGACCTTAATATATCTAATCCAAATGGCCCATTAACACTACTTGGGAACATAAGCACATGCAATTTCTCCTAACTATTCCATAAATCACTACCAAATTATCTTGTCAATGCATCTATTATCATATGTACCTTAACCAATCAAGAGATCTTTAATCATGTCACATACCAACATTCATTAAACTTTTAAATCATTATATTTCAAATCTTTAAATTTAATATTAAGATTGGAGTTATCCAAATAATTTGGGTGTGAATCAAAATAAATATCTCAACTCAAATATTTATATCTCATTTTAATATCTAATTTTTTCAGATTTATTTAAGAAGATAGCTGTTAATTTGTTCTTAATTAACTTTTAAAAGGTATATTTAGCCCTTGAACTCAAAGAAGAAAAAAAACTAATTATTTATTTATTTCTTATTGTTATTTCACCTAATATATTTACAGGTCGCAACCAATTTTGGTAACTTCAATACATATTATATCCGGGACAAATTATTCCCGAGGTCGAGTGGATGTCTCTTTAAAATCATCAGATTTATATCTTAAAGTTTAATTGTCTCTTAATAACCATTGGATAAAAAATCATAAGAGTTTTATGATTTTTCTCTCTTAATCCAACAGAGAAAAAAGCTACCAGTCACACATTGTGATAGTCTCTTCGGATAATTTCTCTTTTGGACGTTAGTGATAGAATATGTGTAAATGTAAATAGACTTGGTCTTGTCAACCAAGTATAATGTTGTCATAATTTAAGTCTAGAGACTTACGGCACGTTAGATAACATTCTCGTTTTTTATTTTTTGTTTCTTGTTTTTTAAGAATTAGAAACAGGAACATGTTTAATGATAACTACTTTTGTTTCTTGTTTCTGAAAAAAAAAATAGAGAAATATAAACTTGATTGATAACTATTTTTTGTTCTATTTTTTATAGTTTAAATATAATTTATTTATGTCAAGAGCATAGCTCAATTGGCATGATATAACATGTATTGCGGGATTTTTACATCAATAACATGCATTAAAAGATATAAAAAGTAATTATCAAAAGTTTTACCTTATCCAATGCAATAACTTTCATCGTAAAATTAACAACAATAATAAAATTGTTTTTATCTTTCAAATGTTGTCCAAATTTGATTTGTAATGTTCTCTCTCACTTGAGTCATCGCTTTAATTAAATGATGTTGACACAAATTTAACTCAATTATATTACTTTGTAAATGTCGTGGTTGTAAAATATTTAAACGAGGCTAGAAAACATTTAGTGAGAAAATTTTATATATTGCAAAATTCTAACCGATTCCATGCGTACTAAAAATTAAAATAATATATAGAATATATATATTGCAAAAATTAAAATTTAAAATTAATACTATATAAATCTATATATTGCAAAATTTAAAGGAAAATTGCAACGGGTGTCAATTTAGAGTAAAATAATTAAAAATATAACATTTTTTGAAAAGATTTGCAAATATGACAATTTTTATCCGTGATAGCCACTGATTGAATTCTATCGGTGATAGTCACTATAACATATAAAAGACATAGCTACAAAGATACTTCTATTTTTTTTATAGAGTTTTGTCAATGACTATCATGGATAGCAGTCTATCAGTGATAGTCATTTTAGGTTATCGGTGATAACCGTCTATCAGTGACTATCACTGATTTTTTTTTGTCATATTTGCAAAATATTTTATATTGTGTTATATTTGTTATTATTTTGGACATGATTACTATTTATGACAACCCAAATTTAAAATTAAAATAATATAAAAATATATATACCTTTTAAATTCAAAATTCAAAATTAAGACAATATATAAATATACCGGAACATTAAGAAATAAAATAAATAAATAAAATTATTTATTCTTGCTTGGAATTCAAATATGGGCGCCCAGACCAAAGAACCAATCCCAGATTTGTAAATCTGGTAGATAGTAGTAATATATGGGTAACGAAAAGAATGTCTAAAACCTAGAAGGTCAACATGAAAAAATGTCCATTTTTTTTTTTTAAATGTCTAAACCCCATATTTAGTAAGTCAACTTACACAGGACAAACCTAGCCTTGGACAATTTTCTACAATTTAAAAATTAAATAAAAAGATGTTGGAAAATTGGTAATTGTTGGGGAAGAGAGGAAAGTTATGGATGAAAAGTTAACCGAAATGTTCAAAAACAAAAAAATAATTGACACTTAACCAACTTAACCAGGTACAGTTACATGGTTATACACATAGGTAACGAAACTGAATTAATTGTCCTTGTATACTTGAGGAAATGATGTTGCCACAAAAGAATTTGCCCTCGTCAGGTGTATACAAGGCGGTACACAACGTAATAAAAGAAAACCAGAGGGTTGACCAACCACCTGTAGCCGATGGATGTGATGGCATGAGTTAATGTTGCACGTTGGACTCCTTGCATGACTGCGTGAGCGTTTCCCCAAGTCATTCCAATGATGGATTTGAGGAATTCAAAGTGCTAACCACCTGCAACACTCCACTGATTATTCGACTGGTTGTATATCATCCATGAGCCAAACTGATTCCTCTCTGCAAATGCATACATACTTGTTGTATACAATCCTTCAAGCAAAGTGATTCATCTACGATAAACGCATACACAAACATCCCCTCGCGCGACAAACCTCTCCCCCCCCCCCCCCATTCATTCGAACCAGCGTTTGGAGCTCTATCCATCGAAGTGTTCGCCTAAGTGACGCATCTCAAACTCATCGGTGGTCTACCCTACCTACTTCCGACAGATTTCACAAAGTTGGTAAACGTCTGTTCTTTCTCCCATTTCTTGTTGGCGTCTGGTTTAAGAACGGATAACTAGGAGGTTAGGGTTAGTTTGATTATGAGGGATTTAGGTATATAAATCTAAGGTTTAATATTTCAGAAATTTGAATAATGTAATTTCGAATTGGCTAAACAGATTTAGGGTAGTTACAAAGTTGTAAATGGTTTGGGGTGGAAGATTTTGAAACATAGATGGTTAACCCATTTTTTTTAGGGATTCGGTTTACCTCCAAGTTTTTTAAAAGTGCACGGTTACATGGAGATAACAACATCCATCATGGGTGCAAGATTTAGAAAGTTGGTAGACAATGGATTAATGTAGGGGCTGTTGTTGGTTTACGATCAAATGTTGACTGATCGACCGTCGTTTGTAGGGTGGGCAGAGGGTTGATTGTTGCCTATTTTTAGGAACTTAATCATCGGGCTTACACAAGTTGTAATAAGGCGTTGAGGTGTGTCCATTTGTATACCCTACCAAAGGTGTGTATGGCGGTCTCAACCTTAGGAATACGTGGAGGTATACAACTTCTTCAACCACATAACGAAATAAATAACGCAGCTGATTTTACAGAGAAATCACCCACATCAGACAAACACAATCTGATATTTAATTATTTAATTTCAAAACTAATTAATTGTAAATTAAATAAAAAGAAAAAATTAGTAGAGTTATAATGGGAACAACGAATAACAAATCTCTCCCTAAAATTGCTCTAGACATAGAGTGGAAAGCATTTTTAAATTTAGACATTTTCTATTTTCCCTAATTAAAATTAGACATTCTTCCTAATATAGCAGTAATATAATACAAAAAAAGAAAACGTAACAGTTATAGTTTCTCAAATTTTGCCAATTTTTTTAGAAATGTTTCTTAATATTTAGAAACAATAAACGAGAATCATTATCAAACAAGTTTATTTCTTAAAAAATAAGAAACAAAAACAGAATATAGGAAACGGACACGTTATCAATTGAACCCTTAATATTTTGTTACCATAGTTATAGTCTAGACTTAGTATATTGCTACCCTAATTATGGACTTGTTTTTCTTTACATATTACAAAACAGTAGTGAAGTTTTGTCACATATTCTATCAGTTAGTACACGTCCTTGAAGTCACGTTACCCAAATGTTAAAAATTATCGAGAAAAAAAAAATGATTATTTCCTCAGAGTTTAGGGACTAAAATAGAAATTGACCAACATGATTAAAATGAAGATTTTGAACATTTAAGAACAAAGATAGAAAACATTCATAAAAGTTTAGTAACTAAAAATATGGTTCCAACATATTTAATATAATATAGGCCGACAAGAGCATAGCTCAAAGGCAATCACCTAGTGACTCTGAAGTCTTAGTTCAATCTCCACCCCAACATGTTGTAAAAAAAGAAAAAAAAATATATTTAATATAATAGATAGGCTATAGACATTAGCAAACAATGCCTTGTGGAGAGACTATAAAAATAACCCATTTGAAACCCATTTGAAGCAAAACATAAAAACAACACTAAAAAAAGGGGTTATCAAATCATGGTGAAAAGGGTTTAACTATAGCTTTGAATTATGAAAGTTATGTCTAGTTGAAAAATGAAAGTGTATGCTCATTGTTGAATAATGGACATTATTGGACATTGAATGTGCTCTCACTTGCTTTTGCTTTGCAATTGCTTTTGTAGTAATGGGAGTACCAAAAGATATTCAACTTTATTTGCCCTTCCACATCAAATTACTCTAATTGGGGAAGATTTATGTTATTTCGTAGGCACTCCCAAATGAAACAAATTGAAATTCCATTTCCTAATAATAATGTAGTGATGGTGATGTCCTAATTTTACTATTTATTAGGTCTTTTTTTCTCTCTCTTTTTTCAAGGATTGTGATGGTAATTTAAAGAAGAAGCATTAACTCTCTATTAAACTTTAAAAGGTGTCTATTTTAGCTCCCTAACTTTATTGCAAAAAAAAAAAAAAAAAAAAATTGACAATAACTAGAATAGTACATCACATATATTAAAGCCACATAAATTGTCTAAGGTGAGACTTTGAACATGGTTCAATTTTCTATGACACAATTTGAGAGAAGGAGTTGCAGGGAGTATGAGTTAATAAATATGTAGTTCTGGAGAGTTTTGTTTAGACTGAGGGATTCGTTAGTCTAAAGAGTTTTAAAGTCTGTGTATTTGAGTGCATGATTGTTTAATCTGGAATTATGAAGTATGTGTTGTGTATGGGGTAGGGAATTGTTAAATCTAGAGTTGTGAAGTGAGTTTATTATTTATTTATTTTTTTTTACACGTTTTTTTTACAAATTTTCAAATTTTCATTATTAAAGACTTTTTTTTAATTAATTTTAATTTTTTTTTTTTATCAAATAAAAATTACTTTAACCACAATACTTTACATTTTTTCTATTATTCAAGCATGAAAGATTTTAATCTATTACTTTAAAAACTATTTAAATTTGATTGTACAATTAGATTCTAGTTGTTTTCGTCGATACTAAAATTAAGATTTTACTAAAGTTAATATATATATATATATATTTATTGCATAAATAAATATTTTAATTAATTTTTCTAACTAAACACTAAAATGAGTTATATATAAAATTGGATTAATTTTAAAATAAAATACTAATAATAAATTGTTAACAAAATTTATTAAAAATTATAGGATAAAATTAAAAAAATATATATTTACAAATTTTGTTAAAAAAATAATAATATAGGATTAAATTTTTTTTTTTTGCAACGGTAGGATTACCTTTTGGTCACCGGCACAACCCTATGCCAATTGAGCTATGCTCGATTTGGCGATATAGGATTAAATTTTGCCAGTAGCTATACTGTCATTTTATCAATAAATATCAGTGATAGCCGTCGATAGTCACTCATTTTTTTTTTTTTTTTTTGCTATATTTGCAAAATGTTTTATATTTTGCTATATTTGTCATATTTTGGACATGATTTGTTAAAGAATCGTTTGTAAATTAATAAATAAAAAAATTATATTACTTTTTTTTTCTTTTAGGTTAATGGCCTCTTTTCTATTCATTACTCTCTCATCTCATTCCTTCTCCCTTTTAACGGTTTAAACCTTCAATTTCATTTTTATTTTCATTTTTTCTTATTTAATTGATTTTCTCTCTAAACAATTAAACCCTTTCAATTTTATTTCATTTTCTCTTCTTCAATCCAATCCACTTTTAAAAAAAAAAAAATCAAAACAAACCGACAAATCCCTAAAAATTTCTCAAGGACCCCAACGTTTTCGGTTGTTGACTGTGGCCACCGCCGCCACACAAACAATATTTGGAAATATCCAAATGAATACAGAGTAAAGACAAGAGAGATGGAGACTTTGCTCTGTATATTATTAATTGTCTAAATCAAAGGAATGATGGAGGTTATACCCTATCCTTCTATATATACAGTTGCTAAAATGAATAGGACAAAAGATAATATTGGGAAAGTTAACCTAGACAGATACAATCCTAGTGGAGAAAGAATAACAAATGAGAGAGAGAAAAAAAGTGTAAATATCTATAGCAAGTCAACATTCAAATTTGTCACCGTCAGCTTGTTGACTGCCATGTGTATCTTCTTCCTCAATATCCCCCGTCAAACGAGGGAGGAGTGCAACTAACCCGAGTTTGGAGCAAAGGTAGGAGAACTGAGAATGTGGGAGAGGTTTGGTGAGACAGTCAACAAGTTGTTTGTGTGAAGGAACATAACGAACAATGAGACTATTGTGAAGAACTTGATCACGGACATACGTACGTCTATCTCAATGTGTTTCATGCGAGCGTGAAAACTCGGGTTGGTTGCAAGTGCACAAGCACTAATGTTGTCATACCACAACAGCGAGGTGCTAGATAACCGAAGACCAAGTTCCTCAAAAAGTTCATGAACCCAAGTAATTTCAGTGGAAGCATGAGTGAGGGCTAGGTACTCGGAT
The DNA here is from genome assembly GCA_028017165.1 of Herpetospermum pedunculosum. Taxonomy (NCBI): domain Eukaryota; kingdom Viridiplantae; phylum Streptophyta; class Magnoliopsida; order Cucurbitales; family Cucurbitaceae; genus Herpetospermum; species Herpetospermum pedunculosum. Next base: position 61,981,249 of record CM051529.1, read on the forward strand.
TCAGTGCTTGAACGAGCAACCGCCACTTGCCTTTTGGACTACCAAGAGACCAAAGTAGAGCCAAGAAAAATACAATAGGCAGCAACCGACTTACAATCATCCACATTTGCAGCCCAATCAGCATAAAAAAAGGCAGTAATATCAAGTTGAGAATTAGGCTGAATTAAAAGACCACATGACGGAGTACCTTTTAGATAGCGGAGCACCCGTGTCACAGTCTGCCAATGAACATCAGTAGGGGCCTTTAGGAATTGACTCAACTTGTTGACGATAACAACAATATTAGGCCGAGTGTTTGTGAGGTACTGAAGTGCTCCGACAGTGCTTCGATAAGTGAATGGATCAGAAAGTAAGGTGTCGTCATGGAGTGAGATGTGTTTGCCAACAACAGCAGGGGACGGGCAAGATTTCATGTGTTGCAACTATAGTTTGGTTAACAAGTCATTTATATATTTGGACTGACTAAAGATGAATTCCAGAGGCCATGTAAGTGATTTGAATGCCAAGGAAAAAAATTAACCGGCCAAGGTCCTTTAGAGAAAACTTGGAATTAAGGAGACTAATGAGATGGTCAATGAACTGAGCATTGTTACGAGTGAGGATAACATCATCCACATAAAGAAGAAGCAACACAGTGATAGAATCTTTTCGAAGAAAATAGAGGGAGGCATCACATTTACTCACTGAGAAGCCACAACGAAGAAGAAAGGTTGTGAATTCATCGTTCCAGGCCCTCGAAGCCTATTTTAAATTGTAGAGAGCCTTATGGAGCTGGCATACATAGGTAGGATGCAATGATCCTCATAACTGGGTGGTTGAGTCATAAAAACAGTTTTCTTAAGCGTTCCATTGAGGAACGCGTTGTTGAAGTCAAGTTGACAGATGAGCCAACCATTGGAGATGGCAAGAAATAGAACGATACGTATAGTGGAGGACTTGCCCACAGGGCTATAGGTTTCAAAGAAATCGACACCGGGGTGTTGGTGAAAACCCTTAGCCACAAGTCGAGCCTTGTGGCGTTGAACTGTTCCATTTACGTTTTGCTTCAGCCAGAATACCCACTTTTATCCAACAACATTTTGGAGAGTGGAGGGAGAAACAAGGGTCCAAGTGTTGGCTTGACGAGGAGCCGAAATTTCAGCATCCATGGCATTTCTCCATTGAGGAGTAGCGAGAGCAGTAGAGAACTTTGTTGGCTCGATGAGAGCCCAATCGATCGGAGCAGTGGCCGTCAACACTTTGGGTCGAAAGATATCAGTTTTGCCTCGAGTTACCATGAGATGGTTGTTAATAATAGTGGAAGGAAGAGGAGGCAGTGGAACAGGATCCACAGTTGAAGATGGTGGAGAAGAGAAATTGGGTGATAATGTTTTGGGAAGAAGGGTTAGGGCAGAGGGAGTTATCGTAAGGGATGGGTGACAGTTGTTGGGTATGTGTGGTAGAAGAAGAAAGTGGTTGAGTTTGAGGTGGATTTGATAGTCTGATAGTCGGATTGGGTTAATTTAAGGGAGAATGATTAGTTATGGGCCTTGGAGGGGTGATGGGCCAAGGGAAGATTTGGATGATGGAGAGAGAACTATTTGGAGTTGTGTCGGTGGACTATTTTGAAGAAGAGAGGTTGTGGGCTTGGATAAGGAATGTGGGTCAAAGAGGAGAAATACATACCTGGGATGATTGAGTTGGTTCACCAAATCCATTTTGACATGAAAAATTGTTCTCGTCAAATTTGTGTGTAAAAAATCTTTTTGTTTTGGTTAAGCAGCATGATCCCTTGTGGATTGGAGAGGGACCAAGATAGACACATTGCTCGGAATGGTAATCAAACTTGTGCTTTTGATAAGGATGAAGATTAGGATAGCACGCACAACCAAATACACGAAGAGCAGAAATATCTAGCTATCGATTAATCAACATATGCATAGGAGAACGATTTGAAGTATAGGAGAGGAGAGTCCATCAATTAACAATACAGCCGTTTGGAATGTAAACCACCACAGATGTAGAGGCATATGAGCTTGAGCAAGCAGCGTGAGACCGGTTTCAACAACATGACGGTGCTTTCTCTCAGCAAGATCATTTTACGTTGAAGTGTGAGGACACAAGAAGCGTGTAAGAATGCCAAGATGGTTACAAATATTAGTTATTGGTATATATTCACCACCACCATCCATTTGCATCATTTTGATAGTGGTTTGGAACTGAGTCTTAACAAATGACTAAAATTCCTCAAACGCAAAGATAGCGTCACTTTTCTGTCGGAGAGGAAACAACTAAGTGAAGCGGCTATAGCCATCGACAAAGAGTATATAGTAACGAAAACCATTAGAGGACAATACTGGTGCAGGCCCCAATAAACCAGTATGCACAAAATCAAACTTAGCATTAGCATGAGACTGAGACGTAGGAAACGGGAGAGCGTGCATTTTACCAAACTGACACGCTTCACAAAATTGAATTTGATCATTTACTGAAAAATTCACATTGCCAACCACTAATCACTTTGTCTAAAAATTCTACGAAGGGATGTCCAAGTCGTTTGTGCAGTAGAGACTTAGTCATCGTTACAAAAACTTGAGCATTCTTAGCAAAAGAAGAGGAAACAGCACAAACAGTAAAAGAGGGAAATAAACTTCCATTAGGGGGACTCCAAAGATTGAGAGGTAGGCTGCTCGGTGAAGTCAGACACCACCACTGATGCATTATTTATCGACAGTCCTGGTGAGGCAATCTGGTACAAACCATCTCTAAGTGTGCCCCTCAGCAGTTCCACTCTCGTAAACTTGTCCTTAACCACATAGAAATCAGAGTGAAACTCAACATAAACATCATTACCCTTAGCCAAAGTAGAAACGCTGACTAGATTCTTGGCAATAGATGAAACACACACAAGACATTATTCAGCTTTAAAGATCCAATATTAGAAGAAATAGAAGATGTGCCCAAATGAGAAATACAAAATTTATTTCCATTACCAACAATGACAGACTCATTACTTGTGTAATCAGCTTTGTTTGTGAGAAAACCCGGATTTGCAGTAACATGATTCGAGGCCCCGCTGTCAGCGTACCAACTCGGTCAATCACCCTTTCAAGGGTGGCAGCACTGGAATTTGTGACTAAAGCAGAGGCGTTTGGCGATAGTTTTGACTGTTCGAGGAGGAAGGTTGCCCCTGATTTTGGTGAAACTGATTCTCACGTTGATGAGTATTGCGTGGGTTATTAACTTCCGGAAGAAAACGAGATAAACAGACAGTTGCACTATGACCAATCTTACCACATACTTGGCATTGTGTTTGTCGAAAGTTGGAATTATTGTTGTTGAGACCTCTACCACAACCTCCGCGACCACCTCGTTGTCCCTGATTGCCAGAATCATTCAGATTAGAATAGTTCATATTACTAGATGGCCGATTGGATGAAAACCCAGTGTTAGTCTGATTTCGACTTTGCACCATGTTAACCGAAGATGAACTTCCATTCAGAGACAGACTCGAGAGACCTGTCTTCAGGGCGATTTGATACTCTAAGCGTTTTTCATACGAGAGAAGATCAACTTGCATTTCAGACCAACTGATGCCATATTTACCTTGAATCATCACAAAAACAAGATTGTAGTCTTCATCAAGACCAGAAAGGACCTTTTCGAGTTTGTTTAAACATCCATTTAAGGTAGTCAATCTTAGTTCTAGAATGAATACCAAACAAATCTTTGACTGTTTCCCAAAGGTCCTTGGACGTGTAGAACCCCATAACTTGCATTGCAATTTCAGAACTCATGGAATTATAGAGCCAACCAAGCAATAGTTGATCGACGGTTACCCATTTCGTAAAATCGGGGTTGAGAACAGGGACATTACCTAGTAATTTCGCAGAGACAACAGGCACAGCTGAGCTCGTAGCTCCGGCGCTATCGTCGGATCCCTCTTCGGATGGAAGAAAAGATGGAAGAACAGATGGAGAAGAGATGTACTTATCTGGGCAAATATATTTTATCTAGTTAAATGGCCTTCGAGTTGGTAGCTACGCAAGATCGACCAGGCAAGATTTTGCCAAAGAAGAAAATTAGTTTTATCCAATTTAATTAATAGAGGTGATTTGGTTTAGTAACTGGTTTAAAGGAGGACCCGAGTAGCTTTCATGGCTTGAGCTTGAAGAAAAGGTAAAAAAAAAGGAAAAGTTTGATTGACATTTGTCATCAGGCTCTGATACCAAAACAATATTTGGAAATATCCAAATGCAGAGAAAAGACAAGAGAGATGGAGACTTTGCTCTGTATATTATGAATTGTCTAAATCAAAGAATGATGGAGGCTATACCCTAGCCTTCTATATATACAGTTGCTAAAATGGATAGGACAAGAGATAATATTGGAAAAGTTAACCTAGACAGATGTCACAACCCTAGTGGAGAAAGAATAACAGAGAGAAAAGAAGTGTAAATATCTCTAGTAGGTCAACATTCAAATTTGTCACTGTCGGCTTGTTGATTGTCATGTGTATCTTCTTCCTCAATACACATATGTTATTCTCGATCTTCACCGCATCACTGTCAATGGAATCCAAAGAGCTTAAACTCATGTTGCACAATCATTCTATATTGCAGACGTACAATATTAGTATGGGCGTTGGAACGAAAGAGAAGAGAAAATAATTAGCTAGAAAAAAGAAAAAGAGAGAGATGTGTGAGGGAGGGAGAGATAAAATAGTTACCTATAAAAATGGGGAGAGTTGAACTCGTAGTTGATTTTTTTTTATCCAAACTTAACAATCCTATGAGCCAAATAAAGATTATTTTTATCCACCAAACTCCACTTCTCCAACCTTGTGGGCCAAACGGTTGCAAAGTCGGTCATCATAACCCAACCATGTGACTCACATCCGAATACTCAAAACAAACTCATCATATGAAATGTCATCAAACTTTATTATATTATATTGTTTAGGTACAACATGAATATAACGATGTCCCAACAAAACTTGTTTGACAAAGTGGAAGGTGTGCAACCTTAGCTTCCTTTGGTCTTAGGTTCAAATCCATCTATATACTTATTTATCTCAAAATATACACGCCGGAGATTTTTTTAACCAAGAATTAAAATTCAATCCTTAAAGCTCAATACTTGAAGCGTTACTTTTACATTTTAAACAAAAAGCTTTCCTCCCTCTCCGACGCCCAAAGTCTTCCCTCTCCTCTCATTTTTTATAACATGTGGGGGTAGGGAATCGAACTTGTGACCTTTTAGTCACTAGATCGTACATTATGTCGGTTGAGTTATGCTCATGTTGGCCCTTTCTCTCCTCTCGTTGACGCCAGTGATGCCGCCGCCCAAAAGCTCTCCCTCTCCCTCTCATTTCCTATCATAATTGTTAAATTTTTAATTAACTTGACATTATATGTTTTTGTTAAAATATATTTAGTATTTTATGTTTAATTTACCTATATCTTAAAAAAAAATATTAAAAAAAAATAGTGTATCCTCAACGTATCGTATCCTAGGTTCTTAAAAATTGACGTATCGCCGTCATATATCCTCTCGTATTTGTATCCGTGCTTCTTAAACTCCGAGATTGGAATCACAAAATTCTCTTAGAACACCCCGCACTCGAGGGAATTGATGAACCACACCCCTTTTAGCTGCAAATCTAACCCAAAATAATATACTTCATGAACATTATTTGAAAATCCAATTATATCTAGCAAGTCATTAGCCAAAATAAGAAAATATATATGACCTTCGATGGATCAAATTGTGATTTCCAAATATATAAAAGAATTTGAATCAAATAAAAAGAAAAAAAAGGGACAAATCATTGTTAGAGACAAATGATCATCTAGAAAATTGTGATCTTTGTACAATTCGCCTTTAAATTGTGGTGTTCTTCCACGTTTCGACATTTAATCTGTTGGGTGAAAGTGTCATGCTATTTAAAAAAAAAAATGTAAAATCCATACAATGTTAGAAACAAAAAAAAAAACATTGGATGCCCTTGTATTCTTTCATTTTTTCTCAATGAGAGTTTGGTACCTTATCAAAAAAAAAAAAAAACAAAAAAAAAAACTCTTTGCATAGTTATTAAACAGACATCACTGGTCCTCGTCTTCAAAAGCAAGACGAAGATAAATAAATTAAAACTCTGCTAGACTAATCTTAAAATAAATATGAACAATACTAGACTCTAAAGGGGCGTTTGGTCCAAAGAGCTGGGGGAGTTAGAGTTCTTTAGTCTAGAGTTGTTTAGTCTGGGAAGTTCTGAAGTATGTGTGTTTGGGGCAGGGAGTTGTTTAGTCTGGAATTCTGAAGTTTGTGGTGTGTTTGGGACAAGGAGTTGTTGAATTTGGAGTTCTTGAATCTGAGCTAACATGTCACAAAAATGAATATGACGAACTCATGTATGTCATGCCAACGTATTCGTTAATGAAGTCACAAAAGCGCAATTATTATCAACTAAATGAGGATTTGGTATCGTTGATTGAAATCTAATATCTAACATAAAGATGTAGATTATAGAAAATGCTATCTTTTTTATTATCTATGAGTGTCCAGACTTATTTAGACGTACCTCAATTAATCTCATAAAACAACCATCCGACCTTAGAATATTAGGTTGTCAAAAAAATGGTGGAAATTTAACTTTCTACACGGGTGACCGACCATGGAGTCTAAACCTAGTACCAAAGAATTTACTTTTTTTTAACCCAAGGTAGTTGTAAAGATTGCTATCCTTGTCAATCATCTTTTAAGCAAGACTCCTAGGCACGACTACTTGCGTATGGTTAGGTAATGTGACATGCTTAATTTATGGTTCAAGAGAAAAGAAATGTGATGGAAGACAACTTATATGGTAACGATCCATCTAGCAGCTACAACATGAGAGTTCGTCTTTTAGTTAAAATGACACAATTTTGCGACATGTTAGCTATTTTTTTTTGTTATTCCGTAGAGGGTTTAGATGGAAAGAAACAATAAAACTTTTAATTCCAAGAAAGTTAAACTTTTCATTTGGGAGCTTAGTCACAAATGCATAAACGCGCACGATAAGCTTCAAAAAGAAGACTTCTGGGACATTATCTCTCTCCTAATTGTTGCCATCTTTGCTTAAATAATGAAGAAAGTCAAATACACTTATTTAGTGATTGCAAATTCGCTTCAAAGTTTTGGAACTACATTCAAGAGGCTTTTGGATGGGCTTTTCCGCGACCGGGTGATATTCTTTCCCTTCTATATATATCTTGTTTAAGGGTCATCCTTTCAAGAATGAAAAGGAAACCCTCTGGTTTTGCATGATTCAAGCGTTCTTTTGGATCATATGGAATGAGCGAAATATTCATATCTTCCGAGATACATCTAGAGATATTGACTCCTTTATCGATTCCTCGATTTTACTAGCTTTATCTTGGAGCAATTTATCTCCCTCTTTTTGTAATTAGGATCTCAATACCCTTCACAATCAATGAAGGTGTTTTTTGTAACTTTGCTCGAGTGAGAGCTCTTTTGTATTTTTTCATTTTATCAATGAAATAGTTACTCTTTCCTTTCAAAAAAAAAAAAAAAACAATAAAACTTTTAAAGAGATGAAGCAATTTGGTACTAATGTTTTAGTGTTGACTAGGTTTAGTACTTTTTTTGTAAGCATCCATCACTAAGTCTTTTTATAATAATAGTCTTGGTTATTAGATTAAAGTCCCTTCTTAATTACTTGAACTCTTTTTGTTGAGCTTATTTTTCAATTGTCCTATTATTTTATTATTCTCAATGAAATTTCAATTTTTTTTTTCTTCACGGTTCGAGCCAACTTACACGCACCTCGACTAATCTCACGACACAGACCGCCTGACCCTACAACTTGGCTGCCAAAAAAACCCGTAGAAAATTAATTTCTAGACAGGTGGCCACCAAAGATTCAACTCATTTCCTCCTAAAAGGCATTAATAGTTTCAAAGTCCTTCATAACCACTAGGCCAACCCTTAATGGTTGGTAATAAAAGTTTGATTTCTTACCCAATTTTTTTTTTAATAATAATTAACTGTTATTCCCTGACCATTCTTAGTAGCATTCAAGTGAGTGTCTTTATATCATATAGGGAATATCATTAACATTATACAAAATTCTCATCTTCACTCAGAAAAGCTTAATAAGAGTCTAGTCTAGTAATGAAGCAGCAATCAAACTCTAATGTGACAATGGCTGAAACGACCACTGATTTGGCATGCTTATTCTCTGGTCCAAAAGGAGAGAAATTGGTATCAACTCAACGAACCCCTTCAACCCTATATCGCCCGAAGTTGCACGTCTACGGTCTACCTACATAATTAAACTGAATTCAAAATGTCGATGGTTTCTTAATATGGTCTAATAACTATAGTACAATAGTCTAGAGAAGCTAATATGGTCTAATAATTATAGATCAGGAGTAATTTTCATTCTCGTTTGGATAAACTCGATAGAGAATGCGACATAAATTTATTTGCCATAATTAAGTCTTATCTACTTACAAGTTTTCATCATATTCAGCCTCCAGGCAGTTGCATTATCTCTGCACAGATAATTGACCAGTCAACCAATTCCATTGAAAGATCATCCTGATTCCTGCCAAGTCCCCTCCCAATGGTAGCAAGAATTTACGTATATGCAAACATCAGAACCTGATTCAACTTCAGATACTTAATGGTATATCTTTAAGTTCTCCATGTCCAAAGCGGGCTCTCCTGCTCGTTCATTTGTATTCGCAGATATCGAGTAAAGTTTATGAACAAGCAAGCAGAAGCAGAATGTCAAGGCCATGGCATGGTTTTTCTCCTCAAGATACAGAGACAATCTGCCTAATGAGTGTGGTTTCTCCAATAATAATCTGCATAAAATAAAAGGATTTAAATGCCATGACCCCTGATCTGTCAATGTTACTAACTAGTAAAATGGAAGAACTACACTGCAAAATTTCACTCACGGGCAATTTAGTTAGGTATAAGGTCGTTTTTGCTGGTGGGGTTCACACCACTGCCATTAACACAGGAAGCTTGTGCATTAGCCTGCAGTAAAGAACATCATTCATAGGAATCAAATCTCACATTCAGAACTAAAGCTAGATTTGGAAGGAAAGATAATCTTATTATTTTTCTTCATCGTATCAATTCTAATAGAGAATCAGCTTACTTCTTCATATTTGGTCTAATATCCTATACCAACACCTGGGATCCTTGAATCCAACATCAATCGGGCAAATAATAATTTTTTTTTTCTTCTGAAGTATCAACAGGAGTCATTTAGAGCTCCCCAAATAATAGTTCAAAGATATAGCAACAGGATAAGTCAATATTTCCATGAAGGCTTAAAAACAGAGGAAAAAAACAGATTCCTAGAGGATGGCATTTATATTTGGCTCCAGTAAAAGTGAGGAAAGAGTCCAAAAAGAAAAAAAACTGATGCAGCAACATCCAGATCAACCCTGATGCAGTAAGAAAAAAAAACTCACCAAAAGAAAATGGGGAGGGGGGTCAAGAGAGAGGACAAAAGAGGTTTATTGGTGTGCTGAGTTTCTTCAGTGCACAAATAATAGCTTGAGCAGAAACCAGTTCTGGTGTGACTGTCAAGAGAGTTTTGGGGGATTGAGAATTTGAGCGAGAGAGAGGAAACGAATTGCAGATTGAGGTATGTTTCTTGGCAAATGAGTTTAATCTTTTGATCATGATGCGGTTTGGGGAGCTTCCACTTATTGTCGTCACTAAAAGTAAAAGAGAACTGATACTAGAGATTACTAAAACTACTTTTAGGAATAAAATATAGGGACCAAATTAAATCCTAAATCTTCATGTAAGTCATAACAAAACCAATAATTGTTTATAAAATATAGATCTGCACACCTGTCTAGGAGCTGGAGCTGGAGTTATTGAAGGGTCGTTGCCACCATTTTGCACCATAGGTGAATTAATGTTTGGAGACGCATCTTTCGAGCTACAAGCTGCAGCTAAACAAAAATTCTCCACAGGAGCTACTGCCACACCGGAATTAGTCATAAAAGGTCCTCCAGGAAATGGTGGAATCGGTCCACGTGGCATGGGCATGGGAAGTCCTTGACCAGGAAGTCCAAGGACCTGAAAGTTAGAACCTGGCATTCCATGCATTACAGCTTGAGCTGGTATAGATGGGCCTGGGAAATGCATTCCTTGCATATGTGGCACTTGAACCATGGGATAACCAGGAGAACCACCATTCATGTCAGGCATACCTATCCCAAATCCCATTCCCATTCCCATTCCTACACCCATGGGTGAATAAATATGAGGTGCATTCATGGGTGGCATTCCTCCAGGGAACATCATCGGAGGCATGAACAAACCAGCTCCCATCGACATAATCTGCATAATATGTGAAATACTTGGACAGGTCACTTGAATGTTCTAAACAACGACAGCATCCGAATTGTTGGGGGAGGGGGCAAAAGAAATACATTTTTTCTGCCTCAGGGAAAAGAACATTACCTGAACCTGAAGTTGAAGCATTTTCAAGTACTCAATGGCTTCATCAAGCATGGAAGCTTTGTCAACCTAGTAATTCCATTACCGAATTCAGCTTAAGAATATGGATAAAAAAAATTCAAGCCGTGCTACTTTCAAGAATTCAAACTTCCATATCCATTTTCTTAGAACTTGATTGAATTAATGTGGCAAGAATCAGTGAAGTTTAAAAATTCCAATTGATCAAGCAACAAAAGAGCCTCATCAAGAAAGAATTAATAGGCCAACCTTATTACAATTTGGTATGAGTTCTTGCAGCGCACGCATCTTCTCATTGATCCTATCTCTACGTCGCTGTTGCAGAAATTTAAGAATGAGTCCACTTAAGAATAAAAAAAAGGAAAAAGGGTGCTAAATTTTGTATACGAAGCAAAAAATGCAGTTCTCATATCATTAAGACTCACTCTTTCTGATAAATTATGCACTTCTGCTGCCCTGCTTCTTTTGGAACCAATTCCTCGAGCAGGAGTCACTCTCTTCACATCATTGCATTCCTCTTCTACATCCTGCATTTGATAAGGCTTTTCATTTATCTATTTGGACAGTGATCAAGGTACACAAGGCAAGATGAGGATACAATTTGGTACTCACATCACTATGCCATTCAGAATCCTCAGTGTCATGACATTTTCTCTTCCTATTAACTGTCAGATCATCAGAAGCTCCCTCCACGCTATTGCGTGAACAAACAGAAGCAACAATTACAGATTCAGCAGCCTTCTCACTATCTGGCAATCCTTTAGCTGCACCTACTTCAAAACACTGTTTGGGGCGGTCATCATTTTCGGCTGACTCGCCCAAACAAGCAACCTCAGGCTGTTTGACAGCCTGTGATTGCTCAGGTGGCTTGGCATCTGATGGATTGTTATCATCTCTGGAAGGCACTATTGCATTTTTACAGCATGAATTTGATTCATTTCTCATACTACCTCGAGTTGCAACTAATGATGTTTCATGGGGTTGACTATTAGCTGCTGAACAGTTCTTATCCATGCTGCCCGAACTGCGCATACTAGACAAACCCGCAGTTCCAGACACACCATGGTTCTGAACATTGGATTTGAGAAGAGCAGCAGGTCGCAGAAAATGGGAAAAATTAATGAAACCGGATGAATTACTTGAAGGAGCTGGATCTAGCTTTTGCCTTGCTGTGCTTGAAGAACTGCTTGCAATCAATGGAACCTGAGGAGAGTGGCCCATCAGAGAATCATGGAGAATCTTACCCGTGGTATTTTCAGTGCAGCCTGTACTTTTTGTTCTGAGATGTGGAAATGATGTCTGGCTTTGCTGCGATGCGGATGAATGTAATTGATTTGTGCTACTTCTAGGTCTAGTTGTTGAAACATCTAATGAAGAAAGCTTGGAAATATTTCCATCTTCTAGATTGCCACCGTTCAAAGAATTGAGGTGCGTATCTCTATTTACCTGATTACCACCACTAGCCTTCCCTATAGAAGATGCAACGCTATTGCGCGAGGGGAGATCATTAACGGTGACCCCAGATAACTCAGGTAAGAAATCAGAAGAATAACCATGTTGAAGATGTCCATCAAGAGGATAACTCAGCCAAGGCACCATATCATCATCATCATCATCATCATCATGACCCAATTCGACGTCGGGTGAAGGCGCCATCGCTATAACATCTCTTACTACAGAATCAATAGCCCCAAACTTTCCCATCTTAGCATTGTTGAAATGTCCTATATCTCTATCTCGATCTCTATCCCCGGGACTATGAGATGGTAAACATTGAGCCTGTGAAGTGTTGTTTAAATTTGAGTTCTTCCTGGTCCTACTGGACTGACCTTGCAGCGAAATTTGGCCATTCTCCCACACCAGCTCAAAAACATCATTCTCAGGACTGCATTCGAAACCCACAAGAAACAAGAAGCTAAAATTTAGAACAAAAACAAACAGAGAAACAAAACCCAGAAAGCAAAAATAAACTTCACAAACAATAAAAGCAAAAAGGAACGATGATTGTTGTTAAGATCCATAAGTCAACTCTCGCTAAAAGACTTACTTGAGAGATAAATCTGCAGCTACCATGTTGTTCTTGTCTTGAGTCGAATCAAGCTTCCCTCTGGCCACACGATAAAGCTCAGATAGAGGCATGGTTGTAAAGTGGGAAAACTCTTTGTAGACTGGGAAATCAGTCACGTTTAAACTCCTCAAGCTAAATCCAAATGAATATAATAAGACGAACCCAGTTGAGAATTTAAAGGGGGGATTAGGATTAATCAACTTTAAAACCTCAAAGTGGCTTACAATAAAACCAACGTCCCTATCAGTGGAGTCAAACAGAGTTTTGGGGGAAAAATATATTCTAACAACTCAAAAGGGTAATTAAATAAAGCAACAAGCAATAGTTTAATGAGTCTCAGAGACACCCAAATCCAAAATTAAGCTCGTGTTAATATAAAAACTCGAGAAAAAAGGCTAATCCAACAGATCCCAGATGAAATAATTCTTTAATTGGCAGACTCTGACAAGCAAGAAAGAGGAAATCAGTTGAAGAAGACAAACGAAGAGGCTGACAATTGACATCCACAGCAAAACCAGAAGGGAAAACCTGAAGAAACTCAGCGCGAACAGAAACAAAAACGAGTTGGAAAAGTGAGATCCTCGAAGCAATCGGAAGTACACAAATCCACATGCATTGAAAATGCGAATTAGGGTTAAATAGAATGACCCAGAAAGACGAAATGAGAATTCAAGAAGAAGATCCCAATGGGGAACGTGAAAGAGGGGAAAAGGGCAAAAGGGCAACAGAGTTATAGAGAGAGAGAGAAAGAGAAATGAAGGGCAAGAAATTATCTCAGTGGAGAAAATGGACTGTAGCAGCTTCTGAATCTAGTCTCAAATAAGGTTGAAGTGGGTCCACCATGAAACCTCTGATTGAGCTGAACTGGGTCATCGCCGCCGTGAACCGGCGGTGGAATGCAGTGTGGCTCTGTTCATCAATCATGGGTTGCAATTATACATTGACAACAATGATTAGAAGTTGATGGGGTTGGATTTTGGAGAGGTTTAAGAAGAAGGGTCTTGTTCTTCTTCTTGTTCCTTCACTTTGCTCCCTCAGATCGAGGCAAAACCGAATTTTTTCAATCAAAATTGTTGATTCTCTGTAAACTAAAGTTGCTCCCCCAATTCGATATTCTTATCTGGGTGGCATCTTTTTTGTTCTGATTGTTTGTTGTTTGTATGTGATTTCTCTCTCTTTGCGATTTGGGTGCAATGCATATGTTGGGGTGGCATCCTTTTTTGGATAATATAGAAAGATATTCAAAATAAGTTAAATCTCACCAGTTAAATCTCACCTCCTCTGCTCTCTGACTATTTAGGGTGCGGTTGGTCACGGAGTTGTTTGACACGGAGTTAGGAGGAGAAGTTAACTCTCCTACGACACGGAGTTAGGAGGAGAAGTTAACTTTCCGTAGGAGGAGAAGTTAACTTTCCGTTTGGCCCACGGATTTGTTGAACTCAGATAAAAATATATCAACTTCCTATACTTCTACTATTGAACTTTCCGGACTTCTACGGTATTAAAGTTTGTTTCATTTGTCGAGACAACACATTTCTCTCTCTTCCTCTCTCTCCCTCCTACAATATTTTTAATTATTTAAAAAAAACGTAATTTAAACGAAATGTGTAAAATGACTAAAAATGCAATTCAACCTATTTTTATTATCTTAAATATAAATTAGGTTGTTCAATCAAAATTGGTACTTAAACTAAATTCAAAATGTAGTATTTTTTACCATGGAGATAAATAAAAACATCAGCTTATTTGGACTCGTTTAAATTAATAGTTTAAAATCTTTCAAATTCACAGGTAATATTTAACACAACATTGTACGAATTTCTTTTATTTCAAAACTATCCAAATAAAATGAATAATTAAGGTGAGTGATATTGAAAAAAGAAGGTGAAGTATTGTGGTCAAAATTATTTTTGTTATATTAAAAAAAAATTGTGAAGGATACATAAAATAAAAAACAAAAATCGCATTCTTAAAATTGATTGAAATAAGTCTTTAACAATGAAAATATTTGCCAAACCGAGCATAGCTCAATTGGCATAGGGTTGAGCCGGTGACCAAAAGGTCATGGGTTCAATCCCCGCATTAATTAAACTACCGTTGCAAAAAAAATTTTTTAAAATAAACCATCATTGTTGAGATACTGATTTACTGGTGGAGTGGATTGAGATGGAATGACAAGTTTAAGATGGTGGAGGCGGAGAAAGATGTGTTTGACACATGGATAGACTTGAGTAGACAATCTTATAATTCATAAAATTAAGATGAGTACTAACAAAATATATCTATATATATATTTTTTTTTAATAATCAATGTGAATAAATAATGTAAAGTATTGTGCTCAAAATTATTTTTGTTGCCTTCAAAGAAATTTGTTTAGATAAAATAAAAAAAATATATTTGATTTTTAGAATTTATTGGAATTGGAAGAAATCTTTAATAAGAAAATTTTGAAAGTTTGTAGAAAAAAATTGTGGAAAAGAAAACAGCTAAAATAAACTAGACTTCACAACTCCACACTAAACAACTCTCTACTCCAAACATAACACAGACTTCAGAACTCCAAACTAAACAACTCCTTGCCCCAAACAGACATACTTGTGAGAACTCCTGAGACTAAACAACTCCCCAAACTAAACAACTTCAGACAAAACAACTTCACCCCAACTCCTTGGGTCAAACGCCCCCTTAGGGTGTTTAGGGGTGTTTGGCCCAACAAATTGTTAGAGGAGTTTTATATCCGTTTGGTTTAGCCCACGGAGTAATTACTAATTCAACTCGTCAAATTGCTACAGTAATTATTATTCAACTTTGTCCCGTTTTACAAGGCATATTTCTCTCTCTTCCTCTCTCTCCCTCCTTCCCACAATATTTTTAATTATTTAAAAAAAACGTAATTTAAACAAAATGTATAAAAGACTAAAAATGTAATTCAACCTATTTTTATTATTTTAAATATAAATTAGGTTGTTGAATTAAAATTGGTATTTAAACCAAATTCAAAATGTAGTATTGAGAAAAATAAAAATATCAGCTTATTTGATTCCGTTTAAATTAATGGATTAAAATCTTCTAAATTCACATGTTCTTTTATTTCAAAATTATCCAAATAAAATGAATAATTAATGTGAGTGATATTGAAAAAACAAATGTGAAGTATTGTGGTCAAAATTATTTTTGTTATCTTCAAATAATTTGTGAATGATACGTCAAATAAAAAGCAAAAATCGCATTTTTAAAATTTATTGAAATAAGTACTTAACAATGAAAATATGGAAAATTATAGAAAAAAAATAACTAAAATAAATCGTTATTACTGAGATATTGATTTTTGGGCATGAGTCAGGGTAAAACTATACTTATGTGTTCTTTTTTTTTTCTTTAAAAAAATTTGTAAAATATACCTACATTAATGAAAAAAAAAATCAAAATCTTAGAATTCATAAAATTAAAGATGAGTTCTAACAAAAATAGATATATATATATTAATGTGAAAAAATAATGTGAAGTATTGTGTTCAAAATTATTTTTGTTGTAAATTTGTATTGGATAGATAAAATAAAAAATAAAAAATTTCATTTTTAGAATTTATTGGAATTGGAAAGAAGTCCTTAATAATATAATTTTGAAAGTTCGTAGAAAAATATTGTGCAGAAAAAAACAACTAAAATAAACTCAGACTTCAGAATTCTAAGTTCAACAACTTCTTGTCTCAAACACACCACAAAACTTCAGATTAAACAACTCCCTACTCCAAACATTACTTCAGAATTCTCCAGACTAAACAACTCCAACTCCCTCCAATTTTTTTGGGCTAAACGCCTCCAAAAAGAAGAAACAGAAGAGACAACTCTCTCCCAACAAATTAACTAACAAAGAAGAGTTTTTCGTCCTAAAACATTTTTTTTTTTTTTTAGTTAGGTGAAGTTTTCAATTTCTGACCTTCGGTCAAAAATATGAAACTTCTTTTAGTACAACAAATAGGATATGGAGGTTTGAAGCTCTAAAGGAGATAGTACATGTCATAATACGTGTCAATTATCGTTAAACTATGTTCACTTTGATAGATGTAAAATCTAGAGATGTCCTTAGGACGGGGCGGGGTCGGGTAATACCTTCCCGCCCCTATTCTCGTTCCTATTCTTGCCCTGCAAAATTCTTCGTTTAATTTCGCGGGGACGGAGCGGGTATTTCTCACGAAAAATTCGCAAGGAACGACTATTCTCCACAAGTAATTTTCTTTTTAGTTTATTCTTAACCAATTTTTTTTAAGTTTTGTTATTTGTTAAGTTAATTAATATTACATATATTTAATTCAATAAACTTGGAAGATGTGGTTATTTTTTTTAGACGGAAGAATGAGGATGTAGTTATTTCTTTTATTATTATTTTATTATTATTATTATTATATATAAACAAATTATACGAGGCGGGGTGGAAATGCTATTACTCGTCCTCGCCCCGCTTAGCTAATGGGGCAAAAAAAATCGCGCTCTCTGCCTCATTTCCCGTGTAATCAGGGATTCTCCGTCCCATTCGAGACGGATTTCCGCGGAGCGAACTAAATAGACATCTCTATACAAGACTAACTGGTTCAATTATGCATGAGCATGATAACGTGTAATTACAAAGGAATTATGATTTCTAATGATTAACGAATATTATATTATAAAATAATATATCAAAACTAAAAGTGTCATGTTTTTTAAAGTTTAGGGACTAAAATAAATATTTTGAGAGTAAAAACAAAAATAAAAACACTAATTTAAAAAGATTAGAAAATAGAAGCCAACTAAAGTTTTGGGACCAAAATACACCAAATATTTGTTTTTATTTGAGACAAAGATGGAGGGATTTGTGTACACATGAAGGTTTGTTTTGTTTGGGGTTTGAGGATGTGGAAAGTGGGGATTCATACATAGGAAAAAACAAATGGGAAATGGTATGGGTGATGAAGTTCACGTGGGAATGCTTTGCTTTGAGGATGTGTTGTTGTGTGGATTCGACACCTATTCACACATCACATTCACTTCCAACATTATTGTGCGTTTGTCCTTATTTTCTCTTCTTGTTCTTTCCTATTCCATTCCATTTTTTGCAATTTCTATCACACATGTGGCTTCAACTCATTTAATTCTAGGGTTTGAGATGGCATTTTCAAACATGTTATGTGGAGTTTGGAAAGTGATTTGGGGTTTGAAAGCATTTTCGCTAACTTTGAAATGCTTTGGATTTAAGTACTTTTGTGTTATTGTCAAACGCGGTTGTTTTGAGTATGTCGTTGTTTGGAAAGTGATCGAGGATGAGACACTTGTAAAGAACTCTAGTGTAGTTTGTTTAGAATCTTCTTTTATGTGGAGTGTAGAGGTATTTCAAAAAACCGACCCATTGAAATTTTTTGGATGATTTAACCTAACTCATGCAAAAAAAAAAAAAAAAAAAAATCTAGGTGGTTTAACCTAATTCATGCAATTTGTATTAGGTTGAAAATTATTTTGGGTTAGATTGTTCTAAGCCTGATTTGGTCCATCGAGGTGATTTAACCTAACTCATGCAAAACTGTTTTTTTTAGTTTTTAAAATTGGGTTTGGATTTTGAAAATAGTGGTAAAAGATAGGGTGTTTTTTAATAATATTGTATTTTTTAAAACTTATTATAAAAAGATTGTAAGTTGAAAACTATTTTTAAAAAACATTGGAGTTTGAAATGGAGGTCGTCTTTTCAAAAGACTATCTTGCTCCACATGGATGGAGGCCTTCATCGGTATCGTATGTACTTCTTTTATTAAAAAAAATGACATCTTTTTAACCAGATATTCAAAATTTTCAAAAAAGCTATGGTTGGAAAGCTAACCGTGAGAGCTTCAATTTGATACCTGGTTTCACTATTTTTGGAGTTGTGTATCAAAAGATAGAGACCATCGAAGTTGGACTATAGTTCTGCAAATTTCAGAACTAAAGATTCTTTTGAGGAGTGCATTCAAAAATTGATATTTTTTACCCAAGATATTCAAAAACTTCGAAAATGGTACTGTTGGAAAGTTAACACAAAGAGCTTCACTTTGATACCTAGTTTCACTATTTTTGGAGTTGTGTATCAAAAGATATATATCGTCAAAGTTATGAAAACTTCACTAAACCCAGAACTCAAGATACGACTGAAAACTTCAAAACTGTAGCTAAACTTCGACGATTTGTATCTTTTAATACACAACTCTGAAACTAGATATCAAATTGAAGCTCTCTGTGTTAGCTTTTCAACTGTACGTTTTTCGAAATTTTTTAATATCTGGGTAAAAAGATGTCAATTTTTTAATGCACTCCTCAAAACAATCTTCAGTTCTGAAATTTGCAGAGTTATAGTCCAACTTCGATGCTCTTTATCTTTTGATACACAACTCCAAAAATAGTGAAACCAGGTATCAAATTGAAGCTCCCGCGGTTAGCTTTCCAACCATACCTTCTTTGAAAATTTTGAATATCTGGTTAAAAATATCTCATTTTTTTAATAAAAGAAGTACATGCTCATGGATCCATGTGGAGCAAGATCGTCTCCATTTAAAACTGCAATATTTTTAAAAATAGTTTCAAACTTACAATATTTTTATAATAAGTTTTAAAAAATACAATATTATTAAAAAACAACCTTAAGAGATAAATAACAAAATAAAGGAACTCATATGTGGAATCATGCTTAAATTTTAAAGATAAAAAATCAAATAGTTATCGATCAAAGAGAGCCTAAGTAATTTTATTTAACGTCATTGACACGAATTTTAATTGAAATTTAAAGAGATCAACTAAATCAACTCAACCAAATTTATTTTTATGGATTAATTGGTTTGAGTTAGAGTTCATAACTTGAGTATGAGAATCTATAACCTCAACCATTGGGTTGAGTAAAAAAATATCACAAACTAAATTTGTGAACACACTTTTAGTGAAGTATCTAGAAGTAGAAGATTAGACAACATTGAAATGAAAATGTCCCATTTGGAAAAGAATAGAAGATAAAATTCTTTTGAGATAGGACTCTAAAGTCAAGTTCTTACTTTAGTTACATCAATCGCCCAAAGAATAAAACAAAAACATTGGTTAATTGAGAGGTTGTTTGGACGCTGATGAGTTATTATAGTTCGTGGTTATAATAGTATGTGAGTTATAATAGTCGTGAATAGTAAATACTATTGAAGTTATTATAGTTACTTTATTGACGGTGAGTTATAACAGTCAGTGAGCCAAACGTAGACCGAATTATAATAACTCAGTTCACTCAACTCCAAGTTGGTGTCCCAAACACGTTAGTGAATAAGTTAGACAACCAACAATTATGTGTTGAAATTTATATCGGAAGAAAGGCTATAAACACGAAGAGATGAATCAAAATATCGATGAAACAAAATATCCCGAAACACAAAGTTGAACCCTAGATGGATTCTAAAAAGAGAAGGGAAAGTTGCAATACTAATAAATGCTTATTATTAAACTACTTCCATAAATTGTTGAATACAACCTACATGAGTTAAATTTTCTAACTAACCAAACTGAAGGAATCAAACTACTGAATTCAACAATAAAATATAGTAAGGTTCAAATGAATGTAATGTTATACATTGGAAAGCATATTTAAAATAATTTATAGCAGTAATGTAAGATGCTATGGTATGGGGAAACAAGTGAAGATAACATAAATAAATAAATAAATAAAGGAGGGGCCTCCACTCTTCCCCACCACAAGATAGAGATGTTGGACTGACAAGTAATTATTTAAAAATATGGGATTGATATTAATTATTTACAATTATGGGGCCTTTGCCTTGCAATTGCAACTCTCTTGTGCTTATTAACTCCTCACACATGGACAGCTCCAAACTATTTACTCTCTGCCCTTAGACTAGGTTTAAAGTTTTAAAATGCGTTTATATTAAATCACTTTTGTCATGTTGAAAGGCACGTCAAACATGTTTTAAATCATTCAAAATTAATTTTTGATTATATGAAAATCGGCTTTAAAAATATAAAAATATATATTAAATTAATTTTGAATGATTAGGTATGTTTTTAAATCATTCAAAATTAATTTTTGATTATATGAAAATCGGCTTTAAAAATATAAAAATATATATTAAATTAATTTTGAATGATTATAGGTATGTTTTAGAGTGATTTTAACCATTTCGAAATACTCTAAAAAATACACTTGATTTTTTGAGCTTTAAAAAAATAATCACTTTTAAGTTGTGTTATTGTCCTGCTATCGATTTATCATTTATGTCTATTCAAAACTCATCTTAACAAATATTTATAATTTTGATATATATACCTATGCTAGCTCATTAATGCGCGGAGATCAATATGTCATGTTATCTATGAGTAATTTTGTTGCAAGAACGTATTGCTAGTGACCATGAGGTTCTAGGTTCATTCCTTCATTCCAACTTGTTGTAAAAAAAAAAAAAAACTTGTTGCAAGAATTAGAATAATTACTTAGAAATTTAGAGACTAAAAATAGGTATTTTGAAAATTCGAAAACTAAAATGGAACAAACATAAATTTAGAGACTGTGTTTGGACATTTTAAAGAAAATATTAAGTTTGAGAATTAAAATGGAAATTTTGAAAGTTTGCAACAAGAATAATTCTGAAAGTCTTGTCTAAAATAGGATTTAAACTTAATTATTTTTAATATTCACAGTTCATTTTTATAACAATTTTGAAATAATCAATATCCTATGTTGATGCCTAAATCGGAACAAGGGAGCCTCACCTAACCTTCACGTGACTCAACTGTGAGATTTGTAGAGATTTCAGGACAAGATGACTTGTAAAACAAAGAGTAAGAAAATATCAACGTGGTGGCTACCATGCCTAAGTCAGAATCAGAGTAAAGAAGTAGCATGCTTAATTTTGAATTAGAGTAAAAGAAGTAACAAGCTTAAGTTTAAGAGAGAAGACCAGAATGAACTTACATTTCTCTTGTTGTTATGTTGTATTTAAACATCATGCTTTTAAAGTATTTCGCTTTTTTTTTGGATTAGACCTAAAGAGGTAGGACCAGACTCGTTTGGATCGCACCCCACACAGATGGAGCATGTGGGTTCGTCCTCAGCTTAATTGGCTTCGGGCCGACCCTGCACATTGGACATTTGGCCCAATGTATGAGGCTTTAATTTGGATCATGATCAGAGTGTGACAGTCCAAGACCAACCTCTCATAGACCTTAACCTACGTGTGCCCGATATCAATTTTGCTCTCAATCTTTTGACATCGTCCATCTTTTATTCTCAACATTTAGGTAGGTCAATTTTTATTTATAACACCATGTATAAATCTCACATGGCTATCTTTTCTTGCATATTTTCCTTCTACCCAAGAGTTTAATTATGCTTTTGTAGCCTTTTTAGGTAACTAATATATCTATTTATTATCTTATCCAGATTCAATTTCTTGTTTCTCAAAACAATATTTGAATTTTATGTTATAGAAAATGAAACTTTTAAAAATAATATTTACACATGTTACTATTTTCAAATTCTAAAGGTGGTTTGAAATGGCTTCTAAATACTTAAAGACACTTTTTCTATACTTAAAAACATATTTTAAGCATTTAAAAAGTCGTTTCAAACCTGCACTAAATCCTTCAAGCTAACTAATAATGTTAAAAAGAACCGATGAAAACATGAAATATAACTCTCTTTTTTTCTTATTAAATTTATTATTTTCTAATTTGTATTTTTAGATCACCAACCACGCGTACCCTAAACTCGGCATAGAATTTGACCGCAGCCACCGCCACCACTGCATTATACAAAACATGGAACAAAGAAACAAAAACAAAAATAGAGGAATGCATGTTAGATACGCAGCCAAATAAAAAACAAAACATATGGGACTATATATATATATATATATATATAAATAAATGTTGAAGGTTATGAATAATATATATAATGTGAGGGTGTAAGTTATATTATATTTTAGCTGTGCCCATAACCATTAATCCCTGCTGGCTCTGCAAGTTGGGATTTTCAACAAATGATTAAATAATTTATTATTATTATTATTTATTTATTTTTTTTGAAAAAATTATTAATTTATTAATTTATTAATTTCTTTTTGTTATGAAGAAGAACTCACATGCACAAACACACCACGGATGCACGTATCAATGTCTCAAAACCCTACACAAATTTCTATCAACATACGTGAGGATTATTCACTAATAATTTAGCGATAATTGTCATGTATTCTTTTCTTTAACGAGGTTTAGATCTTTAGTACTTCAATTTATCCTTAACTTTTAAAAGTTTGAAAATTGTCCTTCCATTATGAAAAAAGTTCCAAAAATATTCTTGAATTATGAAAAATGTTTAAAAAATAATGCACTCAACGTTAACAACACACAAAATTCTGATGTGGGTGGTTAAATTCTAACTTGTATTTGTGTGACATGAACAATATAAAAAATGTGGACGTCTGAAGTGTTAAAAAAAATCATAGAAAACGTAAACATCTGAACTATTCTTCACCGGATTGTGCCCTAATTTTGTTCTAATCTTTTGAATTGATAAAAGAAGAACCATGAATTTCTAACACCTCAGACGTCTACGTTTTCATTTTTTTCATGTCACAGGTACAAGTTAGAATTTAACCCTTTGCATTCGAATTTTGTATGTTGTTGAGGGCATTTTTTAAATGTTGTTCATTGTTTAGAGATATTTTTTAAACTTTTTTCATAGTTTAGGGGTAGTTTTGAAACTTTTAAAAGTTTTGAGATATTTTTGAAATGTTTTTCATAGTCCAGGAGCATTTTTAAATTTTTTGAAAGTTTAAAGGAGTTTTTGATAATTTAGCCTAAAAAAATCATTAAAACTATAGTTTTAACTGCCCACATCGATGGAAATGTCGATTAAATGTCGATGTCTAAGGATATTTCTAAAAAATTATAAATATATTTATGTTGATTTACTCCATGTAGATCTCGAACCCAAGAACATATGAAAATGCCGATGGAAATATCGACATGACAGAAATTTTAAAACCCCTTACTCTAAAAAAAATCAATTATTTCTAAAATTTATATCTTAGCCCTTGAATTTTTAAACACAACTAATTTAGCTTTTTACTAAGTTAAATTATAAAAATTCAATCTTTAAACTTTTGTGTCACATGAATTTCTTAACTTTAAAGTGTTCTAATTAATAGGTCCCTAAACTTTCTATTTTGTGTCTACCGATTGTGAATTAAATAAATAAATAAAAGTCAGTTAGAGTTCTAAATAGACACAAAATTAAAATTTCAGTGATATGTTATATAGTACTGTTAAAATTTAAAGACCTAAAAGATGCAAAATAAAAAGTCTAGGAACTTATTAGACATTTTGTAAAATTCAAAAGCTTATCAGACACAACACTAAAAGTTCAAGGTTTAACCTTCTTTACACTAATCTCCACCTTATTAACTTATGTGACTCCAATACGTGTGCATGCTCTCGTCAAAACATTAATGCACGCATTAATGAAAAAGTCATCCATCTACTAAATAATTAACAAGTCAATTACTTAAATAAAACTGAACTAGTTAAAATATTATATCTTCCACTAAAAAGTTTGAATCTTTACTCTCACGTGTTGTTGAACTCAAAATAATATAAGGATAACAAAATGTTAAAAAGACAAATAGATATTTTAAAAGTTTAAGAACTAAAATAGAATGAACCTTAAAGTTCAAAACACAAGAATTTTGGTTTCTCCCGACGGTTTATCTCTCGATGCAAAAACAGTCATCGGGACTCAACTTCTCCCAACGCTATAAGAACAAATTTAGTTTAATGTAAACTTTCATTCAATTCTTTATTTGGGTACAACAAATTTCGAATAATAATAACATTCGAAAGAAAGTTATTGAGACTAAAAAAAAAAGTTGAGAAACATAGCGTTACCATAAATAGCTTTTGTCGAGGCCGAGTTAGCTTCGACAAAAGCTCTCCCGACGATCATTTTGTAGAAATACTGACTACACAATCAATCATAAGAAGCAGAGTAACTACAATGATACCAATGATACCAAACTTGGGTGACCAAATATATATGCTTTAATGTTGTACTTTGGAATATATTATATTTTAGTTATTAATTCATGATTAACTTTGGTTAAGAAAATAAGAAGAATAGTCTTTATGTATCTTTTATTTAAAATTTTGAAAAAATATATTCACAATGATATATTTATAAAAATTAACTTTGAACTAAAGATGAAGATCAATTTTAAGATTTATTGGAAGTATAGTGACTAAGTTTGAGCCCTTGGCCCAATGTGCCAACCCGACCAGCATTAACCGCCTGCCTCCGATCAGATCGGTGCGTTTCCTGGAATTATATGCAAACATCGAACCGCTAGATCCAAACCGACTAAATTTTCAGTTAATTGATTCGGTCGGTTTTCACTTTTCTTTACATTTCTGGCAGTTTGGTTTCGGTTCGACACTCAAACTGAGCCGAACCAAACTGATTACATCCCTAGTTATATACAAACTTGAAATGATCATATCCATCAATTGCCATGTTGAAGGAACAATCTGCTGACATGCTGGATAGGCTAGCACAGGCGTGATGGAGAGAAGCACTCTTGAAGAAAATCTTGCTGCTTATGCTAGACCCAAGAGTCGCATAGTTGGCTACCTCAACTACCTGATTATGCAGGAATCCTTAAAAAACTCTAAAACAGAAACATGATCTATAGTGATAACTGCACAACAAACCTATCTCTTTTTTTCAAACAAAAAAACGAAACTTCCTTTTAAACGAAGAAATGAAAAGAGACTAATGCTCAACAAAAGAAACAACAAAATAAGAGTTCAGATAAAAAGAAAAACACCAGTAAGAGACTGTAGGAGTAGCGGGAGGCGGGAGCAAAGCAAAGTAGCCAAGAATTTAGAGACATATCGTACAGCTCTCCAAATCTGGCAACTGCAAGTTATGTCTGGTGGCATCGCTGTAACGTATGCAACTCCAACAGATAAATTACAAACTTGAGATGTTTGACACATAAATTCATCAAGTATACAGTTCTACCCGTTACGTTACTATACACAATACACAAAGGAAAGTAACACACAGAAGCTCGTAGATGTTTGGCTCCCTAAACCTCTCTTGCCTGATAAACAGATTGCAAATTGTCAAAGGAGATCGATCTATATTTTGGAAAAGAAGTAGAATTTTCCACTGAAGTGAGAAATTATAAGGTCAATAGCTCAATAATACAATAACAATATAAAAAACCAAAAACTCTCAAACTCGAAAGTACCCAAAAATACAAAGGTCTGAAAACCATCAGTCTCCTCTTTCCAAAAATTCATAGAATTCCACTCCCAAACATGCAAATCCATATTTCTTAACCAAAACTCTCAATTTTTTTTTATAAGAAACATCAAAGATGTATATTAAAAAAGAGAACCGGGAACCGGGAACCGAGAGCAAACAAAGAGCCATGGTGGAGATCACACCAAAAGCTAAACTAAGAAAGGCTTCCAATCATTCATAATTATGAGGAGGCTGTAGTTACAAAATAGCTTAGTATGTAAAGAAATCATACCAAAAGAGCCTTTCAATCATTCATAATCATGAGGAGGCTGTAATTATAAATAGCTTAGTATGTAAAGAAATCATCATGAAGCCATTTTTTTTTTTTTTATAAGGTACCGAGCTTTCATTGAGAAAAAATGAAAGAATATAAGGACATCCAAAAAACGATAAGCCCGAAATAAGGCCCCTTAAAGAAAAGGAGTCGAATCAAATCAAGTAATAAAAGACCTATAGGATAATTACAAAAAAGCCGTGTCACCGATGACCATAAAGAAACTTGAAATCTAATGAGGGACAAAAGGGCACTAGGCTCCCTCTCCGAACCTCAAAAGGTCTTGTTGTTTCTTTCCTCCCATAAGCCCCATAAGACCGCGCAAATCCCAGCCTACCACAAAAACTTTCCTTTCTCCCGAAAAGGCGGATGGAAAAGGAACTCCTCGATCATCTCTCTAAGGCGTCTGTGCCTAGCAAACTGAACATCAAACACCTCAAAGAAGAGGTTCCACACCTCCCGAGCGAACTCGCAGCTCCACAACAAATGATCCAGGTCTTCCTCCGCCCTCCGACAAAGAATACAACAGAAAGGACCAACTAAAGTAAAACTCTTTCTCAACACACAATCTAGAGTGTCAACTCTTCCGTGAATGACCAATCACACAAAAAAAATGGATCTTTTTTTAAACTTTCACCTTCCAAAGAGAAGAAAAGACCAACTCACTAACCGGGGAAGGATTAAGTAAGCTCTGAAAGAATAAGTTGCACGAGAAACCCTCAGTGGGGTTAGGAGTCCAAAGACGAACATCCTTTCTACTCGGGCTAAGAACATGCCCCCAATAAGAGACAGGAGAGCCATAATATCCGTCGTTTCCCTATCAGTTAAATCCCGACGAAAACCAAAGGAGAACTCCCAGACTGGTTAAAAATATCAGCGACAAAATGATTTTTCAGAGCAAACAAATGACATAACCTAGGGAACAGAGAAGGGAACAGTGAGCAGAGGGGACTATCCCCCACTCACTTATCCTCCCAAAAAAAAAAGTATCATTCCCATCCCCCACAGAGAACCTAATCAAACTAGAAAATGAGGGAAACTCACAAGAGATATCCTTCCAAGGATTTCTGATAGTGCCTTTGACCTTATCCGACAACCACTCGAACGGATGAGGGTCGTATTTACTCGCAATGACCTTGTGCCACAGGGTACTATTTCGAGGGAAAACCGCCAAAGCCATTTTGCAAGCAGAGTTTGATTACGAACTCTTAGATTACCCAACTCAAGACCCTATGTTCATGGGATTACCCACCACCTCCCAATTCACCAAGTGAGCACCTTTCCCCTCCTTAACCCCTTCCCAAAGAAAATCTCACATGAGCTTTCTAATGTCTTATACACCGATCAAAGGGCTTTGTAAAGGGAAAAAAGTACGTGGGTATCCCACTTAAAACTGCTCGGATCAGTGTCAACCTCCCTCCCTTCGAGAAAAAGCTTGTTTTCCAAAACGACAGTCTCTTACACACTTTTCCCACCACAGGATCCCAAAAGGCAATGGATTTCGAGTTATGGCCCAGAGGTAACCTTAAATAAGAGGACGGGAAGGAGCCAATCTCGCACCCCACAAGGCCCACCCATCTAGCCAGTTTATCAGGCTCACAGTTTAACCCCAATAACTGACATTTGTGCCTATTAATCTTCAACCCAGACATGGCTTCGAAAAAAGCCAAGATATGATTCAGGAAGCCATATTTTGTACAAAATTACAAAAAAAAAAAGATCAAAAAAAGTTCTTGCATTCCTTTCCTTCTACAAGTGCCACAAAAGAGTTTTAAAGGCACAACTACCAACCACCTTAGCTTTATCTTTCAGATTCCAAGCATTCATCCATTCCATAAGCTAATCATCCACCTTCTTGGGGAGGCAAGGCAAAAGGAGATACCTAGCAACAAAATCCCACGACCGAGAAGCAAAAACTCTAACTCAAAAGACCTTCCCAACAAGGATTGATTTCTAAAGAAGAATGGCTAGTGAATTCTTTGGAAAGAGCACACCATGAGGAAGTTTGATATTTAATTAGATCAATTCTTTCCTCCTGACTAACTTGCTTGGCTTGGAAAAACGTTGATTCCTTTCCATCCATAAACCCCAAACGAAAGCTTTAACCTCATTGGCCTATAATTGCCTTCCTCTTTAACATGTCTGTGACCACAAAGAAGATAATATATTTTCTTTTTAGCATTCAAATCAAAAACCCATGAGGAAGGGCAACCAAACACTATTCTTATCCAAAAAAGGGCAACCAAACACTGAAGTGTAGCCTCCCTGTACTTTCTGTTGAAGACTTGAAGAAACAATGGAAAAAAACAAATGATGAAGATCCTCTCCCGCCTCCACATGAAACATACAACAACGGGGATTCAACGTCCACAAGAGACATCTTTTCTGTACTCTGTCAACTATGTTTAAACTTTCCATGGAGACAAGCCAGACCAGTATATTTACTTCTCTCGAGACTTTGATACTTCCAAAAAGCATTTACAGAGGGTGTAGACACCAAAGGAGCAATCATCAACTCTTTAAAGATTGATTTTACTGAAAATGTCCCTGATTAAATAAACTCCAGCATCTTCTTTTCTATCCTCTCTCCACGAAGTCAGCATGCCTTCTATCACCTCCAGTACTTCACAATATTCACTTACCTTCTCATATTTCATCTCTTCTTGCATCAATTCTCCAGAAACTAAAACTTCCCTCCCTGGATTCAGAAACGAACACGAAGACAGAACTGAACTTTCCTCCCAAGAAAAGTAAGTACTTGAGCATTCAAAAACCAAGAATAGAACTTTGCTCCCAACCATCTTCTGCTCCATATGATTCCTATTTTTCATTTTTATAGCTACTCTACTCTACACTTTTGTCCAATTAGAGACAATTAGAGAAGTCTCTTGTAACTCCCATAATTGGGTCCGCCCCCACCCCCTCCCTTGTGATTTCATTGTTTCTCATTTTTTAAAAACACACACACACACAACAGGAATGTGTGCCACGAGTACCTATTCACCCTAGTCAACACAACAGAGAAATTTGAATGCTGACAAAAAGAAAAGAAAAAACGAATCCAACTTACAATAGTCAAACAAAGCCGGGTTCAAAAAAGGAAACACAAACACACAAAAGAATATCCGCTCTGTGCTCACTGCACGGCTCCGTCACAAACACACAAAAGAAGTAAAGGATGGAAGAGAAGTGCCTCAATGTACCCACTCTTTTAAGAAAAAAATGTCCTAAATGAAGATAAATAGTCACAAGAACTTGAAAGTAAGTCAAAAACCATGATTAAGTTGATGAACAAATTAAGAACCATGATTAAGTTGATGAACAAATTAAAGGATAGTTGACGACAAAAGATAAATGTAGTATGTGCAATTGTACCTTCCAACAAATCACCCAAAATCATGAGAGAAATCAATAACTGAAATAAGCCCAAAAAATGGGATATTAACATGAGCTGGAAGGTAAGAAGAAGATTACCAGCACAATGATGCCACCTACTGGAAACAGAAGACCATCGAGCACTGACAGACAGAGGCGTAGTCTATGTTGAGAGAGCTCAGTTGATAGTTCCAACTATCAATGAGCGATCATGAGTAAACACGCTGAGTTTGTTTCCTTGTTAGTATTTTTAGTATTTTATTACTTGACCATGAGAAACCATCAAGAATTAACTAATGATTGAAGTCTTCTGAAAATTCCACTTATCATGTTTCCTGGACATTCTTTATCTAGAATTTTACATGCTATTAATCACCTTCTTTTTTCTTACATGAGAACATTAGAAACAACAAATAAATGCATTATGCAAGCATCAAGAAAAGTATAATTCCTAATATTGTAGGCTTCCTTCAAATGCATTGATGAGGCATTATATTGATGGCATGTGGCTTGTTACTCATCTTGCAAATAGCTTACAAAAATTAAGATGAGGACACATTCAAAATTACAACAAATCATTATAATTTAAAAAAAGAAGAATTATTTCAAACCATAAAAATGGTTGGATTGGAAACTACTATCTCTTCGACTAAGCAATCTTCTACACCAATTATTCCATGAAATACTAAGCCAAGAAATGCTTTGATGCTTTGCTGGACAAAATCTTCAGGGCTTCTCACTCTTCATTGAATGGAATAAAACAATATTTTGAGGAAGGGGCATAATAGGGCTAAATTTTCTGTAGATCATGACATCTTGTAGACACTGTTGGATTAGATAAATGCTTTAGTACCCTCCGTTGGACTGAACCCTTTTCGGTACATTACTTCCAACAATCTCTTAGCCTCTGATGTCCTCCCATGCTTGAAGAGACCATGAACCAATATATCATAAGTCCATCTATTAGGCTCATACCCTTTCTGACACAGTCGATTGAACAACTCAAACGCTTGTTGCAGGTCATTTGTACTTAGCCTCCTCAATAATAGGTTGTACGTATAGATGTCAAGTGGGAAGCACTTGGCAATCGCTTCTTCCAAGTTCTTGATAGACTGACTGACTCTAATATGGCCAGAAAATGCCCCAATTAGCAGGTCGAGCATAGAACTTTGAGAAGTCTCCAATTGTCCCTCTCTTGAATTAACCCAGGCTTCATAGAGCTTTTGAGTCTTCAATGAACTATATAGAAGTGTATTACCAAGAAAGGATGTTAATGGACGTCCAACTTTATCTAGATCGTTTACAAGATTTACCACCAAATCATATCTTTCATTATGACAGTATTGTTTGGCCAGCTCCTCGTAGCATTCAATACTAGGTATTAAACCCTTATCCCTGATGTCCCTCAAAAAATTAACTGCAATATCAGCCTTATTGACTTTGCATAGACCAACAACCACAGCATTGGATATTTTCCTCCCAATAGTTCTTGTCTGATACAAATCGCTTAAAAAATTCAAAGCATCAGATATGCGTTCACTACGTATGTAGCACTTTAACAAAAGAATGTCAGAACTCAAATTTGGTTGGATTCCACTTCTCAACATCATCTGATATACTTCTCTAGCAAGCTCAGGCTTTTTTGCAAGTGCAGCTCCATAAAGGAAGTTATTGTACACCTCACAATTGGGTTCTTGACGAGATAACTGTAACTCAAGCAGGTTAAAGAATGTTTTGTCCATATTCTCCATTTCATTAAGACAGTGAATAACAACTCTAAATAGTTTCCTAGTTGGAGTGTGACCCTTTTCCTGCATCTCAATGAGTAGTCTTGCAGCAATATCTCCCCTCCTTGACTTGTTAAAACCATTTATCAAAGAAAAATAGGTGCTTTTTATAGCTACTTTATTTATTTTATTAAGATGACCATGAATCAAATATCCATCTTCAACTCTCCTAGCCCTACATAAAGCAGATATCAACTTGTCATATGTGGAATCACTGGGCATAAAGTTCCTGTCTAAGGCAAAAATAACCAACTCCTTCATCTTATCAAGCTTTCCCTCTCGACACAAAGCATGTGCAAGTATAGAAAATGTCTTTTTTCCTGGAAAGTAGCCTTGATCTATGGAGCTTTTCAAGATGCGGTATGCTTCATCAGTGCTTCCATCCCCACATAAAGTGTTGATCAAATAGTTATATGCCATACTATTGGGGGAAAGCCCAAATTCTGATCTTGAGTTGTATAAATCAAGTGCAACATCCACCATCCCAGCTTTGCAGAGGAAACACATGGCAGCATTCATAGTTACTTTATCAGGGGAAATATGTTCCTCCATCATCTCCGTAAGCAAGTCAAACACCTCCTGAAGCCGGTTTTCTCTTAGAAGTCTATGAATCAACATATTATAACGAAAAACATCAGGAATGTAATTTTCATCCGACTTTCTACTATATAAGAACTCTAGAGCACTCTCCAGTTTCCCAGCCCGAATAAGTTCTGTTATCCACACACCATACACATGCTCCATTGAAACTAATTCTAAGTCTCTAAACCCTTCAACCAACTTCCATGCTCGCTCAAAGTTTCCACTTTTGCAAAGTGCACCAACAAGAAAACCCAGCATACGTCCATTCACTGCTTCCCCACTACCTACCAAGTCATGCAAGAAGGTTTCTGCCTCGTCCAACTGGCGCTGCTTGCAGAAATTTTTTAGCATTAAGTAATGCGTGATCTCATTCTCAAATCCCCTCAGAGAGATCTGCTTGACAATAACATGCACTGCATCAAAGCAATTCTCCTCAACAAGAGAATTCAAAAGAACATGGTAGGCAAAAGAATCCAGATCAAGACCTTGAAAGCGCATTTTACCAAACAGCTGAAGAGCAAAAATGGGCTTCCCAGCAACGGCGTAACCCATCACCAATGTACTGTAAAAGCGAACCTTGTGAAACATTCTCTGCCGCACATAGTTGTCAAGGAAATCAAACATGAGGGACATGAGCTTGGCCTTGGAGATAATCTTAAAGATGGCATTGAATGTGGCACGTGTATGTAAGAATCCTGGTTGGCGTCCAGCCCAGTCAAAGAACTTGAGGCAGGACAAAACATCCTTGGAGCCAAAACGGAGGACATCTAAGACAAATAACTCATTGAGGCGAAGGCCAAGACTAGAAAGTGCTACATCAGCAGTGGAAGGACCATATGCCATTTCTTGTTCATTTCTAGCCCCCTGGAGGATTTGGAAGATTTGTTCATACAAAGAGTTGCTTCCAGATTTGAACCATTCCTTAAAAGACAATGCCACTTCCTTAGTGATCATCCCATCTGCACCAGCTGAAGCTGTCAAGCTTGTAGCAATTTTCGTGGACATCCAAGGGAAAAACATAGGAATATCCCTGTTTCCATTACCACTAATTCCAGCAACAGACGAAAAGGAATATAAATTGGTACAAGATGAGGCAGATACAAGAGCTTCATTGAAGATATCCTTAAATGAGGAAACAAAAATCCCACTTTTGGTTTTAGATTCGACTCTGGCAACACGTTGTAGCAAAAGCATGGCTAATTACACGACTTAATCAGAAATTGATAAAACCATACCCTGCAGACAAATAAGTATTTCATATCGTCTCCTTCATTAAATCCGGCCAGTTCTACAATAAAATCTGAGAAGTAACTCTTCTAAAATTCATATCTAACTTCACTTCACATCAATTTCAACTTGATTCCAGAAAGAACTAAAACCCTGTTGAAGAATCAAACAGAAAACAATTGCCCACTGCCAGATTAACTTCATAAAGCATTTGATAGCAATTAGCATGACCCAAATCAAAAAAATCAAGGAAGAGACTGGGTAAGGAACTGAAAACGTAATGAATATATCAAAATTAAGAATCTCAGTCTTACCAGTAAAATCCGAGCGATGAGTGAAGAGGGAGATGACTGGAACTATGTTTCTTAGTTGAATTGAGAAAACCCAAATCGGTTTCGGTGCGGATTTTTGGTGGAATTCGTCGGATTGTATTCCCTCTTCGTTCCTAGTTCTTCATCTCCCTCATGAAAAAACCCTCTTTTGTTTTTCGTTTCGCCACACTGGTTTAAATGAAAGGAGAATGAATAAGTGAAATAGTTTTGGGCAAAGGGACCGACAGACGGCCGATGGCTGAACTAAAGAGAGAATGACGGAGGCGGTGGGCGCCGGCGACGGCGACGTCGGCGGCGGCAATAAAGAGAGAGAGAGAACGATGGGATATGGAAGCGGTGTGCTGAATGCTGAAGTTGGGTGTTGGGAAAAAAAATTTAAAAAAAAAAAACTCATTGGGTTTTTATTTGGTTTAAATTGATCGGGTTGGTTCGGTTCTTGAGTCCATGAAATTGACCAACCTACCTACCCGCGTTGTGCCTATGACTAAGAGGTCATGGGTTCAATTCTCGCATTAATTAAAATATCGTTGCAAAAAAAAAAAAAAAAAAAAAAAAAAAAAAAATTATGTGGACATGTCGATATTTCCTTCAACATTTTCATATATTCATTGGTTCGATATCGACATTTTCATTATTTCGTAAAAGAATCGAGGAGATATTAACAAAAATAATATAAATGTAACTATGATTTAGGTCAATTAGCATAAGGCCGAGAGGTCATAGGTTCAATCCCCACGTTTGCAAAAAAAAAAAAAAATATGTTGAGTATAATATTGATAATAAGTAATAGTCGATATTTTTATAAAAAAATTACAGTTGAGTGTTCATTTCGGGTAAAATACATTTTTGCCCTAATATATTCATAAATAATAATAGTATAATAGCAACATTGTTACCAACTAAGGCCACGTTTACTTGCCTTCAAACGTCATTTCGGGTAAAATACATTTTTGCCCTAATATATACATAAATAATATTCGTATAATAGCAACATTGTTACCAACTAAGGTCATGTTTACTTCCCTCCAAACGTAATCAATATACGGTGATTCTGATTTCTAACTGTGGGACTACATTGATTACGTTTGATGACGTTTACCAAAATATGCAAAACTTAATCAAAGTGTGATCTCCATCTTAAAATATGTAATTTCATTACCCCATTTCTCTAGGTGCTAAATCTAAATCGGATTACCATGGATTATTATATGGGTCTCACTTTTTTTTGTTTATTTATTTTTTTTTACAGGTTGGTCTATTTTTCTCTCTCCCTTGAAATGGAGAATTTTTTTTTAAATAATTCTTTTTAGGGACCTACATCGTTTGATGAGGTTTACCAAAATCTGTACAACTTAATCAAAGTGTGGTCTCCATCTTAAAATAGGTAATTTCATTAGCTCATTTTTCTAGGTGCTTAATCGAATTATCATTGATTATTATATGGGTCTCACTCAAAACAAACAAATGAGAAAAATGATGGCATACTTTCATAGTTGCTTTCGGAAAAAAGTCGTCTAACGAGAGACTTTCAAAAGCCCGTCTAAATGATGTATGGGCTAAAGGTATGCCCGGACATAAATTCTATAATTTTAAACTAAAGATGGGCATGACTATCAGAAATTCATTCTCATCTTGATGCCCACTCGAAAGACGTAAAACAAAATGTCCCTGATTGTGTACAACTTTGTCGGTAGTCTCATTTTAAAAAAAAAAAACCTTTTTTTTAATGAAAAAAATACTAGTACTCCAAGAATAAAATTAAAGGCATTGAAACTTCCAAGTATGCAATTGTTCTTCGTCTGTGGAGGTTTTAAGATTAATTGATCATTATCGAGGATTGCGTTTGGTGATAGGTTTAAATTGTTAAGGATCAACACAGGGGTATGATATTGTCGATTTTGAACTTAAACCCTAGTGACTTTATTTTAATTCCACCCAAAAGACTGTTGGGATGCGACCAAAGTCCCACATCGGTTACAAGAGGAGAAGATCATGGGTATATAATGAGGGACAACATTCTTCATTGGTTTGAGGCCTTTTGGGTTGAACCAAAAGCAAAGTCATGAGAGTCAAAGGTAAGGTGTAGTCATTGGTGGAGATTCGTGGTTGGGCTCTATCGGAAAGACGGTGTGCTCCGGTGAAGGGATATGATGAACCTCAATATCATATCAATGTGGAGATATGTGAGGGTCGTGAACCTCAAAGGTAAGGTGTAGTCATTGGTGGAGATTCGTGGTTGGACTCTATCGAAAAGGCGGTGTGCTCCGGTGAAGGGATATGGTGAACCTCAAAGGTAAGGTGTAGTCATTGGTGAAGATCCATGGTTGGGCTCTATCGGAAAGGCGGTGTGCTCCGGTGAAGGGATATGGTGAACCTCAAAGGTAAGGTGTAGTCATTGGTGGAGATCCGTGGTTGGGCTCTATCGGAAAGGCGGTGTGCTCCGGTGAAGGGATATGGTGAACCTTAAAGGTGTAGTCATTGGTGGAGATCCGTGGTTGGGCTCTATCGAAAAGGCGGTGTGCTCCGGTGAAGGAGTTGGCCTAGATAAGAGCGAACCTCAAAGGTGTAGTCATTGGTGGAGATCCGTGGTTGGGCGGTGTGCTTCGGTGAAGGAGTTGGCCTAGATAAGAGCGAACCTCAAAGGTGTAGTCATTGGTGGAGATCCGTGGTTGGGCGGTGTGCTTCGGTGAAGGAGTTGGCCTAGATAAGAGCGAACCTCAAAGGTGTAGTCATTGGTGGAGATCCGTGGTTGGGCTCTATCGGAAAGGCGGTGTGCTCCGGTGAAGAAGTTGGCCTAGATAAGAGTTAGACGGATAGAGATGACGATTTGAGGGGTGGAGATTCGTGGTTGGGCGCTCTATCGGAAAGACGGTGTGCTCTGGTGAAGGAGTTGGCCTAGATAAGAGCTAGACGGATAGAGATGACGATTTGAGGGGAGGCTCGGTGGTACTGCCTAGATAAGAGCTCGGTGGTACTTCGTTCGGTGGTACTGCCTAGATAAGAGCTCGGTGGTACTTCGTTCGAGAGGAGGATTGTTTGGAGTGCGACCAAAGTCCCACATAGGTTAGAAGAAAGGAAGATCATGGGTATATAAGGAGGGACAACATTCTCGGTGGTACTTCGTTCGAGGGGAGGATTGTTGGGAGTGCGACCAAAGTCTCACATCGGTTAGAAGAGAGGAAGATCATGGGCATATAAGGAGGGACAACATTCTCCATTGGTACGAGGGATTTCGGGGTTGAACCAAAAGTAAAGCCATGAAAGTTATGCCCAAAGTGGACACTACCATATCAATGTGGAGATATGTGAGGGTCCGTTGTCCTTATCAAAGACTTTAAACGAAGAACAAATATTTACTTATATATCCATGATATTATTCGTGTTTTCTAACCAATATGGGACTCAATGTTGAACTTTGGTTGCACTCCCAAAAATCCTCTCTTTGAACGAAATACCACTAAGTCTTCTCTCAAATAGTCATTTATCCGTCTAGTTCTTATTCAGGCCAACTCTTTTATCGAAGCACACAACCAGTCTGATAGAGCTCAACCACGAATCTCCACCGCCATGACTACATCTTTGAGGCTCACCATATATTTCTTCGGCATCCGAAGATTCTACCGACACGACTAATTGACTAATTTTAGGGGCATGGCTCTGATACCATTTGTTTAGGGACAATGAAACTCCACATTGGTATAATATTATCCATTTTGGGCCTAAATCCTCGTAATTTTATTTTATTTTTCAACTCAAAATGTCTCAAAACAATGAAGATGTTGTCCTCTTACTTATATACCCATGATCTTCTCCTTTTCTAACCA
This sequence comes from Herpetospermum pedunculosum, assembly GCA_028017165.1. Taxonomy (NCBI): domain Eukaryota; kingdom Viridiplantae; phylum Streptophyta; class Magnoliopsida; order Cucurbitales; family Cucurbitaceae; genus Herpetospermum; species Herpetospermum pedunculosum. The sequence continues at coordinate 62,018,566 of CM051529.1, forward strand.
CGGTGGAACTCAACGTGGGACTTTGGTTGCACTCCCAACATAAATATTGATTTTTTTTATATATATGTGTAAATATTCAGGTCAGCTTGTGCTCATCTCATCTAATCTTACGAGACAACCACCCGACTCTATTATATTTGGTTGTCAAGAATACTTGTAGAATATTAAATCCTAGTAGGTATTCAATACTCATTTCAGTGCTTATCAAAATTGTTCCATATGCAAACCATGAAGTCTATTATAAGACTACCACTAGAGAATACTTCTCCAAGAAATTCTCTTCTCTAAAATATCTCTCTAAGCACTTTTGTAAAGTGTCCATGCCTTGTTTCAACTACTCCAATGTATCTTTTCTCGTCTTTAGAGAAAATCTCACTGCAAACATACGCACATCTCGTCAATTTTGTTACATAAACCGGCCGTTGAAGAACTTAAAACAACTCATAGTATATTTGGGGATATTGGTTAGACTATCCCTTTAAGAATCTCTTCTTAGAGAAAACATTTTCTCTTTCCAATTTTGAATGGCTCTCCAAACCCTAGGCCAAAGGAATTCCCATGGTTAACATCAAGCCATCTTCCCAAGTTCCTCATTGGTCATAAAACATGGATATTTCTATGTTTTTTTTTTTTGTTTTTTTTTTTTTTTTTTTGAGAATATGGATATTTCTATGTTGATAATATAAAATAAACATAGATTTTTATGGTCATAAGCCATCATACAATGCTACGTGACACATACTTATGAGATGCAATATTTTGAATCCTAAGCTTGGGATGTTATAATTTCACTTCACATAATTACATTTGTCTACCAATTATCGACTAAGAGGAGGTAAATCTAAGCTATGTTGTTTCACATGAAATTTTCGGATAAATTTAATACATGAAAATTAAATTTATTAATTTTATATAAGTGTTACCGTCTCTAATATTTATATGTTTTCTCTCGAGTTAGGTAAATTTTTATCTTTGGACTTGTTGATTTTTTTGGATGATCGGACTTTGGGCCTTTTTATCATACGGGCGGGGATGTGGATATTTGTTTGCACTGTTTTCTAAACTGGGCGGTGACTGGTAATATTATACCCGTTCTCGCTCCGAGACTATGGTTGATCACTTGATTGTAATATTTAAGTTAGATTATGTTATTAGTATTTGAAATTAAAAAATATATATTTTTTGAAACTTTATTATTAATATTTTTTATTTTATTATGGTATTTTTATAATTTTTGAACATTTAGAAATTAGGGTAGATGTTGGAAATTGCTTTTATTATGATTTAAATTATCCAATTTTAAATTTAGATTAGTATTTGAAGAAAAAAAATGGTTGAGAATAAATAAAAAATAAACGGAAAAAATTACCCGCGAAAAAACTACATTGGGGGTGGGGGGATTCGAACCACAGACCTCGTGGTCGTCAACTGATACATATGCCAGCTGCTATGCTCGCTTTGGCACCCAATTTTGAAATGTTGAATGCTCTAAATGATAGTCCCCTCTATTTTATAGAGTTTTATGAATCTAGTATGAGTTTGAGTTAGTTGACTTTGGGCCCAATTTTGGGCCTCGACTTATTTGGGTTGAATCCATTTCTTCTCCATAGGCTTGAATTATTTATATATGGCCCAATCCGTTCTAAGTGACTTTAGACTAAATTAGGTTTGAATTCAACTCTCACATGGCATGATTTGATTGGTTGATAGATCAATACTAAATGGATCACATATGTATAAGCACGCCAATAAGAGCATAACACCACGATGTATCGCATAACTAAAAAAAAAAAAAAAAATATAAGAGCATTATTTTTTTTTATTATTATTATTATTTTTTTCAGTTAATGTTATTATTTTGTTATTCATAATATTTTGTGCATGCTTTAAATTCGACACTACAAGAAATTTAGCATGCTTATTAAATTATATTTTATTTGTTATAAAAAAAATTATATTATATTTAGTAAATTTAGATTGGGATGTGTCGAGTTATTTATGATTCATATTTTTTTTTTTATTATTTTTTAATTTTTTGTTCAATATATGTGGGTTAGTTGAGTTGAATTGTACGAAGCACAGTTTTTTTTTTTTTTTTTTTTTTTTTTTTTTTTTTTTAATTCTCTCAAATTAAATCTCTCCTTTTTTTTTTAGGTACTTCGACACTTAAATGCTCTAGTTTGGTCCAATTACATTCTAATTCTAAAGAAGTTTTTAATTATAGATATTAACTATTTTTCAACCAAATAATTAGTTTAGCTATTTTTCAACTTGTATAGTCTCATTTTTGCTATTCTTCTAGTTGGCTCATCTAACTTGTATGTCGTCAAAAAATTCAATTCACGTTCAACAAAATTTTGTTCTTCTCAAGAGACGTCCACTTGTATATTATCAATACAATAATTTAAGGACATATCAACTTTTTGTTTACAAATTTCCAACACGTGCATAACTTAATTTAAGGTAGAAAAACAACCCTAAACCCTAAACCCTAAACTCAATATACACGTGGATGTTAAAAACAACTCATAAAATACTATTATCCTCTTGGTATAAGTGGTCAAATTTGAACCAAACTTTCTTTATTTTTTTTTATTTTTTATTTTTAATTTCCACATAACTAATCACCCAAAAAGATCCTCCCATTAGTAGAAATAATTGAAGAAAATATATTAGCACAAGGAAAGTTTACATCCCCTATACCCTATGATGGAGTATTCTCCCATATTTCTTTCCAATCAAATCTCTCAAAGAAATTAACTTAAAAATATTCGATCCTATAAACGATTCTATATTAAGAAAACACCCACACAACATAGTTTAAGGTAGAAACTTTAGATTGGATGGAGAACACTATTTTGGTCAAAAGTGCTTAAAAAAGTGCTTAAAAGTATGCACAAAGGACAAATGCAAAAAAGGTAAACCAAAGGAAAACAAATGCCTTGCTATGAGAGAATAACACCAAAAACAACACATAAAAGTAGGATTAAGAGAAAGAATGTCATTTGAACTTTAATTTGGAGCATTTAATACACCATCAACATAATATATGATTATATGTATATATTAACTGCTTTTTTGAACTTTAATTTTATGCCAACTATGTCAACAGAAGCATAGCTCAACGGCATGATATATCGCCTAGTGATTATGAGGTCTTAGGTTCAATCTCCACCCAACTGTTGTCAAAAAAATCTATTTTTTTGAAAAATTATTTATTTGAGGTAGTAAATCATATGAAAACTAATTTTGACATACAAATGTAAGAGGTTGTTAACATATTTTTTAATATTTTATTAATTTCTTTTAATTCTTCAAACTTGTTTAAGTGAAAAAAACTGAGCTTTTTCCCACAATAAAATAATTTTTTTAATTAGAAAGAAAAGTATTTCATTTTGATAGGATTGATGAACATTCAGGTCTACATTTTATATCAATGGAGATATTGTCTCTTATTTTTTTTTAGTACAATAAGGGTGGGGGATTCAAACCACATATCTCTTGGTCGTTAACACATACATATGTCAGCTGAGCTCGCTTTGGTATATGTTGTCTCTTACTTATGTATCCATTATTTTCCATTTCATAATTAATATGAGATTTTTGTTGCACTCTCACTAATTTCCTTAAAAAAGTCATTTGATCATGTTTCTATTACGTTTCTTTTAATAAAAAATATATATATTTTATTTATTATTATTGTCTCTTATTTTCTCTCTTTTAAAATGAATAAATGAATGCATATCAATTTTTCTTCTATTTAAATTTTAAATTTGTTTATGTTGAAAAGGAGGAATTCAAGTTGTTAAAGTTATTTTTGAATGTTTGAATAAAATAGAAAATATAGAATAACTTATGTTATGGTTGCATTTAGTCATCTTGGGTCAAGTCTTGGGTCAAGTCTGAAAACCGTAAAGGTTAGGAAGCCCAAGAAAAGAATATCAAGACTTAAGATGTGTGGCTCATGAAACAATCGGCTTGTGACGGAAGATTGAAGCCCATGTGATAGGCTCAAAGCCTGAGGAGGGACGACCAATTGTCGACCCATCCAAAAGACCTTGAGGTCGACTTATGTGGGTCGCCCAAGGGAAGGGGTCGGTCTAGGTTGACCGGCCAAGTAAGGAGAAGGTTCGGCGAATGGTCGACCCACCCAAAGACCTTGAGCATGACCCATGTGGGTCGGCCAAGGGAAGGGGTCAGTCTCGCGGTCCACCGACCAAGTAAAGAGAAAGGTCGACCAATGGCCGACACACCCAAAAGCCTTGAGGTCGACCCATGTGGGTCGCCCAAGGAAAGGTAGAGGTCGATCTCGGTCGACCGACCAAGTAAGAAGGATGGTCGGCCAAGGGAAGGTAGAGGTCGATCTTGGTCGACCGACCAAGTAAGGAGGAAGGTCGGCCAATGGCCGACCCACCCAAAGTCCTTGAGGCCGACCGACTAGGTTAAGGGAAGGGTCGACAATGGCCGACCCATTTAAGGGACCTTAAGGTCGATCCATGTGGTTTGGCCAAAGGAAGTTAGGGTCGGTCTAGTTGACCAACCAATCTAGAAGAAGGGTCGGCCATTGGTTGGTCAATAGGGATACGAAGCGATGCGAACGCGTGTCGATTCGTTAATTGAAATCGTTATGTTCAAGAGAAGCCAATTAACGTAACAAGTCTGAAGTAGTACACAAAGGAAGGCGCAATACAATTTCCAACGGTCAAAGTCGTGGGAGTCGATGAGCTCGCCCGTTGAGTGTAACTGATGAGGTATAACAAAATTGCTTGAATTCTCAAATAATAATTGAACGGTTAAAGAAATTAATCAACGTAATGATATCTCCGATTGACGGTTACGAAATGAGTAAGTTATGTAAGCAACTGTGGGACATCGTCAAAGGTAAGAAAAATAATACTGACTAAATATTACAATCACCAAAAGAATTATGTTTGTCCGTGAATCTGACTTGGGCGTCGGAGTATATGACTTGAGCGTCGGAGTATATGTGGTTACTCCAGACTGAGCTTGATTTTTTCTTTGTTTGCATGGCATTTGCAGAATTTCCTCCAACAAACAAATTTATGGTTGCTTCCATTTTTGGGTAGCAAGAAGTTAACCAACCATTATTTTAAAGCCGAGAGAAAAAGACACAATTCTTAAAGAAAGAAGGTGTATCTTGAGAGAGAATGAGACTTTTTTTTTTCTTTTCTTTTTTTTTTTAAAGAAAAAAATGTTAGAGAGAGAAACAGAACTTAGAAGGGAAATTTGTGTTTTATTTTAATAGTGCCGTATTAGAATAAATATATATATATATATAAAAAAATTGTATCGGATGTCAATTTAGAGTAAAATAATTAAAAATATAGTACTTTTTAAAAAATATTGCGGATATGGCAATTTCTATCACTGATAGAAGTTTATCGCTGATATTAGTCTTTTTTATAGAATTTTGTCAGTGATAATAGTCTATCACCGATAGAAATCTATCAGTAATAGTCATAAAGTCTATCATTAGTAGTCATAAAGTCTATCAGTGATATTCACGAATTTTTTTGTCATATTTACAAAAAAATTTAAACTTTGTTAAATTTGTAATTAGTTTTGACCTCCACCCTTATATATATAGTTTTTTTAAAGTAAAAAGTACAAAGATTTAAATCTCTTATATGATATTACGTATCAATTAGAGGAACCAAACATTAATAAAGAAATAATAAAGAAACCTATTCAATGCTAGTTTGGATTTAATTTTACAATTATAAAAGTTATAAATTACCTCATCATATTGGATCATTTTTATTATTATTATTTTCTTTTATTCTTATTATATTTTGTCAATTTATTTTCTTTTTATAATATAATTTTCGATAGTATAAATTTTATGTGAGTTAAACTATGTTTTTTTTAGTTTTATGAGCCAATTCTTCTTTTTTTAATTTTTTTTTGCCACGGTATTTTAATTAATGCGATGATTGAACTCATAACCCCTTAATTAAGAGCACAACCTTATGTCAATTCCTATTTTCATGATTGATGTGAGATGAAACATATTACTAGAATATTGTTGTTGAAGTATATTTTCGAAGATTTATCTCATAATTTGTCAAGTATAGTTTTTTAATTTGCCAAAAATTAGATGTAATATTATTTTAGAAGTGGACGGTGCATATGTATTTAAAAATTTGAATAGTGATAAAATACTATGACCATTTATATTTACTAGAAAAGAAGTTATAAATTGGGTGGGGTCGAAAGAGAAAATAACATTGTCAATGTGAGCATAACTTGTTACATAACAAATCAATTATCATCACAAAATGTTAGATGATTCGATATTCGACTGGAGTACTTGAACTGAAAAAATGATCTCCTTAAAAGAGAATTGTGTTAGAGAGAAATATATTCTTTTTTAGCAAAAGTTCAAAATTTTCTCTCACGTCAATCAAACTTTTAATAAAGATTAACTCGAGAATTTAATGCTTCAACCTAAACAAAGTTTTTTTATTAATTAATTAATTTATTATTAATATAACAAGGTTGGAAATGAAATTTTGAATCATATCTCTAAAGAAAATACATAATAATTATCGCAGACTTATACTCACTTTAACTTCCTTTATATGTTAGAGTTTAAATTTTACTAATTAAAAAATAGTTAAATTATTAGTTTAGTCTCTAAGGATTTAATTCTATTTGGTCTCTAAACTCTAAAAAATTAATAGATCTCTAAACTTTCAATTTTGTGTCTAATTATGTCCATAAATTTTCAATTTTGTATCTAATAGGTTTATAACTTTCAATTTTCTATCTAATAAGTCTTAACATATTTAAATATTTTAAAATTTAATTGATAATTGATATATTAGATACAAAATTAGATTTTATGTTTAAAACACTTAAATTTTTTAAGAAAAAATCTGAGTAAATCAATTGAATATTTTTTTTTTTTTTTTTTTTTTTTGTGACAATATGTAAGATGAGAATTAAATCTAAGACCTCTTCATCTCTTAAATTATACGAGGTTGAGTCATGCTCTCCCAAAAATAAATGGAATATATGTGCTCATCTTTTATTGTTTTTAAGTAGTGTATTTTTCAGAAAAATTACATCATAATTTGTCAAGTATTTTCTTAATTGGAATATATCATTATTTTATTTTATTTTTGCAAATGAAAACATAATATTTTTCTTGCATGTACCCTGCACAAACTATTTGAAGATTCTTGAGTATCAAAGCTCTAGAAGTTTATCTTGTTCTAAACATTCAAAATCGTAAAACGATGTTTGGAGTGAAGGGAAGCCTGAGAATCAGAAGCTGTTTGGGGTGTAGTGTTCTGAAATTCAAGTTTGGACAAATATATATATTTTTTTTCTTTTGCTACTTCGTTTCTTTTTTCTTCTGATTTTCTAGTAGATGTTTTGTAAATTGTAGAACTTTTTATGCAATATGAGACAATTTTTTTTTAGACGTTTGAATGAAACATTTAATTTATGTTATAGTGAATAAGAAAATTGTTCCCAGCAATCAAAACAGTGCTTACAAACATAACATGTCCATCCGTTCAATTTTTTTTTTTTTTTTAAAATACATATTTGGATAAGAAATTAAAAAAAAAAAAATCAAGGAGAAACCATGAAAACAAGAATGAAACACCAATCTATTATTGTATTTAGATAAAATTTCTCAAGTATGAGTCCCCTAAATACAAACGAAAATTTATAATTTCAAACATTTCATAAAATTGAAGTTTCACATCAACTATATTTAAAATATTAGAAATGAAAAAAAAAAGTTATAACTTTCTAATTAAAGGAAAATTTCGTTCTATTTTGAAATAATTTTCCTTAATAAATAAAAGTTACCATAAAAAAACGATTGAATTAACGGCGAGTTGTATAGATAGCAATCCGACCAAAAAGAATTACAAATATAGCAAAACTTAAAAAGTTTTACAAATATAGCAAAAAAACAGCTGAAAGGTAAAAAGACAGAAAAATCCTATGCGATAACATAGGTTGCTATGCGATCGCACATGAATCGCATAACAACCCGTGCGATTGTTGTATGCGATGACACAACAATCGCATACATCAATCGTATAGGTTACTATATGCGATTGTTGTGCGATCGCATAAGTTCGCATAGGTTGATCTATGCGATCGCGTTCGGCCGGCGATAGTCGATTTTTTTAATTCTTTTTATTTATTCATTAAGGGTAATATGAAAATAAAATAAAAAATTACAAAATCTGCAATATTTGCAAAAATTTTAAAAAGTTGTTATATCTTTAATTATTTTATTGTCATTAGTTATAATTTTTCTTGAATTAAATTAAATATTATTTTTTAAAATATTAATATGAGTATATCTTTCTTATCTTCCGACTCGAAAATTATACATGTTTTGAACTATTGTTAATTAGATTAAATAGAGATAAATGAAATTGATTGTTTATATTTATTAAAAAATAAATATATCAGAAGTGGCCACAGAAAAATGAGTTTTTTTTTTTTTTTTTTTTTTTATTAAGAGATAAGTGTGCTAGAGATGTTTTTTTTTTTTTTTTAAGTATATGATAAAATATTAAAATGTACCAAAAAAAAAAAAAAACAATAAAGAAAAAAAAATATAACGAAATTTTCTCTCACGTTAATCAAACTCAACAGATTACCAAATAATTCAATGCTTCCAAGTTCCACTTATGCACAAGGGGTTAACTTTTACAATTAAAAAGAATTTAAATTGCCCTGAGTTAGATTTTATTATTATTATTATTATTATTATTACTATTTTTTTTTTGAAGGGTAATACTATAATATATTCTTTTCGAAGTTGTTTGAGGTACTGAGTGAATTATTATAATCGGTTAATATGTAGGCTATAATAATTGTGTATGATAAATAATATTGAATTCAATATAATTACTTTATTGACGCTAAATTATAATAGTCGGTTGTCAAACGTAGACTGAGTTACAATAACTGAGTCCACCCAACTCTAAATTGGTGTCTCATTAAAAACTTACATTGTAATCGGTTTGAGTATTTTTAATTTTTTTACTTAGGTTGACTACATTTAAATGTTATATTCTTTAGCATTGCACAAACTATTTAAATATTGAGTTAAAATAAGTCTATCTGAACGATAATTGACATATATTTTTTCGTTGAGCTCAGAAGTTCGAATTTATAGCTCCATCCCAGATGTTGTTGAACTTAAAAAAAAAAAATAATAATAATAATATTGAAAATTGACCCAATAGTAAATACTATGATTATGGTTTATTGGTTTGTGTTGAGTAGAAATAAAACAAGAGGAGAGAAAATTACGTTTTTTATTGGGAGAGAAAGATGTTTGTTTTAGCAAATTCGCAATCTTTTCGTTTTTTTTTCTTTTAGTAGAACAAATATGAGGTTTTTGCACGGATGACCCACTTCTCGTGATCATGAGATTTTTTGACCCGATTTTTTAAAATTTGTGTTTTTTTACCTCCTCTCATTATAAGCAAGTGCACAAAGTCTGTAATACCTTTTACTGAGCACGATCACGAGGAGACAACTATGGTAGCCTCGTGATAAACGAAAGATACAAATGATTTTTCACAGAGAGAAGACACTCGCTTATCACGAGAGAAGATAAAAAAAACATAAAATTTCAAAGGAATGTCAAAAAACTTTAGGTCTTTTTAGGGGAGGGTCATCCGTACAAATACCCAAACAAATATGGGATCCAACCTCATGAGAGGACATATATAGTACATTTCAAATACCATTAGGTTGAATTTCACAATACACAATTGTTTTTTTTCTTCCATCAATCAAACTTTTAATAGAAATTTATTTATGTCAGTTTTTTTTTTTTTTTTTAATATACGTGAGCGTGCGGTACGTGCCTTTCGACTAAACTCACGAGACAGAAGGCTTGATCCTATAACATTTGACTGCCAAAAAAAAAATCGTAAGCAATTATATTATTTTTTTTAAAATTACCTTAGGGTGGTTAGATTTTTAAATTTTTTTAAATTTTTTTAATTTAAACTTTATGGGTCAATCTTTGTTCACGATGGGACTAGACAATAATACTGGAATATTACTTTCGAAGTGTATCTTTTGAAATTTACTTTTTAATATGTCAAGTATTTTCTCATTTTTGACTATATTTATATTTAATATTCTTTTAGCACGTGACCTGCACAAGCTATTTTAATAAGTGAGTTGTATCAAATACTATTTAGAGAAGAAAAAAAAAGTACTCACACAAAAATATTTTTTTAAAAAAAAAACTTTTTTTATAACTTATTATTTGAAAAATTGCCTAGCAAAATAAATTAGGGTATTTACCAATTTAGCTACTGTTTTTAGAGTTTACAAATATAATAAAATTTACAATTTTTTTTTCTTTCTACAATTGTTTACTTTATATTTAGTATATCAGTCAACTGATAAAATAATGTTTATTTAGTATTTACAAATCTAATCAAAATTGATACATTAAATATATAGTATTTCAGGTGGATTGATACACTAAATATAAAGTATATATTAGTTATGTGATACACTAAATATAAAGTATATAATCAACCAATTGTATACCTGATTTCGTTTCGATTTGAAGTGATTTTAGTTCAATTTTACTGATCTGATATATTAGTCGCAACCAATATATTTTATATTTGATGCATCTGTCAATTGATATATCAAATATAAGAATATCAATTTTTATTATTTTGCTATATTTGCAAAGTTAAAAAATGGTTGCTATAAACGCAATATCCTATATTATTATTATGCAAGTTGAACCTTTGACCTCTTAATCACCGACGAGTATATTATGCAAGTTGAATTATGATCATGTTGTCGAGTTGAAAGAGTTTCACATATGATAGTCATTGAACCCATGATTTTTTAGTCAATAGCACAATTTTATGTCAATTGAGCTATGTTCGGTTTGATGATATTAAGAATTAGAAGCATAAGTAATATATGATATTTGTTCAACTAATATCTCATTTAATATTCTCATTTAATATTTATATTAATTTGCCAACAAGGGCATAGCTCAACGGCATGATATGTATGACCTAGTGACCATGAGGGTTTAGGTTCAATCTCTCACTCCAAAATATAGAATATGTCAAACAGACTCGTTGGACAAAAAATTGAAAGTTGGAGAGTTGGAGAATTTATTAGACATTTTTAAAGTTCAGGGACTAGCACACAAATAAAGAAAGCTTAGACCCCCTTTGATAACTATATTTTTGGTTTTTGATTTTTAAAAATTTAATTTATATATCATCGATAACAGCCTGATAGTCACTGATTTTTTTTGTCATATTTGCTTTAAATTTTGTTATATTTGTCATTATGGGTCGGATTACGATTTATACTAAATTCTAACTCTACCTATGAGTTTCTTTGTTTTTGTAATCTACTTATTTTTTTTTTTTTTTGTAACGGTATTTTAATTAAAGCGAGGATTGAGCCAATTACCTTTTAGTCACGAGCACAACCTTATGCCAATTGAGCTATGCTCGGTTTGACAACTAGGCTTTTGTTGGCAGGTTACCTATGTTATCAAAATTCAACTTAAGTTCTGAAATTAAAAAATTTAAATTATTTTTTATTTTTATTTTTATTTTCGAAATTTTACGTACATATGTCACGGGTTAGTATAAGTGAATTAATGACAACATTTTTTATGGGTAGAAATCTATTTGGGTGAAATTTGAAAATAAATCGATGCAAACTTGGGACTCAAATAAATTAACATTATAATTCGAAGTTAGATGAATGGTCTAATAAACACAACAAAAAAATTATAGTTAAAATATAATTAAAACTGATAGAATTGACGAACAAAAACATAACTCAGCTAACATCATCCGCACTAAGAAGTCGATGATTCAATACTAATAGGATCTTGAAGGAATAAAAGGGAGCAAATTAAGGGGAGTATATAATTCCAAAAGAATATAAATTAAGTAATATATGCTTTTCCATCCCTTCAAAACTAAGAATCTTGAACTATGAACCATTAATTTGTATGATTTGAAATGGGCACAAAGGTTTAATTGGTCATGGTCAAATGAATAAACTAAACTTAAAGCCTAACTAATATAAAAATCAGAGAATAATCTCTCTAACAATCAAAGATTCATAAATTATAGGTTTACAAGTTTAGTTCCACACTTTTATGGTTGTGTCTAATAAATTTCCAACCTTCAATTTGTGTATAATAAGTCTTTCAACTTTAAAAAAGTTAATAGATCGTTGGATTGAAGTTAAATTGAATTTCACATTTAATAGTACATTGAATTTTAAATTTTTAAAATTTAAAAAATGTGAAATATATCTGCAAGACAAAAATTAAAATTTCAATGAGAAAATTGAAAGTCTTAGAGATTTATTAAAATAAATCGAAAGTTTTAGACGATTAAATTATAAGTTTAAATTATGACTAAATTGTCAAACCGAGTCTAGCTCAATTGTCATAAAGTTGTGTCATTGACTATGAAGTAATGTGTTCAATCCTCATATTAATTAAATATCTTTGCAAATATATATATATATACCTTGGAAATATTGGTAATTTGAATCCAAGGAAAAAAAGGCATAAACCTTTTATTGGGAGAGTAATTTATAATCACTCAATTGGTGAATGAAGTTGCCCAAAGAATTAGGACTTGTCTTATTTAGTCTTGTCAAATTAATGTCTTGCAAAAGCTTTGCTTTATTACAACGTGTGTTGTTTGTGTCGGGTAGGATTCAACCACAAAATTGCCCATCACTTTCTCTCTTTATTTATTTATTTATTATTATTATTATTATTTTTGGCTTGTTTAATGAGCTAATGATGTATAAACCAAATAATTAAATGATGTATAAACTAAATAATTGGGTGCGTTTACTTGTACGTAATCGCAATTCGTCGCTCATAGCAATCGTGATCAGTTGTGGGTCTCACCCATAATCAAACAATCGAATTACGGGTTTTGATTGATCTCAAAATAAGTGATTATTACGTGGAATTATTGCGTCTGGCTCACTCTGAAATCTCACTGATCGATGCATTTTTACACCATACTTTACAAATTCTACCATTTATCTCTCTCCCACTACTCATTTTTCACCCAGATTAATAATACGATTTATTCTAAGATCTGTTACTAGATTCGTTACTAGATCCATATTCTCTATTACTAGACTAAGGATCCGGATACACGTGAGAAGTCAGACGAGTGATCTCACTAGACTACAAACTCGATTAACTACCGGAATAGTTACATGAACATGTTTTTCATGTAGGGATTGATGCACACACCTAGTTTCAAAATGTTATACACACACAAACGACAATATGTCCTTCCATATACAAACCATTTGCACTGTTACACAATGCTTACAAAATATTACTAAAAAAGAAATAAAAAAACCTACTAATGATTGAAAAAACAAAATAAGTGAGACTTTAACCCTACTCGCCATCATAATCAGACAACAGGATGGCGTATCACTTCCTTCCGCCCGCTTCCTTTTCTTCACTCCGCTCGACTCGCCCATATCTACTTTACCTCTACGACACTCATTTTTCCCCAACATCTGTCGTTGGGGCAGCCAGGACGATCTTCCCCTTCTCCTTCTCATTCTCCTTCTCATTCTCCTTGTCTTCAGTGACTTCAACAAGGAGTGGAAGCGGCTAGTTGACACTAGAGAACCACTCATCTTGTTCCTGGATGAGAGCATGAATAAGGGGAGCCTCTTACATCTCCAGGCAGTAGTAATAGAGAATATTTTCTTCTAATATTTTGAACACTCCCCGATACCAATTATGTTACTAGATATATTTGAAGATCACGTTAACACACCATCTATCCATTCAGGTGTCATTTACATTGTAATTCTGAAATCTGCTACGCTAACACCTACTAGATCCGCTTCAAGATGTGCAAAGATTATATCCCATTTTTTTTAAAAAAAAATATAATCTCCATTAATGTCTGCACTTCCCAAAGACTAAGGAGGAAGACGAAGAAGTTTGCTCTGTTTGAAAATAGGATGGAGAGAGAGGGTAGTCGAGAATTTAATTTGGGCGTGATTTCCCAATTTGGTAGATTTGTTTAATATTAGAAAGGGCATTATCGTAAACAACCAGTGTTCGTTATAACTGATTACATATAAGTAAACACAATCAATGATATCCGATTGTGATGGGACAAGGGAGGAAGTAAATACCATCAAATAGAACCCGATTACGATTACAAGATTTTTCATTAAGATTGAATTCATTGCAATTGTTGGAGTGTTTTCATTACGTGCAAGTAAATGCGCTTTTAGTACATTATATGTGTATCTTTAATTTGTATTATTTAAGTATTCAAGTTGATTGAATCATTTCTTTTCTTTGTATTTGTATCATAGGAATGATGGAATAAATGAAAAGGCTAAAAAGTTAGTTAATTTTTTGCATTTCGATATAATTCATGAACTTAGACTATAAAATGTGTTGATACCGAAATTTGGTATCGACAGTAAATTTGATAAGGTTGGTGAAACGAGCTTGACCTTGCAATACCTAAAAGAAAATAGAGTAAGTTAAGACCGGTGGGAGGGGGTGAGAATCCACACCGACTCTGACACCCAAGTTAGCTCTGGAGAGAAAGAAAGAAAGTCAGAAATGGAAAGTTTATGAGATTATAATTTGAATAAGATATATTTCTTGTGTGCTGTCGAGCCAACCCGAGAAGAGGGGTTGACCCTTTTGGTTGGTCGAGCCGACCTCCTCGAGGGGTCGACTCATTCTTCTCTTGCGCCAATTGTCATGGTTGGTGTCATCTTTATTTTGCTCAATCCTTCTTTGTGGTCAGTCCCTTGACCTGATTGATGGATTGACCTCGACCAAGAAGGTCTCTTCTCGGTGTTTAGTCTATTAAGTCTCTGTAATTTGAGTCTGATTATTTCGCCTGTAACAAAATGATATGACATTATTTGTTTGATTAATGTTGCAATCAACCTCTTGGGTTCAATTTGAGTAATATAGGGGAAGAACAAATTTGTCATATGGAAAAAAATATACCAAAATCACAATTTTTCTTCCTATCTTATTTTTCCTCCTCCAGCTAACCTTGTCATCGCTGCCGCCACCACCTCCCTTCAGCCGACCACCACAGCTCGCCTCCCTCCAGCCATCCCCCGACGGTTTGATTCCTTTTGATTTCGGTTTATCAGATCCTAACATTAAAGCGCAAAGAACCAAAACCATCATCACAACTCTCGACCCACTTGTCCTCCCCATGTCAGAGCAACTCCTCTTCTTCGCAACGCTCGTCACCAAAAATATCTTCAAAGTCAAGAAAATCAAGTCGTACATCCTAGACTTCGAACTGGCATTCGAACATTTATGCATCCACGACGGCGGTCGGCGGTGCTGGACGAAATGGAGAAGAATCTGGATCTGAGCGAGTGGCACATGAAGCCATCGAGAATGACGCGGAACAAATTTGGGAATACTTTGAGAGTTCTCTGTGGTACGAATTGGCTTCCAACGAGGAGAGATAATGGATCCAGAAAAAAGATCGAACCTAACAGATCGCTTTCAGGTTGGGTTTCAACTGTAACAGTGTGGTTTGGTAGGCGTTTAGGATCTTCGATTAGACGAAGGAGAATAATCCATGGATGAATGAGATTCACGAGTTTCCTGTTGAGGTCCATAGAGAGGCCCCAATTGATAAAGCTTGAACTTGAAAGGATTCTTTTCAGGGAAAAACGTCGATCATTTAATTGGTTTTGGTTTTCTGCACTTTAGCGTTAGGATCTGATAGGCTGAAATCCAAGGGATCATATCGTTGAAGGATGGTTGGAAGGAGGCGAGTTGCGACAGCCAGCTGAAAAGAGGTGGGCGACGACAAGGTTAACTGGGTGAAGGGGAGAAGAAAAGAGGAAGAAGAATGGTGGTTTTGATTTATTTTTTCCATATGACAAATTTGCCATTCTCCTAGATTACTCAAATTGAACCCAAAGGGTTGATTGCAACACTTATCAAACTTAATGAGGTGGTGTGATTTATCAAATTGAAAGCTCAGACGGTAATTATAACAAACCTCATAGTTCAAGTCTAGTTTGTGCAATTAACCGTTATACTTATAAAATCAAACAATCACTTGGTGCAACACGTAGATAGCCTAGAGTGGGGTTTGATCTTGCACCTGTGCAAAAATTTAAATGTATTATTACCGCCGCCAACACGAGCATAACTCAACTGACATAAGTGTGAACTAATAACCAGGAGGTCAAAGGTTTGATCCTGACTCCACATTTATTATCATTCCTTCTACAAAAAACAAAAAACAAAAAAGATTGAGATCATCGATCATCATTCCTTCCACATCAATATTCAACTACAAGACCGAGTAAACCCTAAATGTCATAAACTATGACTAAGATTTATTAAAATAAACTTTTATCAATTATAAACTCACAAACACGCCCAACACCTTTTTTTTTTTTTTTTTTTTTTTGACACTTTGAGGTAACTAGGAAGGTTTTGAATCTTTTTCTTAAACTTGACTTGGCCTGTTTTTGTGATGACAGGAACACTTGGTCAATCCAAAAGTATTGACACTGAGTTTTGGACAGGGGATCTAAAGATGATGTGGAGTGCTCGATGTGGATCGTGTGGAAGCTATGGGAGATCATAAATCAAGTTTTGTTCAATACTACTAGCATTTCGGACCAGATTGTGATCTCAAGTGTTCGTAGTGCAATTCAACAAAGTATATCAACAAAGGAGATTTCTATTTGAAGCTTTAAAGAGAAGGGAAAATTCTCGATGGAAGAAGCGGAGCGAAGTGCCATGGTTTGGTTGCCTCCTCCTCAAAATAAGTGGAAACTAAATGTGGATTCTTCCTTCAGCAATTCTTTGGGTCGAGCGGGTTTAGGTTGAGTCGTTCGCTACCATCTTGGTTCCGTGAAGCTAGTAGGGTGCAAAGTCCTCCATGGCCATTTTGAGATCAAGTTACTTGAGGCGAGATTAATGGTAGAAGGTCTAAAAGTTTTGTCATCTTCGTCGATCCCATGTGGATATCAAATCGAGGTTGAATCTGATTGTTTGGAAGTGTGCAAACTACTTAATGGAGTTGGAGTTGATCTAACTAAAATCACTTGCTACATTTCAGAGGTTGTTGAACTCGAACATGCAGCAGAGGTAGTCTTTTTCATACACACGAGGCGATGGGCTAACAACCTAGCTCATCATGGCTCACATTGCCATGGTTTTTATGGTTACGGACGTGGGAGGATCCTCTTCTCACTGATTTTGATGATTTTTTAAATAGGGTAGCCCAAAGGGCTCTTTCTGTTAGTTTATGTTTTTTTGTTATTAAGAAAAAAAAAAAAAAAAAACTCACAAACATGCCCTTGTACCCATCACACACAAACTCATATTCCTACATGACTTTCTCCTTCATTAATTTGCATAATCTAACACACATACATGAAACAAATTATTAAAAAAAAAAATCAATACCTATAGCTTTCATGCCAAAAAAAATCATAACACCACACTAATTATTGACAAGTACTTCTTTCGCTTTAAGATTAGAAGTTCAAATCTCCTGCCTCAACGGTTGAACTCGAAAAAATCCTATAACGACTTCTCTACAACTTAATAACTTTATTCATACCCCAAAGCTCCAAGCATCAATTTAGATTAGTTGGTTCAGAGAGCTTTATAATTTTAGGTTAAAAAGGTTTATTTATTGTTTTTTTTTTCTAAAACAAAAAAAAAATTCTAAAACAGACAAATTTATTTTTTTAAATACTTCTCAAAGAAACTTCATATATATATATATATATATATACATTTTCCCTTATATATATAAGTACTTCAAAAAACACTTTGGGGAGTGATTTTCAAAACTCATATGCAACACCAAAATGCAGAAAATGCACATATGCATCAGCCTCTCACCATATACACATTTTCCTCTTTTAATATCTTCATTATTAGAAGAAATTAATATGAACAAAATATCATTCTTTCAATTATCATATATTATCAGAATTATTTTAAGAGAACAGAAGTATATATAAAATAAAATCTTCTGTCAAAAACAGATATTAATGGCTTTAGCAATATTCACTTAATTTTTGTTTACACAACAAATTAATCTCAAATTACAAATTCATAAACAGAAAATCTTATTAGTGGGTGAGCTGCTTTAACAATGATCATAGACTATTATATGTAATAAAAAAAATTATTCAAAATTCTCTTACACACTCCCATATATAGATATATTATATATTGCTATATAATAAACTATGAGTATTACATTACACACTTAAAATAAGATATTGTAATAATAAAGAAGATGAAGAACTAAGTAGAATGTTTGGTGTGAGTTTGTCTCATTTAGTTTCGGAGGAGAGAATGATCTGATCATGAATCCTATCGATGTAAGCTTTGGCCTTCCTATCAATGCCAGGCTCAGCCACCCAGTGTCTGCCTCTGTCGCCATCGCTCGGCCACACCTTTCGCGTATCTTCCATTGCCATCGCATCGTCCCGCCTCCTTGCGCTGTCTCGAGACTTGAACAAGCCGAAGATCGAGAACCAACACGAGGGCGACGACTTCGGCTTTTGTCTCTTGTTGTTGGCTGAGGACATGGCTATTGTTTGTGGGTTGAAGACAAGAGGAGGGTTGGTTAATTGTTTGAGGGACAAAGGGAAGTGGAGAGGATTTATATAGAGAAAAAAAGGGGTGTTGGGGTTTAGTCTAAAGGAAGCTAAGAATCTAAAGGGTGTTTTTTGAAGACCTAGCTAAAGTTAAAATTTAAATTGTGAAGACCTAGGAATTGACACTAATGTTCTTTTTGAAGAAAAAAACATATATTTGTTGGTTCTCCTTTGCTTTCATAGCAAGTTCCAACTGCTCACTTCTATATTTGGCCCTTTTTGCTTTTCCTACGTCTTGCTCTTTTATAACAATAATGCATCCAGTTGGATTCCATTCCAACATTCTTAATTGTTAAACTTATTATAATAATGCACTAATAGGAGGGCTGTTTTTTAATAATATTGTATTTTTTTAAACTTATTATAAAAATATGGTAAGTTTGAAATTATTTTTAAAAATATTGTAGTTTTAAATGAGGAAAGGTTTCTTTTGAAAAGCCGCTCCACGTGGATGACGATCTTCTTTTCAAAAGACGATCTTGCTCCACAAGGCATGAGTATGTGCTTCTTTTATTAAAAAAATGATAGCTTTGTAACCGGATATTCAAAAATTTCAAAAAATGTATGGTTGGAAAGCTAACAGCGAGAGCTTCAATTTGATACCTGGCTTCACTAGGAGTTGTATTAAAAGATAGAGACCATTGAAGTTTGACTATAGTTCTGCAAATTTCAGAACTGAAGATTCTTTTGAAGAGTGTATTCAAAAATTGATATCTTTTTATCCATATATTCAAAAACTTTGAAAAGGGTATTGTTGGAAAGTTAACATAGAGAGCTTCAATTTGATACCTATTTTCACTATTTTTGGAGTTGTGTATCAAAAGATATATATCGTCAAAGTTATGAAAACTTCACTAAATCTATAACTGAAGATACAACTGAAAACTTCAAAACTGTATCTAAACTTCGACGATCTGTATCTTTTAATACACAACTCTACAAATAGTGAAACTAGATATTAAATTGAAGCTCTCTGTGTTAGCTTTTCAACCGTACCTTTTTCGAAATGTTTTAATATCTAGGTAAAAAGATGTCAATTTTTTAATGCACTCCTCAA
Organism: Herpetospermum pedunculosum; assembly: GCA_028017165.1. Classification (NCBI taxonomy): domain Eukaryota; kingdom Viridiplantae; phylum Streptophyta; class Magnoliopsida; order Cucurbitales; family Cucurbitaceae; genus Herpetospermum; species Herpetospermum pedunculosum. Next base: position 62,038,337 of record CM051529.1, read on the forward strand.
AACAATCTTCAGTTCTGAAATTTGCAGAGTTATAGTCCAACTTCGATGGTCTTTATCTTTTGATACAAAACTCCAAAAATAGTGAAACCAGGTATCAAATTGAAGCTCTCATTGTTAGCTTTCCAACCATACCTTTTTTGAAAATTTTGAATATCTGGTTAAAAAGATATCATTTTTTTTAATAAAAGAAGTACATACCCATGGAGGCATCCATGTGGAGCGATCGTGGAGCAAGATCGTCTTTTCAAAAGACGACCTTTGCTTGCGTGGAGGTCGTGAATAAACGACCTCTATTTCAAACTACAATATTTTTAAAAATAGTTTCAAACTTACAATATTTTTATAATAAGTTTTAAAAAATACAATATTATTACAAAACAGCCCTAGGAAAGCCCAAAATTGTATGTTCACTCTCACTCGTGAGCTTGAAAATCAGACAAGTAGTTATGATCAATATTATTGATTAGGGGTGTACATGAGTTCAATTTAGTTCGGTTTGGAGGATTTTCTGACCTAACTCTAAAATTTCGGGTCATTCCTAACTTAACCCAACCCAACATATCAATCAACTCAACCCAAACTCAACCCTTCCATTTTCAGGTTGGGTCGATATTTTTTTTCTTAATTATTTAAAATACATTTCTACAAATTATTATTTTCGATTTCTTTCTCTCATATATAAAAAATGAATTGAAAGTTAATATATCATTTGAATATATATATATATATATAAAACATGAATTCGGGTCGGTTCGAGTTGAACCGAGTAAAAAATTGCTCAATCCGTGAACCGACTCAAAATTTCAAGTTGACAAAAAATCAACCCAAACATAACCCAATTCAACCAAACTTTACAATTCGAGTTTGGATAGGTCGGGTGCTCGGCTTCTCAAGTCATTTGTACACCCTATTATTGATGAAAGAGAAAATGATTTTACAAGTTTGTGTAAAATCATTTTCTCTTTCATCAATAATAGGAATGATTCGAGAAGCCGAGCACCCGGCCTATCCAAAAACCTGATCTTTCCTCTTCTTTCCCCTTCTTCCCCCACGCTCTTCTTCACTTTTTCTTCAAAATTTCCCTCATTCATCCACGTTTCTTCTTCGATTTCCTCCCTTCTTCCTTGCCGATTATTAATTGTAATCTCTCTTTCTCTTCTCTCAACTATCTCATTTTCTACAACATCGGTAACAACAACATCTCTTCTCTCATCTTTCATTATTCGGGTACCTCTTAAATTACTTGGCATTATTGTTTTTTTTTTCATCTAATTTGAGGTTTTGAATCTGATGTGAAGTTGAATTGTACCGTGGACTTGGTTTTGTAATAATATTTGTGATTCTTGATGGGTTTATGGTCTAGATTTCCCCTTTTTTTGCTGACTTCTTAAAAAAAAAAAAAAAAAAAAAAAAAAAAAGGTTCAAATTTGACCACTTATACCAAGAGGATAATAGTATTTCATGAATTGTTTTTAACATCCACGTGTGTATTGGGTTTAGGGTTTAAGGTTGTTTTTCTACCTTAAAGAGGAACATTTAAATAGGTATGAACTCTCTCCTGTTATAATATATAATGAAAGTCAGACTAGTTTCATTGCTATCCTGCCGTTATGGTAGCAACATAATATTTATGTAGCCAATTGAGTATATGAGTTGGGTTGATGCATGTTTCGAGATTGATTTGAGTATGTGGAGGGTTGAAGATTGTTTTGGTTGTTTTACTTTTGAGTTTTTTGGAATATATATATATATATATATATATATATATATATATATATATAGTGCATGATAGTAAGTTTTAAATGTTGTGTTCATGAGTTTTGGAAGTGTTAGGTAAATTTAGTTCCTTTGGGTGTTGTTATAAGTTGAGTTACTAACAACTTATAGGAAATTCGGTTTTCGGTGGGGGATGGGTTGAATACCTTCTTTTGGGAGCATCAATGAGTGGGGGATAGTCCCCTATGCTTATTGTTTCCTAGGTTGTATCACTTGTCTTTGAGGAAAAGTCATTCGGTAGCAGATATTTTTAACCAGTCGGAGAATTCTCCTTCCTTCTCCTTTGGCTTTCGTCGGACTTTATCTAAAACAACTGATATTATGGCACTCTTGGCTATAATCGGGGGGTTTACTCTTAGTCCGGGGAGAAAGGATGTTCGTATTTGGAGTCCAAAACCCCATGGAGGGCTTTTCTTGCCGCTCATTCTTTCAGAGCTTGCTTAATCCCTCCCTGTCTAGCATGTTAGTTTTTTCTTCTATTTGGAAGGTGAAAGTCTAAAAAAAGATTCAACTTTTTGTGTGGTTGGTCATTCATGGCAGAGTGAACACTTTAGACCGGGTTCTGAATAAAAACTTTACCCCGGTTGGTCATTTCTGTTGTATTCTTTGTCGGAGGGTGGAGGAAGACCTAGATCATTTGTTATGGAATTGTGAGTTCGCTCGGGATGTTTGAAACTTTTTTTTTGAAGTTTTTGGCATCCAGTTTGCTAGGCACAGACGCCTTAGAGAGATTATCGAAGAGTTCTTTCACCATCCGCCATTTCGGGAGAAAAGAAAATTTTTGTGGCAGGCTGGGATATGTGCGGTTTTATGAGGTTTATGGGGGAAAGAAACAACCGAACATTTAGAGGTTCGGAAAGGGACCCGAGTGCTATTTGGTCCCTTGTTAGATTTCAAGTTTCTTTGTGGGCGTTAGTGACGCGGTTTTTTTGTAATTACTCTATAGGTCTTTTATTATTTGATTGAACCCCTTTTCTCTAAGGGTTGTTCCCTCGGGCTCTTCTTTTTTGGACGCCCTTATATTCTTTCATTTTTTCTCAATGAAAGTTTGGTACCTTATCAAAAAAAAAAAAAAAAAAAAAAAAAACAAATAAATAAATAAGTTTAGGTACTAATTTTGAGTTTATGTTCTTAGGTTTTAAAAAGGGTCGAGTAGCAAATGATAGCGAATAAGATTTGAGTGTATGAGTTTAGTTCCTATGCGGGTTGTTATAAGTTACAAATTTTGAGTTTATGTTCGTAAGTTTTTTTTTTTTTTTTTTTCTCGAACATAAACTCAAAATTTATGATTTAAGTTTTTAATTAGTTTGATTTATGATTTATCTCTCTCTAATTATTTTAATAGATTTGAATTTTGAATTAGTTTGCTCTAAATTTTTTCAGCCCAGCCCGTAGTCTTCCCCAAGGCCCAACCGTCAATTTCAGCCCATTTTTATTTGGAAAAAATAAATAAAAAAATAAAAATTCCTTCTACGCTCTTCTTCTTCACGAGTCACATTACGTTCTCTCTTTCAGTCCTCCCTGTAATTCTAAAGCTCAGAATCTCAAATCGGCGGCGCGGCGGCCCTCAAAAGCACCGGAGCGCGTAGAATCGGTTGTTCAGCTTTTCCCTCCTCTGCCTTTCCGCTTCTACGTGGTTCTGGTTCATCACATTCGGCTTCCGACCTCGTTTTTCTTTTTGATCCATAATCTTTCAGGTGAGTCAATGGTTTCTGCTCTTCCATTTTCATTGTCTTCTTGATCCATAATCTTTGGAGAGTTTTTTTAAATTATGTGGAAACGATATTTTCAACAGGTTTCCGTATATGTGTAGTGAACTTGAAAGATAGACAAGTTCTCTCTGTGTTTTTGTTCCCTTACGAAGTAGGAGAGATTACAAATTTGGTTCAATTTAGCATAGCTTTCTGCTGTTCTGAAGTAGATGATTTTGAGGGGTGTATGGTTTAGATATGGTTTTTATCCTCAGGGGAGCTGTATAATGAGCAACCTAAGTCCTGAGGTAATTGGTTACTGAATATGGGGTAGAATTCTACTATTCAGCATGTGGGCCTTTAACTCCATACTCTTCCTTCCCTCTGCCCATGGTTTTAAGAATCTTACACCAAATTTGTGGAACCAAACAAGGAGTGGGAAAATATGAGTGTGGGGATAAGAAATAGGACTTTCATTTGCAGAACTTGGGTGGCATAGACGAAAAGGGCAAAAATAAAAAGTACTAGGAGAGGTGGGTGGTTTTACATTTATTAGGCTCTTTCCTGACGATGATGTCCATAACCAAAACTATACAATAATAAATATGAACCATACTTGGCTGCATACTGCTATTTAGATATCTTCGTACACACCACCATTCAAATATTGACAGCTAAAAAAAAAAAAAGTCTCGTTTTCTATTTTTTTTTTTCTTTCTTTCTTTCTCTTGTCAATATTTTAATAGTGATGTATAAGAAGATATCTACACACGGCCACGGGTATGCAGCAAAGCATTATTTAATAAATATTTTGCTTAAATGAACTCTGGTGTACCCAATGTCTGATCCTACAACATCATTCCCCTGAATGATACTCACCATTCTTATTTTTTTAAGCTCTCTTTGTGTTTTTGTTTTCTTTCTCTCTTGGAAATTAATTCAAAACACAAGGACCCTCTTCTCTATGATTTCATTTCATCAAAGTCTTAGAGAGAGAAGTTGTTTAGAAGTGAAGTTATGTAGTTTCTTGTGCAACTATTGTCAAACAAACTAGGTAAAAAGTTGCAATTAAAGTAAATTATGATGTTGACATTATCATATTGGGTTCTATTTGTATTTATCATATTGGGTTATATCGAATAAACGCGTCACATAAGGATTCGTCTCAACCTCTCTAAAGGTCCTACTGTTTATTTCCCCCTAAAAACCCCACAACACACACACCCGCTTGCCACAAAAACTTTCCTTTTCTCTCGAAAAGGCGGATGGAGAAGGAACTCCTCGATCATTTTCCTAAGATCTCTGGGTCTCGCCAACAAAATGTCAAACGCCTAAAAAAAGAGAGTCCCAAACAGCCCTAGCAAAAGCAGAATGCCACAAGAGATGATCCAAATCTTTCTTCGCCCTCCGACAGATAATGCAACAAAAAGGGCCCACTAACCATTCTAACCTCCATACCAGCCTATCCAAGGTATTAACTCTGCTATGCACAACTTGCTAGATAAAAAAACTGAACCTTCTTTGGAACTTTCACCTTTCAAAGGCCAGAAAACACCGACTCACCACCCAGGGAGGGGTCCAACAAACAGAGAAAGAAAGAGCAACAAGAGAAACTCGTTCTCGGACTAGGAATCCACACCCGACAATCCCTCCTCTCTGTCGAAAAGCTCACACCCTCCACCACAGAAAAAAGGGCCAATACCTCCGCCGTTTCCCTATCGGACAAAGCACGACGGAGCCCAAGGAAAAAAGAGAGGGAGTTCTTCGAGAAATTAACGACATCAGCCACAAAGTGATTTTTCATATTAGAGAGATGGAAAAGATGAGGGAAAAACGAACAAAAGGGACGCTTGCCCACCCACGTATCTTCCCAGAAATAAGTATCCCCATATTACCAACCGAAAAACGCACAAAGCTGGAAAAAGAAGGGAGCTCAAGGAAAATATTTTTCCACTGGTTCCTGAAAGCTCCTTTTAATCCCCTTCAATACCCACTCGGGTTTACACTCATCTTTTTGTTCCAATGACTGAATTTTGGTTTCTGCATAAGCAACAAATGTTCTGAACTTAGTTTATGAAATTATCAATTTTGATCTGGTCCAGGAAGTTAGCAGATGGCACTTAGACGATTCTTAGGCTTTTCAGATGGGGAGTTAATGAGATCAGATGCTAAACCTTGTTCACAGTTGATGAAACAGACGGCTGGATTATGTACTGTTGGAGGAGGACTTGGATTCTGGATTCTTTGTAGATTACATTATGGTCTGTTAAGTATTCTTCTTACCTCATATCGATTTAAATTCATAATCAAGTTTTATGTTTTTCTTTTTTCCTGATCAACTTTCGGTGAATACAAATGGCACTTTAATCAATAATTGTTTTCTAATAAATTCTAATATACTTAGTTACTCCATATGAATGAAAACCATAGTGTTATGTGTCTGTCTTTAAATATATGTGGGGTTTGAATAGGTATGAGGGTGAAGTTAACTAAATACGAAGGCATCTTGAACGTGCGGCATAAACCTCATTGGGCGTGGGATGTTGTTGTGTTGCTTGGACGGCGGGCGGCGTGGTGGCAGAACGTGCACGATAGGGTGGGGCCGAAGGCGTCTTGAACGCGCGGCATGAACCTTGTTGGGCTCGGGATGTTGTTGTGTTGCTTGTCGGGCAGGTGGTGTGGCGGCGGAACATGCACGACGGGGTGGGGTTTAGGAGTATTTCTTAAATAAATGTTTGGGAGTAGTTTTGAAATAAATGCTTTTAACAAAAGTCTTTTAATTATTAATACCTTGTCAGCCTGAGCATGACTCAACTAGTTAAGGCATATGTCCTCGATCAAAAGATTAGAGGTTCGCATCCCCCACCCCATAGGCCACATGTTCATGCTGTTGAACTCTAAAAAAAAATAAGTGCTTAATGATAGATTACATTCGTGTTTGGTTCTGCATTCTTAAGAGTACTTTTAGATTCTTTCTCATCAAGCACTTGGGCAAATGGGCCAAATGCACTTTATTAGGGTTTTCTCACTAAGCATAAGCATTCAAGTTTTTGGACTTTATTTAAAAAACAAAACACTTTTTAAGTTACTTTCAAACATGTTGAGTAGGAAGTGGTTTTTTTTTTGGGTGCTAAAAGCACTCCAATACATAGAATCCGCATTCTCTGCTTACCTTCGTTACCTTTCTTCTATGGCTTTCTGGATGTAGTACAAGCAAATTGAAACACCTTTTCATCATTTCATGTTCTTTTAATCGAAAGCAAGTGCAACTTTGATTAAATCAAAGCCAATATTTAAGTTTAGATTCAAATCCAGTTCAAAGCATTAGTTGTGGTGGTGCCTTTACAGTCTTTTCCATCTTCTTCCACTTTTTCCCTTTGAAGTGAATTGCCTGTGGTCCTAGGGGATTGTAGTAGGGATATTTGCATAGATGACCCCCTCGGGAGTCGCAATGTTTTTTGACTCCCTCTCGAAAACGCATGTTTTTTACCCATTTGCTGACGTCATCAACACTACGTTGAGCACGAGGACACTATAGTCGTCTCTCTCGTGATCGTGCTCAGCTAAGGGTACGAATGACTTGAAAGGGTTTACGGATCACGAGAGAAGATAAAAAAAAATATGCATTTTAAAAAATCAGCTCATTTGACATTAAGATCTTGAGGGGGGTCATTTGTGCAAAAATCTTGATCTTAGTATTCTACTTAAGTCTTTGAGATTCTGTATTTTGCTGTGCGACAGGTCCTAGAATTACAGTACCTAGGAGTCTTCGTTGGGCAGCTTGTGGAGCAGCATCAATGAGTGCAACCTCGGCTTTTCTTGTCCGATTGTTTTGTCCAGAATGTGAACCGCAGAATATTGCTGCTTATGACAAAGGGAAAGTTGTAAGGTAATTGACATTCAGAGAGCAATAATCTTACTGCATCATTAAATGTTGTTATTCAGATGTTTCCTTATTAGGAGCATAGCTCAACTAGTTTAGATGTACACTCTCAACCAAGAGGTCAAAACATCGAATCTCCCAACCCATACATGAACTAAAAAAAAAAGATTATTCTTCTATTGTTATTGTTTAGTCTGTTAACTTTTATAGACCAGGCCAAGGCATATGTCTAGATTATAAGGCCGAAGGGTTTTTAGGCATGTAAAAAAGAGTCATTTACCAATTTTACCCCTATGCTTTCAGCTTATATTTGGATTTTATGTATTTATTATTATTATTATTATTATTATTTATTATTTATAAGAAACATAGACTATTTCATTGATAAAATGAAAGTATTACAAAAGAATGCTCAAATCGAACAAGGTTACAAAAAACATCTCCATTGATTGTTGATGGTAGTAAGGTCATAATTACAAAAAGGATGAGTAAACTTGCTCCAAGTTAAAGCAATTAAAGTAATAATAATATCACTCGGTTTAGGGAAAGCCCATCCAAATGCCTTTTGTATGAAATTCCAAAACTTTGATGCATAGATGCACTCACTGAATAAATGAATTTAATTTTCAGTATTTGACAAATAAAGACGGCAGCAATTTGGGAAGAGAATTAAGAGGGCGTTTGACCCCTGTTTTGGGTTCGAAACCCTAATAATCTAAACCTTGGGGGTTTGTTTGGGAGGGTTCTGAACTCGGAATCAGACGTCGGTACATTGTCGTGGTGACTGTGCCCAAGCCCAAGCTGCTGCTGCCGCCTTCATCCCCTGACTGTGATCCATAGCCATAGCTGAATGGATGAAATAATGATAATCCTGATTCACTGCTGTAATTGTTGTTGTTGTTGTCGTCCAATTTTTGAATTGTTGGTTTTTTGTGAGTGGTGGTTATGTGAATTGCCTTTATGTCCTTTGAATGAGATGGGATTTTTGTGGCTGAGGATTTTTTTGACTTCTTGTTGTGTGAGCTTAAGCAGAGTGAGAGAATGCAGAGGATTGAGATTATGAATAAACCTACTCCAATTCCAATCACTTCCCAAACTTTTAGACCAAATATGATTGTTTTCTTTGATAGCTCTTGGTTTAGATCATTGACCATGGCTTGTTTCTCTAGATTCCTGTCAATGTTGAGAAAAGAAAATAATTCAGTATTTTTTCAACTATGTTCTTGTACATAACACCCATAAAAGTGAGAGAGAATGAAAGAGAGAGAAAAGTTATTAAAGTTTTGAAATCTTTAATGTCTGTCTCGTACATCTAATGTTGTAAAACTATCAGTCACATTGTTTCAGCCTTTTCAGATAATTTCTCCCGCTAATGACACGAGTAAATAAAAAACTTTTACTGGGTGAGAACTCGGGGCAAAGCGGAGAAGGAAGGAGGCGACCCTCTTAGTTTGTTGTAATTCAAAAAATATATATAAAGTACTTAAAAAGTTGGTAGGTAAAATTTTGCTTCGTCCCGACTCATTGAACAGATGGAAATACGATTCAAAGAATTCGAGGTAAGTTTGTAATACATTCTTTAATTTCTTTCTCATACATCCAATGAACTATCAACCACATTGTTCCAGCCTGCTCCGATAATTTTTTCAGCTAACAACACAAGTAAATAAAAAAAAAATAATAGGTGAGAACAAGGGGCAAAGCAGGGAAAGGAGGCCGCCCTTTTAGTTTGTCGTTGTTAGAATGCCTTGAATCTGTTATGATCCGCTATGACTACCTTGGTACGGGGGTCTCGCTGTCATCGAATCAGGGTCTAGGGCGAAGCGCCCGGTGGAGGTATGGGGGCAACGCCCCCAAACCAAAATTTGATTTCGATTTTACTATTTGTATTGGACTTTGACCCATTATGTATTAGGTCATTGGAAATGTGTCATATAATAAACATTCTAATGACTTCTCCCGCCCCTAGTTTGGATATTGTAATCTCTCATATTCGTAATACAAATTATCTCTCCCTTCTGTCCGTGGACGTAGCTAACACAACGTTAGTGAACCACGTAAACTTTGTGTCGATTCTTGCTTTATTCTTTGTTGTTGAATTCTGTCATAACGTCGTAATTCAAAAAAGTATATATGAAAATTGTTTGCCCCACCTCGACTCAACGAATGCAAGGAAATACGAATAAAAAAAAAGTTATTTGTCTCTCTAAAGAACAAGTTGATTTATCCTCTTACCTGCAAAGGTTTGTTGTAGTTGATTACAGGGCCAACTTCTGAAATCCCTTTGCCACAGCCAACAAGCATTCTCTAAAGGCATAGAAGCAGCCATGGTTTGAATGAAACACAAAATGAATTAGTGAAGAAGACATCACTGATGAACTGCAGCAGAGAAAAGCACTTAGAAAGCTCTGATAGAAAGAAGAAGAAGAAGGTATGAAGAATTTGTCATCATAATTAAGTTTGTTTGAGGCATTTGAGAGTCAAAAAAGAGAGAAGGCAAAAGAAGAAATAATTCTTCTAAGTACTCTTCATGGGATTCACTTTGGATTATGGTGATAATGACTTCTCATCAGCAATTCATTTTTGAAAGGAACAAATCTAGTAGCTAGCTAAGCTTGAATTAATTTGTTACTTAGAGAGTAATGTAAAGATGGGAGATCTTAATTAAATTTCCATAAGTTACTTGTATGCTACTTAATTTGCTCATTAGTGCCTCACTTTTGACTTTTGCTTTCCTTTAATTAATCTCAATCACTTTGAAAAAGAAGTAATGATTTTATAAACCATCAAAGCAAGAATTTTATGGAGCTAATTAGATCCTTTATCATGTCAACATAAATAATAATCTACAAGAAAAGACTAATTTTGCTCCATAATCTCACTGTCAATACAAAATCTTGACGGAGTATTTTTTTCAATTGTCACGTTAAGTTTAATTATATCAATACTTTAACATTTTTTTTCACTTGTAGGCTTGAAAATTTATAGAAAACTCAACAAATCAAAATCGATATTAGTTGGTGTTACGACAGAATCGAACAACAAAGAATAAAACTGCAAGAGAATCGACACATAGTTTACGTTGTTCACTAACGTTATGTTAGCTACGTCCACGAGCAGAAGAGAGAGAACATTTGTATTACGAATATGAAAGAATTACAGCAATGACAAACTAAAGGGCGACTGAAGTCATTAGAAAGTTTATATATAAAAAGTTTATATATGACATATTTCTAATGACCTAATACATAATGGGCAAAAGTCCAAAATAAATAGTAAAACTCAAATCATATTTTTCCTTTAAGGGTGTTGCCCCCATACTCCACTAGGGCGCTTTGCCTCTAGACCCCGGACTCGTTGACCGGTCAGCGAGACCTCCGTACCCAACCATTCGTAGTGGGTCAACACTTGCAAATGAAATAAAGGGCAGTTGGGTGATTATTTGATTGTAATAATTTGTAAATGAAAAATTGGGTTTTGAGTGAAGAGTAAAGCTTTAGGTGGTTGTTAATTGGTAATCCAAAAGAGTTAGTGGTTAATACTTAAAATCAGCCAAAGGATATGGTTGGTGTATGTCTAATTTGTGTCCCATTTCCTTCAATTTAAATCATTCAACAATTTGAAAAAGACATTGAATTTGATTATTTATTGCTGAGACCAAAGATTTGAATGGGGCTTTTGGGTTATTGCTGTATGGTATGGGATTAGATATCACAACAGTTTATGTACTCTCTCTCTTTCCTAAAGTCTCTATCAACATCATCACAAAACAATCCCATTCCTTTTGGTTTATTGTCTCTCTCTTTTTCTTCAATCATTTTTCTAAACCCTTAACTACTTGTCCAAAATTATTTGTTGTGAGCTCATGAGGATTCATATGGGTTTTGGTTACATGTTCTATAATTCAAGTTGGGAAGGCCGCAACCAGATAAAGGTGTGTACTATTACGTTCAAATAGATGTAATATTGACTACAGAATCACTTCCTGTGATTTTGGCAATGTCACTGTCACTGTAAATCTTTAACATCTTTAGCATAAAGATTTTTTAGTGCAGTAATTCTTCTACCTTCTCTCCTAGAGCTAATTGGAGAACAAGGCCAAAATTCTCCTCTACTGTAATAAAGCCCTCCAAAATGACTCCTAACCATACTACAAGTCTACTATACATTCTAATGATTTGCTTCATCGCTTCGAAAATACTACCAATATCAACATCGACATCGAAGCCACGACCTTGAACCCTGAGCTTTCCCAAAAATTCTGTTTCTCAGCATCCGTAGCAGGACCAGCTCCGCCTTGTTTTCCTGCCAGTGCCAACTGATCTCTCAGTTCCTTTATGGCTTTCTCCCGTCGCTCTCCGATCTGTTACGAACCAAATGCAATTTAGTTTCATCAATAAGACCCTACTTTAATAATAGAAACTTGTACATTATCTTTGGAAGAGGGTGAGGAGCCAGTTTTTCAACATTGGTTTTATGGTCTAGGCTATGAAAGGCAGGTGGGTCCAAAAAAATAGCCCACCTTCCTCTCTCATTGAAGAGCCAGTTGATCTAATTCATTGAATCCCAAGAATGTTTTTAACAACTACAGCTAATAAACCAACAAATTCTAAACAAGTTTAGTGTTTACTCTTTGAAGCTTCCGTGTCTGAGCGCGAGCTTCTTGCAGACAGAATTCCAGCTTTAACACCCTCTTTTTCAGCTCTTGGTCGGCACGTCGTTGTTTTTCTAACTGTTGATAAGAAAATCAGAAAATATAAATGAATACGAAAAACGATACGAGGAAGTGCACTGTACAGAGTATATCCAAAGAAGATTGCATACTTGTAATTCCAACTCCTTGGTTTTAAGCTTCCAGTGACCAGACATCGTCTTGATTTCATTTTTGAGTTTCGCTATCTCTTCGTCTTTTGCAATCAACAACCTGTTGATCTTCTCGACATTTTTGGGAGAAACCTCGTCTAATATCTTCCTCAATTCACAATCCTTGCTCACACCAGATTTAGCTAGAGCTTCCATAATGTCATGCTCAACTCTCATCACTTCATCCTTCAGTTGCTTCTGTGAAGATTCCCTTGCCTGGAGATCTTTCTGCAGATTGTCCAGTTGTTCTCCTAACCTTTTTACACGATCTTCGTGCTCTTTTAAAGAAGTGTTCTTTTCATCTAATTCCTTCAAAAGCGCTAAACACTGGTTCTGTGCAGATTGAGCTGATGCAGCACTGGCATCAGCAGTCACTTGAGTGGTGGCAAGCTGTAATCTCAGTCCATCCAACTCATGGAGATACTGCATTGAACAACAATCGGTAACGTATATCAATAACAAATTAACGAATTTAAATAAGCCAACAAAATTTAAGAAGCAAAAATCATAGTAACTCGTAGGATATTAAATCCTAGGTGTGAGACAACCACCATGGCTTGAACACATTCCCTCTAAAAGCCTTCATTATTTATATGGCCCTTATTGACAACTAGGCCAACCCATGGTGGTTCGTAGTGTTGGACTCCTATGAAGGTAATAGAGAAGCAGTTTTATCAATGCAACAAAACTAAGAAAGAAATTATAAACCAAGGAAAGAAGAACTCCTCAAGAAAAGGCATCGTTTGGTTGATTGTTACAATATGCTTATTCAGGTAGCATTAATCACATTTCTGCGTTTCCTGAGACACTAAGGGCATGTTTGAGAATGATTTTAAAATGGTTACTGCCTTTAATAATTCAAAATTAATTTTGTTGGTATGAAAATAACGTTTAAAAGTGTAAAATCAAACATCAAATTGATTTTGAATGACAAAAGGGATTTTAGTCTTTTCAAAATCACTCTCAAACATGCCCTAACAATGTCTACAAAAAAACCCATTATCATAAATTTCAAAATTTTACAAGATCAAAATATCTTATATCTTGAAAATGAAACTTGTACTAATCTCATAATGATATCTATACTCTTTAGATCGCAAGGTACCGGAAACGAAGACCAAAACAACCATGTCCAAGGGATAACATTCCGTACAACATTAGATTGCAATGTAAGGTATAACTTACAACCTTTCATTATTGTAAAGAGCCAGTCAATCATAAATATATTTCTCTCACTTCATGTGCATAATGATGGACTTCATCAGATCCCTTTTCCATATATCATTAAAGCTAAGATAGAGATTTAATAACAAACGTACGGTTGCAAATGAGACATGCTAGCCATATGGAGCAACTAATGGAAATTTAAAATTTTAAAAAGAAATCTTATTTTTCTTCTTCCAAGAGAACATAAGGCTACTTTCCATTCCCCAAAAAGGAATTTGATTTACCATGAAGCCATCATAAAAAATGGAAAAGGAACAAAATGGCTCAGCAGTTATCATATCAGATGGGAAAAGAAACAAATTGACATCCTTGTATTAAATAGTCTATCTAAACTGGAAATAAATAGTTAATTTGGCAACACAAAGTTCCATTAAAGGGAGGGGGGCCCCAAAGGCATAGCTCAGAACCTAGCAAACCACTGATTGGAGAACTTTGTAAAAGCTCGATTTTCTTCTTCACGTGGAAAGAAGGAAAGAATAAATGAAAGATCTATAAACTATCCTATGCCTACCTATATCTATATCCAAAAAAAAATGAATAAACAGTACAACACCTAATTGGCACATGTAAATCCCAGAAGAAGAAAACAGAACAAAAACAAATTGTCTTACATTCAGCAAAAAATGTACTCGTCCCTCGTCCGTTACAGGGTAAGATTGTTTTAACTTCCAAGAAATTAAGGATTGATAATCAATTAATATTTTCCTAATTCCTAGTCAAGAATCAAGATATATGTGCTGTGTGATGTAACTCCTGTCTCTCAAAAATAAATTGACAATTTGTCCATTCCATCACTTTTCATTAGTGATAAATAGAATTTGATAGATTCATTTAAGGTTTGCTTTCATTTTCCCACTTACTAACTAACAGCATATTCAAATTGAACAATCTTTTTGAATTCAAGTAATGGGAGGGAAATAATAATAAAGTAACAAAATAGTACTTTTCCAACTTTCCAAACATTAAAGAAGAAAGGAGGAAAACAGAAGGCAAAAAGAAAAAGGCATTCAGGGAGATGAGACTTAGATGTGTGGCTTTTTGGGAACTACTTTATAAGCACAAACTGACCCATGAGAGAAAAGTAAAGCAATCACAAGCAGAATATGATAACCTAAAACAATAACCAATAACCAATACAACTTCAAAGGATTTGCCTAAGTCAATCATTTAAATCTAAATCCTACCAAAAGGAAGACAAAATGAAAAATTCTATAAGAAATAGAGTTGGGACTTGGGAGTGGGACCTTGGTGGCAGTAGTTGCAGAATCCTTGAGCTGTTCATCCCTCTCTTCCAATTCCACATGCAATCTCCCAATTTCTTGTTCCATAATCTTAGCCTTAGTCTCTGCTTCCTGAAAAACCACCTCAACAAAATCACTCAAACTCGAACTCCCATCGAAACCCCACAAGGGGAAAATGCCTAAAAAGCGATTAATTGAATCAAAAGCTTGAAAGATGTACAATACGATAGTAAAAGAAAATTGCCCCAGAATCTCAAAACATCCAAAATCACATGCCTGCCTTGTTTGGGCCTCTTTAACAAACGATTCTTCCTTCGACGAAAGGCGATTTCGAGCCTCCTTCAACTCCGCCGCCAACGACACGACATTTCGCCTAAAACTCTGCTTCTTCTCATTCAAATCCTTCAGCAATGGATCAACCTCTCGAGAAGAACTTGATGATGACAACGAAGAAAACTTCTCAGAAACAGACATCGATAGAACAAGATGTGGATCCAATAGCACCAAGAAATTTGCCTCTCAAGATATATCTTATCTTATACAAGTTCATCCAAGGGATTTTGCAGTAGACCCGCAATAAGTGGTCTCACAAGGTTGCTGTGTGAAACCTAAAGTGATGCATCTGCATGTGGAAGAGGGTAGTTGCGTGCATTTAATATAAAAGGTCTACGAAGGAAATAAAGAAATAAATGATTGAAACTCGTAAATTACTGCATCAGTTTGACGAAATTTCACTAAAATTTTCAACAGAGCTTTAAAACCCATATTTAATTACATCCTAGAAGACAAACCCAGAATTTTCTAGGGAAAGTTTGGTCCAACAAACCAGTCAAACATCAAGGGAATATGAATATCCATAACCCCACAATGACTTTTCTCTCAAAAAAACAAAACAAACCCATTATCAGAAACTCAAAGATCAATCGAAACTACAGAGAAATCACCATTTTTGAAGCGGAAACGAGAGATTCCAAGAGTTGCATTCGCAAATGAAAATGATTCTTGAAGAAGAAGCAGTAGACAAGTGGTGGGTTCTTCTTCTTCGTCTGCTTCTTCTTCTGCTTCTACTTCTGCTTCTGCTTCTGCTTCTGCTTCTTCACTTCATCAAGTCGCCATTTTTGATGAAGTTTACGGACAGTGAGGGAGTGATTTTCGGGAACCCATTTGATAATTGATTTGATTAATTGGGTTGATTTGAATTGGAAGGATTTGAAATTTGCTTTTTGTCAGTATTGGAGTTTGAATTGAATAGACAAACAGAAGAGGCCGACAGCAAAGCAACTAGGTGGATTTAGGTTCGGTCTGAATATTCCCCAGCCTCAGGTTCGAGAAGCCGGACAATTCCAAAGCTGAGATTTGTGTGGTTCGTGAGTTTGATTCGAGTGGACAAGCGCGGCAAAATTCCAAACCAAATTTTTGGCTCTCAATGCTGCTGCAGTCACGCTCTACACCTTAGCTCATGGGCTTGGGCTTGATTTTAGTTGGGTTCTCTTAAATCTCGTTTCTCAACTTCAACTCGACTCGATAATAATTGACATCTACTTTTTTTTTAGATTAGAGATTATACTCATCATTTGTTATCTAAGAATAAGAATATGTTCGATAAATTCGTAGATTTCAACCATACTCTAAATCTACTCTTTCCAAAGTCATTCCTTCGCCAAGATTTTTTTTAGAATAATTCATTTAAAAAATTGCATCCCAAATACAGGTTTATCAGCACCCCAAACACTATTTTCTGATTCCTAAGGTTCAGAACTCCCGACAAACTCCTCAGGATTCTTAATCCAAAACAACACGCCAAACACTTCCTTAGGGTGTAAGGAACACTATTTTCTGATTCTCAAGGTTCCGAACTCCCAACAAACTCACGTCAAACGCTTCCTTAGGGTGTAAGGATTTGAACCTACAACCTAATAGAAAAAGTAAAGATACCTAACTATTGAGTAGTTAAGCTCTCGTTGGTTTCCTCACATTATTTTTTAATTTCAATATCTTCCTACACATCAATTAGCATAGGATCCGAATGACTTTCTAGTGTGATGTATTTCCATTTGTCTATTTCTATTGCATTTAATATATACGTGCGTCTTACTCCACATTGAGAAAGTTAGTAGAATCAACATGTATGAAATTATTTTCCCTTTTTATGCATGCATCTTCCTTTTCCGACCAATTAATCAACTAGTAACAAAGATTACTAATGTTTTAATAATTAAATTATATTTTTAATTTAGTAAAGAAATTTTTTTAAGTTGGTGCCTTCGTTTTTTTTTTATATAAGCATGTATCTTTTTATTATGTAAAATATAAAATTTGGTCCCTATCACATTTTAGTATTGCATTTTATATTTAAAACTGTCGTTTTTAGACATTAAATTAAAAAAGAGTTCGATGTGACATATGACTTTTACTAGAGCAAAGACACCAATTAAAAAAAGGAATAAAGTCGTTATCTGCCCCCATATAACATAATATTTAGGAGTAACATTTCCTTAATCTTCCTTTGCTAAATATTGTATTTAAACAATGGAATCAATAGAAAGATTGAAAATAACATTCTTATCATTTGAGCTTTAAAGTAACGTATCAGCTTAGACTAATCTCACGCGACAACCGTCAAACCTTATAATATTCAGCTGTGCTCGCATCCATTTTGCACACAAAGTCACCCATCTCAGCACTATCTCTAGTTGACAGCTTCTGTTTTAAGTTGACATGTACAAGATGTCAAGAAAATATAACATCATGAACCTCATTCATTAGAGAAAATATAGCCAATACAAAAGCATTGAATTTGAATTAGTTTTCCATCAATAACTGAAGAATGAGATCTCACATCATCAGCTGGAAATGAAAGGGAATTAGATTATATGAAACTGCAATTCATCAAAACCTGCAGTCATTTAGGATGGAAGAAACAAAAGCACTCGCTGCACAGGAACTCCAGAACTCGACCAACTACGTACTAAGGTTACAGTCCAGTAATCTACATTATATGGCCTTTACTTGGACAATGAAAACACAGTACTTCATTCGATAGTTAAATGAGAGTCGAAAGCACGACATTCGAACATGTACAAGAACTACTAATCATGAAGCCTGATACACAGGTTAAGTTGTCCTCTACGATTTTCATTTCAAGTCATTAAAAAGATAATGACATTATTTCTGCTTGGTGCATCCACCTTTGAAGTGTTGGGGGGGTGTGCCCATGGTACCGAAACCATGGCTATGCAGCAGAAGAGGAACCATCGCGTGCTGCTTTCTTAAGCCTTGCTGTATATGCAGAGATCGAAAACGACTTGTCAATGGCAAATTTTAAGTCCAAGACATTCAATCCGTTCTTTATTATATACTCAGCATAGAGAAATAGCAAACTGAAATATATAAATGTTTGTGCATTTCGTCACAACATATGATGAGAAAACCTAAAACAGGAGTAAATTTATTTACCATCTTACATGTTTGATACTAGCAGAAATATCCTTTTTATCAGTTGAAGAACCAAAAGAAAGCTAGCAGCAATATACAAGAAAATTTATCGCAACATTGACCTCAACCCAAATGCTGTACCAAGATGCAACACCTTTTCAATGTAACCTCTCGGGAAAATAATACATGATCTATAGTTAGAAAAATCAATACATTTGGTTATTCCCATCACCTTCTACCCTCAATTCAAAGGGAGGACGTGTATCTTAAAATGAGCCAACTTGCGCACCTTGACTATTCTCACTAGACAACTGACCCAATTATATTTGGTTGCCAAGGTAACTTGTAGGAAATTAAATCCTAGGTAGGTGATCATCATGGTTTGAACTCATTGCCTCTAAGTCCTTTATTACTTACATGGCCCTTGTTGACCACTAGGCCAACCCATAGTGGTTCTTAAAAAACAATTCTAAGACATGTTTTCATTGCTAATTTCTGTTTCTAATTACTTTTTTGCAATTAGAATGTATGGAGAAATTAAAGTTATTATGCATTTGAAGACACTAGTTTATCATTTATGAACTACAAATGAAAAAAAAGGACTTAAAACTCCGAAAATTTGTTCTTGCACTCAGCTGTTCCCCCTGAAAAACTACTTTTAGAAAACACAGCAAATGAAGGGATCCATCTGAAAGTTGTATTTCAAAACCACCTTTTGTTTGTAATAACAAAAAGTCGACAAAAACATGTTAGGTCGACTAATTTTATAAAATTATGTACCTTTTTCTATTCTTTATGTCCTCAGAGGTGGTCTGTTTTTTATAATAGCTAAAGTTGTCCTTCCGAAAATCATGGGTCGACACAGTAGTCTATATTATATAATATTACAGGTCATCTAATCAATATTCTTAAAAGTAGTTTCTAAAAACTATTTTGCAAAAATAAGCAGCCAAACCGAACTTGAGCTTTTTGAATCGCAAAATTACTTTCTGCATTAAAAGAAAGTAATGGCCGCAAGGGCTTCACATGTTCATGGAAAAAGACAAGAGGATATGAGAAAATGGCAGGAGGGACTACAGAGAAGGTTAGAAGGGAAGGGTAGGGACTCCCATAGATCATTTTGTGATGCAGACAAATTATAAGTACGGTAGACAATAGAGTAGAACGGTAGTTAGTGATCATATAGAGTTTCTAAGGAGGGAGAGTACGAAACCTCTCGAATGCCTAGGTATGGCTTATGTTGCTTTGATCTTTCAATACCAGACAGCAGTGTGTTCATTTTGACTCCATCACAGGCCTTATTTCTTCACCCCCTAAAGTTAATATTCTGGCCATAAAACACTCAGAGGCACATTAAAGAAATTGGATAAATGCTGCTGTTAGGCTACTTGTTACCAGACAACAAACTAATTTCCCTAGAGAAAATATATTCAAACAAAAATTGCAACTACCAACGCGAAAGAAATATTTCTAGATTTCACAGGTAATTTAATTGAATTTGGGTGTATGAGAATTTTCTTCGCCAATTATTGTAAACCAACCTGTTGGGTTAACATTCTAACCGTAGGTGGGTGGGACATACAAGATCTCAACAATGGCATGAAGAAACTAAAAACCTTTTTTTTTAATAAGAACCAATTTTACTGATAACATGAAACTACAAAAGAGGGGAGACCCCGTGTGATAGGTTACAAAAGACCTATCCAATTGGATAGGAGGGACTGAGGGAGGAAGAAACTAAAAACTTGATGTACATTAGAAAAAGATGCATCTACAGTCCTCTAGGCTTTGACCTGACATAAGTAGGCCCCTAAACTTGGCTTATATTTATGTATGACTAAGTTATTCCTTAAAATATGATTCTTGAAAAAGAAATGGATCTATTAATTCTTGACAAAGAGAGACGCTTCTCTCTCACAACAGACTACAGAGCCATCTACATCTCCCTGTCAATAAAATATCCACAGATGAAATCCTTCTCCACCGAGAGGACTCCATGTGACGGAAGGTTATTCGATAAACTCTATAAAGAATAAACTCCTAAAGGAAGGATCCAATTTCAAAGCTCTGCGTCATCAGGCACAAAGTTTTGGGAGCATACTTTAAAATCAAGTCAAAATCCAAGAAAAGCTCCTCACTTATCTCTAGTCCACATCCTTCTAAACCAATATTCACAATTTCAATATACTAGCACTAGCCCACTCATGAACCAGATTCATTATTGCATAATTGTGAAAAAGACAATAGAGTAGGTCTTCTTATATGTGAAGGATTCAGGAAGGATTGGAAAAATCAATTAGATAGAATTACTGATGACAAGGATGTAGATTCACGAGAAAAGACACCATGGGGAAATGACCTAATTGTGAATAATAATGAATCGACTAAACATAATAAATATCATGGATGCGTATCACATCAAGATTGGCTGAATAACTAAGAATAAGGTAGCTAGTATAATGAGTGTTCTAATCTCATATTCGTGCAGGATTTGGCATGACTTAGGCATTTGCAACCATGGAAGTACATAAGAACAGAGAGTTGGGCAACTCTGATTCCCATATATCCTTATAAGATCCCTTTTAAAAATAACTTTCTAAATTACATTATCCATGTTCATTGTAGTGAAAGAAACCATACCTCCTCAGTCCTCACTTGGAGAGTTGAGCACAGGTGAAGCCGCCTCGCACAAGTTCGTTGATTCCATCTCTAAACTTGACATAATCTTCAAATTTGTTGTACACTTGATGAGAAATTCGTGCGTACCCTGTTACAGGGGCAGTTTCCCCCTTTTTCGGAGCGCGGTAATATATCGGAACTTCAACTCTAAATTCTTCCCTCAAATGCGTTCTCAACTTCAGAGTATCAGATTCACTGGAGATGCCCAAGCAAGAAGGCAACCCCACCATGATCATACTTGCACACATATTCGGTGGGCAGCCAAGATGGGTCTTCCATGATTCTGCCAACATCTCTCCCAGCTTAACAACAGCCTCATGATTCCGTTTTTTTATTCCCTTAATCCCACCTTCAAACCTATTAACAAACTTCAAAACCGAAGGCACCACCAACTGAGAACTATAATCCCTGGTTCCAATCCAAGCACTTTCTATGGCCAACCCATTACCATACTCATGAGAAACAACAGGATGATGCAAATCAGAAATACTTGGGGACCTCCTAGAATACAAGAAAGCAATTGAAGGTGGACAGAAAAACCACTTATGCAAATTACTAGTGTAATAATCAGCACCAATATCTTGCATATCAATATCAGTACACCCAATAGCATGAGCAGCATCAACAAAAACTTGGTCAACACCCTCTTCCCTACAAATCTTAACCAACTCCTTAATCGGAATAACCACACAAGGCATCGATGTAATATGATCAATCACAGCCAAACGAACTTTCCTACCATTAGCCTTTCCTCTCTCCAAGGCCTTACGAAATTCACATATAATTTCATCATTAGACTGAACAGGAAAAGGCAATTGAACCTCAATTACATACCCACCAGCTCGAGAAACATACGCCTCGATCGATTTCTTCACAGCACCATACGCATAATGAAGCATGACCGCAGCATCGCCCTTCTCGAATCGCCCCTCGGAGAAATCCCTAGCGATTTTCTGCAGAACAATAGCAGCGGCCGTGGTGGCGTTATCGACAATTGAAACCTCATCGATATGCTCGGCATTGATGAGGTCTTTGATTATAGTTCTCGATTCGAGAATCCCTTTCTTCAGCTCGTTGAAATAGAAGTTATCCGGCTGACGAAGAAACTTGAGCTGCCATTGTTGTTGAGCAGAGATGACAGAAGAAGGGCAACAGCCAAAACTGCCGTTGTTGATCCGAGCAACAGAAGGGTCATGGTGGGCAAACTCGGATTGAATTTCTGAGTCAGAAATGGAAGTGGGGGTGATTTTAGGCTTTTTGGGCAAGTGGGTATTGGCGTCACCGTTGAGATGAGGGGTAGGATCAGGGTGAAGACGAGTTTTTTCACAGTGGGAAGCCATGGGAGGGAGATGGGTGAGCAGGAATTAGGGTTAAGAGTGATGGGTGAAGATGAAATTGAGAGAAAAAGGAGAGAAATGGGATAAGAGAGGAAAACGTCAAGGGGAGTGAAGAGAAAAATAATGAGAGTATGGACAAGTGGGTTTGTAGAGTGCTGCTACAACAGAGAGAAGAGATAGATTTTGCCGTCCTCTTCCTCCATTAACAGAGTAAACTAGTCAAGTGGCGTTGTTTTAGCTTTATCATCTCCATTTTCCACCCACATACCACACATATAGATACCAACTTAGGGTGGGATTTAGTTTAATTTTGAAGAAAAAAACATTTTAGTAAACAAACCCTTCATTGGTTTTGAATTTTGATGCTAAGTTTTGGTGTTAGGTCATATCTCTTGTGGATTTTAAGGTTTAAACAATTTCGATTACGTCTCCGTCTCCGTCTCCTTTGTTACGTTTTTGTTTTTCGATTGTCGACATGATGTGGGAATCAGTGGCTTAAGGGATTGGATAGATAAAACTTACGTAACATTATGTTGTTGACAAAATGTGTGGCATTAGAGAATTTGAAAATCTCCTAATCACTATCATATTTTTGAAGTAACAGAGATGAACGTTGGAAAAAAGAGAATATTTTTTTTTAACAACATGTTAGGGTGAGGGATTGAACCTACCACCTCATGAAAAATAGAGAGAATATATGTACAATAAGATGTGTTGAACTTTTTAAAGTTCTTTTACACAATTGTGAATGTTCGAATTAATTTACACGTTTTTCAACTAATTTCATACGTCAATTGTTGAATTTTCATATTACTATATTACTATATTGACACAAAATAGCTCCAAAGAGAAAAATAAAAACAAGAAGTAACTCCAAAATAAGTAGGTGATCACTAGGAGATGTAAACTTAGCACTTTGATAGTGCAAGCAAGAAAAATACATTTAAATGTTTTTTTTAGGGTCAAACCCTTATTTTATCTTTGTTCAATCAAATTGTTATTTCAACCAATTATATAATTGTGTTAATAGCATAAACTTAAAAAAGTCAAAATTGAAAGTTTATTGATATAATATAAACTTTTGGTTAAGTTACAAATTTAGTCACTAAACTTTGAGAGTTGTGTATATTTTTAGTCTCCAAACTTTCAAATTTTTCTATTCTTTGAGAATGTTTACTTCTCAGTAATCGCAGTTTGTCGCCCGTAATTCAGATGATGTGACATAATGCTCCGCGTTTGATGTTGTTTATCAAAAGCTACAATCATAATGAATTGTAGGGCCCACTCGTAATCGTGCAATCCAATTACGCCATTTTAGGGGATCAATCCCATTGCGATTGATTATTACGTGTGACCCACCACTTTTTGACGAAATGGACTTGGATTTTCCACTCTTCTATGCATTTTTTCACATTTTTTCACCTTACTTTACACATTCTACTATTTATCTCTCTTCCACGTACCCCTTCTTCAACCTAAATAAATAAATGTGATTTATTCCTAAATTAGTTACTAGAGTCTTCTCTTAGTTACTACACTAAGAATACGAATTCAAGCCAGATCTCAAACGAGTTGGCCCGCGACTAAAAACTCAAATTGCAACTAGATTGATTAGATGCATGTGTTTTTCATGCATAAATTTATTATGTAAACAAAAAGTCGTGAATATTAAAAAATAAGAACACGAGATTTCTTTCCTTGCATTATTGTTTGTCTTAAGTGGGGGAGATGGTTGGTTCACGCTTGAGAATGATTCCACATGTTCTTCCGGGAGGACATCATCATCGCGAACCTCCTCTTCAACAAAATAGGAGTAATAGAGAATATCTCCATTTGTGTTCAGTGTTCTATCCACATCCCACGAGAATACAAAATTTTAGGACTCGATCTAGGTATAGACTACCTATTAGATGCACATAACGATGTCAAATACGTCAAACAAATAGACTGAATAATGTGGTCGACGGTAGAGTATTAGAAATCCAGCGAAACCAACCGGGGTAAGGGAGAATGAGGAAGATAAAGATGAGAGGGTTCTTTGTTTTCAAATGAAATGGAGAGAGATTATGAAAAACAGGCGGTGTTTCATTCGGGATCTATTTGTTTATTATTAAATAAGATAATTATCGTAATCAACCAAATATGATTAAAACTCCACACAAATAAGTAAACACAGTCAATGAATTGAAGATTGTAATTGAACGAGGGAGCAAGTAAACACAATCAAAGAAAACCCGACTACGATTGCAATAATTTCATTACGATTTCTGGAGTTTTTTCGAAAAGTAAACACGCCCTTAGCTTAGTTTAATTCTCTTAAAATATTTTTTTTCCTGAATTTATGTTTTTATAAAGGAAATTCATAAATTCTTATAGGTTACCTACACCAACTAATTATAATAAGAAAGAAAAAAAATTAACAACTTATAATCCATCGAATTCTTCAAAATAATCACAACAATTTCTATACATGCCATATTTATGAATTAGAATGTGGGACCATGATTCATATACATAAATAAAAAGGAATATATATGACATGTACCTCAATTATGTATGAGTTGAAAATAAAAACAAATTGTCTTTTTGTTTGGAAAATTACAAAAATGTCCCCTACTATTTAGGGTTGGGGTGGTTTTGGGTTCTAAACCCAAAACCATGTTTGGGGCAAGGGGTTGGGAACCTCGAGTTTGGGAACCCCGGGTTTAGGAAGCAAAACTCATGATTTACTCCTCTCAAATCTTCCACAAATCCATGATTTTTGTTAAAATTATAATATATTGGTAGGGTTCATCATTTATCTCTCCACATTTCTCATAATTATGGTGGGTCCCTACATTTCTTTTCCCATCTTTCTGATTAGTATGGTAGGTTCCACCATTTTTCTTCCAATTTCACCATCTTTAATTATATTTATCTAAATAAAATTATTTTTTTAATTCATCTCTATTTAATCTAATTAAAAATAGTTCAAAATATGTTTATTTTTTAGTTGTAAGATAAAAAAAAAATATTTTAAGCGATTTATTCATGTTAATACTTTAAAAAATAACATTTAATTTTTAAGTTAACAAATTAAAATTAAAAAATAATAATGATTAACAATATTCAATTTATGCCAAACCGAGTATAGCTCAATTGGCATAAAATTGTGCCCATAACTAAGAGGTCATGTGTTCAATCCTTGCATTAATTAAAATACCGTTGCAAAAAAACAATATTCAATTTATTTTAAAATAGGACGTGATTTTTCTCGGAGACACAATACTTGAAAAATTGGGAAATATTATCCAAATATTTTTATTTTATTCTCTTTAGATTTTTCAGTTTTTTTTTTTTATTTCTTATCGAAATATGTAATTTTTTTTTTAAAAAAAATCAAAACGATTGACATATCCAAATATATATTTGATTCTTGTAAGCTATGTTTTGATTGTTGAAAATAATTTTCTTATTCTTAGACTATGACATAAATTAAATGTTTCATTCAAACTTCTAAACAAAAGTCACATGTTGCATAAAAAATTATACAGTTCACAAAACATATAAGAAGAAGAAAAAAAAATGAAGTAGCAAAAGAAAAAAAAGGAAGAAAAAACCAAACTCAAGTTTCAGAACACTCCACCCCAAACACTAGCTTCTGATTCCGAGTTCAGAACCCTCCCAAACAAACCCCCAAGATTTTGATTATTAGGGTTTCGAACCCAAAACAGGGGTCAAACGCCCTCTTAATTCTCTTCCCAAATTGCTGTCGTCTTTATTTGTCAAATACTGAAAATTAAATTCATTTATTTAGTGAGTGAGTGCATCTATGCATCAAAGTTTTGGAATTTCATACAAAAGGCATTTGGATGGGCTTTCCCTAAACCGAGTGATATTATTATTACTTTAATTGCTTTAACTTAAAGCAAGTTTACTCATTTTTTTTGTAATTATGACCTCACTACCATCAACAATCAATGGAGATGTTTTTTGTAACCTTGTTGGATTTGAGCATTCTTTTGTAATACTTTCATTTTATCAATGAAATAGTCTATGTTTCTAATAAATAATAATAATA
Organism: Herpetospermum pedunculosum; assembly: GCA_028017165.1. NCBI lineage: Eukaryota > Viridiplantae > Streptophyta > Magnoliopsida > Cucurbitales > Cucurbitaceae > Herpetospermum > Herpetospermum pedunculosum. The sequence goes on from CM051529.1 coordinate 62,064,529, forward strand.
ATAATAAATACATAAAATCCAAATATAAGCCGAAAGCATAGGGGTAAAATTGGTAAATGACTCTTTTTTACATGCCTAAAAACCCTTCGGCCTTATAATCTAGACATATGCCTTGGCCTGATCTATAAAAGTTAACCGACTAAACAATAATAATAGAAGAATAATCTTTTTTTTAGTTCAACAACATGTATGGGTTGGGAGATTCGATGTTTTGACCTCTTGGTCGAGATCGTACATCTAAACTAGTTGAGATATGCTTCTAATAAGGAAACATCTGAATAACAACATTTAATGATGCAGTAAGATTATTGCTCTCTGAATGTCAATTACCTTACAACTTTTCCTTTGTCATAAGCAGCAATATTCTGCGGTTCACATTCTGGACAAAACAATCGGACAAGAAAAGTCGAGGTTGCACTCATTGATGCTGCTCCACAAGTTGCCCAACGAAGACTCCTAGGTACTGTAATTCTAGGACCTGTCACACAGCAAAATACAGAATCTCAAAGGCTTAAGTAGAATACTAAAATCAGGGTTTTCGCACAAATGACCCCCCTCGGAGTCTTAATGTCAAATGACCTGATTTTTTAAACTGCATATTTTTTTTTATCTTCTCTCGTGATCAGTAAACCCTCTCAAGTCATTCGTACCCTTAGCTGAGCACGATCACGAGAGAGACGACTATAGTGTCCTCGTGCTCAGCGTAGTGTTGATGACGTCAGCAAATGGAAAAAACATGCGTTTTCGAGAGGGAGTCAAAAAACATTGCGACTCCCGAGGGGGTCATCTATGCAAATATCCCTACTACAATCCCCTAGGACCACAGACAATTCACTTCAAAGGAAAAAAGTGGAAGAAGATGGAAAAGACTGTAAAGGCACCACCACAACTAATGCTTTGAACTGGATTTGAATCTAAACTTAAATATTGGCTTTGATTTAATCAAAGTTGCACATGCTTTCGATTAAAAGAACATGAAATGATGAAAAGGTGTTACAATTTGCTTGTACTACATCCAGAAAGCCATAGAAGAAAGGTAACGAAGGTAAGCAGAGAATGCGGATTCTATGTATTGGAGTGCTTTTAGCAACCAAAAAACAAACCACTTCCTACTCAACATGTTTGAAAGTAACTTAAAAAGTGTTTTGTTTTTTAAATAAAGTCCAAAAACTTGAATGCTTATGCTTAGTGAGAAAATCCTAATAAAGTGCATTTGGCTCATTTGCCCAAGTGCTTGATGAGAAAGAATCTAAAAGTACTCTTAAGAATGCAGAACCAAACACGAATGTAATCTATCATTAAGCACTTATTTTTTTTAGAGTTCAACAACATGAACATGGGGCCTATGGGGTGGGGGATGCGAACCTCTAATCTTTTGATCGAGGACATATACCTTACCTAGTTGAGTCATGCTCTGGCAAGGTATTAATAATTAAAGACTTTTGTTAAAAGCATTTATTTCAAAACTACTCCCAAACATTTATTTAAGAAATACTCCTAAACCCCACCCCGTCGCGCATGTTCCGCCGCCGCACCACCCGCCCGACAAGCAACACAACAACATCCCGAGGCCAACAAGGTTCATGCCGCGCGTTCAAGACGCCTTCGGCCCCACCCTGTCGTGCACGTTCCGCCACCACGCCGCCCGCCGTCCGCCGTCCAAGCAACACAACAACATCCCACGCCCAATGAGGTTTATGCCGCACGTTCAAGATGCCTTCGTATTTAGTTAACTTCACCCTCATACCTATTCAAAGCCCACATATATTTAAAGACAGACACATAACACTATGGTTTTCATTCATATGGAGTAACTAAGTATATTAGAATTTATTAGAAAACAATTATTGATTAAAGTGTCATTTGTATTCACCAAAAGTTGATCAGGAAAAAAGAAAAACATGAAACTTGATTATGCATTGAAATCGATATGAGGTAAGAAGAATACTTAATAGACCATAATGTAATCTACAAAGAATCCAGAATCCAAGTCCTCCTCCAACAGTACATAATCCAGCCGTCTGTTTCATCAACTGTGAACAAGGTTTAGCATCTGATCTCATTAACTCCCCATCCGAAAAGCCTAAGAATCGTCTAAGTGCCATCTGCTAACTTCCTGGACCAGATCAAAATTGATAATTTCATAAACTAAGTTTAGAACATCTGTTGCTTATGCAGAAACCAAAATTCAGTCATTGGAACAAAAAGATGAGTGTAAACCCGAGTGGGTATTGGAGGGGATTAAAAGGAGCTTTCAGGAACCAGTGGAAGAATATTTTCCTTGAGCTCCCTTCTTTTTCCAGCTTTGTGCGTTTTTCGGTTGGTAATATGGGGATACTTATTTCTGGGAAGATACGTGGGTGGGCAAGCGTCCCTTTTGTTCGTTTTTTCCTCGTCTTTTCCATCTCTCTAATATGAAAAATCACTTTGTGGCTGATGTCGTTAATTTCTCGAAGAACTCCCTCTCTTTTTTCCTTGGGCTCCGTCGTGCTTTGGCCGATAGGGAAACGGCGGAGGTGTTGGGCATTTTTTCTGTGGTGGAGGGTGTGAGCTTTTCGACAGAGAGGAGGGATTGTCGGGTGTGGATTCCTAGTCCGGGAACGAGTTTCTCTTGTTGCTCTTTCTTTCTCTGTTTGTTGGACCCCTTCCTGGGTGGTGAGTCGGTGTTTTCTGGCCTTTGAAAGGTGAAAGATCCAAAAAAGGTTCAGTTGTTTTATCTAGCAAGTTGTGCATAGCAGGGTTAATACCTTGGATAGGCTAGTATGGAGGTTAGAATGGTTAGTGGGCCCTTTTTGTTGCATTATCTGTTAGTTGTTTTATCTAGCAAGTTGTGCATAGCAGCGTTAATACCTTGGATAGGCTGGTATGGAGGTTAGAATGGTTAGTGGCCCTTTTTGTTGCATTATCTGTTGGAGGGCGAAGAAAGATTTGGATCATCTCTTGTGGCATTCTGCTTTTGCTAGGGCTGTTTGTGACTCTTTTTTTAGGCGTTTCACCTTTTGTTGGCGAGACCCAGAGATCTTAGGAGAGTATACGCAAAAGGGATACGCAAAATTAACTAGTGTTTAACGCTTTTGAAGGAATTAGATGAAAAGAACACTTCTTTAAAAGAGCACGAAGATCGTGTAAAGAGGTTAGGAGAACAACTGGAGAATCTGCAGAAAGATCTCCAGGCAAGGGAATCTTCACAGAAGCAACTGAAGGATGAAGTGATGAGAGTTGAGCATGACATTATGGAAGCTCTAGCTAAATCTGGTGTGAGCAAGGATTGTGAATTGAGGAAGATATTAGACGAGGTTTCTCCCAAAAATGTCGAGAAGATCAACAGGTTGTTGATTGCAAAAGACGAAGAGATAGCGAAACTCAAAAATGAAATCAAGACGATGTCTGGTCACTGGAAGCTTAAAACCAAGGAGTTGGAATTACAAGTATGCAATCTTCTTTGGACATACTCTGTACAGTGCACTTTCTCGTATCGTTTCTGATTTTCTTATCAAGAGTTAGAAAAACAACGACGTGCTGACCAAGAGGGTGTTAAAGCTGAAATTCTGTCTGCAAGAAGCTCGCGCTCAGACACCACAGAGTTCCATCCTAGTAATAGGAGGAGTAGCCCATGTGTGTTATATTATGAGTGAGGTCCCTTCATCTTTCGGATGTGGGATCCTCGCCTCTTTGGATTCACCATCTTGGGTCGGATCCCATTTTTGGACCGAATACCCGTTTGGGCTTCGTGGGCTCTGATACCATATTAGACACCACAGAGTTCCATCCTACAACCAATTGGTAATAGGAGGAGTAGCCCATGTGTGTTATATTATGAGTGAGGTCCCTTCATCTTTCTGATGTGGGATCCTCAACACACGGAAGCTTCAAAGAGTAAACACTAAACTTGTTTAGAATTTGTTGGTTTATTAGCTGTAGTTGTTAAAAACATTCTTGGGATTCAATGAATTAGATCAACTGGCTCTTCAATGAGAGAGGAAGGTGGGCTATTTTTTTGGACCCACCTGCCTTTCATAGCCTAGACCATAAAACCAATGTTGTAAAACTGGCTTCCTCACCCTCTTCCAAAGATAATGTACAAGTTTCTATTATTAAAGTAGGGTCTTATTGATGAAACTAAATTGCATTTGGTTCGTAACAGATCGGAGAGCGACGGGAGAAAGCCATAAAGGAACTGAGAGATCAGTTGGCACTGGCAGGAAAACAAGGCGGAGCTGGTCCTGCTATGGATGCTGAGAAACAGAATTTTTGGGAAAGCTCAGGGTTCAAGGTCGTGGCTTCGATGTCGATGTTGATATTGGTAGTATTTTCGAAACGATGAAGCAAATCATTAGAATGTATAGTAGACTTGTAGTATGGTTAGGAGTCATTTTGGAGGGCTTTATTACAGTAGAGGAGAATTTTGGCCTTGTTCTCCAATTAGCTCTAGGAGAGAAGGTAGAAGAATTACTACACTAAAAAATCTTTATGCTAAAGATGTTAAAGATTTACAGTGACAGTGACATTGCCAAAATCACAGGAAGTGATTCTGTAGTCAATATTACATCTATTTGAACGTAATAGTACACACCTTTATCTGGTTGCGGCCTTCCCAACTTGAATTATAGAACATGTAACCACAACCCATATGAATCCTCATGAGCTCACAACAAATAATTTTGGACAAGTAGTTAAGGGTTTAGAAAAATGATTGAAGAAAAAGAGAGACAATAAACCAAAAGGAATGGGATTGTTTTGTGATGATGTTGATAGAGACTTTAGGAAAGAGAGAGAGTACATAAACTGTTGTGATATCTAATCCCATACCATACAGCAATAACCCAAAAGCCCCATTCAAATCTTTGGTCTCAGCAATAAATAATCAAATTCAATGTCTTTTTCAAATTGTTGAATGATTTAAATTGAAGGAAATGGGACACAAATTAGACATACACCAACCATATCCTTTGGCTGATTTTAAGTATTAACCACTAACTCTTTTGGATTACCAATTAACAACCACCTAAAGCTTTACTCTTCACTCAAAACCCAATTTTTCATGACGACAACAACATAGCTGAACGACATGATGTATCGCTTAGTGACCATGAGCTCCTAAGTTCAATTCCCCACCTCAACATGTTGTCAAAAAAAAAAAAAAAAAAAACCCAAATTTTTATTTACAAATTATTACAATCAAATAATCATCCAACTGCTCTTTATTTGCATGAATTGAATGAATTCTCTCTCGTACATTCTAACCGTGTTGAAACTTTTGAAGTGTTAAAGTATTGATATAATTAAATTTATCATAACTTATCAACTTGAACTTTTGAGTTCAGTAGTGATTTAACTTGGTATATCAGAGTAGGAAGTCGTGTGTTCAAACTTCTATAATGTTATTTTCTCTCCAATTGTTGGAATGCCTTGAATCTGTTATGACCCACTACGAATGGTTCGGTACGGAGGTCTCGCTGACCGGTCAGCGAGTCCGAGGCCTAGAGGCGAAGCGCCCTAGTGGAGTATGGAGTTTTACTATTTGTTTTAGACTTTTGCCCATTATGTATTAGGTCATTAGAAGTATGTCATATATAAACTTTTTAATGACTTCAGTTGCCCTTTAGTTTGTCATTGCTGTAATTCTTTTCTATTCGTAATACAAATGTTCTCTCCCTTCTGCTCGTGGACGTAGCTAACATAACGTTAGTGAACAACGTAATTATGTGTCGATTCTCTTGCAGTACTTTTATTCTTTGTTGTTCGATTATGTCGTTAGTGAACAACTAATATCGATTTTCATTTGTTGAGTTTTCTATAAATTTTCAAGCCTACAAGTGAAGAAAAATGTTAAAGTATTGATATAATTAAACTTACCGTGGCAATTGAAAAAATACATTATGTGCTCAGTCAAGATTTTGTATTGACAGTGAGATTATGGAGCAAAATTAGTCTTTTCTTGTAGATTATTATTTATGTTGATATGATAAAGGATCTAATCAGCTCCATAAAATTCTTGCTTTGATGGTTTATAAAATCATTACTTCTTTTTCAAAGTGATTGGGATTAATTAAAGGAAAGCAAAAGTCAAAAGTGAGGCACTAATGAGCAAATTAAGTAGCATACAAGTAACTTATGGAAATTTAATTAAGATCTCCCATCTTTACATTACTCTCTAAGTAACAAATTAATTCAAGCTTAGCTAGCTACTAGATTTGTTCCTTTCAAAAATGAATTGCTGATGAGAAGTCATTATCACCATAATCCAAAGTGAATCCCATGAAGAGTACTTTTAGAAGAATTATTTCTTCTTTTGCCTTCTCTCTTTTTTGACTCTCAAATGCTTCAAACAAACTTAATTATGATGACAAATTCTTCATACCTTCTTCTTCTTCTTTCTATCAGAGCTTTCTAAGTGCTTTTCTCTGCTGCAGTTCATCAGTGATGTCTTCTTCACTGATTCATTTTGTGTTTCATTCAAACCATGGCTGCTTCTATGCCTTTAGAGAATGCTTGTTGGCTGTGGCAAAGGGATTTCAGAAGTTGGCCCTGTAATCAACTACAACAAACCTTTTCAGGTAAGAGGATAAATCAACTTGTTCTTTAGAGAGACAAATAACTTCTTTTTTTATCTCCTTTTTTTTATTCTTATTTCCAAGCATTCGATGAGTCGAGGTGGGGCAAAATTTTTTTAGGTACTTTATATATACTTTTTGAATTACGACTGTTATGACAGAATTTAACAACAAAGAATAAAGCAAGAATCGACACAGAGTTTATGTGGTTTACTAACGTTGTGTTTGCTACATCCACGAACAAAAGGAAAAGAGAGTTTGAATTACGAATATGAAATATTACAAAATACAAGTTAGGGGGCGACATAAGTCATTAGAAGGTTTTTATATGACACCCTTCTAATGACCTAATACATAATGGGTCAAAACTCAATATAAATACAGAATGGTAAAACCCAAATCAAATTTTGGTTCGTGGGCGTTGCATCCATACCCCCACCGGACGCTTCCCCTGGATCCCGACTCCCTGACAGCGAGACCCCGTATCGAGCTAGTCGTAGGGGGTCATAACAGATTCAAGACCTCCCCCTTCCCCACTCTGCCCCTTGTTCTCACCTATTAATTTTTTTTTTATTTACTTGTGTTGTTAGTTGGGAAAATTATCGGAGGAGGCTGAAACAATGTGGTTTATAGTTAGTTGGATGTATGAGAAAGAAATTACAGAATGTATTACAAACTTACCTCGAATTCTTTGAATCGTATTTCCATCCGTCCGATGAGTCAGGACGGAGCAAAATTTTACCTGCTAACTTTTTAAGTACTTTATATATATTTTTTGAATTACAACAAACTAAGAGGGTCGCCTCCTTCCTTCTCTGCTCTGCCCCGAGTTCTCACCCAGTAAAAGGTTTTTATTTACTCGTGTCATTAGCGGGAGAAATTATTTGAAGAGGCCGAAACAATGTGACTGATAGTTTTACAACATTGGATGTACGAAACAAACATTAAAGATTTCAAAACTTTAATAACTTTTCTCTCTTTCATTCTCTCTCACTTTTATGGGTGTTATGTACAAGAACATAGTTGAAAAAATACTGAATTATTTTCTTTTCTCGACATTGACAGGAATCTAGAGAAACAAGCCATGGTCAATGATCTAAACCAAGAGCTGTCAAAGAAAACAATCATATTTGGTCTAAAAGTTTGGGAAGTGATTGGAATTGGAGTAGGTTTATTCATAATCTCAATCCTCTGCATTCTCTCACTCTGCTTAAGCTCACACAACAAGAAGTCAAAAAAATCCTCAGCCACAAAAATCCCATCTCATTCAAAGGACATAAAGGCAATTCACATAACCACCACTCACAAAAAACCAACAACAATTCAAAAATTGGACAACAACAACAACAACAATTACAGCAGTGAATCAGGATTATCATTATTTCATCCATTCAGCTATGGCTATGGATCACAGTCAGGGGATGAAGGCGGCAGCAGCTCGGGCACCGTCACCACGACAATGTACCGACGTTCGACGTCACCAACAACGACGACGGTTCCTTCGCCGCTGTCGGGGATGCCGGAGATGTCGCAATTGGGGTGGGGGTATTGGTTTACTTTGAGGGAGCTAGATTTGGCCACCAATTTGTTCTCAGAGGAGAATTTGATTGGAGAAGGAGGGTATGGAGTTGTGTATAGAGGGTGCTTGTTGAATGGGACAGCAGTGGCAGTTAAGAAGATTTTTAATGGGCAGTAAGTTTTTTTTTTTTTTGTTTTTTTAAGTTCGCATGCTAATTACCGCTGAGCTATGCTCACTTTTCTCTGTATGTTTTAATGTTTAGAGGCCAAGCAGAGAAGGAATTCAGAGCGGAAGTTGAGGCAATTGGGCATGTCAGACATAAGAATCTTGTTCGTCTTTTGGGATATTGCATTGAAGGGACTCATAGGTACCATACACCTCTATCTCTTTCCAATTATTAGGTTAACCGACTTTCTGATGTGGTGCATTAGTTCTAAGGATTCGAACTTCTAATCTCTTAGTTAAAGTTATATGCGTTATCGGGTTCACTTATCTATTATTATTATTTTTTGAGTTCAACAATTGTAAGGGTAGAGAAATCAAACCATCAACTTTTAGGATGATAATCAATGATTTATCCACTAAACTATGCTTGAATTGACGTTCACTTTATTAAATGATATAGAAATAGACAAATAAAAATACTACCATATAAGAAAGTTAGGGTAAAAATACAACATATAAGAAAGTTTGGTAGGATTTTCTTTTTCATTAGTTTTGTAAAAAGTAAAGTTTGAAAATTTACCAACCCAAAAATTTCGGGTTGGATTGAAAAATCGTCCAACCCAACCCAACCCATGTACACCCGTACAAATACTTAGCCAGTTAGCCTACATACTAGACAGTAACATTTTGATGCAATAATACATTTTTAGTGGTCGAGTCAAGTTATCTATTAAATGCAATAGAAATAGCCAACGTAAAATATACCACACCGTGTCGTAAAGTCAATAAGAGATCCTACTAATCGCGGTACATGCGAGCAAGTATACTTCTTAGCTAATTTGGTAAATTTCAGGATGCTGGTTTATGAGTATATAAACAATGGAAGCTTAGAGCTGTGGCTACATGGAGGCATGGGAGATAATAGATATCTTACATGGGAGGCTCGAATGAAGATCATGGTAGGGACAGCCAAAGGGTGAGTTACATTAATAAAAGTTTAAATTTTTAAGGACATGTGGTTGTCTTTGTATATTGTCATATTTTCTGCTTTTTTAAAACATAAACCTAGGATTATTTTAGGGTTAAATTATACGTTTAGTATCTCAACTTTTAGATTTGTGTCTATTTGGTCTCTTAAACGGTAAAAAAATGTCCAATGAATGTCTAAACTTCTAAGTTTATGTCCAATACGTCTATAATTTTCAAATGTGTCTCTATTGTGTGGGAATAGCCAAAGTACATTAAAATTTTGAAATTTTAAAGGATATGTGGTTGTGTTTGTATTGTCACATTGTCTGGTTTTTTAAAACATAACCTATGATTATTTTGGGTTAAATAACAACTTTAGTCTTTCAACTTTGAGTTTTGTGTCTATTTGGTCCCTAAATTATACAAAAATGTCTAATATGTCCTTTAACTCTTAATTTCGTGTCCAATAGGTCCCTGAATTTTTTAATTTTGTGTCTAATAGGTTCTTCGCCTATTCAACACTTTTATAAAAATTACGGATCTATTAGACACGAAATTGAAAGTTTAAGGTCCCATTATCTAATAGATAAATTAAATTTTAAAAATTTCGAATACGGGAAACAAAATTGATAGTTCAAAGATCTCTATTAGACATTTTTAAAGTTCAGAAACTTATTAGACATAAAATTGCAAGTTCTTGAAACCTATTAAACATTTTTTTTTTAGTTCGGAGACTAAACTTGTAATTTAACCATTATTTTGTCACGTGACACAGACTTGCATACTTGCACGAAGCCATTGAGCCAAAGGTCGTACATCGAGACATCAAGGCGAGCAACATACTCATAGATGAAAATTTCAATGCCAAAGTATCAGATTTTGGGCTGGCAAAGTTGATGCATGCTGGGAAGACTCATGTTACAACACGAGTTATGGGGACATTTGGGTATATTCTCTATTCAATATTCTTAGACAATAATCTTTTTAGTTTTGGTGATGTGTTGGGTAATTTTCTTATTGTGTTGTGTGGTTGTTCTATATAAGATATGTCGCTCCAGAATACGCAAATACGGGACTTTTGAATGAGAAGAGCGATGTGTATAGTTTTGGAGTTGTGCTGGTGGAGACAATCACCGGAAGAGATCCAGTGGACTATGGACGCCCGTCTAAGCAGGTAGATTACAAATATACTTCCTTGCTAACTAGACTACTAAATTTTTTACGAGTATTTTTTTTTTTTTTTTTTTTTTTTTGTTAGAAATACAAACAATATCCCACATTGGCTAGATAATGGAAATATCGTGGATATATAAGGGGGACAACTATCTCTAATGGTATGAAACATTTTGGGTGAAACAAAAAATAAAGTCATGAAGGTTATCTCTAATGGTCGGATTTCGTTGTCCTAAAGTCTATTTTCTCTTCCTCTTCTGATAAAAAATTTAATGGTGGGTAGCAAGAAAGTAACATCCATTATTATTTAAAGATGACATTAAATGTTTGGTTTCAGTCCATGAGTTTAAAATTTTAGTCGTGTAAGCGTTAACCCAACGAAGATCAACGACTGTTAGGAACAATGAAATTTCATATCTCCACATTGATATGATATTTGTCCACTTTGGGCATAAGTTCTCTCGTAGTTTTGTTTTTGGTTCCACTCAAAATGTCTTATTACAATGGAGAATGGAGATGTTGTCCCTTACTTATATACCCATGATCTTTTTTCTTTCCTAACTAATATGAGACTTTGGTCGTACTCCCAACAACGACAGCAAATACTTTGTTATCTATTAGAATCTTTTTAAAGTATAGACGAGTAATTTGATGGGTATGTTTGATAATAATGGCAGGTGAATGTGGTGGATTGGTTGAAAATGATGATTGGAAGTAGAAGATGTGAAGAAGTGGTGGACCCAAAAATAGGGGTTGGAGGAAGGCCATCCACAAGAGGGTTGAAAAGAGTTCTATTGGTTGCTTTGAGTTGTGTGGATCCTGATTATGACAAGAGACCAAAGATGAGCCAAGTTGTTCGAATGCTTGAATCTCAAGATAATAATAATTCTTCTCATACACGTTCTACTACTTAGGTTTTTGTTTTTTGTTTTTTTTAATGAAAAACATTTCAATTATTGTTTTAATTTAGGATTCAAATTCACATTGGTATATAATATGTATGTGAGTGTTTTGTAACCATTTCGATCCAAACTCGATCATTTTGTTATTTGTTATAGTTAGGGTTTCAATCCTAGTGATGTGAGTCGTATTGGAATAATAATAAAATTTTGTCGATGAAAGAGCTACATAAGCGTAGCAGGAGTGGACACTATAGAACGATTATCTATACGAGTTCAATGTTCGTGAAGTCAATGGACTAAATAAAGTTTCGAACTCGAAGTACGACGGTGACATTGTGCAGTCATACTCATACATGGGAAGAGAAATGACGATCTCTTCTTTGTTTCTTGACTTTAAATAATTGACATATTTTTTCTCCCTCGTCTTTTGTATAAAAGATTAGAAGTTATCTCGCAACAAACCTTTTCTCACACACTCTCTCTAAGTCGACTTACACCTCTCTAAAAAAATATTTGGTTAAATTATAAATTTTAGTCTCTAGAGTTTGGGGCAAAGTTTCACGGTGGTCTATATGGTAGTTAAAGTTCTAATTCAGCCTCCATGTGATCCTTCATGCTCCAACTTGAGGGAGGGTATTGAAAAATATCTATCTAGTTATATATTTACATTTATGTCTTTATCTTTTTCTATACTTAATTTGGAAAACAATTGCTTTGTCATATCATGGTTGAAGATTAATTTCTTTAAATTTTGGCATAGTTTGAGATTTCTATAATTTACAAAATAATTATTGTCAACCGTACTTCGAAGTGAATTAATTAGTTTTTGACAAAAAAAACTTCAATTTTAAAGATATGAAAAAGTATGTTAACGTATTTGGTAAATCAATACTAATTTGTTGCAGCTTAAGTATAATAATCAAAATATACATAATATTTCAATAATGCATAATGTTATTTTGATATTTATTTTCAAATTTTTTGTAAGATAATTAATTCAACATTTATATGATTTAAATTACAACATTCATGTGTTAGTCTAGATATTTTTTTTATATTTTGATAAGAAAAATAAGGAGTAAAAAAATGTTATTTCAATTTAAATAAAAAAAAATAAAAAAATGTTTTCTTTGTGTGGTTGATCTTTATAATTGTAGCTCTCGACCCTTTTTCTTTCGTTGTCATATCCAACAAAGATGCATTTGATTGCTTTCTTCTCGAACTTGCTTCTTAGATGATTTGGTACAAACTCATAACACACGCAACCAAAGACTCGAAAATGTCCAATTGTTGGCTTGATGTTCAACAGTTTTTCATAAGGCAACTTGAACTCAAGCCTGGAAGTATGTTATGTTGGAAATATATTGGAAAAAACTCAATATATAATTATTCAAGATTAAAGTCATTTAATCTAAGAACAATCATGACAGAACTTTTAGGATCTAAGCATGGAAGGAAACTAAATTAAAGAGATTAAAATTACGTGGAACGTTCCATCAGATGAGGAATAAGAGGATGTGATCAATCCATAGCCTGCTGGTTTGTGGTCTTCCCCATCTATGCAACTCAGATCAATCATGGAAAATTCTCTATCAGATGAGGAATAAGAGGCTAAATCAACATATCCTATTGGAGACCATAACCTAAGCTATATATATGTTGATCCTAGGGTTTCACATAATCCCCTACGACCAACGGGCTGATATCTGTTCAGCAGACCACACCACTATATGAGAAGTCTTGGGCCCATAATCAAGATCACACAAATGCCTATTAAATAGCCTAAATATAATTGTTATTGAATTTGTTACCCACATATGAATTAATCATTAAATTAATTCCAACAATTAATCATTTGGGTTGTTGTTCTTCTGCACCAAAATCTTCTTGGTACATTATTTGCATGTAACATGCTAAGACATACTTCTGCAAGATGTCTATTCTTTCTTTGAGCTACTCCATTTTGTTGTGGAGTGTTTGGACACGTCAATTGGTGACGTATCTTAAATTTTTGTAAGTAATGAGAGAATTCATTAGACATATATTCTCCCCCATTATTTGTACGTAAGCATTGAATTCTCTTCCCCAATTCACCTTCCACTTGTTCTTTGAATTCCTTAAATTTTGTAAATGTGATAACTCCATTTTGGAGCTAATATTCAACCCTTAATTCTAGCTATATGTCGTGTTTAATTGTTTAATATATCTCATTCATAGGAGAATTGCGCCGAAGAGCTCATGCGTCCATTGGACTCGTTTTGTAGCTTAAAGCGGTGTTTTAACGCCCCGGGAGTGCTTCGGGAAAAGGGCAAGCTAATCCAAGATGAACCGGACCAAAATTGCCTAGGAGAGGCAATTTTCCAGCCCAAACCCGAGAGCAAGCGTCGAGTAGACAGCGTCGAGACGCTTGCTCAACGCTGCCTGGCGTCGAGACCCTGCCGCGGCGTCGAGACGCTCCGAGGGACGCGCACGCAGGAAATTATCGGGGCAGCGTCGAGACGCTCGCCCAGCGTCTCGACGCCATCGCGAGGCGCGCGCGGATTGTTTAGGTCGCAGCGTCTCGACGCTCCGACGGATTTAAAGGCTGTAAGGACGATTTTGCAGCCATTCTTCTTGCTTCATCTTCTACCTCTCGGGTTTCTCTTAGAATTTCTTCTTGCTCCGCCATTGGTGGCCATTTTTAGGAGCTTTTCATTGTATGTAAGTTGGGGATTATGGCCAAGACATCCATGGGAGCGTTTGTGACGACTCTCTCCATGGCCGGCTAAGGTACGGTGTGCGATTCGGGATAGTTTAGGGATATTTTGTTAGACTTCGTCATTTTGATAATCCATGCAATTATTTCTGAATTGGCTTTGATTCTTGTATGCATTTATTGTTCTTTCTTAATCCCATGCATGTGTTAGATTTCGCCGACGGACAATGGAGTTTTCTAGCATGTGTTAGAGTTAAAGATTAGCGATGCCTTGCCTCTCACTTTTCGCCTAGTAACACAGAACAATGAAACAAATCTAAGTATCGGTATATGCATGATAACTGTTGGGTACTTCAGCGTTGGCGGGTAGCCAGTTAGCATTAGGATTGCATAGCCGAATGTTCGCCGCGGTTAGCTAGTGACTGTTTAGAGTAAATTTGGAGTTGATCACTCTAGCGATACTTTAGACAATGTTTAATTAGAACTGTTGATTTAATTAATTAATATGGAGCCGGTTACAAAAGGGAGTCCCAGTAACCGACCGCGTGCATGACAAATTGATAGCCTATATTTGAATTAAATGATGAATGATGGAATGTCTAACAAAAATCCCGAAACTCCCCGAATCAAGCACTTGTTAATCTCTTTCTCTTTAATCTTTCCGTTAGCATTTTAATTTTCTAGCTGCATGATAAAAGCCCCCAAGTTACCAAAACTCAATTAATCAATCATTTGCAATCTCAAACTTTAATTTCAATCGCGTTAAGTCCTTCTCTGTGGATCGACCCTGTTACCGCTAGCTGCAAAGCTAAGGTTAATAGGTTTATAAATGTTATTTTGGCGGGACTCGACATCCCGAACATTATAGGATATTCAAAAATCCCATCACCAAAATGTTTCAGATTTTTTTTTCATAAAGAACACCCAAACATATTTGGAGAGGGTCATTAATAAATGTCACCATGTAGCGCATGCCACTGATTGAAGATTGTTTGACAGGACTAAATACGTCTGAGTGCACCAACTCCCATGGTTGTTTTGCACTGAATTTGGACTCCTTAAATGGCAGTGATGCGCCTTCCCATATTGGTAATCAACACACACCATGTCTTCTCTAATATCAAGTTGAGGTCGCCCCTGGATGTTGGAATTCCAATTAGTAGGGCAACATATATAACAATATTGTGTATAATTTATAATTTATAGTCATGGGTTAAATGTATAATTATACTATTATGCATAGATACATTAGTTATTTGTGTTTCAGGGGCTGAAACACAAATAACAAATCCTATCAACCACCATTTTAACGTTTTATTTGATGAGGGTTATGGTTTCTGCTTCTGGAGATTTTTTCACGTGGAACTTTCTCATCCCATCAGAGAAACCTAAGATCTCTAGTGTAAAATAATCATTAGAATAATTTTGTGATTTCTCCAAGAAGTAGAAAGTCAAACCCGTGGAATCATGAATCCAACCACGAATACAGGTACATGAAAAATCTTTCTTGGCTTTTGTTGAAACTCTAATTTGGAATCTTTCCACAATTATAACATTCACCATTTTTCTATACTCATGGTTTCTATTGTTCTTACTAGCTCCCCTTACATGAGAGCGTCTTTGGGTTCCTTCATCTCCTTTTGATCCTACTTTCTTTTGATATTTTAAATGACATTTTCTTTGGCCACTAAAGAGTTTTTACCTTGTTGAAGTATTGATTGATAATCATCTCCATTTCTTCACGATTGTAGCATCTTCATGTGACTTGACTTTAGTGCTTCACACGACATCCCATAAGTCTTGACCTTGGAGATACGATTCCATGCACGTGGACCATGTTTTGTAGTTTTACTCATTACTTGTCAATTACTTTATTTTGACGTTTCTGTTATCTTTCCATCGGTTACTTGTCTCTCTCCTCCCAACCATTCTCTATTTTAAAGCACTATTTCCATTTATAGTTAAATTGTAGAATATATGAGGAGGGTATATTTTAGTCCAATTTAGTGTAGAATTTCTTACTAGGTTTTAGACATTTTTCCAAAATGAAAAATATGGCTTAGACACTGTATATGTCTAGTTTTAATTAGGGCTAATGAAAAATGTCTAATTACATAAATGTTTGCACTCTATGTCTAGAGTAATTTTAGGGAGATGTTTGTTTTAGTTGATTCCTCATTATAACCCTACTATTTTTTCCCTATTTTTAAATTCTCATTTAATTAGTTTTGAAATTAATTAATTGGATATCAGATTTTATTTGGGTGATGTGAGTGATTTTCCGTTAAAAGACTGCCAACAACATTTTTCCGTTAACTTATTTATGTCCTTGTATATCTTCATGGATTCCTTCGATTAAGGCCGCCACACACACCTCCGTTAGGAGTATACGTATGGACACACCCTTGGGAATTACTCTCACCCGTGTAATTCCGATGTAGTCTTTCCTAAAAATAGGCAGCAACCAAAACAGTGTCCACCCTACAAACGAGGGTTGATCAGTCACCATGTGTCATTTCCCATATTGGTATACAATTATGGTATAAAAGCCCTATTCCACCAAATACGCAATGGTTATATTTAACATGTATATTCCCTATAACCGTGCACTCTTAAAAATTTTGGACCTAAATCGAATCTCTAACAAAAAGGGTACACCATCTATTATTCAAAATCGGGTAGCTGAAACCATATCCAAGCTTCTGTAACTACATTAAATCTATTCACCCCATTCAAAGATCTTTTATCTAGTTCCCGCAAGCTAGAACCCTAGATTCCTAAACCGGAAACCCCATAACAAAACTAACACTAACCTTATACTTATTCGTTAAAAAACCAGACGAAAACAAGAAATGTGAGAGAGGATAAACGCTTACCAAATTAGGGGAATCTCCCGTATGCTTGTAGAACGGAATTAGTAAGCCTCTAGGTCGAAGGATGGCAATGCATGTTGTTTTCGCGTTTGGAGAGCTTTGTGTATGCGTTTTCGGGAAAGGAACCTTTTGTCTATGCGTTATCGAAGGATGATATACACCCAGATTGTTTGTGTTTGAGTAGAGGAATCGGTGAGCGTAAGTGATGGTTTACAACAAGTGACAAAACCGGTGGAGTGTTGTAGTGGTTTTCCCCATTGAGCCACTCAATTTTATTATTTCAAATTCATGGGGAAACGATCACGTAGTTTCACATGGATCATTGACTCATGCATCACATCCATCTGTTGTAAGTGGTTAGTCAACTATATGAGTTCTTTTTATTACTCTGTGTATACTCATGTATGCACACCTGACGTGGTGGATTCTTCTACATCTTCATCACTTTCTCAAGTATACAGTGTCGTCTGTTAAATTTTCGAGCCCTCGGGTATAACCATGTAACTCTCATGGGATAAGTGTCAATTATTTGTTCCCTTTTTAACGTCTCTGTTAAATCCTCATCCATAACTTACCTCTCTCGCTCCTCCCAACAATTTACATTTTTTTAAGCCTATTTTATTCATTTTCAAAATTATTGAAAATTGTAGATGAGTATAAGTGTCAATTATTTGTTCCCTTTTTAATTAAATCCTCATCCATAACTTACCTCTCTCGCTCCTCCCAACAATTTACATTTTTTTAAGCCTATTTTATTCATTTTCAAAATTATTGAAAATTGTAGATGAGTAGGTTTGTCCAGTTATGTGTAAGTTGCCTTACTAAATATAGAGTTTAGACACAATTCAAAAAAAAAAAGGTGTTAGACATTTTTCTAGCATCCCAAGACACTCTTCTTGTTACCAAAAATAATAATAATAATAATAATAATAATTTTAACAATGAAGTGAAAAATTAGGTCGAGATGGTCGAAAGTCTCCATCTAAATACTAAATTGGGCCTATATTTCCCAACTTTTAAGGGAAATTATCAATAATAGTTAGGAATAAAAAGTTGAATTGAAAAATAGCTAAGAAAGTTTCATATTTTCATCTAATAGCTACCACAATTTTAGAGAGTGAAGTTGACATTTTTCATTCCTACTATACCCCTACTATATACGTTTATTTACGAACAACCGACATAACCAATTTTTTTTTTTTTTTTTAATATTTATTTCAGTTTCTAACAACCAGATTCATGCGTTTTGAAGAAAAAAATTATAACAACCACATTCATGCATTTTGAAGAAAAAAAAAAATCTCAACAACCTAAATTTGAAAATGTTTAACAGCAAAAAAAAAAAAAAAAATACAAATTTATCGCACTAACAACCTTCCTAGATTATCCTCCTAGATTCATGCATTTTGAAAAAAATGGTTCACTTTTTTTTCCCAAAGTTGAAACAACGACAATGTACAGAGACCAAGAGTTGAGGGAGACGAAAATCCTTACTCACTCCGAAAATACATCATAGAAGGTTTTGAGAATCGAAATTTTCAGATCAATTCAAGCATTCAACGATGTAGAAGGTTGAGATTGATAGTTGTTTTTCGAGGTTGAAGGTTTTCAAAGTTGAGAATCGATGACTGTTTCCAATTGATTTGGAAGATGACAAATCTCCTAATTCAATGTTGCAGGTATACAATTGATTAAACGTTTTTCCAGGTAAACTCAACATGCATACCAACTTTAATATTTTTTTGGTATCATTTGTCCAATGCTCACGGATTAATGGCTTATGGTGTATATACACGCATATACTTCATATGATATATTTGTCTGTACATTGTTATAGATGTAGAATATATACCCACACTAGAAGTTATCGAGAGCACTCATTTTTATAATTTTCTTACAACTGGCTATGAATTTAAATTTTTTAGTATCATTTGTCCAATACTCACAGAGTAATGGTTTATGGTGTATATACACGCATATACTTCATATGATTATACTTACATTGTACGTTGTTATAGATATAACTACAAATATATACCTACCCTAGAAATTATCAAGGGTGTCATTTTTATAATTTTCTTACAACTCTTAGGAACATTTTAGTTGTTACAAACATCAATATGCTAGAAATTTAATTGCTTATATAATTTTCTTATGACCTATGTCATACTGACATGTACGTTCACCAATTAATGACTTATGTATATACACATATACTTCATGTGATATACTTATATGTACATGTAACTTTGAATATATACACACATAAAATTATCGAGAACATCGTTATTATCATTTTTTCACAACCGTCTATGAAAATTTTAGTTAAAAATTAATTTGAATTAATATTCTAGATTAGATTTTATTGAATTTTATTTACAAGTTTCGATTTAATTGTGGTTGTTATCCTTGTTTTGACTATATTTTAATTTTTTTTTTAATTTTTTCTATAATTCTCTCTCGAAATAAATCTTTATTTTTCAGGATTCTTTTCGAATAAATCCTTATTTTTCCATCCTAATAAATCTTCTTTCTTGCAATTTTTTGTTTTTTTGTAGGTACTTCAACACTTAAATGAGGCTAATTTCGTCCCAAAGAAATTTCTAATTATAAATGTTAGCTATTTTTTAACTAAATAATTAGTTTAGCTATTTTTCAATTTGGCGTACTTATTTTTCTAGTTAACCCAATTTTAAAGTCAGTTGGGCCTAAGCATATTTATTCGGGCCGACAGTGGGCCACAATCTCCTGTATCCATAATCACAGTTCGGCAGATGCAATCGTCTTCTTCCATGGCCGGTTAAACGCAGAAGGAGGGAGAGAGAGTTCCGGTATCAAACCATTTCGACAAAACAACAGAGTTTCAATGTCATTTTCAACTTTCTCGGCTTCTTCAGGGACTATTCCTCTTTGCTCCAATGGCCGCAGAATCCCCCACCGCAGTTACCATGTAAGTTTCCATAATCCTTTACTCACACTACCATATCTTCAATTCATGTTCAGTTTCTCACTTCGAATTCTAGTTGTTTGATCTCGATTAAGAGTCTAGAGTATTAGAATTACTAAATTTGTTTGGAACTGAAAAAGAAAAATGGCAATTAAGTTTTGTAGACCTACGTAATTTGTTGAACACAGTTGAAAGATCTTCTTTACCATATGTTAATTCAAGTAGCGAAATAAGTGATCATGGTAAGAAGATAGGTTTATTCACTATGACAAGATGAAATCAGTTTGTTGATCATGGTGAGATTTAAAGGAAGTTGTGATGATTTTGTGAAGAATCATTAAAAAA
Organism: Herpetospermum pedunculosum; assembly: GCA_028017165.1. Lineage (NCBI taxonomy): Eukaryota > Viridiplantae > Streptophyta > Magnoliopsida > Cucurbitales > Cucurbitaceae > Herpetospermum > Herpetospermum pedunculosum. The sequence goes on from CM051529.1 coordinate 62,084,671, forward strand.
AATTGGGGGTTTATGGTATAATTGTCTAATATTTTAAACAAACTTCTTTTTTTTTCTAAACTTAGTAGTGGGTGTCTTTTGTTTAATGGAAATGTTGGATTTAGATTGTACCAAATAGCTTACAATCAGGAAGAGCTTCCAATTTCTGCCAAATATTTCGTGGCTTAAAGCTCTGGATAAGGGAGAGCCTAAGCGTTCTGCAACATAATGGGAAATCAGGACCATCACAGAAGTTCATGACCATAAAAAATCTTAAAGGAGATGAGTTTGAAAAACATTTTGAGGAAACTTTGTTACAATCTCAGCAAGTTCCTGAAGCAGTTCCAGAATCTAACTTTTCCAGTGGTTAGTCTCATTTGCTTAATTTCTACTATAATGTTTGTGTTTGTTATCTTTTTGGTAAACTAAGCATCTTGATTCATCAGACTCCAATTCAGAATCAACTAAAGCAACTACACATCCTGAAGCATCTGAGAATCTGCAATCTGATGCTTCTGTGGATGTTGAAAATTCCTCCAGGTCTTCTGGATCCTTACCACAATCACTTATGACGAACTACATCGTTGGGGATGACAAAGTACCATCGCTCTGTATTGCTGTTATTGGAGCTACTGGTGAGCTAGCAACAAGAAAAATTTTCCCAGCACTGTTTGCGCTCTATTATAGTGGCTTTCTCCCTGAGGTATGGACCATGGTGATATTCACATATATGATATAAATATAGATGTCCTAGTTTCTTATATCTCGTGCACTGTAATGTATAATGTTCGGTTTAAAATGTATCCCACTCACTCATTCCATCAATATTTTTGGACTGCTCCGTTACCTTTGGAACATCACTTGTTAGTCTAATCAGCATGTCACGACCACAGTTTAATATTGTTGAGAATGGTATGCGTATTGATTATTTTCACTGGGCATTAACATATTCCAGGTTATTGAAGGTCTACCTCAAGAAATTGAATGGAGATCTTATGCAAAATATAAATTGAATGGAGATTGCATCTCCTAGTTTGATATCTATGTGAACACAAAGTTTATTTACAGGTGTTCTGATATTCCATGGTTGCAGAATGTTGGCATTTTTGGTTATTCAAGAAAGAATATAACAGATGAAGAACTGCGGTCTATTATATCTGCCACTTTAACTTGCCGCATTGATCACCAGTATGCTTCTGAATTCACCTCCTGGATAAATCTCTTTATGTTTTCGACTGTCAAGTATCAAATGTATAAAAATAGAATTCTATGTTATCATTGTTCAGAAAATTGGAATTCAAAACCCGATCTAATCAGCATGTCTGGTTAATGATGTAATTGTCTTGAGTTTCTACTGCTGTCTTAGTGCATGTTCAACTTGAAATTATACTACCTACAGAAAGGGGGAAAACAATGAAGCTCTAGCATGCAGTGGATGCTTATTAAGGCTTGATTTCTTTAGTGAAACAGAATTTTACACTTCAAAACTCAATGTTTGTGCTGCATGTGTGATTGCCTACTGCATAAACTATTTGTTTTTTTTTTTTTTTTGAGAAGCTTTTTGTAACTATTGGATTGTTTCTATCCACTTTTGATTTCATTCAATCAATGAAATGTCACTGTTTCTTATAAAAAAAAATTAACTGGAAATGTTTTGGAGTTGATAAATAGTGATGTCAAATGAGATGAATATTATTGATATTTCTGCAACTTTGTGAATGTAAAACAAATGCATTGTATTTGGGAAGTAGTAACAATTTTTTGCCGAAATGAATATTTTGTTTCTTTGTAGACAAAATTGCAGCGAAAAAATGGATGCTTTTCTGAGTAGAACATTCCATGTAAATGGAAGTTATGACAACAATAAGGGGATGTCAAAGCTCAATTTCCTGATGGAGCAGATTGAGGTGGTTATATGAGGCCACTGACTTATTGAGAAGAAGATTTTTTCTTTATTGCATTTCCTTGTGTTCAATTTTCCAATGTGAAATCCAGATCTTTGATTAATGATTATAAAATGATTAACAATCCTGCAGGGGTATTCCAAAGCTAACAGGATATTTTACCTTTCCGTACCACAAGAAGCCCTTCTGGATGTTGCAAACTCTCTCTCTAGTAAAGCTCAAACGAAAAAGGGTTGGAATCGTGTTATCATTGAGAAACCTTTTGGCTTTGATTTGACATCTTCTCATTTTTTGACAAAATCTCTTCTTTCTCAATTTGAGGAAAAGCAAATTTACAGGTTAATAGCCAGAACTTGCACAATCTGAGTGTGAAGTTATCCCTTTCTGTTGCATATTTCTTACGTTAGTTTAGATTTCAGCTAATTAATTGATTTTAATTAACCGTCATATTTCAGGATCGATCATCTTCTAGGGAAGAACCTTATTGAAAACCTTACAGTTTTAAGGTTTGCTAATTTAGTTTTTCAGCCGCTATGGAATCGTACATTCATAAGCAGTGTACAGGTACACATTTTTTATAAAGAAAACTCTAGTCCTTTCAGACTAAATACTCTCTAAACAAATTAAAAAATATTACAGGTCATTTTGTCAGAAGAACTTGGAGTTCAAACAAAAAGGTTACTTGGCAGTTCACTGGTTTTACTTTTACCATTGTCTTAAATTATTGTCACAGGATCATCTACAAGTTTTCAGTTCCTTCCATGCAGATTTTTGGACGGTGATGGGATCATTGGAGACATAGTACACAGCCATATACTACAAACAATCGCATTACTTGCCATGGAACCACCCATTAGTCTTGATGGTGAAGCGATTCGAAATGAGAAGGTAAATATAGACTTTCAAGAAACTTTTATTGCATGGTGCAATGTAAATGAATAGGTTTTTTCCAGGTCAAGCTGCTGAGATCGATTCGCCCATTGGAACCCAGTGATGTTGTTCTTGGACAGTACAAATCTAGTGCTAAGGACAAAGTTGACCTTTTTGTCGACAATCTGACCCCGACATATTTCGCGGGTGCGTTGTACATTGACAATGCACGTTGGGATGGTGTCCCTTTTTTGATCAAATCTGGCTTGGGACTAATTAAACACTGGTAAATTTTTCTTTGGTAATAAGACTTGCATATCAGAAAGATGCAGAACTGAGACAGACAATTAATCGCCATCCCATATAATCTGCTACATTTTAAATGAGTATGTATTTGATCTTTTTTTCTTTTTTGGGTTAGTACACATGCATCCATGCCAACTTATTGATAAGAGGGAAATGATAAATAAGAGAAAAGAAGGACCACTGGTGAGGGAATTTAAGAACCAAAAAGTTGAAAGGAAGGAGAACTTAATAGTTGAAATATCAACCTCAGTTTCAAGTAAGTACTAAGGGGGCCTAGTATTGTTATAGCTAAAACAAACCATTATAGGAAATTTTATTCTTAACAGAGCTAGTTTTGAACACAAAGAAAAGAATCTAGATAATTTTTTTTTTTTTTTTTTTGATATCCGTGAGTGTCCGGTGCCGCTTGGCGCTTGCACACACGTCGACTAATCTCACGAGACAACCGTTTGATCCTACTACAGTTGGTTGCAAGGAGTTTCATAGGATATTAAATCTTAGGCAGCTACCATGGTTTGAACTCATCCTCTAAACCCTTTATTATTTCCAAAGGTCCTTATTGACCATTAGACCAACCCATGAAAGTTAAAGATTCTAAATAACGATAATTTAAAATCTCTGGTATGATCATAATGATCATTAATTATGCTTCATATTCTCTACTTGACATGCATTCTGATTTGAGATTGGTTTATTCTTATAAGTCAACTAGTAGAATCGGTCCTTGATGGAGAATTTCTCTAAAATGCAGTGTAGAGATCCGTATACAATTTCGCCAGGTTCCGGGGAACATTTATCGCGAGCACATTGGGTATAATAGTCAATCCGCTACTAACGAGATTATTTTGCGTGATTTACCTGAAGAGGCCATCCTTGTCAGAGTTAATAACAAGGTTCCTGGATTGGGATTGCGATTGGATTCTCCAGAGCTCAATTTGCTTTACAAAGACAAGTGCGTTCTTGCTTCATGAATTTCAAATATCTCCCTTTGTGATTGCTAGTTGCAGCGTGGTGTTGATGTAGATATTTGTTTTATTCTCTTATCCATTTTACTTTTTCTCCCTTACTGTTATAGGTACAACGTGGACGTGCCTGATTCGTACGAGCATCTTCTTCTTGATGTCATTGATGGGGATAGCCATCTATTCATGAGAAGCGATGAACTCGCCGTCGCGTGGAATATCCTAACTCCTATCCTAAATGAAATCCACAAGAACAACATAAAGCCAGAACTTTACGAGTTCGGCGGCAGAGGTCCTATCGGAGCTTATTATCTTTGGGCGAAACACGGAGTTCGGTGGGTCGAAGAGTAAGCTCACAGCCTCACAAAATTTGACAAATAGTTGAATCATTACATTCATCATCCAACTACTTCAATCAATTGATGCAGAACCACATGATGATGCAACTGCTGGTTTTGATTTTCTCAACTTAGTTCTTTGTGATGTTGCATATGATTAATCTGCCATTGGTTTAACACATGAGATGGAAGAATATGAGGATGTATTGTACCATATAAACAGAGTCATTGCACCTAAGTTATTCTGAAAATGGAAGAAACTGTTTTTCCCTTTGTGTATTTATGTTCGTATACTTCACCAGTTATTGACATGTACTCCTTCCCGAATAGAGAATGATTGCAGGAAATTGTAGCAGAAATGAAGAATAAGAAGAGCAAAATCTGGACCCAGGTAATTGATTCTTTGTACAAGAGTGATTTGTTTTTATCCAATCATTTTGAATTATATGCTTTACTAGTGGCAGCCACACAGAGGGTGTAGGATCCACGAAGACTTGAGATATTCCAGTCAACTAATCAAAAACAAGCCGCCAGGAAATTGGTGGAAATTAATGGAAAAGAATGCCCACGATCCAGACACACATTATATCACTTCTCAATTTGAGGTCAAATCAGGATTTCTTTTTTATTTAAAACATTTATATTCATTTCATTTTGGTTTTTTATTTTTGAAAAGGAGATTTTATTTTTAGAATTTGAATAAGAATTCAAATGTTTCTTAAAAAAAAAAAAAATAACCCATAGTAAAGAAATCAGGAAAAAAGAAGCCTAAATTATAAACTAAAAACGAAATAGTTATCAAACGGAGCTTTAGTCGTTCATTTTCCAAAGGTTTAAGTTTAGTTTTGGTGGGTATGAATTTGTTTGTTTTATTTTAGTTCATAAACTTTTAAAAAGTAATATATATATATATATATATATATATATATATATATTAGGATTTAGGGTTTAGATTTAGTGTAGATTATTATGTCCTTCCTTGGGTTTGTTCTTTTCTTATTTGTCATAGTAATCATGTGATTCTCTCTTAATATACTGACTAATATACTTACGATATATTACAACATTTTCAAATCGTCGTGGGTTAGCCTAGTGGTCAATGAGAACTATAAAAATAATAAAGAATTTAGAGAGAATGAGTTGAAGTCATGGTGACCATCTACTTAAGATTAATGTAGTAGGGTTAGGTGAGATTAGTCGAGGTACTTTCAAGTTGACCTAGACACTCACAAATATTAATAAATAATAATATTTTATACCTTTTATGAGAAAATTCTCAAGAATAGCTAGAAAAAAAAAACAAAAAAAAAACGAATTGAAAAATAGCTAACCATTAAACTCTTGAAACAATTTTGAAAAATGTTAATTTAAACACGTAGAGACTTATAATTTTAACAGTTAAACCCTTAAACTTTCATCAGTGAATTAATTGTATGAAAGTTTAAGAGTTTAGTTGATAAATTATAAGTCTCCACACGTGTGAAAACTAACAATTTTCTAAAAGAAAGTGTAAATTGATACAATTCTTAGCTTAGGGTTTTAATTAATACGACCTCCAAAATTTAATGGTATAAATTAATTTTTGTCCTTTTTAAGTTTAAGGACTTTAAATAAATATTTTGAAAAATTAAATGTTTAAATATATTTTTAAAATTTAGAGGTGGAAATAAAAAAAAAAAATGTTTGGGAGATGAAATTGGATTTGAATCTCTCTTTTATTTGTCTAAACTCTAGCAGTTGGGGTTTGAAATTTCAATAGAAAATGATGGGGGGCTCTAAAAAAATCATCCACACTCTTTTTTGTTATAAAATAAATCAAATTTAAAATTATTGTTGAGTGGATCATTTGGAAAAGATAGACCTCCAACCAAACATAAAAACCAAATTCAAAATTAAATTAAAAATAATATTTTTACTTCATAAAGATTTAAATGTCGATGTCCACAAAAAAATATCAAAGTCTCGATTTTATAGAAATATTGATAAAATGAATAGATATTTCTGATAGATTTTTAAAAATATATATATATTTTTTTAAAATATTAAAAAAATATTTTATACTTTTAAATTAATTAAAAGGGCTGGTTGCACAAATAGCAATCAGACTCAAACTAATTGCAAATTTAGCAAACTTTAAAATGTTTTGGAAATATGGCAAAAAAACTCGTTTCTATCACTGATAGACTTTATTATATCACTGATAGACTTCTATCAGTGATAGACTATTATCACTGATAGACTATTATCACCGACAAAAATCTATAAAAAGCTGAGGTGATCAGCGATAGACTTCTATCAGTCATAAGATATCAGCGATAGAAATTGCTATATCCGCAAAAATTTTAAAAACATGTTATATTTGCAAACAATAAGTCTTAAATTGTCATTTACTACAATTTCCCTAATTAAAATACATTTATTATAATCTTATATGGTTATATTTTATAGTTATTTTTTTAATATTTCATCTATTTTGTACAGCATAATGGAAATGTCGATTCATTCCTCATGTCGATGTCGAACTTATGAATATGTAGAAATGTCGACATGTCGACGAAAATTTAATACCATGAGTAGACATGTCGAACCTATTTTTTCAACGTTCCCAGATTATAAATTATTTGTTTGTTGGTGCTAACAAGAGCATAACTTGACATATTTCATCTAATGATCATGAAGTCCTAGGTTCAATCTTCTACCCAACATATTCTTAAAAAAAAAAAAAAAAAAAAAAAATTATTTGTTGGTCCCACCACACCAATTAATCATAAGAAAGTTAAAATGCGCATATTATTTTGTTTCTTATACAATTTAAAGTGTTTAGTATAATAGACATCTTCTTCTAACTTATCTATCATAAATATCAAACTTTTCAACCAATCTTAATAAGATTGTACACATAGTTTAAACATCTTCTTCTCACTTATCTATCATAAATATCAAACTTGTCAAGCAATCTTAATAAGATTGTACACATAGTTTACAGAATAAAATAATTACTAATGAAATGTTTGGGACGTCAATTTGGAGTTGAGTGAACTGAATTATTATAACTTAGATCATATTTGACTCACCGACTATTATAACTCACAATCTATAAAGTAACTGCACTTACTTCTATTGAAAATTTGCTGTATTTATGAACTAAGAAACACGAACACACAGATTACACCATAACAAGATACAGTGTATCAAAAAATATAAATCCAGAAACTCAAGTATGTAACCAAATTTGAGATACAAAGTTACTTAAGATGTATAAAGACAGAAATACAGTAGCAACAACTACTTATTACTACAATTTCTGGAAATCGTGATGGAGATGAAAACAAAGTCGAGGCACGCTTATAAAGTGTTGTCCTGAAGACAATTGTTCGCTCTGCACGGGTTGCAAGCATATTACAACGATCGTCTTAGCAGGATTCAACGACTTGCTCCGGTAGAACAGCAACTCGAACTACTCGGATTTGACAGAACTCTTGAATACTTGTTCTCAACAAAACCAAGACACAAAAAAAATCAAAGGAAAAAGAAAACTCGAAAAATAGATGAAGTTCAGATTTTTGGGATACTCTCAAATGACGAATCACACTACTATTTATAGTACTGCAAATCATAAGTCTCTCAATCTGAAAACTCAAAAAATTGCAATACTCATTCAAGTTTAAAGTAAATATCACGACATTTATCAAAAGTTATGTTACAGTTTGATGAAATTGAAAGTTTAGAACAAAAATTGATACATCTTTATTAAGTTCACGGTAAAAATGATATTAAAATAGAAACCATGACATGGTTAGTCAATTAAATGGTTTTTTTCTTTTCATATGTCTATAATAATATAATATTACTTATAGATTAAATTATAAGTTTAGTCAACAAATTTATATCTAATATGCTGTCACCTTTAAAAACATCTCATAGACTTTAAATTACGGGTTTGGTAGGTTCTTAAACTTCTAGTTTTGTTTATAATAGATTTTTAAACTTTCAATTTTGTATCTAAAATATATTTGACCTAATTGACATTTTTAAAAAAATTTCAAACTTTTTTTTCTTTGAGGAAAAATTCTCAAACTTTTTAGCTACCAAATACAATTTTATATTTAATAGATTCATTCATTTTTAAACTCAGCAAATATGTTAGGGGCATATTAGATACAATATTGAAAGTTCAAGAAACAATTAGACGATTTTAAACTTCCGGAACATATTAGATACAAAATTAAAAGTTTATAGACATATTCGACATTTTAAAGTTTAGAAATCCATCACACACCTACTTGAAAATTTAATGACTAACCTTATAATTTTATCTTATTTATATTGAATTTAAGTCTACATAGATTTATACATTTATACATTTGTCCATGTCGAAATGTTTGAATCTCTATCCCTTCCTTGTAATAAAAATTAAAAATGTTCCATATCGGTAGACGGTAGAGACTACTTGACGTGAGATTATATTCTCATCAGTAAATAAATTTATGACCCTAAAACCCTAAACCCTAAAACTCTAAACCCTAAACCACAGACCCTACAACACTAAAACCGTTACGAGGTGTTTGGTGTCGGAAGTGTTTAGGACACCAAAGTGAAGTTGAGTGAATTTAATTATATTGAATTATATTAGTTAACCATTGATTTTACTATAATTAGTTAAGACTTTTTTATATTTTGTTAGTTTGTTACCGTTGTTACTGTTAAGAGTTAGTTGATGACTCATATCCATTTATATGAGAGGTTTTATTCTCTCAGTTCAATAAGAGAATTTACTCTATTCCTCTCCATTTATGAAAAATTATTATAATTAGTTTTTGTTTGATTTATCGATTATTATAACTCACGATCAATAAAATAACTATAAGTCTATAATGACTTCGATCATATTTATCATTCACAACTATTATAATCACCGACTATAATAACATACTCACGTCCCAAACAACGGTTAAGAGTTAGTTAATTACTCATATCTTTGTATTTATATGAGATGTTTTATTCTCTTAGATCAATAAGAGAATTTAAATTATTATAATTTAGTCTACATTTGACTCACAAATTATTATAATTCATGGTTAATAAAGTAATTATAAATCTATAAATGACTTCGATAATATTTATTATTCACAACTATTATAATCACCGACTATAACAACATACTTACGTCTCAAACAACATCTTAGTTAGTTTTTTTTCACAACAGAAAATTGAGGAATATTTGAATTTTCAACCTCGAGAGAAATAGTAGATGTCTTAATTGTTGAGCTAATTAAGCTAGCCAACTTAATGAAATGGTCCTTCTCTTCTTTTTTTTAGTACGTTGGGGTGGAGGATTCGAACTACAGACCTCTTAGTCGTCAACACATACATATCTCAACTGAGTCATGCTCGTTTTTTACAAATGATCATTCTCTTCTAACCGACTTTGTCTACATTCACATCCCTGACAAATAAAATAAAACCATGTCATACCATGACTAGAGAGGTAACAAAATTGCTCTTTCTCTCTTTCTTGATTATCCAAATTAATAGTCAATGGTCAAAGAAAGCATGACTCAGCTGACATATGTATGTGTTGACGACCAATAAATCTGTGGTTCGAATCCCCTACCTCCAATATACTCAAAAAAAAAAAAAAAAAAAAAAAAAAAAAAAAAAAAAAAAATTGTTAATAGCCCATGATGATCTATTCAAAAAAATATAATAATAATAAAAAAAAATTTTTTTTTTTTTTTTTTTTAAGTAAATTTTCAACAAATCCCTGCAAAACCCTGTCTACAACATTTCAATGTGAACCCACCACTCTTTTTCTTTTGTTTTTTTCTCTCTCTCTTGTAATCCATTTCTCACCATTGGAGCAAAGCCATGGAAGAAGGAAGAAAAAAAAGAAAAGCTCAAAACATTGAGAATGAAGAAGAAGAAGAAGATGAAGAAGGAAAGATGAAATTGTTCTTTGCTCTGATTCAAAACACCAAAGCCATGAGAGACAGACTCAAATCCAAAGAATCAGCTCAAGAACAGAAATCCAAAGGGATTTGGAATCCAAAGTTCCAACCAGAAGATTTCATTGAAGATAGCTTTGACAACAACAAATCCAACATCACCCTTCAATCATCACCTGCTTCATCTTCATCAACAAAACAGAACAATCAACAAAAACAAGAACAAGAACCAGAAGAACAAGACAAGGTTAGAGAAGGAAAACATGACCTTGACCTTAATCTCTCTCTTTGATTTCTTTTTTTCTTTCTTTTTTGTGTGTAATTAACACTGTTTTATGATGGGTTGCTTTTGGTTTTTCATGATTTTAATTTCAAACCTCTCATCTCAGCCATTTTGTTTATGATTTTAAGATTGCTCTGTTTTTTGGTTGCCCTGTTTTTTGGGTTTTGTTTCCATTGAGCATTTCAAGAAGTTTTCTTTGATTATTTTGAGTGGAAAATCCCATCATTAATTTCAAGGGGGCAGTTTTTGAATTAAAGGGTCACTTCCAAAAATAAAATTTTGTTTGATTTTGAATTTTTGTAAGTACATTAGAATTTGAACCTTCGACCGGAAAGAAGTAACACAATCTATTGAGCTCTACCTTTCGTAGTAGTACAATAGTATTATGTAGTAATACGATTCAATTACGGTTGACCTATACTCATTTTATAGTATAACTTAATTACTCATTTTTACAGTTCATCTGGTTATCGTAATCAAATATTAGAATTTGAACCTTCGACGTTAAGTAAGTATCATAGCCTATTAAATTATACTCACTTTTGTAGTAGTACAATCTAATTACTGTTAAGTTATACTCACTTTTATAACTTATCTAGATATGAATATCAGTGAGAGTTGATTACTAATTTAAGGCTTATGGTATAATACATAAATAGAAAGTTGGATTCTCTATTCTCAACTAAAAAACATTAACCTTTAACCTATTTGATTTCAAACTGATTTAGACATTTAATTGTTTAAGCATTAAATTAGGGTTGGTTGTAAAATTTATTGGTAAGAATAAAAAACTTATACTTTAAATTAAATTGGTTACAAAAAGGCCTTTTCCATACATAAGATATTGACACCTCTTTTCCTTTCTTGTATTTGCTTGTTGACAGGTGTATTAAGGTAGACACCTTCACAATCCTAAATGCCCTTTTTTTTTATGTAGTCATTTTCTTAATCACTTGCTTTTGTTTCTTCCAACAAATATGCATTGCATTTCATTTGTTATTAAAAAAATGTTCGAGATGGAAAGCAGCTAAAAAATGAAAAGATCATGGATATATAAGTAAAGGACAACATTTTCATTGAAATGATGTCTTTTGGGTGAAACAAAAAATAAAACCACGAGGATTTATGTTCAAAATGAACAATATACTTGTGTGGATGTTCGTTGTCCCTAACAAGTGGTATTTGAGCCATGTCTCAAACTTAACTATGTCGGTGTGCCTCGATAACATAGTCATTGTTGATCTGTGGTTGAACTTATTGGATATGGGTATGCTCTTATGAAAGAGTTGTCTTAATGACATAGTCATAGTTGATATGTGGTTGAGTTTATCGGATACGGGTATACTTTGATGAAGAGTGGTCAGATTAAAAGTAATAGTGCTCAAGTCTAAACACACGAATAAATTGAGCGGAGGCTTTGTGGTCCTTCGGTCGAGGGGAGATAGAATTGTTGGGAGTAGATATATAAGTAAGAGACAATATCTCTGTTAGAATGAGGTTTGTTGTGTAGAACCAAAAGCAAAGTCAAGAGGGTTTATGCCTAAAGTGGACAATATCATATATATATATATAGATGTTCGTTGTCTCTTTTGATCTTCAATAATACATTAGATACAAAAATAAAATACTTTTACAATTTTTTTCTCATACATCTAACGAAATGTCGATCAGAAATGTCGATCAGATTGTGACTACCCTTTAAAATAATTTCTCAAAATTGTTTCAAATGAAGTAAAATGAACACAACAATGGCAAAACAAGTTGAAATCAATTGTGGCAAAAGAAATCAAAAGGCAATGGTGGAGTTGAATAAGCTGTTGAAAGTATTTTGGAAGCCACAATCTTGTTTGCTTCTTCAGTGTAATGAATTCCATCCCAACTGATGAACTTTGAGTCTTCACTGCAAACTTCATATCCTGGCTGACCACATGTGACTCCAATGTTGTAATTGTATGGACCTCCCCCCGCGCCACAACACGCCATTAGAGGATCCGGGAAACCTATAAAAACGATCGTGTTTCCTTAGAAAATTTACGACAAATGTTTGATATGTCAATGATGTTGGAGATCTTACCGTGTAATGAGGAGTTGGCAATGAGATCATATTTGATAGCGTAGATATCGACGTAGACAATACTTGCGTCTTTCAGTTCAGATCTCATTTCCTGGCATACATGGCTTAATGCCGTGTTGAACAATGTCGCTGCGACATTGAAGCTCGAAATGCATCCGTGTCGGTCGAGATCTTTCGTGTTAAACAATGAGAGTTTCTGAGGCAAACAACCTAATGGCCCTGTGTTGTGTATCCAAAACTTCCTTCCACCTTGATCATACAATGTCTAAAAAGATATTTAGGATTCATTGATCATTAGAAGAAGAATCAGAAAAAGATTACACAACAATTCACTCTCACCTTCACAGCATTCATGATTTCAGAAATGACTAATGGGATTTGCTTAACCACTTGGGAATAAGAAAGGTTTTTCGAGAAAGAGTCGGCTATGTCATTTTGGCCAATGTCGATCATATACAACGCGTTCTTAAAACCGTCATCATCAATCAAATTCCCATAACCTAAAACGAGACAAGAAACCGCAATCGGATTTGTTCTTTACGTATGAAAATGAAAAGAGTAACCATGTGTCATGTGACAATATCTCTATCGATAGAGTTCAGAAGAATACCTGCATTAGCATTAAGAAGTTCGAGCGTACGGGCTTTAAAGTGAATGAACTGCATTACTTGAATGTTGAGCGAAAAAGGAACATATTTAGGAAGAGTGGAAGATCCCACAATTGCAAAGTTTGCTCCATTTTTGAAATTTGATCTTGCTAATGAATCCATATAAGGGTTTAACAAGTTTGTGTTCAAGCTCTCACCTGTAGAACCAAAAACCAAACAAATTTTAAATATCATTATGATTACACGACTATCAAATGGTAATGATTTTGTTTTTAGTTTTCTACTTTCAAAAACTTTGTAGCGTTTCTAACAAGATTATAGAATCATAGCCAAATTTCAAAAGAAACATGGAAGTTATTTTTAAAATTTAGTTATTTATTTATTAAATCAAAATCATTATAAATAGAGCTGAAGAGTTATCACTATTTCATTCACAAAATATCTAGATTCCATTTTAAGATTGATTGAAGTGATTATTTCTTTTGAGTTTTGGATGACAATTAAAAATATTCAATTTACAACCTCTGCCAATTATTCTTTTTTTTCTTTTTTCTTTGAGTGATCTAAGCAAATTAGGAACTTTTATCTTTTTTTTATTACATAGGAGGCATCACATCACATAGACAGATAATAATAATAATAAAATAATATAAAGAGAAAAAAATCAATTTGCCTCTTAATAATTTTTTAATTGAATCACTCCAAAAAAAAAAATAAAAAAATAAAAAAATCGAACTAATAATAGTATCTAATTAAAACTCTAAATTTTCATAAATAAATTAATTTCGAATCTATGTTAAAATTTTATTTTTAAATCATAACCATACAACATCTATAAAAAAATTTGAAATGCAGGAATTAATGTAAAATATAAAAAATATTGTTGGAATCAAAGAGATAATAACTACTTCTCATATTTTTTTTGCAGGAATTAATGTAAAATATAAAAAAAATATTGTTGGAATCAAAGAGATAATAACTACTTTTCATGTCAAACTGAGCATAGCTCAATTGGCATAAGGTTGTGCCCGTGACTAAAAGATCATGAGTTCAATCCTCACATTAATTAAATTACAGTTGCAAAAAAAAAATAACTACTTTTCATTAATATGAGAGAATTTTTATTTCCTCGTCTTACTTTCCTTACGAATTGAAGGGAAAAATAATTTTATTTAGGTAATTTTAAGCTCAATTAAAATGTTAAAATGAAATCAAGTGACCACTCACACCTAATCATTCAATTATAACCAACACATTTTGAATTATAGATTTTTAAACAAAATATATTTTTTACTTCTTTTGTATAGATTTAAGGTTGTTCACACAAATATAATTGCAAATTTAGCCTATTTTAAAATGTTTTACAAATATGGCAAAAAAAATCTGTTTTTGATAGACTTTATCATATCACTGATCTTCTATTAGTGATAGACTATTATCACTGACAAAAATCTATAAAAAGTTGAGGTGGTCAGCGATAGACTTCTATCAGCCATAAGATATCAGCGATAGAAATTGTCATATCCGCAAATTTTTTAAAAACATACTATATTTTTAATTATCTTATTCTAAATTGACATATGTTACAATTTCTCTAGATTTAAAGTAGGATAATTATATCAATAGTCACTCAGAAAGTTTAAATTACAATTTTAGTCTCTAAATTTTGAAGTTTGTATCTATTCGTTCTCTTAACTTTAAAAAGTGTTAATATGTTCTTAAACTTTTAATTTTGTGTCTAACCCATCGTTGACAAATTTGAAAATCTTAAAAATTAATTCATCTACTAATTATAAATTTAAATTTTATATTTAATAGAACCCTACAATTTTAATTTTGTGTCATCGAATTTTACTGACTAAATTTATGGACTATTTTTTTAATATTGTAGTTTTCAAAACTTTTTATAAAAATATTGTAGTTTTGAAAGTATTTTTAAAAATAATGTTGTTTTAAAGTGAGGTCGTCTTTTCAAAGACGACCTCTACACGCCAGCAAAGGTCGTCTTTTAAAAAGATGATCTTGCTCAACATGGATACAGATTGTTTTTTTCAAAAGACGACCTCATTTTGCAGCAGTTATGAAAAAGTGTGTAGAAGTCGTCTTTTTGAAGAGACGACCTCACTTTAAAACAACATTATTTTTAAAAATACTTTCAAAACTACAACATTTTTATAAAAAAGTTTTAAAAATTACAATATTAAAAAAAAACAGTCAAATTTATGATTTTGGAAGTTGAATAATCAAATAGATGGAAAACTCAAATTTGTAATTTAAAATCTGAAATTAAATCAAAGTCCTAAAAAAAAGGACCCAGCACAGAAAGGCGCCACGTGGACAAGAGAGCACAGAAACTATATAATGAGTAACCGTAGACGATTCCAACCCCAGACAAGCGTCAACAGAATCTGGCCCCACACCCCAAAAATTACCATAAATTACAACATTGCCATCACAAATTCAGATCTAAAAACCCATTTGATCAAACACGCAATAAACGGTCAGATCCAACGCCACGTAATTAATTAAATATATATAGTTTTTTATTATAATGGGACCCACTTACAGAGAAAGTCGATGAGAAGGCGGCCGTCGGAGAGGCGACCGGTGGATCGGCGGAAGAAGGATCGGCCGTTGGGGGAGAGAACGGGAAACCCAAGTCCGGCGACCAAGCCGCCGGTGTCGGAGTTGGAGTCGCCGAAGTTGAAGATGACCGGCGGGCGATGAGTGTACTGAGAAGAAACCAGAGTAGAAAGAAGAAGAAGAAGAGGAGTAAAGAGACCGGCAATGGCAGCCATTGGTACTATACAGTAGGAGTGCAAGGAACCGAACCGAACCAACGAACCGAACCGAACCGAACCGGTTCGGTTCGGTTCGATTCGTTTTTAGAGATTTGATTTACATTTCTGCCCGAACCGAACCGAACCGGTTAATTTCGGTTCGGTTCTTCGGTTAACCGAAATTGAGATAAAAACTAAAAACTAGGTTATGATTTGCGTCTTCTTTATGCGGCTCTTCGTCCTCCCTCTCTTCTATTTTTCTAGACGGCTGCAGTTCATCTCTTCAATCTCTTTCAGGCTTCCGAAGCTCTCCACGCGATCTGGGTAAGTTCCTCTTTCTCTCTACTAATTCTTCTCCACGCGATCTGGGTTGTTGTCCATAGGCGTTTTGATGAAAATGGCGATGGGTTTTGATGGGTTTTGGAAGGGATTGTGAAAACAGAGGATGGGTTTTGATGGGTGTAACAGCGACCAATGTCAATGTCGACGAGGTAACTAGAGAATCATCAAACCTGTTTCTTTCTTCTACCATATTTTTCTTCAGCTCTTGAACTTCTGCTTTGTTATGTTGTGTTCAAGGTGAGAATGGTGGTTGATGAAGATCTTGAAGGGTTTGGCTTCAGTGGAAAGAATGAAGTGATAAATGTAAAAGCAGCAGTGATTGGCTTCTTGTTGTTGTTGGATTTTGAGCTCCTAACTGGTAAGGGTCTTCTCAAGGGAACTGGCTTCTTGGACTTCATTTATTCTGCTTCAGATGCTTTCAAATAGATGTAAGTTCAATCTTCTTCTGGCTTGGGAAATATCCACTTTGTTCTTGTATACTATACATATACATAGCAAGAAACTAGATGCTTTTGTTGAAGCAAAAAAATGTGTCAATCTTTTATTGAAGTTTACAGATGAACTCAAAACGTACTGTTTATTGAACTGGTAATCAGATCAAATCAAAAGAGCAAAATATTCATGTACAAGAATTTTTTGTTCTTTTTTTATTGGGGTTTTGTCGACTATGTCTGAAGTTATAGCAACACTCCCATGTTTGTTGCCCCAGAAGAGCTTCCTGTACTCCTGACTGAGGCTCCTCTTAACCCCAAGGCTAATCGTGAAAAGATAACCCAAATCATGTTTGAGACCTTTAACACTCCTGCCAATCTTTTATTTACAAAATAAATGAAGTGTGGTTAAAGACAGTAAATCTAAATACTGTTAGACAATGTATAAGTGGCTTTGGCATGATTGTTAATTTTGTAAATTAAAGGTTCTTATATACTTTTTTGTAGTGTTTAATAATGTATCAGAAGTACTACAGAAAATTCTATTAAAAAAACACTTCAAAAGGAAAGCATTTAGTCAACTACTTGTAGAAAAAATGTTTTGCTTAAACACTAGAACCACATTTCACATCTTCTTCTTCTTTTCTTTATTTCTCTTTCTTTTTTTCTTTTCTTTTTTTGGGATAGAAACCGAGCTTTCATTGAGAATAAATGAAGGAATACAAAAGAGGCATACAAAAAAACTTTAGAAATAGAAACTCAAAGAGAAACATTTAGCGAGAGTCCACACCTTTTCCAAGGGCTCTCAACACCTCTAAAAATCCTCTCATTTCTCATAATTCTTATAGAGAATGACATATTTAAAGAGGTGTGGCTTATGATGACTAGAAAACAAGAGATAATAAAAGCTTGAAACAGAATAAAAACATCACATTTTGTCATTCTCTTAGCTACTGGGAATCCACAAGAGCAATAAGGATGATATAACCCAAAACCAAGCAAAATAAGTGCTTTCAGTTTTGGTTTCCCTTATTTTTATTTACTTATGGCTGTGTTGTTTGCTTTGGTGCAAATGTGGATTGCAAAGGCTGAGTATGATGAATCTGGGCCATCAATTGTGCACAGGAAGTGCTTCTAAAGTGATAAGAAGCAGAACCAGAAGGGTGTTAAGACATGGGAGTGCTGTTATTGGTGGAATGTCAATGTGTGAGGTCTTTACTGTTGGAGATGAAGATGGCTGAAACTCTGGCATCAATTTTGCTACCTGGTCTCTAAATCACAATTTCACCAAAGGAGATTTTCTGGGTATATATTCACCAATTCTTTCTTTTTCATTCACTAAACTCATATCTCTTTTCTTATCCAATTTGTTGGTCTTTCCTTTCTGATGTTGTTTAGACTTTAGACTTCATTTCAAAACACACAAGTTCATTATGGAATGAAGAAGTTTTGAATTTTAAAACACACAAGTTCCTTTCTGATGTTGTTTAGACTTTAGACTTCATTTCAAAACACACAAGTTCATTATGGAATGAAGAAGTTTTGAATTTTACAGAGAGATTGTGACATCACAGGTTATAGAGATGATGGAATAGACATAGAGGTAAAAATCTTTACTTTCTTTGAAATGATTCGAGCGTCTGACTTCTTGGTCGATAACATATGTCTTAAAGATTTGAGTTATTCCTACCCACTGATGTTTTACTTTCATTATGGAATGGAGTGTTGAATGAATATTATAGTGGAATTGATAAGATTGAACTCAAAGAAGCAAAAAAGTATTGGTTCATTTGTAATGTGGCTGGTCATTGCTTCGGTGGAATGAGGTTTGGAATTGAGGTCAAAGAAGCTAATCTAGCATTCATCTCCCACTTAATCTTGTTCAATCTCCTCCCCCATCCCCAACCATGCTTCTAATGGAAACTTGTTTCTAATGTGGAGCTTTTGGTTTGCATTCTAGTAGGATTTCAAATTCTATTTAGTTGAGACGAACACATTCGTTTTCTCATTTATGAAGAGTATAGCATTACAATAGTGATGTTTGGAGATTCGAACTTTTGACTTATAAAGAATGTTACTGATGTTTTAATAGTTGAGCTTTGTTCAATCATTTTTTCGTTTATGAAGAGGTAGTATTACAATAGTGATGTTTGTAGATTCGAAACTTTTGACTTATAAAAAATGCTACTGATGTTTTAATAGTTGATCTTGGTTTGTTATTTTTTATCATTGTCGTATGTGTTTTAAGATTATTTACTTTCCTACTAATGGTTCATTTTCTTATCTAGAACTCACAAGCGTACGAAAGGAGATGGAAGTTGCATTTGAAAATTTCTACTCTCATATCTATTTTATTTGTATATTTGTTTTATGCTAAAGTTTGACAAGTAATTATTCTTGTTTTTCTTTTTTAGATACTTGAAGTCTAGTTGGAAGTTGGAAGTTGGAAGTTGGAGATTATGAATATTAAGACAACTCGTGAATTAGAAGACCAGCTCATTTATTCTTTTAATTTTTTAGAATCGTGATTGTAAATTGTATTAAGATTGTTTTATTTGTTGTGAGTTGTGAGTGTTTTACCGGGAAAGCTTTTTGTAATGGTTTGTTCTGAATTTTTTTTAGGGTGTTTAAGTTGAAAATATAAATGTGACTAAAATTACTTATTTAGAAAATATAAATGTATAACTTATACACCCCTAAGTGTTATCAAGATTTAGTTTGGAAAAATAAGTCCAGGCCTAGGTGAAAGAAGAAAAAAAAAAAAAAAAAAAAAAAAAAAAACCGCCAATGGACCGGACCGAACCGAACCGGTTTAGGTAAAGTAAAAACCGGTTCGGTTCGGGTCAAGTTTTTTTCCTACAAAACCGACCTGGTTCGGTTTGGTTCGGTTTTAATAAAAACCGAACCAACCCGGCCCATTTACACCCCTACTATACAGTTGAAAGCTCTCAAATCTTCTTCTTTTTTTCTCTCTGTGTGAGCTTTATTTTTGTTGGGTTGGGCCTTGGAGAAGAGAATAGATCCTTTATTTTTGTTTTTATTTTTATTTTTGTTTTTGTTTTGATTGAGAATGGAGTGTCGGTGGGTGGCTTTTGTTTGTTTTTGTTTTTGTTTTTTTATTACCTCAAAATGGCAAGGGTTTAAGGAAATTCATAAAGTTTGTACTTTCTTATTTTGCCAACTTTTTAGAGAATAATTGGGAATATATATATTCGAAAAATTATAACATATGTCAATTTAGAATAAAATAATTAAAAATATAACATTTTTTTAAAAAAAATGCGGATATGACAATTTCTATCCGTGAGAATATGGTCTATCGCTGATAGTAGTTTTTTTCTTTTTATAGAATTTTGTCAATGATAGTAGTCTATCAGTGATAGTGATATAAGTCTATCAGTGATAGTCATATATCAACGATAGAGTCTATCAGTGATAATCACTGATTTTTTGTCATATTTGCAAAATGTTTTAAAGTTTGTTAAATTTGTAATTATTTTGGGTATGATTGTTGTTTGTGCAACCAATTCTATATATTAACATTTGTTCTCCAGTTCTATGAACTTAAAAAAAAAAAACATACATGCAAGTTTTAACTAGACTTAGGCCTTTCCATTGACGCTACTAAATATGTGCAAAAAAAAAACTCCCTTAAGACATTAGAATTGTCAAGGAATCAAAACTTTCGTAAAAAATAATAACCTAAATAAAGGTGATGAAGTTCTTGAATTTTGGAATCCAAAAAGAAAATAACAACTAAGATCAAAATGTTAAAAGTCCAAAACGTTCCATGTTTAGGGTTGTTTTGTAACCATTTCTTACTTTGAATTTGAAAAGCTTTCATGTTTTTGTAATCATACTAAAATATTTGTACGAACAAATTTTTTAAATTTCTTGAATGAATATATTCACCTGCAAATGAATATGATTTTTTTGTTTTATAGATTATAATGAAATTGACAGGGAAATTGTTTTTACGAAAATTGGTAATAATAGAACCCAAAAAAAAAAAAAATTGGAATTTTTTTTTTAATCCGAAAGGAAAATGGCGACGCCATAAATAAGCACGTCGGCATTACTATATTTACCGACGCCATAGTTATGACGTCGGTATTACTATATTTGCCGACGCCTAATACGCACGTCGGTATTACTATATTTTTGCCGACGCTTTTTGTCGACGTTCTATTGACACGTCGGCATTAGTATATTTGCCGACGTGAATGTTCCGCGTCGGCAAATATACTAATGCCGACGCCATGTTATGGCGTCGGTAAAACTCTTATTCGCCGACGGAGGTAGTTCGCGTCGCCGAATCTACTCTTTACTGACGCGCAGACTTGTCGCGTCGGCAAACCCTTTCCCCACGCGCCTAACGCGACGACGATCCTGACGCGCTTTTTGGCGTCGGTAATACATTTACCGACGCTTTTATCCATTTTTACCGACGTTTATTATCGTCGGTAAAGGCAATAATTGTTGTAGAGTGAGTTGAAACAAAGTCTCAAGCTTAAAAATAAGGAGTTCTAAGCACAATGAAACTAAATCCTAGACTCTTGGACTGCGCTGTCATCATGGTCGGGCTAGCAAGAACACATTTCATCTCCCGCCTCATAAGCTTAAGTTATCGCCTGAAAAAGAAACAATAAAAATTGGGTGAGAGTTTAAAATACTTCATAAGTAGCTCGGTTGAATGCAATTCACAAGTATAATTCATGCAACTGAAAAATGAGGGAGGTTCTAACTAATTATTTCATAATTATGTTATGACTTAGTGAACAATTAACATATATTTCTAAACTGTGTCAACTCTGAATGGTGTCTATGTGAGATTGAACTGTAGGACCAAACGTCACCAAAAGATAGTTGACGATCCATGGGTGATGTTAGGTCTCATCCAACATAACATGAGTTGTACTGAAAACTGTGTCAACTCTAAATTGTGTCCATGTAGACCTGAACTACAAGACGAAACGCCACAAGAGAAACTTTTAATTTTGTGTTTAAAAAATCAATGAACTTTTAAAATGTTAAATATGTTTCTAATTTTTAATTTTGTATCTGATAAGTCTTAGACATATTCAACATTCTTTTTAATGTTGACGAATTTATTAGACATAATATTGAATTTTATGTCTAATAGATTCATGAAATGGGTTAAGGGTCTAATTAGACACAAATTTGAAAGTTTATAGGAACTTAACATAAAATTACAATTTTAGACCTCATTTGATAATCATTGTAATGTTTTTGAAATTTAAACTTATAATTATAAGTTTTAAACCCTAAACCCTAAACCCTAGGGGCCATCAGAAATCGACAAACACGACAAATAGGAGAGGAAAATCCCACGATCGAGAATCGTCCGGTTGATTCTCTCGCTCTTGAGCAGGACCCATGTCGGAGTAGGTCGAGAGGGTGGCGGGGGATGTCGAAAGCATGGTCGCAGCGGCGTGTGGGTTTGTAGGGGTTGAGGTTGGTGCGTTGAGATTTGGAGGTGCACCATGGAGAGTAGGCGGCGCATAAAGTGGTAAGAACTAAGACAACAAATGTGTTAACACTAGTGCAATATGATTAGTAACGTGTATAGGCGGCAAAAGATAGGTGTAGCGCCAGCTACACCTAAATTTTACTCCAAAGCTTATATGGGTATGACTAATTTTCCCACATTAACTAATCCCCTCTCTCCACCAATCACATTCCACCACTTGTCACTAAATCCCAAGCTTTTAAACTAATTAAGCCATGCAAATTAATTAAAATATCCCCAATGAGCTGTATGCATGCAACCAACAAGAAGAAGAAATGTTTGACATAAATGAACAATCCCAAGTAGAAAATCTGAGGGTTTATTAATTTGATGAGTATAATTTATATATATGAGAGTTGTTTTTTTGCTTCAAGTTCTTTTATTCTTCTCCAAACACTGCCCTTAAAACTACTTTTTGGCCTAATGGCAACTTTCTGTTCCATGCAAATGCCCAAATGCTGCAACAATATTGAAAATATATTGTCTTCTTTCAATTATTTTTTTTTGTCAAAAAGATTTCCTTTAATTTTCAATTCTGAAAAAATTATTCGACGTAGTTACTAAAATATGTAATATGTCATCGTTTATATATAAATGTTGAGAATACAAACAAAGTGTCCTACCATCGGCTACGAGTTCATGGGTATATAAGTGACGACAATAATATTGATATGAGGCCTTTTGGATGAAACCAAAAGCAAAAAGGCTAAAATGAAAAGCAAAGCGATTATGCCTGACAATATCATATCATTATAGAGATATTTAAAAAGTTGTCCTTCCTCATCAATTCTTTAAATCTCTTAAAATGGTGGTCGTTTTTTTTCTTCTTTTTTTTTTTCTCTCTCTAACCCCTCTTTCTCCCTTTACTTCTTTACCATATAGCTTTTCGAAAAGAAAAAAAATATTTAAGAGAGTGCCACACTTCTAAATAACAATTTAATACAAGTTTTCAATTTTATTTTTATTTACTCGGAGTGATTGTTACGATAGAATCGAATAACAAAGAACAAAATAATCACAAATGAAAGATTGATACAAATTTACGTGGTTCATTAACGTCGAGTTAGCTACATCTACGGGCAAAAGGGAGAGAACAGTATTATTATGAATACGAGAGAATTACAAAAACGACAGACTAGGAGCGACTGAAGTCATTAGAATGTTTATATATGACATCGACCTAATACAAAATGAACGAGACCCCTCGAACCAGCCGTAGAGAGTCATGACAGATTCAAGGCATTCCAACAGTGATGATTCCAACCCTCTAACTCTTAACCAATTGAGTTAATAATTAATCAGTGAGATGATACAAATTCAAAATTTGAAATATAATTCTTAATTTTCTTTGTTTCTTGGCCTTTATATATAAACTTCTCTCTCCCATGCATGGATTCATTCTCTCTGAATAAACCTCTTTCTTTTTCATCTCTCTGAGAAAAAGAAGAAGAACAACAATGGTGGGAGATAATATTACAGCAATCTTTGGGATGATTGTGTTGCAAATTTGCTACGCTGGTTTAAACATTATCTCAAAGCTCGCCATGCAATCTGGAATGAACCCTCTTGTTCTTCTCACTTACAGACAGCTCTTTGGAACTTTGGCCATTGTTCCTTTTGCTTTTTTCACTGAAAGGTAAACAAAAAAACACCTTTTTAATTGTGTTTTTGCATTTCTTTTTCACTACAACAATTCAGGCTTTTCCGGCACAAAAAAACGTCGGAAAAACCTCGAAATGCGTCGGATAAAGTCGTTCTCGACACATACGTGAGTCGGAATAGCGCGTCAGAAAAGATGAGTTCTTGGTTCTTGGTTTTAAAATGAAAGTTTTTTCTTTTTTTGCAGGAAAACGAGGCCAAAGATTACTTTTCCAGTTCTGATTCAAATCTTGATGTGTTCTTTATCAGGGTGAGTGAAAAGGGTGATCATCAAGTTTTCAAATTTTGAAACTTTTTAGTTTAGAAATGAAAATGAGAAGGAAATTAAACTGAAAGAAATTTTAATTTTAATGTTTGGCAGAGCAACAGGAAACCAGATATTCTTCTTTGTTGGGTTGAAGTATACAAACCCAACAGTTTCAAGTGCTATGACCAATGTTCTTCCAGCTGCTACTTTTATTCTTGCTGTTCTTTTCAGGTCATTTTTAACTCTTTTTCAACTTTTCATTTTAATCCCAACAAGAGCGTAGTTCGACTGAGATGATGTATGAACTAGTGATCATGAAGTCTTAGGTTCGATCCCCACCGCACGTGTCACCAAAAACAAAAAAAAAATCATTTTAATTAATTTGGTACATTCATTGCAAGATGGGTTTTCTTTTATTCTTTAGGAATAAAAAGATTAAATATATATCATAATTTATCGACTTAAGATTTCGAGTCGACGAGTTCAGTGGTCACGAGTTCAAAAATTTCTCCTGTCATTTCCTATTTAACATGATATTAGAGCGGAAAGTTATATATTTGAATTGATAGTCATTTCATTGGACTTTACAGTAATTTTCACAAGAATATGAGTGTTAGTGGTGTTATAATTTATCCGCTTAAGTTTTTGGGTTTAGCGATAGTTTAAGGGTAATATGTTAATTTTGGCAGACAAGAGAGTGTGAGAATCAAGACCAAGCCTGGTTTTGCAAAGGTAACAGGGACAATTGTGTGTGTATGTGGGGCAATGTTGCTGTCTTTCTACCATGGACACACCATTGACTTAGGTGAATCCAAAATTCTCTGGCCATATGCTCAAAGAATGAGTGAAACTAACCCGAACCGTAAACAACACCACGTCCTCGGCTCGATTTTGTTGCTCTGCAGCTCTTTTGCTTGGGCGTTATGGTTCGTGATCCAAGTAAGTAGTCACGATCGTCGTAATTGCATTTTTTCAATCCAAATGGCATCTGGTTTCGAAGTTTTAAACTATATACTTGTATATTATCTATATTTTGTTAGGCAAGATTGAGTGTCAAGTTTAAAGCTCCCTATACAAGTACAGCATTGTTGTGCTTCATGTCCTTTTTCCAATGTGGACTCATAGCTGTGATATCAGAGCACAACATTGCTGCTTGGTCTTTGAAAAGTACGATTCGACTCGTCACAGCTCTTTACACGGTACGTACCGTACTTAATCGCTCGTTACGCGGTGTTGTTTCGAAACTTTGGAGACACACATCTTAAAGTTTTGGTATTTTATTTTTAACATCTATGACAATGACATGTTTTTTACAGGGAGTTGTGTGCTCTGGATTGACATTTAGCATCACTTCATGGATTATACAGAGGAAAGGTCCTCTCTATGTCTCCATTTTCACCCCTTTATTGCTTATCATTGTAGCCATCCTCACCTGGGCTGTCCTCGGCCAACAACTCTACGTCGGAACGTACGTATCCATGCATATCAATCCAAAACATAATCGCTATCAAATGATCGATGATTTAACTAAACTACGATTCTCGTAAAAACTTTTGAATCTAGTTGTGATTTAACATATACGTAACATTTCACTTGTTGGATTTTATGCTAATTTTCAAGCTTACGAGTGAAAGGAGTGTTAGTATGAGGTTTTTGTACAGATGACCATCCTATCCCCTCGGAATGTAAGGTTTTATAACTCGGTTTTTTAAAATTCATGTTTTTTTTACCTTCTCTCGTGATAAGTAAGTGCACAGTTTGTAGTACCTTTCGCTGAGCACAATCACGAAGAGACAACTATAGTGCCCTCGTGCTCAGTTAAGGGTATATGCATGAATGAGTTTTCACATGGGAGAGTACTTGCTTACTAAGAGGGAAGGTCAAAAAACATAGGGGTGTTTGGGGCGCAGGTGGATTATTATAGTTGGTGGGTTATAATAGTCTGAGGTTATAATATAGTCTGTGTTTGGGGTGCAAAGTTGTATAGTCTGGGTTTAGTAAGTCTGTATTTAGGGTGCAGAGTTGTTTAGTCTGAGTTTAGGAAGTCTGTGTTTAGAATACAATTTTTTTTAACATGGAGTTTGAAATATGTGTTTTGGATGAAATCGAAGATAAGAAATAATGAAAACAAAGAGAGAGAGAGGAAAAATCCGTAAATTGGGTTAAAATAAGAAGAAGAAATAACTAAGAGAGAGGAAAAATCGATAAATTGGGTGAAAAAAATCGGCCGAGTGAAAATAAAATAAAATAAAATATTATACTGTAGCAAGTTGGGGTTATAATAACTCGGTGCCCCAAACGTGGGGTGGGTTATTTAAGTCCACCCTACCCCACCCATGTTGGGGGCCCAAACAGCCCCATAAAGTTTCAAGAGAAGGTCAAAAAACCTTACGCTCTCCGAGAAGAGGGTCATCCGTACAAAAATCCCGTCTTAATATGTACGAAGGATTAAACTTGCTTTAAGTTATCAATTTAAACTTTTCGATTTAGCGGTAGTTTAACGACGGGTTTTTTTCTTGTTTTTTTTTTTTTGTGTGGGATTTTAACAGTGTTATTGGTTCTGTTTTGATCATCATTGGGCTCTATTCTGTGCTATGGGGAAAGTCCAAAGAGATGAAAGAAGTAGAAGATGAGAAGATGGAAAAGCCAACAATAGAGAAGCTGCCAAATGGGAGTCATAATATTGATGAGAAAGATGACATGGAATTGCAAATCACAAACATCAAATGAAAGGAGAAGATTTATAGTAAATCAAAGATGAAAAAAGAAAATTATTCAAAAGATCCTTTTGAGGAAGGATATAAAAAATTGGAACTTGTAAATTGGGGTTGTATTGTAAGCTTCTTCTTGTATCAAATATACAACCAACCATTGAGTTTCAACTTTCATTGTGCAAAAAAGCATTTTTTGTTCTTTATGTACAATAGGTTTTCAAGATTTTTTTTTTTTTTTTTTTTTTTTTGCAAATATTTGAATGAATGAGAGGATTGAACTATGATCTCTTAGTCGAGAGCACAACCTTATGTCAATTGAGCTATGCTCGGTTAGACAGTTCTCAAGAATTTGTAATTTGCAACTTGCAAGGGGCATTGTTCAAAATTTATCTAGGAAATGAGATATTTTGCCATATGACCCTAAGTTAAGGCCCGTTGGAGAGAATGACCCGAAATTTTAAAAATTGTAAGAATGATCTTTTGTTGACATCATCAAACATTTTTTTTAATATTATTTTACTTGCTCGCTCTCGCTCGCACTCACGGGGGCTCCATTTTATAACTGAAATTTTCTACCCGTAAGCACGAGCGAGAATGAGAGAAAAAAGCAATCAAAATAATATTAAAAAAAATGTTTGATGATGTAAAGGTCCGTTCGAAATTTTAAAATTCAGATCAATCTTTTAAACAACGGATAATTTAGGATCATCCCTACAAATATCTCAAATTTATGTCTATAAAGTCTTACTTTTCCTTCTATAAAGTCTCACTTTTCCTTCTTTTAATTTATTGTTAGGCTTAAAAAAAAGAAGAAAAAATACTCCAAAAGCACAATTTTTTTTGTGACCCTGCTTTGGAATGCTTTTAAAATATATAATTTACTCCTTTTTATGTTATATTAGCAAGTTTTTGTTTTTAGTAATAACAAGTTTATAGTTGGACCTTTGAAAAGGTAATTATGTAATATCTATGAAATTTGTTGGGAGAAGGATAATATTATGGTAGAATATTGAATACAATAATCTCAAATTCTAAGGCTAAACCAACGAGTTAGTAAATCACAACAAATAATAAAGAGATAGAAAAGGAGAAGAACACGGGGTATTCTGGTTCACCCCAAACTCGAGATTACAATGATCCTGACACTTACATTACAAATCAACCTTCAAATAGCTCAACAAATTAAAAGATAACATATGATACAAGAATCAAATAAAGCCTTAAACACGACAAAAATGATTTAGGGTTTAGGGTGCTCGACCCGATCCATTTCGAGTCAAAATCGAAGATGTTCGGGTCAAGTATCTTTTCTGCAGGACTGAATGGGCTCAGTTTGCTTTTGATTAGGGGTGTACAAATAACCCGAAACTCGAGCAACCCGGCTCACCAAACCCGAATTGTACGGGTTGGCTTGGGTTATTTTTTTTAGGGGTTGGTTTTTTGCCAACCCGAATTTTCGGGTCGGTTCGCGGGTTGAACCAATTTTGGCTCAGTTCAACCCGAACCGAATTACATATATTAAAATATATATATATATATATATATATATATATATATTTATACTGATTTAGAATGAGTACTTCCTTCTCATTCTCATCTCCTCCCTCTCGTCTCTCTCTCTGCCTCCGCCTCGTTTATGAAATTCTCATTCTTACCTTTCTTCTTCTTCCTTTCGATTTCGAATATCAATAGTGCAATTTTTGGATTCCAAGATGACGTTGTATCCGGAGAAATCGGTGAAGCGGGAGTTTGATCATGATTCTTTTCACTATGAGTAGGGTCACTTGGACAAGGGGTGTACATGAGTTGAGTTGGGTTGTAGTTTTTCTGACCCAACTCAAAAAATTTGGGTCGGTGAATTTTCAACCCAAACCAACATTTCAGTCGACCCAACTCACTAAGATGGTTTTTTTTGAGTTAGGTCAGAAAAAACTCCAACCCAACTCAACTGTTAGCCCTAGCGCCGCAATCCTTCTTATATAAAATTCAATTTCCACTCCATTGCTTCATACTTTCTTCTCCGAAAGGTCATATTCCTTTGCTTCTCTCTTTGATTTGAATTCCCATTTTATTGCATTTTTTACTTCATATGAACATATCTCGCCATATGGCTGATGGGTTTCTCCTGATTTTTGTACATCTCGATTTATTTGATTAAATCTTTGAATTTTGTTCGTTCCTTTTGCCTACGACTTGTGAAAGTTATTGTTTTCACATTTTTGTTGTTCTTATTGGTATCTTCTGTATATTTCTGGTTATTTGTTCATTACACTGATAATGGTGGGAGATTGTGTTTGGTTTGATCTTAGTTAGCTTTCTGTTAGATACCCTGATTAGTTTTTTCTTTTCTTCCTCCAAATAATCTTGGAGGAGAGAAGAAGTCCAATTTTCTCCTACATTTGTTAAGGTAGAATGAGAAGATTCCATGATTATCATTTAATTGGGGTCTTGGACAAAGTTCATTACATTATGTTCATGGGTATTTTGAGTAGGCTTCACCAATCTAGAATCATACTTCAAGAGAGGTTTTTAAATTATTAAGGCTCCTTTTGATAAACGGTTTTTAGTTTTTGTTTTTGTAAAATTGTGTTGGTTTTCTCCCAATTTCATACCATGGTTATTGGTTTTCATCTTTCACATTTAAATTTTTAGCCAAATTCCAAATTCCAAAATCCAAAATCAAGTTTTACTTTTTCTTTTTTAGTTTTCAAAACTTAAACTTGGATTTGAAACCCATAGGTAGAATCCCTTTATAAGCTTTTGTTTTCAATAACCAAAAATCAAATAGTTATCATATTGGTCCTAAGTTTTCGATCTATGGTTTGAACAAGTATCTAATCTCTTATAAAAGATATTTATTTACGGTGTGAATAGTAATTACTTTTTTGGTGTGTTTCTGGGATGGTATTGTGCTGATTAATTCACCATCATTCGATATAGAAAAGCTATCCATGTTATGACATATATCTAAATCACAACATTGTGCTAATTTTTAATCATGTCTGTTGATTATGTGCTTATGGACGGTCTTGTGCCGATTAATTTACTGCTATCGGTACATAACAAAAACCTAAGCTACACTCTTGCCATTGTGTCTTTCAAGTTTCCCTCTTTTGTGTGAGGTGAAACTATGTATGCTATGACATATATCTTAAACACCCATCTCAAGCCTATTGATAATTTTGTGGTTGTCAGTCACATTGTGCTTATGGACGGTCTTGTGCTGAACAATTTACCATGATCAGTACATAACATTAACCTAAGCTACACTTTTTGCCATCATCATGTTTTTCAAGTTTTCCCTCGGTTGTTCGAGGAAAAGCAATTCATGATATGGCAGATATCTGAAATGCATAATTCTTGCCTGTTTTTATTTATGTGACTGTCAGTTTCAATGTGCCTATAGATGGTCTTGTGCTGGTTAAATGGTTCTGTTCATGTCGACTTGGTTGTATTTGTTGCCTGTATTAGAATCTTGTGGGAGTTTGGGAATAGCTTCTATTGCATTGGCAAATATTTGAAACTAAGCTAATTTGTAGTTATGCAGCTGTTAGTGTTCATGTGATTACTGATTTTTCTTTTTTCAGCACACAATATCTGTAAGCCAAGGCTTTTCCCCCATATGATCTCTTTTAAATGAAGATAAATGTAACTGAGTTTATACTATCTGTACACTTCTTTTATTGTTTGAAATTTATGTGCTTATGGACGGTCGTGTGCTGATTCGATTATGAAGTCATCAGCACACAACAAAATCCTAAGCTATATGGTTGTCACTTTGTATCTCCAGTTTTTTCTTGAGTTTATATAAGGAAAAACTTTCTACATTGTGGCTACATTTACACACCCCTGGTTCACGTTCAATGTTAAGTTGTTGTTTTACGCTGGTAACGACACTGAACAAAAATAATTAAATACCTCTTTACACACATTCAACAGTCAAATTATAATTCTTTGTGGATTTGTCACATATCAGTGTGCTTTTTCCCTCTCTGCATCCTTTATTTTGTGAAGTATGGTTGCAGGTTTTATCAAGAACATTGAAGAGTTTAGTCTTCATCCTTCACGGATCTTGCTAGTTCTCAGATAAAGACTCTCCTCTTTTGTATGATTGGTGGTGGTGGTGTTTGCTTTGCTTGCAGGCCATGTCCAAAGCACCCTTCTGAAGGGTCATTGACGAGTTTTTAAACGGTGCCAATCGGGTCATCATCGGTTAGACTATTATTGGCTGATAGGGACATTTCTTCCCTGTTCTGCTTCTTTCTCTGAGTTAGGATGTCCCTCTCAATTCAAAAAGCAAAGGATGCAAGAAGAATGGAGGAAAAATGGTAGAAACAAGATAAAGAAACAAGGGTGGAATTGGAAGAATGGGGTAGGAAGAAATTGGCTTAAATTTTTTAGCTCAAGGTATATGTTATCAGATTGTTTCACTTTTCTTTTAATTAATTCCATAACAATGTGGTGTTACTATTTTAGAAATTTCAAGCTTATGATGTGATTGGTTGTGTCTGTCTTTAAATGAATGTTCTTTCTGTTCTGAATCTTGACATTGGAAATTAATGGTATGCAAATTTTTACCCCTTCCAAGTTCTTGAATTGTTGTTTTACTTAAAACTCATTTGTCCCATCACCATTAAGAATTAATATGTTAATTAGTACTGCATGATGAACTGTTATATTGCAAGTGTATCTGACTTCATGAAAAGTAGTACATGTCAGTTATGGTGGAGTTTTGCTTGCTTTGGCATCATCATTAGAAATTAATATGTTAATTAGGAGTATGACCCTTTTATTGCAACCATCATACAATTTTTGGGATGAGTATTGAACTTCTGACCTCATGAAAAATAATATATGTCAATTACGGTAGCCTTTGCTCACTTTGGCATTTGTCATATTTGAAATGTTTTCTACTAAGAAAAATCTTACACCAAATAACTTGGTAAGGAAATGATCAAATTTGAAGTTTTGGTTTCAATAGAAGATTAAAATTCATGCATTCAAAAGAATTATTGTAACCATCATACAATTTTTGAAGTGTTTGTAAGGAATTGTCGAACTCACATTATGAACTATGAGTTAGAGGTCTCAAATTTGATTATTCTCACATGTTGTCAAAAAAAAAAAAATTATGAGTTAGTCTTAGTTTGATTCAATTCAAGTTTGATTCTTCATCATGTTGTCAATAAAAAATTATGAGTTGGTCTCAAGTTTGATTCTTTTTCACGTGTTCTCAAAAAAAAAAAAAAATTGGTCAAATAGTAACCTGTGTTTTTTTTTAATGTTTCAATTATTATTATAGCAAAACTTACTTATGGTCAAGGATGAAAATATTTGTGAATATGTCCATATATCCCCTATTTTATAAATACCCGTAAAACATAAAAAAACAATGTGGATATAGATACTTGGGCGGACAAAAGATCATAAATAGAAAAAACTAGAGAAACTTTAACTAATGACCAATTAAATCGTGACATGTGGTTAGGCTCCAAAAGATAATTGTAGTCCTATTATTATCATTTTGAAAGTCAAAATAGTTAAAGCATTCATCAATAAAACCGGTTAGTAGCTGATCATAGAACAAGTTTATTCAATTTGAGTTTAAATTTACTTTGATTTCTATTATTTTATATATTCATTTAGTTTGATTTCCATAATTTTATATATTTCAATTTAGTTTATCATTAGTTACCACGTAAAAACTCACTTATTTTTTCGTCTATTTTTTACTCATCTCTAGCCCTCAAACCCAATTTAGTTTATCATTTAGTTTGATTGTTTGACCTGTCATCCGAATTATGCGTTTAGCAGGGGTGATATTGGTTTGATTTTCTTCGGTTTTGGGCCAAACCGAGAACCGAACCGAAAATATCGGTTTTGTCGAATGTAAAACTGAACCGATGTCCAATAAGGTATATAACCGATTGGTTCGGTTATGCTCGGTTCGATTATTTGTCGGTTCGGTTTTCGGTTTGATTAAGTTTTTTTTTTTTTTTTTTGTCCTAAGCCACAAAAGGTGGGTGAAACCGCGTGTGATTGGGAGAAGAGGGAGATGGTGTAAATAGAAATCAAAACAAATTCTTTCCAAAATCAAAACAAATCTCTTCCAAAATCAAAATGCTACAAAAAAAAAAAAAAAAAAAAATCCCTTTCAAAATCAAAACGCAGCAACTACAACAAAGAAAAAAAATACACAAATCTACGAATCTTCGGCGTTCGCAGACGTCGGCGGCACACTCGGACCACGTCGCGATTCATCTGCGGCGTTGCGAGCAAACGACAGATCTGCAGCGAGCTCACCTTGACGGATCCAGATCTGTGCAGCCGCAACATCGAGCCTTCGTTTTTCTTTGTTTCGGCCAACGACCAGACGAATCCCTCCTCAAAAAAGTGACGATGGTAGATGGTAAAAAAAAATGACGATGACGCAATGGCGGATGAAATTCCAGAGACCAATGAAAAAAAAAAAAAATTGAAGAGGGTGGGAGGGGATGACAACTTCAAATGAAAATAAAAAACTAAAGAAGGTTA
Source organism: Herpetospermum pedunculosum (assembly GCA_028017165.1). Lineage (NCBI taxonomy): Eukaryota > Viridiplantae > Streptophyta > Magnoliopsida > Cucurbitales > Cucurbitaceae > Herpetospermum > Herpetospermum pedunculosum. The sequence continues at coordinate 62,118,177 of CM051529.1, forward strand.
GAGTTTCTAAAAGTAGAATATATATATACTTCGGTTCGGTTTTGGTTGGATTTTATAATTGAAAATTGAACCGAACAAAAAAAACCGATTTTTCATATATACAAACCGACATGTCCAATTTTGTACTAAATAACCGATCCGAACCACTGGATCGATTTGGTTCGATTCGGTTTTTCGATTTTGACTATCACCCCTAATGTTTAGTATGTAATCGAGATATCAGAAAACAACCAATTTTTTTTTTTTTTTTTTTTTTTTTAATTTCTAGTTTTTTAATATTAAATTTTAAAATGTAGATTTTATATTTAAAATGATAAAAACTTTAATAAATATGTTATTTGAGACTAATTCATTTTTATTAAATTAAAATATGTATGATATAATATATTATAAATTATATGATTTTTTTACCATAAATTCATGATAACTATACTAAATTCATGATAACTATGTACAAATTTATTAATAAAATATGTATAAATTTATTAATAATAGTTTATATTAAACCTAATATTTAGTTGATTATTAGTTTTGAACCCTTACTAATATTGAGATTCAATTTCTATATTTTCATTGAATCAACTATTTTGAATTCCCAACAAAACATTCACAATTTTTTTTTTTAAAAGTTCAAATCATATAAACAAAATTGAAATTCTTAAAAAAAAAAATATAAAAAAAAAGAAAAGAAAAAAATCCCAAACCAAAGGACAAAATTAAGTATTAAAAATAAATATCAAATCTTAGTAAAAAAAAAGAAAGAACATCGTCTTCTCTGCCGTCTTCTCCGCCGATTGGATCATAAAGCTGATCGTAATTACGTTTATTTGGCATTGGCGACTTCATCCAGTCCTCTCAAGCTCCCAACACTCACCCACTGACTTGAAGATCGGCGTTCCATTGATACTGGATTTTGCGCCTTCGAATCTACATTCTTCGCTACACTGACTATCGCAATTCACAACCATATCCATTCCATTTCTTTCATAATACTTCAGAATATTCAACCCGGAAAGATCTAGAGAGGGATGGCAGCAATTTTCAGCCTCTACATCATCAACAAATCTGGTGGATTGATCTTCTACAAGGTAACCAACCGATAGAAATTACTCGTTTATGCAATTGGAAATACAAATTTCTGTTAATTCCCACCTGGGTTCAGAATTTTGATGCTTAATTTGGTTTTTGGGGCAAAAAAAATGAACCCCAAATCAAGATTTCAGTTTTTTTGATCTCAGAAGGGAAGGGTAAAATCTCTGTGCTTGCCAATGTGATTATCAGATTTTCAATCGACCTTTCTTTTACTTGTGATATATAAATAAATCGGTTTTGGGTGGAATTAGTATTCTATTTGGATTGAATCTCTTATTGGGTTTGTTTGAAAATTTAGGATTATGGGTCTGCTGGACGAATGGACACCAACGATAGCTTGAGAGTGGCGAGTTTATGGCATTCGATGCATGCCATTTCCCAGCAGCTTTCGCCTGTATCCGGTTGTGCGGGTGTTGAACTCCTTGAAGCCGATACATTTGACCTCCATTGCTTCCAGTCACTTACTGGTACATTTCTATATATTTTTTGCTTCAAACGCATGGATTGGATTCATTTTGTCTCAAATACTGTGATCTAAAGATAACCAATTAAGTTCCAAAATGGGAAAGCATAATTGAAGTTCTTGAAACTTTAATAACCACCATTGGTCGGTCAATAATAAAAGGCTTTGAGGCTTAGAAGAAATGGATTCAAGCCATGTTGGCCACCTACTTAGGATTTAGTATCCTACAAATTACCTTGGCAAACCAAATGTTAGAGTCAGGCGGTTGTCCCAGAATAGTTGAGGTGTGCGCCGCGCCACTCATGGATATAAAAAAAAAAAAAAAAAAAAGAGGTTATAGAAACCTTGTTGATCTTTTTTTTCCTTTCTTCTTTGATTTCAACAATATGTGGGGGTGAGGATTTGAACCTCCGACCAACATTGCTTAGGTTGGCAGAAACGCTATTAAAGTAGCTTTTTCTTTCTTTAAAATACAATAAAAATGAAAAATCATATTATAGTCTCTTTCACATATATGATTATGCTGTTTGAATTTTGTGGGAAAAAAACCAGTATGTGATACAACCAGAACTGCAAAATTAATTTTCCGAAACTCATCTTTGTAACTGTTTATGTTTAATGTTTGTCGATACACTTTGTCGCACCTGCAGAAAGGAAGGAGAGTTGAAGATTGTTTTGATGCAGACACGAATGGCTTTTGATCTGATGGGTTAATCATTTCTCCATTGTGAACCTATATAAGAGATAGAAATGCTTGTTCCATAGTATAATTTTGTATTTCCCTGTTCAAAAAGTTGTGATCTTTGCAGAGTCTCATGACAGTAACTTTCATTTTATATTGCTATGCTAGTTCTTATTAAAGAATTCTGAATCATGAATGAAATTGTATATTGCAGGGACAAAGTTTTTTGTCGTGTGTGAGCCCAGCACACAGCACATGGAGGTTCTTCTGAAATACATTTATGAGTTATACACAGATTATGTCTTGAAGAATCCATTCTATGAGATGGAGATGCCTATACGGTGTGAGCTCTTTGACATCAACCTATCGCAGGCAGTGCAAAAGGAACGTGTTGCTTTGCTTGGCCGATGAGCTTTGGACATCTTTCATTTTGTCAGTATTGATCAGTATTGGACATCTTTGATTATTTACGTTTTATTTTACCTCGACCAGTTTAGATAAATGGAAGCATCAATTTCATGATGTTCATTATTGAATGCACTGTAGTTGTGACATGTTTTCATATCAGCCTGGACAGCGCAGTAAAATTGCCAGCCAAATCTTCAATTTTTCTATATGGCACTGAACTAATTGTTATGATATTATTACTGACCCAATGCTGATTGTTATTTGTGTTACATAAAGGGTTGCTATAGCTCAAACCTTCTCAACAGATGAAGAGTTTGTGTTGGTACAATGAACCATGTTTTAGTAAATATCAATATGTGGTCAGGTAAGCCCATTTAACTTGTACATAAACAAGCTATGAATATCAGAGTTGTGCAATGAGGCTATATGCACTTGTTACCTATGAAAGGAATCTCACAGAATTGCAATCTCGCCGATCGAATAGATCAATGAGCTAGTATATGACCGGTGACCACAGCCATTGCAATGAGAATCCTTAATTCCCTCTTCCTCTCAACCAACGGGCTGTCTGGTGTTGGTGGTGTACAAAAAGCCTCTTCTCTGGGTGCTGCCCGTTCAACCTCGACCATATTGGCATAGTCTCTCTGGTTGAAGTAAGAATTCGCCTGCACGAATGCCTGCCTGACCTGGCTGCAACCAATTCTGCAATTCTCAAGAACAGCCCTTGTTGCTGGATCAGCTGTGCTAGCTTGAAGTTTCTCTATGAACTGATAGGTATTGGAAGCATTTCTCAGAACTTGGTCATTTGCTATCAAGGTCAGGCCAACATCATCTGCTGGACCTCTCAGATTTTCATTGAAGGTTCTGTTGCAAAACCCATAATCCTCCATTTGACGGCATATTCGATCGATCCGTTGCTGCGTTGCAGGGTCACCTAAGACAGGGTGGACAATGAGGAACAGGGCTATCTGTTGTGAAGAATATGCTGAGAAAGCCATAGTTTCTTTGCTAATGTTTGGAGTTCCAAGAAAGCAGGGCAAAGGTGAGAGTGGCTTTTATAGGATATTCTCTGGTCTGCCTGCTGCTGTTTAGTGCATATTATTGCAGTTCTTGGCATATTATGTCCTAATTGTCCCTTGAAATTTTGGTCCATGATTTCAGTTCAAATCACCCAGATTAAATGAAAAGAAAGATCTACATGAATTGCTGGTTTATACTAAGTTAGAATGAATGTTTTGCATATGGTTTTGGAAAATATAAGTTGAGAGAGGCAAATCTGACCTGAATATCATAGAATGGTACATCTAAGAATTTCACTTCCTTCCTTAAATGTTATACCCTTTTCTAAACTTCCTTGATTGGCATTTCTTTTCCATATATTCCCAAAATTTTCCAAGTTTATATATATAACAATGAAGGATAGAGCAAAAAAACAAAAACCTTCACTAGTGTTTTTATTCCAGTAGCAATCAGATTCAGACATAGTTGGCTATAAAAGAGCTTATTAGCTCTTGCTTTTATCAAAGATTTAGTGAATGTGGCCATTAGCAGCAGCAGCAGCATATTGATTTACACTTATTGAAGTTTCAAAGCTTAGGATCATAAGTTTGTTCATGACATCAATATTCAATGAGTTGATTCTGCTGGCTTGACCACACCTTAGAACAAGTTCCTTTGATGCTTCCAATGGACCATTGTCTCTGAAAATCTTCTGTTGGGAGAACTCATAAGCTTTCTGGATATTTGTTTGGATTTCATGGTAATACTCCACACAATGCTCAAAACCCTTCTTCTGCTCGGCATCACTCGTATTCTTACTTAGTTTGGAGAAGGAATCAATGTTTTGATCTGCTTGTTTCATTGTCAGATTGAGGGATATAAGCGAGAGATTAGGGAGGTTGGCGGAGATGGTACGAGGATCGTCAACGAGGATCTTCTGGCAGAGGGATGGATTGGAGGTCTTAGAGCAAATGGTGACCAGATTTTGATGGATGACGAGTCCATGAGAAGGGAAAATGGTGAGGGAAAAAGCTGCCAAAAGAAGAGCAGGGATGAAAGAGGGAAGATTTTGAGAGGAACCCATTGTATTGTATTATTGTTTGAAAGCAAGAAGCAGTTTAAATAATGAGATTTTGGCTTGTAGGATAAGGAAAGGATGGCAGTTTGTTATGGTATTTGGTAAATTGGTAGTTCATTTATTTTGATTTTGTGTTTAGAAAACAGCCACATGTATATATGACATTCATTAATTTTATGACTAATCTTTGTTTTTTACTTTATTTTGCAAACATGTTGCTTTCAGTTTCAGGGGAGGATGAAATTTAAATCTTTCATTTTTTACTTTATTTTGCAATATGTTAGTTTCAGTGGAGGATGTGTAACTTAAATCCTTCATTATTCTTCTGTAACTAAAGGACAAATTCAATTGTTTGAATTTTTGTTTTTTCTAAAAAGAATAGAGAAGACAGGTTGAAAGAGAAAAAATATAAATATATAATAATAAGATAGAAGCAAGGTACTTTTTCAATGCATAATTGTAATACATATCTGATCTCACTAAACAAACCAAAACTAAAATTAATGAAACAAATTTAAACTATGCCAATCTTAAGGCTAAAACAAAAAATTAAAAGTAAAATAATGAAAGAAATCTAAAGTATGCAATGAAGCTTAGGAAATATGTCGTGCATGAGCCAATATGCCATATATTGGTAAGTCTTTTGGGTTGAATGAATTCCATCCCAACTGATACGTTCTTCAGGATTTGGACAAACACGTACTCCAAGACGTCCACACATTCGCACGAAGTTGAAATTATAATCTCCTCCAATCCCACAACAAGACTTTTGCAAAGATGTTTCATCAAATCCTAGTACACATGAGACATCAATATAATCATATTAGATTGAAAAATAAAATAAAATATTATATAGTTTAGAAGGTTAATTATATTACCAAGGATTGATGCATGTTGGATAACCCACAAGAGTGCATTGTAATAATCAGCATATACAATGATGACATGTGGATTCTCTTCTCTCAAGGATTTGATAGCTTCTTTAAGAAGTCTATTGTGATACATTGCGAAATTGTTCAAATCCTTCAAACAATGAAGCTCATCATAAGCTGTCGAATTCTTAGTCTGAAATCTAGTCAGGTAGATTGGTATGCAACCTACTGGAAAGTTTCCCGGCACGATAACTCGAGTAGCACCATAACTTATCACTTTCTGCAAATTACATGCACAAATAATATAAATAACTAATGTGACAAAAATTAATTAGCAAAAATTCAACTTCACATACGGTGACAGCATCCTTTATAGCTCGAACAACTTGAGGCACCATGATTTTGACTTGATCAATAGATTTGCCTTGAAATAGAGCAAAATTGTAATCATTCCCTCCAATCTCTCCCACGAAAAACAAAGCATTCTTTAACTTCTCTGCACAAACTGTGATAAAATATAATTGAGTACTACATTTGAATTTAATTCAAGGGAAATAATATATATAAACAAGTGAAATTACCCATTTGATTAGTCATGGAACAAGCAGTGTTAAAATGAGAAGACATCCACTGAAGTTGTGTAGTCAAAGATGATTTAGTGGCTTGAGAAAAGATATTGTTTTGAGCAAGAACTTCGGTAGGCAAAGCTGTAGCGCCAGCCACTGCAAAATTCACTCCATTACTCTTGGGTGCTTCTTTGTTCAAATATGGGTTGATTAAAGGAAGTCCAGATGCCAAAGCTGAAATAACGGAGATGAGAGGTCAACATGAGCATAACTGTTACGAATTAGTGACCAGGAGGTCAGAGTTCAAAAAACAAAAGAAAGAAAGAGAGACTAGAGAAGAGTATACCGAATTGATCGATGATTAGTAAGCCATTAGAGCAGCGGCCAGTGGCGGCATGATTCAAGAAGGATTCACCGTAAGGAAGACGGGAAAAAGGAGCGAATGGATTTTCACGGATTAAGTTACCAGTGTCAGAAATAGAGTCGCCAAGTTGGTAAATAGCATTGAACATGCACGTCCTCATAGGATGAGCATTGGATGCTGACGGAAGAACAACAAAAAGCACTACAACTATAAAGGAAGAAACGATAAGCGATTTCATGGAAAGCGCTGCCATTGTTGAAGAGCTATGATGTTTTTGTAAGAGACAGTAGCTGAGTGATTGAGTATTTATAGGGACATGTGAATATATCTCTTAGATTTCAAATTCCTTCTCATTTAAGGATTCTGATTTTGAACAAATCTTTAATTTTGGAGATAATTATAAAGTAATTCCTTCTTATTTAAGGATTCCGATTTTGAACAAATCTTTAATTTTGGAGATAATTATAAAGTAATCTCACACTTTTTCAAAATCACAAATTTTAAAATTTCAATTTTATTATTGATGAATTTATAAATCTATTATTTTTCCACTCAACACAATTCTACTATCCTAATTTTTCAAATTGATTTAGTTCACAACCATTTGTTTTTAAATAATATCATATTGATCATTTTAAAAAAAAAACTTTGCAGCAATTTATCTTATACTTAATAAATAATCTAGAGGAAACAGAATACAAATTTATTAGGAATTTTTTTTAAAAAAAAAATGCATCACAGTTTCTGATATAGCTCTCTGGGTTCTTTGTTTCCTCTAACCACATAAGCCATTTTTAAATAATAAAAAAATCTTCCACACGCCGTGTTTTTGTGCCTAACTTTCCTTTCTTTATTTCATTCAATTAACAATTTCTCCTATTTTCTCTCTCTCCATTTCTTTGCACTCCAAACTTAGCTATAGAATTTCAATTAAGATTATTTGAAATTTACAAAATTAACTGTGTTATATAGGCATATGATTTAGGGTTTTAGAGTTTAGTGTTTGGGGTTTAATGTTTTAGGAAACCCTAAAACACAAACGCTAAACCCCAAACACTAAACAATCGACCATAAAACTCTAAACCTTAAACCCAAACTCTAAAAAAAAACACTTATTGTAGAGAAAGAAAGAGACAGGGAGAGATGAAATTGAAAACAAACTATAGATGAAAGTGGAAGAAAGAGAAAGAAAATATGAAAAGTTGTTTATAGGATGAAGAAGGAAGGAAGAAAAAAAAAAGATTTTTTTATTTAAAAAATAATATAAATACTCAGTCAATCAAATTGTGACACATGGCCGGGCTGCAAAATGGAAAAGTTACAAAAAAAAAAAAAAAAAAATAATAAAAAAAAATAAATTATATATATATATATAACTAAACAAGATTTTTTTATTTAAAAAAATAATATAAATACTCAGTCAATCAAATTGTGACACATGGCTGAGCTGCAAACGATACTTGTAGTCTAGACCGTAAGCAAGTTTTACTCTTATACAAAAGAATGAAGGAACACGAGAACTAAATAATATAAGGCAAAATTTAAAAAAAATTAGATTCTACTTTGATATAATTTTTGGATGAACAACCACAAATACTTGGTTAGGAAAGTGATTATAGTTTGTGTCGATAAGTTTTGTTTTTCATTGAGTTGTTATGTTCTTGCATTTAGTTTTTTAAAATAAGTTTAATTTATGTTTAGTTGTTTATGTTGATAATTTATGGACTATGGCTATTGTTTTGAGTTATACAGCTAGGCAAGATAATGTATAAAAATGACAATGTATGAAGGATAAGTTTAGTTGTTCGTGTTCATTATTTTTTATAAGTTTAGTTGTACGATTAAATTTTTTGGATGAGTAATTAGTTGTTCATGTTCATTTGAGATATCTTCTCTAATTCAATTCTTTATTATCATGCTAACATATTTCATTTCCTTTTATTTGTCAGATTCTATGTCTCGAACACATATTCGCTCATGTGTTTGGATGTAAATTTGAAGAACTTAGGTTTTTTTGTTTTTGATCTTTTGGTCACCGACACAAATGCTATCAAAACACAAATTATGTTATGCAAAGGGGTATGTGTTGATGCTACACATTTTGTTTTACTTATATTTAAAATTTAGTCTTATTTTCTTTTTATTGTTAATATGATTATGAACACGTGCCATGCTGACTTTTAAATTGTCAAATTATATTTTTATTTCCTTTAATTAGACTTACTATCAATTTGTTATTTTTTTCTAAGATTATTATATTTATTTATTACATGTTTAAATATAAATTAGTCTCTATTTATTTTTTAAATAATAAATAACTTTTAGCGACGTTTTATATAATGTCGATAAATTTTAGAAATTAGTAAAACATCGGTATCTTACCAACTCTAAAAAACATTAATTAAAAAAAAAGCATCATTGAATTTATTGTAACGTGTCAAATAGTTTATACCGACGTTTAGTGTATGTCGCAAATAATTTTGGCAATAGTCAAAAATGGATTTGTAGGGACGTTGAGATGGCGTCACTGAACGTTATTTTCAGTGCCAAATTTTATTATGGTCACTAAAACTACCTTTTTAGCGACACAAGACCGCGTTGCTAAAATGATATATTTATCGACGCATGCGCGTCACTGAAAGTGATATTTTATCGACGCGCCTTGACGACATCGCTATGCATACAAATATATAGGTAAAAAGGGACAACTCATTAAATGAGTCTTCCCACGTGTTGTATCAAGAATTTTTTTGTACTTCGAATTGCTCCAACAATCGCCTTCTTGATGCTTTTTTGCAAATCATATCTAAAACATTAAATAAATGCATAAGTTTCTTCAATTTGAGCACAAATCTTTACATATTAGAAAAGTCCTAGAGAATTTATAACATTTAAGGGGATAAACATAGTAAAACAATAGCAAGTACTCTAAATATTAGCGACCCGAAAGGAGGAGTCGACTTTGCCGAGCCGACTCCTTCTCTTATGGCACCATCTTCCTTTGGCTCGGTCCTACTCTCCAACTTTATTTTTAAATGAGCCTTTTGTGCTAGAGCTTTAGGATTTTACCCATAACAATAACAATAGAATGATATACTTTCTTTTCATTATTTGCGATAGATCAGTGATAAAAATTGTACCCCTAAATTTTGAGGGTTGTATCAATTAAAATCTTAAACTAACAATTGTATCAATTTAAACCCTGAACTATCATAAGTATATCAATTTACACGTTAAATTTTATTTGAAAAAAAATAATTTAAACGGGTGGAGACTTATGATTTTAACAATTAAACCCATAAACTTTCATAAATGAATCAATTCTATAAAAGTTTAAGAGTTTAATTAATAAATTACAAGTATACACATATGTAAAAGCTTACATTTTTATACTAGAGGGTGTAAATTGATACATTTATGAAAGTTTAGGGTTTAAATTGATACAATTGTTAGTTTAGGGTTTTAATTGATACAACCCTCAAAGTTGAGACTTTAGGGGTATAAACTGATTTTTTTTTTTTTTAAAAAAGTACTATTTTTTTACTTATTTTACTCTAAATTGACATATGTTACAATTTCTCTTAATATTATTATGATATTATATCAATGTACCTAACCACTTTACTCAATTAACATATTTTATTTTCCTGACTTTAAGATACGTCAACTGATTGTCTAATATATTAAACTATCGACACAACAAATTTTTTTTTATTTTAGAGAAAATCATTTTTTACTTTAAAATTTCAATTTTATCAAATAATTGTACCTTACATAAATCTTGCCATTTTTACATTATAATAAATTAACATTACTTTAGAAAATTTAATTTTTATTTTATAAAAAAATACCAAACAAATTAATTACCCATTTTTTTGTTTTGAAAAACTAAAAACCAAAAAAAGGTTGTTTTTTTATTTTTTAAAAACTGAAAACAAAAACCAACCAAAAAAATCAAAAACAAAAAACAAAAAAAAAAAACTTGAATGTCAAAACATTGGGGTGATTTCAAATCATCCTGGTTTCAAACACAATAAGAATTTGAATTTATTTTCTATCAAATTCATTCCCCAAACGGAGTATAAGCAAAGTGCAAAACTTTCCTATTTCAGATGTAAAAGAATCTAACAATTCCCTTAAAATGAATTCTTCCCGAAGAACAAGGCTTATAGATTTGTTAAAAATCTCAAAATAATAATTTAAAAAAAAAAAAAAAAAAAAAAAACCAGTTAATCCACCGATTTGGACAACTTTTACCTCCTTATTCTCGTCAAATCCATCTATAAAATGGCTCCCCCACCCTTTTCTTGTCTCCGAATCATTCATTTCCTTCCTATATTTCAGATACCATTCTATTCTTCTTCGACCAATCTCAAGTTTCCCTTGAATTTTATTCAGTAATTCGCCGCAGAAATCGAAGATAAGCGCCACTGTTATGCGTAAAGTTCTTGAATCTTATCCAAATCCCACTGATTTGATTTTTCTGGGTTGTTTTTGTTTTGATTATTTGTCTTGAACATGATTGCTTTGCTTGATAATTCGACGATGAAGGCTTCTTGTAGGCTCCTAACTAGTTGTAGGAATTCAAGGTTTTTTGGGTTCTCACCTGCAAAAGCCCCCAATTCTTTGCCCCATAATTCTTATTTGAACTTTACCGCTAAATTTCATTCCAACCCTTTTCATTTCTCTGGGTCTCAACGGTTTTTAGATAGGACCCAGAATTTTTCTTTGGCTAATTTGAGTTATGGCCAATCTAGGGTTATAACAAGGTCTTATAGCTATAGTATTTTCCCTAAAACCAAAAGGGGTGTGTCTATAATTGCTAGAATTGCCTCGAAATTTTGTGTTCTTTCGACGACGTCGATAGATAGCCGTGTGAAGGATAATAACTTTGAGAGGATATATGTTCAGGGTGGTTTGAATGTGAAGCCTGTGGTTGTTGAAAAGATTGACAAGGATGATAATATTGTAGGGGAGGAAGATTCTAGAATAGAAGTTGGTAGTGAACATGTAAATGAGGAGAACTTAGAGGATTTGAACAAAGGTAAGGTTATTAGTTCCAAGAGAGAGGAGTCTGATATTGAGAAAGAGGCCTGGAAGTTGTTACGTGAGGCTGTTGTGACATATTGTGGAAGTCCGGTTGGGACCGTGGCTGCGAATGATCCGGCCGATAAGCAACCGTTGAATTATGATCAGGTCTTCATTCGAGATTTCATTCCTTCCGCCCTTGCATTCCTGCTGAAAGGTGAAGGGGAGATTGTGAGAAACTTTCTCCTTCATACCTTACAGTTACAGGTACCTTTTTCCACGTTCTCTATGGCTTGTGTTGTTTATTTCCTTTATTTATCTTATTTGGTTGTTCTTAATGTTTATATTATGTTTTTGTCAATTATATACTTTACTTTTGAAATCTTCCAACTTTTTTTTTCTTTTTTTGCTTACAACTTCTAGTACTTTTGTAAATATGTTAAAATTTTATCCTTTTTAATAAGTTATTCAATCTTACTCGCTCTCTGTGGGTATCTATGATATGGGATTTCATTGACCATTAAACCAACATTAATAGAAATAATAGCAACAATTATTCATGTTTTTTAGCCTGTGTTCTGCTGCTGCATAGAAGAATTATTGAATGCTCATGTAGTCCTCTATCCCATGGAGATAATCTAAAATTGAAATTTTAGGATATGTGTGTTGCATGTGAGAGATCAGTTGTATGTGGGAGGCATTGTTCTGGCTCGAGTATCGGATTTTAGTTCGAGAAGTTTTGCTCGATGATCTTTTGTTAATTGCATATGATTGTTCACTTGGCACAAAGTGTTACTGTTTCATAACAAGTTGTATTTGTGAAATCAGACTGATTGCAAAAGATTTCCATATATGTCTACTTTTTATTTTATGAAACTCAGTGAAGACATTTCTTTTTTCAGAGCTGGGAGAAAACAGTTGATTGTTATAGCCCAGGACAGGGCTTGATGCCAGCAAGCTTCAAAGTCAGAACCGTTCCCCTTGACGGCAATAATTTTGAAGAAGTTTTGGATCCAGATTTTGGTGAATCGGCCATAGGCCGTGTGGCACCAGTAGATTCAGGTTACTACATGATAACTTTATTCGTTTCTGTTTTTCTTCAGCAGTCCATGGTTATTCTTCAATTCATTTCAGTTTAGTTTGCAATTCCTTTCCTGAAGGGGTTTTGAGGTATAAGTTATATGATTCGAGTCTCAATTTGAAGAGCTATTATGAAGTCAAACATTTATCATTTTCAGTGAGTACCCTGTTTAGAAACATTTGATCTTTATCGCCTTTGTCCTTTGCTCTTCTTTGGTAGGATTATGGTGGATCATCCTTTTAAGGGCTTATGGAAAAATCACCGGGGACTATACTCTACAAGAAAGGGTGGATGTCCAAACAGGCTTGAAAATGATACTTAACCTTTGTCTAACAGATGGGTTTGATATGTTTCCTTCGCTATTGGTCACCGATGGCTCCTGCATGATTGATCGTCGGATGGGCATTCATGGCCATCCCCTTGAGATCCAAGTGAGTTTGAATGATAACTTGAGAAAATTGCATGCTGCATTTTGAAGGTTATCACCTAAAACAAAATTCGTCCTGGATTCACCTTCAGCTGTTTATGCTGCTTCTTCTGTTGCATAGCATTCTTTATAGCTTCCCATAGCATCCGATCCATCAGATGCAATCCTTCTTTTATCTAATCCTATTTAGTTTCATTTTAACCATTTGTAAATGTTGTTCCTTTTCTCATTTAAGATCATCACCTGCATCCTTAACAAGTTTGATTCTGCAGGCCTTATTTTATTCAGCTTTAAGGTGTTCTCGCGAAATGGTCACTGTGAACGATGGGTCCCAGAACTTAGTAAGGGCCATTAACAATCGACTCAGTGCTCTATCATTCCATATCAGAGAATATTATTGGGTTGATATGAAGAAGATCAACGAGATCTATCGCTATAAGACAGAAGAATACTCCATGAATGCTACAAACAAATTCAACATCTATCCTGACCAAATTCCTCGGTGGCTAATGGACTGGGTACCAGAGGAAGGAGGTTATTTGATAGGAAATCTCCAACCAGCTCATATGGATTTCAGGTTCTTTACACTCGGAAATCTTTGGTCCATTGTTTCGTCTTTGGGTACACCAAAACAAAATGAAGCTATCCTAAATCTTATAGAAGCTAAATGGGAGGATCTTGTGGGTCATATGCCTCTTAAGATATGTTACCCTGCTTTGGAGTACGAGGAATGGCGCATAATCACTGGCAGCGACCCCAAAAATACGTGAGTTTTACGCATAATTTGTAATATGTGTGCTACTCTCTGCCCTGCATTATCCTTCTCCATTGAGTATCTACTTTATTGCCATTAAAAGTCTGGTTCGGTCATGGTGGTTTGTTGATGCTCATATCCATTTGTTTTTTTGGCCTTTTTCAGCCCATGGTCGTATCATAACGGTGGATCCTGGCCAACACTTCTTTGGCAGGTAACATAAAATTGATTATAGCATTGAGATTGGTCTTTCATTTCATTATTTCTAGTGAATAAGCGTTTCTTGGTGCCTCCCTTGTCATGTATTGAATTAAGTAATTGTCTTGCTGTTCACTAGTAGGGACCGGACTAATAGGCTCGTATATAACAATTTTAAGTCAAATACATTGCAGTTCACGTTGGCGTGCATTAAGATGGGGAAACTTGAAATGGCCAAGAAAGCAGTTGATGTGGCTGAGAAGAGGATTGCAGTCGATCGCTGGCCTGAATATTACGACACTCGAACAGGAAAGTTCATTGGAAAGCAATCCCGACTCAATCAAACGTGGACAATTGCTGGGTTCCTGACATCAAAAATGCTGGTTGAGAATCCAGAGCTTGCATCATCTTTGTTCTGGGAAGAGGATTACGAGCTACTTGAGATATGCGTTTGTGCACTTAGCAAGTCGGGCAGGAAGAAGTGCTCTCGCGGTGCTGCTCGGTCGCAGATCCTTGTTTAAGGTAACTTCATTCTTTCAAGGATGTGAAGGCCTTTGTATTTTACTGTACAGCTATAAGTTAATAGGTTAGAGCAATGAAATTAAAAAGTTAGAACTAAGTTAGTTCATAGCTCTAAAGGATAGCAGAAAGCCTGTTTGTTTTTCAAGCATACTGCAAAATATGCTGATTCTATCAGCCAATTAATTATAGTTGATTGGCAATAGATTTTTTTAGAACTTAGAGAGAGCCTGAATATTGATCTGTGGGTTCTCTCTGAACACCTTTATGTAAATTATTTGACAATAATATATTCCTATTCAATTCTCGTTTGGTGTTTGTGGAGCTCGGGTTAGGGATGGTTGATCGTTGTTGGAGGTGCTTTTGAATCCTTCTTTTAGGGAAAGGACAGTCCTGTGGCAAGCTAGCTTTTTTTCTATTTTGTGGGGTATTTGGTTGGAAAGACCGATAGAATTTTTTAGAGGTTGAGAGATCTGGTGAGTAGATGTGGGAGTTGACTAGGTTTAATGCCTCCCTTTGGGTCTTGGTCTCTAGCCATTTTTGTAATTATGATCTTGGTCTTGTTCTTTTGGATTGGAATCCCTTTTTGTAATTTGTTTTGGGCTATTTTTGTTGGGGCTTCTTTTTTGTATGCCCTTGTCTTGTTTCATTTTTCTCAAAGCTTAGCTTCTTATCATAAAAAAAAAAAAAAAAATAATAATAATAAAAAAAAATATATCTATCTCCCCTGGTCCGAAAAAAGTTATTTGAAGCTTTGTTTTACACCGTTACGTTACGTAAACTTCTTGCCAATGTTTATTCAATAAAAGAACTTTTCAACATCAGAAACACCATAGCAAAACAGATTGTGCCAACAACTAGTACAGATAAAGAGATCCCCCAGAAGCTTAAAGAACCAAAGTCAGACCTGCTTCACCTGTATAGCTGTAGCTGCTGCATTCACAACTTCCTTCTCTTTGTCATTCTTCTTCTCTTCCACAACCTTAACTTTTTCTTCGACCTCAAAAGCCGACACGGGGAAAGTTCTCGACAGCCCAGTCGGAGACTTGAATGTGATTTTTCCGGTCGGCGGGTCATCAACATAGATCTCACAGAGTGAGAGCCAAATCAAGAGCTCCTTGGCCTTGACTCCAGTGAGCTTCTTAACCCTGTTTTTCTCCACATAGGCTGTAACTTCTTTACCATAAGTAACTAGCCTCCCAATCTCTTCAAACTTATGAGTGTGGCTCTTTTTCTGCTTCAGCCAAACAAAACCTGTCTCTCTCACAATCCCACATTCCTCCATGTCTTTCATTGGCAACAGCCCATTTGGAAGCCCCACTTCTTTGAGCAATTCCCTTGTTTTCTCTTGGCATATCTCATCTCCATGGTAGATCTCATCAGCTTTGGCTCTGATCTCTTCTATGACAAGAGACATCCTTACTGAGTTAGCTACTTCTCCTTGTTTGCTAGCTTCTTACTTGTTTGGTTGAGAAAGAAAAGTGGGGATGTGGGATTTTATATAGATGTAGTACAAAGCCATTTTGATACCCAACCAACCATAATAAGTGGTTGTATGGGGAAAAATTTAATGTGCACAGTTACAAGGTTTAATGAGAGAGGTGAGGCTGATAAATTATATTTGGTAAGTTGTTCGAGGTTTTTCTCGAACTGATGTTGTCGTAGACATATAGTTGGGAGATCGGGAAATTGGTAAATGTATTTTCATTGAACCGTCTTATGATTATGAGAGTGAGAGTGATTGCTCTTAATTGTTTCTTCTTGTATAGCTCGTATATCATAAATTTAAATAATATTGTGGTGTCAATCTGAGCATAGCTCAATTGGTTGAGACATATACTCATGGTCATGTTGGGAGTGCGACAAAGACGTAGTCATTGGTGGAGATCCGTGGTTGAGCTCTATTGGACAGGCGGTGTGCTCCGGTAAAGGAGTTGGCCTAGATAAGAGCTAGACGGATAGATGATAACTATTTGAGGGGAGGTTCGGTGGTACTTCGTTCGAAGGGAGGATTGTTGGGAGTGTGACCAAAGTCACACATTGGTTAAGAAAGGGGAAGATCATGTGTATATAAGTGAAGGACAACATCTTCATTGGTACGAGGTCTTTTGGTTGCAAAGTACTCAAAGTGGACAATATCAATATCATACCAATGTAGAGTTGTTTTGGTCCCTGTAATTTTAATTTTTGTTCATTTTAATCCATGTACTTTCTAACCGTCATTTTAGTCCTTGTATTTTTTTTTTTATTTTTTTTTTTTCATTTTAATCCATGTACTTTCTAAACATCCATTTTAGTCATTGTATTTTTAGTTTTTGTCCATTTCAATTCTTGTACTTTCAAACATTCATCTTAGTTCCTTTACTTTGAAAAAGTTGTCATTTTAGTCTTTTTTATTTTCTTTTTTCTTTTTATCAACATTTAGCAAGACATTACACTCAATATTTTTTTTTTCAAATGTAACCATAAATTTATATTAAAATATTTTTATTGCCTATAAAATAGTTTATTATAGGAACCAAAATAGTATTCGTCCCTAAAAAAACTAATCAATTAATACTTAAATTATTATCTCAAAATACTTATTTAATAAAAATCAACAAAATTTTGAATTGTTTATAGGGAGTTCTATTCAAAATCCTTATGTTTGAAATGATTTCTAAGGCACTTTACCAGTTATTCCAAAAAAGTTCATTATTTTCCCTCCAAACTTGAAACTAAGGATTTAAATGTCGACGTCGACGGAAATATTGAGGGCTCAATTTTATGGAAATATCGATAAAATGTCAATGTCGATGGAAGATTTTTAAAAATATTTTTTTAAAACAACGGAAATATTGAGGGCTCAATTTTATGGAAATATCGATAAAATGTCAATGTCGATGGAAGATTTTTAAAAATATTTTTTTAAAACAATATATTTAAATTAATAAATAAACATTTTACACTTTTAAATGAGTTAAAATACACTTAATATAATAGTATATTCACGTTAGGTTACATTTTGTTGTTATTTTTTTAATATTTCATCGATTTTGCACGGTATGATAGAAATGTCGATTCACTCCTCATGTCGATGTCGATGTCAAACTTATGAATATGTGGAAATGTCGATGAAAATTTGATGAAAAATTTGATATCATGCTTAAAACACAAATAGTCTTAAAAGAGTATTTGATTTAGACACTTTGCCAGCATGCAAATTCGTCAAAAGAAAAATCAGCTAATAATATCCACCAACTAGCTGCCTCATTGATAACACTAATAAGTGAGAGAAGAAAAAAGAAACTTAGTTAATGATATTATATTTCACATTCCACTCTCAATAAGAAAAAAAAAACATATATGCTATGTATGACTAGTGATCAAGAGGTCCTACGTTCGATCTCCACCTCATATGTTGTCAAAAAAAAAAAAACATATATAAACGATGTCACATCACATCATATTTTCATCAGCTTAAAAATTATACCCATTAAAAAATAAAACTTAGAGAGAACATTTTTATAGCAATGTACAAATCAGGAGCTCAGAAAAGAATAAAATAAGCATTTGAATTTAATATGGTAACAGAGTGGCCATACTTTGAATAGCAAATTCAGAACATGACCTTGAAGTCATAATCAAATACAATCAATGAATGCAGCAATAGCAGGCAGCTGCATAAATATGAACATTATTTCAAAATATGTCTGCTTGTTTGTCCCAAAAATGAGGCAAATTTAATGAAATGAATATTAACCAAAAACCAACCAACTCCTACCTCCTAACTAGCTGCCCATGACCATGAATGGAATTAAAGTATATAGATGGTACAAAAATGGCTAGTTATAGTAGTGGTTGACAATATATAGTAGTCATGGAAGACAATGAAGGGATCTCGAGCGATACTTAAGTCGAGTCGGATGTTTATACCAAGGTGGAAATGAAATGACAGCAAGTTCAGAGCGATATGCAAATATAGTCATGGAAGACAATGAAGAGATCTCGAGCGATACTTCTTAGGTCGAGTCGGATGTTTATACCAAGGTGGAAATGAAATGACAGCAAGTTCAGAGCGATATGAAAATATAGTCATGAGGATGATGGTGAGACGATGAGGGTGCCTCTTCAGCCACTTTAGCAAGCGAGCTTGGTTACTACTGAATTTGATGACTTTACTCGAACGTTTCGATGCGATGATTAGTTTACTATGAGCTTCAGTTGATGTTAGTTAGAACTGTTTTGAATGGCCTAACACAACTAATACTAAGTAACCAAAATGAATTTTGGCTTCTTGACATACTTTTGTAACAGAAAATAATACAATGATATACTCAATTGTGATGGTTATAACAATTAGACACCAACTAGAGCTGATGGTTGATATCACTAGCTGAAATCCTTCACCAGTGCAACTCATAACAATCATCGCATCTCAACGTCGATACTCGAGCAAAGCCATCGATGCAATGGCAACGAGTGTGTTTCCTAAACTGGGTAGGAAGAAGTGCTCTAGTGGTGCTGCTCGATCACAGATCCTTTTTTTAAGGTAACTTCATTCTTTCAAGGATGAGAATGCCTTTGTACTTTACTTTACAGCTATAAGTTCATAGTTCTAAAGGATAGCAGAAAGTTGTGATAGTCCTAGTTTAGAGTATAGTCGTAATTAGCTAGAGGTGTTTGGATTGTCCATAGTGGACTCTTGGGAGAGATATTTAGCCCTCTCGAATGACTATTGTTATATTGTAACATCTTCGATTTTGCAATATATCCTATCTTCGTGTTTATGGTGAATTCTTGTTAGGTGGTATCCTAACAAAAGCTTGTTTTTTTTGTAAGCATATTGCAAAATATGTTGATTCTATCTGTCAATTAGCTATAGTTGATTGCCAATATATTTTTTAATTATTCCTATTCAGTTATCATCTCCCTCGTCTTGTTTGGTGAGATTGTGGAGCTCGAGGTAGGGATGGTTGTTCGTTGTTGGAGGAGGTTCTTTTGAATCCCATTTTAGGGAAAGGGGCAAAGTCTTGTGGCAAACTAGCTTCTTTTTTGTTTTTGTGGGGTATTTGGTTGGAAAGGAACAATAGAATTTTTAGAAAGGTTAAGAGATCGTGTGAGGAGGGTGTGGGAGCTGGCTAGGTTTAATGTCTCCCTTTGGGCCTCGGTCACTGGGCCTTTTTGTAATTATGATATTTGTCTTGTTCTTCGGAATTAGAGTTCCTTTTTGTAATTTGTTTTGGGCTCCTTTTGTTCGGGCTTGTTTTTGTTTGCCCTTGTTTTCTTTCATTTTTCTCAATGAAAGCTTGATTTCTTACCCAAAAAAAACTTGTCCAAAAAAGTCATTCGAAGCTTTGTTTTACACGGTTACGATACGTAAACCTCTTACCGGGTTTACCATTTTATTCAATAAAAGTAACTTTCAACATCAGAATTAACACCATAGAAAACAAATTGTGCCAACAACAAACTAGTATAGATAAAAGAGAGCCCCTTGAAGCTTAAAGAACCAAAATCAAACCTGCTTCACATGTATAGTAGTAGCTACTGCATTCACTACTTCCTTCTCTTTCTCTTTCTCTTCCTTCTCTTCGTTGTTCTTCTTCGCTTCCACAACCTTGACTTCTTCTTCGACCTCAAAAGCCGACACCGGGAAGTTTTTCGACAGTCCGGTTGGAGACTTGAACGTAATTTTTCCGGTTGGCGGGTCATCAACATACATTTCAGAGACTGTGATCCAAATCAATAGCTCCTTGGCCTTGACTCCAGTGACCTTCTTAACCTTGTTTTTCTCCATATGAGCTGTAACTTCTTTAGCATAACTAACCAGCTTCCCAACCTCTTCAAACTTATGAGTGTAGCTCTTTTTCATCTTCATCCAAACAAAGCCTGTCTCTTTCACAATCCCACATTCCTCCATGTCTTTCAATGGCAACAGCCCACTTGGAAGCCCCAATTCTTTGAGCAATTGCCTTGTTTTCTCTTGGCATATCTCATCTCCATAGTAGAGCTCATCAGCTTTGGCTTTGATCTCTTCTGTGACAAGAGACATTATCCTTAATGAGTTAGCTACTTCTTCTTAAGGTTGTTTGCTTCTTGTTTGTTTGGTTGAGAAAGAAAATTGGGGGTGTTGGATTTTATATAGATGGAGTCCAAAGCCATTTGGATACCCAACCATAATAAGTGGTTATGTGGTGAAAAACTTTAATGTAAAATAGTTACAAGGTTTAATGGGAAAGGAAAGTGAGGCGGATAAATTAATATACGATAAGTTGTTCGATACGACCAATGATCGAGATCGTGAGAGTAATTGCTCTTAATGGTTTACACATTAGTTTGGAGATTGGAAAATGTATTTTGATTATTGTATGGTCTCATTTTAACAAATGTTTAAATACTTGTTTTTTTGCTTTTCATTTTAGTCTCATGTACTATCGTCCATTTTAGTTCCTATATTTTTTAAATGTTCATTTTAGTTCCTGTATTTTGAAAAGTTGGTTTATTTTGGTCTTTGTATTGTGGGACTGCTTCCATTTTTTTCTCAATCTTAAAATTAGATTCTAGTGATTAGAACCGGTGGGTATGAAAGTGATGCTCTCCTATGCATGAAAGTGATGCATACCTATGCAGGTTTAGGGGTTCTAATCACATGAAAGTGATGTGCTTAGAATCGGTGGGTATGAAAGTGATGTTCACCTATGCATGAAAGTGATGCATACCTAGAGGTTGGCGCGCATGAAAGTGATGCATGCCTAGATGGTTCCCAGTACATGAAACTGATGTATCGGAAACTGATGTGTATGAAATTGATGCACATCCAGAGGAATGGGAATGAAGTGGTAAGCTAAAGAGACAGGTTTAAGTCCCACTAGTTAAAGTCTTCAGTCACTTCATGATTGCATATGATTGCATAGCCTGACCACGGTAGTGGAGTTGCTTACGGATTGTTTTATTTAAAATATTCATTCTTTCTTAAAACTTTTTTTCAAGAAATGTCAGGAACATACAAGGTGTTTGACGAGGTGATCGGTTGATGAAGTCATGAGATCTGAGAAATCAGAGCTTCCGCATTTAGTTATTTATTCATTTGAGTCTCGTTATATTCTTCCCCTAAGAATTAGGACGGACACTTTTGACTTAAAGTTTGTATTAAATAAACTTGATTTAATTAGTTAATGTTTTATTTGGATCCCAAATAAATGTATTTGTTTTTATGTTGAAATATTCTGGAAAAATTATATTTTGATTTCTTTATTTCTAAAATAAAGTTTTAAATTATTTATTGAGAATTATGACGTCATGCATGTAACAACCGTCCTAGAATGAAGTCATAGAAAGTCGGATCGTAGAAAGTTTATGATTAACTTTTCCAAAATAAAATTGGTCTCTCTATAAATTTTGAAAATATATATTCACATTGTGTCATTTATTGAATGGAAATTACTATTTTTATTTTACCAAATTCGATAGAAAAAAAATTAAAAAAATATATCAACTTCAAACTAACCATAAGGACTAATTTTAAGATTTATTAAAAATGCAGGTCACAACTCAAGACTCGTTTATACCTCTGATAGTATACAAAGACTTCGTGAATTTTTAAACCCTAAACTCGAAATGCATGCTGCCGCATTACCAACAATGACAATCTCTATAAATCTTTCGTAGAGACAAATATTTGTCCATTTCCAATCATAGTTTTGATCTTCTTCATGGTCTTATTCCTCATTATATTCTCAATCATAGTCCTCACTCTCTTCATAATTTTCTTCCTCGTTATATTCCTTTCCTTAATCCTTCCAAACCGTCAGCAGCAGACAGGTTCCTTCCTCCACAAGTAATGGTGGGAACGGTTGTGAAAAATATATGTTTTTTTTCTTTTTTGATAAGGTATCAAACTTTCATTGAGAAAAAAAATGAAAGAATACAAGGGCATCCAAAAAAGAAGAGCCCGAGGGAACAACCCTTAAAGAAAAGGGATTCAATCAAGTAATAAAAGACCTATAGAGTAATTACAAAAAAGTCGCGTCACCGACGCCCACAAAGAAACTTGAAATCTAACAAGGGACCAAATAGCACTCGGGTCCCTTTCTGAACCTCTAAAAGTTCTGTTGTTCTTTTCCCCCCCATAAACCCCATAAAACCGCACAGATCCCAGCCTGCCACAAAAAAATTCATTTTTTCTGAAATGGCGGATGGAGTAGGAACTCCTCGATCATCTCTCTAAGGCGTCTGTGCCTAGCAAACTGGACGCCGAACACCTCAAAAAAAGAATTCCAGACATCCCGAGCGAACTTACAATTCCATAACAAATGATCCAGGTCTTCCTCCGCCCTCCGACAAAGAATGCAGCAGAAAGGACCAACCAAGGTAAATTTTTTCTTCAGAAGCCGGTCTAAAGTGTTCACTCTGCCATGAATGGTCAACCACACAAAAAATTGAATCTTTTTTGGGACTTTAACCTTCCACAATGAAGAAAAAACTGACACGCTAGACGGAGAGGGATTAAGCAAACTCTGAAAGAATGAGCTGCAAAAAAAGCCCTCAGTGGGGTTTGGACTCCATATACGAACATCCTTTCTCTCCGAACTAAGAGTAAACCCCCCAATTATAGCCAAGAGCGTCATAATGTCTGTTGTTTCCCTATTAGATAAAGCTCGACGAAAGCCAAAGGAGAAGGAAGGAGAATTCTCCGACTGGTTAAAAATATCTGCAACCGAATGACTTTTCCTCAAAGACAAGTGATACAACCTAGGAAACAATAAGCAGAGAGGACTATCCCCCACCCATTGGTCCTCCCAAAAGAAGGTATCCAACCCATCCCCCATCGAAAACCGAATTAAACTTGAAAAAGATGGAATCTCACAAGAGATATGTTGGCAAAGTTTGTGGTACATCTCCATACCCTATATTACTTGCACAACCTAAATTATTGTCACTACCATGCACAATTTTGTGAAATCCTGGCTAGAATTTCTCGTGGCGTCCCAACCAAGAAATCTCGACCATGGGAGGTGGTTTCCCAACTGGGATACATAGATTTCCATGTCGAGTTATCGATGAATCTCGATCAGGATTCATACTCCCATGGTCGAGATTATACTTCCAAACGCCTGTATATTATAAAAAAAAAAAATTAAATTATTTTTTAAATAAAAAGAAAACTTCGTCTACGTTCCAACAACTTGTTTTAGTTTGTAAAACGTGTAAAAACAATATCAAAGTGTCGAATAGGTCGATGTTAAATACCTTGTTCAAAACGTAAACTATGGACTACTAAGTGGGTGAGGCATGTACAAACTATATGTATATGTATATCTCAAATGGAAAACGTGAGTTTTGACTTTTCAAGTTAATGAACATGAGCTTGAAATGAGGTTGAAATTAGTGTAATGTAAAAAGTTTGGTAGAAAATTTGGTGCAAATTAATTTCACAAGCAAAAAGTTTGGTAGAAAATTTGGTACAAGTTAATTTCACAAAATATCCTAGTTGAAATCCTAGCCAGAATTTCTGGTGGCTCTCCAACCAAGAAATTCACGTGTGAGGTGATTTCTCGATCGGGATTCATAGATTTCCCAATCAAGATATCTGTGAATCTCGACTGAGATTCATACTCTCATGACTGAGATTATACTTTCAGACGTTCATTTCATCAAATTACACACCCATGTATATATATAAAATCAACCACCTGCTACCTCCTAACTACCTGTGCATGACCATGAATGGAATCAAAGTATCTAGATGGAACAAAAATGGCTAATTATAGCAGTGATTGACAATATAGTCGTCATGGAAGACAACGAAGGAATGAACGATACGAGTCAAGTCAGATGCTTATACCAAGGTGGAATTGAAATGACAACAAGATGAGAGCGATTTACAAATACGGGCTCATGAGAATGATTGCTAGACAATGGGGGTGCCTCTTCGGCCACTTTAGCAATCAAGCTCAAACGCTTACTACTAAATTTGACAACTTTACTCGAACGTTTCGATGTCATGATTACTATAAGTTGCCAGTGTTTCTTAAAGCTCAAAGCGCACTAAGGAGCAATAGTCTTCTAGGACTTATTTAAGGCAAAAAAAAAAAAAAAAAAAAAAAACATAGTTGAAGTGAGAATATGGAGAGAGAAAAACCCTAAGGATAAGTAAATTTTATTTTTTTAATTAATAAAGAAGAAAACCTTAAATGCAAGGATTTCTGCCTTTAGAGTTGGTAAATTTTGTTTTTTAATTAATGAAGAAAGCCCAAGGCCGACCGACCGACGCCACAGGGCTGCAGGAAGGCGCGTGTATTCTTACATGCGCCTAGGGGTGCCTTTTAAAACACTGCACATCTCAACATCAATACTCGAGCAAAGTCATCAATACAATAACGAGTGTGTTTCCTAAACTGACTACCCTCATCATCTTACCATCGACCTCATGCACATCACTAACACCGAGCTATCATCCCGACCTTGGTTCGTCGATCTTGCCTTCATATCCATTGTTGTTCCTCTCACAAACAAATCTGATCCTGACTCAAGTATTGCTTTGGATATCACAACATTGTCTTCTATTCCACCATATTCATTTAACAATTCAATTTTTTGTTTACTCTAAAATTGAATAAACACTAACCAATTGCCACTAGCAAGCCTCTTTCTGGTCTTGATTCTCCGATACAGGAATACACCTAAAGTGTGAGCTGTGAAGTCTCTACAGAACGGTTCTCAAATTCGATTGCCGAGTCCAGATGTGATCAACAGGTTGAGGCTTTAATAACATTTAAACCTTCCATCGTAGATCCAAAGCAGAAGTTGTTCAACAATGACTGTATCTGATGAATTTCTTTTGGGATTGAACCTGTAAGGACCTGAAACAAGAAAGTAGGATTGATTAATTTAATTCATTGCTGCTAAGTAATAAAAGAGGCAAAACAATTTGGTTTTTCTGATCCTGACATTGAAAGATATAATCGAACTGCAAACGACTGATCCAAAATCCAAATTACACTAGTTCTATAGCATACAATGTAACATAAGTTTTCGATCTACAGGTTAGAGGTTTATAAAATGTTTGACAAGCCATTTTCGGTCTCTGTCATCATGAGAACATACAATATATTTGACATTCAAAGCAACATAAGTACAAGCAAACAGCCGATTGGTGAACAACTGATAATAGTTAACTTCACATTTCTTTTTCTAGATACTTAATTTTGGACCGGGATGAGAAAGCGATAGTGACAAAGAAGCCTGATCCCGCTCCGATCAATGGGTTTGCATCATATTCTCTAAGAAGCTCTCTTTGTGAAATGAGCAGAAGGAACTGGGGCACTTTATAATGGAATCAAAATATTAAGAGTATGCCGTGCAAAAACTGAGCCAAAGTCGTTGTTTCAGCTGGTTTTTGAAGATCAGAGGTTTTCAGGCAAATGTTCTTTTAGTATGTATTATGAAGCTTGTGGTACATGGTACTATTAACCCCATGTCGTCTATCAATAGGATAAAAGTTTTAGCCTTGGAGCATACTTATAATGCTTGCTTGACTATAAATTTTTCCCATATTCCTCTTTAATCAACTATCAGAACCATGGAAAATTGCAAAAGCTGACCTATCAGGCAAAAACTTTGTCAAAACTGACCTGTCTCTCAAAAATTTAATGTTTTGACCTGTTGAGGCTTAAGTGAGATGTGAAATTCTCCATTTACCCTCTCTTTGAAAACCTAAAAATTACTTCTCTTTCTCCTCTCTCATTTATGTATTTTCTTCTCTCTCCTCCTTCTCAAAGTTTAAACCTAAATATTTTCGATTTTGGGGTATTATAGACAATATCCTTTAAAATTTTGCTTAGTTTATAAGCATGGTTGGAAAGAACATGAAAAAACGTATAAAAACAAGTTGGCATTTGCTAAAACAAGCTTATATCGAGAGAGATATGGTGTTCAGAAGATGAACGCAGAATCGCATATCGAACTATGCGATCGCGCCATCTTATAGTTTACATATAAGATCCCAAGATCGCATAGGCCTATAAGATCGTATAGGCCTATGCGATCTCGCGATCTTATACGTAAACTTTAATGGCGCGATCGCGATCGATATGCGATTCTGTATTCATCTTCCGAATACCATATTTCTCTCGATATAAGCTCGTTTTAGCTAAAAGACCACTCGTTTTTGTACGTTTTTTCGTGTTCTTTTCAACCATGCTTATAAACTAAGAAATTTTTTAAAGGATCTTGTCTATAATACCTCAAAATCGAAAATATTTAAGTTTAAACTCTGAGAAAGAGGAGAGAGAAGAAAATACAGAAATGGGAGAAGAGAGATAAGTAATTTTTGGGTTTCCAAAGAGAAGTAAACGGAGAATTTAACACCTCACTTAAGCCTCAACAGGTTGAAAAATTAAATTTTTGGGAGACAGGTCAGTTTTGACAAAGTTTTTGCCTGATGGCTCACCTTTTACAATTTCCCCAGAACCATCCATAAAAAACTCAAGACATAAACTACGTACCTCGTGACCTAATTCGGTTATAAGGACTTCATCCTCGATCCTTATCCCGATACCAGCAAACCTACAGAGTACATTCCCTAATGAGAAAATTTTGTTGCACAGTATATATATATATAGAGAGAGAGAGGAAACAATATCATTCATTGATATGATGAAATGGGTTACAAAAGAAAGTCCTATCTAATAACAATTACAAAAAACTCCTCCATTGGTTAGGAGGAGATAACTTGCTCCAAGATATAGCTAATAGGGAGGTAGAGACAACAAAAGAACTAATGTCACGGGCTTTATCCAAGAAAATGCGGGGTTTTGCAAAAGATTTAAAAAAAAATATAATAAAAAAATGGAGTTATAAAATTGAGAAACAGAATCCTAATGCTGAAACATTACAATCAGTTGCAACAAGACAGAACTTGGTGATCAAATTTACTTCCAAATCATATTGTGAAAACTCATCTAAAATTTGAGAAGAAAAGGAAAAACAAAAATGAGGAATGTACAAAAGACAGTTATTTTCAAATCAGGGGATATCGAGATGTTCGTAAACAATTGGTCCGAACTCCCTATCCCAGCCACTGGAAACAACAATAAACTATGTTGAAGGATTAGAGCTCGTCTTTTTTACTTGATAAGCTTTTAGCTTGAATCATTTTTGTGTGTTTTTCATAGGTAAGCTTTTTATCTGTATAGTTTACCTCTCTGGACCTTCAAAAAAGGATGGAATGTAAACTCCCGGTTCAATTGTTATTACCTGCAATGAATCAAGAAGCTCTTAGAAATTAAATTAATAAATACAAGACTGCTAAAACTAAAATATCCAAACACATAACATCGTCAAGGTAGATTTACAGAAATTTTCAGTAAAAAACCAATGTTTTGATATTCAACTTGTCTCTAAAGAGTGGAAATACTCTAGTATAGTTAAAAAATGACATTGTGACTGACAAATTCTATTATTCCTACTGTAAAAAAGTAAGCAAAAGTTGCAGTTAGAGTTTAAGCTCACAACATCTATAAATGGAATGAATAGGAAGACGAGAAAGAGAGGGGTGGTATCCATATATATAAATAGGAACAAAACTTACAACACCTGGCTTCAACGGTCGGTCATAACCAACCCTGGTGCAATCATGGACATCCATTCCCAGATAATGACCTATGAAAAGGAATCCGAAAGAAAAAATAAATAATCAAAGGTTAATCAGGTAGCCAATTTGGAATGGATTGATGTCATTGATGGGAACAAAGTAGGAAAGTTTCTGCAATTGGAAACCTATGCGTCGGTGAAGAAAAAAAGGTAGCATGACATAAAAAAAAAGTACCATGCTTTTTTCAATTAAAAAGAAAAGGGACTAATTTTTTCCCAAGGAGATAAAAAAGAACCTATAGAAGTGGGATTTAGCTGGTGGTAGAAATCGCTTTTCCAATTTTTCAAAATTCCGAGCTCTTTGAAGCCTTTACGGAGCATTTCCACCTGCAAAAGTGTAGAATATGAGAAGGGTCATGATATTTTTCAGTGATCGTGTGACATTGTTAATATATGAAAAAGTGAGATGCTTAATCAAGCGAGGAACTGGCCAAAATGGAAGAAACCAAATATATACAAAGAAAACTTTAGAAAGACTATGTAAACTTCCTCTTGAGGTCTTTTTGCACCCTTTTTTTTTTTGTACCATATTTTTTTGCTAGGATCTATATATCAATTAGACTTTGAACAATGAATAAATACGCCAAACTTACTGAGTAGTTATGAATGTCCCGTATAGTAGTGCCAGGTTCGCAAAGCTTTATGCATTCCTTGTTTGTTAGCAGTATAAGCTCATAAAGCTCTTCCTGAGATACATTCAACTAAGCAAATTGAGGCGCAAAAAAGAAAAAAGGAAGGTATGATCCAATAGAAAAGTAACAAGATCAGACGCTTAAAGAAACGCTTAAGTATACATAAATGAACTGAAGTCACATAATCATTGCTTAAAGAGTAGTGACAAGTAGTTAACATGGTCAATCCAAATGAAAGACTTTTGTGTTCACAAAAGTGAATATAGAAAAGATTGAGGTTAGAAATCGGATAAACAAGAACGGGCTAAAAATCCTCAAATGTGATTGGAAATAGATAAAACACCTGAGCAGCAGAAAACTTTCCACAAGGCGGCCAGGTACGAGTAAGATCACTGACATAACCATGCAATTCACATCCTATATCCATTAGAACAAAATCCCCTTCTCTGACCTGCAATCATTTTTCGTACATGTATGAATGTTCATATTTCTTTAATCTTTCATAATAGTGAAGCTTAAGCACCAATTGATAAATGCACTTACTTTCTGATCATTTCGAGAATAATGTATAACACTACCATTACACCCACCACCCACCACAGGATTAAACCTGTTACAGAAAAGGGAAATTGAAAATCAGTTGAAAAATCTTGCATAATTTAAAGTCGCTTATTAAAACTAGACCCTGTTCACAATTTGCGCGATTCAGCATACAATTAAGAATAAAACGCAAACATCTAGATAAGGGTACTTCTTTAAATCCAAATATGAAGAATACTCACGCCATCCTTTGAGCACCTCTCATTCTGCACTCATATTCTACCTTTGCTGATAACATACTCTCATGAGGATAAGTCTTTGAATGCATCATCGTCTGCAAAAGAGCCTGAACCCAAACAAAACAGACAGTAAGAGCATCATTTGTGTAAAAGTAAACTTAAAAAAGTTTGACAACATGGTGCAGCAATAGTTATGCTTTGAAGAAAAAATATGGCATTATCATGAAATTTTATCGATCTTCCCAAAAGTGAAGTGTTTTTTTCTTTTTTCATAAGAACTTCAAGTCAAAGATTAATGTTTCATAAGAAGACTCGTATTATGAAAAACTTTGGAATCTGGGGAAAAAACAGTTTGCCTCAGAGCTGAAGAACTAAAATACATAGTAGAAAAGAGGATATTTATGAAGAAGTTGATAGGTTTATTCTGAAAAATGAAGAATTTTCCATTATTACCAACGTGCTCTTGCTTGGTTGTAAAATAAATAGGGTTTAGAATTTTCCATTTTGACTAATGTGTTCTTGCAACTTTGCAAAATAAATACATCAGACTATAAGTCTATAATTCAGCCTTACTCTCTCTTAAGGAGTATAATGGAGAGCTTAAACAGTGGAGAGAGAGAGAGAGAGAGGAGATTCTAAATTTGCATAAAGATGGACACTGGAGCCCCATGCTATGCTTCTATAACCATGATGCTACAATATCATGCTACATTCCACATCCTCAATCATTTTTTTTTCTTCAAATTATTTCTTCTGCAACTTGTTTCATTATTTTTAACAAATAGCTGAGTTCAAAAGGAGGACACGTTCATGACATGATCATGAAGCGAGTAGGATTAACCAACAAAAGGCTTGGAGGTACCTGGCAAGCAATTGAAGCAGAATCCCTCATTAACTTCCTCTCTGCTGTTGATTTTATTAACCGCAATTCATCAGTAAAAAGTGAAATATCTTTCACATGGTTATTGTCTGCCGCTTTTTGAAAGGCCTCTAAATCCACATAAGCTGGAGTGGCAGTCTTCGAATTATGAAACAACTTGGAGGACCTCCTAATAATATCTGGAAGGATCTGTAGTCAAATACAGAAGGTAAAATAAAAATAAACAAATAAAAGAGCAAAAATTCAAAAGCAACATACTTCAAATAAACAATAAACCCTTAATTAATTGCCAATATCTCCTTCAAATTAACTCACCTCACACAACTTTCTCATAGGATATGCTTCATCAGCCTTGAAAAAATTCAAAGCTGCATCAACTCCGGCAGTATGCCCTTGCCAAAGAACATCCTGAAAAAGTATTATTAAACTGCTTCATTTTTTTTTTAAATTGCTTCATTATAAGGGCACACTACTGCTGATCTCTTAATCAGAAAGGATGTAACTTGCCTTACCCAGCTATCACTTTGTAAGATTATCCAGATGAATAGTAAATGCATTTTCTTTAATCAGAAACAATAATATATACTAATAAATGAAAGATGAATACAAGGAAAGATCTGAGTATAAGGTAACCCCCACCTTAGTAAATGACAAAGCAAAAGTGAACAAAGAAACAATCAAGAAAATCAACAAACCATAATGCACCATTTCATAAGTTAACCAACAAAAAGGTTAAAATCATAAATTCATGATGAAAGATCTTCAAACCAACAACCAACGAAAAGGTTAAAATCATTATCCACTCCCATAACCAACTAGTCGCATCCTCGTGAAATTAGCCCACGTACATGGGTAGAAGGCCTTGAATGCCACCTCACATTGTAAATAATACCAAATTCATTTAGGTTAATTGAAAGCAGAGATCTTTTCTTCTGCAAGCTTAGGTTTTGAGAGGAAGATGTCTTATCCCCCTGCTCTCATTTTGTACTCGTTTCTTTTAGCTCAATGGAAGTTTCCAGTGTCTCTAATAAAAAATTGAAAAGTGGTGATTGATTCTAAAAAGAAGGGGATTGGGAATTGATAATTTAATAAAGTGAAACAGAGCTTGTTGGATAAGTCACTCTGGTAATTTCCTCAAGAAAGTTATTTATTCTGTATGTCAATTAGTAAAAATATATATGTTTTGCTTCAAAGTGGATGGTTCCTATCTTGGTTCAAAGAGTCCCTTATCACAGTTCATGTAAATACGTTTTTCGAGGCCTCAACTTTTTTCCTTCAAGTTTGTTTTACATAATGGAGCAAGCCTAATTTCTAAGAGGATATTTGGTTTGGTAATCTTTGATATTTCCTTACCAACTTTCCCCTCATTTATTCATCATCTCCTTGTTGATAAACCTATAGGATAGCCAATGAGGATAAGAAGATGATGATGTTTCAGTGAAAGTGAACACTTTTAAAATGAAGAGAAATGCATATGAGCACACAAGAATATAGTTACATAAAACAAAAGAAATGCGTGAAAGTTAATATTTGGTTATAAACTTGACCGCAATCCTAAGGACCTCAATTGTTAGGGAAAAATGTAAAACGTTATAAAATGAATAAGACTAGACATACATAAGGCTTTGTTTCAGGCATGAACATGCATAATCCAAACTCATGACTCATAACCGCCAAACCACCGGGTTGTAGGCAACCAGTGACATATAAGTAATCAGCATCTTGCCGAAATGTGTAAGGCACCACATCGGTCATCATTTTGACTGGTGCAGCTGAAATAATGGCCAAACTATTTTCTGGAAGAAGCTCTAGCAACCTTTTTCTTCTTGTAATGTATTCCTCAGTAGTTATTCCAGGAGTGATTTCCCCTTCTTTCAGTAACTACAAGGTTCAGCAGTTAAATGAATATATTTCTTGAAACTTTAGCAAATGATCCCCATTTAAGTATTAAATATAACCATAATAGAGCATGCCTAGTGCATCGCCTAAGTACTTTTTGTCAAATCAGACCTGTGGATGAGAAGCAGCAGTAGGCTGTCCAATGTCAAGTATCTTATTAGTACAATATGCCCGAAAAGCAACAACCTACAAACCAAAATACAATAACATCAACACAATCTGAAGAAGTAATTAGAAGGTACTCGGGACTTGAAAAGGGATTATATTAAAATGGGGAGAAATATTCATCACACAAAGCTGAAGAAAACAAAACGCATACAAAATTAAAGAAGGAAGACGAGAATAACCAAGAGCCAAGGAGTTAAGAAGCATGCATTTCAATTGCTAGAATCATAAAACTAATTTAGACGAAGTACACCAATTGGCACCGAGGATCCAGCAAAATCCTAAGGGGGTGATTGGGGCACCAATTTGGAGTGGGTGGACTGAGTTATTATAACTCAGTCTACATTTGGCCCACGCCGCCCACCGACTATTATAACCCACAGTCAATAAAGCAATTATATTGACTTCAATAGTATTTACTATTCACAACTATAATAACTCACAGACTATTGTAACCACTGACTAGAATAACTCCCCTCATCGCCCCAAACAGCCTCTAAATGTCCTCTGTTTCTTTAAACTTATTACTTATCTTTCAAAATACTATGACTCTATTCCACCGAATCTCCCAAGGACCACATTGAACAAAAAAAAAATTAGGCTTGTCTCTTGAGCATTAGACTCTTTTCATTAAATCAATGAAAAGTGTCGTATTTTGTTAAACAAAAAAAAAAAATTGAAAAAGAGCCTCTTGTCTCTACTAGTTTGCAAAAGACAGCAGCTCCTATTGAACTATCCAACAACTTAGACAAGATATAACCTTGGGGCAGCAAAAGATGACGTCCTACTAATCCTCCAAAGCAAAAGCATTACTGCAAAAAATGCACCAGGTGAGAGAAAGGTGCAAGTTCAGATTCCCCTTCTGAATCCAGTCCAAAGTAATGAGTCCACCAAAGGCCAAAGTCCAACAGAAGGAAAATTTTGATCTTCTTTGAAGCTTTGCTTCCACAAAGGCTTGGACAACTGATGAATAATTATTGAAGAGGGTTTTGAGAGGTTTTTGAGAGGTTCTTGAAAAGAGACCTACATGAATAATTATTGAAACTCTCCAAATTCCACATTCTTTGATCAGGAAGAGAGTTTAGCCTAAATCTTTGCAACAAACCAACAAGCATAGGAAAGTCCTCCCCATGGGAGCTCAGCCATGGGGCATTAATACTGTTGATCGTTTACAACGTCGAATGCCTCATTGTTCTCTACTTCTTCTTGTTGTGTTATGTGTTTGTCGGATGCTGAGAATCCAGGCGACCTATTTGGTTGTTTTTTGCTTATGGTTACTGGCAATGTTTTAAAAAGCCACCGAGTCACGCGCCTAGGCTCAAGGTGCAGCCTATGCGCCTCGCTTTTTGCTTATGGTTACTCACAAATGCTGGAAGCTTTCGATTGGAGTTTGGCCCTGCCTTACAAAGTGTTTGATCCCCTAGCTTTGATCTTTGATGGGTCATCCATTTCATGGATCAAAGAAGATCTTATGGCTGGAAGTCCATCGGACTGCCAAAGGCTAGCACAAGTTTCAATAGGACGTCTTCTAGACTCTTTGGTGTGAGAGAAATGGTATTCAGGGATATAGCCTTCAATTTTGATAGTTTTATAGATTTTATTGTCTTTAATTCTCTCTATTGGTGTAAATCTAAACACCCTTTGTTGTATTTCGTCTTTAATTACTAATTGGAGATATTTCATGTAATACAATTTCTAGTGGTTGTGAGCGTTTAACTCCATTTATTTCATTCATGAGTGAAATTGTTTCTCCAATCAAAAACAAACAAACAAACTAGTTTATAACATATAAAGAAGAATTCAATTCGACAAAGCAACAACAGATAACTGATTGCAAATGGGGTACAAAAGAGAGTGACAAAAACGCACTTGCTTGACCGTTGTTCTGCCTCTGGGAAGTAGTTTCTGAACTAGATTCTGCATTGTTGGTGTGTCTTATTCTAACAATTTCGCTCCAGATTATGAAGAAGATTGCATATTTCTGCACCTGCAATTTGGAAAATGGAAAATGAAGGTACCCTTTTGAATTGTGGGTCTTTGGGGTGCTATTTCTAGGTCAGACCCACTTCTGATTGTGTTCGCTTACAACACGAACTCAAAGAACACGGCGACTTTTGAGTAAGCTTTTCCTCAGAGAGCACAAGTCGCTCCGGCCAGTCAGTCTCTTGTAAAGGTTTAAATTATAGCCTAAATTATCAAAAATATTCATAACTATGGTTTCGTTTAAAAACTATACCTGATTTTTTTTAATTTTCAAAAATATCCTTAAAACTATGAATTTTGTTTCAAAAGTATCTAAAAGTTAAAAAAAAAAAAAAAAAAAAAATCAAAATCAAAATCAAAATAAAAAATACCTATAAACTATGAAAAACATTTAAAAAATGCATTCGTAGTTAATAACATACACAAAATTCTATTCTAATGTGACTAGTTAAATTATAATTTGTACTTGTGTAACTTGGAAAAAATGAAAATGTGGACGTCTAAAAAAATCATGAAAACGTAGACATTTGATTTATTCTCCACCGATTTTGTCCTCTTTTTGTTTTATTCCCTTAATTTTTTTAATCGATAAAATATAATTTTTCATGATTTTTTAATTATGTTTTCATTTTTACCCAACTCGTTTACCAGTTGGGGAAAAAATATTCATCTTACTACAACGTAGGAGAAGATTGACAAGTTTGGAGATGAGTATTCTAGAGAAGAAAGGGAGGTGCTACTATACATCAAAGCTAATACAAAACAGTAAAGTTGAAAGTGAGGACCTAAAGAAAAAATTTGAAATCAACCAAAACGTTTTATAGTTCAAGACAAAGTGCAAAAGACAACAAACACCAAAGGAAACAAGAAACCCACCTAGAAGATGCTGTAAAAATGCACTATACAGCCACATAACAAGAAAAACATAATGTTAAAGCAACATCCTAAGTTCCTAACAACACATTGCAGCAGAACACTACATCCTCGCACAAACTAAGCTAGCAAAAAAAACCAACCCCATTTCACAGAAAAGCTCAAAACTACATGAGAAATCCCAAAAAAGAAGAACTTGAAACAACCCCATTACTCCCCCGGGAAGGAGAAAAAACAAGTCGTACAATAGTGTTATTGTTTATGAACTTGAAACAAGTGGCCCTGAACTATGATAGTTGTCTGACAGTAGAAAGTAATGGTAGTAGCGGGGGGATTTGTCTCCTCTGGCGGAAGGAGGTCTCGGTGGAGGTGCGGTCCTTCTCTTTAAATCATATAGATTGTAGTACTGAATGGCGTGGTTTAAAGTGGCGTTTTTCGGGCATCTATGGGTGTCCATAAATTCAAAGGAAAAAATTGACTTGTGAGCTTATTAGACGCCTGGAAAATGATGATGACTCTCCCTGGTTGGTGGGAGGAGATCTGAATGAATGTTTGTGGGCTAAAGAGAAGAAATGGGGGGCAGGTGCAAACACGAGGTCAATGGAGATGTTTCGTGAAATGATCCAGGATGTGAGTTGGAGGGATTTAGGTTTCAGGGGTGGCAGGATGAGGGGGTGTAATTCTAAAAAGGTTAGATCGATTTTTGGGGAACATGGCTTTTGAGAGGTTGTTTTCCCAGGTTCGGGTGAGTCATTTGGATTGGTATGCCTCTGATCATAGGCTTATTTGTGCTGAGCTTCAGATACATATACCGAGAGTGCGGACTGCCAGATGGGTACCAAAGTTTCGGTTCGAGAAGATGTGGACCTTGGATCCCATTTGTGGGGATAAGGTACATGAGTTTTGGTCTGGATTTGAAGAGTAGGGTGGCCCAGTTGACACAGTGGAACGTTCTTTTCGATATGCTTTGGAGAGATGTCGTTTGGGCCTTCAGGAGTGGGGAAGCTTAAGAAACAAGTTTTCCTCAGAGAGATTGATACGCAACGAGCTTTGTTGCAGGTTGAGTATGACAGGGGGCGGGTCCTGACTTTGTAAAGATTCGTTTGGTTGAGCAGAAGCTAGAGAAAGCTTTATTGTCTGAAGAGATGTACTGGAAGTCGCGCTCCCGGGAGAGTTGGCTTAAATGGGGTGATCAGAATACCAAGTGGTTTCACCAAAAAGCTTCTCTCAAGAAAGAAAGGAATTACATATCCCAGATTAGAGGGGATCAAGGGCAGTGGGTGCCAGAGGGTGATGCGATGGATGAAATCTTTTTGGGCTATTTCGAACGATTGTTCAGCTCGTCTCACCCAGCAGATCATGACATTGAGGAAGTTCTTCAGTCCATTGTTGGGTTTTATGTCCTAAAACTCGTGGTTTGTAAACTGAATGTATATTCTATTTTGCAATAAAGTTGTTATTGAGATTTATTCAGTAAAGTTGTTATTGAATAAAATGAATTGTGTTTACTTTCAACCTAACTCCAATAAACAAAGAACCCATGGCTATAGGTTGTATACTTGAACGGTCTATAGTATGACATGATTGTGGATCAAGTTCAAGTAATAGTCAGAACGGTCTATAGTATAGGAATAAGGCTCGGTACCTTATCATGGGGACACTATTGGACGTGACTCGCTTTGCATAGTACAAACGATGTGATCCGAAATCGTTCATGTGGAGACATGCGAGTGGGGGCGTCCTGTGCAATGAGTTTGCATAAGACTGAACCGCGAAATAAGTCGCTCTTTCTTTATAACTCCGTTTACTGTAAAGACCGACTTTTTCATATGATGACCTAGGTAACTCGATCTGAATCCTGAGCACGCTATGAACTCCTGTTTATTCGGGCTTATCCTTTGACTTGTATGGGTGAGAGTGGCCCGAGATTGCCGACTCAATAAGCCTTCCATCTTGGGGATAAGACCGGGTAGGTAGTTGAGAACATAGTCCTGCGAGATGAAATTCACTCCTACCCGCCTTGAGGGATTAGTAAAGAGGTTGTTCCCTTAAGTGCTGACTCCGGGTCTTGAACTAGGGATCCCACCCTCTCATGGGCCCGAGAGGGACTCGGTATAGTGATGAGATCACATACCAATCGGTTTGGTGGTTGGACCACAAACCGATAGTTCATTACATGATCAGTGAGACTTAAGGAACAAGATGTAATTACGGGGGTAAAACGATTATTTTGACCCAGCTGTAATTACGAACGACCTGTGAAGGATCGACTTACTGATGATGGTTATATCAAGAGGACAAAAATATATCTACGGTGAGGAGAGTGCAACCCTTGGACTTTAGTGGAGTCTCTGGGGGTTAACGAATGTTGATTAGCTTGGCTAAAGAGTTTGGCCGGTTAATCTCGTATCGTTGGAGCTCATGATCTGTAGGTCCTTTAGGTTCTCCTAGCTAGCTCGGATTAAGCCGTGTAACAATGTGAGAGAAAAAGAATTTGAATTTATTCAAATTAGTTTTTTGGAAGAATGATGAACATATTTAAATATGATTTAAATATGGGATCGGTCTAAAACATGAATAGGGATTCATGTGTGATGATTCGGTTTAAGAAACCGAGATTAGTCTTATTATTTAATTAATATTTGATATTGAATTAAATAATAATATTAATTAATTAAAAAGTTTAATTAATTAAAATTTATTTTGTTTATTAAAATTAATTATGAATTAATTTTAAAATGACAAAATATTACAAGTGAATTATCTTTGAGTGGATTTATCCAAGTTGAGTGAGTTTATCCAAGTTGTGAAGTGGATTGCGAATCACCAACCACATGCATAAACTCATCAATTGTGGAACACTTGGTTGAACACTAATCCATCCAATTTGAGGTGTCATGCTAAGAAAAAAGTTTGTTGCATGTGGATGATCTATAAATTGGATGGAGTTCAAATGGTTTGAGTTTGATGATGTTTGAAAATTTTGAAGCTTTGCAGGATCACCAGAGAATCCTCACCAAGAAACTTCAAATTGATAGGCAGTAGTTGGGGCTATAATGTTTTTTTGCAGCTTCAACCATACTTCTAGAAGCTGCTCGAGAAGCAGGGAGGCAAATTTTGGACCAAACTCTCATTACTAACGAGGCTATCGAGGAGTATCGTGGTTATGCTCAAGAATGAATCGTTTTCAACATTAATTTTGCGAAGGCTTATGATCATGTTGATTGGAACTTCTTGAATAAAGTTCTCGAGAATAAAGGGTTCGGATACAAATGGAGATCATCTTGAATTTTTACCTAGAACGATGAAGTACTTTATTCTCAGTAATAGAAGACCTAGAGGATCCATGCTATGAGAGGTCTGAGACAGGGTGGCCCTTTTTTTCCTCTTTTCTCTTTTTACTTGTTGTGGATATTGTCGGTAGGATTGTTAATAGAGGTGTGGAGGGTAGGATCCTTGAGCATTTTTCAGGTGGATCAGAATAAAGTGTCATTGTCTCACCTCCAATTCGCTGATGATACTTTATTCTTTTGCTCTGAAAAAAAGAGGAATCCTTCCTCATTTTGAATCATAGTCTTGCCTTTTTTTGAAGTCATGTCAGGTTTTAAGATTAATAGGGGCAAGTGTTAGATCCTTGGTTTAAATTGTGATCATAACAAGTTGGCTAGTTGGGTTGCCTAGGTGAGTTGTGAGATTAGTTACTCCCCTTTGTCCAACTTAGGTCTCCCTCTTGGCCATAACCCGAAGGTGTTTGAGAGACTTGCTACTTGGAAGATAAGTTTTTTCTCCAAAGAGGTAGATTGACCCACATTCGGGTTGTGCTGGGTAGAATCTTTATTGACTATTTTTTTTCCTTTTAAGAGCTTCATGCTCGATTTATAAGGCGTTAGAAAAGCTTATGAGAATATTTTTGTGAGAGAGTTGATGAGGGAAAGGTGGGCATTTGGTGAACGAGGAGATGGTGTGGGAAGTCGATGAATCTTGGGGGTTTAAAGATGGAGAATTGGAAGGAGCGTAACCAAACTCTATTAGCGAAATGGCTTTGGCAGTTCCCCTTCAAGTCTAACATCATTTGGCACAAGATTATTGTGAGTAAACACAGTCCTCATCCATTTGAGTGGTTGTCGAGTGGGGTCAAAGGCACCTTAAAAAATCCTTGGAAAGATATCTCTAGCGAGATTCCTTATTTTTCTAATATGGTCAAGTATTATGTAGGGATGTGAAGTAAATGTATTTCTGGGAGGATAAGTGGGTGGGGGATAGCTTCATATGTTCTACGTTTCCTCGTTTATTCCATTTGTTTTCTATGAAAAATCATTATGTAGCTAACAATCTAAATTCTTCTGCGAGTTTTCCCTCTATCTCATTTGGCTTTGTAGTTTGTTATCCAATAAGGAAACGACGAACGTCTTGGCTTTCTTATCTTTGATTAGGGAGTGTGTTCTTAGACCGGGGAGAAGGGTATATATTCATTTGTGGAGTCACAATCTCTCTTAGGGTATTTTTCGTAGCTTGTTCTTTCAGAGCTTATCGAATCTCTCCCCGGTGGGCAGGTCGGTTTTTTCTACACCGTGAAAGGTGAAAATTCCAAAGAAGATTTGTTTGGCAAGTCATCCACAGAAAAGTTAATACTTTAGATCGGCTTCTAAGAAGAGGTCTACTTTGATTGGGCCTTTTTGTTGCATTCTTTGTCGAAGGGCGAAGAAAGATATTGATCATATTCTCTAGAGCTGCGACCTTGCTAGGTCTGTTTGGAACCTTTATTTTGAGGTGTTTAGCTTCCAGTTTGCTAGGCACAGAGGCATAGAGGCCTTAGAGAGATGATCAAGTTCCTTCCTTCTCCATCCACGGTTTGGGGAGAAAGAGAAGTTTTTGTTCTTTCTCCAAGTTTTTGTAGCAGGCTAGGGTCTGGACAATGTTGTGGGGTTTATAGGGTGAGAGAAATAATAGGAGTTTTAGAAGAATTAAGAGGGATCCTAGCGTGAGAGATCCTAGTGTTGTGTGTTTTATGTTTTTTTTATGGGTGTCGATGGTACAATTATTTTACAATTATTTTCTAGGTTTTTTTTTTTTTTTTTTTTTTTTTTTTTTTTTTTTTTGCTTGATTAGAACATTTTCCTTTACTGGAGCTCCTTTTTGTGGGCTTAATTTTTTGGAACCCATGTATTCTTTCATTTTGAAAGCTTCAGTTAATTATAAAAAAAAATATAATAATAATAATAATAATAAGCTTTGAGGCAGGGGCGGATGCACGTAGGGGCCAGGGGGGGCACGTGCCCTCCCTCGAATTATTCGGTTTGTATATTTGTATATAAATATGCATAATTAAATTAAATTGGTTTGTGTATTTGTATACTAAAATGCGAATTTTAACAGTAAAATGTTGATGGAACAATGGTTGTGGGGCATGCCCATTGCCCTCCTCTCTGTTTGGGCTCGAGTTCGATTCCAGCTTATGGTTGTATTCTTTTTAATTTGTTTTTAAATCTCACGCCTTTGTTCTATTTTTACTTAATAAGCATTGTTCTATTTTTAAGGAAATGTTCGATTTTTAAGGAAAATTTAGAAGAAACAAAAAATAACACGTAATTTTATTTAAAAAAAAATTATAAATATTTTGAATTTCATTATTTATTTATTCATTAGATTCTTATTTTTTTTAATTTTGTGTTTCAATAAATCTTTAAGCTTTAACAATGTCTAATAGATTTATCTGCTTTCAATTTTGTTATTACTTTTAAAAAAAAAATAATTGTTCTATTAGAGTGAAATTTAATTTTATCTCTAATTGAACCTTAAAGTTTTAATTTTGTATTTAATATATACGTGATTTTATAAAAAAAAAAAATGTCGAATAAATTGAGAACCTATTAGACACAAAATAAAAATTTATGTTTAATAGAACAATTATTTTTTAAAACAAAATTAGAATATGTTTCCATTAGATAAAAATTTAAAAATTTATGGATTTGTTAGATACACCCTATTATGTACATTTTAAAGTTTATGGACCATATAGACACAAATAAAAAATTTAAGACTAAACTTGTAATTTAACTTTATTTGAATTGTGCCCCCTCTGACATAAATTTCTGGATCCGCCCCTACTTTGAGGCATCCCTTCTTCAAAAGTAACAAAATTAGTTTATTAAATTTCTTAGAGTTGAGTGCTGCTAAGAACATATTATGTTAGTCAAAACTATGCCACTATAGTATTGTTTTATAGCCAATTTAGGATTTTGTTTTGGCATAAAGTAGAAACCCAAAGGCAGAACAGACCAATATGTATATATGTCCTGTGTAAATACAAAGTCAAGTTTTGGATACTGAGAAAGCAAAATAGTATTAAAAAGAAAGGAAAAAAGGCTTGACATAGATAACGCTTGGGCTTGGCTGACCAAAAAATAAAAAAACAGAACTCCAGAGAAGTAACAGCCGTGGACCAGATCAAAAACCCTGACCCTTGTGAACCAGACGAGCTAAAAACAATATAAAAAGTTGAAACTTCACTACACCAATCAAAAGAAAGAAACAAGAACAAGGGACCTACAAATCTTTTGATATAACAGTTGTTTCTCAAGCTAACCCATTTCACCCAAACTTGAACCCACCAGGAGGAACATTTGGCTGGTTTGCACCAAATGCAAAGCCTTGTTGATTCACATCTCCTCCATTCTGCTGCAGGTTCTGCTCCTGCTCCTGCTCCTCGTCATCTTCTGCCCAGTATCTCTCCAACATCTTCACCGCCTTCTCGTAGATTTCGTTGTTGTCGTGAGTCTGCAAGTGTTCAATCTTATCGAGTCCCTCGCACTCATCAATGGCTTGTGCATAGATGTTTATTCCTCCATTCATTCCCATGTCCTTGTCAGCCTCGCCAACCTTGAGTATATTATCAAGCCCCTCCAGGCACACTGTCACGATCCTCGGGTCTGGACAGGTTAAAAGGTCACAGAGCGGTTTGATGCAACCTTGAGTCACCAGAAATCTGCATCAAATCATGATTGTGCTAAATCCACAGCTTTGTCCAGCAAAAACACAGCTAAAATAATGAGTCGATGACCAATTGCATCAATCTGATAAAGCCTAGCATGTTATTTCTGAGATGTGTTATCTAATACACTAGGCCAGGAGCAACTGAAATTCAATATATCTTACTAAATATTTGAAAGAGAACAAGCCAGAAAGAAAATTTAAACATCGTAGTAGTTCAATTGATTTTCTGATCCAAAGAATATATAGTATGTGCATTGAAAGTTAATCTTTATTCCAGGTACTTTTATTCTCCTTGCTGTGGAAGGTTAGACTTTTCAAGAAAGTCGAATTTTTTGCTTGGCACTTCTTACATGGAATGATTAAACTGTTGACTGTATTCAGAGGAATTGGGGCTGTGTTGGATGGAACGTTCTTAGTAAAAATGCTTAGGGTATTTGATTTGTGATGGTTTTTCTTTTGAGATGTTTGGCAAGTTTGGCTTATAACAAATAGTGTCACCTGATGATGGAGAAGATCTTGCTTCATCCACTATTTTGGTACAAGGAGCTCAATGGCATGTACATTTTTTCAACGTTTTATGGAGTATTTGACTTGAGATGGATAGGAGAAATTCCACAAGTATCTGACTTAAGAAATTCCACAATTTTCTGACTTAAAACCCGGTCTTTAGCTAGGTTTAACACCTCTCTTAAAATAAGGAGTTTTATAATTATCATTTATCTCTTATTCTTATCGATGAGATTTGAGCTTACAACCTTTAAGAGAAGTTACAAATGCCTTGACCAATTATCTTTTTTCGTGCTGTAGTTTAGGTTTTTGTTTAGGCTTCTATTCTGATCTTGTTCCTTCAAGTTTGATTGTATTCTTTCTTTCTTTTTTTCATGGAAGCTACGTTTTCAGAGAAGGGACAGAGAATTTATATAGCAGCGTAAATCCTAAAGCGCTTTGAACTAGTCAAACTGTTTCTTACTGAATCTGCTGATGAGATCCTCCCGAGGTGGCATTGGAAATAGCCCACCCAGCCTCCTTCTTGATGTCAAATTCTGCATGTTGGAGGAGATGAACAAGAGGAAGGACAATATTTGCCTCGATAACGGCCTGCACATACCAATTCAACATTATAATCATGTTGAACAGACACCTCAAACTTTTTATCACAGGGTATGCAGAAGCAAGGGGAGAAGAACTATGTTTCCATGACATTTCCTTCCAAGTTACCAACAGCACAGATGAGAATCGTCAATTTTGCAGGTCACAGAAGACTTGAAAATGCAAACAAAAAAAGGCCTGCCTGTTATCTATAAACTCAGTCCATTTTCTTTCAAAAAGCAGAATCTATAACAAAAGGCAATTTGGTACCTGTATCTGAGCTCTATTTCCAGCAGTGATGTTTGAGATTGTCCAACAAGCTTCTTTCTTGATGCTTTTCTTGTGATTTTGAGTGAGAAGTTGATAGAGATTAGGTAGAACTTGGTTGTCAATCACAAACTGGAAAAGGAGGGGGGAACAAAAACATACAGCAAAATCATTGAAATTGACAAGAAAAAGTGGAGAGAAGATAGAGAAAAAGCAGATTCACAGAACAAGATTAGCGACACAAAAAAGGGTAAATACCACTTATCTGTCCTTTTTTAGTAAAATCAATACATCAAGAAATTAAACTAATGGAAAGACCAACGATCGAATAAACAATTTAAACAGGTACCTGCGTCTGACCATCATCACCAGTAACAATGTTTCCAACTGTTCGAAGAGCTGGCACCAAAACTGATGGTGATTGGTGGCTAACAGAAACAAATCTTGTTAGAAACAAATAAAAAATATAGAAAACAAATTACGCATAATCACTATAAGCAAAGGCATTGAGATGTGCTAGCAGTCAGTGCTATTAAGATATGTTGTGGGCATAGCATAACCTCCTCAGGATTATTGAGGTACACCATAAACAGGCAAGGGGGGCCAACACCTCAGTTATCAAAAAGTGCGAAGATAAGATGCGCTTAATTGAGAG
Organism: Herpetospermum pedunculosum; assembly: GCA_028017165.1. Lineage (NCBI taxonomy): Eukaryota > Viridiplantae > Streptophyta > Magnoliopsida > Cucurbitales > Cucurbitaceae > Herpetospermum > Herpetospermum pedunculosum. The sequence continues at coordinate 62,162,558 of CM051529.1, forward strand.
CTTTAAAGATATAGGAGCTTACAGCAGAAGCTCCACAAGTCTTGGGCAAACCCCTGCTTCTATTACAGCCTGAATCTTTTCATTTGGGCCATCTGAAAGGTAGGAGAGAGCCCAGCAGGCATCTGTTAGAACTTCTTCATCATTCAAGTGAATCAGTTGCCTGAGAACTGGTAAAGCAGGTTTCACCTGAGTAAATGCAAGTTAATCAACACGACATTCATGATAATAGAAGAGTAAATCTTAAAAGAAACTCAAAGTTGGATCTTGAACCCGCAAGGTCAACCTAAATTTAAACCTGATCAAAGGGTGTTGGGGGCTTCCCACGACAGAAATTAGATAAAGTCCATGTTGCATTCCTCAGCATGGATAATTTAGAGTGCTCATTTAGTTGGGAAAGTAATGGCATTAGTGCACCTTGGCCAAGAACAAGATCCCTACAACTTGGAGAGTCACCAGCAACATTACCTAAGGCCCACACAGCCTGTGCAAGAAAAAGGAAATCAGAGTATTAAACAAATCAAGTAATAGTGTGTTCTCCAGGAAAAAAAAACAATAACAATAACAAATGGAGAATTTCCATACGAAAAATGTGCCGCCAAGGCAAACATGCCATTATATTTTACAGTAACACAGTGTTAAATGGCGATTTCAAACAAGTTCAAGGTGTAGCATAATTAGACAGAAATAACTCTATGAAAAGTATATGGCTGAGTATATCCACTCCTCCAGAAAGGATGGATCAATAATTTTGAGGATAAACAAAGAACAAACATAACTTCTCCAGTAATTCTTCCATTCATATCATTATAACGTAAAAAAATCAAAACAGACGTCAGTATTTATATCAACAAGAAAAACATGGTTTTTATTTTTTTTTATATCTGCTTGTGTCCGGGCCAGCCTACGCGGACATCGACTAATTTCACGGGACAACCGCTTGAACCTTACAACATTTGATTGCCAAAAAAACCCGTAGGAAATTAATTCCTAGGTAGGTGACCAAGGATTGAACTCATTCCCTCTAGGAGGGCATTAATAGTCTCAAGGTCTTTCATGACCATTAGGTCAACCCTTGATGGTTGAAAACATGGTTTTTATTTGAAATTTGAAGACTCAAAAATGGCCTTCGTCAAAGGTTCTCCTCTACTGGTAACAATAATGGCACATTCACATGACTCACTCTCAACTCACTGACAACACTCTCATTTTAAGAAACTACAGGCTACGGGGAAAAAAAAAAAAAAACTAAAAAATCTAATGAATATCCTTGACCTCTTTGAGATAATTTTAGAACTGAAGGCAACCTCACTATATCAGCAATAATGGGCTTAATTGCAGCAGTAGTGAGGTTGAGGCAAAGGCAATACTCTCAGAACACTAAAATTAATTTTGAGTTCAACACAACATCTGGGGGGATAACACTAAAACTAATTGGCTGATGCTCCTCCCTCTTGGGATCCAGTGGGAAAGCAAGATAAAGAGCAGACTTGGCAAATGGAAATACAGTCAACTATTAAAGGGAGTTAAATTCACATAATTCGGTATGTAATTTCAAGCATTCCAACTTATTATATTTCTGCCTTCAAATTCCCTATTTCCTAGGAAAAAGTTCTTCAAAGACTTTCTCCGACATGACATGATGATTCTAATGCTAAAGCTCCCTATTGATGATAGATGCAGTTGGGTAATGATAATTGGTAACTTAAATTATCGCAATCAAACTCTCTCTTCAAAGTGGCTTTGGAGATACCCAAATGAACAAGGCACACCCTCTGGTCGTGTTATCACCAGCAAATACGGATCTCATCCATCAGGTTGGTGTCCCAGGCATTTCCTAACGAAAAATTAGCATCTTCTGAACTCATTTTATGGTTTTCAAGGCATAAAATAGGGAGAAAATTAGATTCTAGAAAGACTGTTGAGTGGAAAATAGCTCTGTTGCTGGCTCCTTCCCTGATCCGTATGACATTGCTAGTAATAGAAATAGCATGATCAACAATAGTGGGGGCAATGAACTAATGAGCATGAGCTGGAATTTGACTGAAAGATAATGAGATCCTTGTTTTACTAAAGGTAATGGAAAATATCAATGCCTTCTATGCTTCTTCAAAAGATGACGAAAGAATTTGGATATTGCAAGTGGATAAACTTACAAGTAGCATTTTCTCTTGTGAATTAAATCTATACGTTATCACCTTGCAGCTTGCAACCACTCTTTCTAAGGTTAACAGCTCAATAACTGAGTGCATTTGGGAGGGGGGGGGATCCTAAGAAGGTTAAGGTTGTTTTTATGGACATTAATGCTGGAAAAAATACTGACAGAACTCTTACCTACGAGTTTGTCCCCAAAATGATGCATATGTCTAAACAACATGAGGAAGATCTCAATCGCCACTTCCTTCACATTGATTTTTCGAAACTTTTTGGAGGCTTGGAGCAACAATTTTAGTAGAGTTAAATTCAAATGGATCCGCCCCTTCTCAGTAAAACATTTTTAGAGCAAAGTCTAACATATCATAATCTTTTTTTTTTTTTTATATTCGTGAGTGTCTGGGCCAACTTACACGCACTTCAACTAATCTCACAGGACAACCGCCTGAGCCTACAACATTTCGTTGCCAAGGAAACCCGTAGTAAATTAATTCCTAGGTAGGTGACCACCAAGGATTGAACTCATTCCCTCTAGGAGGACCTAAATAGTCTCAAGGCCCTTCATGACCACTACGCCAACCATAGATCTATCATAAACTGAAAATGCTTGTCATGATTCCATCGGAAAAACACAATTATAATGAGATCATTGACTGTCACCGAAAAGAAAGAAACAGAAGAATGTTCAAAGACACTCATAGGAACTAAGTTAATTATTTTCATACAGTTGTTCTATTGGCCTGGAAATGGAATATTCTCACCAAGTTGTTTTTGTAGTTATTACCCTTTGCAGGTTTTCACCAACTGAACTAAGCACTTATGTATAACCTCCATTGGTTAGAGAGGCTTTGCCCTCTTTTTCGTAAACATTACTTGTTCATGATGCCTAATGAAAAGCTATTGTCATCTCTAAAAAGAAGATGAAAAAGAAAGAATCTGTGCCAACCTGCTCCCTAACATCGTCACTGCCTGAGCTCAAAAGCTGTACAAAAATAGGGACAGCACCATGGTCAATGACTACTCGTGTATGCTCTGATGTTCCAGATGCAACATTGGTCAAGGCCCATGCAGCTTCAAACTGCATCCATTAAAATTATCAATCATATTGGTGACTTCAAATCATTCAATTAAAACCAAAAGGTATAGAAAGAAAAGAGAACAAAATGTTTCAAGGAATCCAACTTGCAACTGGGGTAGATCATGCCTTCCAAGAAACTCCACGAACTTGGGAACTACACCAGCTTTGATTACTTCATCAATTGGGGGGCTACGCTCTGCACATAAATTCAAATCAAGACTGAACCACATTGGATGTAGAACAGAATGGGAATTTTTTCACTTATTTCAACAACACCCTTACCAATAGATAATAGCTTCCTAAATTGAGTAGTAGCTTCCAGCTGTGCTGCTGGATCAGCAGACCACACCCCTTGTACCAACACAGGAATACTCTCCACCTGAAATTGCAAAGCAACAACAAAGTTAGCAATCAAACAAAAATCAGATCAAAATAATTATGCTTTATCTTCATTGTCATTCACGGACAGCTGAACCTTTCCTTTAATCAGCAAGCACAACGTGGGAATACAGCAATCACAAAAGGTATATATTGTTTGAACATATCATATGACGCTATTCCAATCATGAAATAACATCCAAAATTCCTATAGATTCAACACCAAAACGAAGCAGGGTACAAATACACGCATACCAGTTCAACACTCACACATACTGCCGGAATTATATAGAGCAAAGTGAGAGAGAACATGGGGCAGGGTTCAAAAAAGAACTTTCCATTCTGGGTTTTCTCCCTCTTCCTTATTCAGGCATCTCCTCACTTCCAAAGAATGGCACAAATGTGCAGAATGACAGAAACCCACTTCAGCAGTGACTCGTGGAAATAAACCATTAGAGAAATTGCTCTCGTTTAAATGTTAAACATGGAAATCACTTCCAACAACACTTCCCCCGGGTTCAAAACTATTACAGCTCAACAAACCCAGAATCAGATTTGATAAAAACCTACGAATCAGAATCCCAATTGCTAGTAGTAGTAGTACAATCCCCCATTTCCGCGTAAACCCAAATAAGAATAAACCAAATCAAAGAAACCCCACATAAAAAAAATGACAAAAACAAGTCCAATCAATCCAAATCACAAAACAAAACAAAAACAACCATACGCGTTTCTCAACGACGGCGGCATTCTGAGCAGCATCGAGCACTTGCTGTGATTGCAAGAGAAGCCCTTCTCTCCTCTTCTTAAGCAAGTTATCCTCGCGCTTGTTCTTCCTGATCTCGACCAAATTATCCTCTCTCCTCCTTCTAGCCTCATCGGCATCGACGCCGGTCTTGTAAGACTTCTTGCGGACATCGGTTCGCGTGGTGGGTCGAAGAGACATTGCGAAGTGGGTTGTTGTTCTTCTTTGATGAGGAGGAGGAGGAACAAGAGTTGGGGGAGAAATGGGGTGGCTCAGAGTTTAGAAAACAGAGCTTGTGGGGGCAATTTGAGGGGTTTGGGATTGGGATTTGAGCTGTTGTTGGTCGGCCTTTTGCTTTGCTTTGCTGTGAGCGAAATGGGCAGTCTCTGGTTGGCAATTTGGTGGATGGATTGATGAAATTGATGAATGGATGATGGATTTGTTGAGACTTTGAAGGAAACAGGAACAGCCCTACAGTCAAATTATTTTGAATTTGTTTTCTTCTCTTCCTAACTTTCCCATTTTACTCTCCAATTCTGTTTTAGTTCTTCTATTTTCAAATCTTCTATCCATTTTAGGGTTATATTACTAATTTCGTTTTTTAATTTTTTTTATTTTGTCACTTTCTTTAAAATATCATTTTAGTCTATATACTTTGAAAATTATTTTATTTTAGTTCATATACTTTCAAACGTCTAACTTTAATCTTTCACATCATTTTAGTTCTTTTTATGAATTTCATTTTGTTCGATGTCCTGAAATTATTGAACTCAAATATATATATATATATATATATTTGAAAATTAGTCTTTACCTTTGGTTTGTGGTTAATTTTTCCAAAAAATGATTAGTCTCTATCAACTTTTTCACTATAAATTTTGAAAATATATTCACATTGTACATTTTCTTTAATTAAAATTATTATTATTATTTTGTAAAGATGGATAAAAACTAACTCAAACTATCTATGAGGTTACTTTTAAGATTTATTGAGAGTGCATGGTCTAAATTTGAACATTTGAAAGTATAGGAACTAAAATGAAATGAACATAGAATAGAACGACCAAAAGGATATTTTGACCTACAAAATTTTTATTATGTTTGAAAAAAAAAATTGATCTTTTTTTAATTCGGCATGTGATAGGTGAGAACTCAAACATCTAGCATTTTTTAGGCGAGGTTGGTTAGCATGAACTTTTTAATGTGTGTGTGGCTTTTTTTTTTTTTTTTTTTTATTAAGAACAAAGCAAAACAAGAGCTAGAAATCTAAAGAATCCATTCGAAGAGCATTGGACAGCCACTCAGCTAGGTTCTCTCCCTACTCCTCTGAAAGACCTTCAACACTAGACAAACAAGCCAAAAAAATGTGTCACTCCATTTTGGGAGCGCGAAACGTGATCAAAAGAAACTATTTGTCGCTGAGACGCTTGAAGAGTGATTTCGACAGCAATCAGACCCACCTCGGCGAGGTCTTCTTCTCCTCCTCTGATAAGCTTAATAATTTGTAAGTCATCAGACTCAACCTGAATTGGGAAAGACTTCGGGCTAGGGATAGACTCAATACCCACATTGGTGGTCTGAGCCTCAAGCACATAGGTTGCCAATTCCTCCCTCGACGAGCGACATTCAGTTTCCAAAACCCTTCCGGAGGGCATGTCCAACGCCGAGCTTCGACAATTGGTATGCTGCGGAATTCTCCTGATTGATCTCTTCTTTGGCCCTTTTCAAGTCAATACAAGAGTTCACCAACAATGAAAGAGTTTGTAGATTTGAACTACGATTGTTGTGTAAGGTCGGATTTCTATATCCCCATATCTTCCACATGATCAACATTATGTCCTGCCTTTCCTCTCCATCAGCACATTCCCAAAGTCAATCAAAGTAATCATTCGAGCTTCAACCGTCCCTATGCAAAGCATGAAAATTCAGATTAGTTGGCAAATAGTTTGTCCACACCTGCTTAATGAATTTACAATTCCAGAATAAATGGGGAGAAGTCTCCTCATGGAGATTGCAAAGAACACACCCCTTAGTGATTTTCAAGCTTTTTGAGACAAGATTAACTCGGTGAGGGAGAATGTTGTGGTACAATTTCCAGCAACAAATCTTCACTTTAGGAGGAATCTTGGCTTTCCAGAAACTCTTCCACTTGGCCTTAACATCGTCGGTGTTTGACGGGGTAGCATCTTGCATACACATGTGAGTCATACCCAACCTATATGCACTTTTGACCTTAAACATTCTTTTTTTGTCCAAAGCCTAGATAATCTCATCAGGAGGCTTAAGAGTGGACAACAGGATGCTAAGAATATAATCGGCCACCTCTTCATGGAAATGATGTCGGACTAGCTACACATGCCAGCAATTTTCATCTGTAAGAAAATTAGCAACGGGACCTGCTCTGATATTATCAGGAAGATTGTGGAGGAAGTGAATCTCCTCCCTAGGGAGCCACGGATCTTCCCCAACCACTATGCTCATCCCATTTCCAATCCGTCATCGGTACCATTTTTTTCAAACAGCTCTCTGCCCCATAGGATGCTTTGCCAGATGAAAGAAGGGTTGTGCCCTGCCCTCGCCCTAAGGAAGTTACCGCTATGATAGTATCTCCCTCTCAGCACCCGAGCCAACAGACTATCCGAGTTTTTTTTTATCAATCTCTAACTTTGCTTGGCTAGCAAAGCTTGGTTGAAGATAAATAAATCTCGGAATCCCATTCCACCACGGTCTTTATGATTGCACAACTTTTTCCAACTCTGCTAGTAAATTTTCCTTTCGTCCCCCGTAGCTCCCCACCAAAACCTGGCACACAAAGAGTTAATTTCATTACAAAAAGTAACTGGAAGTTTGAAACAGCTCATGATATATGTGGGGATGACCTAAGCCACCGCTTTAATTAGAAATTCCCTTCCACCCATTGAAAACAATTTTGTCTTCCATCCTTGGAGGGCCTTCCAAATTCGGTCTTTCAGGTTGCTGAAAATTTGTTTCTTACTACGAGCAGTTTGGGAAGGAAGCCCGAGGTACTGACCAAGAGAGGTAGTATTTTGGACTTCCAACACTTGTTGAATGTGATGCATCATATCCTTCTTCGTGTTCTTGCTCACCATAAAATTGGACTTCTCATAGTTTATACATTGTCCGGTCGCCCGTTCATAGGAACCAAGCACTCTCTTGATTGTCTGGCAATCACCTGTCGAAGCTTTAACGAAAACTAGACTATCATCAACATAAAACAAGTGAGTAATGATAGGACAATGCTTATTTATTTGGAAACCTGTGAGATTTTTCTCTTTCTCCTCTTGGTTTAAAAGAACAAATAACCCTTCCGCACAGAGCATAAACAAATAAATAGAGAGGATCTCCTTGTCGAAGGCCCCCCGTTGGTGTGATAGCCCCCAAAGGGCACCCATTAATAAGAACAGAGAACTGAATTGTCTCTACAGATCGCATAATGAAATCTATCCACCTATGGTCGAAGCCTAGTTTTTCCATCATGCCTCTCAAAAAAATTCATTCCACTCTGTCATATGCCTTGCTCAAGTCCAGCTTCATAGCCACTACCTCATCCTTCCCACTTATTTTCTTGTTAATGGCCTGAATGCACTTGAAGTCAACCAAAGTGTTATCTGTGATTAGTCTACCTGGGACAAAAGCAGATTGAATCGGGGAGATAACGGTATTCACATTTGATCTAATCAAAGCAATAAGACTAATGTCAAAATATTCCTAAACAGTCAATTTGCAAACCTTCATACAACAAATATATGAACAAAATTAAAATACCCATCATAAACAATTTTAATTCTAAATAAAAATCAAAGTAGCTCTGATACCAATTGAAGGGAATGAACTCTTCAAACCCACGCAGCGGAAGCGTTGGAATCACTTCTTTGGTTTATTTAGAATTAAACAAAATAAAAGGTTAAACATATAATACATTTGAAGACCACAAAGCTTATTGTGTTTCTTTTCCACGAGATCTTTATGACTCGAACACTGGACCAAGGCTTATGGGACCCTTCTTGAAAGAATGAAGTTTTGAGAGAACAATTCTCTCCGAGGAAATTGACTAGTATGTTTGACCAACCTTTTGACTAAACCTAAATGTCCTATTTATAGGGCCTTTAGGAATTAATTTTATTTAATAAAATACATTTTAATATATATTATATTAAAATATGTATTTTATATTTATTTGAATCAAATTCAAATTTCATAAAATTAATCTTTTATAATATACATTTAACCAATTTGAATCTCATTCAAATTTTTATATGTATATATAATTTTCAATATTAATGTATCTAAATACATAAACTATTTTATTTAATGTATCAAATACAATAAATATTTTTTCTTTTTTATATTTAATATATCAAATATATTAAATATTAATTTGAACATTTCAAATTTTTCTTTTAACTAAATTGTTTCTTTTAGTGTTACTCTGAGCTAGCAAGGGGACATTATGGACCTACATATTTATAAGCTACAATGATACAATATTAATTAATTAAACTCATTAATTAATTAATTTGCATTCATTAACTCTAGGTCACTCCACTACAGGCCTAGAGTTGCATTCTTATGCACTGTAGGACAAGTTGTGTCCATGAATATAATCATTACATGCAAGTCGATCCTTCACGAGTTGTTCGTAATTACAGCTGGGTCAAAAGTCCGTTTTACCCCTGTAATTACATCTTACACCTTAAGTACCATTGATTCTCTAATGAACAACCTATTTATGATCCAACCATAAACCAAGTCCCTCTCGGGCCAGTGAGAGGGTGGGGCCTCATTGTTCAAGTCCAGAAATCAGCACTTAAGGGAACTACTCATCTACTTTCCCTATATAGGAAGAAGTGAATTTCATCTTGTGAAACTTATGTTCTCAGCTCCCTATTTGGTCAAGTCTCCAAAATGGTAGGCTTATTGAATCGGCTATAAAGATCATTCTCACTCATACAAATCAAAGGACGAGCCCTCACAGGCAGAAGTTTATAACTCACTCAGGATTAAGATCGAGTCACATATGATCATCCGTTGAAATATTAATCTTCTCAAATAACGGATTTATAAAGAGAAATTATATATTTCGTGGTCCAGTCTTATACAAACTCATTGTATAGGATACTCTCACTCACATGTCTCTACATGAATGATTTGGATAAAATCATTTGTAACAATTACAAAGTGGATCATATTAATAGTGTTACCAGGATAAGGCACCCAACCTTATCCATATACTATAGTCTATTTAGGTTATTCCTTGAACATGATCTTCTCGTATGTCAACTACAGCTCAAGATTACCAATAACCTTGGATTTTTATAATAATAATGAATATTATAAATTACAAAAAATAATTATCAAATAATTACTAATTAATTACGAGGCTTTAGGGCACAAATCCCACAGAACCTGGTTGGCACATTCAAATCATCTCTCCGATGAACCCAATGTTTCTCAATGATATTTCTTCAATCCTCAAAAGTCGTCCAACTTTGTTCGAAACGAATTTGTTTGTACCGTCTTCTACCTCTTCCCGTATTGTCTTCACAATTTCATGCGGCTAAGATTGGCCTGTGATCTGAAGCAAGTAACTCTAGGTGAGTTACTTTAAACGGCCCACTCTTATTAATCATAACAATATTCGCAAAAAACATGTCTAACCTCAACCATTGGAGGTCACTTGTGAAATGCATATTGCACCAAGTGAAGATGTCCCCCGAATATCCTAAATCAATAAGATTGCAATTATCTATGGCCTCCATGAACTTTTCCATTTGGATTTCTCTACGATCTGTTCCACCCTCATTTTTGGACCTTGAGACAATTTCATTGAAATCCCCTCCGATCACCCATGGTAGATCAAACATATTTTTTAACCCAACCATAAGATCCCATGACTTCTTCATGTTCGTTGTCTTGGGATTTCCATAAAAACCAGTAAACCTCCAACTTCCCTATTTTTCCTTAATTATTGCATCAATATGCCCAGTGGTAAAAGATTGTATATTCACATCTAACACAATGTTCCAAAGAAGAAGTAAACCACCATTTTTCCCCTTACTTGGGACACAAAAGCAACTAGAGGTGCAAGAAAAAACCGAAAAACCAAAAAAAATCGTTCAAACCGATCGAAACCGAAGTCGGTTCGGGTTGAAATCGGTTCGGCTTTCGGTTTCGGTTTCCAAATATGAAAAACCGAATTATTTCGGTCGGTTTCGGGTTTTGTTAGCTTGAACCGAAAAAAACCCGAAACCGACCGATAAGTAGTTATTTCAAATAAGCAAAAGAAATTTCAAAAAAGGCTTCTGGATGGGATGGTAAGGAGCTCAACCTTTAAGTGCATGGGTTTCGAATCTTAGGTATGTTGAATTTTCATTTATATATATTTTCAAACCTTAAAGCCACCTCCTGGCCCATTTATCACAGGCCCATTTTCGTTCCACCCTAGTTGTATACCAACCGGTTAACCGCCAAACCGAACCGATACCGTCGGTTCGGTTATATAGCTTCCGCAATTTGGTTTCGGTTCTTTATTATTGTTTAAATATTGGTCGGTTCGGTTTCGGTTTGAGACTCAAACCGAGCCGAACCGAACCGATTACAACCCTAAAAGCAACACTCAAACTTTATTTCTCTCTACGTTCTTTCAATCAATCGGTTATCCCCTTTTGTCTCCATTAAGAAGACCAAATTGGGATTATGGAGGCGCACTAAATCACGCAGGACTCTGAATGTCTCGGAGTTCCCCAGACCCCGTACATTCCAGCATAAGGTTTTCATTGTGCTCGACGGGGCTTATTCCCAGCCTCCACCGATGATGCAATACAAAAGTTGTTTCCCCCTGTGCACTGTCGTGTGCTCTTGTCGGTCAGCTCTTTTGTCACATTATCCGTCATTTATTCTGAATTTCGCTTACCCAAAATCACACTATTTTGTAACGTTAAATTTTCCACTCTTCCTCCAGAAGCTTGGTCTAATCGTATCCACAATTTTCGTTTGCCCGTTGTCGAAGCCGATTGGAGGGTAGTATTTTTTTCCAATTTCAGTACCAACCCCCTGCAAATTGGGCTAAATGCCAGAATTTTTGTTGTTTTTTAGAACTTAGGTTACACCCTTGTCAATTTCCATTTTCATGTTAAAGCCCAACTCATGAGGATATGTTTTTGCAGGCCATCAAATCCACTAGCTTTTGTCTTCACTAAAGAGTCCACCAGTAGTCCATCATAACTTTTGAACACATGATGATGAAGCCCATGAAGATTCAAAGCATCTTCAGCCCAATCCATGGAAATATTATAAATCCCACTTTTGGTTTGGGCCTCATTTTCTTTTTTATCTTTCGTCAACCCCTTGAAATTAAGGTGATTTATTGTGTCCTCTGTTTGCGTTGTACGAGTAGTGAAAACGGTCAACCCTTCCATTCTCTCTCTCTAATATTAATGCCTCCGTTTCCATTTTCATTTGATTTACCATTTGAGAACGAATCCTTGATTTTCTCGATTCCCCCTAATTCATCAACGATTGACTTTCCAGATTTAATTTATTTCCTTTTCTGTAACGCCTCCATTAGATCCGTTGTCGCTATGCTCTTCGACAGATCTTCCGTCAGTGGCATGTCGTTAATGATTCTGGGGAGGTCATCAACTACCTTTGGAGGAGGTTTCCTTGATTCTGATCCACTATTGGTAGCCTTTTTCGACCAGGTTTCGTTCTCAAACCATTGACCTTGGTTCTTCCATCCCCGATCTCTCCCTCGATCATCTTGTCGTCGTTCATCAAGGCGCTCGAAGTTTCTCAGAGTCGAAATCGGGGGCAGATTCTCTTAAATCTCCTTCATATTCTAGATCGTCTTCCTTTGTTTGAGAATGAGTGTCACAATCCTTTAAGGTATGCTCAAGCTTCCCACACCCATAGCAAAAATCGAGAAGTTTTTCGTATGTAATTAGGCTCCAGATCCCATCAATTTTTTGTCCTATTCGAACCTTCAGACCTCTCAGTAATGGTTGCGTGACATCGATTTGGCATCTGACCCGTAAAGTCTGTCCTCCAACATTTTCCTCTTCATCAATATCAACCTTGACAAATTTTCCAGCCAAATTACCCAATGTGACAACAAGTTTTCTTGAAATTCATGCAGCAGGCAATCTATGGAAGAGAAGTCAAAAAGGTACATACCTGAAATCGAGGGTGGCGTAGCTACTGCGTCCATCTGGTTCAGCAAAAATCAAGAGCGCCTTGTCAAAAAACCATGGTCCGCCTTCCACAATTCTCCTCTTTTGACTATCGGTTTGAAATTTACAGAGGAAAATGTTTCGGCCTACATTTTCAAACTTTACCAATTCGTCGTTATTCCAAATTCGAGGCATAATCATCCAAAAAATTTCAAATATTACCGGCCTCATCGAGAAGATCTTGACCACCATGTCATTCTTTCTTTTGTTCGTGAAATCCACAATCTCCTCTTCATCAATCTCCGCTGCACGTTCCTCCACTGTTGTTAAGGTTAGTTTCTCCAATTGTTTTAGGGAATCGTTCGTCTCCATTTTGGGGAGAGGCCTTGTTAAAAAACGAGTCATTGCCCATCACTCGTAGAGGATCCCAGACGCAACACTTGACGGTCCAATATGACCAAAAGTTTCGTCGTTGGTGAGAAAATTATCGCCCCACCGAGAGAAAACTTTGGTCCCTCTTTATATATATATATATTTATTTATTAATCTGTGTTATTAACCTTGTTACTTAAAGCTAAATAATATATGCTTGGGTCCTTGGATGTTTTTTTTTTAATTTATTTATTTGTGTTTTAACATTTTTCGATTTTTTTTTCTTTTGACTCAAATATCTTCACAATGGTATGATATTGTCCACTTTGGGCATAACGACTTTGCTTTTGGTTTCCACATAGCCCTTATGGCTTTGTTTTTAGTATAGCCTTCATGACTTTGCTTTTGGTTTCCACATAACCCTCCTCATGGCTTTGCTTTTGGTTTCCACATAGCCCTTATGACTTTGCTTTTGGTATAGCCCTCATGACTTTGCTTTTGGTTTCCACATAACCCTCCTCATGGCTTTGCTTTTGGTTTCCACATAGCCCTTATGGTTTTGCTTTTGGTTTCCACATAGGCCTCATCATGGCTTTGCTTTTGGTTTCCACATAGCCCTTATGGCTTTGGCCCTCATGGCTTTACTTTTGGTTTTCACATAGCCCTTTTGGCTTTGCTTTTGGTATAGCCCTCATGACTTTGCTTTTGGTTTCCACATAGCCCTCATGACTTTATTTTTTGTTTCCACATAGCCCTTATGGCTTTTCTTTTGGTATAGCCCTTATGGCTTTGCTTTCGGTATAGCCCTCATGGCTTTGTTTTTGGTTTCCACATAGCCCTTATGACTTTGACCCTCATGACTTTGCTTTTGGTTTCCACATAACCCTTATGGCTTTGGCCCTCATGGCTTTGCTTTTGGTTTCCACATAGCCTTTATCGCTTTGGCCCTCATGGCTTTGCTTTTGGTTTCAGCCCTTATGGTTTTGGCCCTCATGGCTTTTCTTTTGGTTTTCACATAGCCTTTTTGGCTTTGCTTTTGGTATAGCTCTCATGGCTTTGCTTTTGGTTTCCACATAGCCCTTATGACTTTGGCCCTCATGGCTTTGTTTTTTGTTTCCACATAGCCCTTATGGCTTTGCTTTTGGTATAACCCTCATGACTTTGTTTTTGGTTTCCACATAGCCCTTATGGCTTTGACCCTCATGGATTTGTTTTTTGTTTCCACATAGCCATTATGGCTTTGACCCTCGTGGCTTTGCTTTTGGTTTCCACATAGCCTTTATCGCTTTGACCCTCATGACTTTACTTTTGGTTTCAGCCCTTATGGCTTTGGCCCTCATGGCTTTGCTTTTGGTTTCCACATGGCCCTTATTGCTTTGGCCCTCATGGCTTTGCTTTTGGTTTCCACATAGCCCTTATAGCTTTGGCTCTCATGGCTTTGCTTTTGGTTTAAACCCTTATGGTTTTGGCCCTCATGGCTTTGCTTTTGGTTTGGTTTCCACATAGCCCTTATCGCTTTGGCCCTCATGGCTTTGCTTTTGGTTTCCACATAGCCCTTATCGCTTTGGCCCTCATGACTTTGCTTTTGGTTTCCACATAGCCCTTATGGATTTGTTTTTGGTATAGCCCTCATGATTTTGCTTTTGGTTTCCACATATGGCTTTGTTTTTTGTATAGCCCTCATGACTTTGCTTCTGGTTTCCACATAGCCCTCCTCGTGGATTTGCTTTTGGTTTCCACATAGCCCTCTTCATGGATTTGCTTTTGGTTTCCACATAGCCCTTATGACTTTGTTTTTGGTACAACCCTCATGGCTTTGCTTTTGGTTTCCACATGCATATGGCTTTGTTTTTGGTATAGCCCTCATGGCTTTGTTTTGGTTTCCACATAGCCCTCCTCATGGATTTGCTTTTGGTTTCCATATAGCCCTTATGGCTTTGGCCATCATGGTTTTGCTTTTGGTTTCCACATAGCCCTTATGGCTTTGCTTTTAGTTTCTACATAGTCCTTTTTGCTTTGTTTTTAGTATAGCCCTCATGGCTTTGCTTTTAGTTTCCACATATGGCTTTGTTTTTTGTATAGCCCTCATGGCTTTGCTTTTGGTTTCCACATAGCCCTCCTCATGAATTTGCTTTTGGTTTCCACATAGCCCTTATGGCTTTGGCCATCATGGCTTTGCTTTTGGTGCTTTTGGTTTCCACATAGCCCTTATGGCTTTGTTTTTGGTATAGCCTTCATGGCTTTGCTTTTGGTTTCCACATATGGCTTTGTTTTTGGTATAGCCCTCATGGCTTTGCTTTTGGTTTCCACATAGCCCTCCTCATGGATTTGTTTTTGGTTTCCACATAGCCCTTATGGCTTTGGCCATCACATAGCCCTTATGGCTTTGGCCATCATGGCTTTGCTTTTGGTTTCCACATAGCTCTTATGACTTTGTTTTTGGTTTCCACATAGCTCTTATGGCTTTACTTTTGGTTTCCACATAGTCCTTATGGCTTTGTTTTTTGTTTCCACATAGTCCTTATGGTTTTGCTTTTGGTTTCCACATAGCCCTTATGACTTTGCTTTTGGTTTCCACATAGTCCTTATGGTTTTGCTTTTGGTTTCCACATAGCCCTTATGATTTTGCTTTTGGTTTCCACATAGCCCTTATGGCTTTGGCCCTCATGTTATTGAAGATTGTTGTCCACACTTAGATTGTTGTGCACACTTATATACCCATGAATGAACTCCCCCTTATCTAGCCGATGTGGGATACTTTGTTTGTATTCCCAACAAAACCACCTATGAAAGAAAAGTAGAAATTTCTACCAACTTTTTTTAAATTCATGTGAGAAAATAAAATTCTCTTGGTCGAATTTTTCTTTTAAAACAATCTTAACCTATTAATTATCATGCCATGCAGCTTATGATTAACCAACTATTAACAGTCACAAATGAATGAGATGATTGAAAAATATTAAAGCATGAAGTATTAAATTAAAACTATTTAGATAATAAAGACTAAATTGATAAAACATTCAAATATCACCACCTAAAACATATTGATATGATTATAGTACTAAGTAATGATTTGTTTGATGTGGCATTAGAAAGGTAGACAAACTAGATCAAATAAAGGTGAAAGAACGAAGAAAAACTTGTTGGAGCTAATTGCTTTTATTTTATCCAATTAGTCTAATCTTTTATGTTAGATTGTCACTTGTTAGTCAAATCAGTGTATCACGTTAACATATAAATATTTGTGTTGACGACACTAAGGTCATGTTTACCAGACCGTAATAAAAAATTTCCAACAATCGTAATCAATTAAGGCTTCAATCATAATCGATTTTTCTTTGACAGTGTTTACTTAAAGGCTAATTCAAACGTGATTTCCATTGGGAGTGTTTACCTGCATGTAATATTTCGTGAGTTTACCATATATTACCTTTCACTTTAATCTTGTTCAGAATCGTGTGCAAACTCGTTGTCCGAATCGTATTCTTTAGTGGACTCGCGTTACACTTGTGCAGACTCGTGTGGATACTTGTAAACTCATTTTCTAACATGAATCTTCACTTTCCTCCATTTATTCCCTATTATTTCTTCGTTTTTTGCCATTGGAGCTCTTATCTTTTCCCTCCTCCATTGACCCATTCATGTTTCTTCCTCACAAAAGAAAAACAACTCACATTTTCAACTAAGTTTCAATATTAAAGTAATGAGTTTCTTTTTTTTTTATCCACAATTTATTCATCATTTTATCAAAATAAGTTTCTCTTTTTTATCCAAAACTTGTTGAGAATAAAGAGAAATGATATTGGGGAGGAAGCGTGGAAATGATTTGTTGAAGGAAAAAAAAAACTCATTTCTTAAAGAAAAAAAAAAAAAACTCTCATTTCTTTATAACAATGAGATTGGTGGGCTGGAGTGAGGTGAACGGCGACGAAGTTGGCAAGAAGAAAGGTTTAAGGTTGAGAAAGAAGAAGGTTGAGTTTGAAGGAGATGACCATGACAAATTTCAAGGAAGAAAGAGAAAGGGGCAAACATAAAAAATATGAAGAAAAAAAATGGTGGACCCAAATAATAATCCATGGTAATCTGATTGAGTACCTGTAAAAAAATGTGTAATTTGATTACAAATTTTGAGGTGGGGACAAGGATGAAAATATCGATATCCATGTTGATATAGGCATTTCTATTTTACGGATATATCGATAAAATATCGATATCCATGAATATTTCTGTAAATCAATTTTTTTAAAAAAATATATTTAAATTAATATTTAAGTTATTTTACTTTCAATCTAAGCTATAGATCTAGTTAGTAGTATCTAGATTCATATTAAATTTAATATATGATATTTTTGATGTTTTATGAGTATTTATAAAAGATATTGGATGTATCTGACCTTTTAATATTTATATCGAAACCTTCGATTTACGAATATATCCACGGATATATCGACATATCCACGGATATTTTCATCCTTGGGTGGGGCTGACGCTTTGATTACGTTTGCAAATTTTAGTAAACGTCATCAAACGTAATGGACGAGAGTCTTACTGTCCGAATTACTGATTATGTTGGAAGAGAAGTAAACATGATTTAATTTAATTACAATCAAAATAAAAAAAAATTCAAGAACGCAATTTAAAACTTTCTAGGATTTATGGGGTAAATAGACATTATCCTCAAAATTCATATAATAATTAGTGTTTATTTTTTTTTTTTTTTTTTTTACAACAGTATTTTAGTTAAATGCGATGATTGAACTCATGATTTCTTAGTCAAAAACACAATCTTATGTCAATTGAACTATGCTCGATTTGACAACAATTGTGGAGTATGAGATCGAATACTTTTGAGAGAGTATTCGGTACCTTATCCATTGAGTTATGTTAGGATTCACTTTAAATTATTATTTTTCAATAATCATTTTAGTGAAATTCTCGAAGGTTTCAAAATATTAAAATATTAGTTCATTTATATCATTTACTGACCACTAAAATATCAAGCATCAAATTATTACATATGGCTTTTCAAAGTAACGACTCATAAGTGATAGTAATTCTTCCACTGCCTTCTCTTTATGTAACATATGGTTTATTATTAGTGCTCCCAAATTTTGCTAAAGCCACCTCAACTTTTATGTCATTTTTTTTTTTTTTTTTTTGACAAGTAGGATGGGGATCGAACCTAAGACTTCATAGTCACTAGTTCATACATCATACCAATTGAATTATGTTCTTAATGATCTTTTATGTCGTTTTTCTAATGAGAGATTTGGAGGTATATTTTGCCACATATGATGTTTTCTTTGTTTCTAATTGATTGGGAAAATTGGATGGCAAAGTGCGGACGAGACATTAAGATTTGGGGAGGGGAAAATTATCATTAAAAGATCAAAGATTTGAATTCATATTTCGTTGATCTTAAAAAAAAAAAAAAAAAAAAAAAAAAAAAAAAAAAAAAAAAAAAAGTTATTGATGATAAGAATAAGTAAGTGTACTAGGGAGGGACATCGACAATAGTTATATAAATAAAAAAAAAAGTCAAAAGCTTAAAGTCATACCTCACATTATGTTGATCTTAATTGATCTTAAAAAAAAGTTATTGGTGATAAGTATAGGTAAGTGTATCATACTTTCTAACTAAGTTCAAATAAATTTAGTACCATCATATAATTTGGCTCATCTCGATGTCTTATCAGATAGAAAGAAAAAAAATTACGAATTTAGTCCACGAACTTTAAAACTTGAGTCTATTAGATCCGTAAAAAGTGTCTAGTGAATTCATAAACTTTCAATCTATTATCTTATAAGTTTCTAAACTTTAAACGTGTCTCATAGGTCTCTAAACTTTCAATTTTGTTTCTGATGAATCCCTAAATTTAAAAATTTGTCGAATATGACTAGGATCTATTAGACTTAAAATTGAAATTGCGATGTCCTATTAGGTACAAAATGAAAGTTAAAAAATATATTGAACATTTTTAAAGTTCGTAGATCTATTAAACACAAAATTCAAAATTCAAAGATTTATTAGGAACTTTGAAAAAAAAATTATTCAAGAAAAAACTCAATACAATGTGAATTCATTTGATAGAGTAGTGTTAATATATACTAAATTATTTTTATGGAATAATTTTAAGACTAAATTTGAACATTTAAAATTACGACTAAAATAAAATAATTTTAAAAAATATAGGGACTGAAATAATATTTCAATTTTTTTAAAATAAAATATATGAAGAAGAGAACGAAACTTAAAATAATAATTAAAAAAAATCATTTCATACTAAGTATAATTTTTTATAGAATTAAATATTAAAAACTAAATATGAGAGGGAGCATTTAATATAGGTCTAAATTATTTTAAATATATTTTTAAATCAATAAATAATTAATCTTTTATAAATATATATAAATCTTGACAAACTGAGTCTAACTTAATGGGTATAAAAGTTCTCCTCTTCGCTAAGGTTCCGTTTGATATTGCGTTTGAAAGAATTACGAGTGATTAAAAATAAATCTTAACCGTTTTGTGTTTGGTAAAACAAATTATTTTATAATTTGTTAAAATCAATTTTGCATGACACGTTCATTTTGCAGTTATTTGTAGCTTTTAGATTCTCTAACAATCACTTTTTTTAACAAATTTTCAAATCTTTTCAAAATTAAAAATTATTTTATATATCTAACATCTATTTCTCACCCCAAATCTTATTTTATAATTTTTAAATTAATAAATCAAATGCAAATATTTTTTTAAAAATAATACTTTACTATTTTTTCTTAAAATAATTTATACAATTTTTTATAATATGTCTATTTTAGTGATTATAGTTAAATTACAATAATTTAATACTTATTTACCAAACACGATAACCAACTTATTTAAGTCTACAACTAAAATTTACCAAACACTAATTTGATTCATCAAACAACTGATTTTTTTAAAAGCAAAGTTGGAAGCAATTATTTTAAAAGCTACCGCAATCCCAAACGGAGCCTAAGAGGTATAGATCATATCATTGAATGCACATGTTTGAGTAATTTTGGTTCGATTAGGGAAAAAAATGGGTTTTTTTATTTCTTTGTTAGAAGAAACAAGAGAAAAATAAGGCCCAAATGAGAAAAAATTAGTCAACGACGATGCCACAATGTGGATGTTTTTCTATAACATCCCGATGAAAATCTTAAAAATTTGTCTGCCCAACATTTCATTACACTTTCAATTTTGAAATATTTTCACTCGAAAATTGATGATTTGGGTTGTTTACTCTTGACTCAACCATTCTCGGTTCAATTTCCAACAAGCAAGAACTACGACAAGTTCGATTGGAAAAAATTGGGCTTCTTTATTTCTTTTATCTTAATTTCATTTTAGACAGGTGGAAGAGGAGAAGAAATGAGAATGAGAGAAGAGTCGGATAGAGAAGAAAAAAGGAGAAAAATAAGATCCAAATGAGGAAAATTAGGCAGCTACTATCCACTTAAATTTTAACTATTTCAAAAGTATTTCTAAACATGACGAAAGTGATCAGATTTTTGTTGAATAAGTGTCATCCATTAAATTTTTTCTTCTACAATTTCGAGATGAGGATTGATAATTGATGTTGAAATGTCATGGCATATTGAAAAGGAAAAAAACATTCTAAATTGAAACTACTAAATTTTTAGTACAATAAATGAGCGTAAGAGGATTTAAGGTTGAGCATCCAATCCGATAAAATACATGTCAATTATCGATGAACTATATATATTTATTTTTGTAGAAAATTTGAATTTCTGATTTCATAATCGAGAGTTGAAACTAAATTTGCATTTTTCAAGTTACAAGACAAAATAAACATATATGATTATTACTCTAGCATTTAAACGCTTTTCAGTTTAAAAGTACTTTCCCTCCAATTATTTAAATTGAAAGCACCATTACCAAACACCCACCCAAAATCTTGGAATCCGCAATCTGTCAACGTCTCTCCTCTGCCTACACTTTTTGAACCCTTCATCACAACCGTACATCAAACCGAACTCTTTTTTTTCTCACCACATGACCACAGATGAACGGTTGTGATTTCTCCTCCAGATTAGAGTTTTTGGTGAATCACCACATCGGATTCCAGCTCATGTGGGCCCGATTTTATGTATTAGGCAATCACAGCCGTCAATGTATGTATAAATTTAATCTCCATAGTTTTTAGTACTAAATTTAGAAATTTAAAAATAACTAAAATTGAATAAGTGTTACAAGTATCAAAATAACATTTCAACATAAATTTATTATCATATTTATATTATTTTGTTACAATAGGTAAAAAAAGTTAACAAATTTGATTAAAAAAAATATTTAACAAATTTAATATATGAAAAATTAAATTTATTGTTACTTCTAAAGTGAGTTCAAATAAATGGAAGTTTTTATGTACAAATTTAACATAGCTGTAAGGTTTGAGTTTTACTGAGAAATTATTTAATTATGTTGCATACTATATTTGTTTTGATGTTCTTTTTTATTTTATTTTAAAGAGTTTCTAAGTTATTTTTTTATAAATAGCAACTTGTTTTCTTCATTTGGATCATCCTATTTTGATGAGTTTTCTTCTATTTTTTATTTTATTGTTGAGTTGAGAGCAAGTATCCAAGAGTTATGTCAGATCTGTATAGTTCGAAGTTATTGTTCTACCAGAGTTAGTCGTTGTAGTCTTCTAAGAAAATCGTTGTAATCTCGTGCGGAGCGAATAATTGTCTTTAGGTTAGCGCTCTTGAAGCGTGCCTCGACTACCAATTTTTTTAATCTTCCTGGTTTATTTATGATTTCAGTCATTTTTTTTTTATTATATGCGGAGCTTGTAGCTATATTTACTTTGTAATTGTTTGGAGTCTGTTGCACTATAGTTTGTTTGACAAATTTGTGTTTACTCTTATCTTTCATTGAGAATAATATGGATATATATACAACTTGTAGCTAAATCTAATTAGATAAATACTAATAAATACTAAATATTTTCTTAGGATAGATAGTTCCCAAATAGTTTGCTAGGGTGCGATAATTTCTATATACAACGTATTTCCAACATAAGAACAAATAAATTTGTGAGACGCTAAGTTCAAAACAACGGCCAGGTAAGAGATTTGAAGAAAAACAAATTGTTGATTTTCCAAAGCTTCGTGGGCCAAAATATTGTGTCAACAAATGAAACAAATGAATGAAAGCGATATTCCCAAGATCATTTGTAAGTGATTAGACTTTTTCAACGAAGAACACCGCTTCCGTAAGATTCACCGCTTCACTGTTTATAGATTAACCACTTCCAAACAATTAGATTTTACAATAATATGTCAATGCATTAGCGAATGAGCATTAGGTCGACCTTTGATTATGGTCTTGACTTCTAGAATCTTAACATCGTACTATAGATGATGAACTTCATTCCCGCTTGATGCACATGACGTATGTGGCCTCTCATTTTTATTTTTGTTTGTACATAAATTTGACTTGTTTATTTAATAAATCAACAAAATAGCACTAATATCCCTCACCCCACAACCCACAGTTGAAATAATAATAAAAAAAAAACATAATTTACACACTAAATATTTATTAATTTGATTTTTATGCTTTTGAAATCTCAATTTGGTTTTTTTTTTAATTAATTAATTTATTTAGTTTGAGCTCAATTTTATTTTAGTGTGTATAAATTATCACAATAAAAGATTTAATTTGGTCAAAAACTCTAAAATTATAAAATTATCATAATCATTGCTACTACAATATCATGTTTGTGATATGTCTATGTAAAAACAAGTTGATCTTTTTTAATTTTTGTATGGTGGAGTAAAAATTAAGGAGAGGTGAGTTTTCATGTGGTTAAATAATAGTTTTTTTTTTTTTTTTTTTGAAATAGTGGGTAAATAATAGTTTAGCAAAGTTGTAGGTATTAAATCACACTTTTACAATTAAATTAAAATGAAACATAAATCATAAAGATTAAATCAAAACCTCAAAGGGATTCTAAATTAAACTTAAACTTTTGAATTTTTAGACTTGGACAATCATTTAATTTTTTTAAATTGGGTATATTTTATCACAATTTCTTACCATAGTTTTCATTTTTATTTTTTAGGTAAACATTTAATTCTTAATCAATTGATTTTTTTTTTTTTTTTTCAAAACTTTCACTCAAATTTAAAAAACATATTTAGAGAAGATAACAAAACACCAAAATTATAGAGTAAAATTAATATTCATAAGTTTAATTTAAAAAAACAAATTAAAAATTAAAAAGTAAATGAGGTGGTTGGAGACACCAACTTAAAGTTGGGTGAATTGAGTTATTATAACACAATCCACCAACTATTATAACCACACGCATTTTGAAGGTCGGTCGTCAAAGCAGTTCTTGTGTCTTCACTCACTGAGAGGGAAATCGTACTACTCATGAGCTTGCAAGATTGGGTCTTCTAAAGCGTTGCGACGAAGTCTGGCTAGAGGACTATCCTCTGGAGGTTTCGAGTTTCATCTTATCAGATGTTGTGGTTTTTTAACTCCTCTATTGTTCTTCCCTCGAGATTTATTATTCAAAAAAAAAAAAAACTTCAATAATACTTACGAGAGAAATACTCCCAAATGTTCTATTTTTAGGGATATGTTTTGAAAAAAGTTCAAAAAGATATTTTATTGAAAAAATAACTTAAACTAAAATTAAATTTTATAAGTAGCGTTTAGGGTAAGGTCTAGAGTTTAGTGTTTAGAGTTTGAAGAGGTATTTTATAGTATTTTACAATTTTTCAATATATCATTTATTTTTTTTTCAAAATTACCCATTAAAAATGGACGTTCTTATAATTATTCTTATTTATTATTCACAATTATTATAATCACAGACTATTATAATTACTAATCCACTGTAATAATCACTCAACCGGCCTCCGAACTTAGTTTATTTTGATTGTTTCTCATAAATATTCTATTGATATTTAAGTTTTCATTACACCGTTGACCGTTACCTAAAATTTGATAGGGAGCACGAAATTCCACTACGCACGGGCACAGCAGATAAAACCCTGTAGACCTGAGTTTTATAACCCCACACAGAGTCTCTACAATATCGCCAGAGTTGCAGGAATACGAAGTGAGCGGCAAGGACAATGGCGGTAAGATCATCGAGATCGGCATTCCGGTGGCCGGAATTCGAATTCTCCCTCAGATCCTCCATATTCCGGTGGACCGACGTCCTCTCCTCTCTCTTCTCATGGAACTCAACCTCCGCCTGGTTCCGCCGCTGGCCTCGCGGCCTACTCAACATTCCGTCCGTCGACGAACTCGTCTGGTCCGTCACGACCGCCTTCGAATCCGTCGCCTTAGTCTCCATGATCGGATTCTTCTTCGTCTTCTACGGCTGCAGCTTGTAATTTGATTGGTAAGATTGAGAACGAATCATTCCAGCACTAATTCTGAGATTCCTTTTGTTTACTTACTTAATTTATTGAGTTTCGTTTCGATTTTGTTGAATTTGTTAGTACGAACCCTAAGTTGCTTCATCTTCTTCGATCCCCAGTAGTCATTTCATTAGGGCATTTCCAGAATATTCTTGTCGTTGTATATAGGAATTCTTTTATTTTTTAAATTCAAATGTTTCGTTTTCTGGATTTATATTATTCAACCATGAAAATATATATTAGGGATATATTAATGTAATATTCCTATCACGGATATTTCAGATTTTTTTTTAATTATTTAAATTAATAATTAAGTTATTTTTCTTTCCAATTAAATTATAAATCTTGTTATTATTAATCTTAAAAATTACAAGCATAACTCAAATGTAATAAAATTGTAGTCGAGAGCAAAAGCAAGAGGGTTCGGGGTTCAAGCTCCTATCCCGCATTAATTAAATTTTTTTTTTTAAAAAAAAAAGTTATTCCATATAACCATATATAGATAAATATTTTCATCATTTGGAACACAAACAGCAATAGAATCAAAATAATTGTAAATTTAGCAAAATTTAAAATATTTTACAAATATGGCAAAAAAATGTAGTTATCCCTGATAGACTTCTATCACTGATAGACTATTATCACTGACAAAATTCTATAAAAAAAACTATTATCAGCGATAAACTTCTATCGATAGACCATCCTATCAGTGATAGAAATTGCCATATCCGCAATTTTTTTAAAAAAATGCTACATTTTTAATTATTTTACTCTAAATTGACATCTCTTGCAATTTCCCTTCTTAATATGGTGTTAACATCTATTTAGTCGTCAAATCAAACCTAACTCAATGAACATAAAATTGTGTAATTGACTAAGAAGTAAGTGCATTAATTAAATACATTTACAAAAAAAAAAAAAATTATTTAGTCGGTGAAATTTCAAAAGTGTCTAATATTAAATATATATATATATATTTTTGACAACATGTGGGATGGTATTTCGAACTTGAAATCTCTTGCTATAGTTCATACATTATGTCGGTTGAGCTATGCTCATGTTGAGCTATCAGAAGTGTCTAACATGTTAACAAACTTTTAATTTTGTGTATAATAGTACTTGAACTATCAATTTTGTGTCTAATAAGTTCGTTTATTTTAAAAATTAATTGATCTATCAGATATAAATTTGATTTTTTACGTATAGATTTTAAAACTTCGAAAGTTTAGCCACTAATTTTATAATTTTGAACCTTCATGAACCATATAGTTACAATTTTCAAAATTTTGTGACTAAACTTGTAATTTAACCAAAAAAATATATTATTGTCAAAATAAACCTAGTTTAACGATGATTGACATATATTTATTCATCTGAAGTCGGAAGTTCAAATATACATATTTTTTTTTGACAACGTGATGTGGAAGATTGAAACTGTGACCTCTAGTCTTTGTCGCAAATACATATATTCTTATTGTACTATAAAAAAAAAAAAAATGTATTGATAATGAAAATGTGAAGATGATGGTAGATGATTTTATTTAGTCCAATTGCAAAGAAAAATGGCAGAAAACACAGCTAGAACTAAACGCGTATAATTTAATAAATGCACGTTCAAACTTAGTGACGAAGGATTTTATTTATTTATTTATTAATTATTAATTTAAAATCACATCTTGGCCGTTGAATTTTTCAAATTAAAATTAAAAGTTCCGTGGATGAACTATTGTAATTTGTATATAGGTGGCTAAATTTTAAGGAAGGTATACTAAATTTGTTAAGGTTAATCATTTGAAAATATAAATCAGAATTTAATTTCATAATTTTTAATATTTTTAAAAGTTGAGTCTCAATTTAAATATTTTTTATAAATATATTTGATAATATATTTATAAACCATAAGATTAGTTGTAGATTTGTAGTTACCAAATAAACGTTGTGTTTTTTTTTTTTTTTATATATATATTTAATTAATGCGGTATGGGGATCGAACTTTTGATCTCTCAAGGACGCAATTATATGTTAATTGAACTATACTCGATTTGACTAATGTTTTTATTATTAAGTCATTGATGATATATATATATTTTGTTAAAAAAATCCTTACATATGGGTCTTAACCTTTAGATTTTATAATATATTAAAAACATAAAAATGTTTTTTTCAAAATTTAAATTACTTGGATCATAGGCTTAAAAAATATATATATGCCAAACGAATATTTACCTGTCGTTGAAGTTTAAACGTGTCTAATAGGTCTTGCCATATTTAATTTTTATTTAATAAAAATGACGACCTATTAGATTTTGATACTTTCTAATATTGAATTTTAGCAATTTTTATTTAGGTTTTCATACTTTCTAATATTAAATTTTAGCATTTGTATTTGTAATAACATTTTGATTAGTATTTGTCATTCTAAGTAATTGATGGGGCAATTTCTAAATTTTATTGGAAGTAGATGAACTAAAATTGGACATTTGAAAGTAATTAAAATGAAATGAAATCCTGATATTAAAAAAAAAAAAAAAAAAAAATCTCATAAATATTCATCCATAAAATACATACTTAAAGTATTTTTTGGAGTTTATCAGTTTATCGCTCGTACATTTAACAATGTGAAACTACTAGTCACATTGTCACGTACTCCTCCAAACATTTTTCTTTCCATTTCGCCTTCATAACAACTATTAAGTTTGGTGTACTTCTATTTTTTGATTCTCTCTCTCCTAACATTTTCCTTTCCATTTTGCCCTCCTAATAACTATTGCTAAAAAAATATTTTCATTTTTTTCTCTCCTCCTTTTATTCTCTATCCTAAAAATAATTAAAAAAAATGTTAGATTTTATTTTACCCTTCCCTAATTTTATTCTCTATATTCTAACAATTTAAAAATAATAATAAAAAAAAAAAAAAAAATTTAAAGAAAAACTGCTGTCGTCACGGTCATCACTGTCATTCAGGGACGGACTTATGAAGAGATTAGGGGTCACGGCCCCAAAGCAAAATTAATGCCTTAAATATATAATATTAATAATAAATATATTTCCGCCTCCAAATTTACAAACATATTTTTTGGGATATTTGATCAGATGACCTTAAATTAAGGCTCATTCGAGAGATTGACGTCCGATTTTGAAAATTAGTCAAAATGATCTTTTGCTGACATCATTCTCGCTGGGATTTCTCTCGCTCTCGTTCACGTTCACGAGAAAAGTAAATTTTTAGTTATAAAATGGAGTCCGCAAAAGAACGAGAGCGAGAGCGAGAGAAATTCCAGCGAGAGTGATGTCACCAAAAGTTCATTTTATCTAATTTTTAGAAACGCGCGTCAATCTCTTTGAAAGGGCTTTCATCTGGCCAAATATTCTATTTTTTTTTTTTTTTTTTTTTGCTGGAGTGGTACAATGGCCATTAAAGATATTTCTTTTATTTCTTTTACATTTTCTTGAATACACACATTCTTCTTCTTATTATTTTTTATTTTATTTTACATTTTCTTGAATACAAACCTTCTTCTTATTATAACTTTTTATTTATTTTACATCTTCTTGAATACACACCTACTTCTTCTTCATTATTTTTTAAGGAAAAATTTGTTTTCTTTATATTTAAATATTTTATTTCATTTTTATATATATATATATATATATATATATATATATATATATATTTAAAACCATATAGAATTCCTTCTTAAATGATCCTTCTTAAAAATCATTTAGATTTATTTTTTTTCTAGATATAAATGAAACCACATTTCATATTTAATTTTTTTTTTTTTCACATCTGGGGAAGGAGATTCGAATTTGAGATTTTTTTTGTTCATAGTACATACATTATGTCGGTTGAGTTATGCTCATATTGACGTTTCATATTTAGTATAAGTATTTAATTTTATAAGATTTTGTTTTAATTGAAATGTATTTTAGTATCTATACTTTGATATTACTTTAGTCATTGTAATTTTAAATGTCTAAATACAATGTCCAAATTTAGTACTCTTTCATACTTTAAACAAATCTTAAAATTAATTATTACTATTAGTTTATTTGTTAACTTTTTAAAAGTAATTTAAGCTATATTAACATCTCCTCTATAAATTTTGGAAACATATTTATATTATATTGTATTTTTTTTTAATAATTTTTTTTCCAAAGTGTCTAATAAATCTTTGAACTTTTAATTTTGTGTGTAATAAACCCACGAACTTCAAAAAGTGTTCAATATATTTTTCAAATTTTAATTTTGTATCTAATAAGTCCTCGAATTTTCAATTTTAAATCTAATATATATCATTGTCTTATTCGACATTTTTTAGAATTCCGAGATTCATTAGAAACAAAATTGGAAGTATAGGGACGACATATTCAACACGTTTAAAGTTTATAAACTTATAAAATAAGATTGAAAGTTTAGAGACTCATTAAAGATTCTTTAAAGTTTAGGAATTTAATAGCCTCAAGTTTTAAAGTTCATGAATTACATTCTAACTTAACCTCACTCTTTTTCTTTTATTTTTTAATATTTGATAAGATATCATCAACAAAATCATAACTCAAATGAATCGACTAGTGACTATGAGGTTCTAAGTTCAATCCCCCACCCCACATGTTGTGATATATATATATATATATATATATATATATATATATATATATATCTCAAGATCAGTTAAATTAGTCACCAATAACTTTTTTTAAAGTCAACATAACGTGCGAGTGTGAATTCAGAGTTCTGACTTTTTTGTGATTTTTTTTTTATATATATATTTATATACTATAATTTTTCGGGCCCCCAAACCTGAATGTCTGGGTCCACCCCTGCTGTCATTGATGTAGATCTTCTTCTTGTTCGGCTTCCGGCCAAGGCCAACAGTGTCAGTGAAAATAAAGTTTACAGATGGGCTCTTCTTCTCCTCAAACATGCAGTCTTCACACTCAAATGATCATCTTCGGAATTATGATTTAGGATATGAGGTTCTTTGATTTGAGTACAATGTCAACCATATTTTAGATGAATTTTGTTAGAAAATCGTGATTTGGGAGATGGGAGATGGGAGATGGGAGTTGAATTTTTTTGATTTGGGAGATGGATTTTTTATATGGTCATTGATTTCAATGAAGTATGATTAGTGGATTTTTTATATGGTCATTGATTTCAATGAAGTATGATTAGTGGATTTTTTATATGGTCTTTGATTTTACTAAGAGATGAAAAATCGTGATTTGGAAGTTGAAAAGAGAGGGAGATTATAACCTAGGTGGTTGATAAAATGTCTAAACATGACTTGAAGGTCAAAAAGTTAATGGTGGAGCTCTGGGTTGTGGGTAACATTTTCAATGGGTGGTCGAAGCGCTTTGTATTATTGCTCCGTCCATCATCGAAACTTTGGCGTCTACATAAGCTTCTAGGTTTTTATTTAAATATTTTTTTTCCTAATGTATTGGTGTTGGAATTTTTCAAAACAATTACAATTCGCAAAATTGTACAATTGCTCAATTTGCGAAATTGTAAATAATTTGGAAGTGCGCAAAATTATAAATACAGTGTAATTTCATTTTCATCTCTGTTTTATTTTCTTCCGTTTGACTAATTGTAATACGAAGTGGACTATTTACAGTATGTTATGTTTTTTTTCTCCAATTTTTTTTGGTTACGATTTACAACAGTATCTTATGTTTTGTTTAGCCTTCCGATGTATTTACCATGTATTTGTTAATTGCAAATACACTTTAATTAAAATTTGCAAATAATAGTATGTTATGTTTTGTTTACTCTTCTAATGTATTTCTGTGTATTTGTTATTTGCACATAACAATATGTTATCTTTTGTTTAGTCTACTGATGTATTTACCGTGTATTTGTTAATTGCAAATACACTTTAATTAAAATTTGCAAAATTATTTTTTGTGTCACTATTTACAGTATGTTATGTGTTTTTTTTTGCCTTCTAATACTCGTGTATTTATGCAAATACATTGTCATTAAAATTTGTAAAATTGTAAATACACTGTAATTAAAATTTGCAAAATTGTAAATATACTTGTAATTACAATTTGCACAGTTGCAAATACACTGTAATTACAATCTGCAAGCAAACTTAGAATGCATCTCTTTGTTTTTCGAGATGTATTATAAATACTAACATATTTTTATCGTTTTTTTTTTCTATCGTGTAATTGCAAGTTGAAAAATTGCAAATACAGTGTAATTGAAAACATTGTTTTTGCACTTATAGGTAGGTGAAGTTTGTCTCAATTACACTATATTTACAATTTTGTATCAATGATGTTGAAAATGGTAGAAGAATTTTTTATAAATTCTAATTTTTTTTCTTTATTCTTATGATTTTTTAAGTCGATTTTGTATGATTTTTGTTATTTTTAATTTTTGAAACGGATAAAAAAGGGAGAGATAAAGAAGGAATGAAACGAAAGACAAAAATTAAACTAAAAAGGGACACATATCAAACTTACAAAAGAAGACATCTATCGATTTTGATACTTAAAAAAAGACATTTGTACCCTTTATATAATTTATACTTTTGAGTACTTGGGCCAACTATGTTATTGTTTAGGTTTATAAACTCCCACCATGGTGATTTGATCACTTACAATTGGGCCAACCCATCTAGGTGGCCAACATGTTCTTTATTCATCTCCTTCATGGTTTTCTTTTCTTCCAATAATATAAGCTATATATATATATTAGTCCTCAATGTTTGAGTTTTTATTTTCTAAATTCGTCCCAAATTTGCCCCTTATATATTTATTGTTTTCAATTAAATAATTATGATCACTAAATATTAAAAGAATAATGACAAATAAATTTAAAGACTTCATTTATCGTATTCTTGAGCTCCGAGAGGTCATAAATCTCCTTATCGGGACCACGATCAGACCACCCCCAAGGATCCGCAACCGAGAGGTAACACAAAATTTCAAAAGACGCTTTAAACTTACGAAATGGAAGACCTACATTGCTTCATAAAATCATTCAGACCACCAGCAACACGAGTAAAATAGTGGGCGACTGAATTGCTCGAAGAAGTGCAATGGACAGAAAAAAAAAACCTCTAATCGAATTCGCTAACTACTCGACTTCATCTATCACATTCTTGAGCTCAAAGAGGTCTTCAGTCTCCTTATCTGAGACCACGATCAGACCATCCCAAAGGATCTGAAAACGAGGTGAGGGGATTGAACCATTGACCTTTTAGTCAATGACACAACTTTATGCCAAATGAGCTATGCTCGGTTGCCAACAAGAGCATAGCTCAACATCATGATGTATCGCTTAGTGACTATGAAGTCCTAAGTTCAATCCCCCACTCCAACATGTTGTCAAAAAAAGAAAAAAAAGCTATGCTCGGTTTGACAAATCGACTGAAACTTGATAATTAAGACATTAGTTTCTTTTACGAGAAATTGTCCCAAATGACCACTTTAAGTAACATATTTTCAAATATGTTCTAAGACCTTAATTTTTTTTAATATTTTTGCTTACCATTATGACCTTCATTAATGCCCTCTCTCCATAATAATATTCATTTTCTCAATTCGTTTTGGGTCTTAAATTACAATTGTATAATAAATATCAATTTTCTCTCTTCATTTACGTAACAATATTTTATACGATTTTTTTCTTTTTAATTTGATTTACACCATTTTAGGGATTTCTTCCCACAAAAATATATGTATTTTTTTATATAGACATTATATATACTTATATATACTTCATATATATACTTATAGATACTTCATATATAACTTATAGATAATATGTATATATTTTTTTTTTTGAAAATATATGTATTTTTTATATATACCCACCATATATATTTAAATATACTTCATATGTGAGTATATACTCATATATACTGTATATACACTTATAGATAAGGGTTGGTTGCATAAATAACAACCAGACCTAAAATAATTGCAAATATACAATTTTTTTTTTTTTTTGCAAATATAGAAAAAAAAAGAGTAATGACTATTCAGTGACTATCACGGATAAAAATTGACTCCTACCAATGACTATCATTGATAAAAATTGTTAGATTTGCAAATATTTTCAAAATGTGCTATATCCACTAAATAGAAATCCTAAATTGACACCGGGTGCAATTTTCCTATAGATAATATGTATTTATTTTTTAGAAAATATATGTATTTTTTATATATACCCACCATATATACTGATATATACTTCATATATAAGTTTTATGTATTTTTGTAAAGAAAAAAAAAAATATATATATATATATATATATATATTTTTTTTTTATATTTACTCATCTTATATATTTCATATGTGAATATATATTGCGGTGAAAGATTTTTTTATGCCTATGAAAAGGAAGATGACAATATTATTAAGGAGAGAGACGTGATTGTGTTGGGTTTTTACTTTATGAATTTTAATATTTTCTTAAATGAAGAGATATTATTTTTTTTTATTACTGAAAGTAGAGATGTCCATGGGGCGGAGCGGGTAATGTTTTCCCGTCCCTGTCCCTCATTTCATTACCCGTCTATGCGAAATTTCTCGCTTAATTTTGCGGGGATGTAGCGGGTATTCCTCACAAGAAATTCGTGGGGATCAGGTATTTCTTGCGAGTAATTTTTCCCGCGAATAATTTACTTTTTTTTAATTTATTCTTAAACATTTTTTTTTTCAATTTTGTTATTTGTTAAGTTGATTAATATTATATATATATATTTAATTCAATAAATTTTATCTGCAAGAGGTGTGTTTTTTAGATCGAAGGAGGAGTATGTAGTTATTTTTTTTATGAATATTATATATATTAAAAAAATTATACGAGGTGGGGCGGGTAATTGGGGCGGGTCGGGTATGCTATTACTCGTCTCCGTCCCGTTTAGCTAACGGGGCAAAAAAAATTCCCGCTCCCTGCTCCATTCTCGGTGTAATTGGGGATTTTTCGTCTCATTCGGGGCTGGACGGGACAAATGGACATTTTTAATTGAGAGTAATTGCGACCAAACTTTTATGAAAAATCTTAAAATAATTAGACATTTTTTATAAAAATATAAACGATAAACATTAATATAAAATCATAGAGATAAAGTGATTATCGTGTATTTATTTATTTTAACGAGGTTGACATTCTTATTCATGGTATAAATTATAATGCCCTAAAGTGGAAAAATAAGAAACCCATAATCCAAAAAAGGAAAGTAATATGGTATATTTTCCCATATCTTTGTTTCTCTTCATTAACTATTTTGTTATTATTATTATTATTATTCTTTTTTAGAATGCAAAAATTACTATTTATTTTTAATCTCTTAAATTACTACTAAGTTGCCTACAAATATAAGCCGACAAGATAAAGCTAATTTAATTATTAATATATTATAAACATTTGAAAGTTGTAACATAAACATCATTCACACTACAAAATTGAGATTTTTTTTTATGACAAAAAAAAATGTTATTTTGATTAGAAGTTTTGATAATACCCATTGGGAAAAATAACATTATTTTCTTTGACAAGAAATTTGCACTTTGCCAAAAGTTTTATTTTGTCAAACTTTTGTAGGTTGACAAAACCAAGTAGTGTCAATTCACACCAACATATATTTTAATCCCACAATAAAAATAAGAACAACACCGACGCCAACAAGAACATAGCTAAACGACATGATGTATTATCTAGTGACTTTGAGGTTATAGGTTGAATTTTTCACTCCAACATGTTGTAAAAAAAAAAAAAACAAGACCGACAATGGCAACATCAAATTTCTCAAGTTTAGTTAAATTATAATAAATATTTATGAATTCTTAGGCAAGTTTCGATTATGTCCTTAGACTTTCTAAAAATTCATCTTTATTTTTTAAATTTGAAAATTTGAAGTTTATTCCGAAAAAATAGATATATTTTTTTTATTAGAATAAGATGAAAATTGACACGACGATTAATGTGTAAGAATTGAAAGACAAACGTAACAAAATTCAAAACATTTTTTTTAGTATAACAAATAAGGTATATGAGGACTTGAATCAACTCTCACCTCGTGGGAGTTAGTACATGTCAATTATCGTTGAATTATATTCACTTTGGCGTTAGATGAATTGAGGTGACAATTTATGTGTAAAAATTGATTATATAAATTGTTTTAAGGATAATTTTTTAGATGAAGTTAATAAATGATAACAATGTTCTTAATCTTCTATATAATCGTAAATAATATCAGATACGCCTTCAAATTTTTAGACATAAAAATATAACATATTTCAAACTATTTTTAAAAATAAAGCAGTTTTTATTCAAGATCGTCTATTGAAAAAACGATCCCCACGCAAGCATAAAGATCGTCTTTCCCCTTTCTCTTAACCCTCTCGCCTCTTCTCCTTCCTTCTCGTTCCTCTCGCTCATTCTCTTTACCTTTCTTTAAAAAAAACTCATCTCTTTCTCCTCCCTCTCGTCTCTTTTATGCTTACTCTCTCATAAGTCATAACTCATTGTGCGAGCACCATTATTCCGAGCTCTCTCTATCTTTCTTTCTAATTGCACGTCAACTGTCATCTTTTATTTAACGAACAAAATATTATTTGAAACGATTTCAAAATTTAAGGATAAAAATGAAAATTTTAAAGTAGGCATAATTGAAACTTACCCAAAGTTTAAGAATTTTGTTTAATTTAGCATTTTTTTTTTCATTTTTTTCATTTTTTACTATTGTTTATTATTATTGTTAAATTCTCCTCTCTTCTTTATCATCTGCATATGAAACCTGAGATGTTATGATCTATTTTTTACTCTACATTTTGTTGTTTTGATAAAAATTAATTTGAAGGGCTATAAATGAAATATGTTGTTTTCATGATAGTATTTTTGTAATTTCGTGAAAAAAAAAAGTTAATAATTCACTACTCCATTATTTTGTTAGTAAAATTCAACTTATGATGATAGTTTATTTGAAACAAAATTTGACAAATACCAATTACCAATCACGAATTATATGATGTTTTTTTTTTTTTTTTTTTTTTTTGTCGGTGATTATATTTTATAAAGGAATTATGTATCGTAGTATAACTCAACTAATTTATTGTATGATTTTTTTGACCTCGAGATCAGGTTCAATCTTCATATTATAAAATAAATAAATAAATATTTTTTTTAAAAAAAAAGTTGCATATTATTTTGGCAACAAATTGTATTCTTAACTTTCATATTATTTAAATTATGAATACAATACATTGAAAATTAAGTCAAATTAAAATAAAATTGATAACTAGGAAGTTTTTTCCCACATGAAATGACTATTTTTATTTTTTTAAAATTTAAAATTTATTATTGAACATGGCTTCCGACCTCTTAATTGTTTTTGGAATACTAGGATTCAAACAAAAGCAAGAAATTTGAACCCATGAATTTTAAATAAAGTTACATGATTTTTTTAATTAGCTAATGACTTTTTTTATTAATAAAATATTTTTATTTTTTATTTTTAAATATTAAATATATTTTAAAATTATTTTTAAATGAAATATTTTTTTTTTCTCCTTCCCTAACTTTTCTCCATCCCTCAACATTCTATCATTCTCCACCAATCATGCATGGTCGTCGCCACCCTCGTCGTCATCTGCACCCACCCTTGCCCTCGTCGTCGTCTGCTGTCGCCACCCTCGCTGTCGTCTGTCGTCGCCCTCGCCCTCACCGTAGGCTGCCTGCTCGTTGAACCAGATCACACGCTTAATTCTTCGATCAGACGACTAATCTTTCATTTAAAATGTTACAGATCTGGATTGAAACTTAGTCGACGTCGAGGGCGAGGGCGGCGACAGACAGTGGTGAATGGCGGCGGCAATGGATGATTGGTGGAAGGTGGAGGGAGGGAGAAAGGTGAGGGAAGAAGAGGAAGAAGGGAAAAAGATTTTTTTTTAAAAAAAAAGTAAAAAAGAAAAAATAAATATTTCATTTAAAAATAATTAAAAAATATATTTAATATTTTAAAAATAAAAAATAATAATATTTTATTAATAAAAAAAAGTCAGCTTCTCCTGCTCTAATAGAATTTTGGACAGAAGAACCAAAATGATACTAAACTAAAACTACAAGGATTAAAATATCGGGTTTGAAAGCTTAGGGACTTGAATGTTAGTAAACTCAAACTTCAGAGACCAATAGAGTAATTTGCCCTAGATTAAATTACAATTTTGGTCTTTATGATTAAAACATAATTTTAATCTGGTCCCAATAGTTTGATTTTATTTTCAATTGAAATTAATTAATATTATAGAGTTTAATTTCAAGCATCTTTCTCTAAAAAAAAATATAAATAAATAAAAATAAAAAATAATAATAATAATAATTCAAGCATCTCTTTTTTTAGAGATGTCCATGGGGCGGGGCGGGGCGGAGTCGGGTAATGCATTCCCGCCTCCGTTCCCGTCTCCTATTTCATTATCCGTTCTCACGAAATTCTCCGTTTAATTTTGCGGAGACGAGACGAGTATTCTCCACGGATAATTTTTTCGCGAATAATTTATTTAATTTATTTTTAACCAATATTTTTTAAGTTTTGTTATTTGTTAAGTTGATTAATATTATATAGGACAAATTATCCTTATAGTCCCTCAGGTTTGAGTTCGATAGCACTTGGGTCCCTAAGGTAAATCCAACAAACCAAATTCAAACCTCGGATATAATTGTTGGATTTGAAACCTTAGGGGCTCAAGTGCTACCAAACTCAAGAGACCATTAGGGTAATTTGTCCTATTATATATATTTAATTTAATAAACTTTATTGACAAAATGTGTGTTGTCTTTTAAACTAAAAGAGTGTAGTTATTTTTTTTAATGAACATATATATATATATGTTATTATCCGTCCCTGTCCCGTTTAGCTAACGGGGCAAAAAAGTTTCCTCCTCTCTACTCCTTTCGTGTAATCGATGATTCTCCCTTCAATTTAAGGCGGGACAAATAGACATGTGTGCCCTTTAGAGATGATTGGGATTTTGGGAGTGGGACCCACATGATTTGTCGTTTATTGCAGTGGTTGGGCCCGGCCCAATACTGTTGGGCCCAAGAGATGTTCAAGTTGGCCCACTGGAAAAAGTAAAGTGGAGCAGATGCCTCCATTTTGTTTTTTGTCGTCTACTTCTTTAATCATTGCATCTGTCCATTTCTGCAATTAAAATATTCACTTTTTTTTTTTTTTTTTTTTTTTTTTTTTTTTTTTGAAATGTATAAGGCTAAATTAAAAAATAAATAAAAATACGAGTATTTATTTAAGTTTAATAAGCTTCATTTTGATTCATAAATTTATTTTACTTTATTTCATGAACTTTAAAAGAGTGATTATATTTTGTTTTTACCTTATTATTCTACCATCTAATATATACAACTAAAAATTTGTGTAAATCCATATATTTTTAATGTAATCAATTACATATTAATATACATTTTTTAAAGTCAAGTTCAATATGACGAACATATGATTATTTTTTACGTTCAAATAATGAATAGACATTTTGAAAATTCAAACATAAAATTAGAAATAGGTTAAGAATTTAAAAACTAAAATAGGTATTTTAAAAAATATAATTAAAAACTAAAATAGGTATTTTAAAAAATCTAATAATACAATAGAATCATGTACCAATTCAAAATTATAGTGAAATTTAAACTATTTATTTAATATGATAAAAGTTGAATTGAACCAAAACAATTTAATAATGTGGTTTGATTCCATTTTTAAATACGATTGTTTTGGTTCTTTTATTATTGTTTGAGAGTGAATGAATCATTTGAATGATTTTAATACAAATATCTAATCGAGATTCATTCATTCAATACAATTGTTATATGTTAGATGAACATTTTTAAAATGATTGTATGACCATCACATGATCGTTCGAGTTAGGTTATGTTATGTTATTCATCGCTAATTTTTTTTTTTTTTTTTGAAGTAAGTTTCAAGTGAGTCTTATATCTGCCAAAGCGAGCATAGCTCAGCTGGCATATGTATGACTTGATGACCAAGAGGTCTGTGGTTCGAATCCCCCAACCCCCAATGTACCCAAAAAAAAAAAAGTGAGTCTTATATCTGACCAACTTGCTTGGTTGTTTGTTGTAAGTGATTCAATTCAATAAAACATATCATTTTCATTAAATAGACTCTTTCACTAAAAGTATAGTAACTAGTTATCTCTCACACATCACTTGACGGACATTTAACTTTAATGCTAAATTTTGTTAAGATTTCACAAAAAAAAAAAAAGGAAACTAATTAATCATTAAATAAATTTATGTAAACTTATGAATTCAATATTGATTCGGTCTATTTAGTCAATAAATTTAGTATAATATAAAGTTTCAATGGTAAAATTATTCACCTCCAACACGGATTACTTAAATATATTGACATGATGTTAATTAAACTAACAAGGAAAGAATAGTCAACACAACATAAAAACAAAACATGTAAAAAAAATCAATATGACTAATAGCATAAATACATTTTAAATCAACTTTTTTTGACCCACACGACGAAATCACTTATAAACACTTATGCCACACTTAACGACACAAGTAAAAAATAGAGTAAATGTAGGAATTTGAGTTACCAATAAGAGAATGATTAATGAGGTCGTCACTATGTGGTTCCCTCTTTTAATTATTAAAAAATTTGCATATTTCCGAAGAACTTGGTTAACACTCTTGTCATGTCCAAGTCTTATTTTTATTTTTTTCTTTTCGACAACATGTTGGGTGGGGGACGAACTTGGCTAACACTCTCGTCATGTTCAAGTCTTACTATTTTTTTTTTCTGACAACATGTTGAATGGGGGATTTAACCTAAGACCTCATGGTCACTAGGCGATACATCATGTCAGTTAAACTATGCTTTTGTTGACATGTCCAAGTTTTACTGAACCCTCGTATTATTGAGTTTAACTCTAAGTATTTTTGCAGTTTATCTCTCTCATACATCAAATAATGTAAAATTATCAACCACATTGTAGCGATTTTTTTTTTTTTGACAACATGTTGGGGTGGGGGATTGAACCTAGGACCTCATAGTCACTAGGCGATACATCATGCCGTTGAGCTATGCTCTTGTTGGCAAAATAATAGAAATCCTGCACCCACCATGATTCGAACCTAACCACATTGTGGGAGAATTTCTAGTACATCCGTGGTATGGAAAAATTCCATACCACTGCCTTTCAAAAAATGACACCTGGCGAAATGGTTGTTTATCTGGGACCCACACTATTAAATATATTATTTTTTTAAACCATTTCGCCACATGTCATTTTTTGAAAGACAGTGGTATGGAGTTTTTACATACCACGGATGTACTAGAAATTCTCTCCCACATTGTAGCGATAGCGAATGATTTCTCATGAAAAAAATGAGTGTTATCTTTGTAGTAAATAGTAAGGAGGCGACATATTTAATGATGAAAAATAATAACAATACGACAAGTGTCAATCATGACCGGGCTGTCACAGACAGACGCCATTAGAAAATTGACAAGTGGCATATCTTGTTGGAACACGTTTTGCCTCTTGATAGGACATTTGTAAGCCGACAGTGCCAATTCCAAAATAAATTTTTCAGATTTTTTTATTATTATTATAAATTTTTCAGATTTTTTTATTTATTTTTGGAAACAATAATGGTGGTTTTTTTTTAATAATATTGTATTTTTTAAAATTTATTATAAAACTATAAATCAGACACGCGAAAGATGGTCTTTTGAAAATATGATTTTCACCTTCATGAGTATGTATTTTTTTTATTAAAAAATTATTATCTTTTTAACCAGATATTCAAAATTTTCAAAAAAATGTATGGTTGGAAAGCTAACAGCGAGAGCTTCAATTTGATACTTGGTTTTACTATTTTTGAAGTTGTGTATCAAAAGATAAAGACGATCGAATTGACTATAGTTCTGCAAATTTCAGAACTGAAGATTCTTTTGAGGAGTATATTCAAAAATTGATATCTTTTTATCTAGATATTCAAAAACTTCGAAAATGATACTATTGGAAAGTTAACACAAACAGCTTCAATTTGATACCTAGTTTCACTATTTTTGGAGTTGTGTATCAAAAGATATATATCGTAAAAGTTATGAAAACTCCACTAAACCTAGAACTGAAGATCATGAAAACTTCAAAACTGTAGCTAAATTTCGACGATCTGTATCTTTTAATACACACAACTCTACAAATAGTGAAACAAGATATCAAATTGAAACTCTTCGTGTTAGCTTTTCAACCGTACATTTTTTGAAATTTTTGAATATCTGGGTAAAAAGATGTCAAATTTTTAATGCACTCCTCAAAAAAATATTCAGTTCTGAAATTTGCAGAATTATAGTCCAACTTCAATGGTCTTTTATCTTTTGATACACAACTCCAAAAATAGTGAAACCTGGTATAAATTGAAGCTCTCGAGTACATATCGATGGAGGTCGTCTTTAAAAGACGACCTCCATCCATGTGGAGCAAGATCATCTTTTCAAAAGACGACCTCCATTTAAAACTGCAATAATTTTAAAAATAGTTTCAAACTTACAATATTTTTATAATAAGTTTTAAAAAATACAATATTATTAAAAAACAGTTGGCAATAATCAATTTATAACCTTAATTTTTTTGAGGTTGTATCAATTAAAACTCTAAAGGAAGGATGATATATTGTATCAATTTAAACCTTGAACTTTCAAAAGTCTATCAATTTACATCTTCTGTTACGATTTTATTTAAAAATGTTAATTTAAACACATTAAGACTTATAATTTAGCAATTAAATCCCTAAATTTTCGTAAGTGAATCAATTGTATGAAAGCTTGGGGGTTTAATTGATAAATTAGAAGTCTCCACACGTGTAAAAACTAATATTTTTCTAAGAGTGTAAATTGATACACATATGAAAGTTTTAAATGGATACAATCGTTAGTTTGAGATTTTAATTGATAACAACCTCCAAAGTTTAATGATATAAATTGATTTTTTTTTTTAAGTCAATTTCTACTTATATATGTTTATTTATATGCCATGTGAATAATAAATAAATTCTAAATATTATTAAGTTAAATTATAAGTTTAGTCTATAAACTTTAAAAATTATATTTAATAAATTCTTAACATTCTGTCAGCATAATTCAATTGATTTAAGGTTGTAGAGGTGATAGGTTCAACCCCTACATTAACTAAAATACATTGACAAAAAAAAAAAAAAAAAAAAAACTTTAACATCTTTAACATTTAAATAATCTAGTGGCTAATAATTTTTGAAGTTTAAAAGTGTTATACTTTTATAAAAAATTTAATTTTGTATATAATATGTTCCTGTTATATTTAAAAAGAAAAATCACGAGCTTAGAGGACACAAATCATTTATAACACTATGAACCTTTCAATTTTATGTATGATAAATTATTTTTAAATTGTCAGACACTTATTAGGCACAAACTTGAAAATATAAAATTCATGGACCTATTAGACATAATTTTAGAAATTGAAAGATCAAACTTGTAATTTAATCATATTTTCTATTATTTACCTAACCTACCTATTCATCCCATGTATTTTTGTTTATTGTTGTTTAAGGAAAATACACTTTAGTTCTTGAGTTTTAAGAAATAGGTTTAAAAGGTCCTTCATTACAAAATATTTTTTCTCAAACGAAAAAGTGATTAGACTTAGGGTGCGTTTAGGATTACGGTGAGAACAAACAAAAATAATTTTTAAAAAAAATTAACCGTTTTAGATTCCCGAATGATCAGAAGCTCTTTCTTTTCAACGATTTTTCAAAATGACCACTATACTGTTTCGTATATATATAACGATTTTCCAAATATAAACCTTTGTCTCATAATTTTGTACGTACTTTTTATTTATTAAGATTAAAAAATATTTTCGATCATCTAAAATCATTCAAGAAATTATATGATTATTTTTATAGGTACTTGTAGAAAAATTGATTTTGTTAAAATAAACATTTTTGTTCTTCAAAAGCTATTCTAAACACATTATTTGAAGCATGGTTAGATGACTATGTTTTCTAAACCCTAATAGGAACAATGTGAACTGACCAAGAAGAGAAATAATCTGTTTTTTATTTTTTTATTTTCACATTGAAAGAGTATATATAAGAGGAATTGCACCAAATCTTCTTTAAAGATGAAACTTGGAAATAATAAAACATGAAATAAAACATATATATATATATATCTTACGAATATATGAAAATAAATATTACTTTGGTCATTGTACTTTTGACTTTGGTTCATTTCGATCATTGTACTTTCAAAACGTTCATTCTGGTTCATGCACTTTCAATTGCTATTCATTTTAGTCTTTATACTTGCGAACCCACTTGTGTTTTGAACCTTACAATTTTAAAAAGTGACCAATTTAATTTGGTCCATGTTTGCAATATTTAAAAGTAAATTTTATATAAAATGAAAGTTCTTTAATACATATTTATGATTATATATTTCAAGAAACTTAATTGGTATGTGAAGTGTAACCTAAAATTATGTTGTAAAGAAATGATATACAATTGAAAATGGATGGACCAAAACGGTCCATTTTTAAAAGTACAATATTGATTAAAATGAACAAAAATTGAAAGTACAAAAACTAAAATAGACGTTTGTTTTAAATGTACAAACACCAAAATAAACTAAAGTCGAAAATATAAAGACTAAAATAGTATTTAAACAAAAAAATAGTTAAAGACTCACAATAACTTTTTAATTATAAATGTAACAATGATTCAACAAGTATGATTTTTTAAATGTAACAATGATTCGAAACTCTAATAACTTTCTAATTATGAACTAAATTCGAAAATATAGGGATTAAAATAGTATTTCAACCAAAAACAAACTTATAAATGTAATAATGATTCAACAAGTATGATTTTTTTTTTTGTTCAGCAACATGTGTAGGTTGTGGGGGTGTACGGGTATACATTCAAACTTCTAATTCTTTTCGTCGATCATATATATCTTTAACACAAATTAAGTTATGTTTTGGTTGTCAACATGAACACAACTCAATCAACGTAACGTACGACATCATTACTAAGAGGTCACAAATTCAAATCTCTCATTTTAAATATTGTAAAAAAAAAATATGCTCGGGACTTCGATATTTTCTTTGATGGACTATGATATTTGAAGTCCTTGAGCTATCAATCAATTCAAACATCATTTATTATGTCATTTTTTTCACTCCAAAAATCTATTCAAATTAATGGACTTGATAGAAAGAGAAATTTAATGGAGCACATGGATGCACGTTGAACATGGGATATGTAGAAAAGAGGCAAAAAAAAAAAAAAAAAAAAAAAAAAAAAAAAAAGTAAATTTCAAAAAATATATATAAAGTTCTGAATTCTATTTTTTTTAACATTAAAATTTGTGGTCCTGTTTGAAAAACGACATGACGAATTACATTTTAGACAGAAATACGACACATGACCTACATATCGACAGACAATTAATAGAACACACGTGCTAATCTATTCATCTTGTCCCATCTTTTAATTTGCCTTTGTCTCTCCATTCTCTCTATTACTATTTATTATAAATTATATTCTGAAAATTAATTATAATGTGAATACCATTTTTAATATCATGATCATGGATTACATTTGCAAGACAAATATTAATAACAATGAGAGTTCATTTGCAAGAGGAATAATATAGTTGGGGCGGATCCCTTCCTCCTTTAGTCGATGTCCGAATCGTTACGAGGTCCATTAGCAAGTATTGGGAGGAGCTCCAAGAGTTCGTTGGAGGGAATGAGCCTAAGGCGAGATTAGCGAGCCGCGTGAGTCAGATCGAGTGGGAGCCGCCGCTCACAGAAAGTTGGAAGTTGAACACTGATGCCTCCTGGATGGAGAGAAGGAATAGAGGGGCCATCGGTTGGGTGATTCGTGACTCCCGGGGATCTCCTATCTGTGTCGGTTTCAAAATCTTCCATTGGAAGTGGCCCATCAAGACTTTAGAAGGCAAGGCTATTCTCGTCGGGTTGAGATCGATCAACGGCTGCGAGTTGTCGGAGTTCTGTCATCTTTTTGTTGAGTCAAGACTCAACGGAGGTTGTTGGAGCTTTGAAATGCTCGGAGCTTGATCTTATGGAGACCAAAAACATCCTTGAAGGTATTTCGGTCGAAGTCTCTAAGGTTGGTCGCGTGTCTTTTGCTCATTGTAATAGAGCTTGTAATTTTGTCGCTCATTGTTTAGCGCGAGTTGTGCTTGAGAACTTTTTTAGTTTGCTTTGTTCTTCTTCTGGTGAAGTAGAAAATGTTTTCTTTTGACCTTCGAATTTTTTGAACTAGGTTGCCTCGGCTCTCTCTGAAGCGGGTTGTGCTTTGGGTGTTGGTTTTTAATGAAGTTGTTCCTTTTTAAAAAATAAAAAAATAAATAACAATCAAATTGCTCAAATGGATGCCTTAATTTTTTTAAATATGCTACTTGGCTATTACCATAATCTTCTGATTTGATTGATAAAGTTTATGTAAATGATTTTGTTATAAAT
Source organism: Herpetospermum pedunculosum (assembly GCA_028017165.1). Classification (NCBI taxonomy): domain Eukaryota; kingdom Viridiplantae; phylum Streptophyta; class Magnoliopsida; order Cucurbitales; family Cucurbitaceae; genus Herpetospermum; species Herpetospermum pedunculosum. Next base: position 62,207,452 of record CM051529.1, read on the forward strand.
ATGATGTGTGCCATTTATATTTAAACATTCAACAAGTTTGGGGCACCAATTTTTTTTATTTTTTTAACTTAAAATATGTAATTGGGACACCAACTTAAAGTAGGGTGAACTGAGTTATTTTTCAAGTTTACGTTTGACCTACCTACTATTATAATCTATCGTCAATAAAACAACAATACTAACTTCAATAGTATTTATTATTGACAGACTATTATAGTTGATTGTTTTAACTCATTCGGCCTGAAAACAATCCCTCATTTTTCAAAGAGGAATCTTTCAAGGATCAATAAATAATATATATATATATATATATATTATAAAGACTTTTTCCTTATATGTTTTACGTCGAATGAAAACTAAATTTACTTTTAGATTACGTTCTAATAATAAATAAATAATTTTATTTGTGCTGAATCGAGCATAGCTTAGGATAAGGTTGAATCGAGCATAGCTTAGAATAAGGTTGTGCAGGCATTAATTAAAAAATCTTTAGGATATATATAAAACATAAGTGATGATCAAAATTCTCATAGAAATTTAGAAACTAAATTTATAATTTAACATATACAAATAAGATACATGGAAACATCAAAATAAATAGAAATATAACCGCCGGAAAAAAAAAAATCAATTGGGGAAAAACAAAAACCACGGCGGCGATTCCAATTTCGATTACCAATCTCAAGAATCCTGCAAATTACTTTGAGCTCCGGCGAGGAGTTCGGCCAACGCCGCCATGGCTCTAACCTGCATCTCTAAAGCCGATATGTAATCGGTCGCTTCTTCCAGAAGATTCGGGAACGAGACTTTCCGGCAACCTGGAACTAACCGGCTGAGAATTTTCACCTTCCTCTGCACTGCCGGCAACTTCTTAATCTTCTCGTTCTTCGCCTCCGCTGCCATCGCCGTGCGTGACGGTTTACAGCAAATCAATTTCTTCGTCCTCCGACGCCTCGCTAACCTCTGGCGGAATCGGCTAGCGAGAATCGCGCGACTCCATCGAGTCCTCCCCTTGGCCGTGGCGGCGAGGACGCAATCTGCGGTTTGGCGAACTAGTTGTCCGTTGATCGGAGGCGGCGAGGACTGGCGGTGGCTGACTCGTCGAAGCGCTTCCGCAAGTCTGGATGAGTAGATCTGTTGCTCGATCTCTGTCTTCCACTTCCGTTCTGTGGCTTCCGAAGAATCATCGGAAGCAATTTTCGTCTGGTGAAACGATCTTGTGGAGTTGTTCTTCGATTCCTCCGCGTCCATGAAAATCAGAAACCGATTGATGATGATGAATATCAAATCTCTTCTTCTCCACACACAAATCAGATACAATCTGAGGGAGAAAACAAAAAGTATCAGCCAAATCGAAGAACAACAACAATCAATCAATCGAGATGATGAAGAAACAAGATTGAATTGGAGAATCAGAGATGAATTACCTTGAAGATGAAGAATGTGTGAAGAATTTGCAGGTTGAAATGGGAGAGAAATTGAAGAGAGAGTTTAAAAACAATCACGGGAAGTCACGCGTAGTGAGTTTCTTCCAACACGTTTAATTGCTCTCTCTCTCTCTCTTTTCTTTTCCCATTTCTTCCCATTTATATACATCTTCAATTTCCACTTTAATCATTTTTTTTTAATATTTTTTTTATTCATATTAGAAATTTATCTCGGCCGCCGCCATTGTCGATAATTTTGACATGTTGGATTAAGAGACCAAAATTTCAATGATTATTAGCGATAGATCTATATCTGACTATTTTACGGTGGCAACTACATTGTGACGATCTCTTTGAATAATTTGTTTTGGAATAAGAAGATTCGAGCTTATGACATTTTGATTAATGACGTATATGTATTAACTCGTTGAAATATGTTCAAATTGACAATTTGTTTTGGTATCTAAAACTTTCAAATTTATTTAATCTAATCCTCCATTTTTCCATCCTAAGTGGCTTGATAACATGCTCGTACTAAGTATTAACATGCTAGTCACATACTCGAAATTACGTTATTAATCGGTTAAAAACAAAATAAAGGTAAGGAATAAAGTTTTTTTTGTTTGGAACTAAAATAAACATTTTAAAATTCATGGATAAACGGAATAAGTTTAGAAGTTCGAAAAAAAAAAAAATTTATTGTAAGTTCATGAACAATAATAAAAAAAAATTAAAAAAAAAATAAAACTTAGTTGCACGGGTGGGATTACAACTATCTTTTGCACCCAGCCACATGTCACAATTTTACTGGCAAAATATTTATGCTATTTTAAAATTTTTAAAAAAAAACTTATTAGCTTTCCACGTCGTTTATTGATTTTTTTTTTTCTTCGTTTATTACTCTTTTTTTTTCCCTTTACTTGGTGACTTTTTCTTTTTTTTTTCTTTTTCCTTTACTTAGTAACTTTCATTTTTCCATCCGCCATGAAAATTTAACTTCAACCTCCAATAGATTAATCGCAAGACATAAATTCCAATTGTCTCAAACAATGCAACATAAATTCCAATTGTCTCAAACAATGCAAACTTCATCCACTCGGTTTCAATTCCATTATCAGTAAGACAGTAAAAATAAAAAATTTATTGCATAACAAACAGAGGAAGACATTTTTCTTATTATTATTAATTTTTAATTGTGTTTGTTCTTCAATTTTCATCCACCTTCAAAAGACATTGAAAAAGAAAATGGATGAAAAACTGGAAAGAGAAGAAGAAAAAACATATAGAGAATCAAAGAAGAAAGTGAAATAAATAAATATACTGTTTCTTTGTTCATTTTGTATTTTTCTCTATAATGAGAGAAATTAATTTATTGGAGGTTAGAACTTAATTTTTCTAGCCAAAGAAGGAGAGTTAAAAAGTAAAGGAAAAAAGAAGGGGAGCAATAAACGGCGTGAAAAACTAATAAGATTTTTTTTATTTAAAAAATAACATAAATATTTGGCCATTAAAATTGTGACACGTGACTGGCTGGACTGCAAAAGGTAGTTGTAGTCCAACCTGCCACTAAGTTAAAAAAAAAAAAATAAAAAAATTTTTGATTTTTTTTTTTTGTGCGGTTAAATGATAGTTGTTGGAGCTTCAAAATTTTGTACGTCTTTTTTTTGTCATCAACAATTTTGTGTGTTCTCTTTATACAAAAAAAAAAAAAAAAAAAAAAAAAAAAAAAAAAAAAAAAAAATCTCTAAATTTATTATTTTGATTCTAATTAATAAGTTATTAGGTTAATATTTATACTTTTTATATTGATACAATTAATTAATTAAAGTAATTATAGATGATTTTTGAACCGATGTGATACTAAAGGGTCGAAATATGTAAACTAGATAAAATAAAAGAGAGTAGGCTTTACAATATAACTTATTTATTTATTTTTCAGTCGACTTAATTTTTATTATATTATTTATTGTCGAATGATCGTTTGTTGTCTAATTAGTGCTTCACATCAACATTTAAGTAACAATGTCAATGCCAATACCAACGAGAGCATAACTCAACTGACATGATGTATGAACTAATGACTAGAAAGTTCTAAATTCCATCTCTCACCTCAATTTTATCAAAAATAAAAAAAATAAAAAATAATAATAAAAAAATAGCAATGTCAATGGTAAAGAGGGAGGTAGAGATTTCTTACAATTTAAAAACAAAGTTAAAAAAACATAATTAAAACTTTTTAAAGTTAAAGAAAATAAACCTACATCCATTTGAGACACTAAACTTGTAACTTAACAATTTTTTAATAAAATAAGAATTACCTTTTTTTTTTAATTATTTTTCTCTTTTTCTTTCTTAAATAAATTAATTTTCTATTTATTTTAAATTTATACTAAAATGATATATATATTTATTAAAAAAATGAAGTAAGAAATTATACCAAATATTTTGAAAACTTAAACTTTAGACTTTATATATATACTTTTTTAAATTCAAGAGAAATTAAGGGATGAGACATATTTTGAATATGTTTTTAAGAACACTTTTGCATGATTTAAAAGTGTGTTCATATTTGATAAATGACAAAAATCTCCAATTAAAGTGAACACTATTTACAAAAATTTATAAATTAAATATATTTTGTTAATGTGACACCATGATTAATAAGTTCATATATCAAATGAAAATGTATGAATATATATTAGTATTTTTATTTGATTTTGAACATATTATATAAAAATGTAGGTAGCCTATTTCAATTTTTCTCTTTATGAAATGAGAGAGATTCTTGAGGTTTACTTTTTCTTTTTGAGGGATTAGATCTATTTACTACCCATGTGATGTTATGTTTCTTTTTATTATTTTATTACTACTTCATTAGATAAGGTGGCATTATTAAATGTAATATTATTTGTTATATATGCATTAAATATGAACATACAAGACATTCCACTTCCTAAAGTTGACATTATTATTGATTTATTTTGAAGGCCTTGAATTCCTATTTTTGTCCTTAATTATTATTATTATTTTTTTTTTTTTTTTATGCTTATTCTATCTTTGTTTCAAAACCTTTAACATTGTATTTAGTATGAGAATTTTGCATAAAAAGTTATTTAAGTTATTGTTTTTTTTATTTTTATTTTTATTTTTATAAATTATTTAAGGGAAACTGTAACCGTAAATTTAGAGTAAAATAATTAAAAATATAGCATTTTTTTAAAACAATTGTAGATATGGCAATTTCTATCACTGGTAGTATGGTCTATCGCCGATAGAAGTTTATCGCTGATAGTAGTATTTTTTTATAGAATTTTGCTCGTGATAATAGTTTATTAATGATAGAAGTATATCCGTGATAGTCATATATATCAACAATAGAGTCTATCAGTAATAGCCACTTATTTTTTGCCATATTTGAAAAATGTTATAAATTTTGCTAAATTTACAATTATTTTGGGCCTGATTGCTGTTTGTGCAACCAACCCATTATTTAACGTATGTTTGTATAAGCATATTTTTTTCTTCATTTGTTTAACAATTGTAGATGATTAGGATAAATATTATGGGAGAATCCCGATAAAGGTGAGGATGGTATGGTATCAACCCCTGACATCACACTTACGTCATATCCCGACCTACGAAATCAGAGATTATCGGACCCAGTTTGGGCCTAGCAGGGGACACAGTTGACCAGACGGTCACATCCATGGCGACACCTCGACAATCATGAAGACGTCGTCACTGCGATCGCTCGACTATCCACCAATGCTACCTCGTGCATTCGGGTTGACGAAGCGACACCCGTCCCCTCATCCTCATGAGGAGGGCGACCAATCCTAGCTAACACATCTAGCTGATACATCCCTACCATATAATAAGGAAGGGTCACTCTTCCGTAGGGTAACTGAGATTCTCCACTCCTGGACAGTTCTCTCTCAACTCTACTGCTTGGTCTTTTCACTACTTTTTGACTGATTTAAGCATCAGAGCGTGTTGGGCGAACTCCTCACCGGTGTAAGTTTACTTCTATTTTCTCCTTGCAGGTCCACATCGGAGCGCCGCCAACCAACAAATTCCGACTAAAAAAGAGCAACCGAATTCTTGCGTCAACATTAAACAAATATGTGAAGCCATGCATAAGTAGTAGGTTAGATGTTGAGTTTCAAAACACAATTTCATATTTTTATTGAATGATGAATGAAAAAATAATAGTAACATCTACTAAAATAATATTTTATGCAAAACTTAGAAATTAAGGATTTAAGACATAACATAGAAAAAAAAACTTAAAGATCAAAATTGAATTCAAAACTATTTTAAATCATTTGCCTCTCTCTATAATATTTATATATTTAGTGACTTTAAAGTGGGTGTTTGTTGAATGCTTTTCTTAATCTTTGACCAACTCAACAAGCAAACAACTTTATTATTATAGTCTATTTATGAATATTAATTAAAAAATAAAATGTATGTCCATGTTTAAAGAAAGAGTATATTAGTGTGATCTAAATTTAGATTTATACTACTAAAATATGAAGAATAGGTTATTATATAGATAAACAAATTGAAAAAAGTTACTAAATAATAATAAAAAGAAGATATCTAACAGATAATGTATACCTAACAAATAACAACAATGATAGTACAAATTTAATTAAATCAAATTTGTTTTCTAATTTCTAATTATGTTAATTGACTTTTATTAGATTCTAATTGATTTTAGACCAAAACCAATGCAACCCATTACATCAACCAAAAGATGTTTTAAAAAGTTTTAGAAAATCAAACCAACTAAACACGAGTTAAAGCTTAATACAAACTAATCAATAAGTCGTCACATTAGATTCTTTTCACAAGGTTAATTAACTTTGAAAAGTCGATAAAATCAACTATATCACCGAATCGATCTGTATTTCGATTCGTTTTTGTGGGTGTGTTAAAGAAATATGAAACTTTTTCTTTTGCAAAGATATTTAATTAATGCGGGGATTGAACACATGACCTCTTAAGTCTTAATCAAGGACACAACCTTATGCTAATTGAGTTATGCTTGGTTTGGCAGAAATATGAAACTTAAAAAAGACTTGGTATTAGACATCATGGGGTTTCCACCCTAAAACCAAATGTCAATTGAGCTATGCTCGGTTTGATAGAAATATGAAACTTAAAAAAGACTCGGTATTAGACATCATGGGGTTTAGCCCATGTATGTTGGTGCCTCTTTTGGTTCACATCTTTACCAATCCATGTATGTTATATTGTGAGTGCCCCTTAAGATGGTGCCTCTTTGGGTTCTTTTCGATCCTTAACATGCCCCCTCAAGATGGTGTCTCTTTGGGTTCACATCTTTTCGATGTTCGATGTGAGATTCTTAACATGCCCCCTCAAGATAGATGGTGCCTCTTTAGGTTCAACATCTTGGGTCAGATCCTATTTGAGCTTCGTGGGCAGGTTCACCATCTTCGGTTGGATCCCATTTTTGGACCGAATACCCGTTTGGGCTTTGTGGACTCTCAGATCCCATTTTTGGACCGAATTTTCGTTTGGGCTTCGTGGGCTCTGATACCATATTAGACCGGGTTTTGCCCTAAAACCAATTGATACTAGAAGTAGTAGTCCATGTATGTTATACTGTGAGTGAGATCCTTTCATTTTTTTCGATGTGGCGGAAAAGAAAAAAAAATGAGAGATTAATGATATATGATAAAGAAAAAGAAGTAGGTAGGTGGGAGGAGGATATATAATGTTGGTTTGCTAATTAAGGTTTAATTAAAAAACAATGGTTGGCAAGAGAAGCCAACTAAAAACAGCTTCATTATTAACAAGAGAGCAAAAAACATGCACAGCCTCATTTTTGTCTCCATGTCTTGTCTTCAAAGCCAGGCAAATTCCATCTTTTGTTTTAAAAATTGTTCATCTTTATTTCCTTAATCATTCAATGGATCATATATATACATATTTTATTTCTTCTGATTTTTAGGCTTTAGTTTGATTTGGTCAAATAATCTTATATATATATAAGGATACAAATCATTCATATTTGAATATGTGACACATTTTATTTTATTTATGTGATAATCATCCCACAATATTTTTAATATGATTAATTGTATATTAGCGGACTATATTTAAGGTCGAGTAAAACAAATAGGAAGAAATTGGTGAATTTTCAAGTGGGCAAAAAAATGATTTATGAAGATGAATTAATTAATTAATTTTTTTTTTTTTTAGTACATTGGGTTGGAGGATTCAAACTACAGACTTCTTAGTCGTCAACACATCCATATCTCAGCTAAGCCATGTCCGCTTTGACATTTATGAAGGCTAACTAAACTATAGACTAAATACACAAGAAATTTTAAAATGTTATAAACTAAATTGAAACTGGTCTCAAATCATATATCGACGCAACATTTGTATTGAGATAAATTTTCTCCAGACGCAACAATATTTGCATCGGGATAGAATTCTCCCGACGGCATTGTGCCGACGCATTATTTACGTCGAAAAAAGCAAAAAAATGTTGTAGTGGTTCCCATTGTAATTTTGAGTATTTTTCAATTTAATTTGTCACCATTGACGAATGTTAAAACTAGTTAATGAAAAACTTATATAGCATGGTATACTTAGTGAATAGGTAAAAATCTAGAGGAGTGAAGAAAAAGTCATATAAAAGAAGATTTTTTTTTTTAATTTTTTTTTTTTTACTAATTTCTTAAATATTTGGAGGAAACTAGAATCTTTCATGTTTTAGATGACTTTTTTTTCTTTCTAATCTTTTATTCAACAAATTCACTAAGTATTATTTTATATAGGTTTATCATCAACTAATTTAATCTATATATCAAATAATCACTTGATCAAGAATAGATAGAAATAAGAGATTTATCCTTATTATTGATGGGATCCTGACAAAACACTTGCGTTTCTCTTAATTTTCCTCTTAATTTCTCATTCAAAAGATAGATATTTATACAACCCTAATCTCTCAAAACATATATGAAAACTGACTGAATACTAACTAAACTCTAACTAGTTTCCTAATACGGTAATTCCCTAATAGATCCCCTCGAGACATGTTTGGAACCCTTGCTAGCAGCTTTTGTGGAAAGAGAAATCTCCGTTAACTTACATAAGGAGAGCTATATCAAATAATCACTTGATACAATAGATGAGTGAGCGCATCATCCAGATAGCTCCGAGTGATGGTTCAGTCCTATCCTTAAAATTTATCAAACACATCTATAGGGTTTTAGGGTTTAGAGTTTAGGTTATAATAATCGAGAAGGAAGGATGTGTTGGCAAGCACTAATTGGTTGTGGGTGTGTTTTGATGGAAGGCAATGATTAGTGGTGAGATGTTAGCCCAATTGAGCAAAGAGAAAGAGAAAGAGAAGCATGTGGTTGTTTTTGTTTTGATGCCACTTTCAATCATGTGCCTCTATTCTTTCTCTCTCTTTCTCTTTTGGATTCTTGCTTCTTTTTGGGATGTCTCTTTCTTTCTCTCTCTCTCTTTCTCTCTTTTATTTTATGATTCTCTTTTTGGTGTTGGACTATTATTTGTTTTGTTTCATAGATGTGGCAACCTTTCATCCACATTAATTGCTTCCCCATAAACAACAATTAAAATGTTTACTCACAAAAAAAAAAAAAAAAAAAAATGTCGAGGTCTAGATTTTAGGGATATATTAATAAAAATCTAAAAAATAGTAGAAATTAATTTAATGGTAGATTATAATTGACTATTTTTAATTATTCTATCTAAAAATTAAGATAATATTTTGATATAAATAGTTGCCACAAGAAATTTTTGAACCTAGATAGCCTAAAATGGGGGTTGATTGATCTTGTACCGTGCAAACGGGGCATGGATGATTTAAAATATTTAACTGCATTATATACCGCCTATAAAGGCAAATTATTTGCCAAATCGAGCATAGCTCAATTGGCATAGGGTTGTGCCCTTGACCATTTTTTTTTTGAAAAAAAATATGCAAATTGGTTAGAATCCTTATAACTGTTTTTTTGTTTCCAACTAGCTTTCCTCTTTGGGGATTAAATTACTTTTAAGTACATATATAAAAATAAAAGTTTCAACCTTTTTAACCTATTGTTAATTTAATTATGGTTAAACTATCCGTTAAGTCTAGGGGTGGCCATCGGTCGGTCGGAGTCGATTTTGGGAGAAACCGACGATTTTCTGTGAAAAAAATCGTCGACCGACCAACCTCTAAAATTTTCTAGTTTTACCTTTGCATATCATTCTAAATGAAAATATATAATGGTTTTTTTTAGGTTCGGGAGAAAAAAAAAATTAAGGGTCTCTTTGATTGGTGATTTGAAAACATAAATTTAAAAAGAATGGATTCAATGAAAATAAGGTTGTATTTCATGTTTTTAAATATATGTTTTGGTAGCAAATTTAGAAAATGGATATCGATTTAACTAATTCTTCAAAATATGTTTAAATTTTTTTTTCATAAACTATAAAATTAGTTGTAGTCACCCACTAAACATTAGATTGAATATAAACTATTATTAATTAATATATCAACATGTTTTATGTTATAAATTTTATATAATTATTATTTTATAATATCATATAATTTATAGTACATTATATTTTACATATTTTAATTTAACAAAAATGAATTGAGTTTATAATCAAAAATATTTTATTTATTAAAATTTTATCATTTTAAATATAATTCTGCATTTCAAATTCAAAATTTGGATATATTAAAAAAAAAAAAAAAAAAAAAATCAAAATTTACACTGTTTGGATCACAAAAGTCAAAAACGATTTTTAAAAAATCAATTTTAAAAAACAGAATTCAGATTCCATATCAAATTCATATTCATTGGACTTAAATGAATCTGAAAACGTAAAATAAAATCTGAAATCTCTACCGAACAAATAAAACAAACAAAATGAAAGTTTTTTTTTATATATACATAAATAAAGACAATGACAAGACAGTAGGGTTGCCTGCCTTGTTGGAGGCACTCTTATATTTGTTGCTTTAATTATTTGGCACTCAATATCCTCACACCACCCTCCATCAAAATATATATGATAATCTTCATTTACAACTTTGTAATGTATTACCCCTACATCTCTCTCTTTTATATTTGTCGTTTTCTAAAAACCCTACAAAATAAAGAAATTCAATTCGCGATCGCGATCACGGTCATTTAGTTTTGACACGTTGCTCACTTTTTTTAATGGAGAATCAAACTTAAAACTTATTGGTCACTAGTCTAAACATCATACCGGTTGAGCTATATTTTTATTGACGAGACGTTGCTCACTAAAACGATTTCAATAATCGATAGAGTTAATTTATTTGAGCGTCATGTGAAAACAATATCATAAACGTACGAGAGGAAATAAAATGCTAAAAATAAGCTTAGTTTAACTAGGTGTATATCAGAGCATAATCGTAATGTATAAAAAAATATACTCATTTGTCATAGTGTGGAATTTAGAAAGATATTATATCTCATATGCAGGGACGAACCCAGACAATCATGTTTGGGGAGCCAATATATATATATAGACCCAGACAATCATGTTTGGGAAACAAATATATATATATATAACTCAAGGAAAAGAGTACATGTCAATTACTGCTAAGTTATGCTCACATTGGCGTCAAAAAACTATGTTATATAAATATTAAAAAAAGAAAAAATTATCTTCGAAAAAGTCAGATTGTGCCTTTGACTAAGAGGTTCAATCCTCGAATTAATTAAAATATTATTTTTTTAAAAAAAATATAGGATTTTGTAGAATTTGTCAAGTAGGTCGGTTGGTTGGGTATGTAGAATCTTGGCCAAGCACACAAAATGAAACGTGTTTGTAGTACTTCATGTGATTCAAGTTATTTTTTTAAATTTTTTTTAGCCATGTTGCAGAATTTTGGAGCTAAATGAAAATATATTTTTTTAACTTGTCTTATGTATTTGATTCCCATTCTCACTTTCAATATGTATTTTCTTTCCAAGTTACTATATTTGGTTGACTATGTCTAAGATTTTTGCTATGTCCAATTTTAATTAGTATTTTATTTGTTACAACCAAATTCAACTTCTACCAACCATTTTTACCCTTCTTCATCAATTTGAGGTTGTTGAGGTAAGAATCTGAACTCCTCGATGGTGGGCTTCGGATTGTCAAACAAATTGTGTAGTCTGAGGTCGACCTGCAAGGAGAGAGGAAACTTGTACCGGTGTGGAGTTGGGCCCACTGTACTTCGATGCTTGAGTCAGTAGAGAGAGTTTTAAGCTTAAGTGGAGTGTGAGTGCTAAGAATTGTGTATCTTCAATGAAGGTAGAAGAGAGATGGGCGTTGGTCGTTGTGCCAACGTCGTACGCCTAGTCATACATTTTGGGAGAATAGGCGACGTGTGTCAGAGCACGCCATACGTCTAGCCCGATATTTCGGGAGACTAGGAGGCGTGTGTCAGGGGAAGTCATATGCCTAGCCCGACATTTCAGGTGACTAAGGGGCTTGTGTCACGCAATACGCCTAGTCCAACATTTCGGGAGACTAAGGGGCGTGTGTGACCGAGCAGAGGGTCAATTGGTCAAGTTGGGGAGCTAAGGACCAAGCTGAGGGTCAACCAAGTTGAGGAGCTAAGGGCCAAGCTGAGGGTTGACCTGTGGGTTAGGCATCTGACCAAGTTGAGGGTTGGCCGAGATGAGGGCTAGGCATTTGACCAAGCTGAAGGCTAAACATCTGACAAAGCAGAGGGTTGACCGAGCTGGGGAGCTAAGGACCAAGCTGAGAGTTGGCCAAGTTGAGGAGCTAAGGGCCAAACTGGGGGTTAGGCATCTGACCAAGTTGAGGGTTGATCGAGATGGGAGCTAGGCATCTGACCAAGCTGAAGGTTGGCCGAGCTGAGGGCTAAGCATCTGACCAAGCAGAGGGTTGACCGAGCTGGGGAGCTAAGGACCAAGCTGAGAGTTGGCCAAGTTGAGGAACTAAGGGCTAAGCTGAGATGAGGGCATCTGACCAAGTTGGGGGTTGGCCGAGATGAGGGCTAGGCATCTGACCAAGCTGAAGGTTGACCGAGTTGAGGGTTAAGCATTTGACTAAGCAGAGGGTTGATCGAGCTGGGGAGCTAAGGACCAAGTTAAGGGTCAGCTGACCGAGCTGAGAGTTGGCCAAGTTGAGGAGCTAAGGGCCAAGCTGAGGGTCGACCTGTGGGTTAGGCATCTGACCAAGTTGAGGGTTGACCGAGATGAGGGCTAGGCATTTGACCAAGTTGAAGGCTAAACATCTGACAAAACAGAGGGTTGACCGAGCTGTGGAGCTAAGGACCAAGCTGAGAGTTGGCCAAGTTGAGGAGCTAAGGGCTAAATTGAGGGTTAGGCATCTGACCAAGTTGAGGGTTGACCGAGATGAGAGCTAGGCATTTGACCAAGCTGAAGGTTGGCCGAGCTGAGGGCTAAGCATCTGACCAAGCAGAGGGTTGACCGAGCTGAGGGTCAGCTGATCGAGCTGAGAGTTGGCCAAGTTGAGGAGCTAAGGGCTAAGCTGAGATGAGGGCATCTGACCAAGTTAAGGGTTGACCGAGATGAAGGCTAGGTATCTGACCAAGCTGAAGGTTGACCGAGTTGAGGGTTAAGCATCTGACTAAGCAGAGGGTTGATCGAGCTGGGGAGCTAAGGACCAAGTTAAGGGTCAACTGACCGAGCTGAGAGTTGGCCAAGTTGAGGAGCTAAGGGCCAAGCTGAGGGTCGAGTTGTGGGTTAGGTATCTGACTAAGTTGAGGGTTGGCCGAGATGAGGGCTAGGCATCTGATCAAGCTGAAGGTTTTGCCGAGCTGAGGGCTAAACATCTGACCAAACAGAAGGTTGACCGAATTGAAGAGTTGGTCGAGCTGAGGGTCATTTAGATGAGGTGCTAGGCATTGTGGGCCCAAATCTATAGGCCTAAGCTGATTTCACCCCGGTGTCATCTAAATGCTTAATTGAAAATTTAAGCTAAAACGAATCACAAATAATTACGGTTGATAAAAAAAAATATTCATAACTTAAAAAACTTGAGCAGATAAACACAAACTATTTAAACCCCTCTTCAAACAATTATTCACTCCCTCATTGTTCTTTACTATCTAAGTCAACTTCTATATTCTCTATAAAATACATTATTATTCACTAGTTTGTTATTCTTTACAACTAAGTCAACTCCTATTCTCTTTAAAATACATTATAAATATACTCACCTAGTCATCCTTAATTATGAATTTATAAAAACAAATCCATTTCTAACTTATGCAGGCTTTAATGTACTCTTAACTCAAAATAAAACATGTCAAAAAAAAAAAAAAAAAAAAAAAAAAAAAAAAAAAAACTCCAAAATAAATCTTTTGAACTCAATTTGGGTTTTTACAAATTCACCCCAATTAAATTCATATGAGCACTTTTCAACTAACTTTGAAGTTGTTCATCTCCGCCTATGGAGAGCATCGGTCGACACATTCTTTTTGTCGGTGATATGCTCTTGGCCTTAATTTAGCTAGGTCGTGCCTCCGACGTTATTTTGAAGAAATTAGAGTACTCAAAACAAGTTTACATTCTATTTACATTAGCATGAGATAACATCATAAGATTTCGATCCTCACTAATAATGATCAAGCTAGCAATAAGTTTTGTTGAGTTGAGTTTTTCTTTTTGAAGTGGAGAATTCGAACCTCTGACATTTTAGCCACTAATTCATCTATTATGTCGGTTGAGCTATGTTCGCATTATTGCAAAAGAGAGATAAGATAAAGTTTTGTCAATTCAAATTACTTTTTTCTTTTCTTTGTTTTTTTTAGTACAATAAATATGAGGTATGAAGATTTGAATCTATTACCTCAAAGAAAATAGTAGATATCAATTATTGTTGAGCTAAATTTATTTTGAGTCGTTAATCGATTTATTTTGAATGATTGTTCAAACCAGATATTTTGAGCGGTTTATCGGTTTATTTGGAATGATTGTTCAAACAAGATATTATTGTATACTATGTTTTTCTTCCAGTCCAAATAATTTAATGTTCATTCTTGGGCAAACCAATAAAACTTCGACAACTCTCATAGTATATAATATATGGACTTCAATAAAAACTATTCAAAAAGACAACTTTAATTTACTGTTAGTTTGAACTTTAAATTTGTCGTATGATTAGTTGGGAGAATTTTTTTTTTTTTTTGTAACAAGTTAAAATATATATAATTTTTTTAAAAAAATAAAAAATAAATAAAAAAATTATTTTAATTTATGTACTTTAGAATTTATTTTATTTTAATTTATCTACTTTGAGTAATTGTTTTTTCAATATAAATCTTAAAAATGGTATTCATTATCAGTTTTTTATTAACTTTTTCAAAACAAAAATAGTAGTTTGATAAATTTTGAAAACATATTCATGGTGTCTTCTCTTAAATGAAAATTATTATTATTATTATAATAATTTATTAAAAATATAGAGACCAAATTTAGAAATTTAAAGGAAGAATTATGGTAAAAGACATTATTTTGACTCCATATTTCATTGTCACTAGATTTCAAATATTACGACTTTAGTATGACTCAATTTTTTTTTTTTTTTTAATTTAGTATTTGCCTTCTTATTTTCGAATTTTTTTTTATAAAAAATTATATATTTAATATTCTATAAATGTGTTGTCATGTAATGTTATATGAAGTTATTTATAACTCATAAATAATCTTCATTAAATTTGTTAAATATCATTTTATTTTTTTCTTATTTATATTAACTACGAATTTGGAAATCATTTCTTGAAAAAAAAATATTTTTTTTTTTTTCACCTCTGCTTTAACCGATTCACTTTTGGAAAAATCATTTATTTTCATAGCTTATGTAAATCCATTTTGTTTTGGTAATTTTTTTTTTCTTCTTTGAGTTCCACTATTCCGTAAATACATTTTTTTTTTTTTTTTTTTGCAAGTTTTTTTTCTTTTAAGTTTAATTTCTTTGAGTGATTTTTTTTTTAATCTAAATACTTATTTAATATATATCCGAATATAATTTAGACTCATTACCTAATTGACAGACAAAATTGTATTCGTATACCTCCATAACTTAATATATACACAAATATAATGTATAATCATTACCTAATTAAACATTGAAATTGTATTCTTATACCTACATTATTTAATATATATATATATACACCAGAATATATTGTAGAATCATGACATATAATTGACAATTTAGTATATATACAATACGAGAATATAATGTATAATCCTCGAAATTGTATTCGTATACCCACATTACTTAATATATACCATAATATAATTTATAATTGATATCTATTTGACAATCAAAATTATATAAGTATACTTGCATTATTTAATATATGCTCAAATATAATGTATAATTTTGTTATCAAAATATATATATATATATATGTCAAACCGAGCATAGCTCAATTGGCATAAGGTTGTGCTCGTGAGTCGTGACTAAGAGGTCATGGGTTCAATCCTTGCATTTAATAAAATACATTATTATTATTTTAAAAATATTAAGGTTGATGGATTTGATATAATAAGATAATATATTTTCAATAAAAAAAATTCTAAACAATACATTATTTTTAAATATTTTTAAATAAATTAATTGTAATTAAAATATAATATTTGGACATTTAACTAATTTCAATCATGTCTCTAAATCAACTTGGCTCGTGACAAAGTGCGTAATATTTGAAGCTTGTGTAATTAAGATCCTCAAATTGCTTATCTATGTAAACAACCCTATTTGAAAATACATAGATTACAATGCAGTGAGTCCCAAGTACATGGATAAAAATGATATCTTGAACAATAATCTTAATCCATGAAATTTTTCCTATGAATCAATAGATGACTTGATGCAAATAGAATAAGCAACTTGTTAAAATAGGGTCTGTCTATTTCCCAACCAAAAATGCAGTATCAAAAATAGGGTTCAAATGATCAAATCCATATTTATGAATGTGATCTAAATTCTTGGCTCGATTCGAAGGTCTCTACAACACATGGTCGTAGTTCTTTTGTATCGTCAATCCAAACATAATTCAATAGATAAAACACATATTATAAGGTCGATGGTTCGATCCCCATCGCAATTGTTGAACTAAAATATATTTTTATATATATACCAAATCCAGAAATGTTTTCTTGCCATTTATATCTGCATTCATTTTGCAATTCATAAACAAATCTTCAGAGAATATGGAATTTTGAGGCATTAAGAGGGAGAATATTAATACCAAATCAGGATTTCAAAAGATTAATTTAATCACAAATGTTAATCACTGAAATAATTGAAGCAATGCCTGTATCAAAACTCAAAAGTGAACCATTTACTCCTTGAAATTTTGCAAGATCATAGCTTGCAACTGCAATTAAGCTCTTCTATCTATGTATATGTGTGTGTTTATCTGTGAAATAAGGCATATTACCTCTTCAGTCTTAACCATTCTGATAATCCACAACTTGATATCTCCGGAAGTGTCCTGTATCGGGAATTTCGAGACCCCGTTCCTGTAGGAAGTTTCCTACACTCCCATCAATATTGGTCGTCCAGCGAATGCAGAGTCTCTCGCTTAAGGCTTTCATCGTGCTTCGTTCTATGTAGGAAACCAGGTTCGAAGCTAGGTTGACGAATTCTTCCCGCTGCATTTCGAGTTGAGAATTCTCGTCACGTTTTTTTATTCACGATTTGATACATTTCCAACTGTCATCTGAATATAAAAAAAATGCAGCTACTACCTCCATTACTCTTACTCTTCACCTTGTTTAGTGCTGCTGTTTCTGGTTTTGAAGCTGTGAATCATGCAAGAATCTTAGACTTCACAGTTCAATCCACCATTGTTGTTGATAAGTCTGGTGGAGGCAATTTCCCGACCGTTCAAGCTGCCATCGACTCTGTTCCACCTCAAAACAACCAATGGATTAAGATTCAAATCAATCCTGGCGTATACCGGTAAATACTAAGGGAATGTTTGAGAGTGAACTTTTGTCAAGTTCAAAATCACTTTGAAACATGTCTTTAATCTTTCAAAATGAATTTAATGTGATTAAAAGCATGTTTAGAAGTAATTTTGAGCATGACAAAAGTGATTTTAACTATTTTAAAACCTCTTAACACATGCACTAAACAGACGTATGCCTATTTATATGCACATTTATGCATTTGGTATTGAGATTTTGTTCTAATGTGGTTGACAAACACTTTGTAGAGAAAAGGTGACGATCCCGCCAGAGAAACCTTTCATTTACCTCGAAGGAGCTGACCGCACCAATACGTTTATCACATTCGATGACCATCAGCAAACAGATATTAGTGCTACATTTACTTCATATCCTGCTGACATTATTGCCAGAGGCATTACCTTTGAGGTGCTGCTGCTACTATACCCTGATTTAACATAAACTGAATTAATATTCATAAGCGTTTGAAAATTAAAAGCAAAGTAAGCTGCAAGTTAAGTTCAAAGTATATATTGTGCGCCGGTTAGAGCAGGCTTCCTAAGAAGTATAGACACTTTAGTTTGGCTAACATGTCCGGTGTCGGACACTTGAACACTCCAATACTTGTTGGACATGTATCAAACACTTGTTAGCACAATAAATATGTGTTAGACCCCTAGTTGTACAAAGTCAATATGAGTCCAACATTTGTTACACGTGTATTGAACTCTGTTAAGCATACTAAATAGACACATAATAATATAGGACAAAAATAATAAATTTTGAGAGAGAAATACATCAAACTAGTTTTTTTAAGCATATGAATAAACTTATTGACTTTGAATTTCCTTCTTGTGTAAAAATAATATATATTTTTTTTAAAATATATATTTTAATAAACGTGTCATTGGCGTGTTTGTGTCCGTGTCCTATATTGTTCAAAAAGGAGATTGTGTCCGTGTCGTGTTGTATCCGGATTTGTTAGAATGGTTGCTTTTTGTGCTCAATCATTGATCAATGTCAGTCTAGTTAGAATTGTTGCTTTTTGTGTTGTAAATGAAGTTGATTGATTATATATTCTTGTGGCGAATGCAGAACTCCTTCAACCTTGCAGCAGCTCCACAATTGTTTGTTCCTAATGATGGAACTTTCGTTACACAAGCACTAGCTGCAAGAATCTATGGTGACAAATCAGCATTTTACAGCTGTGGATTCAAGGGGTTTCAAGACACGTTATGGGATGCTCAAGGCCGCCATTTCTTCCAAAATTGCTACATTGAAGGTGCCATAGATTTCATCTTTGGTAGTGGCCAATCAGTTTATCAGGTACTCAGTTCAAGTTCATTTTCTGCCTAACTTTTTTTTTTTTTTTTTAATATATCCGTGAGTGTTCGGTCAATTTTGTGCGCATCTCGACTAATCAGGACAATGCATGACTCTACTACATTTGGTTGCCAAGGAAACTCCTAGGATATTAAATCCTAAGTAGGTGACCAACAATGATTTGAACTCATCCCTCTAAACCCTTTATTATTCTTAGGCCAATCCAGAGTCTAATAGAGCTCACTGAGGCCGCGACTAGGTGTGCGGCGTGCGCCTAGCCTAGCTTCAATCAAATTCTAATTTTTAAGGAAGAATTGCATGAATGAAGTTTTTTCAATCTCGAATAAAAGCTCTATTTTCTTAATCTTTTCATCATCTTATTATTCAGTATACTTCTCTTTTGCGCCTTGCGCTTAAGCACCAAAGGACTTTAAAAAACACTAGGTCAATCCATGATGGTTATTTTCTTTCATCTTCAAATGCGGATATTCTATTATTTACACAATTGGAGGAGACTTCTATTCCAATATGACACCAAAAATCCATGTTTTGACAAATGCAGAACTGCTTGATAAATGTTAATCTTGAACATCTCCCTCAAGTCATCCAAGGATACATTACTGCACAAGGTCGACAATCAGCAGAAGATCCGAGCGGATTTGTATTTAAACAGTGCACCATAATGGGTGCTGGCAAAGCTTTTTTGGGGAGAGCTTATGGTCCTTTTTCCAGAGTTATATTTGAGGATGCTAAATTGGGTTCAGTGGTAGCACCAGAGGGATGGAATGCCTGGAACTTCCAGGACCAAGTGTAAGTTCACAACCCAAAAGAGAAGAAAAAAAAGCCTCTGACTTTGAAATTTTTCTTAATTAAATTGCGGTTAAAAAACATTTTTGGTCCCTAAACTTTCATGGAAATAACAATTTAGTACCTTAACTTTCAAATGTGTAACAATTTAGTCCAGGCTGTGAAAAATCGTTACAAATTTTCCAGTACAAAGACTAAAGTTCAGGGATTAAATCTTTACGAACTAAAGTTTAGGAACTAAATTGTTACTTACATGAAAGTTCATGGATCAAAAGCGTTTTTTAACCTTATGCTACAAAATTCTAATTGGTGTTACATTCTTTAGGCAAAATTTTATGTACGTCGAGGTGAATAGTAGCGGGCCAGGATCTTCCACTTCCACAAGAGTTCCATGGGAAAGGAAGCTTGATGCCACACAACTAAACACCTTCTCTGTGGAATCCTTCATTAACCAAGATGGGTGGATTCCCACATTGCCTTGAAACACACTGAAACTTAACTCATGATTAGACCATAGTTCTGTTAACTCACCCTATTCACTAAGTTTCGATAGTTTAGTTGCATATTTTCCTTCTACAAATTGAGGAAAATAGTGTTAGATTCCTTTTTCTACAGTCTGCCAACAAAGCTGTGTACTAATTTGATAGGAAATTTGTTAGTAATTGGCAATACTTTTCTTTTTCCTAACTTTCTTTTTGGGCATTTAAAATGCTTCACAACAAATAAACAAAGAATGTTCAGAATTATATTCATGTTTCACACCACAGCATATGATAGAAGGATACTTAACCACTAACTTCAAAATATTCTACAAAAAGCAGCATATATTTTTGGGATCTCATGGAGTCACATGACTTGCCAGTAGATTTCATGCAGATTAAAACTCATCATGTTTTTTTTTTATATCCGTGAGTGTTCGTGTCAGCTTAGGCATAGCTCGACTAATCACATGGGACAGACCGCCTGACCCTAAAACATTTGGCCACTAAAGATTCCTACTAAGTAAACCCGTAAGAAATTAATTCCTAAGTAGGTGACCACTAAAAATTGAACTCATTCACTCTCTAGAAAGGCATTAATAGTCATAAGGCCTTTAATCACCACTAGG
Organism: Herpetospermum pedunculosum; assembly: GCA_028017165.1. Lineage (NCBI taxonomy): Eukaryota > Viridiplantae > Streptophyta > Magnoliopsida > Cucurbitales > Cucurbitaceae > Herpetospermum > Herpetospermum pedunculosum. The sequence goes on from CM051529.1 coordinate 62,228,094, forward strand.
TCAAATTAGAACTCACCATCAATTCAAAGAAAGAGTGATTACCTTTCTTTCTTTTAATGCTAACACTAAAATATTTCTTAAAAACTGCTACCCATCAAACCCTTAAATTCATTCCCAAGATAAAACAAAAAGGATAGTGATACGATCGAATGTCTGATCAACAAACCTAATTAATTAAATTTCCCCCCCTAATTTTCCAATCCAATACACAAAACTATGAGATTCGTGGATCGAATTCAACCAGAGTCCAGAAAAGAAAAACCCATTAAACTTCTGATTTGGATTCTCTGTTTGTGTGTGGAAATCTGAACGTGCAAAGTGGAAGAGTTTGAGATGGTTACCTGTTTGTGTGTGGAAATCTGAAACGCCATTGAATTTATCCGCTGAAGATTGGTTTGCAGTTGAGGAAGCAAAATCGAGCACCTACTTATCTCATTAGGCGTTTTGACTTCCATTCGAAAGCAATTTGAAACCCGTGATTCGAAACTCAGACCTTTCTATTAAGACCGATCATGTTCGGTTTGGCATTGAAAATAGATTTTATTTGGGAAACTTGTACAAGTTCTTTCTTTTTCTCAAAATAATTCGAATTTAAAATTAAAAATAAAAATTAATAATAAATAAAGAAATTGACCTTATGCTGATATAGTCACTTATTTTTGTCGCTCTAACTCTAGTTTATGTTCGTGCTAGTCTCGCTTTAGAAAGTTTGTGTTTGTCCACTCTAGTTTGAGACCTATTTCAAATCTAAGGGACTGTTTGGGCCCCAACATGGATGGGTGGGTTTAAATAACTCACCCCACGTTTGGGGCACCGAGTTATTAAACCCAGGTTTGGGTTATTAAAACCTCCAACTTTTTTTTTTTTTTTTTTTTTTTGTCTTTATGTTATTTTTTTTTTCACTCAATTTATCGATTTTTCTTCTCTCTTTGTTTTTTTTTTTTTTTCTTTTTTTTAAACCCAATTTACCGATTTTTCCTCTCTCTTTGTCTTCATCACCTCATGATTCCTATCTTCTATTTCTTCCAAAATTTCTCTCTCCATGGACAACGTCCAAGCGTCTTGGTGGATTATTTGTAATTTCTTAAATAATATTTATTTTTTTAACTTTTAAAAAATTAATATGTAATATACATTTAACTATACAATACAACAAAAAATTGTAGAAAAAAAATAAACTACCATAAACACATATTTCAAACTCCGTGTTAAAAAAAAAATTGTATTTTAAACACAGACTTCTTAAACTCAGACTAAACAACTTTGCACCTCAAACACAGACTTACTAAACTCAGACTATACAACTCTGCACCCCAAAGACAGATTATTATAACCCACAGACTATTATAACTCACCAACTATAATAACCCACCAACTATAATAACCCACCTTGCGCCTCAAACACCCCCTAAAATTTTTAGATTTTGTAGATCGATAAAAATTTTCAGATCTTAAATGTTTTAGATCTGAAAAAATTTCGATGAATGGAAAGAAGAAAAAAATGTAATTAAGGAGAGAAGGTGGAGAGAGAAAAAAAAATGTAGGAAAAATAAAATAGGTTCAAATGAGGGACAGAGAAAGGGAGAAAGCTCCTCAAAGCTAGAAAACAAGAAACAAACAATACTAAAAAAATTGGTGATAATGTCACCAGAAAATCATTTTTTTTTTAAATTTGAGTCATTTGGACAAAGGAACGAAAATATGGAGTCATTCGTACAAAAATCTCATATAATTACTTGTTAAATTTTTATTTGACCCGACATCTTTTTAGTTTTAGATTCGCGCCAAAATAATATTTAAACTTCTTTTTTTTTATCCTTGATTGATTTTCATTTTATATAATGAAAATGTTGATTTGTATCTTAGGTTGATGGCAAACCTATAGATACAAATGTAGAAATGTCAACATATTCACATAAATCCAATACCCAACTTTTAGCATATGTATTTCGAATCACTCCCATCCACAATTCTTTTTTTTTTTTTTTAATTATAATTATTATTATTAATTTTTTTTTTTTTGTTAAACCAAAATACTTGATAAGGTATTATCCATTGTTTTCAAATAACTATAGTAAACACTACACGTAGTGCTGAGTGAATAATTATAGTGGGTGGTTATAATAGTCTATGGATTATAATAGTTCTGAATAGTAAATACGATTCAAATCAGTATAATTACTTGATTACATGTGAGTTATAATAGTAGGTGGATCAAACGTAAATTGAATTATAATAACTCAGTCCACGTAATTTCAAGTTGGTGTCTCAAACTGTCCATACCCGCGTTGCACGTATTTTTCAAAATTTTAAAACACTTCTCATGAGTAAAGGTTCTAAAATTATTTAATTAAATATAAAAAGTAGAACCGGTCAACTTTAATCTAGAGAATAAGTAGTTAAGGTTGTTTGGTTTGAAGATTTACAGATGCCTGAAAAAAAAGATGTTTGAGAAATGTTATGTCTGAGAATAAGATTGTTGTGTTTGGTTGTGCAATGACATCATATATTTATGAGAATTGTTGTTAAATCTGTATGATTACGGGTAGGAATATGAATTTTATTACATTATAAATATGAATAAATAATTAAATAAAATTAATTCAAATAAATAATATATTTTATTATTTTGCATAGGTTGCTATCGCATAGCTATGACATAGGTTGCTATTGAAATCGATTAAAAAAAAAAAAAAAAAAAACTTAGGAAGAAGAAGATTTAATGTTGTAAAAAAAAGAAAGAAGGAGAAGATTTAAAACAAAACAAATGGGAAGGAGATGGCATACCTTCACCATGACTTTCGGAGAAAAGTGGTCTAACTAGAAACTTTCAAAAGCCGTCTAAATGATGTATGGGCTAAAGGTATGCCCGGGCATAAATTCTAAAATTTCAAATCAAAGATGGGCATGACCATAAGAAAGTCATTCTCATTCTGATGTTCACCCTCAAAGACGTGAAACAAACCGCTCTTAACGTCTTAGGCTAAGAACATATACTATGTAATTTGAAAAGTTGTAAAATTTTAGTATAAAATAGGGGAATAAAATAATACACCTTTTGTACAAAAATTAAAATCTTTGACTACCAACAAATACCTGAAATCCCCTTATCAAATCTTCATAAATCAAGTTTAACTGCATTAACAAAATAACATCAATTATTGTAATTTAGTAAATAATACACCAATTATCATTTCAAAATTCGATGGGTCGATCTTACTTAACTGAAGAAAAAAAAACATATCAAATGATAATTAATTAGCACTGAATAATAGCGTTTTGGACATTTGTAATAGAAGAAATTGACAAGAAGTGGGAGAACCTTGTAGGGAGTGTTTGGAACACCAACTTGAAGTTGGATGGACTTAGTTATTATAACTCAGTCTACGTTTGGCTCATTGACTATTATAACTCACAATCAATAAAGTAGTTATACCGACTTCAATAGTATTTACTATTCGCAACTATTATAACTTATTCACAACTATTATAACCCACAACTATAATAATCCACTCAACGTCCCAAACAATTTCGTAGTATTTTCAATTTTGAAACAAAACCACAAAGTTTTGAAACAAAAAGAATCATCACAACAAAATCTGATGTTTACAACTATGTTATTGCATGTTTGAGAGTGATTTTGAAATGGCTAAAATCACTTTGTCATGTTCAAAATCACCCGAAAACATGCCTTTAATCATTCAAAATTATTTTGATGTTTGATTTTACACTTTTAAACTCAATTTTCATACAATCAAAATTGATTTTAAATAATTAAAAGCATGTTTCGGAGTGATTTTAAATATGACAAAAATGATTTTAACCATTTCAAAATCACTCACAAACATGTTCTTCAACCAATTGAAATGGAAAGCGGTTGTATCGGCTTCCAGTGCTCTTACAATCTGATTGAAATTGAGCATTTGACTCATCTTCTCTACACATTCCAAAGCACACAGTCTCGATCCAGTATGAAATGTGAGCTTTGGAAACTCTTTCATGAGGTTTTTAAAGTGAAGAAGAGGATAACAAACAATACGTATACGTTACTGTTTTGGGTTGCAAAATGCTTTATTTTTTGGGAAGGTCAAGAGGTGGAGAAATATGAAGAAAAAAAAAATGGGTGTAACCCGGGCTACACCCATCTCATTTCATTGCAGCTCACCCAGTTGTCCAACCACAGTTTATCACGTGGTAAACTTTTTTCTTTCTTCTACCGTGTGCTTGGTGTGAGCTGCAAAAAAAAATGGGTGTAACCCGCTACACTAAGTCTTGCCCGAGAAATATTTCATCGGCAACAGACACGTGGAAGAGAGAAAAAAGAGGTGGTTCCAAGTTGTAAAACTAAATAGGTTTTCCAACCTCATTGGCAACATACTCTTGAGTTTTCATGGACAATAAACTCTTGAGTTTTCAACTTTCGAATTCAGTTTTCTAACCTCTTGCCCCTTTATACATAGTATAGATAGATATAAAAATATTATTCAATTGAAACTTACCAAACATTACCTATATTAGTTAAAAGTAGCAGAAATTCAATGAATCAAGTTATTTGTGATTGCACTCAGAAATGAGAAATGTTCATTGTCAATTGTATTCGAAAATGAGTAACAAAAAGCCACAAAACAACTTTTGAACTCAATTCATAGACGGAAATGTGTATGTGTGTGTATCTGTGAATCATATTAATATTACCTCTTCAATCTTAACCATTCTGATAATCCACAACTTACAGTTTCCAACTGTCATCTAAACAAAAAAATTAAAAAAATGCAGCTACTACCTCCATTTCTCTTACTCTTCACCTTGTTTAATGCTGCTGTTTTTGGTATTGAAGCTGTGAATCATGCAAGAATCTTAGACTTTACAATTCAATCCGCCATTGTTGTTGATAAGTCTGGCCAAGGCGACTTCCAGACCGTTCAAGCTGCCATCGACTCTGTTCCACCTCATAACAACCAATGGATTAAGATTCAAATCAATCATGGCATATACAAGTAATATTAAGGACATGTTTGGGAGTGCTTTTAATGTTTGGTTTTACACTTTGAACACGATTTTCATACTATCAAGATTGTTTTTTAATGATTAAAAACATGTTTCGGAATGATTTTGAACCTGACAAAAGTGATTTTAACCATGTGCACTAAACATGTGTATGCCTATTTCTATGCACCAAGATTTATGCATTTGCTATTGAGGTTCTGTTCTAATGTGGTTGGCAAACATTTTGTAGAGAAAAGGTGACGATCCCGCCAGAGAAACCTTTCATTTACCTCGAAGGAGCTGACCGTACCAATACGTTTATCACGTTTGATAACCATCGACAAACAGATATTAGTGCTACATTTACTTCATATCCTGCTAACATTATTGCCAGACACATTACCTTTGAGGTGCTGCTGCTTCTATACCCTGATTTGACATGAACTGAATTTATATTCATATGATTTGAAAACTTAAAGCAAAGCAAATTGGAAGTGCAAGTTATGTTCATAGTATATATCGTACACACCTGAGCAGTCAGAGCAACCTTCCTAAGAAGCATAGACACTTTAATCTGGCTAATGCGTCTGGTGTCAGACACTTGAACACTCTGTGGACACGTGTCAAACACCTGTCAGCAGAATAGATATGTGTTAGACCTTTAGTTGTACAAAGTCAATATGGGTCCAACATTTATTAGACGCGTATTGAATACTTGTTAAGCATACTAAATAGACACATAATAATATTAGGGCAGAAATAATAAATTTTGAGAGCAAAATACATCAAACTCGTTTTTTTAAGCATATACATAAACTTATTGACTTTGAATTTCTTTCGTGTATAAAAATGATATTGTGTTTGTGTCGTGTTGTATCTATATTCGTGCTTCTTAGTAGGCTTCTATTGTGCTAAATCATTGATCAATTTGTTAGAATTGTCGCCTTTTGTGTTGTAAATGAAAATGTTTGATTAGATATTCATATTCTTGTGGTGCATGCAGAACTCCTTCAACCTTGCAGAAGCTCCACAATTGATTGTTCCTAATGATGGAACTTTCTTTACACAAGCACTAGCTGCAAGAATCTATGGTGACAAATCGGCATTTTTCAGCTGTGGATTCAAGGGGTTTCAAGACACGTTATGGGATGTTCAAGGCCGCCATTTCTTCCAAAATTGTTACATTGAAGGTGCCATAGATTTCATCTTTGGTAGTGGCCAATCAGTTTATAAGGTACTCATTCCAAGTTCATTTTCTTTTTCTGCCAACTTTTTTTTATATCCTTCCGAGTGTTCGGGCCAACTTGTGTTATTTCGACTAATCAGAATAACTGTTGACCCTACTACGTTTGGTTGCCAAGAAAACTCCTAAGATATTAAACCTTAAGTAGGTGACCAACCATGGTTTGAACTCATTCCCTCTAAGTCCTTTATTATTCTTAGGTCAACCCAATGTTTAAAAAAGACCATCGAGGCGCGCCTAGCCTCGCTTCAATCAAATTCTAATTTTTAAGAAAGAAACGCATAAATATTCTTTTAATCTCGAATAAAAGCTCTATTTTCTTAATCTTTTTGTGCCTTGCGCTTAAGCTCCAGAGGGCTTTAAAAAACACTAGGTCAACCCATGATTGTTATTTTCTGCTATCTTCAAATGTCGATATTCTATATTTACACAATTGGAGGAGACTTCTATTGCAATTTGAAACCAAAAATGCATGTTTTGACAATGCAGGACTGCTTGATAAATGTTAATCTTGAACATCACCCTCAAGTCATCCAAGGATACATTACTGCACAAGGTCGACAATCAGCAGCAGATCCGAGTGGATTTGTATTTAAACAGTGCACCGTAACGGGTGCTGGCAAAGCTTTTTTGGGGAGAGCTTATGGTCCTTTTTCCAGAGTTATATTCGAAGGTGCTAAATTGGGTTCAGTGGTAGCACCAGAGGGATGGAATGCCTGGAACTTCACAGGCCAAGAGTAAGTTCACAACCCAAAAGAGAGAGGAAAGAAAAGCCTCTGACTATAAAGTTTTTTTTAATTATGTGCCTGCTTGGAATGACTTTCAAAGACCCCGTTTGATAATCCTTTAATTTTTTTTTTTTTTTTTTGAAAATTAAGCCTATCAACACTACTTCTACCTAAGAGTTACTCTGTTTTGTTATGTACCTTTTAAAAGATGAAAACCATTTTAGAAAATTGGGAGAAAACAAACACAATTTTCAAAAACAAAAAACCAAAAAACAAAAGGTTATCAAACAGGTCCTAAGTGATTTGTTTTTAAGCACTTTGGAATCAAACAGACCCTAAATTGCCAAATTCTAATTGGTGTTACATTAGGAAAAAAATTATGTACGTCGAGGTGAATAGTAGCGGGCCAGGATCTTCCACTTCCACAAGAGTTCCATGGGAAACAAAGCTTAATGCCACACAACTAAAAACCTTCTCTGTGGAATCCTTCATTAACCAAGATGGGTGGATTCCCACATTCCCTTGAAACACACTGAAACTTAACTCATGATTAGAGCTTAGTTCTGTTAACTCACCCTAATCACTAAGTTCGATAGTTTAGTTGCATTTTTCCTTCTACAAGTTGAGGAAAATAGTGTTGGATTTCTTTTTCTACAATCTGCCAAAGCTGTGTAGTGTGTACTAATTTGATAGGAAATTTGTTAGTAATCGGTAATTGTTTTCTTTTTCCAAGCTTTCTTTTAGGGCATTTAACACTTCACTACAAATAAACAAAGAATTTTCAGAGTTATTGTTGTAATGCCTTGAATCTGCTATGACCCGCTACGAATGACTCAATATGGAGGTCTATTCTGTATTTGTATTGGGTTTTGCCTTAGTCCATTATGTATTAGGTCATTAGAAAGATGTCATATATAAACATTCTAATGACTTCTACCCTCTTAATCTGTAATTTGTAATTTCTCCTAAATTCGTAATACAATTGTCTCTCCCTTCAGTCTGTGGACGTAGCTAACACAACGTTAGTAAACCAAGTAAACTTGTGTGTTGATTATCACTATTTTCTTTGTTTGTCGAATTCTCTCGTAACAATTTTATTCATGTTTAAAACCAAAGCATATGTTAGTTGATACTTGAGCACTAACTTCAAATCATTCTACAGAAAGCAAGATATATTTTTGAAGACATGAGTTCTTTTGGGATCTCATGGAGACACATGACTTGTAGTAGTCTTCATGGAGACACATGAATTCAAAGAAGGGTACGTCCAATGTTTTTTAAAGCTCAAGGTGCAATAAAAAAGCACGGGCATTTTTTGTTATGAGGCGCACGATAGAAAATTATAAATAACTTTTCTATATACGAAGAAAAATAGTATGATTAATAATAAGATAATGAAAAGTTTTATTCGAGATTGAAAGAACATTTATGTGTTCTTCCTTAAACATTAGAATTTTATTAAAGATAAGGTAGGACGTTTGGCTCGAGGCGCTGAAGGGAACCTCACTTCAAAGAAGTGAGTTGCAGAGGCCGCGCCTCGGTGTGCTTTTTAAAACACTGGGTACATCCCCACCGAAAGCCAATTCTATGAGACAATGAATCTTCATGGGGTCTTTTTGTGATTTTTTTTCTTCTCCTTTTTAAAAAAAAAAAATCCAACCCACTTCATATCAGACCATCCACATATGAAGTGTCCAAACTTGAGTGAACAAACTAATTACATGTATACTATATCCTAATAGAACGTGATCTTAAGTATCAACACTATCATTATATCCATTCAATGATCTCTACTATTAACATTTCAGTAACTTTGTGCTCAAATTTAATGCCAGGAACAAACAACAAAAGCTAGAAAAAACAAAACTAAATTAATCCGTTTGAAAGTCCATCCTCTAAACTAATACTAATGCTAAAACTACAGTCAAATACTCTTCAAAATTGCTCCAGTTCTACCCATCACAAGTATTAATAAACAGAGACAGACAAGTTCAGATAACCTACCAAAGTTGAAGTTCAACGAGATTTAAAATTGATAACCAAGATAAAACAAAAAGGGTAGTGATACCATCGAATATCTCATCAACAAACCTAATTAATTAAATGTTTTCCCCTAATTTTCCAATCCAATACACAAAACTATGAGATTCGTGGATCGAATTCAGCCAGAAAAGAAAAACCCATTAAACTTCTGATTCGAATTCTTTGTTTGTGTGTGGAAATCTGAAAATGAAAGTGGCAGAGTTTGAGATGGTTACCTGTTCGTGTGTGGAAATCTGAAACGCCATTGAATTGTCCACTGAAGATTGGTTTGCAGTTGAGGAAGCAAAATTGAACTCCTACTTCTCTCATTAGGCCTTTTGAGTTCCATATGATTTTGGTAATCTCTCGAGAAAATCAATTTTGGGCTCTCAATCAAAACAATTTTGTAATCAAAATTTTGGATCTTTTTAAAAAATAATGTTATTTAAATAAATACAAAAATTTACATAAACACGTTAGTTGTGAAACTATTTTAAGAGTAGGGTAGTTAAATCGTATACATAGGTCACAATTTATGTAACTTGTGTACTATAGACACTAGTTTTAAGTTAAATCGTTGACGATGATTACGAGTAAAGTATACTATATACATGATTTACTTGACGTGTCGGAACACCTCCTAAGTGTCACGCGACGGACATGGAACTCGTGTACATTGTACACAAGTTAGGATATGAAACTTGTGTACGATGTTCTCGAATTAGGTATGTCAGTTATAGATATAAGATTGAACCCCTCAAATTATGGTGTTTATATATATCATAAATGTATAATTTCTTTCATGTCATACAATAAAATGATTAACTTGTGTTGGTTAAGAGGTCACAAACAATATACCATCTCCTTTTGGTTTAGGAGTTCGAATCCTACATGACAATTCATAAATCATATGTAGAATGTACACCCTAAAAACTACTTTCAACATTTCGTTAGTACTTAACAGGAAAACTGACGAGGTGACAAAGAATGTTACCATATCCATCTCTTAGATGTAAAATTGTTGAATTTAAAACCTTAGAGACTCAAATGCTATCAAACTTAAATCTCATTGACCAAAAATGTAATTTAAGGGAAGGTGAGAGTGAGTGGTTTGGAGCAAATAAAACCATGGAGTTTAAGGGAGGAGGAGAAATAAATGGAGAAATATAGAGGATTTTGGAGAGGATGCCATGAAATTGAAGGTTCAGGGTCTACATTGCAACACCTATGCAAGTTTGGGGTTCAATTTGATGAAATTAAAAGTTCAAGGTTTACATTGCAACACTTATACAAGTTTGAGGTTCAATTTGATGAAATTGAAAGTTTAAGATTAAAATTGTTACAAACTACTAAGTTTATGGTCTAAATTGTTTTTTCCCCTCAAAATTTGGAAAGATACCCAATTGAAAATTAGTGAAAGGAAAATATATATAAAAATTAAGAAAAATTACAAATTAATCTCTTGAATGAATGTCTAACATATGAGCCGAAGTTCGAATTCTCATACACATGTTGTCAAAAAATAACTTGAATGAATAATGTTTAACTAATAAATTACGATAAAGTGGATATAGCATCAAAAACTATCTTAAAAATCAATAGCGTATGACCATTTTTTTTTAAATTAAACCAAGTATTTGATAAGTTGTTACCATATCTTACTATTTATTTTTTTTTTTGTTTATTTTTTAGAAAATCCTTACTATTTAATTGAAACTCACCAAAAAGCAGCAAAACATCAAGTTATTTGTGTTTGACGCTTTTAAAAAATGTCAAATTTGAATACTTGACGCTTGAAGCGTCAAGTAATCAATCGTAAAAAAAAAAAGTATTTGAAACTTGATTTATTGGAAGCATCAAGATATGAAGAATAAAGTGACAAGTTTTAATTGTCTTTATATGTTTTAAACGTCAACAATTAAAATCATCGACATGTTTGAAGCGTCAAGTAATTGACCGTCAAGAAAAAATGTAGTTAAATTTTGACTTATTAGCAGCGTCAAGTTTTACTCGCCTTAATATCATGTATTGTGCTCTCTAAACAATTGTTAGTTCAACAATTGCAATTGCAGAAGTGTAGGATCGTCCAATCTAAAAAAAAAGGAGTGTGTGTCAATTACTACTTAATCATCATTGTATGTACTTATTATAATAAATCTTAATCTAAGAAACTTATTAAACTCCACTGTAAGTTATTGAGACATTCATTGTGTAGTTCATTTTAAATATTCATAAATTACTTATCATGTTAATTTGGTGTTACTATTCATTATTGTTGAGACGTTTAATAACTTGTCATAAATGTGAATTGTCCTAGAGTTCGTTTAAATATCCATATAAATAACGTATCAAGTCGAGTTTTTGTATAATTCGGCATGATTAATGATGCTCAGTAAACTTAAATATAAGGATGAGATTGTTGATACAAGAATTTGTCATGCTCGACTGGGACAAGATGAGTTGTTTTGTCCAAGTTGACTTGTAGAGAGAAAACCTTACTAGTATGGTACTCAAGCCCCACACACTTTGATGCTTAAGTCAGTAAAAAAATTAAGTGGTGTTTAGCTGAGCTCGGTATAAATTACATATCTTTTATGAAGAATATATGAATTCTCATATTTATAGTATGAGTTGCATCGATAATAATGTTAGCATCGTACACCTATCCTGGTGAGTCTGGCAAAGTAGGTCTCAGACAGATCGGCCAAATCATTTTCCTCTTGAGAAATCGGATCATCAACTCGACTCAGCAGTCTAACTATTGAGGTAATTGTTTTTCTTTGGACATATGAGTCGTGTGGGCCTCTCCAGATGTGTCATTGGACTTTTTTTTAGTACATTGGGGGTAGGGAATTCGAACCACAGACATCTTGGTCATCAAGACATACATATATCAGCTGAGCCATGCTCGCTTTGGCATGTGTCAACTTTTACCACAGTTAAAAAATATTTTCATCCCATCTTAATTCAACGATATTATCTTCATTTTTCACGAAAATAATTTATAGTCTAAATTTTAATAAGAAAATCTAAAAAAATCAACAAATCTTTTTCAACCTTTATGAAGGAACTGCCAACAAAAGCATAATTCAACGGTATGATGAATCGACCCGTAACAATGAGGTCCTAGGTTCAATACTCCACCCCAACATGTTGTAAAAAAAAAAACTATCATAGAAGGAACTATTTTAACAAGGAAGTACAGTTTATTGTTGATGAAATTCGAACACATCGTTAGAGAGACCTTGTAGAAGGGTTCCTTTTCACTAGAAGAATTGTAATATCTTTGCTCACATTGACTAAATTTGAACAACATTTGAAAGTATAGAGACTAAAATGAGATATTTGTGTAAATGACTTGAATATTTCACCAGTTTGACAAAATGATCCAAAATTAAAAAAGAAGGTCAATTAAACTTTTGTTGACATCCCGAATAATTTTTTTAATATTATTTTTCTCGTCATTGTCGGTGCTCAGGAGAGGAGAGTAATTTCAGTTCTATAAAACACGCACGAGAGCTATGGATCAACAAGAAAAATTATTAAAAGAATCGTTGATGAAGTCAAAATGTTAGAATTTTTTTTTCTTCGAAAGTAGGTCAAATTTTTCGTATCCAAATTTTAAAAATTTGAAGTTATCCGTACAAATATCTCGACTAAAATGGAAAGAATCTCTCTAAAATGATATACATTCTAAAATTTAACCGTTGAAATTAAAACTCATCCAAAATGCAGAGTGAACTCCAATTATATTTTTGGTAATCTCAAAGTCAAAATCCACCACCAAAACAAAACTAAAACCATATTTTCAACCAAGACAACATTGATTCAATCAAATCAAGCTCCACTCTATGAACACACTGATTAATTTTCATCTCAATTTCTTTTGTAATCCGGTTTACGTAATCCAAATTCCAAAATTTCTAATGGCCCACAAACCCCAAAGTCTCTGAATCACTCCTAATTTGAGGCTCAAAACGATCGTCGCCACTCAGCTTTGAACTGTCCGCTGGCCGCTACTGAGAACCAAAATCAAACACCACAAGGATAAGGCTATTTACCCACAAAATTTCTCAACCCAGATTCTGGGTTGCCCCCAAAATCAAGCATTTTTCGATTTCCCAACAGGATTTGAGTCGAGGGTTGTTTTTGAAATTGGTAACGAAATCGTTTTGGGAATGCTTTTTTGAGGTGCTTAAAGAAAACCCAGTTGATGATTTGTGCTCGAGGGGCTGCATGAGAGGGCGAAACGCCATTTTTAGGCTCTTCTTCAAGTTTGGGAGCTTGAACTTGAAGCTAAAGCAAAAGCAGCAGCAGCCATGGCTATTGGTTACACTCTTGCGCTCAGTCAATCCCACTCTTTCAGTTGTTTGAAATTTTCTATTCGTGAAGTTTCTTTATCGTCGCATTCTTCTCGAGTTCGCTTCCTTTCTTGCCGACGGTTGAAGAATTTGAATCAGACTTGCATTTCTTCCAGCTCCAGGTAAGGCCCTTGAGCGAAGATATGATAGCATTTAGATATAACTTGATGTAGCTGCATTTGTTGTTTGTTATATCTTAGCTTAGCCAATGATTTAATTGCTAATTCTGTCTGTTTGCTCATATAACGATTGATTCTGTGAGTTGGAGTTTGAATGTGCTGGTTGGTGAAATCGAGTTTTACCTTAGATTTGTGTCTTGCATTTTAATTGGACCCATTATCAAGTTTTGAAATAATGAGATTACAGCAACTTAGCTCAATTGGGTTTTGGGCATATTTTTTTGTCTACCTTCAAATTGTGAAACGTCTATGTTCACCAATTTCCTTTAATTAATCTTGAAATATTGTTTTCGTGTTGGAATTGGTGTTTAATTGTCTCTCTACTGAAATTTTTTGGCTTCAGGCTTGGGAGAGTCATTTTAAAATGTTCAATAACCAACTCCGATGTAAAATTCGATCAAGTTTCAGTTGAAGATGACGTCCAAGAAGCTTTATCTTCTGTTGAAGCTGATTGTTCACTTCCAATTGTACAATTGAATTCTGGTTTCCTCGAGGCTGATACTTTGACTCTACAGACAGAACCTCTGTGTTTATTGACCGAAAGGACTTATGTCGATAGTCTTTTGACAACTTTGCCTGTATGCTGTGTGGGAAATTTCTCTTTCACTATGATTTAATGTTTTTGACTTTATTATGGAAGAAGATAATAGTTCAAATCAGGCATTAGATCAACTCTATTTCTGTAATTGTAGGTTTTATCTGAGGAGGAGCAGAATGTTCTTGCAGCAACTCCAGCTCATCCAGCTGGATTGTACGGTAAGCCCCCTGCCAAAGTTTAATATTGAAGTGATGTAAATAATCCTAAACTAGTATTTCTATTTCGTGCAATCATAATGAAGGTCTTCGTCTTCCCGAACTAGAGTTCTAAGTTTCCAGAAGCTTTAAGGCATGAGAACCCAGGGTCTTGACTTTGAAGCTCCGAGCTAAAATATCTAAATCATTTAATTATTAGGCACTCATGAATATCCTATTATCACCCATGATTTCTACTTCTAAAAACACGTTTGAAATCATATAGTGTTAGAGATACCTCAATGTCTGCAAGAGTGATGTACTGATGTTTCAGCCGTTGTATGACAGCGAAAATCTTAGGTATGAACTATAAGGCTGTTTTGGATTTCGGTATTTTTTCCTGACCAGAAATGGTACTTCAACCTTACAGCTTTATATGCCTCATGTATTGCGGGCAATTTGGTCGAACAGCTTTGGAATTTTGCTTGGCCTTCTGCCATTGCATTGCTTCATTCGAGTCTTCTGCCAGTTGCAGTTATGGGATTTTTTACTAAGGTAACTAGCTATTCATCAAGATAAATCATTTTGAATTATGATGCAAGAGAAAGGCGCTCTCTAATATGTTAAAAGTCTTAACAGCTTGCATTAATAGTTGGAGGTCCGTTGGTCGGGAAGTTTATGGACAATTTTCCCAGAGTACCTGCATATACTTGTCTGAATTGTGTTCAGGTATCTTTTTACATTCAAATATACTTAATATCAGAAGTTTGATATTAGAGCATGCATGGAACTTAACTAGCCAAAACAATTATAGAACTCGAATTGAATTTGGCCTAGTTTTTGTTACAATCTAAGGTTTCTCTGTTTCCTTCAGGCTGCTGCTCAATTGCTATCTGCCTCAATGGTAATTTATGCCCATACTGTTCCACATTCTTCTGCATCATCATCCATACTTCTCCAGCCTTGGTTTGTTACGCTGATTTTTGCGGGTGCCATAGAGAGGCTATCTGGAATAGCATTGGGAGTTGCTGTGGAGCGCGATTGGGTTGTGTTGGTATGCTTCTTTTTAAATTATTTGAATACTTGTTATTCGAGAAATATCTCTAAAACTATCGTTATTTTTCCATGTACAGTTAGCTGGAATTAATAGGCCTATTGCACTTGCAGAAGCTAATGCTGTTCTTAGTAGAATTGACCTTCTCTGTGAGGTAAATGGGTCTTCTGAACTCAACTTTTTTTTTTCCAGCTCCATGTGATCTTGATTTTCTGTTTGTTTTAATCAGAAGATACATGCAATCTGACAAAAAAAAATACCATTTAGGCAGTCACATTATATCTGTCTCCTACTTCAGTTAAACAGAGTTTCCCTGAAGTTGTGATCGAGTATCTATATGAAAACTTGCACTCAATTGACTAAGATATTTTTAAAGTGCAGATAGTTGGAGCATCTTTATTTGGCATTTTCCTTTCCAAATATGACCCAGTAACTTGCTTGAAGTTCGCCGCAGGTTTAATGTTATGGTCCTTGCCAGTTGTGGTAATTACTTATTCCCATGCTAATTAGATACTTCTTGAGAGGTAAGTTTGTTAATTGTTACACATGTTTTGTCAGGTTGTACTTACGTGGTTAACCAACCAACTCTCTACCGGTGTTCTTGATCGTGCAAAATGTTCGCAAACTTGTTGTGGCAATCCCACTGAAGTAACTTCACCTGGTGCTGAGAGTATAAGTAAACTTTCATGAATCATTATGCAATTTAATCAAAGGTTGGTCTGACAAAAAAAAAATTCTAATATCATTTTTTGCGCTTTCAGTGGAAGTTATTAAAAATGGATGGAAGGAGTACTTGCAGCAACCATCTCTTCCTGCAAGCCTTGCCTATGTGCTCCTCTTCTTCAATGCTGTCCTTGCTCCAGGCAGTTTGATGACAGCATTCTTAACTCAGCAAGGTATATTTACGACTTTTTACTCAATACGATTATCATATGTTTAAATTCGTTCTTCCAAGCAGATGTAGCTTCTAAATTCTACGCGCACTCACCTCTTTTTGGACCATTGGCTCTGTTATTTATATAAAACCTTAGTTAGATCACATTAACAAATTGCTATACATCATATAATTTATTTAATTCCTTGGTCCTTAATAAATCGGTGGATCCTAATTCCTAACTACATCATCACCACAATGCTCCCCGAAACACACACCCCTCCCCCCCTACAAATAGAAAGAAGGAAAAGCTAAAGCAGAAACCGATACTCCATTATTCAGAATTCGTGTTCCAGCAAAGATTGCTTTTATTCCATGACCTGCTTTCTGATTACTTATTCTTTGGCTTTGAAAGATTAATTTTTTACTTTTGGTTCGTATTAACTTACAGGTCTTAGTCCATCAATTATTGGTGGTTTTAGTGGATTGTGTGCTTTCATGGGTGTTACTGCAACTTTTGTATCCGCAAATTTGGTCAGGCAATTTGGAATTTTGAAGGTTATATTTTCTTCTATGTTTAATCTCATAATTCCACGCAGTTCTATGTTTTGGACATAGTCTCACGCACTTCCTGATCCCATTTGTCAGGCTGGTGCAGTTGGATTAATATTTCAGGCTGCACTTCTAACAGTTGCTGTTGCTGTGTACTGGAGCGGGTCTCTTTCCCGGCAGAGCCCTCTTCTTTTCTTCTTGTCTATGATTGTAAGAATTTAACTCCTATATAAAATCAGTTGCAGTTAGATAAGCTAATCTGATTTTAGATAATTGTAGTCCAAAAACTAGCTCGTTTATGTCGAGGTGTCACTACCTGGCAGTGTAAGTTATTATTATTCATAGAGAGAGAGATCTGATTCATCTTGTATATTGAGAGATAATGAACCCTTAACATTCTAATTCCTTTTGCTATTAGCTCGAAATCTGATGCATTGGATAATTTTTTTTTTCTTTTGTTTTTCTAAATGGTTGTCCTATATGCAGGTTTTATCTAGGGTGGGGCACATATCATATAATGTTGTGGGGCAACAGATTCTTCAAACTGGGATACCGTCATCCAAAACGAACCTCATTGCATCCACAGAGGTCTCAGTCGCTAGTTTAGCGGAGTCTGTAATGTTGGGAGTTGCAATAATTGCCAATGATACTTCACATTTTGGATTTCTAGCGATGCTGTCACTTCTATCTGTTGTTGGAGCAGCAGTGATGTTCTGCCACTGGTTGTTGAATCCAACTGAAGAACAAAGAAAACTTTTCGCTTTCAGCTGACAGCTCTCAGTTTGAGGTAAGTATTAAATGCTCAGCTAAAACTCATTGAAACTTTAACTCACTTGTTATGTAAACAGTTAGCAATAAATAGTAGAAACAAAGGGAGTGGTATCACTGTCATATAGAAACTACATCAAGAACACTTTGTTGAATTAGTTCAACTTCGGAGTCATCATTTGATTAGAGACTCCAGTGTCATTATTAACTGGTTAAAGATTGTCCAGATGAATTTTCATACACTGCTGTAGAAGAATTTTCATACATAAATTAATTAGATCTTTCATAGTAGAGAAGATCTGGATTAAATGATACTCATGAAGGTTGCAGTATTGAAACCTCCTGAGAAGTAGCAGATGTTGTTTAGCTAAAATTCTTTAGTCTGAAACCAACTACGAACCTGTCGGTAGAGGTGGGAAACAAAAGTCAAAAGCAAAAGAAACCAAACCATTAAATTGATGGTGCCATTGGAAAGAAAAACTAACTGAAGTTATTACATAGCCGAAGGATGAAATTGACCAAAGAAAGAATTCAATGATGGATTCATCCGAGAGTTTTACCACTGTGTAGGAGTGGGAAGCTGACTAACATGCTCTATAGAGGCAAGGCATCTTGTTGTAGTTTATTAGGACAATGGAACTCTGTATATATTTCTATAATGGTACATTATACTGTGTCTATTTTGAGCTTAAGCTCACATGACTTTACTTTTGAACTTTTATCTAAAAAGACCTCATACCAATAGAGTTAATAGAGATGTTGTCTTTACTTTTATTTAAAGATCTTCCGCACTTCTGATCGATGTGGAACTATGTTTGTGTCCTCTTGACAAATTTCGTACAGTTGACTATGTAATTAGATTGTCAATATATAATTTTATAAATAAGTAGTCCCTTTTTTTCTCTTTCTAATAAGAAACCTGGAAGATGTATTAACACAAGACGTAAAGGCATTCCAATCTAGAACGATCAACAAGATGCCTTGCCCCTATAGATAGGAGATCATAGATATATAATTAGTTCTTCGGTTGTCAAACATGGACTCGAGGTTCTGGTCTATGTATATGGATGGATTAGAGCCAATGTTAGGTGGATCTGAACAGTAAGGTTATAATAATCCATGGTGGCCTCAATTTTCTTGTCAACCAAATGTAGTATGGTCAGACAGTTTGTCATGTGAGATTAGTTGAGGTGTAGGCAAGCTCGCCTAGACACTCACTAGTCACTAATATCCAAAAAGAAAAAAAAGAAAAATTATGTAGGATATGCATCTGGTACCATAAACTTCAAAATTACAAAAGCTAATCTTTTTTTTATGAAATTCTTAAAAATATGACTAGACATTAAAAGAAACATTTGCTAGTGATTATTGTTCATAATGTTGCCTGACAATTCATTCAATGTTGGCAGATGCCCTGATGCAAGCTGGAGCTGTTGGATTCTTGATACATAGGACACAAATTAATATGTAAATTGGAAGGTCAAGCCCATACCATCCACTCTTTCATGTGCTCATATTTATTTTTTGTGGGTAAATGAATACACAGTGAAATGAAACAAACCCCTCACAACATATTTCAAAAGCTAGACTAGATTCACCATCACTTCTGACATTGTACATACATTTCCTGTTCATCTTGTAAAGCAATCAGTTCATTTAGCTTGAATACTTTTTCCTTCTATGGTGTGGAGAATCTTTTAGTGAAGCTCCATCTTAACAAAAAAAAGGAAAGGAAAGAAGAAAAACATAAAGGTTCAGAACCCACCAGTGAATCATGATGCTTTTTTTTTTCTTTTTGGCTTAGGCAAGATTAGAGAACTGTTGACTGTTCATTGTTCTTCACTTCATTCTTGCCTAGTAAATCATCATGATCTGGAAGAATCAACAAGATTTAGCTCTCACATGAAAAATACTGAGAAATTTGAGTTTTGGGAAAAGTCTGAATAGACTGAAGATTTGTCAGTTTCTTTTTAGTTAAACAGCAACAACTGAGAGAAGCTTTTGTGCTGGTGTAATTCCACTTCCATGTTTCATCTTCAGCTGATAAATGTGTACAAAAGTAAAGTAATGACTGTTGCTTGATGGCACCAAAGTGAGCATAGTTCAGCGATAATTGACATCTACTTCGTCTCTCTTGAAGTCGAAGATTTAAAATAATGACTGTTGCTTGATGGTAACCATCAATGGCCTAAATTGTACCTGTTTATTAAATTTCTCTCTGGTTTCTGCTGCTTTCATGATCTGAAAATTCAAGATGAGTGGCCAATTAGACTTCAGTTTCATAGTACTTGACAGTGCCTTCTCCCTCTACTTTACTTGTCCTTACTCATTTTGGCATTTATGGGGAGGGGGGGACTGCCTCTTTTTACTGTCATAAAATGTTGTGATTTTATTCAAACCCACAAAGCCATCAACTCTTTTCTGGGTTAGCTTTTTCTTTTTTTCCACTCAGTTTTCTTTCATCAGCCAGGTTTGAAAGGTTCAGATAACACTGCTAGTGATCAAAAAAGGAAGGGTCATTTTATTCTCCTTTGTGCAATGGAATCTACTTTTTTTTTTCTATGTTCTTTCAAACCCATGCTTTCAACTTTTCCTAATTGAAACCACAATCTCAATCCCAATTAGAGTAGAGTTGTAAACACGTTAGTTCAGCTCGGTCTTTCGTCGATCGCAACTAAATCAATTGAGTTGATTGAAATGGACAAGATAGATTTAACCACTGGTCGAACTACCAAAAGCCGACCAACCAGATAGAAAAACATCAATGTTCATGTCAAATCTATATAAACATCATGTCAATTTGAGATAGAAAACAAGTGATGTCGAGTATGTGTTGATGTGTTAAAAGAAAGACCTGAATCACTTGTGGTAGACAAAAATTATGTGGTTATTTGTTGATAGCATATCTTCTCCTTGAAAAGATCTACTTTCAATGCATTACCCCGCATTTTTCTTGTCACCAAAAGAAAGACCTGATTCGTGTTCTTCAAATTACAATGAAACTAAATCCATTTCAGGGTCAAAAGAAGGAAAATAACAGTTCCACAAATTGGATCGACAAATACAAAACGAACCTAGAGTCGAGAACAGGTAAGTTCAACTCCATCATTTTCTAATTTGAAACTAAGTTAACTAAATTTATCAAAACAAACAAGATAGATCAAACTGCAAAGCAAACTAACAAAACTCAACCAAGAGATAGGAAAAACACCAAACACCAATCCAAGTCAAATCTCCATCCAAATGAGTATAGAAAACAACAACCGTCAATGTCGAGTAATACTATGCATCAACAATACTAGAATGACTGAATCTCCATATCCACATCAGTCCAGAAACACAATCGTCGATAAAGAATAATATTATGTATCAACATATCAGTAGAAATCGTAACAAAAAAAGACTTGATTCGTGTTTTTCAAAGTAAGACCATGACAGTGATCAACTCGAGAATACATAGTAACATAAATTTGGATTGGGTTTTTCGAGTTGGAAGCACAAGAGCCAAGAAGTAGAAATCTTTTGTGAACCCAAGTGCGTGCATTGGCCGTTGGGCAGCGGCTCGTAGAGGTCACGCATCACTTAGCCTCGTAAGCCTACAAGGTGCACCACAGCCACAGCCATGCACGCACATGCACGTGCACGTGCATCCTTTTTCCCATTCTCCTTTACTTTGTTTTATTTTTCTTTTTCTTTATTATTCTTTTTTATATATCTAATCGCATTTGAAATTCGGCCTCTTCTGTCACACACGAACATAACTCAACTGACATGATGTATTACAAGTGACTTAGAAGTTACGAATTCAAATTTTCCTTTCTCACATGTTGTCAAAAAAAAAAAAAAAAAATAATAAACGATGGATTTTCTATAATTTTATTCCTTCTTAATTGCAACTCACTATTTTTATAATCTATATATTATACCTATGTATCATTTTTTTTATATTCAAATTTTGAAAGAAAAAAAAATGTATTAGGGTTAGTTGCATAAATAGTAGGGATGGCAAAATTCTCTGCGGGTCCCTGACCCAATCGGGTCGGGGAATCCCCAGTTTGACCGGGTACGGGGTCAAACCGAGAATTTTATTCGGGTCCCCGGTCGGAGACGGGGCGGAGATGGGGATCCCCATTCCCGCCCCGTCCCCGACCCCGAATAGCTTTTATTATTTTTTAAAAAATATATATATAAAAATGTTAAATATTTTTTTTTATAATTAGTTTTAAATAAATAAAACAATAATAATACTAATTTTAATAAGAAATGATACACAATTTTAATATATTTATTGATATTTTATATATAAAAAAATAAAAATAAAAACGGGGATTTTTTCCTGCGGGGACCCGATCTCCGATCAGGGATTCCCCGACCCCGACTTCTCGAAACGGGGAACGAGGCGGGGATGAGGATGAAAAATCCCCGCGAGGACAGGGATGGGGAGTACATCCCCGACCCCGCCCCGCCCTGTTGTCATCCCTACTAAATAGCAATCAACCCCAAAATAATGACAAATATAGCAAAATTTAAAACATTTTGTAAATATGATCAAAAATTCGTGACAATTACTGATAGATTGCTATCCCTATCATGGATAAAATGACTATCACTGATAGACTATTATCAGTGATAGTCACTGACAAAACTCTATAAAAAAAACTATCAATAGATTACTATCAGTGAACAGTGATAGACCTACTATCGATGATAAAAATTGTTATATTTACACATCTTTTAAAAAAAAATATTATATTTTTAATTATTTAACTCTAAATTGGTATCCGGTAGAATTTTCGAATATTTTATAGCGACTTTGATGATTTATATTTATGTCTTTTTATTTTGAATTGTAATACTAGTGGTTCTCTATTGTTAATTAAGTAAATGATAATATAAAAACTTGTTAGGTAAATGTTGATTGATTTGATAAGATGATGAAATGTTGAAAATAAAATATTAAGAAAAGTTTGAGACCAAAATAAAAAATAAAAAAAGTAATGTTATTGATTCAACATTGTTATTAGTTAAAATTTCATCTCTTGAAATTAAATTATTGAGTGAAATGATTTGGTCAATGGTCTATTTTAATCCTTAATCTAGATGGTGAATCTTGTCCAAAGTCTAAAATAAAATTTAATTTCCAAATGAAAATTAATTGGGCATAGTGAAGAAAGAATCAAAGGGCAATTGCCTGCTTGTCTTACATTTTAAAAATTATATATAAAAATATAAAATATAAAAAAAAAAAAAATCAAATATTTTCTTCTAAGTTATAAAACTTAAATATGTAAATTATAAGTTTAGTTTCTAAACTTTAAGTTTATGTCTATTTGGTTCTTAAATTCTTAAAAATATCTAACAGGTTACTGAATTTTTTATTTTGTGTTTAATATGTTTCTAAATTTTCAATT
This sequence comes from Herpetospermum pedunculosum, assembly GCA_028017165.1. Classification (NCBI taxonomy): domain Eukaryota; kingdom Viridiplantae; phylum Streptophyta; class Magnoliopsida; order Cucurbitales; family Cucurbitaceae; genus Herpetospermum; species Herpetospermum pedunculosum. The sequence continues at coordinate 62,251,005 of CM051529.1, forward strand.
TTGTATCTAATAAGTTTCTAACATATTCAAATGGTCTTCAAAATTTAATTGATAATTGATCTATTAGATATAATATTGAATTTTATGTTTATGTTTAGTAGATCTATAAATTCAGGATCTATTAAAAAAAAAAAAAATTAAGGAATACTAGACACATTTTAAAGTTCGGTAACCTAATGGACATAAAATTAAAAGTGTAAGAATCTGCACTTTTTAAAGTTCAAAAATTTATTAGACATAAAATTAAAAGTTTAGAGACCAAATAGACATAAACTCAGAGACTAAACTTGTAATTTAACCGACTTAAATATATATATAAAATAAAATAAACTAGTATAAAAAACTGAAGGTACGATGATTTAAAGATCATACCTCAAGTAAGTCGTTTTCATCAAAGTGTAATAATGTATTGGACACATTTTAAAATTTAGGGGTCTATTAGACACAAAATTGAAAGTTCAGGCACCAAACTTACAATTTAACCAACTTAAATATATATATAAAAAAAAAATCGTACAACAAATAAGGATATAGAAATTTAAACCTCCGACCTTAATAAATATAATATATATAACGTGAATTATTGTTGATTTTGACTTAAATATATATATATATATATATATGTTGTCAAAAAAAAAAAAAAAAAAAAAAAAAACTTAAATATATATAAAGTTAGAATCAAAAGTTTTGGCCTTTGATTGTCTCACCCTTTCTAATTGCAAATGTGTTATTTATATATAATAAAGGAAAAAGGCATTGTGAATGATTAGTATAGTGAGACTAAAAGGTCTTTTCAAGAACAAATTTTAAGGTACCTTATAGATAACACTTTATTTTTCCTTAATCTACATGTGATTATGTTGTTGCATGTATTAAATAATGGTTTTGACATATAATATATTAAATTCCAAATTTTATTTATAAAATATAATAAAATCAAAGTAAAGTGTTTTTCAAAATAATTCACATAAAATACCTACCATGGATTAAAATGGAAAGAAATTTTTTAGTGTGTTTTAAGTGTTATTTTAGATTATAACTTTAAAATTATCACTTCAGACTTTATTTAAAAATAATTATTTTAATCGTTGTTATTATTATTATTATTATTTTTTTTTTTTTTTTGTTGCTTAATATCTATCTAAGAGATGTTTATGGGCGGGACAGAGTCGGGTAATGCATTTCCCACCCTTATTCTTGTCTCCTATTTCGTTATCCGTCCTCGCAAAATTACTCGTTTAATTTTGTGGGGACGGAGTAAGTATTACCAGCAGAATTTGTAGAACGAGTATTTCCCGCAGATAATTTATTTTTATCTAATATTTTTTAAATTTTGTTATTGGTTAAGTGGATTAATATTATATATATTTAATTTAATAAACTTTATTGGCAAGATGTATTTTTTTTTAAACAAAAGGAGTGTGTAGTTATTTTTATTTTTTTATATACAAATATTATATATATATATATATATATATATTATTAAACGGGGTGGGGCGGGTATGCTATTACCTGTCCCCGCTTCGTTTAGCTAACGGAACAACAAAAGTTCCCCACCCCTTGCCCCATTCCACGTGTAATTGGGGACTCCGTCCCATTCGGGAATGGGACGACAAATGAACATCTTTGTCTACTCTCAATACTAACTTCCGCCTATCATTAAGCGAATTCACAAACTAAAATTAAATGATGTTGTCCATTATTTAGACAATATTTGACCACAAACTAAAATCAACTACCAAAATATAATAACATTATTTATATATATATATATATATATATATATATATATATATATTTGAAGTTCAAATTGAACTGTCTAAAAGATTTTAAGGAATGTTTGGGCACTAACTTAGAGTTTGGTAGACTCAATTATTATAACTCAATTCACGTTTGATCACCAACTATTATAATCAATAAAATAACTAACTCCAATACTATTTACTATTTACTCAATATTCAATATTTACTATTTACTCAGCGTCACAAACATGGTTGTTTACAGAGTCCAACCATAACCTACAAAAACTTAAATTTTAAAATTTTATTGACAAATTTATTTGGAATATTTGGCCAGATGCTCTTGAATTAAAGCTTTCCAGAGATTGAGGCGCGATTTTAAAAATTAGATAAAATAATCTTTTACTGACATCACTCTCGCTGAGATTTCTCTGGCTCTCGCTCTCGTTATTTTGCGGGCTCCATTTTATAACTAAAAATTTCTCGTTGTGAGCGGGAGAAATCCCAACGAGAGTGATGTCAGCAAATATTTTGACTAATTTTTAAAATGGTGGGTCAATCTCTAGGCCTTAATTTAAGATCATCTACCAAATATTTCAATTTATTTTTAGTAAACAGTAATAAAATAATAATAATAATAATATATATATATATATATATATATATAATTAATCTCAAGTTACAATGAGAAGATAAGAGGATAAAGAAGAAAAAAAAAAGAGAGAAATTTCAATATATAATATATATATATATAATTAATCTCAAGTTACAATGAGAAGATAAGAGGATATATATAATTAATCTCAAGTTACAATGAGAAGATAAGAGGATAACGAAGAGAGAAAAAAAAAGAGAAATTTCAAGTTACAATGAGAAGAGATAAGAACTAAGGAGAAAATCACGTGAAAAGAAAGAGGGTATAACCGTCATTCCACATAACAAAATGCTCCCGTGTTTGTCGCGTGCATTCTTCTCTTTCTCTCTCTACCCCAAAATCACCGCCCTTCGATATTTAAAATATATATATATATATATTTAAAATTAAATAAATTATCCTTTAATATATATATATATATATACAAACAGTATATTGAGTTTAATATTTTATGTGAAAAAAAGTGGATTCTTTTTTTCTCAAAGTTTGGAATTTTTTTTTTGTCGTGGATACATTTTGGGTCACACTTATACATGTGCTTTCAAGTTTAAAGAATATTACAAATTTAATTCACTTTATTATTTTACTTTCAATCTCCCGTTTCTATCGATATTTCTACATATGATCTATAAGTTCGACATCGACATGAGAGATGAATCAACATTTCTATCTTATCGTACAAAATCGATGAAATATTAAAAAAACAACAAAATATAACCTAACGTAAATATAATATTATAATAAGTGAATTTTAACTCATTTAAAAATGTAAATTGTTAATTTATTAATTTAAATATTTTTAAAAAACTTTCAGAAATATTCATCCACATCGACATTTTCATAAAATTGAGACATCGATATTTTCGTTGATTAAATCCTTCCATCAGGATTTTTTTTTTAAGTTAAAATTTGATTTTAATTTGGTTTTTGTAATTTTAAAAGTTTTGACATGGAGGTAATTAAATAGTTATGTAATATACCAAAACGAGCGTGGCTCGATTGACATAGGTATGTTTTGACCAAGAGGTCTGTGGTTGGAATCCCTCCCCCAATGTATTATAATAATTAAAAAAAAAAAATGATTTTGTAATATAATGTAATAGATATTTATTTGTATCCAAATGAAAAATAGGTGTAGTGAGACTAATATAACCATAAATAGACTAATTAAAGTAGTATATTATCGACTAAATAAGTGATATGAATTCTCACCTACATGTTTTTAAATTAAAAAGATATTTGGTAAGTTTAGATTTTTTTTAGATAAATGAAGAATAAATTGGGCTTTAAACAAAAATATGAGTTTAATTTTGAGAATTATAATAAAATATTTGAGAATAAAAGGTTAACGACTTTAGGTTTATTGCACAATTCGAACAACCCTTCCTATTTTTTGTGCCGTTTTTCTCTCCGCCCACTTCACACACTCATTTTTTCTCTCAGATTTCTTCATTCGCCCATCTCTTTCCAATTGAAATTCTCAACAGAAACCAACCAAAAAGTTTGACTCCCATTTTCTCTCTCGAATTACTTCATTCAGCCATCTCTTTCCAATTGAAATTCTCAACAGAAACCAACCAAAAAGTTTGACTCCCATTTTCTCTCTCGGATTTCTCTATTCATCCTGACTCCCATTTTCTCTCTCGGATTTCTCCATTCACCCATCTTTTTCCAATTGAAATTCTCAACAGAAATCAACCAAAAAGTTTGACTCCCATTTCCCATTTTCTCTCTGGGATTTCTCCATTCACCCAGACTCCCATTTTCTCTCTGGGATTTCTCTATTCACCCAGACTCCCATTTTCTCTCTGGGATTTCTCCATTCACCCAGACTCCCATTTTCTCTCTCGGATTTCTCCATTCACCCAGACTCCCATTTTCTCTCTCGGATTTCTCCATTCACCCAGACTCCCATTTTCTCTCTCGGATTTCTCCATTCACCCAGACTCCCATTTTCTCTCTCGGATTTCTCCATTCACCCAGACTCCCATTTTCTCTCTCGAATTTCTCCATTCACCCATCTCTTTCCAATTGAAATTCTCAACAGAAACCAACCAAAAAGTTTAACTCCCATTTTTTCTTTCAGATTTCTCCATTCACCCATCTCTTTCCAATTGAAATTCTCAACAGAAACCAACATTTTTTACTCCCATTTTCTTTTGTCTCACCTTTCATATTTTATTCTCTCCATTTCAAATTCAATGGCCTATACGTGACGAACGAAGTCCTAAGAGTTTTTTACATACCCTCATGAAACCATTCAGATTCCTTTTACATACCCTCATGAAACCATTCAGATTCTTCAAGAGGTAGCCTTCGTTTTTTCATCTTTTCTAATTAGGGCTAATCATTTTGTTTATCTATCATATGATACTTATTTCTTTTAGCTATTCATGATTTTTTTTTTGTTGATTAGATAGGCAAGGCCAGGAGGATTTGGAGGAGACTGCAGCTAAGAAATATGTGTTGGCTAACCTTGTACCGTTAGTTTGATTGGAACACATCACAAATCCATAAAAAGTATTGGATTAATGAAATAGATATTTTTTTAAAAAAAAACCCAGTGTTATGGTCTTATTAACAAAAATTAGAAATTAGAAGTTAACACTGGTGTGATTAGAACACATCAAAAACCCATAAAAAGTATTGGATTAATGAAATAGATATTTTTTAGGTTGAGTTATCATGTAGCTTCTGTACAAAAAATTCTTTGTTGGTCTTTTCAATAAAATGTAGAAATTTTGGGCTAAAAGAAACCAAAAATCGAACCGTTGGTTTTTTCCTTTATTAGACATTGGTTCGGTTCCCCATTTTACAAAACTGAATAAATCGGTTTGGTTCTCGGTTGGACTCAAAACCGAAAAAAACCGAACTGATATCATCCCTATAACTCGATAATAATTGACATGTACTTTTTCTAGTCAAAAGTTGAAATTTCCGTAGTTGGATTATAATAAAAACTTTAATCTAACCAGCTAGTTTAATTATTTCCATACATATTTAACACTCAACGTAAACTCATTATTCACCTCTTTTAAATGACATGATTCATTATTGTCTACTAACTCCAAAGTAAGAGAATTAAATATATTAATTTAGCTATAATTTTAACTAGGAAAAAGGGAATAGGTCAAGTTTCACGCAACCCAACCATTAATGATTTTTTTTTGGTAGAGATTATAGTTCTGTGCCATAATAATGCATTTAAATTAAATTATGCTCATGTTGGCGTTATTGATAATCACTAATATTTACAAAATATTTTATATTTTATTTGTAATTATTTTTTATTTTTACACCACCAAGACCAACCCTTTAAATATTGTTATTCTTTTTTTTTTATAAATTTTAAAAGAACTGATTGCACAAACATCAACCAGTCAAAAAATAATTGCAAATTTAGCAAAGTTTAAATTTTTTTGCAAATATGACAAAAAAAATGAGTGACTATCACTAATAGACTGTATGATTATTGCTGATAGACTTTAAATTTCTATCACTGATATACTATTATCAGTCATAGAAATTGCTATATTCGCAAAAAAATTTAAAAAATGTTATATTTTTAATTATTTTACTTTGACATATGTTACAATTTTCTATTTTAAAAATATATTAACCTATTATCTTTTACATGTAAATATTATATTATTTAATCAACTTTGATAGAATGAAACCTAAATTACACTAACCAAAACTTTAATTAAAAAAAAAAAATTACTTATTTTTTTTTTTTTTTTTTTTTTTTTAGGTTTTTGGGGGAGTTTAGGTAATCAAAAGAAACACAATCACTTTTCCCAAAACTAGAAATATAAACAATTTTCTTTCGGCTCTCTTACAAAGCCCAAAGCTCCATGCTTACCCCAAACAACACCCTCGAGAAAAGACATTTCTAGATCCACATCAATGGCCACCTTGAAAATTGAGTTTTTGGTTATGGCGTCCATGTTTTTACAGAGAGAAAACCTAAACTACAGTGAGAAATAAAAGTGCTTTCTTTCCCATTTCCATCAATCCCCATATCATAATACTCTCTTAGAAAAAAGAAAAAGAATTTTTTTTAAAAAAAAAACCTCAATCCCCCAAAACCCAAAACACCCTCTTCAATCTTCATCATTTCCCACAACCCAATGCCCCCCTTCATCATTTTGAGATAGACAATTTGTGAAAAGTATAAGGGTAAAGAAAAAAACCCAATAAAGTATTGTGAATTGTGATCTCTCTGTTTGCATATCTGTCCCTTTCTCTTTCTACAGTTACCTTCTCAATGACATTACATCACTTACTTGTTATTTACACCCTATGTTTGAATTCTAATGTGTATTTATATGTCTACTCAGTCCCCCATCACTTTTACCTATCAACTGTTTGATATATTGCCTAGCTGAAAAAAAGGGTCATCTTTTTTATCTTTTTTGTTTTTGTTTTTTCTTATGTTGTGTGAGGAAAAGAAAAGAAAATTTTAAATAAAAGGAAATGTTGTTCTCATCACAAGCTTCTGTTGTTGTTGGGTGCCACAGTGATTTGGACTTGAAAGCTCCCATCTTTTCATGTCTATTGACACTGATAGTTGATACATCACTTGGCTTGTTCATGTCTTCTTTTGACTCCTTATTTCTCTTCTTCTTCTCTCTTGATTCCTTTGTCAAATATCTTTAAGTTCTGAAAGAGAGTAAAGTTTTGAGGGAGAAACCAAATGGGTTCTTCTGTTGGAGGTGGAGACGTTTCTAAGAAGAAGGCAATGTGGCTTTATCCTAAGGTGGTGGGTTTTACCCCTTCTGAGAGATGGGGGCATTCTGCTTGTTATTACCAAGGAAATGTCTATGTTTTTGGGGTATGTTGCCTTTGTTTTTCTCTTCCTCTTAAGAACTTTCAATTCTTTGGTTTTTTGTTTGTTTGTTTTGCTTTGAGGTTGTCTGAAAGACTGCAACTGAGAAGCTGTCTGTGATCTCTGTGCTGTTGTTTGAGCTATTTGCCTTCATCAATTCTACTAGTAAATGGATGCTTTCTGCTCTCTTTTTTCCTGTTCTTTTTCTGTTCATCTGAATGGTTATATCTTTGGCTAAAAACAGACTTAGCTTTCTCTGGTTTTAGTTTTGAGTTACTCAAATTAGTAAAGACAGTTAAACTACTTTCCTTGATTTTCTTATCTTTGTTTTCTTTATCTCTCTCATAATGATGTTTTAATAACAACCCTTCTTCTAATAGCTAGTTCAATAGCTTTTAATGCTCTATATATTCACTGTGCTGCCACAATCACATCCTGGTAGTTCTATTTCAATGCATGTTCTAAGAGAAGGGTGTGTTTTTTTTCTTTACTTTACATTGCCCTTGCAAAAAGGGTTATTGTTATTAATTTTAGGCTCCCTGGCCTGAACCTTGGGTTTAAATTAACGTGTAAGAAAGAGGTTCTTATAGAAAACAGAAAATCTGATGTTGTGTATGTGGGAGGGATGCTTTTGAGTTATGTTCCATGGTGAAATGATGTTTTTGTGATGTGTTTTTTTCATTATTCCAAACTAGGGATGCTGTGGGGGGTTGCATTTCAGTGATGTTCTTGTACTGAATCTTGATACCATGGTCTGGACCAACATGGTAACTACTGGTCAGGGTCCGGGACCGAGAGACAGCCACGGCGCCGTGATTGTTGGAAACCAGATGATAGTTTTTGGTGGTACAAATGGCTCTAAGAAGGTAAATGATCTCCATATTTTGGATCTTGCTACCAAGGAATGGTTACAACCTGAATGCAAAGGCAATCCACCGTCGCCTCGAGAAAGTCATACGGCGACGCTCGTTGGAGATGACAAACTGGTGGTTTTCGGGGGAAGTGGAGAGGGCGAATCAAATTACTTGAATGATCTGCACATTCTAGACCTCAAGACTATGGTGTGGATGAAGACTGCGGTGAGGGGTGATATTCCAGTCCCTAGGGATAGTCACTCTGCTACAGCAGTTGGTTACAAGCTGTTTGTTTATGGCGGGGACTGTGGAGACCGTTATCAAGGGGGTGTCGATATGCTCGACATTCATTCGCTTACTTGGGCTAGAGTATTGATCTTTCTTTCAACTATTCTGCTTTGGAAATTGTCAATGATGTTTCTCTAAAAGGTTGTTTCATCTTCTTTTTTGTCAATAGTTGTCTGTTCAAGGATCTTCACCTGGTGTTCGGGCAGGTCATGCTGCGGTTAACATTGCGACAAAGGCAAGTCGTTATGCTGCGGTTAATGTTAGTGTATACTGAAAAAAAACAGAAAATACACAACACACCGAAACAATTAGAATCTTAAAGCAATGTCGTCTATAGGTTTCGTTTCGAGGCCACGACTGATCTTTCCAATTTGCAGGTGTACATCCTAGGTGGGGTTGGAGATAGACAATACTACAATGATGTTTGGGTGATTGATTTATGTACTTGCTCATGGACTCAGCTCGATACGTGCGGTCAACAACCTCATGGGAGATTTTCTCACACGGCTGTGGTTGCAGACTCGGACATTGCCATTTATGGAGGGTAGTTTAGCGCAAAACTTTATAGACATCGAGCGACATTCCTATTTCGGGTTCCTTGATTAACTTGTTTTCTGTGTTTTTTTTTGGAATTCACAGATGTGGGGAAGATGAACGACCTCTCAATGATTTGTTGGTCTTGCAACTCGGAGCAGAGCATCCGAATGGCCGATACAACATTTCTATGTGCAAGATTTTTGGAAACCATTGGAATAATCAAAGTAGGAGGATTTCTTTCAGAGAAGATCAGAGTGCCATGGTACGAAAATGCAACGACTCGAGTGCAAAAGCTTTTCTTGCCTTGTAATTAAGTTGTAATTGTATTGTTATATCAGTTAGTTTTTTGTTTGAAGCAGAAGACTAAACTTATGGGGAACAACATAGAGCTGGTTAGAAAGGGAGATCATGAACCGAAATTGGAGACAAAGCACTCTATTCAGTTCATGTCAGGTCAGTATTAATCCTTCAAGGTTTCTTGGTAACAAAATGTGCTCGAACGTTCTAATTTTTGTTATGTGTACAGAGACGTTACATCCAAAACGGAGGAGAACCACAAATCCAAAAGTGTGGGAGGTCGAATCCGAGCAAGAGGAGCATTCTTTATCATTGTCCCAGCATTCATCTCCATCACAATCAGATCAAGAACAGACCCCAGTTCGAAAAGTCTCTGATTCGGTAACAAGCTCCCAAGGATTACGACTTCTTAAGTATGTGAATCATAGCTCAACTACCGAACCTTACAGCATTTCTAGAACCCAACCAGAGTTCAGAAATGTTGTCCAAAGCACTCCACAGCAAGATCCTCCATATTTCGGACACCAGATTCAGCCAAAGACCGAACAGTCGCAGCTTATCCATGTTGTTCGCCCGGTGAAAGAACACAAGTCCTTGGAGACTGGCCTCATTCAAAACATGGTAGCTCAACTCAATAACATACTGAAACACAATTCACGCCACAAGCAACATTCCTGCTATATATATATATATACATACATACATATTTTTTCACTTTTTGATTCTTCTGTCGTCATGTTTGTTTCAGATTGGATCTGAGGTTCGAGGAAGAGTCGATGGGGCCTTCGACTCTGGCTTCCTGATGACTGCTACTGTTAATGGGAAAGTATACAGAGGTGTCCTGTTCACACCCGTAAGCATCTCCAAAAACTGGAACTTTCTTCTTCCCCGTAAGTAGTCTTAAACAAATGCAAACTTTTCCAAGATTTTGATAAGTTTTATGTTCAATCAGGGACCTGGGGTCTTCTCAAGGGCCAGCTTTGTTGCAGAAAGTCCACCTCTTCCTGGAAACACACTCCTGAACTCGAATCACGCAGAACCGTCGAAGAGCTTGCTGCAACGACCGTTGGTTCCGGTGCCGGGGTCAGTTCAGAGCTTCAGGCAAGCTCAATGCAGTCCTCCAGTTCCAATCGTAAAGCCAACTCCGTCTTCATTACCAGTCAAGCTTAGAGATGATCTTCAGGGTGTGTTTTTAACGTTAGGAGGACCTGGAAATGGCTCTGCTTGAGAATGAGAACAAAAAAAATGTGTAAAAACATATGTTGGAAGAAAAGAAAAAGAATGGGAAAGTTTGTAAACACAGTTTTGTATCTTGAAGTTTAGGAATCACCACATTTAGAAAGGATCCATTTGGTTTTCATACTTGGATTGTAAAATTCAAATCCTTTGTTTCTTTCGATTCGACCCTGTTTCTATTAGAAAAGTAATAAAGAAACTCGAGTCACACCGAAGAACTCGACTAAGTAGCCTCGTAACTTCGAAAGAAGGGGTGTCTTCTCACCAAAGTATCGCTACAAATACAAATTTCGCATTATTTGTTGATCATGGAAGTAGTCTAATTTTAGTCCATAAACTTTCAAAATACTTATTTTATTTTAGTTTGTAAAGGAAGAAACCGTCCTTCTAATCTTTACTATTAGATTTGATCACTCGACATACGCAATATATTAGTACATATATTTGAAATCATATTGTTCACATCTTTAACAAAAACTTTTCGACAACGACTAAAATACTTATTTTTTAGGTTAAAATATAAGTTTAGTCTCCGAACTATCAAAATTGTGTATGATTTAATAGGATCTTGAACTTAAGAAGTTGTAAATATGTCTCTAAAATTTGTAATTTATATCTAGTAAGTCATTGAAAAGTGTCTTTGTGGATTATTGTTAAACTTTCAATTTAATATCAAATAAATCTTTAATATATTTGACATTTTTAAAATTAGTGTACCTAGACACAAATTTGAATTTTGTTTCTAATAGATTTTTTAGTAAGTTTGTGATTTTTTTTTAAATTAAATGTCCAATAGGTTAAAGATCATTAGACAAAGAGCTTAGAGACCTACTAGACAAATTTAAAACTTCAAAGATATATTAAACAACAAATTAAGTTAAATCAACTGATGTGAGCATAGTTCAACCAACTTAAGGTATGAACCAATGACCAAGAGGTTAATGATTCAATCTCACATTTCCACATATTAAAAAAAAAAAAAAAAAAAACTACTCGATAATGCGATATTGAGAGGTAATGAAAGAAAAAAAGCAAAATATAATTATTGTCCTAAAGGTTTGAATATACTGTCTACTTAGTTTAAAAACTTCAAAAAGTGTCAAATCGAGCATAGCTCAATTGACATACAGCTGTGTCCTTGACCAATAAGTCATGAGTTCGATCCCCACATTAATTAAATAACTTTGCAAAAAAAAAAAAAAAAAAAAAAAACTATTAACAAAAGTTGTCACATCTAAGTGTAATTAGCATGCCACATTAACATTACGTTAGGTCAATTAAGAACGAGGGACCATTCATTTAAACCATTCAGATTCTTTACAATCTTAATTTTTTAAAATAAAAAATAAAAAATCAAATGTTATCATATCATAACATTTTGAAACTTTAAATACCAAATAGACATCGAATCCAATTTTACAAACTAAAAATATATTTTGTATTAAATTGAGCTTAATTCAATTTAAATTTTTTATCGACATTAATTAAAAAAAAAATAATAAAAAAAAAACAAAAAGAAAAAAACAAAGAAGTGTGAAGTGTAGGAGTAGGACATTGATTGACTGTTAATTAAGGGTCCCACAATAAATGAAGAAAAAAAGAAAGGACATGGGTCCCACAAGGACTCCCGCGCATCGCGCGCGATACTGTCGAGGTGTCAATTTATTAAATAAAAAAATAATAAAAAAAAGAGGTGTCTGATCTGTCTGCCACGTAAGCGAGTGATTGATTTATGGTAGAAATAAAAAAGAAAAAAAGAAAAAGAAAAAGAGATGAATTGATGGGGGTTTCTAATGTCACCGGTCGTATCGAGTTTGTGGATGTGACAGCTGACCTTCTTTTCACATCTATCTAATTGCGTCATCCACGTATCCTCTCTCTCTCTGACTTTATTAAATTCGTACGCTTTTTTTATCTCACTGCCTCTAATTCGTCTCCTTTCGCCACGTCGTTTTTTCTTTCATGGGCCTTTTTCTCTTGGGCTCCCCCATTTAATGGGCCTCATCAACTCCCTTCCAATATCCCGACTTGGATCGAGTTGAGTTGAGTTGGGTTGACTTACGATCTTTTTTAAATGTCAAATTTAGATGAATTCGAATATGACTTTGAAATTTGGTTGGCGGGCTTACTTCGTTTGTTAACGATTTTGTTTGTTATTTTTTACCACTACTTATTTATGATTGTTTTCATACTATTAAAGAAATATTTGATTTTTTAGTTAAATTTTATAAACAAAAATTATTTTGTTTTTAATATTTGATTTGGATTGGGATAAAATATGGTTTTAGTCTCTAAAGTTTGGTGTTTGTGTCACTTTAGTCCCTACTTTTTAAAATTGAACAGTCAAATTTTTGACATTTGAAAAATACTCTATTTTGGGAAAATTGTAGAAAGTGACTTGTCAAACCAAAACTTTAACAAATTGACCCGTCCTTCACAAATTAACAACATTGATTGATTTGAGGCTAAGGGAGGTGTGAAATTATTCATTTACCCCTGATTTAAGGAAACTAAAAAATTATCATTTTTTCTTATTGTTTTCTCTCTCCTCTCCAAAGTTTAAACTTAAATGTTTTGATTTTGGGTATTATAGACAAGATTCTTTAGAATCTTGCTTAGTTTATAAGCACGATTGGAAATAACACGAAAAAACGTATAAAAACGAGTGGTTAATTAGTTAAAACGAACTTATATCGAGAGAGATATGATGTTCAGAAGATGAACCAGAATCGCATAGGTTGCTGTGCGATTATGGTTCATGTTCCGAACATCATATCTCTCGATGCTCGTTTTCGCTAATTAATCATTCGTTTTTATACGTTTTTCCACATTCTTTCCAATCATGCTTATAAACTAAGCAAATGAATAATACCCAAAATAAAAAATATTTAAGTTTAAATTTTAGAAGAGGGGAGAGAAGAAAATATGAAAAAATGATAATTTTTAGATTTTATTAAGTTAGAGGTAAATGAATAATTTCACGGGAAATTGTAGTAAATGACAATTTAAGACTTATTGTTTGCAAATATAGCATGTTTTAAAAAAATTTGCGGATATAGCAATTTCTATCTCTCATATCTTATGACTGATAGAAGTCTATCGCTGATCACCTCAGTTTTTTATAGATTTTTGTCAGTGATAATAGTCTATCAGAGATAATAGTCTATCACTGATAGAAGTCTATCAGTGATATAATAAAGTCTATCAATGATAGAAACGAGTTTTTTTGCCATATTTACAAAACATTTTAAAGTTTGCTAAATTTGCAATAGTCTATCAATGATAATAGTCTAAACTAATTGCAGAAGTCTATCAGTGATAAAGTTTGCTCAATTTACAATTAGTTTGGGCCTGATTGCTATTTGTGCAACCAGCCCTAATTCCACACCTCACTTAACCTCAAACAAATAAAAAATGTTATTCCTCACTTAACCTCAAACAAATAAAAAATGTTATTTTTTTTTTGTACCGATCGTTAAAGTTTTGGTCTAACAGGTGAATATTTGGAATTTCCCAATGCTAATGGGCTATGTTTGTTTTAGGCCCAAACCAGTTGGGATTTTACAGATTTCAAATCCACGGCGAAAACCCCTTCCGGCGAACAGCTCCGAGCCATTGGTGGACGCTTCGAGAAGCACTTTCGATTTTCAAAGACCATTTTCTCTACTCTTCTTTTCTTCTGGTCTCCCATGGCCGATTCCTCCGGCAAGCACGGGCGTGATCAGCCTCTGGTATTTCTATTTCTCTTAAAGCTGCTGTGCTTCACAAATTAAACGTTTTCTTTCTTGCTTGAAAACCGAGAATTGTAAAGTTCTTTTTATTGGTTATAGCACTTGTAGCTTTGAGTCGAGTTTCCAATTGCTGTATAATTCGGTGTCTGTGGAAACTAAGTGGACTGACTAAGTATGAGTCAGTATGCAACTCCCCTATCTAAATGGAGTTGATTGATTAGCTCGGGGTTTTGTTGAACATTGAGAGTCAGTGGGGTTTGATGATGTGCAGTTCAGTGATTAATAAGCTGAATGTATTGAAATAGGGTTTACAATTTGTAATCTGACTTACTACTGTGTTTGTTAGTGTTTGTCACTAAATCATTATTCTGGGTGTGTTGTGTTAAATGCATGGCTGCGTTTATTGGCTTTTCTTATTGAGTTGTATGTGTTTCGGGCGCATTCCTTTTCTCCAGGATTTCCAGGGATTTTTGAATGACTTGCAGGATTGGGAACTCTCCCTTAAGGGAAAAGACAAGAAATTGAAGCCACAGGCCATTGGTAAAGAGAAGGAGGTATTACTCTATCAAACTTTCAGTTGGATAGCGCAATGCACATTTTAAAAACAAGAAATTGTTATCTCAGATGTTAATATTTATATTGGTTTATGTTTTAAAGAAAAGCCTGGTGCCCAGTTTTTGTGTCTTGCTGCTTCTTGTTCAATTATAATTATTAGATTTAACTGCTTATTCAGTAAGGTGTTTAAATTTCATTACGGCCGTGCATACGTTGATAATAGTTTTTATACTCTTGTATTGAAATTGGCTTTATGCCTATGAGAGAGCATTTGTGTGTTATTTCAAATTTTGATTCTAGAGAATTGTGTCGTTACATTTTTTGAGTAATTATAAATGCTTGATACTGTTATGGACTATTTGAGGGGCACCTTAAGTGATGTCATAGCTAACCAGGGTAGACGGCAGGCAGAAAAAGCTTCAGCAGCTGACTACTTAAAGGACTACGATGCAGTTAACCGCCTATCAAGAAATTTTCAGACTGAACAGAGTTTTGTTGATGCTGCTTCAGAGAAAGAACAGGTAGGTTATATTCTTATCTTTTGCTCATGTTTTTATGATAGAGATACAATTGGTGCAACCATGAAATAACTCGACTCTTAACTACATGATGTGTATAAAATATCTTTGTATTCCAGGGTAATGAATATTTTAAGCAAAAGAAGTTTAAAGAAGCTATCGACTGCTATTCAAGAAGTATTGCTTTGTCACCAACAGCTGTAGCCTTTGCAAATAGGGCCATGGCCTACCTAAAAATCAGAAGGCAAGTTTCAGTCAATAGATTCAAAGCTTTCCTTTAATTAAATGCATAGTTATGAAGGGCCTTGAGACTATTAAAGCTCTCCTAGAGAGAATGGGTTCAATCGTTGGTGGTCACCTACCTAGGAATTAATTTTCTACGGATTTCCTTGGCAACCAAATATTTTAGGGTCAGACGGTTGTCCTGTGAGATTAGTCGAGGTGCGCGTAAGTTGACCCGGACACTCACGGATATAAAAAAAACAAAAAAAAAAGTTAAATGCATAGTTATGGCCCTATGGGATCTGTTTATGATATTCCTTGAAAATGGGTCTACATTTCTTGAAAATGAAATAACACACCTTTGTTTCCAAGTAATTTTATGCTGTAAGCTGTTTTGTTTTGCCAATTAAATTGTGCTCTTGATGTGACAACTATGACTTTTAAATGTGTTAAAATTGTTGCTTTCTTTGTTAACCTCTTGTTTCCACCTCCCTTGAGTCAGATTTCAGGAGGCCGAGGATGACTGTACAGAGGCCTTAAATTTAGATGATCGATATATTAAAGCATATTCACGCCGAGCAACAGCTAGAAAGGAACTTGGGAAGGCTAAAGAAGCCTTGGAGGGTACAAAAATAAGCATCTTATCTGATGTGGATCTTTTTATGCTTTTTACCCACCCGATATATTTGACTTTGCTGATTGCAGATGCCGATTTTGCCCAGAGGTTGGAGCCTCAAAACCAAGAGATCAAGAAGCAACATGCTGAGCTCAGAGCTTATGTTGGGAAAGTAAGTTTTGCAGCATTAATATTTCAGATAATTTTTGTTAAATATCTGGATCTCTCTTGAACTATATATACTGGTGAATGTGGGAGAGGGAGTTATGATATTTCAGATGAGTTAGTTATGTTGACAAGATTATTTCATTTAATTTTTCTTGTATCCATCTGGCAGGCAATTCTTGAGAAGGCATCCAGTGCTTCGAGAAGCTCCACAAAAGATAAGGAGACGGTTGGAAAATCTGACCATGAAGCAAAAATTCAGGACATCTCTCCTGTCGCAAGCAGCACCCCAAGGACAGGATTATCAGCAGCTCAAGAACGCATTGAAGTAAAGATTACTAATTTGTTGTTGCCCATGGTTTCCAATATTTTCTCATAAAAAAAATGTAGTAGAGTCAGAGTCAAGATGCATGCAAACTGGCCGGGACACTCACGGATATAAAAACAAACAAACAAACAAATGGTATCTTGTAATTTTTCAATGAAGATCCAACCTATATATATATATATATATATATATATATTTTTTTTTTAAAAAAGAGAAACAATTTCATTGATGAATGAAATACAAGGAGCTTTGTGGGCTCTCAACACCATTAGGTGAGTTACAAAATAGTTCTCCAATTAGAATCAAAGAAAACAAACTATAATCTCTGAAAGGGTGTGTATATAATCATCAAGGGTTGGCCTAGTGGTCATGAAGGACCTTGGGACTATTAATGCCCTCTTAGAGGGAATGAGTTCAATCTTTGGTGGCCACCTACCTAGGAATTAATTTTCTACGGGTTTCCTTGGCAGCCAAATGTTAAAAAAAAAAAAGGGTGTGTATATTTACACCAATGCAAAACATGAAATAAAATCAAATTTAAAAGGTTATCAAAGGTCGAGAAAACATCCCTGGAAATCCTTGGCATTCCTTTCCTGCCAAAGATACCAAAAGAAAACTCGGTTTATAGCCAACCATAAGTGATTATATTTTTAATAATACATTCAACAGATTTCTCCCCCTGGCTTCTTTCTCAAGTTTTCTGGAAACTATATTTTGCTATAATATAAAACAATACTAATGTATTGCTACTTTATAACTCCCTTGTCCTGTTCTTCTTTGTAGGACTGTGGTTTAGTCTATTCCTTTGTTGAAATACTGAACGGAGAGAAAATTTGCTGATAATTTTGAACTTAGAAAAAATGCTGATAATTAATCACTTATACTGCTCGTATCTTGGCTGTAGTATCCTTCTCTGTATTTATATTGAGTTTCGTTCCTCAAATCGACAAAATAGGATGGATTTTTTTTGCAAGTTTCTGGTTCTTCATTAACTGATTGAAGAAAACTGGTAGTGCATGTTTTCCCCCACCCCCGGTAATGGAATCTAAAGATAATAATGCTTATTCTGAAGCTAGGTGTCAGGCATATGATGTTTGAGCTTTTGAACTCTATTCTTAGGACAATGGTGGGGAAAAAGCTGTCAAGGCATCAGCACGTTTAGAAGAAACTGAGGACAGAAGTCTGGGAGCTGAAATCAGATACAAAAGAGTAGCAACAAATGGTTTTCACAAAGACCCAAGTTCAAATTTGGGGGCATTGGAGGTCTCTTAAGATCCATTTAAACTCTTTTTTCTGCCTTGTACACTGTCTTTCAATTGTTTGTTCTCATTTTTACGTTAGTATATACCATTTTTTGGTTTTTGCTGCAATGGTTTTTTGCGAACCACTGCAGGGTCCATCTAAAAAAATATTATTGAAATCAAATAGAAGTTTGCTGATTTTCCTATTTGGGTTATTTCCATCACATCCCGTGCTTTGTGCAGCACATTCTATAACTCTGGCCTTAAACTTTCTTTACTCAAAAAGGTAAAGGGTAAAAGAAGAAATGGAGTTCTCATGCTTATATTAACCCTTTTTATAAATAGCCCGTGATCTTTGATGAGAAGTTCATCATTGTAATGAGTTCACATTCTGATCTTGACTCTTTTTGTAAAGAATCTATGATCTATTATAATAATCAAGGCATGGTTGAAAAGAGGCTTGGGTCGATTAGTAAAGGGTGACTCTAAGTCATGGAAAGAGGCTTGGGATGATTAGTAAAGGGTGACTTTAAGTAAGGCCCTCAATTGGTAGGCTTGAAAAGAACTCTCTCAAGTCTATCAAGTATCAATTGACTGAAGAGGAGACTTCTAGCTCTAAAATTGACTGATGTAGGCTAGATATAACCAATTCTCCCACAACTTATGGGTAAGATGAGAGTCAATGTGAATCATACATTTATTCTGGAATGAGGACTTGGAATAAGAGTGCTCTTTTTCAGCTTTCTTTGAGTCATTATTGTGAAGGTAATCTCTAATCTCTTACTGACAAGCTCAAGCCTTATTCAAGTCTCAAAAGCCAATAGATCACCTTCATGATTAGTCAAATTGAAACACGTTCATTCAAAGTTCTCTCACCCTTTATCAATTTGTGAACCGTGTTATCAGCTCATGCTCGTTTGGGTGCCATAGCCTATTCCCTATGTATCTTTGCCACTAAATGACTAAGTTCTTTTGTTTTTACACCTTCTACTCTCCCAATATTTTCACAGAGAATTCATGTTCCAAGGAAGCAGGAACTGAAGCCGTCAGTGGAGGAACTTGCTTCTCGAGCAGCTTCTAGAAGTATGGTTGAAGCTGCAAAAAACATTATAGCCCCAACTACTGCCTATCAATTTGAAGTTTCTTGGCGAGGATTCTCTGGGGATCCTGCATTACAGGCTAGTCTTTTAAAGGTATGTGATATAGACAGACTATGCTCTCATTGGGGTTGTATTCATTTGGCTATCCAAGATAATATGAATATCTGGTATTTGCCTATATATAAACTTTGTTTGATAAATATCCGAAGCGTGCTGCCATTTTAGCATGTGATCATCAATTTGTTTTCCAATGGAAGAGTCGAGTGTATTAAGTAACACGCTAGTTTTGACTACCTGATATAACACGTGTCTCCCTGTTTTCTATCTGTTGAATCATCAATTGGCTGATATATTAGGGTATAAAGCAACACTCTTCTTTTCATTTTTTGTGATAGCGAGCACTCTGTATATTGGCATGGCATTGACAGCAAAGAATTTCACTTTGATATCAGTAAATAAATGCGTTGGGAAATCCATTCAGTCCAATATACTTGGCATTTTATTCGGCTACTTTCCACAGTTTTTTTTTTTTTTTAACGCAGTTGCTTTTCTTGTTAGGCCATTTCTCCAGCCAAGCTGCCTCAGATATTCAAAAATGCACTAACAGCAACAATTTTAATAGACATTGTCAAGTGCGTGGCTACCTTTTTCACGTAAGTTGAGAATTTCTAACTTGTCCTGAGGGAACATTTAGAATATGATTTAAAACATCGATGGTTAACAGACCATACTGGCTAATCTATTTGCAGTGAAGAGACGGCTTTGGCAATCAGTTTTTTAGAAAATTTAGCTAAGGTCCCAAGATTCAGCATACTCATGATGTGTCTTCCATCCTCTGAAAAGCTTGGTAAGTTGTAGAAACCCTTTCCTCTTTACGTCGTTCTTGCATGCTTCATTCAGCATAACTTCTCCCATATTTCTATCCTTCTTGGTTGAAAGTTTAGCATCTACATTTGCAACCAAATTTGTTAGGATAAAAAGATTTTGTTAAGATTGATTTTGAAAATAGGCATTCACTCTGAATAGGCCTGCCTTCTGGTCATTTTGTTTCTCCTCTTTCTCTGATATATGTCAATTTTTTGTTTCTCATTAAAAAAAAAAAAAAAAAAAAAAGGTTGAATTACAAATTTAGTCCCTGAACTTTGAGGTTTATGTCTATTTGGTCCCTGAACTTTCAAAATTACAAATTTAGTCCCTCAACTTTCAATTTTTTTAAAATTCATAGATCTACTAAACACGAAATTAAAATTTTAGGGTTCATTAGACATCAAATTTAAATTTATATCTAATAGATCAATTAATTTTTAAAATTTTTGAATGTCTTTGGACACAAAATTGAAAGTTTAGGGACGTATTTAGACACTTTTGAAATGGACCAAATAGACACAAACCTCAAAGCACTTGTAATTGAACCAAAAAAAAAAAAAAAAAAAAAGAAGAAGATATATGTCAATTTGATAGGTTTTTTGTATTCTTTTGGCTCCTTAGGTGGATTCCTTTCTTGTTTGCTCTTCTTTATTTTGTTAGCACAATCGTTTTTCTCAAAAAAGAAAAAGAAAAAGAAAAATTCATGTGTGGGACCAGGATGCTTCAGACTGAATATGGGCAGCAGACTTATCGGCTCAAATTTGAGCTGTGAATTATGATTAACCCCCCTTGTTTGGATTCCTTTCTTGTTTGCTCTTCTTTATTTTGTTAGCACAATCGTATTTCTCAAAAAAGAAAAAGAAAAAGAAAAATTCATGTGTGGGACCAGGATGCTTCAGACTGAATATGGGCAGCAGACTTATCGGCTCAAATTTGAGCTGTGAATTATGATTAACCCCCCTTGTTTTGTTATCAGCTGGTATCCTGGTCTTGAAGAAGTAATCTAGTATTACATGTCTAAGTACTAGCCTGTACCTTTATAATTAAAACCAATCTTAAATATCGGGTGAAGAATGGTAAGCATGAAAAACATTTGCAGTTGAGGAAATGTATTTCATTAGATAAATTTATATATAAACTTTGAATGTTTAGAGCCTCCGGACATTCAACCCCCCCAAATAATATCAGAAATCTGAGGCCTTATCATGGCAAATGTTTTATTTATTTGTACTCTAATTTTAAAGCTTTGTGAAACAGATCTCCTCAAGATTTGGGACGAAGTATTTCGTGACGAGGCCGCTCCAATTGAGTACGCAGAAATGCTCGATAGCTTGCGTTCAAAGTACTTTCTTAAACAATGACAGGCATTTCTTGAATGAGAAGAAGCACACTGTCTTCAAACTCTGCCTCTCTCTTAAGCCAACCCAGCTGCTTATCTTCAGTGTAAAGTATCCAATTACTCTGTTTTGGGGGTTATAATTTGGCATGTTAACATATCTAACTCCCGCAATGAAGTTAAATATTATTAAAAAAATGCCCCTCTATGCTCTAGTGCAATGACATTCTAACTGTCAATTCTCTTCTATAAGCTTTCCAATATGCTAGAAAATTATCAGAATTTGCTTGGTAGAAGTCTCGGACTCGAATTCTCAACGACGCTTCTGAACGTGATGAACTTAAAAGTTCTCATGAGTCATGACAAGAAGAATAAGGTAACTGGTTTCTAGAATTAGTGTACTCCCTTATTTGAACATGATCCATTCGATAGATTTTACAACTGTGTCTTCGAGTTCTAAGAATTAGTATATTGAACACTAGGGTAGTAGCCCATTGGTGATAGGAGAAGTAGTCCATGTATGTTATATTGTGAGTGAAGTCCCTTCATCTTTTCGATGTGGGATCCTCAACATGCCCATGTATGTTATATTGTGAGTGAGGTCCCTTCATCTTTCCGATGTGGGATCCTCAACATCCTCATGTATGTTATATTGTGAGTGAGGTTCCTTCATCTTTCCGATGTGGATCCTCAACAAGTAGCACCCTAGTGTCCTTGGAAAGGGCTCAGTGCCCCCATGATGTGTTGTTGTAGGGCACTGCCACATGCAGGAGGATAATTGAATGGTCCTTTCCATTCTACTACTGGACCATCCCCAACTCACAAAGTCTTTTATGTGAATATGTAGGACTTACAATTTTCATTGTTACTTGAGATTTGCTGTTGCATCATAATCAATTTGGGGTCCAGAGTTTAAAATGGCTCGAGACAAATCATATGCTCCTTTGCAATTTATGTTATATGGGTATCCACATTGCTGTCAATCATCTTTTTGCTTGTTATGACTTTATGAGTACTTTTTGATGTTGACCCTCTCTCTCTATAGCTTAGCTGTTAAAATATTTCTACTTTCTCTAGGAGGTTTGTAGGTTTGGACTTCCTTTAAGTGATCACATCATGTGATGTAATATTCTAAAAAAAAAAAATCTAGCAAATGAAGGTCCTCACCTATTAGTTTAAGTGCTTTCAAAAATACATTTTCTTTTAAACACTTTTCTCAGTATTTTTATACACAAATTTATTTGGTTTACTCTACATTTAAAATGTTTCTACTAATGTCAAATTACCAAGAATGAAGATTTTCGCCAAAATATTGTCAAAATATCCGCTTTTTGGGCATACCGATATATGCGGAGGTAAGATCTTTTTTCCCGTATCGCCGATATTAGTGATATATCGGTGAAATTATCGAAATCTCGGCGAAATTATTGAAATCTTCGCGAAATTTCGGTAATATCGCTGATGGTGGAGATTTATTTTTTTGGCAGATATATTATTATGTTAATAGCACTGTTTACAATGTTTACAATGGCATTTGACATCCTCTTTATAAGTTTATATAAAGATTCTCAAATTTTAATCAATTTTTTTTTTTTTTTTAATTATGTTTGTTTTGTCAAAAAAAAAACAATTACAGTAATTTTCATCTTTTTCTAAAAAAAAAAAAATTGAATTTTTTAGTCAAAATTAATAAAAAAAATACATTTTAAAAAAAAAAATGGTAACAAATGTCAATTTATAATAAAATAATTAAAAATATATCATTTTTGTAAAAAAAAAAATTGCAAATATAGTCATATCGGTGATAGTCATATATCAATGATAACAACCTATTAGTGATAGCACTGATTTTTTTTGCCATATTTGTAAAATGTTTTAAATTTTGCTAAATTTACCATCATTTTGAGTCACATTGTTGTTTATGCAACCAATTCTTTTAAAAAAATTATTTTTTTAATTTTTTAAATTTTGGTTGTATTTTAAAAGTATTAGTAAAAAATGATAACAAAACATAGAAATCATGGTGTTTTTAAGCTTAATTTTAAAAATAAATAAATAATCAAATGGTACCATGAAACTAAGCCTACAAGATTGAATCATCTTCATTTTTTTAATTAATTTATCTTTGTAAATGAAAATGAATTTCTGCCATATAAAACAAATGGGAGTGTAGTCAACATTCCCACAATTCAAAGTTTGAGAAACACTAGGTATGATTCAACCTTGAAATGTTGGAGATAGCACATTTGTTTAATAATTATATCTACAACTTTGAAGCTTGTGCCACTCATAGGATTCCCATTTAACTAATTCAAGAATCAATCAATTTCTTTTTTCCAAAGAACTAATTGGTACAACACGTGAGCGCATTGCCTAGATAATTAAAGTAGGATTCGATCCTATCTTTATATAAAAAAATTAAAAATTATCAAACAACCAGTTGGTGCAACGGGTGAGCGCATCGCTTAGGTAGCCTAGAGTGAGAGTTCGATCTTGCACTTGTGTAAAGTTTAAAAAATTATCAAACAACTAAATGGTACAACGGGGGCGCATCTTGATTATAAGTTTATAACACATAAGTGTAAACTAATGACAAAAAATGTCAGAGATTCGTTAAGGTTCGTTCTCTCGCCCGCATTTATTAAATAGACTGGTTGCACAAACAACAATCATGCAAAAAATAATTGCAAGTTTAGCAAAGTTTAAAATCTTTTGCAAATATGGCAAAAAATTAGTGCTGATAGACTTCTAAGACTATTATACAAAATTCTATAAAAAAAAGATTACTATATAAACCATACTATAAAGATAGAAATTGTCATGTAAATTTTTTTAAAAAAGTGCTATATTTTTAATTATTTTACTATAAATTGACATATGTTAGTAATTTCTCTTTATTAAATACGTTTGTAAAAAAAAACAATAATTTGTATTCTTTATTCCTATTTTATTTTTGTTTTTAAAATAGTTGGTGCAATTTTTTTTATTTTTTTATTATTAAATGGTCAATAAACTGAAGATTGTGATATAATTATGGATAAATTATTGTCCATGGCCATAAATTAGAGTATGTGTTTGCAAAATGTCTACTATGTTTATGAAATATGTTATTGTATTTCCTTTGCAATCTAAGTTAGATTTTTTTTTGCCCTCTAAAAATCGCATTCTATATGACTTTGTGAGTACAAATTAATTAATGTTAAGGGTGTGTTTGAATTGACTGCTAAAAAATGTTTTTTAAATAATGCATTTTTTAAAAATATTTTGTCTAGAAATGTTTATAATTAAAACACTCATGTATTTTGTTACATTTTCTCAAAAATGTTTTTATCTACAAATGTGTTTGGTTTGATCTACACTAAAAGTGTTTATTTTAATGTCAAATTACTATAAAAACAATTATTAATAAACAATATGAATTAATAAGTTTAAATATATATTTGCCAATTGAGGTAACAAATCAAACTTAGCTCAATTGGCTTAAGATTATGCCTTAAATATTTTTCTAAAAAAAATAATAATAATAATAAAAGAAATTGTATTTTAAAAATTATGACCGTTTACTATTGTTGATAGTCTGTGACGGGATATGTGGTGTGTGGTAATTTAAATACAATATGAGAATTATGTAGGTTTTTCAATTAAACACCCAAAAACATTTTTTTTAAAAGTTAATATCAAGTGTTTCATCCAAAATGCATTATTTCAAAAACTCATTTCCTAAAAATTCATTTTGTGTGATTGCCAAACAGACAAACACCTCAATTTATTTTAAAATGATTTTTTTCAAAAATTAAACACTTAGGGGTTGTTTGGCCCCCCAAGTTGGGTGGGGTGGGGTGGGCTTAAATAACCCACCCCATGTTTGGAGCCCCAACTTAAGTTGGGGCTGGGTTATTATAACCCCGGTTTGATACCGTATTTACTGTAGCAGTGCTACAATTTTTTTTTTTTTTTTCACTCAATTTACCGATTTTTCCTTTCTTTGTCTTCCTCACCTTACGATTCTTTATCTTTCATTTCATCCCAAATTTCTCTCTCCACCGAACTTCGATTATTTGTGATTTCCTAAATAATATTTATTTTTAAAACTTTTAAAAAATTAATATGTAATATACATTTAACTATCCAAATATAACAAAAAGTTGCAGAAAAAAAATAAAATAACATAAACACATATTTCAAACTCCATGTTAAAGAAAGCTGTATTATTTCTCTCTTTATCAAACCTTTTGTTGTCGATTATTTGTGATTTCTTAAATAATATTAATTTTTTTAACTTTTAAAAAATTAATATGTAATATACATTTAACTAAACAAATACAACAAAAAATTGTAGAAAAAAAAAAACTAACATAAACACATATTTCAAATTTCATGTTAAAAAAAATTGTATTTTAAACACCATTTAAACAACTCTGCACTCCAAACACAGGCTTACTAAGCCCAGACTATACAACTACCCCAGACTATTATAACCCACAAATTACTGTAACCCACCAACTATAATAACCCACCCTTCCCCAAACGCCCCCTTAGGAATCTAAACCAAATACACCCTAAATTGCTTCATATCCTACGTTTCTAGAATGAGTTTGATGGAGTGTTTCAAACTCACGATGTGTACCAATTTCTAACATATAACTTAATTATATGTTCGAAATTTAGCCCCATGACACTACGAACCATAGTTTCGGTAAAATTGTCTTCTAATTTCCTTTTCGGAGAGGAAGGAATGAGGAAAAATTGTACGACCGATCCAGTATTTTAGCCCGTTTGTAAGACTAACCCGAATTTTAAAAACAAGGCAAATTGATCTTCTGCTCACATCATCATTTATTTTTTTAATATTATTTTTCTCGCTCCTAGCTCTAGCTGCGGGCTCGGATTGGTGTCGCTCTAGCTCTAGCTCCATTTCAGATTTGAAAATTTCAAAATCTGAAATTTTTTCCAGATCCAAAAATTTTAGATTTTGTAGATTTTTCAGATCTGAAAAAATTATGGTTCTCGAATCGTCACGAGAGAATTGTTCTGAGGAGATGGGAAAAGCGAGATAGCTAGAAAATCTGTTATGAGGAGATTCGAGATGGATGAATAGGAGGAAGAAAATATGTTCTCGAATCGTCATGAGAGTCGTCGTCGACGACAATGATGGATGAATAGGAGGAAGAAAATATGTTATGAGGAGATGGAGAAAGCAAGATAGCTAGAAAATCAGCTAAAAATATATTAAAAAAATTGGTAGTGATGATGTCTCAAAAAATCAATTTGACTTGTTTTTAAAATTCGATTTAGTCTATCAAACGGGCCAAAATAGGGTATTAATATCATAAATTCATATAATTTTAGGAAAACACGTGTTTTTTTTTTTTTTTTTTAAGTACAATAATGGATGAATGGGAGATCGAGTGATCTTAGTACATTTCAATTAAAGCCGATCTAAAAAAAAAAAAAAAAAAAAAAAAAAAAAAAAAAAAAAAAAAAAAAGACTTTTGTTTGTGTCATTTTTCTTGATATAAGTATTGATAGTGATATTTTATGGATAATCTTGTCAATATTTTTTTTTTTAAGAAAATCAAATTGCTGATATTACTTTTGTTAATATCAGCATTGACCATATACTAGTTCCTACCCCAAAATGCACATAGTTGTTGACCAACAAGTTTGACAGATAAAATATATTATTAAAAAATCAAAAGGGTTTATTTTTTCTCTATTAAAATGTGGATAAAATAATAGTAAAATGATAAATTCTCCAAAGTCAATTATCTTATGTGATTTTATTGTGAGATTCCTTGCTTTAAACACAAATATAAGTGGGGCCTTTTATTGGGTCATTTTCTTTGTTTTTATTAGCATTAAATTCCCAACATATGATTCAACTTTGGACAACTTAAATAGCATTAACTTAATGGACTCTCTATGATTAATGCACCACATACTTTTGCACCAAAAATACTCAAACCAAATTGAATTCCAACCTAGTGGGTTAAAAGGTAAGCAATTGAATTTTTTATTCATTTTCTTTTTCAGACTTTTATCAATATCTTTTAAATTTCAGGTGTATATCATCCAACACAATCAACATGAACATTGTTGATGCAAGAATCTGGACTCTTCAGAGTTGGACTTCGAATCGCAGCAGAATAATCCGATCTGAAGCCGACCTGCAAAGAGTAATTGTGGACTGGACCCACTGTACTTCGATGCCTAAATCAGTAGAGAGCTTCTAAGCTTAAATGGAGTGTAAATAGTGAGAATTGCATACCTTTTGATGAAGGTGAACTTTAGTATATATATAAAAGAGGAATGATGAGACGGTGGGCGTCGATTCGCTTCCTCATCATGGAGATGAGATGGTCCCTAATCCTAGGTCGGATTTGTAGGGATCGTCGTACCGCCGCCCACAATCATCGGTAGGAGTGTCAGCAAACCTTCCTCACCCTTATTGTTTTTTTTTTGGGGCTGAATGCGATGGGATCAGAGATCTCCTGACTGGAGGAGGATCTCGCAGGTTCCCTGATCAGACTCTAGGGATCGATCCTGGGTCCTCAGGAAAGGCAACATGACGTCACGCCTGACCTCATGTTGAGATGACCCGTAACAAACTTAACTAACTGGTTAAGATATTTTCTAAAATTTGAATCCTTTCATCCCAACTCAAATTTATAATATTTGTATTGTATTCTTTTTCTTTTAATAAAAAGAGCAAAGATAGTTGAACATTGTTTGTGAAAGAGATATCATAAAGTAGACCTAAATAAAAAGGTGTAATTTTTTAGAAATGAAGAAAGGAAAATTCCAACTCACTCTCTTTCTAATTTTATACCTTGCCCTTCTTGGTGACCCATAAAAATAAAAGGCTTCATTTTGTGGTTGAAATTGTAATGTTGGGAAGTTTTGTCTTTTTGTCTCTTGTCATTTATGCACCTAAAAAGTTTATGCCTTTGAGAAATATTAAAAAGCTTTGAGATCTCAACCCCTCTATGCTTGCTTCAAAAATTTTCTTCAACAAAAAAGGAAAACAAAAAGAAAATGAACTAGGAACACAAATTGCCAAAGTATATCTCAAAGTCAAATTTTTACTTTTTCGTATATTGTTCAAGATATCAATTTTTTGAAAAATAGATATCAACTGCATTGTACTTTTTTTTTTTATTATTTTTTTTATTATATTTTAAATATTGGAAATTTTTTTAGTTAAAAAAATGACGAGATTAAAAGTTCTATTTTTTTTTTCAAAACGAGCCTAGCTCAACTGACATATGTATGAGTTGACGATCAAGAGGTCTGTGTTCGAATCTCCGTACTAAAAAAAAGAATATAATTTTTTTAATGGAAGATTTAACTATGCACATGTTGACTATGTTAAATATTAGTTATCCAAGAATGTTGCTATTGGATAAATTTATTGGATATTTTATATATTTTATTTTAAAAAATTCACAAATATATTTAAGGTTAAATATATGTTTTAGTTAGTAACATTTTGAGTGTTTTTTATTTCATTTTAAACTTACTTCATATATATATATATATATATATATATATATATTTTTTTTTTTTAACTTAGTCCTATAGGACTCAACTTTTTTTTCTTTTCTTAAGTACCATAATCATTACTCTAATTTTTTTTAAGGTTAAATTATCAAAAATACTCGTCAACTATGAGTTTGGTTTCAAAAATACTTCGAAACTATAAAAAAAGTCTTCAAAATGCCTTCAACGCACACAAAATTCTGACGTGTACAGTTAAATTCCAACTGTGTACTTGTGTAATGAAAACGTAGACGCCTAAGGTGTTAAAAAACCATGAAAACTCTTTCAATTGAATAAAAAAGATCAAGAGAGTAGATCTGATGAAAACGTTTTCATGATTTTTTTACCACTTTAGACGTCCACATTTTCATTTTTTCCATATGTCACACAAGTATATGTTAGAATTTAACCGTCCACGTCAAAATTCTGGGTGTGTTGGTAACGTTGAAGACATTTTTGAAACGTTTTTTTTCATAGTCAAGAGTTATTTTTGAAATTTTTGAAAGTTCAAGGGTATTTTTGAAATGAAACCATAGTTGAAGTATATTTTTGCTAATTTAACTTTTTTTTTTTTTTAATTTTTTTTTTTAAGTATCATGTACTATTCCCCATCAGAAATAGTATTATTAAAAATTAGTAAAATTTAAAATTGATGTTTTTTGTTTTTGACAATTTCAAATGGGTTTGAAACTTTGAACACAAACCCATTCAATTTATTAATAAAAAATGAAGAAAATTTGTGCATCTCCCACTCCCTTGCAAAACAAAGGAGCCAATTACCTCAAGATTTGTTTTTTTTTTCTTCCTTTTTCTCAAATCATTTATGTTGGATTATTTAATGCCCTCTCAAACATTGGAATTCAATTAACTTAGCATAACTTCAAATGTATTTAAACCAAATGAAGATTTTGATCTCCACCCTTCTTCAATCCCATCAAATTACAGTTTCCATTTCAGTCATAACCCACAAAAGCACTTCCGTTGGAACATCTGGGCAAACATTTATTAGCCAAAAGCGTTTGAAGAGTGGTCTATTTTGAATGAAGCAAAATGGGTTGATTTGTAAAAGCAGTTCAAGTTAAAGCAGAGTTTTTTAAACCCAGGCGACTGATTTACCAAAAGGGATCCCGCCTAGCCTTTGCCCAACACCAAAAAGTAGAGAAGAATTGGGTTACTATTCCAATTTCTGACATTAAAACCACCAATCCACTTTTTTCAGTGTGAATTCTCGCTGACACTTTCACGTGCTTCTCTTCTCTTCTCAAAAATTTATCATGTCCTTCTGCTGTTTCATGCGCATTCCACTCTATTCTACTTGATTTTCTCCATTGTTACCGTTTGATCCTTCTTTTCCACTGTATTTACTCAGAACAGAGGAGGTTTCTTCACTTCCCGGATCTGGGTTCTGGGTGTTGGCCAGGTATGTTTGTTCTTCTCATTGTTCTTGTTTTTCTCCTTCTCAGGGGAGTAATGGGGTTGTTTCAAGTTCTTCTATTTTGGGATTTCTTATGTAGTTTTGAGCTTTTCTGTGAAATGGAGTTGGTTTTTTTTGCTAGCTTAGTTTGTGCTGAGGATGTGTATTCTGCTGCCATGTGTTGTTAGGAACTTAGGATGTTGCCTTAACATTATGTTTTTCTTGTTATAGTGCAATTTTGTAGCATCTTCTAGGTGGGTTTCTTGTTTCCTTTGGTCTTTGTTGTCTTTTGCACTTTGTCTTGAACTATAAAACGTTTTCCTTGATTTCAAATTTTTTCTTTAGGTCCTCACTTTCAACTTTACTGTTTTGTATTAGCTTTGATGTATAGTAGCACCTCCTTTTCTTCTCTAGAATACTCACCTCCAAACTTGTCAATCTTCTCCTACGTTGCAGTAAGATGAATATTTTTTCCCCAACTGGTAAACGAGTGTTATTTTTTGAAAAATGGTTGTCTTCCCTTGTTAAAGGGTTCCATATGATATTTCAGAACATTTGACCCTTTTTTCTCCTTCGCTTAATGTCGTAAGTATGGAATGGTAACCTTGGTGGAAGGAAGGCTGAAGTTTTCTGGTGCCTTTCTTCATTGCAGGAAATGGGTGTCATCTCCAGAAAAATCTTCCCAGCATGTGGGAACATGTGCATATGCTGCCCTTCTTTGAGGTCAAGATCTCGGCAGCCAGTTAAGCGCTACAAGAAATTGCTTGCTGACATATTTCCTAAATCGCTTGTAAGTATTTGCGTTATGCCTAATCCTTAGTACTGTAGGATCATTGATGTGTGAAGTTTTGGATGGTTTGTTTTTCTGTTTGTTCAAATTTTATGTTGTGCTTTTACTGTTATAATGGAATTGAACAAGGGATGACTTGATGGTCCATCTTTTGTCGATACTTTAGCCGTTTGGACCAGGTTTGTTTGCCGGTCGTTGATGTGTGAAATTTTGAATGCTTTGTTGATCTGTTCAAGTTGGGTGTTGTACATTGACTGTGTTAATGAAATGGGACGAACGACTTGATTTTCCTTTCTTTCTTCATGTTGGCTGGTCTGGTGATTGAATAGAAAAGAACCACACAGTAATTTTTTTTAACTGTTCTATTTCTAAATTTGGAGAAGATAAAACTATCTAACGATACACATACTTAACAATGAAACGAGTCTGCATTGAACAACTTGGCATGTTTTAACTGTTACTATCAGTTTTATGAATCAATAGTTGCATTGAATGAGCTTTGGTGGTGAAACCCTTCACAGGATGGCTCTCAAAGCGAGAGGAAAATTATCAAGTTATGTGAATATGCTGCAAAAAATCCTTTCCGCATTCCAAAGGTATTCATGCCATATACGGTTTTATAATCTTTGAAGCGAATTTTTTTGATCAGTTTAGAAGGATGCGTTTCATTGCTGGGGTACTGATGCTTCCTTTTATGGTCCGTAGATTGTAAAATATCTTGAAGACAGGTGCTATAAAGAACTTCGGTGTGAGCAAGTCAAATGCATTACTATAATTGGAGATGCGTACAATAAGTTACTTTCCCTTTGTAAGAACCAGATGTAAGTGATCCTTTCATCTTCAGTTTGCGGTTTTGAATTGCATACGGTTCATGGATTCTGTTTAGGCGGCTGCTCTATTCATGCTTCTTAGTTGTGGTTTTAGCTTTTGTTCTGAGACCCTATAAAGCTCTAGTTGCTTCAATTTGATAGTGTATCATACTTATTTTAGATCATAGTTTAATCATTTAGATGTGACTGAATTTTACAACCATTAGTCATCAAGTCTATCTTTACACTTTTGAAGGGCATATTTTGCTGGTAGTCTGCTGAAGGTCATTGCCGAACTTTTAGACAACTCTAAGCACGATGAATTGCGGATACTTGGGTGTCAAACCTTGACAAATTTCATACACAATCAGGTGATTCTAGTTCATATGGCCTTATATCAAGGGAAGAAGAAGAACACTGATTGTAGTGAGCAGAACAAGAGTTATTTTTATTATTTATGTATGCCATTGTTCTCGCTTGTGATGCATAGTTTGATCTCTGTAATCCGTGCGAGGCAAAGTGGGTGAAGTATTCACTCATCAAACAATAGGGATTTAGCTTTCATATTTACATTTGCATTCTAGACTTAAATATGTACGTGCCTGGTATTGTTTTCTCTGTCAAGTACTTCCTTGAACTAAGTATAGCCATTTTGTTTTTGGTAAAAACAATTTGCAACTATCAAGATCTAAGCTTAAAAAGGATGAGAATATTCTTCTAGCATACGATTGCATGTTTTTGGCCATTTTATGGTCTTATATAGGGTGTTCCTACTTCAAGCGTCTTCTTTTGAACGAACATTTATCCTCTGATGACTATAGAGCATCCTTTTACTAATGCGGAAGTTTTTTATATCATTTTCTAACCTGTTCTCTTTTATTAGTTTTTTTTTTCCTTCTAATTTCTTGTATTTTCCATTTATGATTATGATGGACAGGCAGATAGCACTTACATGCACAATGTTGAGAACTTGGTACCTAAAATATGTATGCTGGCATTGGAAAAAGGGGAAGACCATAAAAAGCAGTGCTTGAGGGCATCAAGTCTACAATGCATTTCTGCCATGGTTAGACGATGCTTCATTTTCATGCTTTGCTTTGTGGTTTATCCAACATTTGAGAAAACAGTCTATTATCTTTGAACAATATCCTGAAGGCCATAATTTCTTTAGTTCTTTATTATTCCATTATTTATGATACTATGCCTTTTCATATATAAAGTTATTATCTTTGTTTTTCTATTGTGTACTTCAAAAAAGAAAAACCTCACTTTTCTGCACTTTGTGCTTTCGTTCTAGAAGATTATTGCACTTTAGTACTCTGTTAACCAAATATAATTCATGTGGACTAGTAATATTGAACCTTTCATTTTTTATACTAAGCTGGAACTTGTTCTTCTCAGCAATGTCTCATCCTCTTTTTTTCCAGGTCTGGTTCATGACCGAGTATTCACATATTTTTCTTGATTTCGACGAGGTAAGTTATGCCTTCTCATAATAGCTATGGTTAACCTTTGCCCTCTGAACTTACTCTTCAGTAATTTAAGTAACAGTTCTTCGCCTATTAAGGCAGATATAACTCAAACTGTAAAGTAGAAGCTAGCCAAATTACATGCTAACAGCTTATCTCTTATAACAAAGAAGAAGAGAAGGGAAATGCTAACAGTTAACAAGTCTGCTAGCTAACCAGCAGTTACTAATAATAACAACTAATGTGTTTTCTGCTATGAAGCCTACACCATATTCTAACTTCATTAGTTCAATTAATATGCACTTGAATATATTTATTGCAAAATGTCTGGAATTATACTAATGCCTGCATCTAAAAGAATTGAAAAGGCCGTCGTATTTTATTTTCATCACATAATTGCTGTCAAAATGTCAGATTGTTCGTGTGACTCTTGAAAACTATGACCCTGCTCGTGATGGTAACTCTGATGATAGCGTGGAGCCACATCATAATTGGCTTAATGAAGTTGTTAGATCTGAAGGCAAATGTGGTACAGTTGCTGGTGATGCTAGTGGTTCCTGCACAATTATCAGGCCAAGACCAGAGAAGAAGGATCCTGCTCTGCTCACTAGGTATTTTTCATTAGGCCATATGCTCTAAAGTCGCAGTCGTATTATCTATAGGAGTTTGTAGCTTATAATTGTTTTGATTTGCTTCAGGGAAGAGGTTGAGGCTCCAAGAGTATGGTCTCAGATTTGTGTGCAACGAATGGTTGATTTGGCCAAGGAGAGTACAACAATGCGCCGAGTGTTGGATCCAATGTTTATCTACTTCGATTCTGGAAGGCACTGGGTTCCACAGCAGGGGCTTGCTTTGATGGTTTTGTCTGACATATTATACTTCATGGAGAGTTCAGGTGTTTTTCACTCCCTTTTGTATCAGACTTTGGATTTCTACTCATGTTATAATGAAACACAGGAATAATTGTTGGAGTGGTATTTACTTCAATTTTGTTCCTCAGGTAACCAGCAGTTAATTTTGGCTTCTGTAATACGCCATCTGGACCACAAAAACGTTTCACATGATCCCCTGCTCAAATCCTATGTCATTCAAGTTGCCTCAAATTTAGCTAGGCAAATTAGGTCGGGAACTGTGCTTGCAGAAAATGGATCTGTCTCTGACTTGTGCAGGCATCTTAGGAAGAGTCTTCAAGTCACAGTTGGATCAGTTGGGCAACAAGAACTAGATTTGAATATTTCACTTCAAAATTCTATTGAAGACTGCTTACTTGAAATTGCCAAAGGGGTATGGTTGAAGCATTTATAACATTGTTCCATATTTATTATTGATGGTAGATTGATCTTAATATGGTTTTGCTAGATTGGTGATGCACGTCCTTTGTACGACTTGATGGCTATATCTCTTGAGAATTTGACTTCTGGAGTTGTTGCGAGAGCCACCATTGGATCCTTAATGGTTCTTGCTCATATGATTTCCATGGCATCAGTTTCTTCCGACTCACAACAGGTAAGAAAGTTTTAATTTTAGACTGCTATCAGTTTTTTCATGCTTAAGAATCTTTCCTTGATTCTATTATAACTATCTTGCAGCAGTGTTTTGTACTTGAGGTTACTATTACTTTTATGGTGTTTTTTGTACAGAAAGTGCTTGAAATAGTTGTGGGTTACCTTTTTTGAGTTCGATGCTATCTTTTGAACAGGGTGAACAGAAAGTGCTTGATATTGAACTAGATGAGATTCTAAAGAAACTCAGCATCTTGCATGGCTGAAGCGGTTATAGATTGGTTAAAATGTGGAGCTTTCTGTTCAATTGCTGTAGCTTTTTCTTTGAGTTGCCTGTCAAAAATATATTCTTGGTATGCTAAGACTAAAATATAAAGGAAAAAGGATTTGGAAATCTAGTTTTAATGCAAATATTTAGGTGTATTTGACTTGAGAGGAACAATATTGTCAATAATATGATGTCAGGGATTGTTGGCCTGGAAGCCACTTTTTGTGCTTGTGCACTTTTATGCGTTTCTACTACTTCAAACTTTAGGATCATTTCTCATATAATTAACTCATACTTGTAGAAAGACTTTAATTTGGCTTTGATTTTGCACAGTTAGCTGGGTTCTGTGGTTTGATTTTCAATATATATAATTTTTTTTTCCCTATTTATTTGATCTGTGTTTACAGTCAGATCTACTTGAGGTTGAACTTGTTATCCTTGCACATTTTGTAGCCCTTCTTTCTATATGCTGAAATTGTATCAATTTTTTACTCAATGCAGCCATCACTTGCTCACTAGTTATAGTACTTGTATATATATAGGTATTTCCAGAAGCCCTTCTTGTCCAAATCCTGAAAGCAATGTTGCATCCTGATATTGAAACGCGCATTGGAGCTCATCAAATATTCTCTGTTCTTGTATTTCCCAGTTCTAATTGCCACCAACACGAAACTGCTTTGGTACAATCTGGTTCTCCTTACAAGCCAACTGCAGGGCATTCCAATGCAGCATCTGCATCGACGACATCTGCTTCTATTACTGCTCTTCTTGATAAACTTCGACGAGAAAAGGATGGCTCGAAAGAAGAAAAAACTGGACACAATGTTCATGATAATCTAAAAGAAAAGGGTTCTCTAGAAGAAGACTGGAAGCAGAGACGGTACCACAGAAATTGTCCTACTTTTCACAAAATTCACTCAATCATTGACAGGAAAGCTGGATCTTCGAGTTCCACTGAAGCAGTAAGCCAACTCGTAACATAAGAAATAAGTTATTCATGCAATCCCGGGGTGATTTATTGAACTACATATTTGGTTTTGTATTTCAGGAACCACATATCATGAAGTTTAGTGAGGATCAACTATCACAATTGTTGTCTGCATTCTGGATACAAGCCAATCTTCCTGATAATTTGCCCTCAAATATTGAAGCCATCGCTAATTCTTTTGTCTTGACCCTAATATCGACACGCCTAAAGGTGAATTCTAGATACACTTGGATGACTTTAAAGTCTAAATACCGTTGTTTTTTCAAAAGATGAAGGAAGCTCTTGTTCCTAATAATATCAGGTTTAAAGGAAGGATCACTGTTAAAATGATGTTTTTGATTTCTCAATAACTTTTAATGGGGATTTTCCTGCTTACCTTTTTGATTCCTAAACCCTTCTGTATGGTTGCACTTAACTGTGAAATTACTCGGCATGTGTTACAGAGTCAGCAAGACAATCTTACGGTCCGTTTCTTCCAGCTTCCACTATCTCTAAGAAATCTATCCCTCGAGCCCAACCATGGTGGGTCAGAAAATTCTAAATTAGTTTTTCAATTGTGATGATGACTTGATTAGAGTAAAATGAATTATTGATAATTCTCTTATTGATTGACAGGTACTTTAAGCCCGTCATTGCAGAGGTCGGTGTTTATTTTATCTATGGGCATGCTGCTGTTTGCTGCTAAGCTCTATCACATACCTCATTTGAATCATCTCCTGAAGTCATTAGTGGCTTGTGATGTGAGTTCATCCTGTCTTCTATGGAAAATAACTTCTACAAATGATTTTTTTTTATCAATCTATGAAGGAAAATCAAGTCTACAAACAACTAGATTATGATTTTAATTTTGTAATGTACATCAACTTATGATTGAATTCTTAATCAAAACTTACTCATTTACATGTTTAGGTTGATCCATATCTGGTAATTAGTGAAGATCTTCACATTTATTTAAAGCCTCAGGCAGATCTGAGAGAATATGGATCTGTTACCGATAATGAGCTGGCTCAGTCTTATCTCTCTGACCTGCGGAACAAAGTATACGAAGCAGACAATGTCATTATGGATATTTTAGCACAAAACTTATCTGTAATTACTGAGGTAACATGTTTATGGTTGAAGCATATTTACATTTTCACTTAAATTCGATATATGTCACTCTAAAAGTTTGTTTCTGTTGGTTTAGCTGGACAAAATTGAACTAGCTAAGCTGCTATTAGAGGCATTTACACCAGATGAGCCATTTATGTACGGCCCACAATCAATGCTCGGTTTTCGCAAAAATCAATCCGTTACCCATTCCAAGGAATCATTATCATTTGATGGGGTACTATGATTCTTCTATAAGTCTTATGCATTGTCAATTTTTTCTAGATGCCTGACTAAAGCTTATTGTTTTCTGGTACACTTGGTGTCAATTTTAAAATGAACTTTCAATGCTAAAACATTTTGTTAAGCTCTTGAACTCATCCATTCTACTAAATATATGCAGCAAATGTGAAATCATATGTTATATGTTCTTGTTCTGCAGGATCTTTCAAATTTGCTCATTGAGGATGAAGTGACGAGTGAAGCCTCTGTTGCTGATATTGCCCGGTTCATTCCTAGAGTACCTCCGTCGCCTTCGATATCACATATAATGGGCATTGGTCAGCTTCTTGAATCGGTATCATCTACCTTCCCTATGTCTATGTCTATGTCGGAGGCTCAAAGCATACTTGTTTATGAAAAATAATCTGAAGCTTTTCGAGCTCTTCCTCACCAACATATGCTACTCTGAACATTGCATTTTCAGGCACTTGAGGTAGCTGGTCAGGTGGCCGGAACATCGGTTTCTACATCGCCTCTTCCATACAATGCCATGGCGAGCCAGTGTGAAGCCCTTGGTACTGGCACTAGGAAGAAACTCTCCAATTGGTTGGCACATGAGAACCACTATACTAGAGCAGCTGAAGGATTTTGTCCTCGTGGCCACTCTGCAGTTGAAAAGGTCTGCTTCATTACTACCTACCTATAGTTTATCACAGATCCAAAGATGATAACTAAAGATCATTTTCGATCAATCTGTCTTTTGAACAATGCATGATATTGTCTTTCCTTAGAACTCAAAGGACACAACTGTACCACCTATAGAACAGATCCTGATCCTGATCCTGTCTTTTGAACAATGCATGATATCATCTTTCCTGATTATCAAAATCCCTTCGGATGATGATGTCAAATGGAAGTCATGCTAAACTAATTGAGTCACTTCTTCTGTGCAGATACTGGCAGACGAACGACATCTTCATGGAGTCGGATTCCCAGCAGACCGATGGTT
This sequence comes from Herpetospermum pedunculosum, assembly GCA_028017165.1. Lineage (NCBI taxonomy): Eukaryota > Viridiplantae > Streptophyta > Magnoliopsida > Cucurbitales > Cucurbitaceae > Herpetospermum > Herpetospermum pedunculosum. The sequence goes on from CM051529.1 coordinate 62,289,218, forward strand.
GGGCATGAGGCTGCCTCCTGCTAGCCCCTTCGACAACTTTCTCAAGGCAGCTGGGTGTTAACTCAGTACATAAACTATATCGTCGACTCGCATAAAGACACCGGTTACTAGGATTAGTAGATAAGCACTGTTAAATCTGTTAGGATCATTAGTTTAACCTTTGATACATTCGGTAGTTAGGATTAACCTCCTTAACTTTAGATTTGATAGCTTACCTGCATTGTACCGCTCACTGTTTCGCACCTAGGAAGCGTTCTCTCTCTCTACTCTTGGAGGAAAGCTTTTTATCAAAATGAGTCAGAGAGGAAGAATCTTTCCATTCTTTTGACGGGGATCAGTTCAGCAACATCTGATAGGGACCTTTCAGAAAACTGCAAACCAAGAGAGGATTCGTAAGGAGCAGTGTTTGGTAAAAATCAGGTGGAAATTGTGTACTATTCCTCTGAGATCCATAGATAGAGAGGCTAACTTTTAGTACTCATGCTGATGAATGATTCTTAGCCCCTCTTTGTGGCTTCTTCTAGTCATGTCTACTCTTCTTCTAGCTTTGGCTTTATGTTATGTTATGTCATATCATGTTATGTCATTCAAATTTGTGCTCTTTCTATCTCTTTGGTATGAGCATTGGCATATCTCATGAATAGGCCCTTGGATAGATGGATGTTTACAATGCACATGTCCGTAGTAGGTCGGTTCTCGATAAATGCTCTCGAGTAGATAGTGAAATTGATAGGGTCATTTCTTCGACCCACCATCATATTCTATCTAGATTCTAGTCTAACCATAACGAATAAGTAGCCACTTTGACTTTACACTTCTTTGTACTAATCAATCAGGACATGGAAGAAATATGTTGGATCTATAGTTGGGTTAAATCAGTATAAATTTTGTTATATTAGGCCATGCATGGTGGGAAAAAGAAAAGTTTGAAGATTTTTGAGTTTGAACTTGCTTTTAAAAGTGAAAAACTACTTTTTTAGTACTTTTTTTTGTTGTATTTCCAAAAGTTAGACTTTAAGATAGAGATGGCTCAAGTTGGCCTATGTGTTTCATTTTTCATTTTGAAGACACAAATGTTAGGTAATGGTTTTGTTTTTGATAATTGTTTATTCCCTCAAGTCTACGTTTTACTGTCTATTATAACCCACCGTCAATAAAGTAATTATATTGATTTCAATAGTATTTATTATGTACAACTATTATAACTCATTGACTATTATAATAACTGACTATAATAATTCACTCAACGCTCCAAACAATTCTAAAATGATTATAAGCCAAAATTGAAACTTCCTATAACAATTCTAAAATGATTATAAGTCAAAATTGGAACTTCCAATAGGAGATTTTGGAATTTTGGAATGAACATATATTAGATGGGTACTTACATGCATACGTCATATATATTTTAGTACCTAATATTTAAATATTTTTTTCAATTTAGCCTTTATTGTTTTAACATTTTTAAATTATACTATTTTTGTTCTGTCAACGTTAAAATTGATTGATGATAAACTTACATTGAGTTGAGATAAATTTAGAAGAGAAATTAGACTATTTAAGGTGAAAGTTTCGAAGTTGTAAGAATTTTTTTTAAAAAAAATCTTCGTCTTAGGTGGCATAATTTCTTAAACTATAGGGACTAAAATGAAAAAAAAAAGAATATAACATTAGGAACTAAAGCAAATGTGTATTCTATATATATAAATTTGGTTTTATTCCTATGTTCACCTACATCTTAAGAATCCATTTGTGATCCATTTTTTTTAGGATATAAGCTCACATATTAAACAATAAGAAATGTTGTAATTCATTTGTCAAAGTGATGATAACTCAACGGTAATTGACATGTACTTATTCGCTTGAGTTCGAAGGTTCGAACCTCCACCCCACTGGTTGAACTAAAAAAAACGAAAAATAAAATAAAAATGTTGTTTCATTGCTATTTATTCTCTTAACATATTAAAAAGATTAAATAATTGGAGATTTTTCAAAATGATATTTTAGATATAGAAACACTAGTGGATGCTAACAAGCTTTTCTTTTTCTTTTTTAATATAACAAATGAATCTTATACTATTTTAGATAACACTACCAAATTTAGACTATAAAAAACATGTGCACTCAACACTATACTTTTCAAGGCTATATAGATTTAAATGTGTAAGCTATACATACATACACACTATATAATATTACTAAAAGTTGTGTTTACTAGAAAGGAACAAGAATGAAAGATTAAGAATCACTCTTTAATTTTTATGGTTAGGGCTTACTAACCACTTTGATTCTCGATGTTAAGGACAACGAACTCAGACATATATTGTCCACCTTAGACGTAACCCTCGTGACTTTATTTTTGGTTGCATGCAAAAGACCTTATACCGGAGATAGTTGTCCCCTTATATATCCATGATCTTTCCTTATCTAGTCAAATGTGAAATATTGTTTCCACTCGATTTGTTGGATCTATACAAAAATAAATAAATAAGAGACTTAATCACTTTTATTAAATTTGCGGTGAACATGGATCAAACACGTGACCTTCAGATCTCCAGTCTGACGCTCTCCCAAGTGAACTATCTCCGCTAATTAAGTTGTATGGTATTTTAATTAATGCGAGGATTTAACTCATAATTTTTTTGCCTTTTTGAGCGGTAATAATGCATTTAAATTCATGCCTCGTGCATGGTTTTTTGCACGGGTGCAGGATCAATCAACCCCACTCTAGGCTATCTAGGTGATGCACTCTCTCACCCGTTGCACCAAGTGGTTGTTTGATAATTTTTTTTGAAAATCTGCCCTAAGGCGACAGAATCGAACCCCACTCTACTTTTTTTTTTTTTTTTGTGAGTCCCAATTAACTTTTTCATTATGATTTCAAAACGTTTGTAATTATTAATTACAATTTTCAAAGTTGTATTCTCATTCCATAACTTTTCCATTATGATCCTCTTTTAATCAAGTAAACAAGACCTTGAAAAGCTATTAAAAAGCACTCTTTGCTTCCCTATTTTCTAAGAAAGCAAAAAAGAATTATGAAGAATTGTGGTGGGAATAATGAAAAATTCTTTAACCATCCAAAAGTTGACCACTACCAAGTGGTCATGAAGGACCTTGAGACTGTTAATGCTCTCGAAATGAGTTCAATCTTTAGTAGCCATTTAAGAATTAGTTTTCTACAAGTTTTCTTCGCAGGATATGTTCCGTGAGATTAGTCTAGATGCGCGTAAGCTGGCCAAGACAATACGCATGCTGCTGGCCAAGACAATAAAAAATAATGAAAAACTCTTTGACTTATATAGTTCAAATATTTCTCTAAATATGCATGTAATCTCTCAAAGATCCAACTGATATGAACTTGTTTCCCAAAAGAGAATACACCAAATGCCTAACACAACAACTTTAATTTGTATTGATACCAAAAAGAAGAAGAAAAAAGGCAGCTTCTATATCTTAGTGGCAGCTAGCAGACAACAAAAAAAAATTAGCACCTTATTGGAATCTTCAACAGTTTGATTTGGGAGTAAATTAATTTGAGATAATGAGAACTTTTTATCTCCCAAAAAAGTAGCAATCAGCTCTAACTTTTGACTCAATCTGATTTAATTTAGCAAAAAAAACAGCAGATCCCACTTTGTACATTATGAAAAAGGGAATCATAATCAACAAACCTCATCTTTGGTCATCACAGAGCTAAATTAAACCATTTTGTTTGAGTCAAAGATTTGCCTTATTAACTTTATTCAACTTCATATAGTGTTTATACTTTAGCATAATGTTACTAATAATGCTGAGTGACTCAAAACATACTTAACAAACTCAACCATTCATCTGCTTTTCTTCTTGCTAAAATATGTTTAGATTAGTGTTTATGTTAAAATGACAGGTTCTCCATATTTTCATATCGAGAGGATTGTAGAGCATGATTGAGAGTCATTTTGAAATGGTTAGAACACTTTTGTTACGTTAAAATCACTAATAAATATGCATTTGGTCATTCAAAATCATTTTAATGTTTGGTTTTATGCTTTTAAATGCTATTTACATACTATCCACAGTGATTTCGATGATATCATCGAAATCAGTCTCAAATATTGCTCTTACATCAGCAGAAATATCGTTCCCACCTTTTTACATAAGATCTTCTCCGCTTCTAATCAATAAGAAACTATATTAAAATCTCCAACGCGGCGAAACTTTTCTAGAAGACGCCGACATGTAAATAATGATTCTTTTGAGTGCATATTAAACGTAATATTTTGAGTGCATATCAAAATCCCTCTCAAACGTGTTCTTACGTTTAGCGAAAATATCGTTCTCACCTTTTTACATAAGATCTTCTCGGCTTCTAATCAATAAGAAACTATATTCAAATCTCCAACGCGGCGAAACTTTTCTAGAAGACGCCGACATGTAAATAATGATTCTTTTGAGTGCATATTAAACGTAATATTTTGAGTGCATATCAAAATCACTCTCAAACATGCTTTTACATCAGCTGAAATATCGTTCTCACCTAAGATCTTCTCCGCTTCTAATCAATAAGAAACTATATTAAAATCTCCAACGCGGCGAGGCTTTTCTAGAAGACACCGACAGGTAAATAGTGATTCTTTTGAGTGCATATTAAACATAATATTTGTCCTAAAGTTGTAGATCAGTTTTTTAGAAAACAGTTCCTTCCATGACTAAGATAGAACATATCCATTTTCATGCAATAAGAACTCACTAAGAAGTTTAGCTTCATTATTACAAAAATGATCTTCATTGAGAATGCAATGTCCAAACCAAAAAAACTGACAGACAAATGAGCAAGCAGCAGCTCAGCTAGCTGTGCATCTTTCTGTTCTTTTTCTATGAGTGGAAAAAACTCTTCTCCATTTTTGTTGAAGGCAAAGAAAAAAATGGAAAAAAAAGAGAGAGAAAAAAAAGAAAGAAATGTACAGTAAATAAAAGTAGAAAGAAATGGGTGAGTCAGCCAATCAGGTCATGAAAGCTGGAGGAATGTCATTTCAGACTTGGAGAAGACAGAAGCTATATGACCTCTACTAATACAGGCTAGAGCTTAGCCTTGTCAAATCCTTCTATCAACTGTTCTTTCAGCTACACTTCTCAAAAACTTTCTCTTTTTTTTCTCTCTTTTTTCTCTTATATCCAAACAATATCAAAATTCTTATCTTTCAAGTTTCAACAAGTTGGAAAAGTCTTTATTGAAACTTGTCTTTTGCAAAAGTTAGTATATAGTATAAAAATGTGACTACAAAGTGATTTTTACAAGCTTAAGTTGGTTATATAACAGGTTATATAACAAACAATAGTTTATGTTGATGCCAAAATCTGGTCGCAGGTCCACGTATGTCATTCTTGGCCGTGGTGATGACATGCAAGAAAGATACTTACTATGGCATTGTGCTATGCCTAACACGTCCCGATGCTTAAGTCAATGTTTAGGTCATAATGGTGTCGAATTGAGTTGGGTAGTATTACTTACATTGATAGCGGGATGAGTCTCGATATTTATAGTTTTTCACTGTCACTTGGCAGTACCTGACATGACAACAAGGATTCCACTTGTTGGCAACGCATGTCTTGGCTCGGGAGACTTCTCATCCTTGGGCTTCCGAGCCGTGTCTCCACGACTCGGTGTGCTCGACGAGCCTCTTCATATGTGGCCGTGGAGTGCCTACAAGGACGGTCGACACGTGGACCGTTGATCCTACCCCTAACAATATATGTAACTGGTAAAGTTAACAAACTTGTAGGTTATAATAATCAAAATGGTTTATAAAATATTAGATAAAAAGAGCCTACAAACACTCCTTGTTTAGTTCAGAATCAGTATCATGACAAAAATAGAATCCCCCCTTGAATTTAGCTGGCTGATAACAATATTTCTTACTATCATCATCATTATTATATCAATATCTTTTCTTTCTTCCTTTTATAACCTAAATTTTTTCTCTCTAGGGGTTTGAAGTTAAGAGAAGAGAGAGAGAAAAAAAGTTCAATCTTCCAAGCTTTGAAGTTTGAGGAAATGGAAGAGTTTTACAGGCTCAACAACTCTGTTATATCCTCATTTACTAATAGTATTGTTGCAGGTGAAGCCATTGCAAGCACAAGCTGTGGTGGGATTCATGAAGCTTTAATGGTGGATGATGAAATGCTTCAGCTTGAAGCTGAGGTCACCACTGGCTTAAACATGTCTGATATAATCAAGACTCAAATTGTTAACCATCCCCTCTATCCCAAACTGGTTTCTGCTTACATTGAATGCCAAAAAGTTTGTAAATTTTGTTGTCTTTTGTAAGGTGTTTTCTTAGATGTTTTTAGCAGTTTTTGAGGTTGTCATGTTTTTGAATTGTGATGTGTTTTGTGCTTGAAAAAAAGGTTGGAGCTCCACCACAAGTGGCTTCTCTTCTTGAAGAAATTGGTCGTGAAAGTCACCCTCCTAGGTCTTGTATTGAGTTGGGAGCTGATCCTCAACTGGACAATTTTATGGTACTTTTTTTATTTATTTTTTATTTCCTGTTGTGATTTTCTGGTTGGTTTTTAGTATCATTGTTGACAAGAAAATCATAATGAGTTATACTTTAGATCCAAGAGTTGTGAATTATATTTTGTTTTAGTTCGTAAACTCGGGGGATTCCATTTCGATCCCTACTAGATTAATATTGTTTTTGCACTTGCGAATAACTTAGGTCTCGCTTGATAACAATTTGCTTTTTGCTTTTTGGTTTTGAAAATTAAGCTTATAAACGCTACTTCCACCTATTGATTTCTTTGTTTTCTTACTAACTTTTTATACACGTTCTCAAAATTCAAGCCAAGTTTTGAAAACGAAAACAAATAATTTTTGAGAACCTTTGTTTTTGGAATTTGGCTGAGAATTCTTAAGTTCCTTTGGAATACGAAAACCATTATTGTAATGAAATTGTGAGTAAACACACAATTTTCTAAAACCAAACGGTTATCAATCGGAGCCATAATTGACAAGACTAATGCCAGTGAGATATCGTCGAGGGGCTCGACTTAGTTCAATAGATAACAGTTTAATTGATAAAGTCTAATGGTGGCGAATAAACCGTCAAGGATTCGAATTAGTGCACTCTCTATTGTGTTTGTTTAATGATCTAATGTTGCAGTTCTTATGTTCATTTTCCTTATGGTATTGATGCTAATGATGGATGAAAAGTGAACTTGTTTGAATTTGAAGAATGGAAATGATATTAGATAGATTGGTAAATAGTTTCACAAAGTAGAAGTGTATAGCAATGAAAGAAAAGATAAACTTGGTGAAGTTTCTGTTGGTTTTGTTTGCTTTCTTTCTTATTTTCTTTTTTGTGTTTGAAAATTGAGTTCTTTCTGACATTCTATCAAGAGAAAACATGAATTCATTAGCTTCTTGTACTTTTGAACCTATTTACTGCAAAGGGATGCTGAAAAATGGGAACTTTTTTCTTCTAAAGGAGTCATACTGTGAGGTTCTTCAACAATACAAGAATGAGCTATCCAAGCCATTTGTTGAAGCAACAATGTTCTTGACCAACATTGAATTGGAGCTAAGCAATCTGTGTAAAGGATCGTTTACCACGACGTCCGATTCTCACTCCGCTATGAATGGTACTTTCTTCTTCCCTTCATTTATAACTTTGCTTCACTTCCTTAACTTTCTAATCCCAAGACTACTTTCGTCAAGAACTGGGCTTGTTTGAAATGGTTTTCTAAATACTTAAAAACACTTTTTTAAGCACTTATAAAGTCATTCCGAACAAGCCAATAATGAAGTAGTTAACGACGCCGTTATCATTATCCTGTCTGCAATGACAAATCTTGTATGTACTTTGGAAGATAAAGCTATTCATTTTTTGGGGTTTTTGCTCCTACCTTTCCTCGTCACTTCGTGGAAAACACACTTTGAAATGTAAAAGGAAGAGTTGTAGAGTGAAATGGTTTTGTTATGCAAAAGAAAGATTCTACCAAGTAAAATATATGCTAGTTAGTTTGTTAGAGTTCGATATATCGGTAATTTGATTCGATGTAGTGTCGATATCTTTTTCGAGTAGATATCAAGAACATCTCAAAAATCATTTAAGAACATTGTGGTGCAAAAACTTGACTATGAATCAATCTAAGTTCTCTCTATTCTCTCTTTCGTTCCGTGTGTTCATAGACGAAGTAGCCGGGACACCGGAGGAAGAACCGAGCAGCTACGGGGAGGTGGAGATGCCGGGAAATCACGAGTCATTCTGCACGCGGCAAACAAACCAAGACCTCAAAGAAATGCTGCTGAAGAAATACAGTGGCTATCTCAGCAGTTTGAAAAAGGAATTCTTGAAAAAAAGGAAGAAGGAAAAGTTGCCAAAGGATGCAAGAATGGCTCTACTTGACTGGTGGAACACTCATTACAAATGGCCTTATCCTACAGTAAATTTCAATCCCTTCTCATTTCATTTCAAATATAATAGGCTGCTGCTGCTACAAAACCAAAGCACTTTTGTTAAATCCTTTGTTTTTTCATTGGTTTGACAGGAAGAGGAAAAATTAAAACTATCTGATATCACTGGTTTGGACCAAAAGCAGATCAATAACTGGTTCATAAACCAGAGAAAACGGCATTGGAAGCCGCCCGAAGATATGCGATTCGCGCTCATGGACGGGGTCGGGGAATGTATCAAAGGATCAAATTTTTATGACAATGGAGAAACTGGAGGCCATGTAATTTGATTGATATGATTTTGGCTTCTTGGTTTAGTTTCATAAATGGTAGCTAGCTACTTTCTAGTTAGTTTCTTTATGTACATCTTCTCTTCTTCTTTTTTTCTCTTTGGTTTATAGTACTTCAATTTCTTTCTGACTTAGACAGAAAACACATCAATATATATAGAAATCACTTTTGGTATATATGCAATGATATGCCATCTCAAGGCTTCTCATTGCTTGGTAACAACAAACATATAGTTAATTTAACATGTTTTTTATAGTGTAGAGGTTTTGGTTAAAATATCATTTTGAAAAACACATGTAAATATGTTTCTATAATTTATTTGAAAGAATGTTGATAGAGACTAATTTTAAGATTTAGTAAAAGTACAAGGACTATAATAAGCCCCGAAAGTTTGGGGGCCAAAATGATATTTTAACCTAAATGCGAAGGGCGTGTTTGGGGCACCAACTTAGAATTGAATGAATTGAGTTATTATAACTCAGTTCACGTTTGACCCACCGACTATTATAACACACAGTCAATAGAGTAACTATACAGACTTCAATAATATTTATTATTCATGACTATTATAACCTACAAACTATTATAACCACCAATTATAATAATTTACTTAGTGCTCTCCAAACCGCTCCTAAATGGTTTTTGACTAATGCTTGTTTATTTAGTTGAGAGTATATTAAATGATTAAATTTAGTCGAATTCAATGTGTTCGTCAGTCAAAATCTATAACACTCATGATTCTTTGTGAATAACAAATACTTATTCGGTAATGAATTAATAAAGATGATTGCTTAACGGCTAAGCGTTTTCTTTGACCTGATAACTAATAGTGTTTTTATGTTGCCTATTTTCTCGACTATAAAATTCATCTTTATAGGTCATCTTGGATTCTTGATGACTTCTATGAGAAATGTGACACAAAAATAATGTGACATTCCATTCTCAAAAAGTGTCATTTGAGATTTTTTAGTTGAAATGAAGGACATAAATTGACATGACAACAAATTGTAAAACGTACCTAACATCATTTACAAGTTAATTTCAATTATACTAAAGATTAAGAGGATCGTTAGAGCAATATGAATATAACTCAACACACATAAATTACATGTGTCATCGACCAAGAATATATTTATAAAAAAAATATATATACAAAAACAAAAACTAGTGACCAAGAGATCCGATCCCCATCCCGACCCTACATGTTAAAAAAAAAAAAAAAAAAAAAAAATAAAATAAAAAAATAAAATAAAATTGTAAGCATAGCAAAGGAAAAAAAAAAAAAACTTAATTAAATTGAAATAAGAATCGAAGTTCTCTTCAAAGAAGACTTTGGAGAAAAAGGAAAAAAAAAACCCGCCAAGAAGAAGACAACACAGTGAAGCTGAAACCCACCGCCGCCGGCGGTCGTATTTTCCACCCGCCGCATCCTCCGCCGACTCACAACGCTCCCACTATACTCCATTTCACCCCTTTCCGCCAACTCCTCCTCCGTCAAATTCATGGCACTCCAATGTCTCTCTCACTAACTCTCCGTAGAGCTTCAAATTTCTCCGCCTTCACCGCAACCATTTCCAATGCCGGTTGCCGGAGTCGACGATCCTTGGGACGAGAAGGACGAAGTTCCGAAGAGCAAATGCGCGTTCCTGGTTGTAGCTCTCTGCCCTTGTCTCGTATGTTTGATTCTCGTTCTCGTGGTAGTTTTCATTCTTCTCATTGTCAAATTCCATTTGTTTTGCCATACGCCTCTTCATTCTCTGTTCCTCAAGAAACATTGTTGATCGTTCCATATTCGAGAACGATTCATTTTAGAAATCCCCTTTTCCCCAATTTTGATTTACTAGCTAGAGGCTTTTGCGATCTGAATTCTGATTCTGATTCTGAAATTGAATGTGAGAAGAGTGAGTATGATGATTGTGAGTGTGATTCGAGGGTGGATTCAACTGAACTCGATCGTGTATGCAAGGTGATCGACGAATTGTTTGCGTTAGATAGGAACATGGAGGCTGTTCTTGATGAGTGTAGTTTCAAATTGTCTCACGATCTGGTTTTGGAGGTCTTGGCTAGGTTCAAACAAGCTCGAAAACCCGCATTTCGATTCTTCTGTTGGGCTGCTCAGAAGCCAGGATTTGCCCATGACTCCAGAACTTACAATATGATGATGACAATTTTGGGGAAGACGAGACAGTTTGAAACCATGGTGTCTTTGCTTGAAGAAATGGCTGCAAAACAGCTTTTGACAATGGAAACTTTCACCATTTGTTTCAAAGCATTTGCAGCTGCAAAAGAGAGGAGGAAAGCTGTAGGGATTTTTGAGTTGATGAAGAAGTACAAGTATAAAGTGGGTGCAGAAACTATAAATTGCTTGCTTGATAGTTTAGGGAGGGAAAAGCTTGGTAGAGAAGCTCAGGTAGTTTTCGAGAAGTTACGCGGTAGGTTTACGCCGAATTTGCAAACGTACACGGTTTTGTTGAACGGTTGGTGTCGGGTGAGGAATCTAATGGAGGTTGGGAAGATATGGAATCAGATGGTTGATGAAGGTTTTAAGCCTGATATTGTTGCTCACAATACCATGCTTGAAGGTTTGTTGAGGTGTAAGAAGAGGTCAGATGCTATCAAGTTGTTTGAGGTTATGAAGGACAAGGGCCCATCTCCTGATGTCAAAAGCTATACGATTTTGGTTCGCGAGTTCTGTAAACAAAACAAGATGAAGGAAGCGGTCGAGTATTTCGACGAAATGCAGGGAGCGGGATGTCGACCTGATGCTGGAATCTACACATGTTTGATCACAGGGTTTGGGAATCAGAAAAGGATGGACATGGTTTATGGGCTACTGAAAGAGATGAAAACAAACGGTTGCCCACCTGATGGGAAAACCTACAATGCTCTGATCAAGTTAATGACGAACAGGCGAATGCCCGACGATGCCGTTCGGGTATACAAGAAGATGGTTGAGAGTGGTATTGAACCAACAATCCACACATACAACATGATGATGAAGTCCTACTTTCAAACAAGGAATTACGAAATGGGTGCTGCCGTTTGGGATGAGATGAAGCAAAAAGGGTGCTGCCCCGACGATAACTCGTATACCGTGTTTATCGGAGGGCTCATAAGTCAGGGACGATGCGGCGAAGCGGGTAAGTATCTAGAGGAAATGATTGAGAAAGGAATGAAGGCTCCTCAGCTTGATTACAACAAATTTGCTGCTGATTTCTCTAGAGCTGGGAGACCTGATATTCTTGAAGATCTGGCTCAAAAGATGAAGTTCTCTGGTAAATTTGAAGCCTCCAATGTGATTGCAAGATGGGCTGAGATGATGAGAAAGAGGGTCAAGAGAAGAAATCCTACAAACATTATCAATGGTGACTATAGCAACTGACTGGTTATCTAATAAACACCATTTTTTTCGATCTTTCCAAAAGGAGTGAATGCAAATAAAAAACATCCTCCGATAAGCTTTGTGAATCGATTCGGAAACCATGAACCAGAATAGAAGAACTTGCCCGACCCATGACCAAAATGAATTTCTGCTTCCATCATCTTCAGCCCATCCATTAAGGACTATATTATTTAATGTATTTTAACAGCAGATTGTAAATTTATAAGAATTTTAGCTTGGTTTGTTTTCACATTAGTTTGATATTAGTTCTGTTTTGCTTCTAGATTTGCTAAGAGGGAGATTTTTTCTGATGCAGCAGGTTTTGTGGATGAAGAAAATTCCCTAGAAAGTTCTCTCTAAAATCCTTTCTATTGAATTAAGGTAAAGAAAGCTAACTATTTTTTATTTTTTTGAAAGAAAGGAAGAAAGAAAGCTATCTGTTGCCATGCCATTCAAATGAGATTTTTCCCCAAAGAAATAAATAAACAATTGATTAATTCTAAAAAAATATAATCAATATAATTACTTGTATGTGTTTATTAAATATTTGTGAAAGCTACTTTTTTTTTTTTTTTTTTTTCTACTGTAAATTTGAACCTCGTAAATTTGAACCTCGGACTTTTCGGTTGTTGTGAAGGTTGATTATGACTTATGAGTTTGATTCTTGAGTTTTCCAGAGTTGTGTCTATTCAATCTTTGCAGAGTTGTGTCTATTCAATCTTTGCACTAAATTTTCTTAATAGATTTTTTTGAATTATGCTCGATTACTCGTTTGATAATCATTTCGTTTTTCGTTTTATATTTTTAAAATTTAGGCTCGTTTTCTTCATATTTCTTTATTATGAGTTACACTTTTCTGAAAGAAATATTTAGGTCCCGTTTAATAACCATTTCGTTTTTAGTTTTCTGTTTTTAAAATTTAGGTTTGTTTTCTCCTAATTTCTTTACTGCAAGTTACATTTTTCTTACAGAAACATTTGAATTCTTAATCCAATTCTAAAAACAAAAGCAAAAGCTACGACCCTTTTTTATAACCATTTGGTTTATAGTTTTCGGTTTTTGAAAATTAAGCCTATAAATCAAATATTGACATGTGAATTCCTACAATGATTTTCATTTTTGTTAAGAAAACATTACAACTCTTAGTCAAATTCCAAAAACAAAAGCAAAATTTTGAAAACTTTTTTTTTTGTTTCCAATTTTTTGCTTGGATTTTGGAAACACTTTAAAAGATAGATAATACAACCAAAGAATTCATATGTGAATGCATTGTTTATAAGCTTAATTTTCAAAAACAAAAAACCAAATGGTTATCAAAGAGACTTACTTTTTCTAGTTTTTAAAATTGGCTTGATTTTTTAAAACATCAGTAGAAATTAGATAACAACAAAAAAAAAAAAATATAGGTAAAAGTAAAGTTTATAGGCTTAATTTTCAAAAACTAAAAATGGTTATCAAAAGTGGCATAAGCATAACATTTTTTTATAGGTTATTAATTAATAACATTTTGCCATACATGCAAAAGTCTCATGATCGAGTGTACAATTTAATTTTTTAATTTTTTTTTGACAACATGTAGGGTGAGAGATCGAACTCGTGACCTCTAGATCACTGGTCTATAGAATATGTCAATTGAGCTATGCTTATGTTGACGTGTACAAGTTTTATATGTTCATGTTGACTTATATTTCACAATTAAAACAGAGTAAACCGGGAAATTTGGTAATACTTTGGATTATTTTCCAAATTTTCTAGTTTACTTCGTTTTAAAATTCGTATATTTTAGGTTTGAATAGTTAGATTTTATTTATTAAGAATTTCCTAAACTATTTCATTTTGAATTGGAAAGTTGAAATTGAAACCCAAATTCTAATTCATCTTCATTTGTTCTTTAAAAACAAGACTCACCATCATCTCTCCACTCACTCAAATTTTCAATTTTTTTTTCCTTTTTCAAATTAGAATATTCAACTTTTTAGAGGAAGTTTTGAAGTTAAGTCATAAATTAATATGTAGATTCTGTCTAATTATCAAGAATATTTTGCCATATATATATATATATTTATTTTTTTTATTTTTTATTTTTTCCTTCTTGGCTCAATTCTTTATAAGGAGAGACAAGAGAAGAGAATCATAAACAAAGGTTGAAGAAAAATAGAGTTTTAAATTTATGCAGAGAAGAAGCACAAACAAAAAGCACCAACAATTTCAAAAGGTTTCTCTCTATATCTCTCCCTTATCATTTTTCTTTAGTTTCGAATTTCCGACGATCGAAAGTATATGTCTAAATCAATTTAACAAGATTTTTTTCTTCTAATAAAACCTTTTTAAAAATTTGTTTAATTCATAATTTTGTACGGTTGATTTTAATAATAATAAAAAAAAATGAGCATAACTCAATCAAGATATTGTATAGAGTAGTGACCTTGGATTCGATCCCCGACTCCCACATGTTGTCCAAAAAAAATGATAAGGAAAAGAAAACATAATAATAATAATAATAAGATTTTTATTTTCTTACATTTGGTTTTCATTATTTTATTTTCTAATTTTTAAATATTGAATTTGCTTAGTAGATTATAGACCGCTAAGTTAGACTCACTTTGACTTTTTGGAACCTCTCATTATTTTATTTTCAGAATGAGTCTAGCTTAGCGGTAATTATAGACCGCTAAGTTAGGTTCAGTTAGTTTTGAAACACATTCAAAATATTAGATGATTAATGAAAAATTAACCTAAAGATTAAATCTCGATTTCTCACTCATCCAAATGTTGAAATATATCGACATATCGACGAATATTTTCATCATTAAACAAAACATAATTCATCATTAATATATATTGATTCCTGATTTAATTAGGATTTTTTGTTTTTTCTAATTGCAACTTTCCTATTCTGAAAAAATAATTTAATTCTAATTTGATTTCTATTTCCTAATTCAGTTCAAAATTCTATTCCTATTTTGCTATTTCCTAATCTAAAATTGAAAATATATTCCTAAATCAAGTTGAATTCCATTTTTTTTCTTTCTCTCCACTCATCATGTGCCTTTTAATTTCTTTCATTAATTCAACTAATAGGAAAATGTTTTTTTTTTTTTTTTAAGTTCATGAGTTTTGTTTCTTTCTTTCCAAGTTTATGCATTACTATTTATACAATATGTCGGTTTAGTTATAGTCAGGTTGACAACATATTCTAAAATTTATTTTCTTAATTTCAAAAGAAAAAAAGATTTATTTTCAAGAATCTTCATAGTTTATTCGGGTAAAAAAAAATATATTATTTTTCAAGAATCTTCGTAGTTTATTCGAGTAGGTTGGTAAGAGTGTGAGGTTCTGTCTTCCACTTTCTAATTTTTTTTTTGAGTTCACAATATAAGTTGGGAGAATCGAACTCTGACCTCGAAGTTTTTTTGTTTTTTTACAACATGTTGGGGTGGGGAACCTAGAGGTCACTAAGCTATACATCATGTCGTTGAGCTATGCTCTGACCTCGAAGTTGATAGCACATACTTGAGTTATGTTTATTTTGACTTAAATTTTAAATTTTGAATTTTATGTACACCCCTGGTACCAAAAAAAAAAAAAAAAATGAACAAACGAACAAATCTCAAATTTCAAAGACTAAAAAGGTAGTAACATTTTTGTAATGTTTTTTGTTTTTGTTAATTGCTCCTATACTTAGACATTTTAAAACTAAAAGAATATTTAAAAAAAAAGACCTATATTTTCAAATAGTAAAGTAAGCCAACATAAGTCTAACAATCAGTATACTGTATAAACTACAACTAGGGATCAGAAAGTTCGAATTTTGAATTCTCCACCCCACATATTGTCAATAATAAAAAAAAAATTAAGTAAAAATATGTAAGATTTACCGAAAAGAAAGAAGAAGTGAAAAATTCAACTATTCGAAAATTAATAAACTTTTACCTCGAAAAGATTACAATATTTAAATAATTTCAAAATTCATTTTATCAAAAAACAAATTGTTGGATACTTTTTTCCTTGGGGTTACAATTCCCTATAATATATATATTTTTGCCTAAATTAGTATTTCCCTAATACTAAGTAAATCAATTTATACCATTTTGACAAGGTTCATTAATTTTGAAATTCAAAATCCCATTCCAATATGATCTACTACATCTTCTACCTTGTCACATCCTATATATATATTTCTATTGATAATCATTAAAACCATTTATTATTTCATTTATATATTTCAATTGATGGTGCAATCTAGGTAATGATAAACTTTTGGCAAAATCACAAGTAGAAGAAGACAACCACCATGAAGCTAGGCTTGTTCATTACTTCAAGGCCAATTTCTTTCTCCATCCTACTGGTAATAACACTTCAACTAAATCTATATACGACAAAAAAGTCGGATTAGAACGACTTTCTACATACTTAAAAATATATTTTTTTATACACTTAAAAAGTCATTCCAAATCAGACAAATTCCGTTCTTCATTGCAGGTACTTGTTCTGCTCATACTTCCAAGCTTGTTGATTCCATGTTGGTATGGTATGATCAAACATATTCATTCTCATCTCCTCATGAACAACTACAATGCTACCTCTCAAATGCCATTGGAGATGGAGAAAATATCGACCTCGATTCAACCAATTTATGCGTCGATGACAAATTTTGCTAAAATTCTCAACTCATCTGTTAGCGGAACTCAAATTTCATTTTTTGAAGTGAAATCTAAGGTTAAGTACCATCTAATTCCTCGTCTTTATACAAGCCAATTCTATACTAATCCAAGAGCCTAGAGGTTTCAAATCCTTAATCTAGAAATTGGCTTCACAAGTAGAAGAAGAAGACAATTCCTATATTAAGGTTCGAATCCATATATATTGTCTAAATACAAGCCAATTCTAAATACAAACTAGGAATTGGCTTGTTCAACTGACATAAAACATGTACTCTCGACCAAGAGCCTAGAGGTTCGAATCCTCCACCCCACATATTGTAAAAAAAAAATTAGTAACTTCATTGCATACAACTATTAATTTTTTTAATGTCTTTTGATCTTTCAGATTGCTCCTATGTTATTTCAAGGAATTTCAATCATTCCATACCTGACTCAAATTTCCTATATTGGGATGGATGGTCTCTTCTTCTCATACTACACTGACAAAAACCAAACTTTTGCAGTCTATGCTAACTCTACCTTCACTGCCAAATTCTATCCTAATCCAAGAAAGGAATACAGTTGGCTGACCCAACTGGTAAACTCTAGCACAGGGGAATTAAATGGGAATATGGTTGAGACTCTCCCCTTGTTCACTAGCAATGCGAGCTGGTTCCGAGACACCTTGAATAGTAACCATGGATGTGCATCTGTAGGGACAAAATGGAGCTCAGATCATGAACGTTTGTTCCTCAATACAGTTAGAGTTAATGGAAGTAATGGAGTTGTCTCCTTTGGATTTTCGATCAAAGCGTTTATCGATCTTTTTTTCATGAGCATTGAACGTCAAGGAGGGAGATTGTACCTGGCAACCGTAGAAGGCGAAATTCTTGTCCCAGGGTATCAGACCATTAAGATGGTCCTTACTAATGGTTCAGCATCATTTCAGTTCTTGAAGCCAAATGGCGATCAAATTGCTCGAAGCGGGAACATCTCGTGCCTACCTAAGAAAGAAAATTTTGATGCAAAGGATTCCTTCTTTAATCTTCTTGGTACAAACTATATGATATATTGCTCTCCACTTGAGATATTGGGTGTGCAGTTGGTAAGTGTCATCATGCTCCTACAAGAACATATATCCTGAATCAGTTCATATTGAAAATAAATTATTTTTAATCTCTCTTCCCTATGTTCTTCTCATCCTATCATCCAAAGGCATTTAGATGGCATAAACTAAAATATCTTAATCTCAGTTTTTATTGATTGTGTTAGGTCTCTTACATGTGTTCTTATTTCAGGTCTATTCAATAGTATTGCCTCAGAAAGAGTTAGCTAGCCTTGTCCACAACAAGAGTAGCAGAATGGGATTAATTCTCCTTGTACTAATAATGATTACCACAGTTATCTCCATTTTTGGTTTTGTGTTCATAGTCATTAGAGCAGCAAAAAGAGAGATGCATTTATGTGCCAAACTCATACAACAAATGGAAGCAACTCAACAGGCAGAGAGAAAGAGTATGAACAAGAGTGTTGCTTTCACACAAGCGAGCCACGACATTCGCGCTTCTTTGGCAGGCATTATTGGTTTGATTGAGCTATGTGATAATGAAGTTGCCTCAGGTTCAGAGTTAGACATAAACCTAAAACAGATGGATGGATGTACAAAGGATCTTCTAGGTAATTTACATTCAAAACTTGAACACTCATCTCCTTGATTGTCAAACATATAAAAATTTGGTTATAATCCTTTTCAGGCATATTGAACTCTATTCTGGATACAAGCAAGATTGAAGCAGGAAAAATACAGCTTGAGGAAGAGGAGTTTCATTTGGGTCAACTTCTTGAGGATGTGGTAGATTTGTATCATCCAGTGGGTATGAAGAAAGGAATAGACATAGTTTTAGATCCTTATGATGGCTCAGTTATCAAGTTTTCACAAGTGAAAGGTGATAGAGGAAAGCTTAAACAAGTTTTGTGTAATTTACTGAGCAATGCTATTAAATTCACTTCTGAAGGGCATGTAACTGTTCGAGCGTGGGTCAAGAATTTACCCGATATGCAGAATAAGATGATTGCTTCAAATCGCAATGGTGAAATAGTGAAGCATTTATCCTTCTTATTATGCAAGAACACACGAATGTTTCGAGAACAGCAAGCCACGGATAATGGAGTTCAATTGAATCCTGATTGTATGGAATTTACATTTGAGGTAGATGACACAGGGAAAGGCATTCCTAAAGAGAAGCGGAAATTGGTTTTCGAGAACTATGTACAAGTCAAAGAGACAGCTTTGGGACAAGGAGGAACTGGCTTGGGACTTGGCATTGTTCAATCTCTGGTATGTAACTTCACCATTAAAGATAAATTGGTCTATCTTTTTGTCCCCACACAGCTTGCTAATTTTGCAATTAAATGTTCATGTTGAAGCTTATCTCATTATTTAGAAAAAAGAAATTTCAAGTACATTTGTTTCTATTATCAGGTACGCTTGATGGGAGGGGATATAACAATTTTAGACAAAGAGATTGGGGAAAAGGGAACATGCTTCAGGTTAAGTGTTCTTCTTACCGTCTCAGAGGGCAACATCAATTCTGGTGATAACACATGTCAATCCTCGCCTACCTCGAAACTGACATTTCGGGCCCCTAGTCCAAGTCTCCATTCCCCTAGAGCAATCCGAACTAGTTCAAAAACCGAGACATCCCGTGTCATTCTATTAGTTCGAAATGATCAACGAAGAATGATATGCAAGAAATTCATGGAAAGTCTTGGTGTAAAGGTAATGGCAATGAAACAATGGGAGCAACTCCTTGCCACTCTACAGAAAATATTGGAGAAACAAAGCCATTCTAGGCACAGCTCAAGAGGAAGGTCAGTTAATAGTTCACCAAGTGACTACCTAAGCAAATCAACATCCGGTGACTCCGGAAATGGGCTGAATATGGATGTTTCTTTGGGTGCAATGAAAGACGAGACAAATTACTTGCTTTCAGTATTCAAAAAGACTAGTCCTAGAGGTGGAATTAGCTTCATCTTGATTGTAGTTGATGCCAGTGCAGGACCATTTAGAGAAATATGCAATATGGTGGCTAATTTTAGAACTGGACTTCAAGGTGTCTATTGTAAGGTTGTTTGGCTGCTTGAGAATCAAATGTCACGCATCATCAACCACAAGGTGCTGGAATCGAATGTTTTCGAGTCGACTGATGTTGTTATATCCAAACCTTTTCATGGTTCTCGTTTGTACGAAACAATAAGACTTCTTCCAGAGTTTGGAGGCACATTGCAAAGCAGAGAAAGTAGTAGATTATATCCAACTGAGAGTGTTTCAAAAGATCCAAGTTCATCACTATACCAATATCATAGCAAGGCCAAGGAGGGGAATTCACCAAGTTTTAGAGGACAAATTGTAACGAGAGTACAACAAGACAAAAAATCAAGTAGTGATACCTCCCCAAAGAATTTGTCGTTGAATCAAATTCATTCTTATTTAGGCTCAAAGTCTAGAATTTCACCAGTTGGTGGGCAACAAAGTCGACACCAAGAAATTAGAGAAGAGAAATATGAAAACTTGAGTGGCGAAAAACCTCTCGGTGGGAAAAAATTCTTGGTCGCCGAGGACACTGAAGTGTTAAGAAAACTAACTAGATTGATCCTTGAAAAACTTGGTGCAACTATTGAATTATGTGAAAATGGAAAGGAAGCTTTGGAGCTTGTTTGCAATGGCTTAGGCAATCAGCAAAAACATGGTGCTTCAAAAACGCTTCCTTATGACTACATACTAATGGACTGTGAGGTAAGAAGTTACCTACTATCTTTTATCTTTGTACTTACCATCTTAAAATACAATGATAAAAGAAGAAAAACAAACATTAAGGCTGTTAAAACTATAATGGTAATGTTCTTATTATCTTTTTCCTCTTTCCTACTTTCAACTAGATCATGTTGATTAAGTTTTTACCTTCCTGCAATAATTTATGTTCATTTGAGATTTAATTTTATAAGAATTTCCTGTGGTAGATGCCAATAATGGATGGATATGAAGCAACTAGACAGATAAGGAAGGTGGAAAGAAATTACAACATCCACATTCCAATCATTGCACTGACTGCCCATACAACAGGAGAAGAAGCAAGAAGGATATATGAGGCTGGAATGGATGTGCATTTAAGTAAGCCACTGAGAAAAGAGAACCTATTAGAAGCCATTACAGGTATCCATGGTAAATAGTGTTTTACTTACATAGATTAATTTTTTTTTAGTACAACTTGGAGGTGGGGGGATTCGAACCTCAAACCTCATGGTCAATGGCACATCTTTAAGTCAATTGAGTTGTGCTCGGTTTGACACTTACATAGATTAATTAAACTCAAATCATAAGCCCCGTTTGATAACTCTTTGATTTTAGAAAATTGTGCTTGTTTTCTCAATTTTTTTACATTGGTTTCCACCTTTCCTAAGGAAAGATTTGAATTCTTAGACAAATTCCAAAAGCAAAAAACAATTTTTTTTAGTTTCCAAAACTTGGCTTGGATTTTGAAAACACTAGTAAAAAGTAGATAACAGAACAAGGAAACCATGGATAGAAGTAGTGTTTATAAGCTTAATTTTAAAAAACCAAAAACCAAATGGCTATCAAACGGGCCCTTCAGTAATTTTTTTCAACTACTGAATGCAATGTGTATTTTGAACATGTTAGAGAGAAAATCTAATGACTCATATCTCAAGGTTATCCTTCTTTCCTTTGAAACCCAAATCCAACTCTTTTTGTTTACTATTGTACTGTTGGGATACAAAAGAAACCACATGTACAATTTTAAGAAGATATTCAAAACAGGACTTACAAACACAAAATTGAATATCCATTAACATGTTGGTATTTCCATATATCGAAAAAAACCAATATCAATATGAGAAGTTAATTGATATTAACATTATTCTATAAGAATATGAATCAAATATAAAAATATTAACAAAATACCACTAATATGAACAATAAATACTAAGAATAAGATATTTTAACCTATTGAAAATGTGTGAAATGCTTATCAATTGACAGAGGCCTCAACATTTCTATTGAAATCATTACATCCTAGCTTTATATGATGTACATAAAATGCTAAGCAGAGTCTTCAGCATGTTCCAGAAAATCAAGCTTTGGAATTTATGTCTCACAGAAACAACAAAGTTCCAAGATTAAACTAAAATAGTCTCCCAGAGAATTAAAATGTTTTAACAGAATCTGAACAATTATCAACATTTAAGAAATAGTTCAAATCGAAAAAAACTGTATTTCTAATTTCTCTCCCTAAACTTAGATTCAATTTGTCAATTCCTGAAAATAGCATGAGATTTGCTTATAATTTGAGTCATCAACCTCAAGAACAAGAGCAAGGGAACCCCCAAATCAATTCAACTTCCCATTCAAATTCTCAGACAGTTACGAATTGATTTTGGAAAGAGGACGATCCAACAATTTTTCATCAATCTCTGCTTCATAATTAACCCAAATTTTCAATATCTAATGTGTATACCTACTTCATACATCGTAATTGATTTTTGACCTTACCTTTTCCGATCAGAATTATGGAAAAAACAATTAAAAGATGAAGTACAGTGGAGATGATGGTATGATTAATGAACAAAAAACGAATATCTGATAGAAGGAAAATAAAATGAAGAGAAACAAAGTGGAGAAGACCACATACTCGAATTGTTTTTCTTAGTAGTTGAGCGGCGGAGGGAAGCCAGCGGTGATCGGTGGCGAGGGTCTGATGAAGGAGGGAAGGGGTTATTATCGAGAATCACTGCCAAACAATTTATCAACACTAGCGTCGTTTTTTTGCCACTATTAATTTTAGCATTTTTTGGTGAATCCTGGCCAGGATCAAGTACCAAGTTTCATTTTTTTTCAATTTTTTTTTAAATTGGCCAAGATTGCAACTATCATCCCAAGATTGAGCAATTTTTTTTTTTTTTTTTTAACTTTAAATCTAAATATTTTTTCAAATAATGTCGAAAATATTTGGGTATCTTTTGAAGTACCATCAATAAATAATGTTTTCAAGATCATAACTCAATTGACTTGCGCCATGACTGAGAGGTTATAGGTTTCACATTAATTAAAATACCGTTGTAAAAAAAAAATAATGTTTCATATGTTTTTCGTTATAAAATATTCTAGCATTCTTATTTTTGTAAGCTTGTTTTTTTAGAAGTTTTTTTTTATAAATACGTTCCTTCTAAGTTTTTCCATTCTGGTTACAAATTATCCTATTACGATGTCTATTACGATGTTTCATCCGAATAGTTTGTTAAGAAAATTTCAAAATATAGAGAGAAAAAAAATCTCAAACGATTTTTTTTTTAATTCAAATTCTCATCTATAATTTTTGGTCCATTTAAAAAAAAAAAAAAAATCAAGAATCTTAGCCAGATCCCACTAAGTTTTGAGATTTTTTTTTAAAATTTTTTTATCGATTATTTTTGTAAATGGAAATGTCGGTGGCCAGGATTGCACCTGCTAAAATTGATAGTGGCAAAAAACAAAGTTTGGGAAGAGGGTTATTCTTGATAATAACCGGGCGAAAGGTAGAAAGAGAGAGAAAATGACGTATAATACAAAAATAATATATATAAAGATTTAAATATCGATATTGAAAATGACAAATTTTATGTGTCGATGGCCAAAATGAGCATGCCTCAGCTGACACATGTATGTGTTGACCAGATCTGTAGTTGAAATCAACGCACTCCAATAAATTAATAAATAAATAAATAAATAAATAATAATAATAATAATAATAATAATAATAATAATAATAATAATAATAATAATAATGTGGATGTCAATAAATATTTTTAAATATATATATTTTTTGAAATATAATTAAATTAGTAAATAAATATTTTGTACTTTTAAATGAGTTAAAATATATTTATAATAATATTATATTTTATTAGTTTTTTTTTAATATTTTATCGATTTTAAGATGAAAATGTCAATTCACCCCTCAACATCGAATCTATAAATATATGAAAATGTCGACATAAATTTAATATCATATTATATATTTATATATATATATATATATATATATATATTAACTATAAAAAAAAATTACATTAAATTTTGGATTTAGTTTATATGATTTTAAGAATTTTAATGTGAAACCTAACTGAATTGATATAAATATGTGTCTTCTATAGGTGATTCTGAAGTTCAACTCCCAAATTGTACTTAAAAAAAGAATTTATTTTTTAACTAACAATTTAATATTAAAGTCTAACTCGATAATTAACATATTTAAAAAAAAAAAACTAAAATTAATATATTTTTTCACACCACTAAAATTTTCATTTCAGCCAAAGACTAATATTTTTTTTTACCAGCCAAAATCTAATGAACATGTTCATTTAACTACCCTATCATCTATATGTTAGGCCATTTAACTATGAATTCAATCCAGAGACGATTTATAACTATTTTTTAAACTTTAAAAATTGAAGTTGAAAATTTCAATTATGGAGTAAAAAAAAAAATTGTAATTTAGCAAATAATAATAATAATAATAAAATAAAAATGTAATTTAGCCTCCCAAAAAAAAATACTCTAAGATGTGAGTCCATTCCTCCTTCCAAGATATATTTGGAACCAAAAAATTGTAGAAGATAAGGTTTTTAGAATGAGCCAAAAGACAAGTCCATATTTGTAAATGTCATATATACTCTTTGTTCTTTCTATACCCTCTTGGAATTCTACACTTTTTTTCCACAACTTGATAAATTATGTTGCACACTTCCCAAGGAAATCTATCAAACTCATGCATGATTTAATTATCACATACCATACATAAACTTTGAAAGACAACATCCTAAGGGTGGTTTGAGAGCGATAAATAGGTTAAAATAGTCGTGATTATAATATTTCGGTGGACTAAACATGGACTGATTATAACTCAGTCGACTCAATTCTAAGTTGGTATCTAAACATGTAAAGTTAATAAAAAAAACTATTTTTTTCCATTTTATTGAAACAATTTCTATAGTTACATAAACAAAGAAGTAAAAAACTTTCCAAATATAGATTTATAGAGAACATTATAATGTTGATGTTGATGATGATGTTGCTTGAAAATGATGCAACAATTTCAAGAAAGTTGTTCTTCCATGGCAAGCTCTTCAATCATGGGATGAATAAAGTCTTTAAATCCAGAGCACTTCTCAGCCAACACAATAGGGGTGTTATCTAAAATACCTCGCTTCTCATCATCGGTATCGATATCGATATCGACATCGTAATCTTTATCATCATCCTCGACAGAATTTCCTCCGATCTCGGGGACGAGATCAAACACCTTCCTTGCAATAACAACAGAGTTAATAACTTCATCGGTCGGGTGAAACACAGAAAGAATCTCAAACCCAGACGCTTCAACATCACAAACATCAATAATAGGGTACAAAAATGCCCTAGCTCCATGTGCACTTCTAAGCATCAAATAAGCCCCAGGCTTCATATGCTTCCCTAAATGCCTCAAAACCCTCCTCTTCTCTTCCTCCTCCAACCCCACCAACGCTGCTAAAAACACCACCTCATACTCTCCCAACCCCTTCGTCACCTCCATTACGTCGGTTGTGTGAAACACCATCCGTCGCGACAAGTCCGAGTCAGAGCAAACTAATCGACCCGCCATGGAGTTCGCGGTCGGGTCAATGTCAAAGTTGTGGAAAATAGTACCTTTTAAGAAATAAGATCGAAAGAAAGTTAAATTTACAGTAGTAATAATAATCTATCAACATATTAAGTTTTCTAGTTTTATAGTCTCTGACCATATAACTCAACTAACTAAGAGGTCTCGTGTTCGAATCTCTCATCCCAAACGTTATTGAACTAAAAAAATACTTCAAGTTTTACTAATGATCTAACATGGTATCAAAGCAAGATATATTCAAATCCCTATAATGTCACCCACAAGTAAGGAGAATACCGTGTAATCTATAACACATCTTAAACTAGTTTTTGAGTTGAGTGGTGATTCAACAAACAGTTACCCTTAAAATGGGTCGACGCCATGACAATGGAGGAGAGCGGGAGCGGGCCAGAGCCAACAAACGCAATACTATCCGGCACCCGACGACAATGAGTTCTTAAAATATCGAACTCGAGAAGCGAGAGCTTCAAGTAATTAGAGTAATAAGGGAAGATAGACAAGTTATGAATGGGATTGTCAAAGGAGGCCAAAATGGCAGAGAAGTGAAGTTCAAGCAGTGCCTCGGCGGTAGCGCAGAGGCGGATGAGATGAGCCCTCATGGCTCGAAGGGGCTGCGGCAAAGAGGCGATGTCGAGGCCGGGGGCGGGCGGGGAGCACGTAAGGACGAGTTGGGTGAAAAGAGTGTCGACATTTTTGGAAGGCTTGAGGCTGGTGAGGCTGGAGATTTGGTGGTACAAGGCGCACACCTTTTGCAGCAGAGGGCCTTCCATGTTTAGACTAAGAAGGGCAATCTGCAATGGCTGGGGAAGTTTGGCTGAAAGGATTATCTTTCTTTTACATACTATGACAACATCCTTAGAGGTTCTACATTATTTATGCCCATTTCTTGGTCCCACTTTTTTGTTTTTTTTGTTTCTTTTTTATATATATTAACTCGAATATCACAAATTAACCTAAAAATTATTATTTAGGTATGAGACTTTGATACCATGTGAATGAATATCAAAAGTATATTATTCATTGTAATTGTAATGACGGGGAATGGAGGAGGGCATATTAATCTAAATAAATTATTATTTAGGTATGAAACTCTGATACCATGAATATTAGTGTATTATTCATTGTAATTGTAATGAGCTTTACAGATTTATACGAAGAGACTAAAGTAAATAAGGAAACAATAACGAAAAATACAGGCCTAATTCATTGTAATCTGCAACAGGGGCGATTGTCGATTGTCGAGGGTGTTGTTACGTATGTGATTGTCCGGTCAGTTGTGTCCCCTTGTCAGGTCCAAACCGAATTTGACAACCTTCAATTTTGGAGATTGGGGTGTGACTCGAACGTGACGTCATGGACTAATGTCATGCTGACCTCATCCTATCGTAAACCTCCCACAACAAATTTCATTAAATAAAATACTTTTTAAGAACAATTGAATGTTGAGAAATTGTACCGTACCAAGTTTCAATTTAGAGTAAAATAATTAAAAATATAGCATTTTAAAAAAAAAAATTACAAATATGACAATTTTATTACAGATAGCCTTAGCAGTTCAATGACTATCCGTGATAGTTATTGATATACTTATGTTTTTTTATAAAATTTTATCAATCGCTATGAGTGATATAGTTTACTAATTTTTTTTTTTTTTTTTTTTTTTTTTTTGTTTTTGGATGGAAAACTTTCCTAAACATCAACTATTACAATTGACTTTTTTCCTCACAAATGCTTGATGGAAAAGTGAGGGTTCGATATTTATTACATTTACATATATCATTAATTTGACATATCTAAATGGCATGTTTCATGCATTTTTTTTAAATGTTTGATGTGACCTAGAGAGTATGTATGTAAATATATCACTTATTTTTCAAAAACTCATTAGTTTTTTTTTTTTTTTTTTTTTTTTAAGTACATTGGGGATGGGGGATTCGAACCACAGACCTCGTGGTCGTCAATTCATACATATGCCAGCTGAGCTATACTCGCTTTGGCAAAAAAAAAAAAAAAGTGATTAGTTTGGGTTTTTTTTTATTCCATCATCAATTTGCATATTTAATAAATAACTTAAATATGGAGAAGTAACACATGTATCTTATATTGTGAGTGAAATCTTTTCATCTTTCTAACCCTTTGATTTTTTTTTTTTTGTGATTTTCAATCAAGATTTTTTTAAATACTCTACGATTTACGTTTTTGAATCTAGATTTCGATTAGTTTTGATTTGGCCATTTTTCTCATAAAAAAAAACCTTTTGGACATTTTTCAAAATAATTATTTTAATTTTATCATTCCTCTTAACCCATCATATTAATTTTTGAGAGTTGTAGTAATCATCAAAATGATTTTGTAAAAAAAAATGATTTAAAAAAAAATGATTTTGTAGCAAAATACTGATACAATACTTCCATTCTTACCGTAAATTATTTTTAAAAAAATATGACTAAAAAAACCTAACCTAAGGACAAAATAGAAACTCGGATAGTTTTTCTTTTTCTTTTTTTTTTAATAAAAAAAAATAATAATGAAACTAGAGTTTTGGGGCCAGATAAAGTACAAAGGGTCAAGTTAAATAAAGTCAATGATCCCAACTATCTTTGAAGTGGCGTTTAAATTCGAGAAGATTAGTACAATTCATGGGATATTTGTACGGATAACCCGTTCTAAGGAGTCTTAATGACATTTAACCCAGTTTTAAAAAATGCAATTTCATTTATTTATTTATTATTATTATTATTTTTTAACTTTGGATGACGTCATCATCATTACTCATCGCGTGAAAAGTCCGTAGTACCCTCGCGCTCACCCCTCTCCAAATTCGTTATTCTCCTTAACATGATCCCGAACATTCACGATTTTTTATCTCTACGAATTGTGGAGGGGGAGAATTGCGATGACCATTTACTTTCTAGATAAAAAAAAAAAAATCGTTTTTGGAGAGTCACGAGAGAGCGATGATCGTGAGCGAAGGGTACTACATACTTTTCACGCGAGAGTAGTGTTGATGATGTTAACAAAAGGACAAAAAAACATGTATTTTAAAGTCTTGGGTTAAATTTCATTAAGACCTCTAGAATGGATCATCCTTACAAAAACTCCTACAATTCATGCCACTTTTTCATATGATTACCAAGAATTACTCTTTAACCCTAATTTTAAAGAAGTAATCAACATAGTTCAATTTACATAAAATGTATCCCTTAACCAAAGATCTGAGGTTAGGATATCTCCCCGGTACTAAAATAATAATAAATAAAAATCATTCCATATTAAATTATCTACTTTAGTTTTAATTATATTTGTTTGTTCATTTGTACTTTGTCGAAATTGATTTTGCTAGATGATGTCATTTTATCCAAATTTTATTTCAATAAGGTGTTACATTTTTTTTTTTTTTTTTACTATATGTGGGTGAAAGATTCGAACATCTGACATGTCACTAATTTATATTAAGTTGAGCTATGCTCATATTGACAAGATATTAACTTTTGTCTATCGATTTTAACTTTTAATGATAAATGACAAAAAAGAATTGATAAATGAGTATGAGTTATATATTGTGATAACTTCATTTAATAATTTCTTTTAAAATAGGAACAATCAAATTGATTAGTCCCTTCCATGCAAAATATATATTATTACCATCTATGTATAAATATTTTTTTTTTTGATAATGAGTTAGAATTAAAAAAAAAAATCAATAATAAGCTTTAAACAAGTATTATTTTGCCAAATACTCAATTTAAGATTTTACTTGTAATTGAGAAGTCATAATTAATAATGATTTTTGTAGTAGAACTTGAGGGTGAAAAGATTCAAACCTCAAACTTCAAATCTATTAGTTGATGACACAACTTTATGACAATTGAACTATGTTCGATTTGATAATAATAATAAAGACTTTTAATTCTTTAAAAAGTGTAAAATAACGGTCAACATCAATATTTTTATCGAACATTCGTACTCGTGAAGCTATATAGTAATGTCGTGGAGGGCTAGTAAAATAGAATTGAAAAGCTTATTGTATGATGGGAATTGTTGGAAGAATCTCTTGACTTCTTCTTTCTTTCACACCACAGACTCTCACAATATACCAAAATTTTGTTTTGGCCTTGCATCATTTGTTTGTCTTAACAAGCAACTCATAAAGTAATTAAGAAACTAATTAATTTTAAGATATGATGAAAAAAAAATGTTATTAGCCAAAAAAATCTACTATTTAATGTTGGTTTGATAGTGATTTTGACTTTTTATTTTTTGACTTCAATGGACTTTCAGAATTCTTTTTTTAAATCCTAGCCATATCTTTTAAAGAAACAATTTTCATTTTTTTTTTTTTTTTTTTAATTTGAAAATAATTGTTTTACTAAACTAAAAAAACTCTTATTATATATATAGTGTTGTGTGAGGATTCCGAGAGGGTGAGT
The DNA here is from genome assembly GCA_028017165.1 of Herpetospermum pedunculosum. Lineage (NCBI taxonomy): Eukaryota > Viridiplantae > Streptophyta > Magnoliopsida > Cucurbitales > Cucurbitaceae > Herpetospermum > Herpetospermum pedunculosum. Next base: position 62,319,115 of record CM051529.1, read on the forward strand.
TTAGCATGACATCAACCCCATACGTTATGTCTGGATCATTTCTGGTTTCCTAAATCGAAAGTTATCAAATTAAGTACGGGTCAAACAGTGGGATACAACTGACGGGAGAACCACATTCAAAGCGGCGCCCAGACAATCATACGATCATCGCCACCACAGATGCGCGGTGATCAACCAACGCTGTCCCAGATGCTCGGCCTGACAAATGACATGTCAATCCACTCATCATAATGAGAGGGGTGACCGACCTCAATATGCACGTGTGCATCTCCATGCGCTATTTACTCACTATATAAGGAAGCATCTCACCCTTCTTTAGGAGGTAATTAACTGAGCTTCTCTCAACTCCTTCACAATCAACTCTCACAATTCTATTATTCGTCATTTTCCACTACATTCTGACTGATTTTAAGCATCAGAACGTGTTAGGTCGAGCCCTTTATCAGTGTAAATTTACTTCTATTTCTTCAGATCCGCATCGGAGCGCCGCCGACCAAAAATTTTGATCTGAGGTGAGTTGCCAAATTCTTTCGCCAACCTAGAGTATATATATGCAGTAACTTGTTTTTATATTATTCGATGGTACTTTTGTGTTTGGTCAATAAACATTTTGTATAATATTTGTAATAGTTTGATTATCATAACTTAGTTGAATTATTTTTTTCTTTTAATTTGTACTTAAAAGAAAAGAAAAAATGTCCCAACTTATAACCCAATTATTTCTACATTGTATTTTTTTTTGGGGGGGACTATGGTTACATATTTCTTTTGAAATAAAAAGGAAGCAGCTTATTTCCTAGTTCAATAATTAGCATAAATTGTGCTACCTTTGTAAAAAAAAAAATATGTAATGAAATGAAAATTATTGTCCTTCCTTAAAATAAATAAATAAAAAAATTAAAAAATGAAAATTAGATTTCTTCCAAAAGTAAACCATATAGAGCTGACAATTTTCTATTTATAAATAATAAAAAAAGAGATATAGAGAGAGAAGTAGATGAGGTTCTTTTATTCCAACTCTCTTTCTTTATTTGGCTGGTTCCTTATTTATAATTATTATTATAATAATAATAATTGAGGTGGAGTGTTTAAAAAATATTAACACGTTTTTAAAATTTTTAATTTTATGTCTAATATACCCTCCAACTTTAAATGAGAGTGTCTCGCTAATAAACTCTCAACTTGTCCAACATTTTTTTCTTCAAAATTCATGGACCTATTAGACACAACGTTCAATTGTGTCTAATTGTAACCTGACATTTTAATTTTGTGTCTCATATATATATATATAGACTTATTAATGCGTGCAAAAACGCTTAATCGCAAGTGTACGAATCAAGTTATAAAATAGTATAAGTTAATTACGAATGTCGTTCTCCGAATTGGGTTTTAGGTTATTGTTTCTAGTTTAAAAAAAAGCTTGCTCATGACCGAAAACAATTAATTATATCAAATCCGACCTGCCGGATTCGAACCAGCGACCTAAGGATATCTGTGAGAAGTAACCAACTACAGTCCTCCGCTCTACCAACTGAGCTAAGGTCAGTATTGTTTCAAACAATCCACATTTGTAAATTTAACATATAACTTACTGGTTGAAATCAATAAAAAAATAGGTCTAGTATTTTTTCAATTGAATTTATGATTTAATTAAATTGAATGAAACAAGAAAAAAACATTCAATATTATATAAGTTAATAAGGTATAAGTAAAAACGGACTCTTTCGAGAACAATTAACTCTCATTAACTCTTTATAGTTTCTAATAACCAGCAAAAGATTTATGTTCACTCTTTTTAATGACCTTTAAAGAAGTCTTAAATCTCTCGGAGTTAAAACTATTCTAATCATGCAATTAAGTTCTAATCTAAATGATCCCTCTCAAATGTAAGGTTCATATCCAATCAACAAATAATATGTGATCAAAAGATTAAAAGCATTAAGCAAGTAATTAATTGCATGAATGAGTCGAGCATTAATAAAGCATTCAATTAATAAAACCATGAAAACTAAGAACTACATAATCCCCAACAACAAAAAGGATCTAGTCACTCATGTTCATAAGATAACAATAAATTTTTAGGCTAAAATCTATAACAAAACCATAAAAGTAAAGGTAGAAGAACAAATCTGTAAAGACATGGCGATCTCCCATCTCCGGTGCTATGAGAGGTGCACATGCGGACTTAAGCATTGGGTGCAAAGTCGAGACACTACGGACAGAGCTTCATTTGAGTGTGTGTGCATACTCTTTGCTTGACTCGTGTGGCATTGTTGGGTTGTGTCGTAGCGTCTCAACCCTGATCTTGCTGGAAAGTTGTCTTGTGTATTTGTGGCATCGCGACGCTAACCCCTCGGGTATTAAGCATGAAATTCTCCTTCTCTTTACTTGATTTCTTCCCTTCTTGTCCAAATTGACACAATTTTTTCGATATATTCTTCAAAAGCTTTGTTTCGCTCCAAATCCTCGATTTCTACAAAATTAACAAATATGTATGTAAAATTGGTCGGTTGATTATCAAAGCTAGTAATAAATAAGTCCTAGAATAATAACTCATTTTGTTTTTTTGTTTTTTAAAGAAGTTCATTTTTGTTTGTTATCAAATTAGACACAAAATTAAAATTTTAAAAATTTATTAAACATTTTTTAAATTAAGAGACTTGAAGTTGGGTTTGAAGTTGGGTTTGCTTATGAACAATTTAGATTCATTTGATAAAAAGTTTTATTTTTTATTTTTTTTTATCTTTGTTTAGTGTATTGCTCTCTAAACACACTCTTGATTAGTAATCCAAAATTCAAAAACAAAAAACAAGTTTTTGAAAAAAAGTTAGCTTTCGAAAGTGAAGAGTGTCCCTAATGTTTTTCAATTTTATCTTCATTCACATACATCATAGAACTGTTCAGAAGTCAAAATCAAACACGCTTAATTATGAAGTATCTATGAACAAACCACTAAAAAAGAAGGTACACCATGATAATTAACTTTCAATTCTTTTAAATTTTGTATAGATTTTTTTTTAAGTACTGGGAGATTTGAACCATAGTCTTCTTGGTCGTTAACACATATACTTTATGTCAGTTAAGTTAGGCTCACTTTGACAAGTCTGGTATAGATCATGTGTTATATAATCTTTCTAGAATCCTCTCATCATTTCGATATAGTTTTTATTTATTTATTCATATAACCCTCTACTAAGGCGTGTCACATTGGTTAACGTCTCTTCGCACCAATTATACGCAAATATAAAGGGTTTGAAAACTTAGAGTATGTTTGGTAAGCATAATTCAGATTTTGTTTTATATTTTCAGATGTATTGAGTACAACGAATATGCGTTTGATATACAATCTGGATTCTAATTTTGAAAATTGTTTCCAGATTTTGTGATCCAAACAGCGGAAATTTTGAAAACAATATTTTTTTTTGTTTTCAATGAGATTTTGAATTTGAAATTTTAAAATGAAAATGTTTTCTTTTTCCAATTATGTTCCTTTGAAATTTAATTACACTAAATCCGACCTGCCGGATTCGAACCAGCGACCTAAGGATTATCTGGAAGCAACCAACTACAGTCCTCCGCTCTACCAACTGAGCTAAGGTCGGTATGTTTTCAAACAATCCACATTTCTAAATTTATCATACCATGGAGGAAATCAATAAGAAATAAGTCTTAGTCATTTGTCAATTGAAAAAAAAAATGCATTTAAATATCTGCATAGGTGCAAGATCAAACCATCACTCTAAGCTATCTAGCTAATGTGCTCACTCGTTGCACCAAACACATTTAATTTTAAGATACCTATGAACAACCACTAAAATTAATTATGAAGTATCTATGAACAAGCCACTAAAAATGAAGGTACTTTCATGATAATTAACTCTCAATTCTTTTAAATTTTGTATAGATATTATTTTAAGTACAACATGGATGAGAGAGATTCAAATCTGATATATAGATCATGTTCTATAATCTTTCTAGAATTCTCTCATTTTCATTTGATTTTTATACTGACTTTAACAAATCTAATATAGATCATGTTCTATAATCTTTCTAGAATTCTTTCATTTCGATTTGGTTTTTATTTATTTATTCATATGATGCTCTACTAAAGGCATGTCACATTAGCTAACGTCTCTTCGCACCAATTATACACACGTATAAAGAGTTTGAAAATTGAGGGATCTGTTTGGTAGGCAATCTAGATTCTGTTTTATATATATATATATATATTTTTATTTTTTTTTGTAAAATTACACTAATTGATGCGAGGATTGAACAATGACCTCTTAGTCAATGACACAACCTTATGTCAATTGAATTATGCTTGATTTAGCGTTGTTTTATATTTTTAGATTTACTGAGTACAACAAAATGTAAATAAGAAAGTCATTTTTTTTTTTTTTTTTATCATAATTCATCTTTCTAAATGTGTTACTAAACATATATTTTTTTTGTTTTTACACAGCATGTGAGAGTGTAGAGATCGAACCTAAGACCTTTTGGTCTCTAATCATTAGATCATGTCAGTTGAACTATGACACTAAACACATATCTAAAAACATAAAATACAACCCTATTTTTATTTAATCCATTATTTTTAAATTTCTGTTTTCAGATTACCGACCAAACCAGCCCTAAAAATCGCATCTACTAATAAATCTTGAATAGGGAATTCAAAATAGACCTATTGAAAGCCATTAAGAGAGTCTCACTTTTGACCAAGTTAGTCATGTTAGAATTCTTTAAAGACAAATATAAAAGACATTTCCTTATTTAATAAATCAAAACAAAAGAGAGAGAAAAAACAATGATATTATTGTTTGTGTGGTGATGGGCCAAAAATGAAAGTGAAATTTGAGGAAAAACCCTCCACTTGTCCCAATGGGTGTGTGAATGCCACACTCCACACCATAATGTGGCCTAAAAGCATTGAGAGTGATTGGATATATGGGTTTGGTTTGAGTTAGATCATTATATATTTGTCCTTCCAAAATGCCCATATCTTTCATATATACATCATATTATAGTGACATTTCATTTATGTTGTCCATTTCTTCATATCTATTATATCTTCCTTATTTCTCAATTATTTTCTTTTGCCACATACCCTCCTATCATTGCCCTTCTTGGACCCAAGAAAATCACATTATTTTCTTATCCTTTCATAGGTAATTTTTTTTTTTTTTTTTTTTTTTTGAGAATGGTACGACTGACCCCCTATTTTAATCTATTTGTCAAAATCTGAATCTGAAAAATAAGTCAAATTGATCTTCTACTGACATCATCAGTTTTTTTTTAATATTATTTTCTAGCTCTAGCTGCGGGCGCGGGCTGATCTCGCTCTAGATCGGACGCGGGCTAGTCTCGCTCTAGCTGCGGGCTGGTCTCGAATCTGAAAAAAACTTCCAGATTTTGAAATTTTCAGATCTTAAATGAAACTAGGCTAGAGCGAGACCAGCCCGCAGCTAGAGCGAGACCAGTCCGCGCCCACAACTAGAGCTATAAAATAATATTAAAAAAAAAACAGATGATGTCAGCAGAAGGACAGTTTGCCTTTTTTTTTCAGATCCGGGTCATTTTGACAATCCGCTAAAAATAGGAGGTTAATCGTACAATTTTCCCTAATTTTTTCTTTTTTTAGTACAACAAATATAAGGTAGGAAGATTTGAACATTCGACACTACCACAATCACAGATCTATATGAGGCCGAGAGGGACTCCCCTCACAATTCTTTTTTTTTTATATATATACATATCGACAAAAATAATGTGTTAAAGTGTATAGTAATAATAATGTTTATGTAATGGTCACCTAAAGAATATGAAAATTCCTTTCGGTGTAGTGGAATTTGTGTTGATCTTAAAATTAATTCTCGCTACTAGTTTATTTGTTAACTTTCCAAAAGTAATTTAGTCCATATTAACGTCCGTCTATAAATTTGGAAAACATATTAACATTCCTCTATAAATTTTGAAAACATATTTATATTATATTGTGTAATTTCAAAGTGTTTAATAGATCCACCCTTTAAAGAGTCTTCAATATATTTTTCAACTTTCAATTTTGTATCTAATAGGTCTTGTTTAAGTCTAATAGATTCTTGTCTTATTCGACATTTTTAAAATATAGGGATTCATTAGAAACAAAATTGAAAGTTTAGAGATTTATTCACCATGTTTAAAGTTTAGAAACTATCAAACATGTTTAAAGTTTAGAAACTTATAAGATAATAAATTGAAAGTTTAGGGATCATTAAAGACTTTTTAAAGTTTAGAGATCTAATAGGCTCAAATTTTAAAGTTCATAAACTAACTCGTAATTTAACTTTTTTTTTTTTTCCTATTTGATAAGACATATTTTTTTTTTCTCTATTTGAAAGGAAGTTTTTTTTTTTTTTTTTTTTTTGTTTGTAAACTTACATATTTTTATGGGAAATTGTAGTAAATGACAATTTAAGACTTATTGTTTGCAAATATAGCATGTTTTTAAAAAATTTGCGGATATAGCAATTTCTATCGCTGATATCTTATGACTGATAGAAGTCTATCGCTGATCACCTCAGCTTTTTATAGATTTTTGTCAGTGATAATAGTCTATCAGTGATAATAGTCTATCACTGATAGAAGTCTATCAGTGATATAATAAAGTCTATCAGTGATATAATAAAGTCTATCAGTAATAGAAACGGGTTTTTTTGCCATATTTGCAAAACATTTTAAAGTTTGCTAAATTTGCAATTAGTTTGGGCCTGATTGCTATTTGTGCAACCAACCCTATTTTTATCACCTATAACCTTTTTTTTTAGGATTAACATAACCTAAGAGTATGGATTCGAACCTCTCATTTTTTGTGAAATTTTTTTTTTATATATATATATATATGTGGATAAATGTTTGAAGCCATATGCAGCGTGCATAAGTTTTAGATTCTCGAGTGAATTTGCGTTATTTTTTTTTTCTTGCAACCATATTTTAATATTAATGCGGGATTAAACTCATGACCTCTTAGTCAAGGACACAACCTGATGTCAATTGAGTTATTTTTTACAAGGAATAATGAAAAAAAGATGGGAATATAGTGGCTTTTTTTCCCCTTAAACTGGTATTTGTATAATATTAAACTCTCGACTATATAGGGATAAGTATACAAATAGCCACTTTATATCTATGATTTTATATTAATGTCCACGATTCATATTTTTATCAAAAATGTCCAATTACTCTAAGATTTTTCATAAAAATTGGTTTGCAATTACTTTCAAACCTTTTAACATCTCTGACATTTTATATTAAAATTTCTCTAACATTTTAATAAAATAAAATAAAGTAAAACAAACTTATTTAATGAAAAAAAGAATTGAAATCATAAAACTCACATTAATCGCGTATCTCTCATTATTAAAACTATTTTCTCTTTCATTAAAATTGTTTTCTCCCTCTTCGTAACTAAACTTGAAAAATATTCTTCCTGCAATATATATAAAGAAATACATATTATTTTATTTAAAAAGATACATAATATGTATAAGTATTATATGATGTGTATATATAAAAAAAATACAAATATTTTCTAAAAAATAAATACGCATTATCTATAACTATATATATATATATACGTGTATATATGGTGATTATATAAAAAAAAAAAAAAAAAAAAAAAAAAAAAAAAAAAAAAATTGAAGAGGTTGAATGAAAATATGGAGAAAAAAAAAGAACATTAGTACAGGGAATGCTAAAAAGGTTGGAACAAATTCAAAAAAGGATGAGAATAAAGAAAAAAAAATGGTATAAAACATTTTTACATAAATGGTAGAGAAACTTGGAATTTATTATAAATTAAAATTTAATACAATAGAAAGAGAAATTGATAACTATATCATAGAGAAGATACATCGATAAAGAGCATATAATGATAATAAAAATAAAATAAAAATTTTAAGATTTTGTGACATATTTAAAAATATTGAACATGATTATTTGGCACAAAAACGAATTTAAGACATAATTTTGATTCATCTGATAAATCATTTGTTGACAGTTTCCATTTACCAACTCTCTATCTTCTTCGGCCAAAGGGAGCATAGCTCAGCTGACATATGTATGACTTGATGACTAAGAGGTCTGTGGTTTGAATCCCCCACCCCAATGTACTCAAAAAAAAAAAAAAAAACTCTATCTTCTATTTTTTTTGTTTGGCCAAAGAAACATTTGACAAAAAAACAAAAAGAACACCAAGTTAATCTTCAAAAGCTAAAAACTAATGTTTTTTTTCTGCTAAATTATAAAAAATGCCCCAAAAATATCTAACTTTAAAAAAAACGTTAAAAAATAGTCTTATCGTTAATTTTTTGTTGGAGAAAAAATTGGGGGAGAAGTTTAACTCCCGGTTTGGCCCATAGACTTGTTGAACTCGGGTAAAAAATATAACTCTCTAGAGACTTCAACAGTAATAATTACTATTGAACTCCCTCGACTTCAACCGTGTAGTTATTATTCAAGTTTGTCTCATTTTCCAAGTCGGCACATTTCTTTCTCTTCCCCTCTTCCTCCCTTCCACGATATTTTTAATTATTTTTAAAAAAAAACGTAATTTAAACAAAATGTGTAAAAGGACTAAAAATGCAATTCAATCTATTTTATTATTTTAAATATATATTAGGTTCTTCAATCAAAATTGATACTTAAACCAAATTCAAAATGTAGTATTCGGAGTGAAATAAAAACATCAGTTTATTTGGATCCGTTTAAATTAATGAATTAAAATCTTTCAAATTAACATGTAATATTTAATAGAGACTATTGTACGACTCTCCTTTATTTTAAAACTATCCAAATAAAATGAATAATTAATGGGAATGATATTGAAAAAAGAATGTGAAGTATTGTGATCAAAATTATTTTTGTTATCTTCAAAGAAATTTGTGAATGATACATCAAATTAAAATAAAAAATCGCATTCTTAAAATTTATTGGAAAAAGTTCTTAGGAATGGACATATGAAAAATTATAGAAAAAGTTGTAAAAAAAAAAACAGCTAAAATAAACTACCATTGTTGAGATGTTGGTTTCCCGGTGGAGTGGATGCAGATGGAATGACGAGTTTAAGAGGGTGAAGACGGAGAAAAATGTGTTTGACACATGGATCAGAATAATTAAGATTAAACTTATGTATTGTTCTTTTTTTTCTTTAAAGAAGTTTGTAAAATATACATACATTAATAAAAATAAAAATAAAATCTCAATCTTAGAATTTATAGAATTAAAGATGAGTCATAACAATAATGAATATATATATATATATATATATATTTTTATAATAATGTGAAAAAATAATGTGGGATATTGTACTAAAAAAAATTTTGTTGAGTTCAAAAAGAAATTTGCGAAGGATAGATAAAATAAAATAAAAAATTGTTCAAAATGTTACGTTCATACCTTTGAGTATTGAGTTTAATTAGTTTCCATTTGGTCCTACATTTCAAAGATTTTACATTTTTACCTCTAAATTTTCGTTTATACTCATTTGTATTCCTTTATGTATTAATTTTCTATTAATTAATTAAAATAATTAAATTAATTTCAATAATTTTCTGTTAATGTTGACTTAATTAATAAAATATCACATCATAATTATTTTAAATTAATTAACTAAAAGTTAACCTAATTTCCAAAAGTGATAGTATTAGTCTCTTAGGAATCTCTTAGGAATAAAAAAATAAAATCTTAAAATATAGGGACCAAATGAGAACTCAACTCAAAACTCAAGAGTAAAACGTAACAATTTTAGATAGAAACTAAACTCATTTGAGAGATAAAAATGTAATATTTTAAAATTTATGGATCAAATAAAAACTATACTCAAAACTTAGGAACTAAAATGGTATTTTTCCATGTATATATATGAATAATACTTGGTTAATTATCACACATCTCAAACACACGTACATATTTCTTTTATAATCTTCAAGTGCATTAAACCCTAGCTTAATTTGCTAGCTAAAGCTATTTTAACATAAACTCAATCTCTCAGACAGTCAACAAAAACATAGCTCAACTGACATAATGTATGAATTAATGATAGCTCAACTGACATAATGTATGAATTAGTGATGATAAGATATCTTAAGTTTGATCTGTGACAACACAATATTTTATAGAACCAATCTTCTCATATAGATTTTATTATAGATCCATACTCTTATCAAACTCCACACACATATTCATAAACTTTTGTCAAGATTTTTCACATTGATTCCAAATTTTATTTCTTAGAAACTGATACCAGCTTACATTGATCAAGAAAAAAACTATGCCTTCTCTTGTGAAGTGAACATAAGTAGAGATTATATTTTAGATCATTTATATAAAGTTAAATTACAAGTTTAGTTCATGAACTTTCATTTTTGTGCCCAATAGATCCCTGAATTTTAAAAAGTTTATAATAAGTTCCTGAACTTTTAATTTTATATCTATTAGGTCCCTGAACTTTTAAAAAGTTTTGATTTTGTATCCAATAAATCTTTTAACTTCTAATTTTTTGTGTCTAATAAATCGACATTTTCAAAACTCACAAACTATATGGACACAAAATTAAAAGTTTAATGCCCTATTACACACAAAAATTCAATTTTATGTTTAATAGATTCGTTAATTTTAAAAAGTTCAGAAACCGTGTGTTGACACAAAATTGAAAGTTCAAGAATCTATTACAAATTTTTAAAGTTTAGAAACTTAATCGACACAAACTTAAAAGTTTAAACTTAGAATTTGACCTAATTTTATAATCGTGCCAACACAATCGAATTGATAACCTCATCAGTAGGATGAAACACAGTAAGAATCTCAAACCCTTGAAGATCACAAGCTTCCACCACCGGATAAAGAAACGCACGTGCACCATACGCGCTCCTCAGCATCAACAACGCGCCGCCGGTCATGTTCTTTCCCAAATGCTCGATCACCTTCACCTTCTCCTCCCTCTCCATCCCCACCAATGCCGCCAAAAACACAACCTCGAACTTTCTCAAATCGTCCGAGGTGGCATCCATGATGTCGGTCGTGTGGAACACCATCCGCCTGGCCAAGTCCGCGTCGCCAGCCACGAGCGTCGCGGCCTTGGCATTGGCGGACGGGTCGACGTCGAAGTTGTGGAACTCGGTTGTCGGGAGGTACTTCATGGCCATGATGATGGACGAGAACGGGAGCGCCCCCGAGCCGACAAACGCCACCTTGGACGGGGACGCTGCATGGGGCGCATGGCGGGTCAAAATGGAGAATTCAAGGTGGGTTAGCTTGAGGTAGTTGGAGTAATATGGGAAGATGGAGAGATGGTGAAGTGGATTTTGGTGAGAGGCTAAAATGGTGGAGTAATGGTGCTCGAGAAGGGCCTCGGCCTCGCCGCAGAGCTTGATGAGATGGGATCTCATGGTTTGGACGGCGGAGGAGAGCTTGGAGACGTCGATGGGCCGTGGAGACGGCGGAGGAGTGCAGGTTAGGACGAGTTGAGAGAAGAGAAAGTTGACATCTTTGGAGGGTTTGAGGCTTTCAAGAGTGGAGATTTTGTGGTAAAGTTCTGAGATTTTTTGGACCAAAAGGAGAGTTTGGCAACACATGGTGAGAGTTTGAAGGAGCTAAGAAGAAGAAGATGAAGAGCAAAGTTGTTGGTAAAGATATGTTTAGTATTCAAAAATGGAGTCCTTTTTATAGGTGAAAAGGTTTATGGGGTTTTTGTCATTTATTTGAGAGTGAGAGAGTAAAACATTTGTTTAGACATCTCTAAAAAATTCCACTCAATTTTCACTTTATCTTTTGTAAATCCAACTCAACCAAATAAAAAACATGAGCTCATTGCTAAAATGAAAGAAAAAGTTTAAATATTATTTTAGTGTACTTTTGATTTTGGTTCATTTGGACACAATGTTGTTTATGTATTTCAGCTTTTAGTCTCTTTACTTTTAAAACGTCTATTTTGGTAGTTGTATTTTTAAAAATGTACCATTTTTAGTTTCTTTATTCAACTCTTTCGATCATAATTTTATCATGACACTTCACTTCTTATTAAATTTCTTGAAATGTATTCATAAATTTGTATTAAATCGTTTTCATTGTGCATAAAATTTATGTTTAAATTTTGCAAACAGTGACTAAACTGGTCACTTTTTAAAAGTACAAAGATCAAAATAAACATTTTAAAAGTACAAGAACAAAAAAAACCAAAACTAAAAATACAGGGACCAAAATGAACTTAAACTACGACAGAGACCAAAATGAATCAAACACGTACCTAATTGAGGGCAAGAGCAAAACTAGAAATTTTCATAGAAAAGGGCAAAGTAATTTCATGTCTGAATTTTTATATATATATCTTTCGATTTTGAAAATTTTATTTTTTTATATTACTCTTTTTAATCTAAGACAAATTGAAATAGGGCTATTGTCCTGACCCACTTTCTTTCTTCATTTTGCTCTTTTAACATTTTTTGTTTTTTCAAAAATATTTCTAATAGTTACGGGAGTCAAACCGATCATAGCTCAATTGGTATAAAGTTGTGTCCTTCATGAAAGAGATCAGGATCAATATCTTCACTCGTCTTAATTAAATACCTTTATGCAAAAAAAAAAAAAATAGTTACGAGATTATCTAAACTAGATATATTATAGTAGTTTAATTCTCGTATAAATCCACTTAAATATATGCCTTTAATTAACTTAAGAGTTTTAACTAAAATATTTATCCAAAAGATCAAATTATCTTTATATGTTATAATTAGGTAATCTTGTGGAATGGTAGAGTAGATCATATATATATATATATTGCATGTGTGTTTTATTTATATTTATATTGAAAGGACATAATTAACTTCAAGAATATAGTGTGTTATGTCGACATTCCTAAATTAGATTTGATTTTGTTTAGGTGCATGTCGCAAATCATTGGCTCAAAAACATTATGTTAAATCATAGATTTGTCCAAATATCAATTTATAGGTTTTAATAATTAACTATTTGATAAAATAGCAACTTTTAGCTTTTAGTTACCCAATGGATTTCAAACAAAACAATCACTGTTTTTTTCTATACTATTTTTTAGTACAACATATGGGATACGAGAATTTCAACTACTTATCTCGATGAGATATAGTATATCTCAAATATTACTTTGGCATAATTTCTTTTATATATAGATATATAATTAGCGATTAGATGGAGAGAGTAAACTAAAAAAAAAAAAATAGCTCGACTTAATTTTGACTCATGTATCTCAAAAGACAAACAAAAAATGATCAAAGTAAATCAGCGTGTAATAGGCATTTCTTTAAGAGCAATCCATATAATTTTTAGTACAATCTACTTTTTATATACGAGTGTATTCATGTATAACAAAATAGATCGATCAAACGGTCAAAATAAGTATAATTCGGCGATAAATGACATTTATTTATTTTCTTGAGGTTGAGAGTTCAAATTCTCATACCCTATATTTATTGTACTAAAAAAAGAAAAAAAAAAATTAAACTAAATCAAAATATGATATAGAGATTTGAACCTCCGACTTCAAAAGAATGAGTTGGACAAATTAATAAAAGTACTTATATAATATATCTAAGCTCGTATTGATAAATTCGATTGATATAGTGTTTTTTCTAACTTTAATTTAACTTTTAAAAAATTAACTATATAAGTTTTTTTTAAGTAAAATGTGGAATACGAGGATTTGAACCTTCAACTTCAAAATAATTATATGTCAATTATGGTTCTCTAGGTTCATTTTGACAAATTTAACCATATGAGTTAAAATCATTTTGTTCTTTATTTCATGTTTTTTTTAAATAAAAGTTTAAATGTTCTTAGTCATGTTTTAGTTTGTTTTCTATTTTCAAAATGATTTTAAAATGTTAAATCGAGCATAGCTCAATTGGCTAAGTAATGCCCTTACTAAGAGGTCATGAATTCAATCTTTGCGTTAATTATAAATACTTTTGCAAAAAAATAAAATTGATTTTAAAATCTTAGGTAAATTACTTTCACAATATTTTTTTGTTTTTATTCTTATAATTGTTTTTAACCGAATTAACTTGTTAAAGAAGCACAACGAAATCTTATTATTGTGGACATTGAAATTACTATTTGCAAAATCGTGAATTTAGAAAATATGAATTTGGGAAGCAAATGCCTCTATAATATAAAGTTAAAATGTAAAATTTTACGTCTCCTCATAAAAATTTCTCTCCAACCCTGTTCTTGTGAACATATCAAAGAAAATAAATGGAAAAAAATAACCCTTAAGAAATAGGGAAATTGCATCCGATATCAATTTATGGTAAAACAATTGCAAATATAGCACTTTTTGAAAAGATTTACAAATATGACAATTTTTATAAGTGATAGAATTCTATCGATGATAGTCACTAATAACAAATCAATGACTATAGTGATAGCTACTAAACCCCATAGTCATTGACTATCACTGATATTTGTCTATCAGTAATAGTCATTTTATCAATACTTATTAGCAATAGCATCTGTTAGTGACTATCACTGATTTTTTTTTACTATATTTATAAAATACTTTATATTTGACTATATATTTGTCAATATTTTGATCTTGTGCAATCCCTCCCTAAGAAATAACTATGTTTTCCTCATTTCAATAGTTTTTAAAATTTAAGAAGAAAAAAAAACAAGTTTTTTTTTTTTTTTTTTAATACATTGGAGGTGAGGACTTGAACTGCAGATCTTTTGTTCGTCAACACATACATATGTCAGTTGAGTCATGCTCGCTTTCGCATGAAAACAAACATGTTGACAATAAATTGATTATCAATCAGACCCCATAAAAACTCAATAAATGAAACCATTTTTTTTTAATAATGAAGAATTGATGTTGGACTTAAAATATAATAATTGAAGTCATTGCATTGTGATCCAATGATAGCTTTGATGGCTTTTAATTAGATGGTGGAGGCAAAGTAAGGGTTCCATTTCCTCTTCTTGATCTCTGTTTTGTATCTCAAAAGTGTTGTGTAAAGGCATAAAGATACAATCAATCCCTCTTTGGAGATGAATCCTTTGCCATTTTGAATGGCCATTAGGCCATTCAAAGCCAAAGTGGAAGTGATTTATAAATCAAAGTGTGGGCATTGCATGGCACCATGTGCCAACCACACATTCTTGCATGCCTTGCCTCTTACCTGCTGCTCTTACCAGTGTGCCATTCTCATGTCCACCAAAAACTTGGCCTTCAACAGATCTTGCCTGCAAACATGGAGTCGAGAGAAACCCAGAAAGCAACCATATCGTGTTTTCATCTCAAAAAGATCGGTGTGCCTGTGTCAACTTGTACATATCATGTTACATCTAATCAAACTCCCTGCTTTTCTTAGGTTCTTTGAGTGCAACATGTGGGATGAAGATTCGAACATTTGATCTCTTGGTCATTAGTTTCATCAGTTTCCATTCACTAAGCCTGAAAGAATGAAGTTGAGAGAGACCCACAAAGCAATCATATTTTGTTTTCACCTCTAAAAGATTGACGTGCCTATGTCAACTTGTACATATCATGTTACATCTAATCAATCTCCCTGCTTTTCTTAGGTTCTTTGAGTGTAACATGTGAGGATGAAGATTCGAACCTTTCATCTCTTGGTCATTAGTTTCATTAGCTTCCATTCACTCAAGCCTGAAAGAATGAAGTTGAGAGAGACCCACAAAGCAATCATATTTTGTTTTCACCTCTAAAAGATCGACGTGCCTATGTTCTCTTACTTTTATCATAATTTTACATAGAAGTCGGTTGGACAAAACAATAACAGGTCACAACAACAAACTAACTAAAAAACGTGGTGCCCTCGAATCAAACTTCTAACATACAATGATTTGGAGGTTGATGAGCTGAACACACCCATTCTCTCTTCTTTTGGTTCCTTTTCTCATAATAGTACATAGGAAGACAGTTGAATAGAACAATAACTGGTTACAGCAGAAAACTAACTAAAACTAAGATCAAAGTCTCCACCTTGTAACTCAAAAAAGACAGGAACAAACCAACCATTGTTGGCTGAAGAATCTCCTGTTGGAGCTTTAAGCTATGAATCAGCATATCATTTACATCTGAAAGTAGTTACAATGTTTTTTCTCCCCTAAAGATACTAAAAAAAATTAGTAACAAACCGAGCTTTCATTGAGAAAAAGGAAAGAATATATAAGGACATACAAAAAAACAAGCCCGACAAAAGTATCAAGCAAACTACAAAAAGAGACTCCAATCCAACAAGATCAAACGAAGACAAATTGAAAAGTGTTTTACAAGGTTTTTCAGGCTCAAAGGCTCATCATGAGGCTTACGCCTTCTTTGAAGCCTCTATGAAAATATTTTAAGGCATAGTCTTTACATAACTTGTCATGTTCTTAAAATATAAAAATTCACTGTTTACTTATATATTATATATGTGATGTTGATACATCATGTTTTATGATCATTCAAAAGATTGCTATTTTTATTAAAAATGTAAATGAATAGGATTTTTTTTTAATACCTTCATACGATACTCTAAACATTTTAATAATATATATATATATATATATGAATTTATTTCTTTTTAATATCCGTGAGTGTCCGGGCCAGCTTGGGCGCACCTCGACTAATCTCACAGGACAACCGTCTGACCTTACTACATTTGGTTGCCAAGGAAACTCGTAGGATATTAAATCTTAGGTAGGTGGCCACCATTGATTGAACTCATTCCCTCTAAACCCTATTTAAATGATTTCTATTTAAATCAAGACTTGCACCTCGTACAGTCTCGAGACATTTTCAAGAGAAAAATCCTTGAGGTCCCTTTAGCTTTTAAAACATTACTTATCCAGCTTACCTTCCGAGAGAAAAAAGAGATTAAAGTTAAGAATAATAAAAAGACGGTAAACGTATAGTAGAACATCATGTGTATCATGAAGATTAAATATTTTTTTCTATTATGACAAAACATCATAAAGACACTAATCTGTCTACTTGGTTAGCATTGCCATAAACATATGCTGTACATTATACCAAATTCATCAAATATATGTGGAAAAAGAAGCATACAATACAACAAGATGTATTAATTCTACACTTGACCCAAAAGGTATAAAAAGCCAGGATTCAATAAATATGATTCTTAAGAAATCAGTCTTTCATGGGTTCTAAGTTTGAACTGACCTCCGAAAGCTCCAACATGATTTTGTAATCATCTTGATTTCTTCTCAGAACCAGCAGTACTACTATCAACAGTTGATGTGGCAGCCAGTTCCATTAATCTCTCATAGTCAATCTCACTGGACTTGTATTTCAACTTGAAACCACTTTGAATCCATGATTTGATACAAAGGAGAGCTGGTGTGCTATCATGAGGCATGCAATATCTTTGTTTATCGATGTCATCGCCTCTCCCGCAAAACAGTTCTTCAGGAGCCAGCGAAGTTGCCTGCACGGCCAAGAAGTCTCGAGCCATAACAGAGAGCCGTGGATAACGTGTGCTGTTAACCTTCCACCAATCTAGGACGTCTGTTGGTATTGGAGCTGGAGGCTCCGATAAATATTGCGTTAGCTCATCCGTTGCATTGCTCATGCTCGCCCTTCGCTTCTTTCTAGCAATTTCCTCGGCGAAAGAGACACTTCCTCCATCCTCAATCTCCTGAGCACTATAGCCACTGGTCATTGATGGAAAGTGGTTGGAAGAATAATATCTCATGAAATGAGATCTGGCTTCCTCCAAATGATTCCCTGAGTTGAGACTCTCTGGAATCAACTCTCCTTTGATTCGAGGATCGAGAATTGCCGTCATGTATGTGAAAATGTTGCAAACCTGATGGCTGTAATTCTTTGCTTTCTTGGCCATGTCTTCTGCAGCACTCTTTAGCCAGTCGGGGTTGTGCCGAGAATCTCTACAGGCAGCAATGGTCTCAGAAATGTGATCCATGAAGAATAGAACCAATCCAACAGTCGGAACCTTATTTGTGCATATGTTGTTCGTGGTTTTATAAAAGGGTTCTAAATATTGATGCACAATATTAACTACATTCTTCTCGGCAGAGTTCAAAAGCATCTTACTGCCAAGTGTTTCCTCATACTTCCTGATAACAGCTTCCATGGATTTCCCTGCCTACAATGAATACAAATTTCTCATAAACTTAGTTGACCAAACATTATAAACATGACAAGGAGAAAGAAAAAAGCGACTACAATGGACATTCTATTGATATATAATTTAGGCAAACATTAATAGCTAATAGTATTATTTTGTGGCAGCCTACGGCAGTTCATATCGGTTCGTGGTTATAAGATGGATCCATCTTATAGATGTCCACAAATTAGAAAGCAGCAAATTCTTGATACTCAAGTTTGAGCAAGTTTCAAAGCTGGGCACTTGATGGACATGGACACATTCAGACACGTGATTTTAATTGGACACGTAGGCAAATGTTCAATTTTTTGTTTTTCTTATTTTATAACTTTTGAACACATTGGAAACGTACAACAAGCTTATGGCACATCGGAGGCACGTGAGGTATGCACACACGCTCGACATACATGGAAGGAGAAGTTTTATAAAGAAATGAAGGAAAAAAACACACACGAGTCATGGTTCTTTCATCAAGTTTAGAAATCATAGAATGCAGTTTCTTAGTTCTTTTTGTTTCTGTTCAGAATGGATTTACTCAGAGAGGAGATGGTTATTCTTCATCTCCCTCCCCTCCCGTCCACGAAGGTTAAGAAAAAACTACACATCATGGAAATTATTTCAGCATGATGAAAAAATCTAGATATAAGAGAAATTACCTTGTGTACTATATCGAGCATCTGATAATTTCCACTCCACCTTGCGGAAGCATCAAGTGGAAATTTCCAGTTACCTTCTTGATAAACTGTAGTAAATTGAACAAAATCCTCAGACATATCCAAGCAGGTATTCAATTCGAGTACAAACTCCCGAACTTTTGCAATTATTGATTTTGTGGTTCTTAATCCATCATCTATGATCAGGTTTAGCGTACGAGCAGCACAAGGAATATAACAGAAAGGCCCAACTTTCTGACCATCCAAATGCTCTTTCAAAGCATGACAGGCATGCATAGCGTCTTGGCTGTTATCATGGGTACATGAAAGGATTCTACTTTCTATGTCATACATCTTAAGAACTTTCACAAGAGAGTGAAAGATCTCCACACCTCCACGGGGATAGGGTATGTGAGAGATATCGAGAAGCGCCTTCTGGAAGGACCAGCTTTCATCAATCCACTGGCACGTAACGCTCATAAAAGAAATTTGATCATAGGAATTCCAGAAATCAAGAGTGACCGAGATCTTAGATGTAACATGTTCCAAAGAGGCTCTTACATCTTCCTGCATGCTTCTGAAAACTTCCCGAAGAACTGCTTTATACTTTTCAGCAGGCCATAGTTGAATAGATGGATTGAGAAACTTATAGGAGTTGGCCAGCCATTTCTCTTCCAAGGTTGAAGGAGGGAGAGAAGATAATATAAGCCATTTAATTATCAACCAATTTAAATGATCATAGTCAATCTGTTGCGGTTTCCCTTGAGGTTGAGATTTCTTGATTATGGAGAGAGGTTGTGGTGCTGGACTACTGACAATATCACCAGACTTATCATAACCCGGATGCCGATTACTTAGGTGTCTTCCCAAATTGCCTGTTCCAATGAAAAGAAGATTTGTCATCACAAATGAAAAGACATACAGGTGCTAAAAAATTGAAACTTGCTAGCTTGCAGCATGTAGAAACATACATTAAAGCTCAACACTTAAAGGTGGAGCAAAACCAATTATGGAAACACAAAACTCTTTTAAGTCTAATCTGGAATCATGTTTTACAGTACAAAGTAACAATACCAATATAAGAAGCTGTATTGCTCCTCACGGCTCACAGAATAATTATAATGATTTTTAAAGCATTATCATTTAGCCTTCAATTCCAAACTGTTAAACATAATCAACCAAGAAATAGTATCAAAATTACCAGTAGCTGTTGCAATGGAGTAGCTCTGTCCACAAAACTTGCATCTTCTGCTTTTCCCATCAGCAGCAGTCTCAAAAAATTTGAGATAAACTGATGTCATGGTCTTTTTTCTTGGCTTTGCTGAAGAATTAGGATTCCCTTTGTCAGAAGAGCCCAAACCGATATCAATTGGGTCAATGTTTGGTATGAGTGTTATATCCATCACGGACTTGGGTTCCAAATCTACTTGCAGGAATACAAAGAAAGGCTACATTCATTAAAATGAACTATCTTATCTTTGCATAGAACCAACATTCAAAGAAGGAATACACAAGCAAGACCATTGAGCAAATTACATCTACTCGTCCAAGTAACAAGTACACACACGAAACATCACAGACAATGTTTCCAAGTTCTGACCGCACACTAGTAGGAAACTAAAAACCAGGTCCAGTGTCAAAAATCACATCCCACTTTTCATTAAAAAATGCCCTTAGCAAATCATTTCAATACATTGAAGACTGAATTGTTTCCTGTTAGAAATATATCGTAAATAAGCTTAACTTCGAAGAGTTACGTGGAAGAATTTTAAATACGCAAAAGATATTCTGAATGGTACAAATATCTTGATGACTTCATGTCTGAGTGCCGAAGAACACCCAAAGTATGATCACGTTTATGTGTATATGTTTTTTTACTAACACTTACGATTAAGAATATGGTAGTAAAAACCGTTATCTCTGCGCCTTAACACTAAAAACCCATCTAATTTGGAGCAGATGAAAAAGAACCGTATACATCATACATAAGTATATAATTACCTTTAAATGTTTTAAATGCATTATTCACACTCCAGTCCATTTGGTTTCCCGCTTTCCCACTAACAGTCCCTGTCTAACAGAAAAAATGAAATCAAAAAAGGGAAGGATAAAAAAGAAGTGTTAAACATCAAGCCCATTTTCAAAAGATTAACTTATTTCACTAATGATGAATCTAGTAGATCATCTTGCCATATGATGTAAATTCAGATTGGTGATAGGCCTTCGAATGGCTATTTAAGTTTTTCAGCTGGTAAAGTTTAAGCCTTTAACATTTGTACTTTTTAAACGTACTTTCTGTTAGTGTTTCTAGCCGTTAGAAAGTTCGTTAGAAGAATGTTTATTTTCTGTTTAGCTTTTCCATTGAATGTCAGAAGATCTATTTTCATTCGAAAATCTTGATTTCCCAAGTTCTGTGGCTGGTTGAGGTTCTGACCTTCAAGCCTTCTAGGTTCTTGACTACCAAAAGCAGGTTGTTGGGGTGGGTAGTTTTCTTCCTCGCTTGAACTATCGAATTCTTGGAATCTCGGGTCTTCAAACCGAGGATCGAATGCTCTGTTTTGAGCGGGGACTATTCTTGCATGTTCTTGATGAAGGAATCTTGGTTCTTGGACTCCTCTTGCCATAGGTTGTGCCGGTCTCTCACAGTGCTGATTGGAATGATTTCCTTCCCAATGGCCTTCTTGATTGTTTTGGTTTATTGTGAGTTGCTCCATTTGGCGTGTCATGGTTCCCATCATTTGATGTATGTAACTCACATATACTGCCACTCATTTCTTCCATAAAATCCTCCATCAACAGCATGCATTGAGTCCAGAATTTAGGAAAGAGACAAAGAGGTTTTAAACCGGATTGAATTGTGTCATCACCCAAAAGAGCCAAAACTATGGGATTCTTTTTCCCAACCCTCAGGTCTCTTCAGAAAAAGGTGCTCTAATATCAAAATTGGAGTAAACACCAAGGAAAGATAGAATTTTATTGATGATAAACATCATACAGCCTAATCCCAAGTATTTATAGAGGATTTAAATCCATAACAGCCCTCTAACCAACTTTCTAACAGCTGGAAAAGTTCAATAGAAAATAAACAGTCTTCTAGCCAACTTTCTAACTGTTAGAAACACTAACAGAAAGTAAATTTAAAAAGTGCTACATGTTAAAGGCTTAAACTTCCCAGCTAACAAACTTAAATAGCCATTTGAAGGCCAATCGACAATCTGAAATTACATCACTTTTGTAAGCAACAATAAGACTATTCATACGAACATACAGAATTGAGTGCTTCTTTTCTTCTAATTTGATTAGAACACATTTATACAAAAGCCATATAAGAAACAGTCAAAGCTCTGTACTTTAGCTTTTTCAAGCAAGAAAGCCCTTTTGCAGAATGTACCCATGATGTAAGTAAAATCACCTAGATTAAAGTTTGTACAAACTACAAACTACAAAAGAATCACTTCGAAGAGTATAAACACCATTTTCAGTCAAGACAATCAAAGTTTCCCAGCAGGGAATCTCACATTTCAAACAACCCCATTTCGTGAGTACTTGCAAGCTCATTGACTGATGATCAAGCTACAAAATACTAACGCTATCGACAATCACTCTTTCACAACAAGCATTCGAGCAAAAACTAGAAATGAACATAAAAACAAAACATTTCAGCAGCTGAAATTGACAACTTACCCCAAAGAAACACATGGAACTGAAAACTGAAACATGAACACTTCCGCCCCTTATTCCAACGCAGTCTGAATTGTCAAAAACGCAAGCCCAACAAAGGGTCCTCCCAAAAGACGGCCAAAGAAACAGAAACCCATTTCCCAACTGGAACAAAAACTCAAACCCACCACTTGAAAGAGTCCAAAAAGGGAGTAAATGAGCGAGAAAGATTGAGTGAAGAATTGGGCGAAATGGGTTCGTCGGAAGGGTGAAAATCGGTCTGATCAAACACTTTCGAAGGCGATGGAGGGAAGAGGGGGAGCGGCGCAAGGTGGATCTGAGCCGGATCAAAGCCGAGAGAGGGAGAGAGAGTTGAAAAGCAAAAAGGGGCTCTGAGCAGAGCCGCTAAGATAGAGAGAAAAGGGTTTGGAATTGAAATTGAAATTGAAATTGAAATTGAAATTGAAATTGGAATTGGAATTGGGAATTGGGAATTGGCTCGGCTGTGAATTTGGCCATTTTTGTTTTGGATTTTCCCCCAATTTGTAAAGCCAGCAGCTTCACTTCATCTTTCCCGTTGGCGTTGGCGTAATGGCGCGTGCTCGCCACTTCGCCAATCGTCTAGCCAGCTGAGCTTTCTTCATCTTCGCGCGTGCTCCTCGCGCGTTTCTTACATTTAAATTCAATTTTCTGTCCTTTTTTTTTTTCTTTTTCAAATTAAAATTCGCTAAGCTATATAAAAAATAATATATATATATATATAACACTTATATCATTGTTTCAAAACTATCTTTAATTTTACAAAATTTGCAATATTACCTTTCACCTTTTATAAACATTTAAAAACTACTCTCGAAGTAGAAATCTATTAGAATGTTAGACGAAAAAGTCGATGCGACGAAATATCGTACTTTCAAACTTAATTCAGGCAAGCGTCTTCGTCATCGTCACGTCGCCCAGGCAAGCATCTCAGTCACTGCCACGTCGTTTCAAGTTATTGTCACGTTGGTTTTCCGTATGGTAGTTTTGAAATGTTTATGAAAGGTCCAAGGATAAAACTACAACTTTTGAAAGAATGTGGATATTTTAAAAATTAATAGCAAAATTTATAGGTGTTTGTTAAAGACTACTAGTAATTGTACACTTACTCACAATTTGATGGATGTACTTTTAAATTTGAAATAATTTAGTCTATAGTTTAGATAACAATTTAGTCTCTATTGTAAAATTTATCATGGATGTGGAGTGTCAATTTGTATTCTGTGCCTAAAAATTCATGTCAAATCTTAACAAGTTTTTATCGTGAGACTAAATTATTATATTCTAAATTTCGTTATAAATTCAAGAATGGTCTATATCGTTATTTTAATGAAAGTAGAAGGAGAGAGAGTATGTAATAAAAAGTTAAATTAACAAAATTGTTTAATAACTTCTTAAGATTATGGTGTTTTGTTTTTGTTTAATAGGTCCTTAAATTATCATGGCTCAGCTGGCATATGTGTTGACGACCATGGTTCAAATTCCCTCACTCTCAATGTACTTAAAAAAAAATAAAAAATAAAATGGCGAAGTCGATGATTAAACCCCTGACCTCTCAATCAAGAGCATAACTTTATGTCAATTGAGCTACGCTCGATTTGACAATGCTTCAAACTCACTACTAACATCCATACAATTTTGGAAGTAAAAACAATATGGACATCAAAT
The DNA here is from genome assembly GCA_028017165.1 of Herpetospermum pedunculosum. Classification (NCBI taxonomy): domain Eukaryota; kingdom Viridiplantae; phylum Streptophyta; class Magnoliopsida; order Cucurbitales; family Cucurbitaceae; genus Herpetospermum; species Herpetospermum pedunculosum. The sequence continues at coordinate 62,343,296 of CM051529.1, forward strand.
ACTACTTTCAATTAAAGATTTCTATCAACTTCCAATTCCATTGAGGTTCTCTAAGTTACATTCTCACAGGCCCCATGATTCATGAAGAACACAAGGCACAGAGGAAACGTTCTGAAATTGGAGTTTTAAAATGACAAAAGTATTCTACAACTAAAATGTCCCCTGTAAAGCAAACAACTCTATTTTGCTCAAATTCTTGAATCTAACTCAACAAAGCATCTAGGAAAAATCACAAGTATTCATCACCTAAACTCGGAGTTTTCATAATCTACAGAACCATCAGACGGCGAAGATTCATAGTTGTACGATTCTTCAGAACCTTCAGAGCTGGCGTAAATAGGAGCTTCATTAACACGGGAGTCGGCAAAAGCTTCATTTTCGACATGGGCTGCCTTTTCATGGACTTCACTTTCTTCTTCACCTTGAACAAAATTGAGCAAGAATTTAACTCCATTGACAACATCATACACCATCAGTCCTATTCTACCTCCAACCCAACTACCTAAATGACTTCCTACAAGGTACCCGAACCTCCCGAGCCTTTTCTCGCCGAGGAAACCTCCCGAGTAGGCGCCAAAAAGTGTCCCTGAGCCCCTGAGGAAGCCTTCTGTGACGCTACCGCCATAGTATATAGCTTCGAAAAAATCCCATCCAGAAGAGATGATTGGCCCTATGATACGTTTTGCTTGTCGCTTTGCCAGCTTTGCTGCCTTGACTCCCTCTTTCTGTGCATGTTTTGCTGCATCTTTTGCAGCCATTCCCTGGGATACTGCATCCGTCAATGCGGTCTCAAGTGCTTTGTGTTGTACCATCTCGACGTGAGCAGATTGAATGTTGTAAAAGTAGAGCTTCACCCCCTCCTTCACACCACAAGCAACAGACCCAGAACCCATGTCAAAACAATTCAAGAATGTGAACTTCCCACTCTGGGATGAAGCTTCCTCCCCAACCAGATGTCGACATTTCTCCGCTATAAAAAATAATTAAAAAAATGAAAAAAGAAACTGTAAATACAACAAAGTAGGTGAAAAACTAAGGAACAGACATATAAATTTCAAAAAAGATGAAAAAAGAAACCGTAAATACAACAAAGTAGATGAAAAACTAAGGCACAAACGTATATGTAATGATATGATATGACCCAAATGTTCCTTTATGACAAACCTTCAAGAACTATGTATAAAGGTGAAGTTGAGAGTGCTTCTAAAATAAGTATTTTTTAGAAAAATGCATTAAGCTCTTTTATAGAAAGTGTTTAATGAATCATTTTGATAGTTTTTCATAAAGTACTTTAGTTGTTCAACTTTTCCTAAAAGCACTTATAAGTTATAAATTAACTTTCAAACATGATAATTTTGTGTGAGAAGTGCTTTTAGCGATATCCTAAATGTAGAATGTAATTATTTTTTGCCCCTTTTTGCAAATCTTGGGATGTCTGTTGGGATAGAAAACTCTTCATCTTGTGTAATGAGAAAAAAGAAAAGGACAATCAGAACAACACATGTCCTAGATGCAATATTTGACCAAAATATGGTTTCTAAGATGTGTTTTCTTCTACATATCTCATCACTCTGAAACAAAATCTATGAGAAACTCAAGCAAGATCAAGAAAAATCAGCACAAGAATTCAGTTCCACTAAGATTTTCCCACTCCACAAAGCTTCTTCTTCTTCACAGATTCTAATTCTATGCAGTGATTCTAATGAAACAAGATAACGACTAGTATTTCACTTCTTCAAGACACTTACAACAAACCCCATCAAAGAAATACGAAGATTTTCTCTTCTTTCTTCTTACACCACTCTTTATTTTCTCGGGAAACAAACAAAATCAAATACCAAGAAACGAAAAGGGAACAGGGTAATAATCATTACAAACGCATCTTCAATTCTTGATTCAACAGATTTACATCAGATTTTCGTTCCAAATCCAAGATTAAACGTACCTGTGAAACCGAGGACGATGGTACTGATGATGAACACCAGTAATTGGATGCGCTTCTTCCCGAAATCGAAATCGAAATCGAAATCCATGGAAATTCTTGAAGCCCACGATTAGAAAAAGGCTCTAATTACGGAAATTCTCTCGACCCAATTCGAATCCCAGTAAGAAAATGCTAAATTTGATATGAATTTGACACGAGAAACTCGAATTGGTGGAAGAGAAATTAAGAAATGGAAGAAGCTTCGGAAGATGCAGTGTGAAAGACTCCTTAGAATAAAGCCAACTATAATTTGCTTCTTTGACCCGTTGCTCGTTGGGTTTATGTAGTTTTATTTAATTATTTTTTCTACCTATAATTTAATGTTAATTTCTTTTTCTTTTTTAGTTCAAGTTCCACGGCGAGATTCGAACCCGAGAACTTAGGCTCGAAGATACATCTTTATGTCATCGTAGTTATGTTCAATTTGACTATTTAATATTAATTTTTTTTTATAAACCCGAAATATTCATTTTTAAGTTTTTTTTTTTCTAATAAGTCCCTATGTTTAAAATATTTTGTCAAATCGAACATAACTTCATTGTCATAAGGGTGTGTCATTGACTAAGAGGTCATGAGTTCAATCTCGACATTAATTAAAATACTTTTACAAAAAAAATGTTAACTGACATTATGAACTAATGACCAAAAGGTCAGAGGTTCGATCTCCTCACCCCGTATTAATTATCTTTGCAAAAAAAAAGAACATTAGGTACTCATAAGACATAAAATTGAAAGTTCTAAGATCAATTAGACTATTTGAAATTTAAGGGACTTATTGACATACAAATTGAAAATTTGAAAATCAATTTGTCAATATGTGTGAACCATCGCCCAGCGGCCCCACTAAGAATTTTAGGAAAAATTTTGGTTCTCCAGCTCCGTCTGTAACTGCCCATCAATAGCACCTAACCTATGCCGATTTTGGCGGACCGTGCTCCACCTCGGTGAACTTATGCGGTTCCGACGTAGGAGCATAATGGATGACTTACAACTGAAAGCAAGTTCTTCGGATCGATATATCGTACCACGTAATGGAGATTTGATCTTGGTCTGTGCCAAAGTGAGAATACTTCAATAATTTGTATGTACTACTCCTCTTAAAGTCGAAAGTTGAAATATGATTTGTACTTAAAAAAAAAAAATACAAAAAAATACAACATGACCTTGAAAGATAATTAAAATCTATTAAATGTTTTATTTTTATTTATTTTTAAATAAAAATTTATTTAATGTTGAGAAAACGACTTAGGTATTATTGATTCGTCAAACATAAGCTCTTGTCATCTACTTATTTATTATTTCGTGGGTTCTTCTGAATTATATACAAATTTTAAGAACAAAACTATTTATGTTCATTGTTTCTATTTTCGATTTTTAATGAGAAGTGTTAGATTATTTTGTTGGTAAAGATATTTTAATTAATGCAGAGATTGAACCTATGATCTCTTAGTCAAGAGCGCGTTATGTCAATTGAGCTAGACTCGATTTAACTTTTGTTGTTTTGTTACTTATAAAAATGAATATTAAAGTATGTTATAAAACCATATGATGAGTATTTTATTATTAAAAAATAATTGTTCGAACCAAGATATTTATCTATTTAATTTAATTGTTTCTAATAAATAATTATCAAACATTTTCTTATTTCTTTCATTAATAAACAGAAACTAGAAATAATGACCGAATATGCTTATTTTTTCTGAAAAAAAAAAAAAAAAAAAAAAAAAAAATTACCAAATGATGATCCATCTTTCCAAGTTGGAAAAAGTGATCTCTTTAGTCCAGAAAGGAAAAAATGCTTAAAGGAATTTCCAAAGGGCAGAGTGTAGAAGCAAATATCAACCTTAAGATTCATGATCATGTGCTTAGCTTGCTTCTATAGCATGCAAAGTGCTTTGAATACCTTTAATATCACATGTAAAGTGAAAAACACTGATACAATTTACTTCAAGGCTAGCCCTATGAACAATTTTCAGCCAATCTTTCAAAGCTCGGAAACTTGAGATGTTTTGGTTGACAAAGAGAGACGTGTTATTGATCGACCCTTTTGTAGCGACATTCACATCATAGTTCAAGGTCTACCGTCACCGCCTGTGGATGATATACAAATTGCTTCTGCTTTGAAGATGCTTTCTGATAAGAAATCGAGCATTGAGAAATATGAAAGGATAGAATGTACAAGGGCATAAAAAAACAAGTCCACCAAAAGAAGTTCAACCCTAATATTACAAGAAATGACCTCAATCTAGAAGAATGAGACCAAGCTGATAATTATTAACGGACCCTCATAACGAAAAATTAAATCTAACCAACTCTCGAAGCTCATCTCCATAAACCCTCTAAAAATCCTATTATTTTTCTCCAACCAAATTGGATGTCGATGGGAGTCTCATTACCGAATGGACCCGAACTTCTGCGATCTACCCACAAATAGTCTGAAGCAGAAGATGGATCAAATGTTGAGCCAACGGTGGCAAATAAGGAAATGAGTTGTGATTAAGTTGAGATTGCAGCATATCATATCCTCTTTCTCGAAGTACCACTTTCTGCTGCTTCCTCCTTCAATGAGTCGAAGGACTAGCTTAAAACTTATAAAGTCTAATCAACATCATTGGAAGCGAAGATCGATATAAGACAAAAGTCAAGCATTTTTTAGCGCCATTGCAAGGTCTGGTCTTAAAGTAAAACCAAAGTGCATAGAAATTCCATGGAAAGAAACTGATGACTGCAGATCTAAGATCTTCATCCCAAGTTGAGATTACAGCTGATCACCGATCCTGCAACAGGGATCTAAAAATTGATTATACAATAAGCTCATCGAGGACATAATATCGCGAGGAAGGCAAAGTAACTGGATCAGGATGACAAGAGAAAGAAGAACCATGCTATGATGGCCCATAAAGTATTTATAAGCTTACTTTTCAAAAATAGAAAACCAAAAAAATGGTTATCAATACCAGGTTTGGAGATACCTGACATCGAAAGCTCTCAAATGCCAAAGATCAAGGACTTCTGAAGATGGTGTCTGTTGCCCTCCTGGATATGGTAGTTGCCTTGAAATGTCATCTAGCTCCGATCGTGCTGGCTAGATCAGCGACTTGTGAGTTTGTACAGTTCATTCCACCAGTAAAGTTGCGACGTCGTTGATTAACTTCTACCGGGAGACTTGATAAAGATGACCTTCTATATCAGGGAGAAATCCTTTCTCCATCATTTCCTCTTTAATTATCTCATAAGTAGTTCGATTAGGTATTAATCCCTTCTCCAGCATCTCATTAAGAAGTCCATTTGCATCTTCCAACTTCCCCTTTCTACAATAACCTTGAATCAACACATTATATGTCACCACATTAGCCCATCTTCCTTCTTTCTCCATTTGCTTCCTCACATTCAAAGCAGCCCTTAAGTTTCCTTCCATACAATAGCCATTCAACAAAATGTTATACGTCAAATGACTTGGCCGTAATCCCCTGTCAAGCATCTCATCGATGAGTCGCGCTGCCTTTTTCGGCTCCCTTTTCTCACACCATGCACTTATCAAAATATTATACGTCACCATATCAGCTTTCAGACCTCTACCTTCCATTTCACGTAAAAGATCCTTGACTTCTTCCATTTTTCCCTCCCTACAAAAACCGACGATAAGGCAATTGTAGGTTGAGACATCTGGGAGAAATCCTTTCTCTAACATTAAGTTTTGCAGCAAAAATGCCTCTTCCATCTTCCCACACTTGCAATATCCATCAAGCAATGTATTGAATGTTATAACATTAGGAGCCAGCCCTTGTTTTCCAAAATTATCAAACAACTCCCTAGCTTCCTCCAACAACTTCTTCTTACAATACCCATTAATCAGTGCATTATAAGTAATGACATTAGGCTTCAAATTCGAACTCAACATTTTATCAAGCAAAACTTTTGCCTCATTCAGTTTTCCTTCATTGCACAAACCATTAATCAAGGAATTGTATGTTACTACAGTGGGCTTCAGACCCTGACTCTGCATTTCGTCGAACACTTTCAATGCAGCCGATATGTTTTCATCTTTACAGAACCCATCAATCAATGTATTAAAAGTTACATCATTTGGGCTAACTTTATTAGCCACCATTTCCTTCAAAATAGCATCAGCTTTGTACATCTTCCCAACCCTGCCCACTTTACAGTATCCATCAATGAGAGTGTTATAAGTAACCACATTAGGCCAGAATCCCCACACTTTCATATCATCAATAACATCTCCAGCTTTATTCAATTTCCCAACCTTACACAACCCATTAATCACAATATTAAATGTAATCAAATTAGGACTAACTTTCCTCCTAATCATCTCCTTATACACAAATTCCACATTCCCAAATTCATTCTCCTTAACCAGAGCACACAACAATGGATTACAAGATAACACAGATAACCTATACCCATAATCACCAGCTCGTTTAAACGCCTCCAACCCCAAATCCATTTTCGAATTTTTCACATAAGCCAAAACCAACATATCAGCAATTATCGAATTAGCACAAATTTGGTCGCCACACACCGAAAGCATATGAAAAATCAAAGAAATCGTGAAATTCGTTTCACCCTTTACAAAAGAGTCAAGAAACGAACGAATTTTGGGGTAACATTTAGCATTGGCTAACAAATTTAAGAGTCTGCAAAAGAGTTCGATGCTGTAATTAACTTTGAGCTCTTTCTGGGACCAGTTGAAGTACCTGAGCACGAGCAACGGGTCGACGGCGCCCGAGCCGAGCAACTGGTGAAGAAAATCGATGGGAGTTTTGAATTTGAAATGGGATTTGAGGTTCGACCATTGTTGCCTGGAAATTAGCTCTGAGATGATTTGTGGGTCGAAATCGTTCGGTGTGGGAGCCGTACAGGTTGAATTGTAAGAGCAGAACGGCGGTTGGGTTGTTGAAAACTTGAATTTCCGATCAAATTTCGTCGGGGAAATTCTCGACGGGAGGCGAATGATGGCGTTCATGTTTTTCACTCTGAAGACATCGGCTGGAAGTTCCCCGATAACAAAGAGAAAATGGTGAGGGGCTAATATAAAATAGTTTAAATTATCAAAATACACCTTTAACTATGGTTACATTTCAAAAATACCCATAACTATAGAAATATTTTAAAAATACCTCTAAACTTTCCAAAATTTCATAAATACTCCTGAAGTATGAAAAAAAAATCTTTGAACTATGAAAACGAGGTTTCAAAAATACCATCAACATTAACAACACACGAAAATTTGACGTAGACGATTAAATTCTAACGTGTACTTATGTGACATGGAAAAAATGAAAATGTGGACGTATGAGATGTTAAAAAAATCATGAAAACGTAGACATATGATATATATTCTCCACCGATTTTGCCCTAATTTTGTTCTATTATTAATCATTTGAATCGATAAAATAGGATTTCCATTCTTTTTTAACACCTCAGGCATCTACGTTTCCAATTTTTTGATGTCACCCAGGTAGCAGGTACAAGTTAGAATTTAATAATTCACGTTCAAATTTTGTGTGTAGTTAATTGTGAGGGTAGTTTTGAAACGTTTTTCATAGTTCAAGAGTATTTTGAAATGTTTGAAAGTTTTGGGATACTTTTGAAACGTAACCGATAATTCATGAGTATTGTTGATAATCTAGTCTATAAAATATTTTAAATTATACCTTACATCTATTTCATCTCGAAATATATCGCTAAAACCACTTACATAATCAATTTGTATACATTCACGTCAATTGTTGTAAATGATGTCGCTTATATCTTTCTATATGTACACATCAATCGTCACATCAATCGTCACGTCCATTTTGATCTTATTCAATGAATAACAAACTTGCCAGGTACATTTTTTTTAGAACAAATTAAAAAAATACATATATATGAAAGTAACAATTTAGTATTTGAATATTAGTAGGTAACAATTTAGTATCTATACTTTAAAATTCGTAACAATTTAATCTATACTAGGAAGAATTCCAACAAACATAAGTGTCGATTTGTATTTTGCAACGACTTAATATTTGTAGGTTATAAAACACATTTAATCTTTTTAATTTATCAATCTACAAATCTCATTTGATCTTAATAATATTTTTCAACGACATAAACTAAATCGTTAAAAATTTGAAGTACATAGACTAATATTTTTCAACGACATAAACTAAATCGTTAAAAATTTGAAGTACATAGACTAAGTTGTAACAACTTACAAACTAAAGCTTTTGAGATTAAATTGTTACTTGAGAGACTAAAATTATTTTTGTTTAAATTGCAAGTTTAGTCTATAAACTTTGATACTTGTGTCTATTTGGTTAGTGAACTTTTATTCGAAAATTTTAAAAATTAGTTGATTTATTAAATATAAATTATAATTTTACAATGAAATCCAAAAAAAAATTGAATTTATGCTTGGTAGACCTGTTAATTAGAAAAAAATGAGAAAAAATTATAGACAAAACTTATAGTTTTAAAAGACACAAATCTCAAATTTGTGGGACTTAATTTATAATTCAACCCATTATTTTTTAGAGTAAAACTTGCTTGAGCTGGGCTACAAGCATCTTTTGCAGCTCAGTCATGTGGCACATTGTAATTGGATAAATAGTTATATCATTCCTTTTTTTTTTTTAAATCCTCCCTAATTTTCTAATGTAGTCGATTTTTTTTTGTCCATTTTTTCGGCTGTTTTTTTAATAATATTACATTTTTTAAAATTTATTATTAAAATATTGTAAGTTTGAAACTATTTATAAAAATAATGTACTTTTAATTTTAATAATATTACATTTTTTAAAACTTATTATTAAAATATTGTAAGTTTGAAACTATTTATAAAAATAATGTACTTTTAATTTCCACATGCAAGCAAAAATCGTCTTTTCAAAAGACGACCTCGCTCCACGTGGATGGAGGTCGTCTTTACAAAAGACGATCTCCATCGGTATATACTTCTTTTATTAAAAAATTGATATCTTTCTACTCAGATATTCAAAATTTTCAAAAAAGGTATGGTTGGAAAGCTAACAGCGAGAGCTTCAATTTGATAGGTGGTTTCACTATTTTTGGAGTTGTGTATCAAAAGATAGAGACCATCGAAGTTGGACTATAGTTTTTCAAATTTTAGAACTCAAGATTGGTGTGAGGAGTGCATTAAAAAATTGACATCTTTTTACCCCGATATTAAAAAAATTCGAAAAAAATACGGTTAAAAATCTTAGACAGAGAGCTTCAATTTGATATTTGGTTTCACTATTTGTAGAGTTGTGTATTAAAAGATACAGATGGTCGAAGTTTAGCTACAGTTTTGAAGTTTTCAGTGATATCTTCAGTTCTGAGTTTAGTGAACTTTTCATAACTTTGACGATATATATCTTTTGATACACAACTCCAAAAATAGTGAAACTAGGTATCAAATTGAAGCTCTCTATGTTAACTTTCCAACAATACCATTTTCGAAGTTTTTAAATATCTGGGTAAAAAGATATCAATGTTTTAATACACTCCTCAAAATAATCTTCGGTTCTAAAATTTGCAGAACTATAGTCCAACTTCGATGGTCTCTATCTTTTGATACACAACTAAAAAAATAGTGAAACCACCTATCAAATTGAAGCTCTCGTTGTTAGCTTCCCAACCATATCTTTTTTGAAAAGTTTGAATATCTGAGTAAAAAGATATCAATTTTTTAATAAAAGAAGTACATACCAATATCTATGTGGAGCGAGGTCGTCTGACGACCTCTATAAATAGTTACAAACTTACAATATTTTTATAATAAGTTTTAAAAAAATACAATATTATTAAAAAACAGCCCATTTTTTCTCTCTCCTTTCACATTCTCCTTCCTCCTTCAACGTCCTTTCCTTTTCTCTCTCGTCCTTCAACTCCTCCTTCTTTAAAAAATAAAAAAGAAAAATCTGTTTTTTTACTTCATAAAAAAAGCCTCAAATTGAAATTTGTATCAACCCACATTGTCTTCCTCTCCTCCGATCGTTTGAAATTGGAGGAACGAGAAAATGAGAGGTTTTGTTCAGTTGGGATCCCGACGGCCTGAGATTTGTGATGTGTGTGGATTGTAATGGAAGTAAAATTTTGGATTTATGGAGACACAATGTGGGTTGATACAAATTTCAATTTGAGACTTTTTTTAGGGAGTAAAAAAACAGATTATACTTTTTTATTTTTTAAATTTAATTTTAGTGTTGTGTATAGAACCGTGGGGGAATGAAGGAGAAGAAAGATGGAAATCGATGAGGAGGGGTTGAAGGACTGTAGGGGAGAGGCCTTCAAAAGAGGAAGGAGGAGGGAAGAGGGGAGAGAAAGTGGAACAAAAAAGTCAAAGTAAAATAACTGCGTTTAGAAAATTAGGGAGGATAAAAAAAATAAATGATATAAATATTTATCCACTCACAACGTGCCACATGGCTGGGTTGCAAAAGATGCTTGTAGCCCAGCCTGCCAACCAGTTTTACTCTATTTTTTAACCAAGCAAAAAAAAAATACTGACTAACCCATAATTCAAAAGTTGGTGGGAATGAATATTTGGTTTCCATTCCACTCCTTTAAATTAAACACAAATTATACTCTCTTGGATGAATGGTGCAATGGGATGCACAAATTATGCTCTGTTGGATGAATGGTGCAATGAAATGGGCAATTATCCGTGACTCAACATAAAAGTTCCAAGTGCGAAAGATATTCGCATTAACATAGGGTGTTGATCTCGCTATTGTTGTGGGTCTCACTCCTTTGTAGGCGGAAGTTGACTCTAAAATCCTATGAAAATTACTGATGGGTCTAGATCGTTTTGAAAACGAAATAGAATCATTTGTCGACGGTTAGAAAATATGAGACTTATCAAGAATTTTACTTCGTAGTGAGACCTTGTAATTATGTGGCTCACAACCTAGCTGGCCATGCTCGAAGAACACAAAAAGCTCCTCGTTAGCGGACTAATTCAGTCATATCTCATATATTTTTTTTTAAGTCCTTTTTAAAATTTGGGTATGGGATTAGTAATTGGTAACAAATTTGCAAATTCGAATGTTTATGAAAAATAACCCTATCTTCCCAATCCCACCCGCTCCTCCATTCTCCAGCAGCTGCTTTCAGTTCTACTTCTCCTCATTTCCATGGCGATTCTTTGCTCCGATTATCTTCATCGCAGCTGAAAATTCCTCCGCTCCTCTCTCTCGCACCCATTTCTCTTTCCTTCTTTCTTCTACATCGATTTTCTCCGTTCGTCTGCCTCTCACATTTCACGTTCTTCGCCATATCTTCAAGCTCTCTCACTCTGGCCGTGGAAATCTTCAGTAAGTTCGTATGTTTTCCCCCTTAATTTTATGGGTTTTAATGAACTTGGGATATTTCTATGCGAATTCTTAAAATATGGATTTGACACATTGATATTTCGTTATTTTTTAAATGATTATCTTCTTTGTATGGTTCCAATTGTTCAGTGTGACAATCTTTATCGATACGTGAGCTAAGAGGTAATCTAAATCAAACTTGTAGTGAATTTTAGTATTATACACATATCTTGTAAATTGGGATCGAGTTAATCCATCTTGTGCATTAGTTTTTTTGTTATTCATAAAGATATTTTGTAGAAGCTCCAATAAGTGGAAATCACTGTACCATATCAATACTTCAACACTTCTCTTGTGGGCTTGAAAATTTGTAGAAGGTCCAATGAGTGGAAATCAATATTAATTGGGTAGGAAATGAAGTCGAACCCCTACTCTGATACCATGTTAAATCATCACTGAACCTAAAACTTTTAGATGATGGTTTACGGTAAATTTAATCTTATATCAATACTTCAACAATATAGTAACATATATGCAGTTTTTCCAGGTGCACTAGTAGTGTAAAACCTTGAGGTATGATGATCAGAGGCCATGCTGGTGTGGTAAAACCCAATTTTTCCATCATGTTACTTGAGATGCCTACTCTTAAATGTCACAAGTTCAAATTCACTACCACTAACCATGAGAAAAGGAGGGGTTTGATTACACAGCTACAATACTCTCATGGTGAGAGGAGAACAACAGTATCCAAATCTGTACATTCAACTATTTCATCAAAGCCTTACAGTTCTCAAGTGGGGAGAAAAGAGGGAAGTGCTTCATCGTTATATAGTCGCCCTAGCTTAGTGGAAATGAAGAATGTGAAGTTGGAAAATCGGGCAAAAGTTTACGAGTTCTTGCGTGGAATTGGTGTTGTTCCTGATGAACTTGATGGATTGGAGCTACCTGTAACAGTTGATGTTATGAAGGAACGTGTCGATTTTCTTCTCAAATTGGGACTTACAATTGAAGATTTAAATAACTACCCTCTTGTTCTTGGCTGCAGTGTTAAGAAAAATATGATACCAGTACTTGATTACCTTGGTAAATTAGGTGTTAGGAAATCTACTTTCACTGAGTTCTTAAGACGGTATCCGCAAGTCCTCCATTCCAGCGTTGTTGTTGACCTTGCTCCAGTAGTCAAGTATCTTCAAGGCATGGATATTAAGCTAAATGACATCCCCCGCGTTCTTGAGAGTTATCCAGAAGTATTGGGCTTCAAGCTTGAGGGAACCATGAGCACTTCAGTGGCATACTTGGTAGGAATTGGAGTGGCAAGAAGAGAAATTGGAGGGGTCTTGACCAGATACCCTGATATTTTGGGAATGAGAGTTGCCCGGGTAATCAAGCCTTTTGTCGAGTATCTCGAAAGTTTGGGAATTCCAAGATTAGCAGTGGCTAGGTTAATAGAGAAGCGACCACACATTCTGGGGTTTGGATTGGAAAAAAAGGTCAAACCCAATATACAGTTGCTGTTGGAGTTTAATGTAAGAGAAGCCTACCTTTCTTCTATAGTGGCACAGTATGCTGAGATCATAGGCATGGACCTTGAAGCTAAGCTTCTAAGTCAGAGGAATTTACTAAAATCAATAATTGAATTGGATAATGATAACGTTGGCGCTATTATCGAAAAGATGCCACAAATTGTTAGCCTTAGCAGTTCCGCTGTGATCAACCATGTGGATTTCCTAAAAAGTTGTGGGTTTTCCTTGCTGCAAGTAAAGAACATGGTTGTAGGTTGCCCCCAATTGCTTGCTTTGAATCTTGACATAATGAAACACAGTTTTCAGTTCTTCCAAATGGAGATGGGAAGGCCTTTAGACGATTTAGTCGCTTTTCCTGCATTCTTTACTTATGGTCTGGAGTCCACAATAAAGCCCAGACATAGGAAGGTTGTACAGAAGGGAATTAGCTGTTCTCTTTCATGGCTCCTCAATTGTTCTGATGAGAAGTTTTTGGAAAGGATGACCTACGACACCATTGATATGGAGGAGATGGAAAGTGCACCAACATTCGATATGAATTCTCTTATACAACCCCGGAATGATGAATCAGATTCTGACTATGACGAGGACAGTGAGGACGAGACTTAACAGGCTATTGTCTTGGCTTCAGGAAATGGTCTGGACTGGAGGGTAGTGATTGTTTTGACAATTTCTGGATCTCACTAGAGTCTGCAACAAGTTTGGAAAAGGTAGCTCCTCCAGTTTTATTCTGCCATATTTAATTTGAGTACACTTTTTGTTCTCTTTTACTAGGCAAAACTGTTTACCATTAGGTGTGGCACAGCTAATTAACCATTATGTAATGTGATTGTATATTGTCTCGTAGAAATTGATTTGTATGAAAGTCGTAGTCAGTGCTCGCGAACTGCATCTACCACCCTCTTGTAGGTATCTTGTTGCGAAGGAAATTAGATTAGTCTTATGATTTCGGTTTACAACTCTGTATGTCTCGAAAGAGATGCAGGTTACCTGCATGACTAGATGAATGAAAAGAACATTCTGTATGTTATTTCTTATATTTTGCTCATCTACACGATAAGACACGAGTAGTGAAACATTCTCGATGCTATCAATTTGGTTTCATTGATGGGATTTTACAGCTGGATCCAAAGGGGGAATAGAGTCTCCTTCTTGTATTATCTCCATGGTATTTCTGCATTCATTTGAAGCCGCATACAGTTCCTCACACCTTTTCATTGAACAAGTCCTTTTTTTAGAAAGCCATTACTGTATAACTATGCACAAAGGAAGAACTTGCTTGTGAGGTTCAACTTTGATTTGGTCTATTCTCTCAACATTTTAACACTTTTTATGCTTCAATGCTTCTGACTATCTGCAGCACTGTTGAATAAGATTGAGCATAGGCTATTAACTTCATCAGTAGTTAGTTTTCGCTTATACTAATATGTTGATGTTGAATGAAAGAGACATTATTTATTGTTATCAGCGGAAGCAGCGGTTCGGTTCGGTTATAACAAATTGTGTGTTACTGTCTGTAAATAACTTTGTTGTTCTAATCTTGGCTTTTCGTCTATATCACCATGTTGTTGACTCAGATGTTAAATATGGCCAGGCTAGATGGAAGCAAGAGAAAATGAGCAAAGGAGGAAGTTCTTGATTCTAGCAGACACTGTTAGAGAAAGGGGGGAATAGCTGAAAGGTTTGCCAAAAGCAGCAAATATAAGATAACAGAGAAATCTTAAAGGAAGGGAATTCTTAATCCTGAAGGATTTCAGGCTGAAATAGGTAGCATCAGTTGCTAGAATTAAGCCATGAGTTTTCATGTATTGTAGGAATATGAATTTAATGCAGCTTTTGTAATTTTGTAATCTCGCATATTGGTTGATTTTAAGTTGATTTAAATCTATCGATTTTTATTAGAAAAACAATAAACATTAACAACATGTGGGGTTGGAGATTCGAACCTCCAACATCTTGATCGAAGATATATGCCTTAACCAATTGAACTATGTTTATATTGATATTCAAAAGACAAGTCTCTTTTGACAATAATAGGTGAAAAATAACTCATTTGACCAACTTCCTCGAGGGAGAGCGACAAGCCCAGTCTCCTTGTTCCTCGACCTAAAAAAAAATGAACTAAATTACTTAACTACATTACATTTATGTACTCATCTCTTGAGTTAGCAGGTTCAGATTCTTATACTTCGTACAATCTTTTTTTTTTTTTGACAATATGTGAGGGTGGGAGATTCGAATCTCCGACCTCTTGGTCGAGGGAGTTGAACTATGCTTATGTTGACCCTGTATTTTTCCATTTGTTGTACTAAAAAAACATTTATGTACTCAAGGAATTTTTTACATCTACTATATATTTATAGGATTTTAAGACTATATATTGCAATTTTTTTTTAATAAGGGTAGTGAATAGAACATGTAATCTATAGGAGTTTTAGACGTTTTGAGGACAAAATTGAAAGTTTCAAATATATGGTTCCTAGGGCTTAGAAACAAGGGATTTAAAAAACATTGAATTTGGTAGTAGATATATAAATTGAATCTCAATTTAACTTATTCGATGTGTTTGATAAAATTTTATAAACCATAAAACTAGTTGTAGTTACCAACGGAATATTAGGTTGATTAATTTATGAACCTATTTTATGTTATAAATTTTGCATAATTATTATTTTACAATATAATATATTATACATATTAAAAAAAAAAAAAATCAAATTGAGTTTATAAAATGAAATACTATATTGATTCCACTTTTTATCATTTAAAAAAAAAATCAAAATCTAGATACACTACACGGGAACACAAATCCAAAAATAATTTTAAACAAAATCCACATGCTAAACTCATATTCACTAGACTCCTGAATGTAAAAATATAAAACAGAATCTGAATTGTATTTTCACTTTCAATTTTGTTTTTAATAGGTCATTCAATTTTTAATTTCGTCTCTAATAAATATTAACCTATTCAATGTTTTTTTACAATCACGAATCTATTAAGGGTGTTTGGAGCACCAACTTAGAGTTGGATTGGGTGGACTGAGTTATTATAACTGAATTTACTTTGTCTCACCGACTTATAACCCACAGTCAATAATTATTATAACCATCGACTATAATAACTCAATCAGCACCCAAAAAACCCTCTAAACACAAACGAAAAGTTGTACTTATATATATTTTTTCTAATCAAACCATTAAATTTAAGAATGTTAATCGTCAAAGATTTATTAGGTCTAGAAACCTAACGTAAATTACTTTTATAACCTTCTTTGATTTAGGAGGATTTGAAGTCCTTTTCTAATTCAGTTGAATATCCACTAGGGGTATTTACGTCAAATCACACACACCGAGGGTTTACGAAGGGTTTTAACATTACCAACCTACTTTCTTTTTGGGGTTTTCTTTTTCTTTCGGCAGAGCTCTCTTCCTCCGTCAATGGCAGTCGTTGCCGATCAGAACCGCCATTCGAATTAGCAAAATCATCGAGACCCACTTCAACAATTCCATAGGAAAACTACGTAGCCTTTCGATTCCCATTCAATGTTGAAGGTTGTGAACTCCTCATGCTTCCGGGGCCGCCTCCACAACAAGGCTCCGAGTCTCCGGCCGGCGACCGCGTCGGAATCGCCTCTGGTTAGGGTTCTTGGCTCTCTCAGAGGTTTGAGTCGGAGAAGCACGAATTTGAGTGGTCGGGCGTTTTTCTGCTCCGATGCCAGTGATGGGTCGGAACCGGTGGTTGAAATCGAGGCTAAGGTGGAGGAGGCTGGGGTGGAGGATGCTGAGTTGAAATCTTCATCTGCTATTGTTCCGACGAATCCTCGACCGGAGGATTATATGACGGTTGGTATTATTGAGATTTTATTTTGTTTGTTGTGCTCGACGTGTGGATGAAGTAAGAATGTTCTTTCCTCCCTTCGTTGTATTGATCTTTTTCTGTTTAATTGGAGAGGGAGAAGTAGGAAGTTGGGAAATTTGAAATGCCAGTGATGTTAAGTACTTGTGAGGATTGAATTTGGTGTTTTTTTTTAAAGATAACTATTTTCTTGCTATGTCTTGGTGTAAATGTACCACTTTCTACAATTCTTGTAGTCTCTCCTCCCTTTTGACCAATTGGAGAAATTTATAACTCCTTTGGTTTGGGCACTGCCCTTCGTAATGAAATTCGTTTCCTATCAAATAATAAGAAACAATTTCATTGAGTTATGAAATTAGAAAAAAAAAAGAAAAAAAAAAGGAAAGAGAGCCCCAAAACCAAAGGAGTTATGATAAACTTCTCCAATTGGTCAATACTATGAGATGAAAAGATTCAATTTACAACAAGTAATCTAATAACAAAGAAAATAACACCACCCAATAAGACTGGGTAAGTTTTTTCCTGTGTGTCAAAAGTAGTATGATTTCTTTCAATCCAAACCGGCCACCAAAGTTTGGTGGTTCAACTAGACCTATGATTGAATTTGGTGTTCTAATTGCTGGTTAACTTGGCTGAAGGGTTGAAGAGAAAAACAGAAGAGTAAAAAATGATAATTCATCATCACTATGACATATTTGAGATTTGGGAGGTTCAACTAGACCTAGTTAGATGCTATAGTAGTATTTTGGTGAAACCTTCAACTTTGCATAACTTGCTAAAAAGGTTTTATCCTTGGTTTAGCTCGGTTTGATTGTTAATTTGACTGATCCAAAATGTTTTTTTTTAAATGATTTTTATTCTCTCTTTGGACAGGTTTTGGCATTGCCATTGCCGCACAGACCATTGTTTCCCGGATTCTACATGCCAATCTATGTGAAGGTATGATAAGTACTTGGCATGGTTGGAGTCATTGGACGACATTGCCTTGTCATTTAAGTTGAAGAGCTGTCACGACTTTGATCTTTTAGTTCTGTTTGGTGGTGTTGGAATCATGCTGTTTATATTTAAATTTTATCTCAATTATTATGCTGCTAGTTGAACCAACTTATTGGAGGCATTGACTTGTTTATGGGGAAGGGATTTGAGATGTGTGATATATAATTGCAGGATCCTAAGCTTTTGGCAGCTCTGCATGAAAGCAGAAGAAGGCAAGCTCCATATGCTGGTACCTTTCTTCTTAAGGATGAACCAGGAACCGATCCTAGTTTAGTATCCGAGACAGAAAAAAACATTGTTGATTTGAAAGGCAAAGAATTATATGATAGGCTTCATGAAGTTGGCACACTTGCTCAGGTACTTGTGTTAATTTTTGCTCCTTTTTCTTTAGCAGCATGAAGCCCTAATGTTTTACTTCATAATGAGTTGATTCTATATGCTCCGTATTGTTATTTCAGATTTCAAGTATCCAAGGAGACCAGGTGGTGCTTATTGGTCACAGAAGACTCCGAATTACAGAGATGGTAATAGGAATAATTTAAGACAGCCATTCTGCCTTTTCTCTTCCCCGGCCATATGTTATCTGATCCCTAAGAGATACTTAGATTGCACTGTAATATATGTTTTCTTAATGTTTTTGTATCAGGTTTTTATTTGGTTGTGTGAATTACTGAGCTGAGAATACTTACGGTTTCTGTATAGGTTAGCAAGGACGAAGAGCCCCTAACTGTGAAAGTTGATCATCTCAAGGCATGTGGTTCTACATTTCCCATTTGAATTATTTTAAGAGGTTTCCTTTGAGAATGGATTTCATTCTGTGTTGCTAATTTTTATTGCACTTTTCTTCAGGATAAACCTTATAACAAAGATGATGATGTTATAAAGGCGACCTCATTTGAGGTTATATCTACCCTAAGGGATGTTTTGAAGACCAGTTCCCTTTGGAGGGATCATGTTCAAACATACACCCAGGTACCCCCTCCACAAAAAAGAGACAAAAGAAAAAAAAAAAATGAAAATCAAAGAAAAAAAATGAAAATCAAGGAAAAAAACCCGAAACATAGTAAACAGTCCAAGCATACTTGAACAATTAGATGTAAGCAGATATTTGACAGACTCCGTTTACATTTCAAACGTTGACCATATGTTATATGTGGCTGTTCAGGATACTTCTATTTTTATTCTGATTTTTTTTTTCTGTTATGTGCAGCATATTGGCGATTTCAATTTTCCAAGATTAGCAGATTTCGGGGCAGCAATATCTGGAGCAAATAAATTACAATGCCAGGAAGTACTTGAAGAATTAGACGTAAGAAGATATTTGACAGACTCTTAAAAAAAATTGGTAGATATATTGGGTTGGGCGACATCCTTGGGAAGTTAGATTTTTATATGTTTGTAAGGCAAAATGATCAATCATCTTCATTGATATGACTGTGTCAAAGATTTAACTTGTTGCAGACTAGCATCAATCAACTTTGCAGCTTATTTCATTGGTTCTATTTGCTTGTCTTACTATTTTTCTCCCTCTGATTTTAGGTGTATAAACGATTAAAACTTACACTTGAATTATTGAAGAAGGAGATGGAAATAAACAAGATTCAGGTATGTTGTGAAATTTTCTTGATATTTCACATTTTGAACAATGTGGAAGACTAGTCTATTACGATGTGCAAATACATGTAGAGGTTTTAATTTTCATTACAACAAAAAGGTTCTAAATGAATATGATTTAATTCCTAATGACTAAGGTTGTCTAACAGAATTGCACACTTTGAGCCCAGTGGCTCCAGACCCAATCTGTGCGATCCTCTTTTCTCAAGGATGAAAATAGAAAAACTTTATGATCTCACAAGTATCCATTTTCTGCCAACTTCCATTTATTAGTGCTATTTATCAATGTGCTAAGAGATTGAAAGAAGGGATATATGTTTGAAAATTTTCAATTGAATTCACAAATATTCCTCCTTTCAATATATTGAAGGTGATTGGGCTTGCTGATACTATCCTTTAAATGGTTAAAATAGGAATCTATAGCAAAGGCAATTGAGGAGAAGATAAGTGGCGAGCAACGTCGTTACTTATTGAACGAGCAACTTAAAGCCATTAAAAAGGTTTGTACCACTTTGATCATCACATCATTACCAATCTGCTAATGTAGTCCACTTACTAGTAACATGTTACTGGCGAGGCTTTCCTTTTTTTCAAACTTCTGAGACAGTTTATTGGAATGTCTATGTTCAGGAGCTGGGACTTGAGACAGATGACAAAACTGCTCTTTCAGGTGAGCCGTTCTCCATGAGCCCATGTCAAAACTTGCCAGTGATGGATTTTATTTTGGTCTGTATATATACCGGATATAAATTGCATCGAGTTCCTGTGAACTAACTCGATTTTTAATTGAATAAACCAGTAAGAAAATGTCTGCAAGACGTCGATGACCCTAGACGTGAGTGGGTTATAAACTTATAATAAAGACTCTCAAATGAGTTTGTATGTTGAAGATTTGAAAAATTAAAAATGATGTATCTTGAAACCCTCATTTATCATCATGGGGAAGTCCTGAATTTCTGGGATTATGCTTAATAATGAATTCAGATGTCTCTCTATCCTTGAAAATGTGCTGGTGGTGATTGTTGGTGGCTCAATACAATAATGCTGTCTGGAGGGACGATATTAGGCTTTGCTTTTCATTTATTTTTTTCATCTATTATAGTTATCCTAATATTTTACTTCTACTGCAGCGAAGTTTAGAGAAAGACTTGAACCAAACAAAGACAAATGTCCCCCACATGTGGCACAAGTCATAGAAGAAGAGCTTACTAAGCTGCAGCTATTGGAGGCCAGTTCGAGTGAGTTTAATGTTACAAGAAACTATCTGGATTGGTTGACTGCACTTCCTTGGGGAGTTTACAGGTTTGTGAATTTCTACCTCTGCACCTGCAGTATGCATTTGTGACTTGCTGATGCAATGATGGGGAATGTGACATTTATCACTTATTTTACAATACAACTGCAGTGATGAGAATTTTGACGTCCTCGGCGCACAAAAGATCCTAGATGAAGATCATTACGGATTAACTGATGTCAAGGAAAGAATCCTAGAATTTATTGCTGTTGGAAAGCTCAGAGGAAGTTCACAAGGTTTTTGTTCCCTCTTGTTTTCTGATTGTGGGTAAAAAGATATGCTATGATGATAAATAAGTTCTCATTCCATGCTTGTCGTCTCTCCTTCTTCATGCTTTTTGCTAGCTTGCTGATGTCTTTCTTGACAACTATAATTTGATGGATGTTATAAAGAAGAAGAATAAACTACAGGACAACATCCATCAAATTATTTTATCAAAATAGTTTGATGGATGTTGTCCTGTAGTTTATTCTTCTTCTTTATAACCTTAACATTGCCTAGTTAAATGTCCAATGAAATCAGCTTTGTTGCTTTGATTTGCTTGGTGATTTTCAGATGAACAATGTGACGTAATCATGCTTGATTATTATTCTTTTATTTCTAGGTGATGCTGAAGCAAACAGATTTGGTTAATTGTTTGTGACATATATCACAATATGCTTAGAATGACAACTAACTATTACTTTTATCATAAAGAAACAAATAATTATATTTTTAATTTGTTAATTTAATAACAAGTGAGTTACTACATGGCAGGAAAAATCATTTGTCTCTCTGGTCCACCTGGAGTGGGAAAAACCAGCATTGGTCGTTCAATTGCCCGGGCCTTAAATCGTAAATTCTACCGATTTTCTGTTGGAGGATTAGCTGATGTTGCTGAAATTAAGGTACTTAAGCTCTTTCTTTGACCTCTATCCTATCCTTATACAGTTTAAAGTTATTGCATGTAAGCTAACTGCAAAGCTGCATCCAGGGACATCGTAGAACCTATATTGGTGCAATGCCAGGAAAGATGGTGCAGTGTCTTAAAAATGTTGGAACTGCTAATCCTCTTGTCCTGATTGATGAGATAGACAAGGTATATGGTGGTTGGGTGGTCTGATTGATTCGATGTCATCTCTCTCTCTCTCTCCCTCCCTCCCTCCCTCACACACACACACATTATGAACTATCACATGAGAATGAACCTGAGTTACCTTGTACAGGACAGGTGAAGTCAAATGTCCATTAGACATATCTTCTGGCAAATGTCTTTCGATACACTTTTAACTGAAAAACTTGATAATTTTGGCTCTCATCTTTTCATTTATCTTGTTTCATGCAGCTAGGAAGAGGTCATGCTGGAGATCCTGCCAGTGCTTTGTTGGAGCTTCTTGATCCTGAGCAGAATGCTAACTTTTTGGACCATTATCTTGATGTCCCAATTGACCTTTCAAAGGTGGGTTAAGGTGATAAATTTCTCTGTTGGTCATAAGATTGATTCATTTAGTAAAATTCTTTGAAGTGGGAGTTAGCATGTGAAGTTGGGTCACAAGTTTTACCAGAAGTGGCTTACTGTTTGGAAGTGCCTATTGCAGGTTCTTTTCGTCTGCACGGCAAATGTGATTGAAATGATACCCAATCCTCTTCTTGACAGAATGGAAGTCATTTCCATTGCTGGATATATTACCGATGAGAAGATGCACATAGCAAGAGACTACCTGGAGAAAGCTACACGCGAAGCGTGTGGGATTAGACCCGAACAGGTCTCTCTCTCTTTCTTTCTCTCTTGCTGACCTGTAACTTTTTTGAGAAGCCTTTTTTTAGAAGCTTGCTGAGGCACCTGTAACTAACTAGAGGATACCATGAAAAATGTATAATTCCAATTAATTTCAGGTCGAAGTGACTGATGCTGCCCTTCTTGCTCTCGTAGAAAACTATTGTCGAGAAGCGGGGGTCAGAAATCTCCAGAAGCACATCGAAAAGATCTACCGCAAGGTTTGTGAAAGTACTCAGCTTTTGGATTAATCTTGAGATTTATTTGATAATGGAAATTAATGGAGTTTTGGCAAGCTATAAGATATCTTCTGTGCTAAAGCTAAACCAATTTTAGTTGTATGAATTTTCCTGTGTTATATCTTGGAGCTGTTGCATGGATCATAGGATTAAGAACCTTACCATGTAATTTTATTTGTAATGTGGCAGATTGCTCTTCACCTTGTAAGACAAGGAGTATCAAATGAACCTGCACTGGCGGAGGTCGTTGAATCCAATGAAGAAAAGCTAGAACTTATAAATGAATCGAGTCAAAGCAGTAGTGGAAGTGAGAGTCAAAGTGATAGTGAATTGATCGATGAAGGTAGCCAAGTTAAAAGAGTTGAATCCTCTGCCGAAGCTGAGAAGATATCGAGTGATCTTCTAGCTGATGATTCTCTTCCCAATCAATCTGTGGATGCCAAGGTATTTAAGAAATATAAGTTCATTATTCCATGTAACCCTAAGCAAAATTGGAGTGACTTTAGCAATGTCACTAGACTACCAAAGTTATGTCCTTGAGCTAAGTCTGATCTCATGTCCTTAAATTTTCATGGCTTTGGCAGGATGAATCGAAAGTCGCCAACGAAGTTGATAAAGTGCTTATTGACTCGTCCAATCTAGCTGATTATGTGGGGAAACCAGTTTTCCACGCAGAGCGCATTTATCCCCAGACACCGGTTGGAGTTGTGATGGGGCTTGCTTGGACCGCCATGGGAGGTTCCACTCTCTACATAGAAACCACTCAAGTTGAGCAAGGAGAGGGGAAAGGGGCGCTCCATATGACTGGTCAGCTTGGAGATGTCATGAAAGAAAGTGCTCAAATTGCGCACACATTTGCCCGAGCTATATTGCGCGAAAAAGAACCGGATAACCCTTTCTTTGCAAATACCAAGCTTCATCTTCACGTTCCAGCTGGAGCAACGCCCAAGGATGGGCCGAGTGCTGGTTGCACCATGATAACATCTCTGTTGTCACTTGCCAAGAAGATGCCTGTCAAAAAGGATCTAGCCATGACTGGAGAAGTAACTTTGACTGGAAAAATTCTTCCAATTGGTGGGGTAAGTTGAAGAATTCTTAGCACTTGCTATAATCTCTCTTTTTCCATGCCAACATCCTAGATTTAGAGAATACAGCTTACATTAGAGTGCTAGCTGGAGTCGAGAAAAACCTAAGAAAAAAAACTGGCAAAACCAACCAAAATAATAATAGTTTGGAGCAATGGTCAACCAAGCTTTCACTGAAAAAAAATGAAAGAATACACAGGCATCAAAAAAATCAATCCCACTACATGAAGGGGCTCCAATTAAGTATAATACGACAGAGAATAAGAATAATTACAAAACAACCGTGTCGCTATCGCCCACAAATAAACATATAACCTGTTGGAATATACTTGTTGGTCGATTTGATTTTCTAAAAAACAGTCCATCAGTTCAATTTAGACCGATTTTGTCAATTTTGGTTTGATTTTGAGTCGATTTCGTCGGTTTGGATCATTCATCAAACTATTCAAACGGCTTCTCCTTCGCTGCTCACAAATAAACATAGAACCTGTTGGAATATACTTGTTGGTGGATTTGATTTTCTAAAAGATAACTAAAAAACAGTCCATCAGTTCAATTTAGACCGATTTTGTCAATTTTGGTTTGTTTTTTAGTCGATTTCGTCAGTTTGGATGATCAAACTATTCAAACTGCTTCTCCTCCTGTACTGTTTTTACAGGTAAAGGAGAAAACCATAGCTGCAAGAAGAAGTGAAGTAAAGACAATAATATTCCCTTCTGCAAACAGGAGGGATTTTGATGAGCTTGCTTCCAATGTGAAAGAAGGTCTCGATGTTCATTTTGTGGAGGAGTACAGCCAGATATTCAACCTGGCATTTGAGGAAAAATCAGAATAAAGAAGAAAATAAAGCTTTCATATTTGATCACATACTTAGATTTAATTTTAACATCCATCTGGGTTTCTTCATGACTTTATTTATGAGAACTACCCAGTGTATTATTTAAATGTCTCAATTGATGGAGGGAGGCTTTGATTTTTTAAATTACCCATTTTTTTGTTTCCATTCCACCTGCTTCTTTCTTCTCAGTGTAATATTTATGAACATTATTTAAAATAAATGTAGATCAATCTTTACTATCTTGGAAGTTATGTTCATTCTCTGCATGGTGAACTATGTCTCTTCTGAAATTCTTGAATGACAATATCTTTTTGGTTCAAAGAAGTGTTGTTATTCTTTTTTTACTTTTGGCTTTGGTTCATTTTGATATTTTGATACTTGTACCGTTAAAAAGTGACCAATTTCATCATTGTATTTTTTTTCTCGGGTTCAAATCCAAGTTTTATCAAAACAACAAACAAAAGAATCAGATACTTCTTCATATTGCTATCATATATTGTTTTTTGGAACAAGTTTGTCTGGATGTTTACCACATTAGGTCTATATATTGTTTTTTGGAACAAGTTTGTCTAGATGTTTACTACATTAGGTCAAGTGAATCGAAATTTATTATAAGACAGTAATTGAAATAATTAAATACACAACAGTTAAATTAGTGTAAGTTCATAATGTACCCAAAAATTTGAAGGATCTGTCATAATAGCATTCGGTTTAGAGCTTGCATACTTGCAAATAAAATTTAGGTTAAATTATAAAAAATATCCCAGAACTATGGATTCAGTTTTAAATATACTTTGAACTTTAAAAAATATTTAAAAAATGTCTCTGAACTATGAAAAACGTTTCAAAAATGCCCTCACCATTAAGAGAAAAAAAAACACGAAATTATGACGTGGACGGTTTAATTCTAACTTGTAATGGTGTGACATGAAAAAAAAAATGAAAATCTGGACGTCAGGTGTTAAAAAGATTATGAAAATGTGGACATATGATTTACTCTCCACCGATTTTGCCCTGATCTTTTGAATCGATAAAATAGAAATTTCATGCTTTTTTTTAACACCTCGCACGTCCACATTTTCATTTTTTCCATGTCACACAAGTAAAAGTTAGAATTTAACCGTCCACATCAAAATTTCAAGTGTTTTCTTAACTGTGAGGGTATTTTTGAAACTTTTCTCACAATTCAAGAATATTTTTGAAATTTTTGAAAGTTCAGAGGTATTTTTGAAACTGAACCCATACTTCATGGATATTTTTTTGATAATTGAACCTAAAATTTACAAATTGACTATCGACCTATGAATCAATATGCCTTTGGACCACCAATACATAATCTAGACTTTAGGTAGAAATGTAGAACATGTTTGAGAACAATTTTAATAGGATTAAAATTAATTTTATCAGATTCGAAAGTACTTCAAACTATGTTTTTAATTATTCAAAATCAATTTAATTTTTATTTTTATGTAATTTCCATGCAATCAAAACTGATATTAAATGATTAAAACAACTGATATTAAATGATTAAAACAGAGTGAAGTGATTTTGAATATGACCAAAATAATTTTAACTTCAAAATCACCCACAAACATGAAATATAAACACAAATCTGATAGCCAAAGCGAGCATAGCTCAACTGGCATATGTATGACTCAACGACCGAGAGGTCTGTGGTTCGAATCCTCCCACCCTCAATGTACTCAAAAAAAAAAAAAAAAAAAAAAAACACAAATCTGATAGCACACAACACTCCAAAAAGAACAAAACAAAATCTTGAAAACTGAGACAGTTATATACTTAATCTACTGAGTACTGCACAACAAAGCCAATCAATATTTATATTGTTTTTACACAGCATTGACATGGGTAGATTAGATTACAAAAGCTAGCTTTTTAGGACTAACCACCCTATTTCCTAACCATAAAGTAAAGGGAACATTAAATATCATAGAAGTGTTCATATACATCCACACAAACAAAACTTTGAACTCCCATCAATTGCGTGTGCGGCATGCATAGTGTCGGATTTGATTCGTGTTTGACACAGGCCATGCTCATAAGATTAAGTTGGAAAAACTCGAACCAACGATCGCAGACTACACCTGCAAGATCCGTCGTCATAGCATGGTTCATGACATGTTTATGTCTTCAAACTCAACTAAGGTGACCTACTATGTTCTTCAGGTACAGCTAGATTTTCTCCAGCTCCATCTGCAACATTGTTTTCCTCTTTGTCATTCATGTCATTGAAACTCCTTTTCCTAACAGAGTGTGATTTCTCCTTGTGATAATCATCTTCAAGTTCTTTTCCCTTGCCTTTCTCGTTCTCGGTTTCTTTGACTGATGGCATATCCCCATTTTGAGGAGGAAACAATGGAGGCTCCTTGCCACTCAATCGACAAAATACTTTTTCGACTGTGTCATTTATTTCTTGGCCCAATCCATTGTTGTTCACAATCAATTCCCAAACAGATTTAGAGGCTTTCTCAAGCACTGGGGCTCTGCATAACACCCAAGAGTAATTAAATTGTCAATAACTTCAACATGTATCAAGTCATTTGTTCACATAATCTTTGTCAGCAAAGCGTTCGAACAGATGCACAATTTAGTAGAAAGAAGAAAAAGGGAAAGAGGAGAGAGAGAGGATTTCTTTTTTTTGAGAAGGGAAACAATTTCATTGAGAGAGAGAGGATTTCTCTTAAACAGACAATCATCATGAACATATCAGATGTGGCACAACATTCTGAAACTGTCAACACATAAGAGGATACATAATCTGCTTTTCTTTAAGCATCAG
Organism: Herpetospermum pedunculosum; assembly: GCA_028017165.1. Lineage (NCBI taxonomy): Eukaryota > Viridiplantae > Streptophyta > Magnoliopsida > Cucurbitales > Cucurbitaceae > Herpetospermum > Herpetospermum pedunculosum. The sequence continues at coordinate 62,370,603 of CM051529.1, forward strand.
GACGCTGTATTCTCTTCAATTATTTTGCAAGAATTTATCGTTAACGAAGTTTTTGTTCCTGATGGAAACAAAGAGCTCTCTTCCAGAATCATGCTCATTCAAATATTAAGTATTCGTAATAACTTGAGTATGCTTCAACCACAGACCTCACAAGATGGAAAAACTAAAAACTCAAGCTCCGTTTGATAACCATTTGGTTTTTGAAAGTTAAGTTTGTTTTGTCACGATTTCTTTACAATTATTTTTATCTTTCTTAAAGAAATATTAGAATTCTTAGTTAAATTCCAAAAGCAAGATTTTAAAAACTTGACTTGAATTTTGAAAACATTTGTCAAAAGTAGATAACAAATCAAAGAAATTTATCGGTGGAAGTAGTGTTTAGAAGCTTACTTTTCAAAAACTAAAAACTAAAGCCTCAATGTTCAATCTTTTAAACAAATTGAAAAGACATGGTGTGATGAAAGTTGAGTGTTTCCTCGTGTTGAGTTCAGTTCACAAGAAAAGTGAACAAAAAAGAGGGGAGAGTGAGGAAGTAAAAAGACAACAATGAAGTAGAAATAATACTGACTCGAGTTCCTGTCGAAGAGCATCGAATAACTCTCTTTTGGTCTGCTTTTCTGCCCCAGGTGTATTGAGGACTTTGCTCTGTTCTACCATTTTAATGGTGGTATTCTTAAGCTCCTCCTGCAACAAGGAAAATACACATAAGAGAGACTTTTCAAACGCCAAGCTGGAAAAGAAAAAAGGCTTAAAGATCATTCTATTTTTGGTATGTGAGTTTGCTTAGCCTACGAGTTTGTAATCAAACCAGCTACATAAATACATAAACTCATGTTATATAAATCTAGGGCTTCTGCATCATAACGACCTTGGTTTCTATAACACACCCAGATTTTGTACCTTAGGCTTATTATAACAACGAGTCAAACAGTCAACCTGAGACTTATTCAACTAATTAAAACATATTTCTTCGATTAAGAGATTAAAGGTTTGAATCTCTACCCGACATATAGTTGAATTCAAAAGGACCACTAGTCAAACATCCCTTGTGTGTCTTTATTGTGAGCAAGAGAGATTACATAGAGGCCGGGTTACGTCGCTATGATTGAGGAGGTGCTCCTTAATCTCCTGTTTGTGGATAAGGGCAGAATTTTGTGACAGGTGTGTTTGTTTGATGTGTTATGGAGAATTTGGCTCGACAGAACAATAGAATTTTTAGGGAGGTCAAGAGATCATGGGAGGTTGCTAGGTTAAATACGTCCTTATGGACGTCTGTTATCCAACCTTTTGTAATTATGAGCTTGATTTGATTCTCTTTCTGTTTTTTGTAGGCTTGTTATTTGTATGCAATTGTATATTCTTACATTTTTCTGAATGCAAAAAAGAAAAGAAAAGTGGAGAGTTAACACTGACATTGGCTTTGAGCTGGTTAATGATCTTCAACCTGAGCGAGTCGATAGTACCATCATTCATCAGCGACTCCAGCACATCTTCTGGAGTTATTACTGAAGACGAACTCATGAATCTCCTTCTCGATTCCCCTGTCCCCTTTTCTCTTCAAAATTTTCAACCTTAAACCCACAAACAGAACAGAACAATTCAGAACAACAAGGTTAAAATAACAAACCAAATTCTTCAATACTGGAATTTCTATGCTAAAACAATCTCTACCCAGAAAAGAGCAGACAAAATCATGAAACCCCACGATTTCAAATGTTCTAAAAAACCAAAAAAATCCCCTGCGGAAACAAAATCTTCGATTGAAACAACCACGCAAGATAAGAGACGAGATAAAATCTTACAGAAAAATTCTATATGATTGAAGTAAATGGGTTATTTCAATGTGAATTCAAAATCAAATAGAACTTTCGCACCTGCTCGTTGGTTTATCCTGAGGTCTACCGCCAGAATAATTTCGATGAGAGCTTCTTTTCTTCTAGCTCGGGTCCTCAAAGATGTGTACTTATGCTCCGCCTGGTGTGGACAATTTTCTTTCTTCTCCTTATTATTATTAATTTTGGACAAAAATCAATTTATATAAAACTCTATTTAAATCGATTAAAACCCTAAACTATTAAATATTATACAATTTTGCAAAGAGATTTTAATTAGGGAAATTGTAGTAAATGACAATTTAAGACTTATTGTTTGCAAATATAGCATGTTTTTAAAAATTTTGCGGATATAGCAATTTCTATCGCTGATATCTTATGACTGATAGAAGTCTATCGCTGATCACCTCAGCTTTTTATAGATTTTTGTCAGTGATAATAGTCTATCAGAGATAATAGTCTATCACTGATAGAAGTCTATCAGTGATATAATAAAGTCTATCAGTGATAGAAACAGGTTTTTTTGCCATATTTGCAAAACATTTTAAAGTTTGCTAAATTTGCAATTAGTTTGGGCCTGATTGCTATTTGTGCAACCAGCGCTTTTAATTAATGCTATAATAAAAATAGAAACATCGTTTTGATAATTTTTTTTTTTTTTTTTTTTTTTGTTAATTATTATTTTTTTCTTTTCTTTTTTATAGTTTAAATAAAATTTAGTATACATAATATAAAAAAGATATTTATAATAATAATAAAAAAAATTTCAAAGTTTACATAATCGAATACAAATAAGTCTCGATGCAAATTAAAAACAACCATAAAATTATATTTATACTTCAAATGTTATCCAAATTTGATTTGATTTGGTATATGTTTTTGTGTGTTGATAGGGTAAGGAGACGTTTATTTAAGAATAGGGAAGCGAGTCTCCAACACGCCAAAACAAAGTTCAATAACCTTTCGCAGTGAAAAAATGTCGATAGTTAAACACTTTTCCCTACCTCGAGGATGATGTCTTCCTTGCTCTAAAATCTCAAAGTCGTTGTCATTCGTCATTATTTGTTATGGATCGTGTTTTAAATTTTTGTTGACGTGTAGACATTTCTACGTGTCAATGAGCTCAATATCGACATGAAAGGTGAATCGACATTTCAATTATATTATAGATAAATTTATGTTATATAATTAAAATATCATTATTTGTGAACTTAATATTTAATAGTGAGAAATTTAAACTAATTTAAAAATATTGAAATGCTAATTTACAAAAAACTATAGCAAAATTCAAAAAATATATAAAAAAAAACACTGCATAATTAAGAAAGAAAAAAAAAATATAATAGGTGAATTTGAAGCGAGAACCTCATAGGTGAAGGGTTTATTTAGGTGCTTCCCTTGCCAATGAACCAACACTAATTTATCAACATATTGGGAACAAATTAATATAGTTAGAAACGGAACTAGGAGAAACACCTTTTTGAAATTTCTCAAATTTTGCTTCTTTTTTAGAAACGTTTCTCAAAATTTAGAAACAAGAAACGAGAATAGTTATCAAACAAGTCTGTTTCTTGAAAAATGAGAAACAGAAACGTTACAAACAAGCCCTTAATATTTCGCTTTATCTATTTCTTCAAGGCAAGCTACAACCAAAGCTCAACTTAACCCGTGAGATTAAGAGAGACACGACATCATAATCTATTAACCATAGAACATGCAAGAAATCAAGTTCGCGGTAATAGTTTTCATTTTCCATCTTATGAAAAACCCTTGGGTCTGTGCCTTATAAAAAAATACTGAAAGTTATGTTCTCCCTTGGACTCAAACTCAAGCACCAAGGTTCTTCTGCACCACCCGACCATTCGATTTTTTGACTTTTTTTAATTCACGAAAAAACTGTATATTCATATAATATTAACATTCCTCACTTTTGATGGGACCAAATATGTTTTTAAAAATTAGGGTTTAGGGATTATGGTTTAGAATTTAGGAGATCATGAGCTCCAACGATACAAGATTATCCGGTCAAAACTCTTTTAATCGAGCTAATCAACATTCGCTAACCCCTGGAGACTCCACTATAGTCTGAGGGTTGCACTCTCCTCACTGTAGACATATTATGTCCTCTGATATAACCGTCATGGGCAAGTCGACCATAGGTTGTTCGTAATCACAGCTGGGTCATTTAAACCGTTTAACCCCTGGATTACGTCTGGTTCCTTAAGTAACATTTGATTAATTAATTTATATGGTATAAACACTTAGAACAATTAATCATTATTATCCACTAAAACATTCTTTTAAGCTCTAATCTAATGTAATGGTCTGATTTACCCGTAATTACTTAAATTCTACAAAATATATCAATTAAGCACAAATAATTTCTTAATATTAGCATTTTTGGAGTGTTATCAGGGTACTATTATATTTTCATGTGGTTGCTGAGGCTAGCGAAATGTTATACAACCTTATTTTGAAAATTAAGGTCATATTCCACTTATGCCCAAATTTTTTGTTCATCGGTACAAAAAAAACCCAATTTTTTTCCTCCATCTCCATTCTGATATATTATGTCATGGTTCATCAATCACTTTCAATTGAGATTGGTTCAACATTCCTTGCTCATTATCAGACAATCAATTATTTACAAACCTCGTGTGGGGCTAATAGTTTTCATTTTCCATCTTATGAAAAACCTTTTTCGCTTCGCTTAGCCCTATCCCCTTTAAGAGTATTTTAGTGATAGGTTCTATAGGAATTGGACGATCGGATTTGGTCAAATACCTAGTGATAAACTTCTATCTTCTTTTCATTGCAGTATTTTTTTAACAAGTTTCGAGATAACAAGATTTATCAAATGATAATCAAGGTAGAAATGACATATTTTTTCCTCTAGTCACATTGTAAAGCCGTCTTTGACTTGAGTCTCCATGTTAGTTCTCGAGTTTGTATCCAAAATTAGGGTCTGGTTGAGAGTGATTTTGAAAGAGTTAAAATCACTTATTTTGAATGTACATTTTTAAACGCGATTTTCATATCACTAAAATTGATTTTGAATGATTAAAGACATGTTTGGGAGTGATTTTAACAACTTCAAAATCACTTCAAAAAATGCTGTTATGCGCCATCTGCTGCAAAATATTGGATAGAAGATTAAAAGTTGCCAAATATTGTAATAGTTATATAGGCTTATAGCAGTATCTTGATTTGAATTGTTTGCTTTTTTGCTTTGAGGAGCAACTTCATTTTTATTCACCCAACATAAGTACCTTGTTGTCTTCATGGGAGCATTTGGAGCCATAATTTTCCTATTCCTTGGTTCAGTCAAGAGTTTCAGAATCAAAAGTGAACCTTGCACATACAACAAGGGACAAATGTGTAAACCAGCTCTAGCCAATGCCATCTTTAGCACAATTGCCTTCTTGCTAGGTGTTATCACCTCAGTTCTATCTGGTTTCCTTGGAATGAAGATTGCTACTTATGCAAACGCCCGAACGAGTCTCGGAGCACGGAAAGGCATCGGTAAAGCATTCGTTATTGCTTTTCGCTCCGGTGCTGTGATGGGATTCCTTCTAGCTGCCAATGGCCTCCTTGTATTGTATGCTTCCATCAATTTGTTTAAGTTGTATTATGTCGACGACTGGGAAGGACTATACGAATCTATCACGGGTTACGGCCTTGGAGGTTCTTCAATGGCATTGTTTGGAAGAGTTGGGGGAGGCATATACACAAAAGCAGCTGATGTTGGAGCTGATCTTGTAGGGAAAATTGAAAAGAATATCCCTCAAGATGATCCGCGAAATCCTGCTATAATTTCTATAGATTCTTCTTGTCACTCTATTTGTTTATCACTTAGAAACAAATCATTTTCACGACAATCACTATTTCTAAAATCACTCCAGCACTTGGACTGATGTTCTGTCATTTATTTTCCAGGTCATAGCTGACAATGTGGGTGACAATGTAGGAGATATTGCAGGAATGGGATCTGACTTCATATGCAGAATCAACCTGTGCTGCACTTTTCGTGGCATTAGCTCTCGGATAACTATGCATCCATGTCGTATCTTCCATGTTGGAATGCCTTGAATCTGTTATGAGACCCTCTACGACTGGTTGATACGGAGGTCTCGCTGTGCAGCCATGGGTTTTTACTTATCTGTTTTGGGCTTTGACCCAATTTGTATTAGGTCATTAGAAGGGTGCCATATATAAATCTTCTAATGACTTCAGTCACCCCTTATCTGTTCATTTTGTAATTCTCTCCTTACTTCGTAATAATACCGCTCTCCCTTCTGCTCGTGGACGTAGCTAACACAGTGAACCACGTAAATCTGTGTCGTTGTTTTTTCTACGCTTTCTTATTCTTTGTTATTGATTTATCGTAACACTCTACTTATAAGCTCAATGGGCATTGTGGTTTGCTTAATAACTACACTTTTTGCAACTGATCTCATTGAGATTAAGAAAGTGAGTGACATCGAACCGTCGTTAAAGCGACAAATTCTTATCTCCACCGTGCTGATGACAACAGGGGGAACTCTAGTCAGCTTCGTCGCTTTACCTTCAAAGTTCACTCTCTACGATTTCGACACCGACAAGGTCGTAAAGAACTGGTACGACTTTGTCGAGTACTTGAATCTTTCTTTCCCCCCATAAACATGTCTCTGTATGTATGCTGACTAAAATTACATCCAAATGCAGGCACATTTTCTTCTGTGTTGTGACTGGACTGTGGGCAGGACTTGTTATTGGATATACAACTGAGTATTACACTAGCAATGCTTACAGGTAAAATATCAGTTCCTCATATGCATAAGAAAAAAACATACTCTATCTTATCAACTCACTCTTTTTGGTTTAATGGTAGTCTAATATGGTATTAGAGCCGGACATCCTAAGTTTGAACTCTTCGGCCTCGTTTGATAACCATTTAGTTTTTGGTTTTTGAAAATTGTGCATATTTTCTAAAATTTCTTTACAATGGTTTACATCTGAATTCTTAGTCAAATTCCAAAAAAAAAGAAACAAATTTTAAAAAACTACTTTTTTTAATTTTTAAAACTTGGCTTGGATTTTGAAAACACTAGTAAAAAGTAGATAACAAAAATTAGTGATGAAAGTAGTGTTTATAAGCTTAATTTTCAAAAACCAAAAACTAAAAATCAAGTATTGTTGGATAACCATTTTTTTTTCCTCATAATTTCTTTACTTAAAATAAACATCCGGATTCTTAGTCAAATTTTCAAAACAAAAACAAGTTTTTAAAAACTACTATTTTTAGTTTTCCAAATTCGTTTGATTTTTGAAAATAGAAAGTAATAACAAAACAAAGAAATATATTGGTGGAAGTAGTGTAAGCTTAGGTTTCAAAAACAAAAAAACAAATGGTTATCAAACGGGACTTTATAGTCATTTCCTCTCCTTGACTGTCACTTGTTGAATCTCGTGATATAATTTTCAAGCTCGCAAGTAAGAGGGTAGTATTGAAAATATATACAAAAGAATAGCAGTAGTTTAGCAATATATTCTTTAAACTGGAAGTCTTGCAAGCTTACAAAGAGATTAATATGAAATCTGATATGTGTTGTGCCTATTTCCTGAGAAATTTGATGCTTATGATGATATCATTTGTGCAGTCCAGTGCAGGATGTGGCTGATTCTTGTAGAACTGGTGCTGCATCGAATGTAATATTTGGATTAGCTCTCAGATACAAATTCGTCATCATTCCCATCTTGGAAATGCTTAGCACTATTGCCACTGGTCTAGCCATTGATGCTTATGGACCAATAAGTGACAATGCAGGTGGCATAGCTGAAATGAGGGGAATGGGCCACGGGGTACGCGAGAGAACCGACGTTGCAGGTAACACAACCGCAACTATAGGAAAGGTAATCATGTTTCTCAATGAAAACTCGGTTTCTTATAATAAAAAAAAAACCATGTTTCTATTCTCAAGACATTCTAAGAGCTAGCTGTTTCTTGTGTTGGGGCAAGGCTTTGCCATTGGATCAGCTGCTCTTGTTTCCCTGGCCTTGTTCGGCGCCTTTGTGAGCCGAGCAGGCATCGAAATAGTCAACGTCTTGAACCCGAAAGTTTTCATTGGATTGATAGTAGGCTAAGAAGCACCGACACCTTAAAAATGGAAAAGTGTAAGTGTCATACGAGTGTCTGACACGACACGCCAGCTGACGTGTCTATTTTAAAATTATTATTTTGATTTTCCGACACTTCTGGACACTTCTGCGACACTTTTGCAACCCTTACCTTAAACCCTCAAGACCCATTTTGAAGCCCATTTACTTTTAATGAAATTATTAGGGCACGGGCAAAAGTCACTTTGTTTTTCTCCAACTCCAACTCCAACTTTTCTTACGATTTCCCTTCCCACCCAAATTTTCTTTTGATGTCCATCCCACCCAAAACTTTCTTACAATTTCCCTCCCACCCAAACTTAACCATATGGCAAATCAAAATATACATATACATATCCATACATATATATATATATATATATATATATATATTAAAAAATAACGTGTCTACAACGTGTCGTGTCCTACTTTTTTGGAAGTTGGCGTGTCGCCGTGTCGTTTTGTGTCGTGTCGTGTCGCGTGTCAGTGTCAGTGCTTCTTAGATAGTAGGTGCAATGCTTCCATACTGGTTTTCAGCCAAGACAATGAAGAGCGTTGGCAGCGCAGCGCTGAAGATGGTCGAGGAAGTTCGACGACAATTCAACTCTATCCCGGGGCTGATGGAAGGCAGGACGAAGCCGGACGATGCAAATTGTGTCAAGATATCGACCGATGCTTCGCTTAGAGAGATGATCCCACCTGGTGCTCTTGTTTTGGTAACACCACTCATTGCTGGAACATTCTTTGGAGTTGAAACTCTAGCTGGCCTTCTTGCTGGTTCCCTTGTTTCTGGTGTGCAGGTATGTCTCATTTTCCCTGCATTCATAACAAATCATCAACCTATACACTTTTTCACAAATTTCATAATATTTCTATTGTTGTTCTCTTTTTTTCAACTGTTTCACCTCATTGAATAGACATATGTATGGTGTACTGATACGGCCCATTTTATAACCATTTTTTTTTTTTTAAGAAACATTTGGATTCTTACCCAAATTTAAAAAATAAAAACTACTTTTTTTTAGTTTTTAAAACTTAGCTTAGATTTTGAAGACATATCTACGAAGTAGATAACAAAACAAAGAAACTAATAAGTATTTTTTATAAGCTTAATTTTTAAAAATCAAAAACTAAAAATCAAATTGTTATCAAATGAGGGTATAGTTTTTTATTTATTTGGAGATCAATATATAAGAAAAATTGTTACTTTTCATTTTGGTCCATTAAGTATAAAAATGTCTAATATTGAACTTTCAATTTTATGTTGAGTCCTGACCAGTTCAATTTTTTAAAAAATTCACAAGACACAAAATTAAAAGTTTAAAAACTTGTTAGATATTCTTCTAAAGTTTAGGGACCTATGAGATACAACTATAAAACTTGTAATTTCCTTTTCTATAAAAGAAAATAAACAACAAAGTACTAGGAAATCTGTATTTCTCAATTGGTCCCCTCCCTCCTTTTTGTATAACAATATCTACAAGAGTGTGGATTCCTCAACTTCGCTTTGCACATTTTTATACGACGTAAACATATTTATCATTTATTTCTCGCTATCCCGACCCTAAGCTTTTAAGGAGATCGATATACATGTCATTGAATTATAGAAGGTTGTTGTTCTATGATTGTATAAATAACATTTTATCCTATTCATTCTGTCCTTTTTTTTGTCATGCTTTAACCTTGCTTGAAAAACAACCTTTGTTAGTGGCAATCATCATGAGCTTGTCTCTCTTCTTAGGTTGCAATCTCTGCTTCAAACACAGGTGGGGTTTGGGATAATGCAAAAAAGTACATAGAGGTAAGATCTATTATTCCACCCCCTTTTAACATTAGTTTTTCTAAATCTTTTGCCATATATAAGATGAACTTTGAATGTGTTTGGGAGCGTTTTTTCAATGTCCTAAACCGCTTTCGACTCGCCTTTCAAAATTTTCATGGTTATTGGTCATGTATCAAAAAATGTTTTTAAAAATTTCGAAATCACTAAAAGTGCTTCTTTTGGAGGAACTACTTAACTATGACATATTTAGGAAACTATGCAGTGATTATTGACTATGCATCAATTTGATTGTATGAAAATCACGTTTTAAAAGTGTAAAATCAAATATCAAATTGATTTTGAATAATTAAAGACATGTTTGTGGGTAATTTTAATCATTTTAAAATCACTCCAAAACATGACCTTAGAGCCCGTCTGATGCGATTGTAAACAGTTTCGATCGATAAAATGCAGGTGGGAGCTAGTGAGCATGCTAAAGCACTTGGTCCCAAAGGGTCAGAAGCTCACAAGGCAGCTGTGATAGTAGGTGACACAATTGGGGACCCTCTCAAAGACACTTCTGGTCCTCTACTCAATATTCTCATCAAACTCATGGCTGTTGAGTCTTTGCTGCTCATGGTGGCCTCATCTTCAAGCATTTATAACAACAATGCCCAAAGTTGTTTCCTTGATAGCTAAATTAGGTAAATTTCATATAATTTGGTATTTTTTTAATGGTTTTGTTTGAGTTGATCATATTATTTTTGGTTAGAGTTCATCATTATGCTATATATATATATATATATATTAGGATATGAAAAGTTATGAACCTCTATCAATTCTCAACCATGGTGCCTACATTTTGATGTCAAAGTAACTCACAAATAGGTGGCCACCATGGCTTGAGCTACTATTTCTTGAAACTCTTTATTATTTAGATACCCTTATTACCTGGTCGACGTCAGAAGCTCTTTTTTATTGTTCAAATAAACTTATGAAGCATAAGAGGCTAGAAAGGCTTAACTACAATATTTATAAAAATGGAAGTTGCCAAAATGTCTACCATTACTTATCGTTTCAGATACAAGCAGCCATCACAAAGCAGACCACAGACCAGCAACTTGTCTACCAAAAAGAGAATTCAATAATGAAAGCTGGAAAGATTAAATGATATTTTCCTATGCGAATCAGTATAAACATTTGTTTTCATGTCAAAACTTAAATGCAGCAGGCATAAAGGGAAAACCATATGAAGAACAATTCTCCACTGTAGAAGCACACCCCATTCCCCAGCAGCATCAAATAATCAGCCAAACTCAATGCATACTATTCTAGTTTCCTTACTCAACCAACTTATTGTTCAGTGTCATTTGGTACACACTGCCCTTCATCTGATGTTTTCTTCCCAATTTGCGGTCGCCGAAGAGCTGATCAATACAGGAAAAATAGATTAGATAAAATGTCTACTTTGTCATTTCTTAGAATGTGTCAAACTATTTTGAGGTTAAAGCAAGTGATAGCATAAAAGAATTAACTGCAGTACGCAATAAGAATCTACCATATTCTCTTCATGCAAAGTTCACATTATTTGATTTTCATCCCCAAGATAAAGACCATGATTCTTACAACCCCCATCCCAACATAAAAATGACTCAATGAGTCGGTGTGATATAAATTCGTTTAGATCATAAGCATGCAACTGATAATAAGCTTGTCATAATTACAAATGAGGCATTGGCATTGCCCTTGCAACTATTACCCTCCCTAACATGTAAAAGTATTTAGAAAATACAAGCATAGGAAAACGTTGTATGATCAAGTTGTTATTATCCCCCACGAATAGTTAAGGTGCAAGTGATGGCACATACATTTTGTTTAAAAAAAACAATCAAAGAACGACAACAGAGGAAAGCATGAATATCAAAGTGCAAACACATCTTAGGAAAATGATGAAAATGCATCATGGAAAAGAGTAAAGCAACATACGGAGAAAAGAAAAGAAATCATACATTTAAGAGCCGATCCAGCAAGACAAGTCAGCCTTGATTTTGTATTTGCCTCAGCTAATGGATTTGGCTTGCCTGTAACGGCCATTCGAACATCCCAAACACGTATAACTCCATCTGTTGATGCAGATGCAACTATATGTGGATCATCATCAGAGAAAGCACCAGAGGAATTCTTTGTGAGTACAACAATCCCTTTGACACGGGCAGCATGTGCTTCTTCTATAGAATATGCAACCTTCCCAGTTTTTACATCCCACGCAGTAAGACAACGGTCCTCTCCACCTGTAAGCAGAATGCCATTCTGTCCAAGTTTCCATAACATTTGAACACAAGGAAAAGAAACCTTTTATAAACACGAGAACTAAAAAAAAGGTTGAAAGATTTAAATAGTTACATAATCTCTGAATCAGTTCCTTGAGACCCGCCTATGAACTTTTATTTCAATGGAGGATCAAACACCAAATGATTAATTTCTAGACCCAATTTGGGCTATACTTTTTTTTTTTGGAGAGAAACAACTAGCTACGAAGTGTGCTACTAAAAATTCAAGCTGGATTTCTTAACAAAAGGGATATATAATTCCAAATAAAACTTAGATTCCTTAAGAAATGTGCTACAATTTAAATAACAATCTTGGGATAAACCATCTTTGTTGTATCTATTTTCAATGTTATTCAGAAATCTGAAATTCTATTACACAATTATGGAACACAGTGTTCAAGAACAAAGTACAAATACGAATTATTAAAAAAAAAAAAAAACTGACCTCGCAAGGCGTGGCACAAAGAATCCGCTTCTTGTTCTCGAACTCGCACAGCAACCGCGCATCCTCTGCCTCATGCACCGAAACCTTCTCCTCCTTAACCATGAAAAACTTATCCCCATCAAGATCAAAATTCACCAAACTAGCCTCATACCCCAACCTGCAATAGAAACTCCTCTTTCCACGACCTAAATTGGTCATGGCCAAGCAATTGTCATGACCCACAGTCAACGCAAGCTTTCCAGAGGGGTGAATAGATAGATCGTTAATAGCCTTCCTGTGAGGGCACACGGTCTTGAGGTGAACAAAAGGGTCGGCATCGTAGATACAGACGGAACCATCTGAAGCAGCAGAGATGAGGTTACGAGGGAACGATAGGTTGGGAGGGGTGTAGAAGGAGAGAGCGGTTAAAGATGCAGAGTGGTCGTGAAGTGATCCGAGAGAGGAAGCGGTGGAGAGGTCGTAGAGGTGGATGGTATCATCAGCACCACCTGAAGCAGCGACGGGTCCCGCGGCGGCAAGGGTTCTGATGGCGGAAAGATGAGAAGGGTAGGAGAAAACAGTGGTTAGGGACAGAGCTTGGGGTTCCGAAGGTCTAAGCTTGAACCCCCAAATGAATCTTTCATAGGAGCCTGCAATGAGACTCATGGAGACGGCGGCAACTTTGTTCTGGGTATTGGACTGAGTTAAAGTTCGCTTCAAAGAAATTTGTAGGGGTTTTAGGGAAGGCGGCTCTTTCGGTTGATCTGGATTATTTCAACAAAAGTATGCAATCAAAATCCATGGATTCAAAGTGAAGAAAATGTAAATGAAAATCACAGAGAAAGAGTTGAAAATCACTGTGCCAATTTCAATTCTAATTCACATAACGAATTGTGTGGCTCGTAAGCGTAACCCCTCTATTCAATCCCCAATTTTCTCACCCACATACACAGATAACAAAGAACGAGTTCGGAATTGTACCTCAGAAAATAGTAGTAGTAGAAGAAGCTGTTTCAATGGCGGCAACTTCGATATCTGCAACTGGATTGTGCTGTTCCTCTTCTTTCTCCGGAGAGGAGTACGCAGTGCTGGCGATGCCAAATACGGAGGCGGTGCAAGTCGGAGTGGGGAAGGCGGTGAGATTCCGGCCGACGATGAAGAACGTGAATGAAAGGAAAGGGTTTTTGCGCCGTTGGTTGTGGTTACTCGGCAAGAAGCACTTCAATCAGCTTAGGCGAGCGGCGAGGCTGAGAGCGATGGAGACGGCGGCGAGAGAGAGGTAGGCGACGGAGGAGGAGGCCGGCGAGGCGGAGGGCGATGGAGAGAGAGAGACGAGAGAGCGTAGATGAGGGAGAGGGAGGCGCTGAACTAGGTTACGGATATTATAGTTTTCGGCGCTGACCGAACCGAACCGAACCGACTCTTTCGGTTCGGTTCGGTTCGTGTGATTTGCGATTTGTCTTAGAAGATGCGCCTCTTTCGTCTTTCGTCCGCAAACTCCTTCATCGTCCCTGTCTCCTCCGACGTCAACAGCGACTCTCCCAACGCCGCCGGCCGTCAGTGATCGATTGTTGGGTTTTTATTCTAAACTCCGACCTTCGGCTTTGAGCTGCAATCTTCAGGTTTTTATTCCCTTTTCTCTCCCTTTCACCTGCGATCGATTGTTGGGTTTTTCAAATAAATCACTTTGAAACCAAGCTTTGATTGAAATTTGATGGTTGAGTTTCTGAAATTTGATAGTTGGGTTTCTGAAATTTGATTGAAATTTGAACTCCAACCATTTTGTTTCTTCAATGGCAGCCTGATAAGAAAGAAAGAAAGAGAGAAATAGAAATAAAAAGTGTATTTTTCTCATATAAAAATGGGTTTTTAGTTCGTTTCTCAACTGAAATACTCAAAATCCTTCAATTTTCGTATCAAACCCATATCTTGTTAATTCCAATCCCCCCAGTTACTGTAGAGATCGAAGAACACCAACTCAACATTCAACTCATTTCTCCATTTCCACACTCGAATTGGATGCTGAAGTTTGGAACTGGGGGATTTTGTTTTTGTTTGATTGATTGATATACGTGACTTTGTTTAATTGACTGTTTGAATGGTGTTGGATGGCTTTGTTTAATTGATTGTTTGAATGGTGTTGGATGACATTGGGAGGATTGTGAATTATGTATAGGGTTTGAATGGATTGAAAGTGATAATCCTGTTTATTCTAAAAGATGAAGGCTTTTGATGTCTTAAAATGAATTTCATAATATTGAATCAGCTCGTGCAATGATGGATATTGTTATTTCCTTAGGTCGACTGGACGCCAACCTTTTGTTCTGGTAAAATCGATATAATTTGTATTGATATCATTCTCTGATCCATTTCCATATGTTTATGAATCCGAATCGATATCTCGAAGTATCATGCGTTATATTATTGTCGTTTTATCATCTGTTGCTATTTTGTTTGGTTTGATTTCGAATTCTGACTATGTTTGTTGGTAGTACTGAAGATAGATGAGAGAAAATGTGGGTTAAATCTGATTGAATAAATAAATGAATATATGAAACCTAAAAGTTTAGGACCATGCCATTTAATATATTTAGCGTGTGCATTTAAAAAAAAAAATATTTAGTTGCTAATTTGTAAACGACATGCAGGGAGCCGATAACGGCCACAGTCCCAAATATACCCGCCAAAACTTGAGTCTTCAACTAGATTGACTCAGTTTGATGAACAAGAGTACCTGGTAGAACCTCTTCAAATTTTTGCCCTAAATTTTATCTCAGAAGTTCTTCCAAAGAAAAGTCACAAAATCATCCCATGTCGAAGCAGGCGATTGCCGCAAACATTGCGAAGCTAATTGTGAAATTTGGCCTTAAACCCTTCAAAATGACGTCATCGCCGCTTTCAAATCTCGATTCTCGGGTAACGCAACTGGTTTTGTCGGATCCAAACGTTCCTACTCAGTTGTGTTTAAGTTTTTTCAACTTTCTCCGAGGAAACCCTCTTCAGAAACCCGATCTACAGGCACATTTGATCCTCATTTGTAGGTTGTATCGTGCTCGGAAGTTCGCGGTGATGAAGAATGTGTTGAACTTCATTGTCAATGATGGAAATCTTCGGAGCACTACAGAGCAAATTGTTTCTTCGATTGGGAGTGAGTTCGATGAACCTAAATTTGTTGATAAATTTTGTGATATGTTGTTTAGGGTATACGTAGATAACAGAATGTTTGATTCTGCTTTGGAGGTTTTTGATTATGCGAGAAAGAATGCGTTTGAGATTGAGGAGAGATCCTGTTTTGTGCTCTTACTTGCTTTAAAAAGGTCTGGTAATGTTGAATTATCTCTAGAATTCTTGCGCCAAATGGTCGATTCGGGCGTGGAAATCAGTGTTTATTCGTTGACGATTGTGATTGATGGGTTGTGTAGGAAAGGGGAGGTAGAAAATGCTAAGGTTTTGATGGATGAACTTGTTAGCAAAGGATTTAAGCCCAATGTCTTCACATATAATTCTCTTTTGAATGCGTATATTGAAAGGAAGGATGTAGGTTGTGTAAATGAGATTCTAAGCTTGGTGGAGAAGGATAATCTGGATTATAATGCAGCAACCTATACAATTTTGATTGAATGGTATTCAAGAAATGGGAAACTTGAGGAAGCAGAAAAGTTGTTTGATGAAATGGTTAAGAAAGAGATAGAGCCTGATGTTTATGTTTACACCACCATTATTAATTGGAATTGTAATTCTGGGAATATGAAGAGGGCATTTGCTCTGTTTGATGAAATGATTGAGAGAAAGATTGTTCCAAATGCTTACACTTATGGAGCTCTTATCAATGGTGCGTGTAAGGCAGGGCAAATGCAAGCAGCTGAGATGTTGGTAAATGACATGCAATGCAAAGGGATTGATGTAAATCAAGTGATATTCAATACGTTGATTGATGGGTATTGCAAGGAGGGGATGATTGATGAAGCTCTAAGGCTGCAGGATATCATGCAACAAAAAGGGTTCAAGATCGATGTGTTTACTTATAACATAATTGCCTGTGGATTTTGCAGATTGAATCGGCAAGAGGAAGCAAGGAGATTATTGCTCACAATGAAAGAAAGAGGGGTGGCTCCAAATGTAGTGAGTTTTAGTACTTTGATTGACATTTACTGCAAAGAAGGAAATTTTGTAGAAGCAAAAACGTTGTTGAAGGAGATGGAGAAGAAGGGTGAGGTACCTAATGTTGTTACATACAATACTTTCATTGAAGGCTATGGCAAGAAGGGAAAGATGAAGGAGGCATACAAGCTCAAAGATGAGATGCAAGAAAGGGGGTTGATGCCAGACACATTTACATATACATCACTTATAAATGGGGAATGTGTTCGTGGAAAAGTCGATGCGGCACTTGAACTGTTCAATGAAATGCCACAACGAGGGCTAGATCGAAATGTGGTCACTTACTCGGCAATGATCTCTGGGTTGTCCAAGGATGGCAGAGCTGATGAAGCTTTTAGATTGTACGATGAAATGAAAGCAGCAGGCATTGAACCTGATGATAGAATATATCTTTCCTTGACAGGGAGCCTTCATGGAGCGGTGTCTTAGTTCTAGGATTGGGAAATGGCATCGATGTGTTTGGAGTTAGCTACGAAAACAGTTTTGCAGTGTGATGAGCTACAATTCTTCAAAGTGGGAAAGTCCTTTTAACCAAGGATTGCTGACGAAATTGGAGTTCGCTACGGAAAGAGTTTTTCGTTGTGATGATTGATGAACTACAATTCTTCAAAGTGGGAATGTCCTCTTAACCATTGATTGCTGATGAAAAGTTGAAGTTATTTCATTCTAGTGTAAGAGAAGGCAAAAAACTTGAGATGGAGTATCGCAAGCAGAAAATTTGAGGCCCATGACCGTTTGAATACTCAAGATAGAATGCAAAGGAAGCTTAGGAATGTTGCGTTGTCCCCATCTGTTTGTGTTTTGTGCCAAAATGGGGAAAAAACTAGTGATCATTTTTTTCTCAATTGTTCTTTTGTGAAGAGAGGATGGGACCAATGCCTAAAAGCTATGGGTCTCTTAGTGTGTTGTCCTGCAAAGCTTGATAGGTGGATGTTAGAATCGCTCAACGGGTGGAACCTTAAAGGCAAGGCCAAAGTCTTGTGGAAATGTATTGCTCGTGCGGTTCTGTGGGAGACTTGGAAGGAAAGAAATAGAATGATTTTTAAAGATAAGCCCAACTCTTTTACGTCTTTTTGCATTATTGTACAAATTACTTCGTTGTTATGGGCCTTAGAAATAGGAAATTCTTTTGTAATTATAGCCTTGCTCAAATCCTCCATAATTGAGAGGTCGTGCTTCATTAGTTTTTTGTGCGGGAGGGGTTTTCCCCTCGCCCTTATGCTGTAGCCTTTCTTTTATATTTATATATATTAGTTCTGTCTCTTATAAAAAAAAAAAATATCCAATATGGCGATTGCTCTTGTGAAGAATGGCTTGTGTGATCCATTCTAACGCATTGAGACAATACCAACACCTCCAAAGATGCCACCATGGGCATGCTTCAGCAATAGTGACTGAAAATCTACCTTACTCTCCTTCAAAACACCATGTTAATTAACCTTTTACTTCTATGAGGCAGGAATGGTGAATGGGGTGATCATGTCACATTACAGGCAACCGTGGATTCGGTAAGGTCTACATAAAATCCATTGCCTTGATTTTCATTGGTCTACATAAAATCCATTGCCCTGATTTTCTTTCAAATGAAGTTTATAGGATTTTGTTATGCTGTCGATATATTGTAGATAAATTCCTTTGGTTATCTCCTATTGGGGAATGGGGATTGAAGGCGACAATAATATATTATCATCTTTCATTGGGGAGAAAGAATTCTGCATAGTGCGACGAATCGAGGGCTTTTTTTTGTCAGTTTGTTTGATTTTCTGGTGGGGCGTTCTTGGTGGGCAGATCTAGAGAAAAAAAGGGAACAGATCTGATCGGAGATGGGCTGCTGTGGAGTGGGCAAAAACAAAGGGCATCCACACACCAGTCGCACCTGTCGCCGTCAATTTATTCCCTTCTTCTTCCTTTATCTTCAAATTTGGTTATAATGAAAGATGAGGGATTGTGAAACTAGCAACTGTTGGTGGTCGTAGGAGGGACTTCATCTTATTGAACAGGGTATGTATGTATTGACTGTTTTTAAAAAAAAAATAATAATAATAATGTTCTCTTTGATTTTGTTTGTGAGGTAGATGATTAATTTGCTGAAATTAGAGAATTTGATTGTTGGAAATGTTTGGCTTCTAGTGATTTTAGCTTTGTTGTTCTTTCTTTCACTGGAAATTTGTTTTTTCGGTCAATTGAATGTGATTATTAGTGATCAAATGGAGTTTGATAGCTATGAATGTTATGAGATGATGATTGAAGGCAGTTATTTTTCTTTTTTCTCTTGTAATTTTGTTCTTTGCAGAATTGGAGCGATGTCGAAGCACTTAATTCAATCGAACAAGTACTCTTACTCTTACATAACATCATAACTGACAATTTTTTTTGTAGCTTCTGTATTTGATACTCGGCTGTTCTTTATGGTTCTGAGAATCCCTTATTTTCGGGACCAAATCTTGTATCATATTTCGTTTGATTATAAATTCTTGTGTTTTAAGTTAGCAAGAAAGTAGGAAAGGTTACCTCCATAAAAAACAAAACAAACTTTGCTATGTTCCTTGCTGCTAAACGTATACTTTTCATTAAGCATACCATGACTAATAAAGTAAGTTTAAGAATACTGATAATGAAGTTATTTATAAAACTAATATGCCATACTATCACGCCTTAGTTACGCACCAAAACAAAAGCTGAAATCGATAATTCTCACGTTGGTGAAAGAGAGTACATAAATGGCTTGATGATTAAACTGCATTTTATCTAGAGATAAACAGAAGAAGAATTTGGGGATAATGCTGATTTGTTTGCAGGTGTGGTATATAGTACTATAATTATTGAGTTCATATCAAGCAGAGCTATTTTATGAATAAGGGTGCAAAATGTATACGTATTGAGCATTGTAATCATGATTCTGTTGAAGTCACAAAACTTTCTAACTTTTGTAATGGTAAATGTATAGTAGTGTTCGGGAAAGAACAATTAAACATTTGTGGAATAGAAATTTGTGCAATAGCCTGACAATAAACAATAGAGAGAGAGTGAATACAAGCTTAACAAATTTACCAAAATTGATACAACAAAAGTGCAAATCATACATTAATTGTGAATCGAATTATTAAATCTTCTCTTATTTTATCTCCCGTGTTGTATAGGTTGATAACAGGGCTTCCTCTGCAGCCAAGCGTGCTAGAACTGATGGTATGCATATAGTCGCCACTGTTTCCTTTGTAATTCAGTTATAGCTTCATATTTAATCATGAATTCTTTCACAACTACGTTGCATTTGTAAATTTAATTATCATCAGATTTTTTGAGTGAATGCATAAGGCATACCAATAAATAAAGTTAAATCTATTGATATTTGAGTCTGGAGAGATTTCCAGTATTCGACACGGTTTGTCGTTAGTTGGGCTTTTCTTGTTCTTCTTACTATATGTCTCTTTATTATTATTTCCAGTATTCGAATCCTCTGTATAGGTCTGTTTATTCGTTTATTTGTGTAGGGTTATGATGGAAGCATTTTGAGTCTACATGTGACATGTACAGCAACATCACTGGAAGGTAATAAACTAACATCAGTAGTTATCACTCAGATCATTTTGAAATAGTTTGAACTTTTTTACTAGAAATAGATCGTTTTGAGCAAACTTAAGGCCCGTTTGATAACCATTTAGTTTTTAGTTTTTGAAAATTAAGCTTATAAACATTGCTTCCACATTACAAGTTTCTTTGTTTTGTTATCTACCTCCTAAATGATATGTTATTTGCAGATTTGAACTGTCACTTAAATAACATTGAAATTGGCGTTCAGTTGGGCTTTTGTTTTTCAATTAAAAACTATGCAAACTAGCTTACCTTCTTGGTCTTTAGTTTAAACCACTCTATAATAACATATGTATAGATTTGTTGTTTTATGTGTAAAATGTCAAGGTTTCTTGCAAAAATCACAAGAGATTTATCTTGAACTTCACCAACTTGAACCATCTACACGTCACTTTCTCCCTTTCTGAGGCAATTTTTTTTTGTTCTTTTTAAATATTGCTAGGCAATAAGAGTCATGTGTGGCTTGATGGTTAACAATATACTTCGATCAGGTTGGTTTGGAAAGTTGAACTTTGACTTAAACTAGAAGTAGAAGCTTACAATCAGTTTTCAAATATGTTTATTATTACATGTTATCTATTATTTAGAAGCTTACGACCAGTTTTCAAATATGTTATTATTACATTTTATCTCTGCATGCTGAGGCCAATATGATCTTTATATGATATTTGGAAAGTTGAACTTTGACTTAAACTAGAAGTAGAAGCTTAGTTTTCAAATATGTTTATTATTACATGTTATCTATTATTTAGAAGCTTACGACCATATGTTATTATTACATTTGATCTCTGCATGGTGAGGCCAATATGATCTTTATATGATATATTATCCTTTCATCTTGGTTTATTGAGTGCATGTACATCATAGGTTTTTTTGTTTTTTCTCCCCAAGTTATTTTTGTGCGCAATTACACATTATTTAAGGTACTCTTTTCTAATACAGTTTATGAAAATGGATAATGCTTGCAAATATGGTTTCTAATAAGATTTGTGTGGCAGGTATTGAACAGGTATACGTGCATGTACATAGAAACTAGGGGTGGCCACTATCAAACCGAAAACCGATCCAACCGATCGAACTGACGTCGGGCGGTCGGTTTTCAGCCACTATCGGTCGGAGTCGGTTTAGCTAGGCGGTCGAAAACCGACCGCCAATTTAATATGTTTTTATAAGATTATTAATTTTTTTAAAATTAAAAAAAGGTCAAATTGATTGAGGCTTGAACTTCAATTTGAGAATCATAACCGCCATTGCTTTAAATAGTAATTTGCAATTGAGAAATGTAATCGTCATTGTCATTTCAAATTGAGAATCGTAATCGTCATTGCTAAACTTGGGAATCGTAATGGCCCATTTTTCAACCCTCCTCAAGCCACTTCGTCTTTTGGTCTTGACTCTTCAACCGTTCACCTTCACGCATGCCTCTCTTAATTCACTCTCATGCCTCACTTAGTCATTAACACCGACACTCACAACCCACAGACGCCTCCGCCTATTCCCCTTTGCTGCTTGTTGTTGTGCCTCACCCTCTCGGCCGCAGTCGTTGTCTAATGTTTTGTTTTCTGGTTATTTGTGATTTAAAGGCCTGCTTAGATAGCTTCTGTATTGGTAGGTTTCAATTTTTTTTTTTTTAATTTATTAAGTTATTTTTGTTTGTCCCTGTTTTCTTGAAGTTTGCTTCTGTATTCTACTTTTTTAAAGAAATTTATTATAAAAGGGAGTTATTGCCTTTGTTTTATTTTTTGTATAGTTATTTTATTTGCCTCTGGTTTTTAGAACTAGAACTTCACCTTCATGCAAGCCTCACTCTGTTTTTTTTTAGAGTTTTATTATAAAATCGAAAACGGACGTAAACCGACCGATCGGCCGGTTATTCGATAATTTTATCCTTATAAAACCGTCGGTTTCCATTGAGATAAAACCGACAGGTCGGTTTTCGGCGTCGATTTTCTCTCAAAACCGACATCGACCGACCGATGGTCACCCCTAATAGAAACAATGCACCCGGCCAAGCATTGTACGAAAAGATCGGCTTTGAGGTAACATCTAATTCCAGATATAAAGCTCCTTCATCTTCGAAATAACAAGCTCACAATTGTTGGAAACTTACCTACCATGTAACACACAGAAGCTTGACAATGCACAATGATGTTGATATTCATTACTAAAGTTCCTGTACTGACAATTGAAACTCACAAAAAGTATTGAGTGCAATGAAATTTGAGGTATTCTACCATTCTTGTATTATACCTATATACAATGTTTCTACCAACAAAAATATTGCCATTTACAGTTGATACACAAGTATTTTGTAGGAAGCTAATTGAATCGGTAAGGATTGTGAGGCTCGACATGCTGACAAACTGGAGATAGCTTCAGTTCAATAATCTCGACCTCTGGATTCGAGTGTCCATCGAGAAATACATAGCAGCTTTGACAGAAAAAATGGGATAAACCAGTCATTTTCTTCTTAATTTTGTTAAAGTAACACTTTGCACAAATGAAAAGGGCTGAGAAAGAAACACACCTGAGAACATCCAAAGAGTTTAAGCACTCTTCGAAACTTTGCTCAACTAAAATCAAGCTGAAACTGGAATATTGCATGTTCCTCTTAAACAAACATGTCTGGTCAACGTTCATCTCTTTTTTATTACGCCACACTACAATTTACTTTTGTGCAATTCTGACTGTGTTCCAAAATCTACAATTAAAACTTCAAAATATTTTGTTTTAGGTAGAATGAAGTTGTCAACTATTTATCTAATGTACAATATTTTTCGGAAGTTAGATGATGCATGTATGCAATGTTTTATGAATAGAGTTATTTTGTACATCCCAAAGAATATTTATTTTTTAAGTTTTAAAAACTTAATATGTAATATATATTTAACTATACAATACAACCAAAAAAGATGAAAAAAAATAAAATAAACTATCATAAACACAATTATACAACTTTGCACCCCAAACACAGACTTACTAAAGTCAGACTAAACAATTTTGCACTCCAAACACAGACTATTATAACTCACCAACTATAATAACCCACTTTGCGCCCCTAGATGAATTTTAAATGTGTCTCTCTGTCTCTCTTCTTGGTCTTATCATCATAATCATCTTCTGATGCAGTATGGTGTGCAAATATTTCTAAAACAATAAATTTGTTAAAGAAGTGGAGAGGTCTTGTGATGAGGTGACTAGATTTAATGTTTCCTTGTGAGCGTCGATCACTAGACCTTTTTGTAATTATGGTCTTAGTTTGATTTTGTTGGATTGGAGACCTTTCTTGTAGTTTGAGGACCTCACTTGTTGGGCTTGTTTTTTGTATGACCTTTTTTTCGTTAATCTCAATGAAAATTCGATTTCTTACCAAAAAGAAGACAAAAGGAGGTAAACAATTTTAACTCTTCCCATCCCCTTTATGTTTTCTTCTTCTTTCATTGTAATGTTATATTTCTGCTGCAATTAAAATTTTCATTGTTTACCTCTTCAATAGTTCGAGTTTGCTTGAACATTGTCTTTAAGTTTATTTGCATGGAATACTTGGCTCAGGTCGTGCTTCTATTTTTCATTTTTCTTCCCCATCGATTTTATGGTCTTGAACTATAGCTATGTCGTGCCTTTGCAGTAATTTTCTTGAGTTTTTGGGCAGAGTTGCATTACAACTCAATTCTGTTGAGGATCTCACATCAGAAAGATGAAATGATTTCACTCACAATATAAA
Organism: Herpetospermum pedunculosum; assembly: GCA_028017165.1. Lineage (NCBI taxonomy): Eukaryota > Viridiplantae > Streptophyta > Magnoliopsida > Cucurbitales > Cucurbitaceae > Herpetospermum > Herpetospermum pedunculosum. The sequence continues at coordinate 62,394,562 of CM051529.1, forward strand.
ATACATGGGCTAATCCTCCCATCACCAATTGGTTTTAGGATGGAACTCCATGATATCTAATATGGTATCAGAATCCACGATACCCAAACGAGTATTCGGTCAAAAAAATAAAAAAAAATAGAATATGACCCAAGATGGTGAACCCAAAGAGACATCATCTTCAGGGGCATGTTGAGGATCCGACAGAAGAAGATGGAACCCCATGATGTCTAATAAATTCATCCTCACGAGAAAAATACCGTTCTCTATTATGTATTGTGTTTGCCCTTGCTTGAAATAGGGGTCTTATAAATAGCTAAAAGTTAAGCCTACAAAATGGGAGGAAAAGAAAAGACGGTATAAAATATAGGTTAAATTACAAATATTGTAAATAAGTTCGTGAACTTTCAATTTTGTGTCCATCATGAAGGGCCTTAGGACTTCAATACCCTCCGGGAATGGATTCAATCCTTGGTGGCCACCTACCTAGGAATTAATTTTCTACGGGTATTCAGGTACATGCACTTTTTTAAGTTGAGGGACTTCGGACATAAAATTGACCGTTCAAGGGCTTACATTAGACACTTTTTAAAGTCTTCAGACTCGCAACTTAATTGTATGTTTGAGCTTTAACCATTGGTCCAACTTGAATCTCCATGATTAAAATTTCTGCTGTTGTTTTGATATACTTTCAGGTATGCCATCAACTGGAGATTCCCCACCCAGTGAGTTGAGAAAGAAGAAAAGATGGTGGAAATTTGGAAATAGCCATTGAAAAGCCCTGCTGCCTCAGACTCCTAACTCTCTTTTTTTTGCTGCACATCTCTTGTTCAAATCCTTTGTTATGATTCACATTCACCAATATTGTCTAATATTCACATGCCTTGAACTATTTTATGATAAAGCACATGGAGTTTTCCTTCTTTGATCTGTTGTTCCCCCAAGCTTAAGCAGGGTTAACTCTGCCATCCTTGGACAAAGATCATTGTCGAATAAGTGACCACCTTTCGATCTAGCCCTCGTTGTGGCATTTCATTGAACGGTTCAACTGTCGTATCGACGTTCCCACGAACACATTCCCGATTTATAAGTGATGTATATGTAAATGTGTTTGGCATCAACCCCCTTTCTTGCATCTCATCTTTGAGCTTGTATGCTTCCTTCATCTTTCCCTTCTTGCCATAATAATGAAAGTAGTGTATGGGTTGGGTTGGAGGGTTTTTCAACCCAACCCGAAAATTTCGGGTTGGTGAATTCTCAACCCAACCCAACCCTTCAATTTTCGGGTTGGGTTGGGTTGGCGGGTTGACCTTTTTTTATTTTTTATTTTTTTAATTAATAGATATTGATTTTTTTAATTAACTTCAATCACTATTAATGAAATTCCTTAATCTTTATTTTCCTCTCAAAATCACCATTAATGAATTTCCTTAATCCTTGATTTTCCTTTCAAAATCACCATTAATCTTTGATTTTTCTTTCAAAATCACCATATATTTTTATTTTTTTTAAATATATTGAATTCATTATATATATAATTTTTTTTTTTTTAATATATTGAATTCGGGTTGGTTTGGATTGAACCGAACCAAAATTGGTTCAACCCGCGAACCGACCCGAAAATTCGATTTTTCAAAATAGCAACCCAACCCAACCCATATTAAAAAAAACCCAACCCAACCCGAAAAGTTGGGTTGGGTTGGGTTGGGTTTCGTGGGTTGCGGGTTTTTTTAACACCCCTAGTTATAAGTAAACACATCGATCTCAAACCCTTTTTGTTGCATACCTTGTCGCCTTATAGCTTAATCAACCATCCATTTCTTGCAGTACCCATCAATCAACGTATTGAATATCACTCTATTTGCATTGCATGTCATTTACTAGCATCTCAACTGGCTCCATCTGTCCAACCTTATACGCCCGGTTGATAAGAGCTCCATAAGTGTAAGCATTTGGAACGATCTTTCTCTCAATCATTTCATCAAACAACTCCTATGCTTCCTCAAGTTTGCCATTTCTTGAATACCATTCAATCAATCAAAATTGTATATGTTGCTGCATTATAATCCAAATTATCCTTTTCTATCAAGCTAAGAATCTCATTTACACAACCTATACCCTTCCTTTCTGTTACGATAAATCAATAATAAAGAAAAGAAAACGACACAGATTTATGTGGTTCACTAACGTCGTGTTAGCTACGTCCACGGACAGAAAGGAGAACAATATTATTACGAAATATGAGAGATTACAAATGAACAGATAGGGGCGGCTGAAATCATTAGAAGGTTTATATATGATACCCTTCTAATGAACTAATACAAAATAGGCCAAATTCTAAAACAAATAAGTAAAACCCAAACTAGAAGTGAAAAATATCCATTACAAGAAATGTATTTTTCTACCTTTATTTCTCAATTGGTCTCCCTCCCTCCTTTTAGTCTAATAATATCTACGAGAGTAGATTCCTCAACTTCGCTTTGCACATTTTTATACGACGTAGACATATTTATCGTTTATTTCTCGCTTTGTTTTTCGACCCTAAGCTTTTAACAAGATGGATATACATGTCATTGAATTATAGAAAGTTCTTCTATGATTATATCAATAACATTTTATCCTATCCATTCTGTCCTTTTTTTTTTTTTTGGTCATGCTTTAACCTTGCTTGAAAAACAACCTTTGTTAGTGACAATCATCATGAGCAATCTCTGCTTGGGCTTGGGATAATGCAAAACTTCACTTTGCCTCAACATTTCATGATTTCAATTTTCATATAATATCATTTTCCATTTTTTTTTTTTTTTTTTTTGTGTTGTTATTGTTGCTGCAGAGGTATTTAATTATAGCGGGTGAAAGATTGAACCAGTGACCTCTCAGTCAAGGAGACAACAATTTGTATTTGACCATATTTAACAAAGTTCATCCTATAAATCCATTTTCAATAGATCAATCATGTATTTAATTCTTAAAAATAATTATAGCAATTTGTATTTGTTGAAATGCCCTAGTTAGTTCACGAACTTAAAAAAGAACTATTTTAGTCTTTATTATTATTTTTCCACACAAAATCAACTTACCCTATAAACTATGTAATTAACTATGTAGTTTGAATACATGCTATAAGTTTTTTTTTTTTTTTTTTTTACAATGTCATTGTATCTTTGACCTATTGGTCACAATTCTAACGGTTTAAACTACTAGATATCAATCAATGGTCATCATTTTATTAATTGACATAATTATTATTTTTTTAACAGCTTAAATTAATTTGTTACTAGATATCAATGATCATCATTTTATTAATTGACATAATTATTATTTTTTTAACAGCTTAAATTAATTTGTGTTTACTTTTATTTTTAACATAATTATTTTTAAAAACGTATTTTAATTAATGCGGAGATTGCTCTCTTCGTCAATGACACAAACTTATGACTATGCTCGTTTTTTACCTCTTTTATTTTTTTTTTGATGCAATGTTTAACGGCATGGGTGGGTTACATTGATTTCATTTTTTTCTTTCTTTTTAAGATTTCATTTTTATTTTATTTGCAAATCTCTAATCTCTAATCTCAAATCCCATATCTCAATTTGTCAGTTATTTTTAGATTTGCAAAATTTCCTCTTTTGTAACAAAAAAAATCAATTTTTAGTGAATTTCTTTAATTAGTATGAACTTTTAAGTCTACCTATCATATCAAACTAATATTTGTTAATACATTTTGAAATTTTAATCAAAATTCAAAATTCAAAAAAAAAAAAAAAAAACTCCAATTCATAACTAAGGATGAAAATATTTGTCGATATGTCCATAGGAGGATTCGACATAGTTATTAAAGATTTATGAATACCTTTGTAAAAAAAAAACCTTCCCATTTGAATTCATAACCAATGATGAAAATTCCTGATATGTCGATATATCCGTAAATTGGAGGATTCAATATAGATATTAAAGATTAATGAATTTTTTTTTTTTTTAAAAAATTAATGAATATATCCAATATCTTTTATAAATACTCATAAAACATAAAAAAAAAATATGGTCAAGATCTATAACTTAGTTGAAAGATAAAAAGAACTTAATTATTAATTTAAATATATTTTTTTAAAACATTGACTTATAAAAATATTCATGAATATTTAAATTTTATCGATATTTTCATCCTTATTCATCACTGTATTTTCTTGGTTTAAAAAATGTTTTAAAAATAGTAGAAAATTAAAAAAATGTTAACAAATAAATATAATTTCACAATTATAAAACTGTTTAAAAAAAAAATTGCTATCATTCAGCCAAATCTATGAATTAATCTCTCTCTTCAAACTAATTAAACAAGCCACTTAACAATAAACTATTTAAGCGGCATTTTATTTTGTCTTCTGGATAATTCCATCCGAAAATAACTACAAATTTCAAATATTAAAAATCCGAGCTGGAATCCACTACAACACCACCTCACATTTTCGTTTTACACACCCAATAAAATCACTCCACGTGTCAATCCTGCCACCATTTACCGAGTCATATATTTCAGTCCAATGAAATCAATTCAAACTCTACACACGTGTGACGTCCAATAGAAACCCCAACAATTCGTGTAGTTTCCAATCAAAAACCGCCACGTAGCACAAACGTCTATTTGGCTACTTTTTATTGGTTCGTTATTCCACGTCAGAATATATATATTTTTTAATTTATTTATGACGTCGACCCCCTATATAGTCCCTAGTGATTCCCAGTTCGTTCCTCAACATCGCACTTTCATTTCTCTTCGCTAATCTCAGGGAAGCTTTCAAATCTTAGCCATGGCGTTTTGGGTCAGAAACCCTAATTTAGTCTCCTTGATCCTTCTTTCTCTCCTTGCTTTCTCTTCCGCCAAGGTGTTTTTCGAGGATCGTTTTGAGGGTATGATGATATCATTCATTATCTTTCTCGTTTTTGTTTTGTATCATTTCATTTCCAGATCCATTTTTTTTGTCTCCGTGATTTACGTTCATTTTTGATGAATTTTGAACTCGTGTTTATATTGTTCGAGTTGAATTCGTTTGATTTTTGTGGATCGGTTGTTTTGTTCGATCTGTTACTGATCTAAATTTGAGTGTGAGAAATTTTATGTTCAGATCACAATGTAGATTATTCAGCGTAGATCCGTTTCGTTTATTTGTGTTTCGTCGTTTTAGAATCATGAAATGTTTTGATTATTATTTGTTTTCTTCTCAATCTGATGTGCGTTGAAGATGTTGGTGCTCCTTGATGTCTTTTGGATAATAATGAACTAGCTCGTGCAACCTTTTGTTATAATTTGTATTGATTTCATTATCTGATCCATTTCCATATGCTTTTGAATATGAATCTTGTTTAGAATTTGATATCTCGAACTATAATGCGTTATATTATTGTTGTTTTATCATCCGTTTCTATTTTGTTTGTTTCGATTTCGAATTCTGACTGTGTTTGTTCGTAATACTGAAGATGGATGGGAGAAAAGGTGGGTTAAATCCGACTGGAAGAAAGACGAAAGTTTAGCGGGAGAATGGAACTACACCTCTGGAAAATGGCACGGAGATGCTAATGACAAAGGTGAAGCTCTAATTATAAGTTCATTTTTAACATTAGTTTGGATTTACCTTGTTATTGAGGCTTGTTGTATGTAATGGCGGAGTGCATGCCTAATTTCGAATGGTTTCAAGCAATATTTAGTTTATATTCTATTCCTTTGATGTCCCAGGTATCCAAACTAGTGAAGACTACAGATTCTACGCTATTTCAGCCGAGTTCCCTGAATTCAGCAACAAAGAAAACACTCTTGTTTTCCAATTCTCTGTCAAGCACGAACAGAAGCTTGATTGTGGGGGTGGTTACATGAAGTTACTTAGTGGTGATGTTGATCAGAAGAAATTCGGTGGTGAAACTCCTTACAGGTTAATACTCAACCCTGTGAAATGTCATTTAATTCATTTTTGTTAATTATATATGAAAATAATTTATTGATTTTCTTTCCGATTATGTGTTTCTCGTTGCCTGCAGCATCATGTTTGGCCCAGATATCTGTGGCTACAGTACCAAGAAAGTGCATGCTATTCTCACCTATAATGACACTAATCACTTGATCAAGAAGGAAGTTCCTTGTGAGACTGACCAACTCACTCACGTTTACACCTTCATCATTCGTCCTGATGCAACTTACAGCATCCTCATCGATAATGTAGAGAAGCAAACAGGTAGTTTGTACAGTGATTGGAGCCTCCTCCCTCCAAAGAAGATCAAGGACCCCGAAGCCAAGAAGGTATAAGCACACTAATGAGGAGGCCATTTTAGAATGATGTTTGAGGTTGTTGGCTTTTATTGATGTCTCTATTTATAATACTTGCAGCCTGAGGATTGGGATGAGATCGAATACATTCCTGATGCAGAAGATAAGAAGCCAGAGGTAATGATCCACTAGTTATCGGTATCCAAATTTGTTACATATAATCTAGTATATGTATTCTTAAATTCACTTGTTTTGTGCTATGTACCAGGGATACGTGAAACATGTGAGAGAATCAGTATTGGATACGTATCCGATACGGGTTCGTCCGGATACGTATCTGATACGCTATTTTACGTATCCCATTTTTTTCTTTTCTTTTCTTTTCATGGATACGTCATGGACACTTGGAGAAAAGAAAAACAACCAAGAAAACTCAAACCTTTCTAGGGGCCGGCGGCGGCAGAGGCAATCGGTTTAATTTAAATATATTCTAAAAAAAAATAAAAAAAACAACCAAAAAAATGTACCCTCATCATATCTGCATCCTAGTTTTTCTATTTAATTGGTGTATCGCCGTATCCTGTATATTCGTGCTTCATAGGTTTTGTGTAACAGGGTTATGATGACATCGCTAAAGAGATAACTGATCCTGAAGCCACTAAGGTAGCTATTAAAAATTTCCTTTTCAGCCATCTCTTCTTTAACGAGAAACTCTGTTATTAATCAGCCGAGCTCTACTTGTTTCAGCCCCAAGACTGGGATGATGAGGAAGATGGTGAATGGGTGGCCCCGACCATTCCCAACCCTGACTACAAAGGTCCATGGGAGCCTAAGGTAGGTTTATGCCATTAATATTATCTCCTGTCTGTTTTCTATTTGAAGATTTTAAATATTATTCTTGTTCTTTTCAGCAAATTAAGAACCCCAACTACAAGGGAAAGTGGAAGGCACCATTGATTGACAACCCAGGTTGTTTTCTATCCATGTTAGATTGTGTTTAAACGATCATTAATTCTGTGGAAGAACTCTGTTGCTAATTCTTCAACTCTTTTGCAGACTTTAAGGATGACCCCGAGATCTATGTTTTCCCCAAATTGAAATATGTTGGTATTGAGTTGTGGCAGGTACAACTTCCCTCTTTTTTTTTTTTTTTTTTAATTGTAACCATTTCTGATTATATATCTTGGTATTAGTTCATACATTGATGATGGTCCAAATTATTGAATATCAGGTGAAATCAGGCACCTTGTTTGACAATGTCTTGATTACTGATGATTCGGAATATGCGAAGAAGGTCGCCGAAGAAACATGGGGAAAACACAAGGAGGTACATTTTGAACTTTCTTGTAATCTAATCTTGTCCGTATTTCATCTACTTGGTTTTGATTGAGTTCCATTTCTTTAAGGTGGAGAAGGCTAAATTCGACGAGGCAGAGAAGAAGAGAGAGGAAGAGGAAGCCAAGAGTGATCCAGCTGACACAGATGTAAGTAAAGTACCATAGAGAGAAGCTTCCAAGTTCTGAGATGATGATTCCTTTATAATTCTGATATATGCTCTCTTTGTTTGTACTACTAGGCCGAGGACGAAGACGAAGACAAATCAGATGATGCCGAGGACTCCGATGTAGAGACGGAGTTGGAGAAGGGCGAGGACAAGGAGGATGACAAACATGTAGGTTTCTTTTTATTAAATCTCCCTATTGAACAATTGATTAATATCTCTCCTCTGACCCATCGGTATGATTTTGATTGTATTTGCAGGATGAACTTTAAAAAGGAAGGAGTTGGGTTGCAGAGATTTTCCCCTTCGGTTTTCGGTTTTTTGTTTTTTGTTTTTTGTTTTTTTCTTCTAGCTGTAGAAAAGAAACAGTCTCGATGCTTTTATATGCATAAAATGTGACTGATTTGTTTGAGTTTTGAAGTTGGAGTTTGAGCGATTAGTAGGAAGAGAGAAGAAAAAAGATGAATCATGATGTAGTAGTCCTAGTCCTAGTCCTGTGCTGGATTTTAATTGAGTTCTCTCTTGTAAGGAATTCAATTCATAAATTTGATTCACCAAATATTATTCTCTTGTTAGAATCCCGGATCGTCTTGAATTTCAGTTTGTAATTTCAGTATTGATTGATAACCTGCCATAAAACGGAAAATGTTGTGATAGATCAGATTGTACCTTTCCAAATAATATGAAGATTTCCGATTCTACCTGACGAAAACTAAATTGTTTCTAAGAGCATCTAAGTTTAGGGTTTAAATTGATACAATTTTAAGATTTTAATTGATAAATCGGAGATTCTTTTAAGCAGAATGAGTTATCATATTCGATCGATTAATGATTATAATAGTTGGTGGGCTCAAACACCCCTAAAATTAAATTATAAGTAAACTTTAAAGAATGCCTAAAGAAGGACTAGAACCACCACGAAGTTTAAAAAATTTATGAAGGACTAGAATTATCGAGGTAATTAATATAAATCAAACAACACAAATTTGCCATAAACATTACATAATATGAATGACCCTAGTTTTCTGTTTCTAAAATTTAAAATAATCACAACTCCAAAAGTTTAAAAAATAATCCTAGTTTTCTGTTTCTAAAATTTAAAATAATTACAACTCTAAAAGTTTAAAAAATAACCCTGATCCAATGTTTCAAACTATACTTAAAAAGTTCGAAAGTATAAATAATATCCCTAACAATGAAAAATGATTAAAAAAAATACCCGACAATTAACAACTTAACCAAAATTCTACTTGAAAAATAAAATAAAATGTAGACGGTTGAGGGTATAAATTGATTTTGTTTCAATATATTTTAAATCATTTTTGCCAGGCTAAATTATCAAAACTAGTTTGGTTTAAAAAATAACCATAAAGTTTCGAAAATAAAAATACCTATGATTTAATTTTAGGGGTGTTTGGGCCCACCGACTCATTCCTACTAACAGTAATGGTATAATTGAAAAATGTTAATATGTAAGGGAATAAATTGAAACATTTTAAATAATAGGGAAGGATTAAATTCTGAAACCAATTGAAACATTTATTCAGCCTAGTACTTTTATTCATATTGGTTGGTGCAATGGGAAAAAAGAAAACAGAAGAATTTAGTGGAAACACCAAATCCAAGCCAAATAGTAAAGAGTTTCAGAAATGCTTGCCAATATGGATTTAGTTCTTCAACAATCTTTGATAAAATGGCATTGGATTTTAAGGTATAGCACATTCTACTTTATTCCTTTTGTTTTTTGAGCTTTTGGAGTATATAAGGTGGATGCATTAGTTGATTTGATTTAAGAACAAAAGGAAAAACAAACCAAACCATTTTTAGACAAGCAAATTGTCAACAATAGTTATAATGAAAGTGTGTTGAGATTGAGAATGGATGGAAGTCAAGTGTGTTTGGAATGACTTTTGAAAAAGCACTATTGGAAGATTATTGGTTTTTGGTCTTTTTGGAATATCTTCTACTTTAAGCACTTTCAAATGTAGAAAAAATGATTTTGTTTTTTAAACAAAAAAATCAATCACACTATTAAATTGGGTTTTAGTATAACCTCCTAAGTGATCTTAGATGACTAAAAATATATTTTTTTTAATTGTTATCAATAGTTTTTTTTAAAAAAAAAATCAGATTAATTTGAAAAAACAAAATGTAATGAAACACTTAAGAGATGGTTATCTAAAAAAAAAAAAATGACTTTAAAGTGATTGATCGAAAATCTTGGTAGTATGTAATAAAAAAAATTGTACGAATATATCTGTCATTAATAGAATTACATTTTTTTTTTTTTAATGCAGTGTAACTAAACAAATTTATTAGATAACTAAAAAAAAAAAATTAATGAAAACACTTGAAATAAATGTCACTCGATGCATTACTAGATGTATTTTCTAAACAATACTTGGAAAGAATGAAAAAAAATGGTTCTAAAAAGCACCATCACCAATAAACTATGAGCCCTTTTTAGGGCCTTTTGCATAAAAAAAAAGTAAAGTTTATTGGCATAGATATCTTATTTTATGAGACCTTTAAGATGATAATTGATGTCTTGTCAATTTGTTGTTAGTTAACTCAAACTGTCTAAAAATAGGGGAAGAAGAATAGTCCTCTCCCTTGCTCTTAAAGTTTAGGATGGTGGGTAAAGCCTTACTATTTAGTAAGTAGCTTTACCCAAGTTTCTCAATTACTATTCTAAGTCATTGTTATTCTTAAATAGTTGTTATTTTTAGCATTAAGAAAAGTGTATTTAAGCTTAGTTGTTATTGAATGAAGATGTAGTAGTATTCCCTACTTCTCTTCTCTCTTTGAGACAACAGTGATATCAGAGCTGAATTCTTAAGGGGTCTGTGAGTGAGAGTTAGTAAGATATCCCTTAGAGAAACCGAGTGATACACTTTTGAGAATTGAGTGAGATGGAGTCGGCATCAAGCAGTCTTTCTTCACTGGCTCCACCAGTGTTTGATGACGAAAACTACCAAGCGTGGGCTATCAGAATGCAAGCCTACATGGAGGTTTGTGATTATTAGGAAGCAGTTGAGAGTGACCATGAGATTGTTGCACTTCCCAATAATTCAACAATCAACCAGATCAAGACTCACAAGGAGAGGGTCACCAGGAAGGCAAAGGCTAGAGCTTGCCTATATGCAGTTGTGTCTTCATCCATATTCAACAGAATTATGGCCTTGAAGTTAGCAAAGGATATTTTTGGGACTTCCTCAAAGGTGAGTATGAAGGTGATAAGAGGATCAAAGACATGAAAGTGTTGAACTTGGTGAGGGAATTCGAGAGAATGCAAATGAAGGATTCTGAGTCCATTAAAGAGTACTCATATAAGCTGATTGCGATTGCTGATAAGGCAAAAACATTAGGAACTGATTTATCTGACAATAGATTGGTTCAGAAAATTCTAGTTTCAGTGCCTGAGAGATATGAAGCAACCATTACTTCCTTAGAAAATACTAAAGACTTCTTTAAACTGAAAGTGATAGAGTTAGTGAATGCTTTGCAAGCACAAGAGTAGAGGAGGTTGATGATGCAAGAATGAAGCATTGAGGGGGCACTGAAAGTTAGAATGCAGTAGGGAGAAGGTGGAAGAGAGAAGAAGTGGAGAGAGAGAAAGGAAGGTGGCAGCAGTAGCTCAGATTATGCTGTAAAGGATGATGGAAGTGCATGTTCCAGTTAGGGCAGTGCATGCAAACACTGTGGAAAACAACATAATCATCTACACTTCAGATGCTGGAGAAGGCCATATGTGAAGTGTAGAAGGTGTCATTTAATGGGGCACATTGAGAGATTATGTAAGGGATCTCAACAGCAAGGAGGAACACATGCCGCAGTACAGCAAGAAGGATATCAACTCTTTGTGGCTACCTGTTTCTCATCAGTCACTCAATGTGACGGCTGGTTGGTTGATAGTGGGTGTGTCAATCACATGACATATGACAATGAGTTGTTCAAGGACCTTGACAAGTCATTCAAGTCAAAGTGAAGATAGGGAATGGTGAGTATCTAGAAGTGAAGAGGAAGGGCACTGTGTCAAGAGAGAGTTGTGCATGAACCAAGTTGATTACTGAAGTGCTTCTAGTTCCTGAGATTGATCAAAACTTGTTAAGTGTTGGTCAACTAGTAGAGAAGAAATTCAAAGTGTTATTTGAAGAAGGAAGGTGTCTTATTTTCGATTACAGTGAGAATAAATTGTTCAAAATAAAAATGCAGCACACGAGTTTCTTATTGGATCCACTCGAGAATGAACAGATAGCTTTCAATTGTCAAGTGAGTGACACTAAGCTATGACACAAGAGGTTGGGGCATTTTCATTAGAAGGGGTTGCAGTATTTGCAGAAGAATGAGATGACATTTGGAGTACTAGTTCTAGAGGAGCTGAAAATAAACTGCAAAACTTGTTTGATAGGGAAGAAAATAAGGTTGTCATTCAAGAAGTCAATTTGGAGAGCAACTGAGAAGTTGCCGATCATCCACACCGAATTGTGTGGACCTCAACCAACTCTCTCACTCAATGGTAGCATGTATTTCATTATATTTATTTATGATTATACCAGAATGTGTTGGATTTACTTCATGAAGCATAAGTTTGAAGTAGCTGAAGTGTTTATGAAGTTTAAAAGATGGGTTGAGACTCATAGTGGTTGTCAGGTGGTGAGGTCCGATAACGAGACTGAATACACGTCACAAAGGTTCAATTCCTTCTGTGAAGAAGTTGAAATAAAGCATCAGTTCACTGCTCCATATACTCCACAACAAAACGAAGTTAGTGAGAGGAAGAACATGAGTATTATGGAGATGACAAGATGCATGTTGCATGAGAAGAACTTGTCAAAGTTGTTTTGGGCTGAAGCAACAAACACATCAGTTTTTTTTATTGAATAGACTACCTACAAGGGTATTGGAGAAGAAGACACCCTATGAAAAGCTTGGTTTAATACTAAACTAAAACTGAAAAATTTGAAGGTGTTTGGTTATTTGTGCTTTTCTCATGTTCGACAGGTGAAAAGAGACAAGTTGAGTGAAAAGGCAGAACAAAGAATCTTTGTAGGCTACACAATGATGTCAAAAACGTACAAGATCTATCAACCTAAAAAAAAGAAGATGGTGATTAGTAGGGATGTTCAATTCTTGGAGGATGAGGAGTGAGACTGGATAAAAGAAGCAGAGGTGAAGCAACAAGAAGTTTCTATGGATCCTAATGAACTGGTTGATGATGCACCGGTTAGAGGGACTAGACTGCTGAGTGAGGTATATGAGAGAAGTCGTATAACTGTGTTAGGAAGAAGAATAGTCCTCCCTTGCTTCTAAAGTTTAAGATGGTGGGTAAAACTTTACTATTTAGTGAGTAGCTTTACCCAAGTTTCTTAAAATAAAAAATTGTTATTTTGATATTCCTTATTAGGATGTGATTGAAATATCAGAATTATGGTTGTGTGAGAGCTTTGTGTTAGTCTTTTTCTTCAAATGCTCTATTCCTATTTTTTGGTTTTCCACTCGAAACTATGTAGGTAAAGTAAGTCCATGACTCATTCCTACTAATAATTATAGTTACTCCATGGAAATCAATAATTGAAATTCTTACTCATCAATAATTGAAATTCTCTATTCTTATCTTGTGATGAAATTTTAAAGTAGATTTATAGTATTAATATTAAGCGTAAAATATATTTTTGGTCTATGAAATATAGAGTTGGTTGTCTATTTATCCTAGAGATTCAAAATAGAAGCCCCTGAAATTTGAGAAATAGTTTCTAAATTTGTGTCTATTTGGTTCCTAAAATTTCAACGTGAATATTTTTAGTCTTGGAGGTTGTGAACCACTCAAATGGTGTGATTAAACTTTTAGTACCCTAAAGTTTGAATCGCTACCTACTTTTGTAATATTATATTTCAAAAAAATAATAAAAATATTTGGTAATACTATATATTCTTTAATTTTAACCAACTTTAAGCAAATGATTTGATAATAATGGTTGATATCCTACTTTTTTACTTGCCCTTTCTAATAATAATATATAAAATAAAGTAAAACTTTATTTTTCAAATTAGTTATAGTTACACAAACTTCACATATTCAAATGAGAAAAAGGTTGTACAAACTACAAAATGGTAGGGGAAATAAAATTAAAGAGAGAAATAGGAACAATTTTATTTATTTTCAGAAGTTGCTGCTGAGTTTTTGGGCTTCTTTACAATCAAAATGGGGCATTTCACACTCTTTGCACAGTGGTTGCTCACACTCCCAATAAATGCCCTGCAAAAAATCAAACTTCAAAACAAAGATTTATATTTTGAGCCTAATTTTTTTTTTTTTTTTTAGTACATTAGGATTGGGGTGGGAGATTGGAACTTCTTAATCGTCAACGGGAGAATTTCTAGTACATCCGTGGTATGGAGTTTTTCCATACCACTGCCTTTCACAAAATGACACGTGCCAAAATGGTTTAAAAACATAATATATTTAATAGGGTGGGTCCCAGTTAAACAACCATTCTGCCACGTGTCATTTTGTGAAAGGCAGTGGTATGGAAAAACTCCATACCACGGATGTACTAGAAATTCTCCCATCGTCAACACATACATATGTCAGCTGAGTGACATGTGTCCGCTTTAACAATTTCGAGCCTAACTTAATCATATATATATATATATATATTGAAAAATTGTAACAAATGTTAGAGTAAAATAATTAAAAATATAACATTTTTTTTAAAAAATTGCAGATATGACAATTTTTATCCCTAATAGTATGGTCTATCGCTGATAGAAGTCTATCGTCGATAATAGTCTTTTTTTTTATAGAATTTTGTCAGTGATAATAGTCTATATTGATAGTCATATATCAACAATAAAGTCTATCAATAATAGTCATTGATTTTTTTTGCCATATTTACAAAAGGTTTTAAATTTTGCTAAATTTGCAATTATTTTGGACCTGATTGCTATTTATGCAACCATCCCTATATATATATATATACCAAATTGTTAGGATTCTAAAATTTACCACTCAAATTACACATTAGTTTTTAAAAAATTATAAGTCCAAAAAATAAATATAAATCATATAAACTCATTTATCTTCCCAATTTAGATATAGCACACAAATTTAGATTCTCTAATTTTAAATTAGATACATTTTGGCAAACTAAGTATAGTTTAATTGGTATAAAGTTGTAGACTATAAAGGCAAAGGTACAAATTTAGATTCTCTAATTTTAAATTAGATACATTTTGACAAACTAAGTATAGTTTAATTGGTATAAAGTCGTAGACTATAAAGGCAAAGGTTCAATCCTTTAATATAGGTATATCTCTATTTTTTTTTCACACATATATATTGGTGTCAATATAAACATAATTCAATAGATAAAAATGTGTCGTGTATGTAAGATTTTTTTTTAACACGCACAAAAAAAATATTTTTTTTTTTTTTTGACAACATGTTGGAAGGATTGAACCTAGGACTTCGAGGTCTTTAGACGGTACATCATGTCGTTGAACTATGCTCTTGTTGGCCACACACAAAAATAGTGTATCAACATAATCCAGTGACCAAGACAAGCAAATACGATGTAAGATATTTGTCAACATTTAGCAAGTCCGAAAACATTTTCTTTTACCAATGACGAGAACTAAATTGAAAC
The DNA here is from genome assembly GCA_028017165.1 of Herpetospermum pedunculosum. Lineage (NCBI taxonomy): Eukaryota > Viridiplantae > Streptophyta > Magnoliopsida > Cucurbitales > Cucurbitaceae > Herpetospermum > Herpetospermum pedunculosum. The sequence goes on from CM051529.1 coordinate 62,409,948, forward strand.
TTTTAAAATTATAAGAGATGAAATTAAAATGAAACTCGAATTACGAACCACTAACCTTTTGATGGGACCATAACCATGGCTACCCATGACCAACACGTCAGCACCCAATTTGTCCACCATATGACATATCACATCCCTTGCATCCCCACTTTCCACTCTCGTCTCCACTTTCACCTGTTTCCCCACCAATTTTCATCATTACACATTTATTTTGAAAAATTATAACTATTATATTTTAATTCAATATATTCTTTACTAAAAAGATTGGAGTTCGAGTTTGAATATTTCACATGAAATATATATATATATGTCAGTTGAGTCATGCTCAAAAGTGTTCACGTGTTCAACATTTGCATCAACATATCATGTCTATAAAATTTAACAGCATTTGCATCAACATGTCATGTCCATAAAATTTAACATCAAAATAAGAGATGAAGGCGTAAAGAATCGATAAGATATTAAAAAAAAAAAATAGCATTAAAATATGAGTGATGTCAATATAATATTAATATATTAACTCATTAGGAAATAGTTGAATTGAATGTTTACTTACGGAACCATTTGATTTTTAGTTTTTGATTTTTGAAAATTAAGCCTATAAATACTATTTCCACCCTATACTTTTCTTGGTTGTGTTATCAACTTCACCCAATTTCAAAAATCAAGCCAATTTTAAAACAAAAAAAAAAACATGTTTAATAAAAAATTCAAGAGAAAACAAGCCTAAATTTCAAAAACAAAAAATTAAAAACAAAATGGTTATCAAAATCCGGCCTTATTAATTAAAATATATATATATATTTTTTAAGATTTTTCTAAAACAATCGATTGAGGGATGACATTTTACATTTTAAAAGTGACTTAAAATTGACACGAAAGGTAAAATAGACATTTTACACGAACAAATTAGAAAAAAGAACTCACAGAGAGAATTTCTAGTACATCCGTGGTATGAAGTTTTTCGATAGATGTACTAGAAATTCTTCCAAAACTCACATTGCTTAGACCCTTGCATAGCCTCTTGGCTTTCTCCACGACAGCCTCCGCCACGTCATAACTATACTTCTCCATCATGGCCATAATATCGGCCGAAAACAAATACCCTACAAAAAAAAAAAAAAAAAAATACCTAAAATTACCAAAACACCCCCACCAATTAAGAATAAAAAATACTCGATGCAGATTCAAAATTTATCGACTCTCCGATAATCATTAGATACAAATTTGAATTCACGCACCTGTACCGTCCATAGCGGCGTAAATCGGACGGAGCGGCCGGGCGTAGAGGAGGACGAGGGTATCTTTGGAATTTTGAGAAATTACATTCTTCAAACACCATGAGAGTGCGTATAAGCTCTCCTCACCATCATCGACGGCCACAAGGATCGTCCTCTCACGTACTGACACGTCACCCATCTGATGATTTGATGAATCAACGGCCGATATTAAATCTCCGAAAACGGTTGCAAATACTCAATTCTACAAGCGTCGTAGGCAGTTTGCTGATTAAACTCTGAAGCATCGGCAATATTTATAGAAGAGAAAGAGCGAGAAAATCAATTTAAAATTTAAAAAAAAAAAATCATTTTTGTTTAAAAGAAAAGTAAAAAGAAAAACCATTGGCGGTTTTGGTTTTGGTTTAGGGTTTGGGCTTCCGGTTTTTTGGTCTGAGAGAAATCTGTGGGGCCATTTTTTTTTTTTTTTTTTTTTTTTTGTATTTTGTATTTATTTAAGTTTTTAAAAAAGAAAAGATATTTGCATATTATTATTTAAATTTAATGCTAGAGCCTAGAAGCTGGTTTGGAATAACAGAACTCGACCCCACTTAATGAATTCAATTATTATTTTTTTTTTTTAATCATAGAAGCCGAGGTCCTAAGTTGGATTTCCAATATTGAAAAAAAAATTATATATTTTTTTTAATTAAATTAATTCTTGCAACTTGAGGTAGGATAAATGTTAGATAATTAAGTTACTTGTTAATTTAGATTAATTAGTTATAGGCTATAAAAATAAATAGTTTACTTTTTAGGATTGTAATGGAAATTTTTTTATCATATTTTTAGAAGAAATTTTAAAATTTTAAATTAGGAAAAATTATTACATAATGAAAATTTTCAATTGCAATTTTTTTTTCACCGTTGACGGGGATTGAACTTGAGTCACTACTATACTACAACGACTTGGTGGTGGGGAACTACAATTTAAAATTATAGTAAACAAATACGAATGTAACTAAGACTAATTTGTATGTATATAGTTTTGTAACACTTTTTTTTCTAAACGTAGGGGCGCAGTTTTTACAGAAAAATCAAACTAGCGGTCAATCCAAGTTTAGTGACCGAACCAATTACAATTTACAAGTCGATGGTTAAAAATTCAAATTGCAAAAAACTTTTCACCGTTGTCGGGATAGAACCTGGGTCAACCACGTGACAAGCAGGAATACTCATCACTATATTACAATGACTTGGTGTTGAAAGCCACCAATTACATCGATTTTACTATTTTAGTATAAACAACATCGAATGTAACTTTCTAAGACTAATTTGTATGCATATATTTTTGTAACACTTCTTTTTACTCGACTTAAGGCGCAATTTGTGGAGATGAAATCGAAACTAGCAGCCAATCCGAGCGGGTAAGACACCAATTACCAGGTCAAAAGTTGATTGTTCGATCTTTACAAAAAAAAGATATTATTGATTTTATAAATTTAATATGAAAATTTTCAACTCCGAAAACTTTACGTCGGGGATGACATGGAGAAGAGAGCCAGACAGCTAGGAATACTCATCAGAGAGCCACGAAGTAACATGACAGCTAGGAATACTCATCACTATATACAACGACTTGGAGAAGATAGCCATAGGAGAGCCACCAATCACTCGCGTGATAGGTGGGAATGCTCACCACTATACTACAACGACTAGGTGTTGTGAGCCTTCAATTACTTCCATTTTATCATTTTAGCAAAAATCATCGAATGTACCTTTCTAAAACTAATTTTTATGTAAATATATTTTTGTAACAATTTTTTTTTCTCGAGTAATGGGGTAGTTTGTGGAGAAGAAGTCGAAACTAAGAGTCAATCCGAGCTCAATGGTAAGACACCAATTACCATATCAAAAATCTTTACGCCGTTGTCAGGGATCAAACCCGGGTCGCATGACAGACCGAAATACTCACCACTTTACTACAACGACTTGGTGGTAAAAAGTTACAATTAACTACAACATACAATTTTAGTAAACAACAACAAATGTAACTCTGTAAGACTAATTTATATGTATATAGTTTTATAACACTTTTTTCCTCGCGCATTTTGTAGGGAAGAAACTAAAACTAGCGGTCAATTCGAGTTCTGTGGTAGGTCACCAATTACCATTTTAAAGTCGATGATTTGATTCTTATCCCATAAAAAAATATATGAAAGAGGTAAAAAAACAATTGGACGAGTTAGAAGATATTTCAAAAATTTAAATGAAAAATTCTAATTGCAAAAACTGTCGGGGGTCTAAGGTCACCCGCGTGACTGGCGAGAATACTGACCACTATACTACAAAAACTTGGTAGTGAAAGCCACCAATTCCATCTAGTTTACTAAATTGATAAACAACATGTATATATTTTTAAAACACTTTTTTTACTCGACTTAGGGCGCAATTTGTGGAGAAGAAATTGAAACTAGCAGCCAATCTGAGCTCAGTGGTAAGATTATTTCTAAATAGATTAGAAATTGATTATGAGAAATTTCTAACGTTGCACGGATCGAATCCGGGTCACCTGCGTGACAAGCGGGAATCCTCACCACTATACTACAACGACTAAGTGTTGTGAGCCTTGACCACTATACTACAAAAACTTGGTAGTGAAAGCCACCAATTCCATCTAGTTTACTAAATTGATAAACAACATGTATATATTTTTAAAACACTTTTTTTACTGACTTAGGGCGCAATTTATGGAGAAGAAATTGAAACTAGCAGCCAATCTGAGCTCAGTGGTAAGATTATTTCTAAATAGATTTTAGAAATTGATTATGAGAAATTTCTAACGTTGCACGGATCGAATCCGGGTCACCTGCGTGACAAGCGGGAATCCTCACCACTATACTACAACGACTAAGTGTTGTGAGCCTTCAATTACTTCCATTTTACAATTTTAGTAAAAACGATTGAATGTACCTTTCTAAAACTAATTTTTATGTAAATATATTTTTGTAGCAACTTTTTTTCTCTGAGTTATGGGGTAGTTTGTGGAGAAGAAATCGAAACTAACCGTCAATCCGAGCTGAGTGGTAAGTCACCAATTACCATATCAAAAGTTGATTGTTTGATCCTCACTAAAAAAAAATAAGATATTATTTCAAAACGAGTTAGAAGAGATTTAATATGAAAACATTCAATTGCAAAAACTTTACGCCGTTGCCGAGGATCAAAACCGGGTCACCCGCGTGACAGGCGTGAATACTCAACACTATACTACAACGCCGAGGTGTTTTGTGTCTTCAATTACTTAAATTTTATCATTTTAGTAAAAATCATCAAATATACCTTTCTAAAACTATTTTTTATGTAAATATATTTTTGTAACAATTTTTTTCTCCAGTTATGGGGTAGTTTGTAGAGAAGAAATCGAAACGAGAGCAGTCAATCCGAGCTCAGAGATGAGTCACCAATTACCATATCAAAAGTTGATTGTTTGATCCTGACTAAAAAAACAAAAAGTTATTATTTCAAAACGAGTTAGAAGAGATTTTAGAAATTTAATATGAAAAAGTTCAATTGCAAAAACTTTACGCCGTAGCCAGGGATCGAACCCGAGTCACCCGCGTAACAGACGGGAATACTCACCACTATACTACAACGACCAGGTGTTTTGAGCCTTCAATGACTTCCATTTTACCATTTTAGTAAAAACCATCAAATGTTTCTTTCTAAAACTATTTTTTATGTAAATATATTTTTGTAACAATTTTTTTTCTCGAGTTATGGGGTATTTTGTAGAGAAGAAATTGAAACTAACAGTCAAGCTTAGTGGTAAGCCACCAATTACCATATCAAAAGTTGATTGTTTGATCTTCACTAAAAAAAATAAAAGTTCAATTACAAAAACTTTACACCGATGCCGGAATCAAACCCGGGTCACCCGCGTGACAGGCACGAATACTCACCACTATACTACAACGACCAGTTGTTTTGAGCCTTCAATTACTTTCATTTTACCATTTTGGTAAAAACCATCAAATGTATCTTTCTAAAACTATTTTTTATGTAAATATATTTGTGTAACAATTTTTTTTCTCGAGTTATGGGGTACTTTGTGGAGAAGAAATCGAAACTAACAGTGAATCTAAGCTCAGTGGAAAGACACCAATTACCATATCAAAAGTTGATTGTTTGATCCTCACTAAAAAAAAAATAAGATATTATTTCAAAACGAGTTAGAAGATTTTAGAAATTTAATATGAAAAAGTTCAATTGCAAAAACTTTACGCCGTTGCCGGGGATCAAACCTAGGTCACCCGCCGCATGACAGGCGGGAATACTCACCACTATATTACAACGGGTGTTTTGAGCCTTCAATGACTTCCATTTTACCATTTTAGTAAAAACCATCAAATGTATCTTTCTAAAACTATTTTTTATGTAAATATATTTTTGTAACAATTTTTTTTCTCGAGTTATGGGGTAGTTTGTGAAGAAGAAATTGAAACTAACAATCAATCTGAGCTCCGTGGTAAGACACCAATTACCATATCAAAAGTTGATTGTTTGATCTCACTAAAAAACAAAAAGATATTATTTCCTCACTAAAAAAAACAAAAAGATATTATTTCAAAATGAGTTAGAAAAGATTTTAGAAATTTAATATGAAAAAGTTCAATTGCAAAAACTTTACCCCGTTGTCGGGGATCGAACCTGGGTCACCCGCATGACAGGCGGGAATACTCTGTTTTAAGTTTTCAATTACTGCCATTTTACTATTTTATGTAAATATATTTTTGTAACAATTTTTTTTCTCGAGTTATGGGGTAGTTTGTGAAGAAGAAAAGTTAATCTGAGCTTAGTGGTAAGACACCAATTACAATATCAAAAGTTGATTGTTTGATCCTCACTAAAAAACAAAAAGATATTATTTCAAAATGAGTTAGAAGAGATTTTAGAAATTTAATATGAAAAAGTTCAATTGCAAAAACTTTACGCCGTTGCCGGGATCCACACCGGGTCGCCAGCGTGACAGGTGAGAATACTCACCACTATACTACAACGACCAGGTGTTTTAAGTCTTCAATGACTTCCATTTTACCATTTTAGTAAAAACCATCAAATGTATCTTTCTAAAACTATTTTTTATGTAAATATATTTTTGTAACAATTTTTTTTCTCGAGTTATGGGGTAGTTTGTGAAGAAGAAATCGAAACTAACAGTCAATCTGAGCTTAGTGGTAAGACACCAATTACAATATCAAAAGTTGATTGTTTGATCCTCACTAAAAAACAAAAAGATATTATTTCAAAATGAGTTATAATAGATTTTAGAAATTTAATATGAAAAAGTTCAATTGCAAAAACTTTACGCCGTTGCCGGGATCCACACCGGGTCGCCAGTGTGAGAGGCGGGAATACTCACCACTATATTACAACGCCCAGGTGTTTTGAGCCTCCAATTACTTCTATTTTACCATTTTCGTAAAAACCATGAGATGTATCTTTCTAAAACTATTTTTTATGTAAATATATTTTTGTAACAGTTTTTTTTCTCGAGTTATGCGGTACTTTGTGGAGAAGAAATCGAAACTAACAGTGAATCTGAGCTCAGTGGTAAAACAACAATTACCATATCAAAAGTTGATTGTTTGATCCTCACTAAAAAAAATAACTTTACGCCGTTGCCGGGGATCGAACCCGAGTCACCCGCATGACAGGCGGGAATACTCACTAGCAGGGGCGGACCTGTGAAGGGACTAGGGGGGCACGGCCCCCCCAAATTTTTTGATTTTCTTATACTCGTAGGCAAAAATAATGCCTTAAATATATACTGTTGTTATTAAATACATTTTGGCCCCCTCAAATTAACAAAATTTCATTCTGCTGCAGTGGTCATTGGGCAGGATTTATATTTTGTTGTGCCTGAGTTCGAAACTCAACCATAACAATAATTTATTTGTTTTATATTTCCTTCCATATATGTATATTTTTTTAAAAAGAAATTGTTCTCTTTTAATATTTTGTTTATATATATTTAAAAATATATAAATTTCATTCTTAAAAATAATTAAGACCTATTTTTTTTTTCTATTAACTCTTAGTATTAGTTTATTTATTAACATTTTCAAGAGTAATTTAGACTATATTAACCTCTCTCTTATAAATTTTGTAAACAAATTCATGTTATATTGTGTTTTTTTTTAAATAATTTTTTAAAAAATGTCTAATAAATCTTTGAACTTTGTGTTTAATAGATCACTAACTTCAAAAAGGGTTCAATATATTTTTTAACTTTCAATTTTGTATTTAATTGGTCCTCAAATTTTCAAATTTAAGTCTAATATATCCTTGTATTTATTTGACATTTTTTAAAATCTAGGAATTCATTAGAAACAAAATTGAAAGTATAGGGATGCATTAAAAACTTTTTAGAGTTTAGGGACTCAATTAATTATTTTTTATTTTTATTTTATTTTTATTTTTATTTTTTTAATAGAGAGATGAGCAAAATTATATGATGGTATTAAGTTTATTTAAACTTAGTACGGAAGTCTTTGATACACTAACATATGTTTATCACTGATAGCTTTTTTTGAATGTCAACATAACTTGAGAGTGTGAATTCGAACCTATGGATTTTTGGCGATCTGTTTTTAATATTTATACACTCTAATTTTTTGGCCCCCCCAAACATCAATGTCTGGATCCGCCCCTGCTCACTAGGTGTTTTGAGCTTTCAATGACTTTCATTTTACCATTTTAGTAAAAACCATCAAATGTATCTTTCTAAGACTATTTTTTATGTAAATATATTTTTGTAACAATTTTTTTTCTCGAGATATGGGGTATTTTGTGGAGAAGAAATCGAAACTAACAGTCAATCTGAGCTTAGTGGTAAGACACCAATTACCATATCAAAAGTTGATTGTTTGATCTTTACTGAAAAAAAATAAGATATTATTTCAAAACGAGTTAGAAGATATTTTAGAAATTTAATATGAAAAAGTTCAATTGCAAAAACTTTACGCCGTTGTTTTGAGCCTCACTAAAAAAAAATAAGATATTATTTCAAAACGAGTTAGAAGATTTTAGAAATTTAATGTGAAAAAGTTCAATTGCAAAAATTTTACGCCGTTGCCGGGGATCGAACCCGGGTCACCCGCGTGACAGGCGGGAATACTCACCACTATACTACAACGACCAAGTGTTTAGAGCCTTCAATGACTTCCATTTTACCATTTTAGTAAAAACCATCAAATGTATTTTTCTAAAACTATTTTTTATGTAAATATATTTTTGTAACAATTTTTTTTCTCGAGTTATGGGGTAGTTTATGAAGAAGAAATCGAAACTAACAAGCTCAGTGGTAAGACACCAATTACCATATCAAAAGTTGATTGTTTGATCCTCACTAAAAACCAAAAAGATATTATTTCAAAACGAGTTAGAAGAGATTTTAGAAATTTAATATGAAACAGTTCAATTGCAAAAACTTTACGTCGTTGCCAAGGATCGAACCCGGGTCACCCAGTTGATAGTGGAAATACTCACCATTATCGTACAACGACTAGGTGTTTTGAGACTTCAATTACTTGCATTTTAAAATTTTAGTAAAACCCATCCAATGTATCTTTCTAAAACTATTTTTTATGTAAATATATTTTTATAACAATTTTTTTTCTCAAGTTATGGGGTACTTTGTGGAGAAGAAATCGAAACTAACAAGGAATCTGAGCTTAGTGGTAAGACACCAATTACCAATTACTTCCATTTTAAAATTTTAGTAAAACCCATCAAATGTATTTTTCTAAAACTATTTTTTATGTAAATATATTTTTGTAACAATTTTTTTTCTCAAGTTATGGGGTACTTTGTGGAGAAGAAATCGAAACTAACAAGGAATCTGAGCTAAGTGGTAAGACACCAATTACCATATCAAAAGTTGATTGTTTGATCCTCACTAAAAAAAATAAGATATTATATTATATCAAAACGAGTTATCGAAACTAACAAGGAATCTGAGCTTAGTGGTAAGACACCAATTACCATATCAAAACTTGATTGTTTGATCCTCACTAAAAAAAAAGATATTATATTATTTCAAAACGAGTTAGAAGATTTTAGAAATTTAATATTGCAAAACTTTTACGCCGTTGCCGGGGATCGAACGCGGGTCACCCGCGTGACAGGCGGGAATACTCACCACTATACTACAACGACCAGGTGTTTTGAGCCTTCAATGACTTTCATTTTACCATTTTAGTAAAAACCATCAAATGTATCTTTCTAACACTATTTTTTATGTAAATAAATTTTTGTAACAAATTTTTTTCTCGAGTTATGCGGTATTTTGTGGAGAAAAAATCAAAACTAACAGTCAATCTCAGCTCAGTGGTAAGACACCAATTCCAATTATCATATCAAAAGTTGATTGTTTGATCTTCACTAAAAAAAAATAAGATATTATTTCAAAACGAGTTAGAAGATATTTTAGAAATTTAATATTAAAAATTTCAATTGCAAAAACTTTACGCCGTTGCCGGGGATCGAACCCGGATCACCCGCGTGACAGGCGGGAAAACCAGTATACTAAACGACCAAGGGTTTTGAGCCTTCAATTACTTTCATTTTACCATTTTAGTAAAAACCATCAAATGTATCTTTCTAAAACTATTTTTTATGTAACTATATTTTTGTAACAATTTTTTTTCTCGAGTTATGGGGTACTTTGTGGAGAAGAAATCGAAACTAACAGTGAATCTGAGCTCAGTGGTAAGACACCAATTACCATATCAAAAGTTGATTGTTTGATCCTCACTAAAAAAAATAAGATATTATATTATTTCAAAACGAATTAGAAGATTTTAGAAATTTAATATGAAAAAGTTCAATTGCAAAAACTTTACACCGTTGCTGGGGATCGAACACGGGTCACCCGCGTGACAGGCGGAAATACTCACCACTATACTACAACGACTAGGTGTTTTGAGCCTTCAATGACTTCCATTTTACCATTTTAGTAAAAACCATCAAATGTATCTTTCTAAAACTTATTTTTATGTAAATATATTTTTGTAACAAATTTTTTTCTCGAGTTATGGGGTACTTTGTGGAGAAGAAATCGAAACTAACAGTGAATCTAAGCTCAGTGGAAAGACACCAATTACCATATCAAAAGTTGATTGTTTGATCTTCACTAAAAAAAATAAGATATTATTTCAAAACGAGTTAGAAGATATTTAATATGAAAAAGTTCAATTGCAAAAACTTTATGCCGTTGCCGGGGCTCAAACCCAGGTCACCCCATGACAGGCAGGAATACTCACCACTATACTACAACGACCAGGTGTTTTGAGCTTTCAATGACTTTCATTTTACCATTTTAGTAAAAACCATCAATTGTATCTTTCTAAAACTATTTTTTATGTAAATATATTTGTGTAACAATTTTTTTTCTCGAGTTATGGGGTACTTTGTGGAGAAGAAATCGAAACTAACAGTGAATCTAAGCTCAGTGGAAAGACACCAATTACCATATCAAAAGTTGATTGTTTGATCCTCACTAAAAAAAAAAAAAAAGATATTATTTCAAAACGAGTTAGAAGATATTTAATATAAAAAAGTTCAATTGCAAAAAAATTTACGCCGTTGCCGGGGATCGAACCCGGGTCACCCGCGTGACAGGCGGGAATACTCACCACTATACTACAACGACCAGGTGTTTTCAGCCTTCAATGACTTTCATTTTACCATTTTAGTAAAAACCATCAAATGTATCTTTCTAAAACTATTTTTTATGTAAATATATTTTTGTAACAAATTTTTTTCTCGAGTTATGCGGTATTTTGTGGAGAAGAAATCGAAACTAACAGTCAATCTCAGCTAAGTGGTAAGACACCAATTATTATATCAAAAGTTGATTGTTTGATCTTCACTAAAAAAAATAAGATATTATTTCAAAACGAGTTAGAAGATATTTAATATGAAAAAGTTCAATTGCAAAAACTTTACGCCGTTGCCGGGGCTCGAACCCGGGTCACCCGCGTGACAGGCGGGAATACTCACCACTATACTACAACGACCAAATGTTTTGAGCCTTCAATTACTTTCATTTTACCATTTTAGTAAAAACCATCAAATGTATCTTCCTAAAACTATTTTTTATGTAACTATATTTTTGTAACAATTTTTTTTTCTCGAGTTATGGGGTACTTTGTGGAGAAGAAATCGAAACTAACGGTGAATTTGAGCTAAGTTGTAAGAGCTAAGTTGTAAGACACCAATTACCATATCAAAAGTTGATTGTTTGATCCTCACTAAAAAAAATAAGATATTATATTATTTCAAAACGAGTTAGAAGATTTTCGAAATTTAATATGAAAAAGTTCAATTGCAAAAATTTTACGCCGTTGCCGGGGATCGAACCCGGGTCACCCACGTGACAGGCGGGAATACTCACCACTATACTACAACGACCAGGTGTTTTGAACCTTCAATACTTTCATTTCACCATTTTAGTAAAAACCATCAAATGTATCTTTCTAAAACTATTTTTTATGTAAATATATTTTTGTAACAAATTTTTTTCTCGAGTTATGCGGTAGTTTTTGGAGAAGAAATCGAAACTAACAGTCAATCTCAGCTTAGTGGATTATTATATCAAAAGTTGATTCGACATTGCCGGGGATCGAACCCGGGTCACCCGCGTGACAGGCGAGAATACTCACCACTATACTACAACGACCAGGTGTTTTGAGCCTTCAATGACTTTCATTTTACAATTTTAGTAAAAACCATCAAATGTATCTTTCTAAAACTATTTTTTATGTAAATATATTTTTGTAACAAATTTTTTTCTCGAGTTATGCGGTAGTTTGTGGAGAAGAAATCGAAACTAACAGTCAATCTCAGCTTAGTGGATTATTATGTTTTACGCCGTTGCCGGGGATCGAACCCGGGTCATCCGCGTGACAGGCGGGAATACTCACCACTATACTACAACGACCAGGTGTTTTGAGCCTTCAATGACTTTCATTTTACCATTTTAGTAAAAACCATCAAATGTATCTTCCTAAAACTATTTTTTATGTAAATATATTTTTGTAACAAATTTTTTTCTCGAGTTATGCGGTATTTTGTTGAGAAGAAATCGAAACTAACAGTCAATCTCAGCTCAGTGTTAAGACACCAATTATTATATCAAAAGTTGATTGTTTGATCTTCACTAAAAAAAATAAGATATTATTTCAAAACGAGTTAGAAGATATTTAATATGAAAAAGTTCAATTGCAAAAACTTTACGCTGTTGCCGGGGATCGAACCCGGGTCACCTGCGTGACAGGCGAGAATACTCACCACTATACTACAACGACCAAGTGTTTTGAGCCTTCAATTACTTTCATTTTACCATTTTAGTAAAAACCATCAAATGTATCTTATGGGGTACTTTGTGGAGAAGAAATCGAAACGAACGGTGAATCTGTGCTAAGTGGTTAGACACCAATTACCATATCAAAAGTTGATTGTTTGATCCTCACTAAAAAAAATAAGATATTATATTATTTCAAAACGAGTTTGAAGATTTTCGAAATTTAATATGAAAAAGTTCAATTGCAAAAATTTTACGCCGTTGCCGGGGATCGAACCCGGGTCACCCGCGTGACAGGCGGGAATACTTACCACTATACTACAACGACCAGGTGTTTTGGGCCTTCAATACTTTCATTTCACCATTTTAGTAAAAACCATCAAATGTATCTTCCTAAAACTATTTTTTATGTAAATATATTTTTGTAACAAATTTTTTTCTCGAGTTATGCGGTAGTTTGTGGAGAAGAAATCGAAACTAACAGTCAATCTCAGCTTAGTGGATTATTATGTCAAAAGTTGATGCAAAAAATTTTACGCCGTTGCCGGGGATCGAACCCGGGTCACCCGCGTGACAGGCGGGAATACTCACCACTATACTACAACGACCAGGTGTTTTGAGCCTTCAATGACTTTCATTTTACCATTTTAGTAAAAACCATCAAATGTATCTTTCTAAAACTATTTTTTATGTAAATATATTTTTGTAACAAATTTTTTTCTCGAGTTATGCGGTATTTTGTGGAGAAGAAATCGAAACTAACAGTCAATCTCAGCTCAGTGGTAAGACACCAATTATTATATCAAAAGTTGATTGTTTGATTTTCACTAAAAAAAATAAGATATTATTTCAAAACGAGTTAGAAGATATTCAATATGAAAAAGTTCAATTGCAAAAACTTTACGCCGTTGCCGGGGATCAAACCTAGGTCACCCGCCGCATGACAGGCGGGAATACTCACCACTATATTACAACGGGTGTTTTGAGCCTTCAATGACTTCCATTTTACCATTTTAGTAAAAACCATCAAATGTATCTTTCTAAAACTATTTTTTATGTAAATATATTTTTGTAACAAATTTTTTTCTCGAGTTATGCTAACAGTCAATCTCAGCTCAGTGGTAAGACACCAATTATTATATCAAAAGTTGATTGTTTGATCTTCACTAAAAAAAATAAGATATTATTTCAAAACGAGTTAGAAGATATTTAAAATGAAAAAGTTCAATTGCAAAAACTTTACGCCGTTGCCGGGGATCGAACCCGGGTCACCTGCGTGACAGGCGAGAATACTCACCACTATACTACAACGACCAAGTGTTTTGAGCCTTCAATTACTTTCATTTTACCATTTTAGTAAAAACCATCAAATGTATCTTTCTAAAACTATTTTTTATGTAACTATATTTTTGTAACAATTTTTTTTTCTCGAGTTATGGGGTACTATGTGGAGAAGAAATCGAAACTAACGGTGAATCTGAGCTAAGTGGTAAGACACCAATTACCATATCAAAAGTTGATTGTTTGATCCTCACTAAAAAAAATAAGATATTATATTATTTCAAAACGAGTTAGAAGATTTTCGAAATTTAATATGAAAAAGTTCAATTGCAAAAACTTTACGCCGTTGCCGGGGATCGAACCCGGGTCACCCGGGTGACAGGCGGGAATACTCACCACTATACTACAACGACCAGGTGTTTTGAGCCTTCAATGACTTTCATTTTACCATTTTATTAAAAACCATCAAATGTATCTTTCTAAAACTATTTTTTATGTAAATATATTTTTGTAACAAGTTTTTTTCTCGAGTTATGCGGTATTTTGTGGAGAAGAAATCGAAACTAACAGTCAATCTCAGCTCAGTGGTAAGACACCAATTATTATATCAAAAGTTGATTGTTTGATCTTCACTAAAAAAAATAAGATATTATTTCAAAACGAGTTAGAAGATATTTAATATGAAAAAGTTCAATTGCAAAAACTTTACGCCGTTGCCGGGGATCGAACCCGGGTGACAGGCGGAAATACTCACCACTATACTACAACGACAAGTGTTTTGAACCTTCAATTACTTTCATTTTACCATTTTAGTAAAAACCATCAAATGTATCTTTCTAAAACTATTTTTTATTTAACAATTTTTTTTTTCTCGAGTTATGGGGTACTTTGTGGAGAAGAGATCGAAACTAACAGTGAATCTCAGCTAAGTGGTAAGACACCAATTACCATATCAAAAGTTGATTGTTTGATCCTCACTAAAAAAAAAGATATTATATTATTTCAAAACGAGTTAGAAGATTTTCGAAATTTAATATGAAAAAGTTCAATTGCAAAAACTTTACGATCGAACCCGGGTCACCTGCGTGACAGGCGGGAATACTCACCACTATACTACAACGACTAGGTGCTTTGAGCCTTCAATGACTTTCATTTTATAATTTTAGTAAAAACCATCAAATGTATCTTTCTAAAACTATTTTGTATGTAAATATATTTTTGTAACAAATTTTTTCCTCGAGTTATGTGGTATTTTGTGGAGAAGAGATCGAAACTAACAGTCAATCTCAGCTCATTGGTAAGACACCAATTATTATATCAAAAGTTGATTGTTTGATCTTACAAAAAAAAATAAGATATTATTTCAAACCGAGTTAGAAGATATTTAATATGAAAAAGTTCAATTGCAAAAACTTTACGCCGTTGCCGGGGATCGAACCTGGGTCACCCGCGTGACAGGCGGGAATACTCACCACTATACTACAACGACCAAGTGTTTTGAGCCTTCAATTACTTTCATTTTACCATTTTAGTAAAAACCATCAAATGTATCTTTCTAAAACTATTTTTTATGTAACTATATTTTTGTAGCCATTTTTTTTTCTCGAGTTATGGGGTACTTTGTGGAGAAGAAATCGAAACTAACAGTGAATCTGAGCTCAGTTGTAAGACACCAATTACCATATCAAAAGTTGATTGTTTGATCCTCACTAAAAAAAATAAGATATTATATTATTTCAAAACGAGTTAGAAGATTTTCGAAATTTAATAAGAAAAAGTTCAATTGCAAAAACTTTACGCCGTTGCCGGGGATCGAACCCGAGTCACCCGCGTGTCAGGCGGGAATACTTACCATTATACTACAACGACCAGGTGTTTTGAGCCTTCAATTACTTTCATTTTACCATTTTAGTAAAAACCATCAAATGTATCTTTCTAAAACTATTTTTTATGTAACAATTTTTTTTTCTCGAGTTATGGGGAACTTTGTGGAAAAGAGATCGAAACTAACAGTGAATCTCAGCTAAGTGGTAAGACACCAATTACCATATCAAAAGTTGATTGTTTGATCCTCACTAAAAAAAGATATTATATTATTTCAAAACGAGTTAGAAGATTTTCGAAATTTAATATGAAAAAGTTCAATTGCAAAAACTTTACGATCGAACCCGGGTCACCTGCGTGACAGGCGGGAATACTCACCACTATACTACAACGACCAGGTGCTTTGAGCCTTCAATGACTTTCATTTTATAATTTTAGTAAAAACCATCAAATGTATCCTTCTAAAACTATTTTTTATGTAAATATATTTTTGTAACAATTTTTTTCCTCGAGTTATGTGGTATTTTGTGGAGAAGAGATCGAAACTAACAGTCAATCTCAGCTCATTGGTAAGACTCCAATTATTATATCAAAAGTTGATTGTTTGATCTTACAAAAAAAAAATAAGATATTATTTCAAACCGAGTTAGAAGATATTTAATACGAAAAAGTTCAACTGCAAAAACTTTACGCCGTTGCCGGGGATCGAACCCGGGTCACCCGCGTGACAGGCGGGAATACTCACCACTATACTACAACGACCAAGTGTTTTGAGCCTTCAATTACTTTCATTTTACCATTTTAGTAAAAATCATCAAATGTATATTTCTAAAACTATTTTTTATGTAACTATATTTTTGTAGCCATTTTTTTTTCTCGAGTTATGGGGTACTTTGTGGAGAAGAAATCGAAACTAACAGTGAATCTGAGCTCAGTTGTAAGACACCAATTACCATATCAAAAGTTGATTGTTTGATCCTCACTAAAAAAAAATAAGATATTATATTATTTCAAAACGAGTTAGAAGATTTTCGAAATTTAATATGAAAAAGTTCAATTGCAAAAATTTTACGCCGTTGCCGGGGATCGAACCCGGGTCACCCGCGTGACAGGCGGGAATACTTACCACTATACTACAACGACCAGGTGTTTTGAGCCTTCAATTACTTTCATTTTACCATTTTAGTGAAAACCATCAAATGTATCTTTCTAAAACTATTTTTTATGTAACAATTTTTTTTTCTCGAGTTATGGGGTACTTTGTGGAGAAGAAATCGAAACTAACAGTGAATCTCAGCTAAGTGGTAAGACACCAATTACCATATCAAAAGTTGATTGTTTGATCCTCACTAAAAAAAAAAGATATTATATTATTTCAAAACGAGTTAGAAGATTTTCGAAATTTAATATGAAAAAGTTCAATTGCAAAAACTTTACGCCGTTGCCGGGGATCGAACCCGGGTCACCTGCGTGACAGGCGGGAATACTTACCACTATACTACAACGACCAGGTGTTTTGAGCCTTCAATTACTTTCATTTTACCATTTTAGTAAAAACCATCAAATGTATCTTTCTAAAACTATTTTTTATGTAACTATATTTTTGTAGCCATTTTTTTTTCTCGAGTTATGGGGTACTTTGTGGAGAAGAAATCGAAACTAACAGTGAATCTGAGCTCAGTTGTAAGACACCAATTACCATATCAAAAGTTGATTGTTTGATCCTCACTAAAAAAAATAAGATATTATATTATTTCAAAACGAGTTAGAAGATTTTCGAAATTTAATATGAAAAAGTTCAATTGCAAAAACTTTACGCCGTTGCCGGGGATCGAACCAGGGTCACCCGCGTGACAGGCGGGAATACTCACCACTATACTACAACGACCAGGTGTTTTGAGCCTTCAATTACTTTCATTTTACCATTTTAGTAAAAACCATCAAATGTATCTTTCTAAAACTATTTTTTATGTAACTATATTTTTGTAGCCATTTTTTTTTCTCGAGTTATGGGGTACTTTGTGGAGAAGAAATCGAAACTAACAGTGAATCTGAGCTCAGTTGTAAGACACCAATTACCATATCAAAAGTTGATTGTTTGATCCTCACTAAAAAAAATAAGATATTATATTATTTCAAAACGAGTTAGAAGATTTTCGAAATTTAATATGAAAAAGTTCAATTGCAAAAACTTTACGCCGTTGCCGGGGATCGAACCCGGGTCACCCGCGTGACAGGCGGGAATACTTACCAATATACTACAACGACCAGGTGTTTTGAGCCTTCAATACTTTCATTTCACCATTTTAGTAAAAACCATCAAATGTATCTTTCTAAAACTATTTTTTATGTAAATATATTTTTGTAACAAATTTTTTTCTGATGCAAAAAATTTTACGCCGTTGCCGGGGATCGAACCCGGGTCACCCGCGGAAATACTCACCACTATACTACAACGACCAGGTGCTTTGAGCCTTCAATGACTTTCATTTTATAATTTTAGTAAAAACCATCAAATGTATCTTTCTAAAACTATTTTTTATGTAAATATATTTTTGTAACAAATTTTTTCCTCGAGTTATGTGGTATTTTGTGGAGAAGAGATCGAAACTAACAGTCAATCTCAGCTCATTGGTAAGACACCAATTATTATATCAAAAGTTGATTGTTTGATCTTACAAAAAAAAATAAGATATTATTTCAAACCGAGTTAGAAGATATTTAATATGAAAAAGTTCAATTGCAAAAACTTTACGCCGTTGCCGGGGATCGAACCCGGGTCACCCGCATGACAGGCGGGAATACTCACCACTATACTACAACGACCAAGTGTTTTGAGACTTCAATTACTTTCATTTTACCATTTTAGGAAAAACCATCAAATGTATCTTTCTAAAACTATTTTTTATGTAACTATATTTTTGTAGCCATTTTTTTTTCTCGAGTTATGGGGTACTTTGTGGAGAAGAAATCGAAACTAACAGTGAATCTGAGCTCAGTTGTAAGACACCAATTACCATATCAAAAGTTGATTGTTTGATCCTCACTAAAAAAAAATAAGATATTATATTATTTCAAAACGAGTTAGAAGATTTTCGAAATTTAATATGAAAAAGTTCAATTGCAAAAACTTTACGCCGTTGCCGGGGATCGAACCCGGGTCACCCGCGTGACAGGCGGGAATACTTACCACTATACTACAACGACCAGGTGTTTTGAGCCTTCAATTACTTTCATTTTACCATTTTAGTGAAAACCATCAAATGTATCTTTCTAAAACTATTTTTTATGTAACAATTTTTTTTTCTCGAGTTATGGGGTACTTTGTGGAGAAGAAATCGAAACTAACAGTGAATCTCAGCTAAGTGGTAAGACACCAATTACCATATCAAAAGTTGATTGTTTGATCCTCACTAAAAAAAATAAGATATTATATTATTTCAAAACGAGTTAGAAGATTTTCGAAATTTAATATGAAAAAGTTCAATTGCAAAAACTTTACGCCGTTGCCGGGGATCGAACCCGGGTCACCCGCGTGACAGGCGGGAATACTTACCACTATACTACAACGACCAGGTGTTTTGAGCCTTCAATTACTTTCACTTTACCATTTTAGTAAAAACCATCAAATGTATCTTTCTAAAACTATTTTTTATGTAACTATATTTTTGTAGCCATTTTTTTTTCTCGAGTTATGGGGTACTTTGTGGAGAAGAAATCGAAACTAACAGTGAATCTGAGCTCAGTTGTAAGACACCAATTACCATATCAAAAGTTGATTGTTTGATCCTCACTAAAAAAAATAAGATATTATATTATTTCAAAACGAGTTAGAAGATTTTCGAAATTTAATATGAAAAAGTTCAATTGCAAAAACTTTACGCCGTTGCCGGGGATCGAACCAGGGTCACCCGCGTGACAGGCGGGAATACTCACCACTATACTACAACGACCAGGTGTTTTGAGCCTTCAATTACTTTCATTTTACCATTTTAGTAAAAACCATCAAATGTATCTTTCTAAAACTATTTTTTATGTAACTATATTTTTGTAGCCATTTTTTTTTCTCGAGTTATGGGGTACTTTGTGGAAAAGAAATCGAAACTAACAGTGAATCTGAGCTCAGTTGTAAGACACCAATTACCATATCAAACGTTGATTGTTTGATCCTCACTAAAAAAAATAAGATATTATATTATTTCAAAACGAGTTAGAAGATTTTCGAAATTTAATATGAAAAAGTTCAATTGCAAAAACTTTACGCCGTTGCCCGGGATCGAACCCGGGTCACCCGCGTGACAGGCGGGAATACTCACCACTATACTACAACGACCAGGTGTTTTGAGCCTTCAATGACTTTCATTTTACCATTTTATTAAAAACCATCAAATGTATCTTTCTAAAACTATTTTTTATGTAAATATATTTTTGTAACAAGTTTTTTTCTCGAGTTATGCGGTATTTTGTGGAGAAGAAATCGAAACTAACAGTCAATCTCAGCTCAGTGGTAAGACACCAATTATTATATCAAAAGTTGATTGTTTGATCTTCACTAAAAAAAAATAAGATATTATTTCAAAACGAGTTAGAAGATATTTAATATGAAAAAGTTCAATTGCAAAAACTTTACGCCGTTGCCGGGGATCGAACCCGGGTTACCCGCGTGACAGGCGAGAATACTCACCACTATACTACAACGACCAAGTGTTTTGAGCCTTCAATTACTTTCATTTTACCATTTTAGTAAAAACCATCAAATGTATCTTTCTAAAACTATTTTTTATGTAACAATTTTTTTTTCTCGAGTTATGGGGTACTTTGTGGAGAACAGATCGAAACTAACAGTGAATCTCAGGTAAGTGGTAAGACACCAATTACCATATCAAAAGTTGATTGTTTGATCCTCACTAAAAAAAAAAGATATTATATTATTTCAAAACGAGTTAGAAGATTTTCGAAATTTATATTATATTATTTCAAAACGAGTTAGAAGATTTTCGAAATTTAATATGAAAAAGTTCAATTGCAAAAACTTTACGCCGTTGCCGGGGATCGAACCCGGGTCACCCGCGTGACAGGCGGGAATACTCACCACTATACTACAACGAACAAGTGTTTTGAGCCTTCAATTACTTTCATTTTACCATTTTAGTAAAAACCATCAAATGTATCTTTCTAAAACTATTTTTTATGTAACTATATTTTTGTAACCATTTTTTTTTCTCGAGTTATGGGGTACTTTGTGGAGAAGAAATCGAAACTAACAGTGAATCTGAGCTCAGTGGTAAGACACCAATTACCATATCAAAAGTTGATTGTTTGATCCTCACTAAAAAAAATAAGATATTATATTATTTCAAAACGAATATGAAAAAGTTCAATTGCAAAAACTTTACGCCGTTGCCGGGGATCGAACCCGGGTCACACGCATGACAAGCGGGAAGACTCACCACTATACTACAACGACCAGGTGATTTGAGCCTTCAATACTTTCATTTCAAAATTTTAGTAAAAACCATCAAATGTATCTTTCTAAAACTATTTTTTATGTAAATATATTTTTGTAACAAATTTTTTTCTCGAGTTATGCGGTAGTTTGTGGAGAAGAAATCGAAACTAACAGTCAATCTCAGCTTAGTGGATTATTATATCAAAAGTTGATTGTTTGATCTTCACTAAAAAAAAATAAGATATTATTTCAAAACGAGTTAGAAGATATTTAATATGAAAAAGTTCAATTGCAAAAACTTTACGCCGTTGCCAGGGATCGAACCCGGGTTACCCGCGTGACAGGCGGGAATACTCACCACTATACTACAACAACCAAGTGTTTTGTGACTTCAATTACTTTCATTTTACCATTTTAGTAAAAACCATCAAATGTATCTTTCTAAAACTATTTTTTATGTAACAATTTTTTTTTCTCGAGTTATGGGGTACTTTGTGGAGAAGAAATCGAAACTAACAGAGTGAATCTCAGTTAAGTGGTAAGACACCAATTACCATATCAAAAGTTGATTGTTTGATCCTCACTAAAAAAAAAAGATATTATATTATTTCAAAACGAGTTAGAAGATTTTCGAAATTTAATATGAAAAAGTTCAAATGCAAAAACTTGGAATACTCACCACTATACTACAACGACCAGGTGCTTTGAGCCTTCAATGACTTTCATTTTATAATTTTAGTAAAAACCATCAAATGTATCTTTCTAAAACTATTTTTTATGTAAATATATTTTTGTAACAAATTTTTTTCTCGAGTTATGTGGTATTTTGTGGAGAAGAGATCGAAACTAACAGTCAATCTCAGCTCATTGGTAAGACACCAATTATTATATCAAAAGTTGATTGTTTAATCTTACAAAAAAAAAATAAGATATTATTTCAAACCGAGTTAGAAGATATTTAATATGAAAAAGTTCAATTGCAAAAACTTTACGCTGTTGCCGGGGATCGAACCCGGGTCACCCGCGTGACAGGCGGGAATACTCACCACTATACTACAACGACCAAGTGTTTTGAGACTTCAATTACTTTCATTTTACCATTTTAGTAAAAACCATCAAATGTATCTTTCTAAAACTATTTTTTATGTAACAATTTTTTTTTCTCGAGTTATGGGTTACTTTGTGGAGAAGAAATCGAAACTAACAGTGAATCTCAGCTAAGTGGTAAGACACCAATTACCATATCAAAAGTTGATTGTTTGATCCTCACTAAAAAAAAAAGATATTATATTATTTCAAAACGAGTTAGAAGATTTTCGAAATTTAATATGAAAAAGTTCAATTGCAAAAACTTTACGATCGAACCCGGGTCACCTGCGTGACAGGCGGGAATACTCACCACTATACTACAACGACCAAGTGTTTTGAGCCTTCAATTACTTTCATTTTACCATTTTAGTAAAAACCATCAAATGTATCTTTCTAAAACTATTTTTTATGTAACTATATTTTTGTAACCATTTTTTTTTCTCGAGTTATGGGGTACTTTGTGGAGAAGAAATCGAAACTAACAGTGAATCTGAGCTCAGTGGTAAGACACCAATTACCATATCAAAAGTTGATTGTTTGATCCTCACTAAAAAAAATAAGATATTATTATATTTCAAAACGAGTTAGAAGATTTTCGAAATTTAATATGAAAAAGTTCAATTGCAAAAACTTTACGCCGTTACCGGGGATCGAACCCGGGTCACCCGCGTGACAGGCGGGAATACTCACCACTATACTACAACGACCAAGTGTTTTGAGACTTCAATTACTTTCATTTTACCATTTTAGTAAAAACCATCAAATGTATCTTTCTAAAACTATTTTTTATGTAACAATTTTTTTTTCTCGAGTTATGGGGTACTTTGTGGAGAAGAAATCGAAACTAACAGTGAATCTCAGCTAAGTGGTAAGACACCAATTACCATATCAAAAGTTGATTGTTTGATTCTCACTAAAAAAAAAAGATATTATATTATTTCAAAACGAGTTAGAAGATTTTCGAAATTTAATATGAAAAAGTTCAATTGCAAAAACTTTACGATCGAACCCGGGTCACCTGCGTGACAGGCGGGAATACTCACCACTATACTACAACGACCAGGTGCTTTGACCAGTCAATGACTTTCATTTTATAATTTTAGTAAAAACCATCAAATGTATCTTTCTAAAACTACTTTTTATG
The DNA here is from genome assembly GCA_028017165.1 of Herpetospermum pedunculosum. Taxonomy (NCBI): domain Eukaryota; kingdom Viridiplantae; phylum Streptophyta; class Magnoliopsida; order Cucurbitales; family Cucurbitaceae; genus Herpetospermum; species Herpetospermum pedunculosum. The sequence continues at coordinate 62,433,320 of CM051529.1, forward strand.
TAAATATATTTTTGTAACAAATTTTATTCTCGAGTTATGTGGTATTTTGTGGATAAGAGATCGAAACTAACAGTCAATCTCAGCTCATTGGTAAGACACCAATTATTATATCAAAAGTTGATTGTTTGATCTTACAAAAAAAAATAAGATATTATTTCAAACCGAGTTAGAAGATATTTAATATGAAAAAGTTCAATTGCAAAAACTTTACGCCGTTGCCGGGGATCGAACCCGAGTCACCCGCGTGACAGGCGGGAATACTCACCACTATACTACAACGACCACGTGTTTTGAGCCTTCAATTACTTTCATTTTACCATTTTAGTAAAAACCATCAAATGTATCTTTCTAAAACAAATTTTTATGTAACTATATTTTTGTAACCATTTTTTTTTCTCGAGTTATGGGGTACTTTGTGGAGAAGAAATTGAAACTAACAGTGAATCTGAGCTCAGTGGTAAGACACCAATTACCATATCAAAAGTTGATTGTTTGATCCTCACTAAAAAAAAATAAGATATTATATTATTTCAAAACGAGTTAGAAGATTTTCAAAATTTAATATGAAAAAGTTCAATTGCAAAAACTTTACGCCGTTGCCGGGGATCGAACCCGGGTCACCCGCGTGACAGGCGGGAATACTCACCACTATACTACAACGACCAGGTGTTTTGAGCCTTCAATGACTTTCATTTTATCATTTTAGTAAAAACCATCAAATGTATCTTTCTAAAACTATTTTTTATGTAAATATATTTTTGTAACAAATTTTTTTCTCGAGTTATGCGGTATTTTGTGGAGAAGAAATCGAAACTAGTTGCCGGGGATCGAACCCGGGTCACCCGCGTGACAGGCGGGAATACTCACCACTATACTACAACGACCAGGTTTTTTGAGCCTTCAATGACTTTCATTTCACCATTTTAGTAAAAACCATCAAATGTATCTTTCTAAAACTATTTTTTATGTAATTATATTTTTGTAACAAATTTTTTTGTCGGGTTATGCGGTGTTTTGTGGAGAAGAAATCGAAACTAACAGTGAATCTGAGCTAAGTGGTAAGACACCAATTACCATATCAAAAGTTGATTGTTTGATCCTCACTAAAAAAAATATGATATTATATTATTTCAAACGAGTTAGAAGATTTTCGAAATTTAATATGAAAAAGTTCAATTGCAAAAATTTTACGCCGTTGCCGGGGATCGAACCCGGGTGACAGGCGGGAATACTCACCACTATACTCCAACAACAAGATGTTTTAAGCCTTCAATGATTTTTATTTTACTATTTTAGTAAAAACCATCAAATGTATCTTTCTAAAACTATTTTCTTATGTAAATATATTTTTGTAACAAATTTTTATGCGGTATTTTGTGGAGAAGAAATCGAAACTAACAGTCAATCTCAGAGTGGTAAGACACCAATTATTATAGAAGATATTTAATATGAAAAAGTTCAATTGCAAAAACTTTACGCCGTTGCCGGGGATCGAACCCGGGTGACAGGCGGGAATACTCACCACTATACTTCAACAACCAGGTGTTTTAAGCCTTCAATGACTTTCATTTTACCATTTTAGTAAAAACCATCAAATGTATCTTTCTAAAACTATTTTTTATGTAAATATATTTTTGTAACAAATTTTTTTCTCGAGTTATGCGGTATTTTGTGGAGAAGAAATCGACCAATTATTATAGAAGATATTTAATTCAATTGCAAAAACTTTCCGCCGTAGACGGGGATCAAACCAGGGTCACCTTCGTGGCAGGTAGGAATACTCACCACTATACTACAAGGACCAAGTGTTTTGGGCATTCAATTACTTTCATTTTACCATTTTAGTAAAAACCATCAAATGTATCTTTCTAAAACTATTTTTTATGTAACTATATTTTTGTAACCATTTTTTTTTCTCGAGTTATGGGGTACTTTGTGGAGAAGAAATCGAAACTAACAGTGAATCTGAGCTCAGTGGTAAGACACCAATTACCATATCAAAAGTTGATTGTTTGACCCTCACTAAAAAAAATAAGATATTATATTATTTCAAAACGAGTTAGAAGATTTTCGAAATTTAATATGAAAAAGTTCAATTGCAAAAACTTTACGCCGTTGCTGGGGATCGATCCCGGGTCACCCGCGTGACAGGCGGGAATACTCACCACTATATTACAACGACGAGGTGTTTTGAGCCTTCAATGACTTTCATTTTACCATTTTAGTAAAAACCATCAAATGTATCAAAACTTTACGCCGTTGCCGGGGCTCAAACCCGGGTCACCCGCGTGACATGCGGGAATACTCACCACTATACTACAACGACCAAGTGTTTTGAGCCTTCAATTACTTTCATTTCACCATTTTAGTAGAAACCATCAAATGTATCTTTCTAAAACTATTTTTTATGTAACTATATTTTTGTAACAATTTTTTTTTCTCGAGTTATGGGTACTTTGTGGAGAAGAAATCGAAACTAACGGTGAATCTGAGCTAAGTGGTAAGACACCAATTACCATATCAAAAGTTGATTGTTTGATCTCACTAAAAAAAATAAGATATTATATTATTTCAAAACAAGTTAGAAGATTTTCGAAATTTAATATGAAAAAGTTCAATTGCAAAAACTTTACGCCGTTGCCGGGGATCGAACCCGGGACACCCGCGTGACAGGCAGGAATACTTACCACTATACTACAACGACCATGTGTTTTGAGCCTTCAATACTTTCATTTCACCATTTTAGTAAAAACCATCAAATGTATCTTTCTAAAACTATTTTTTATGTAAATATATTTTTGTAACAAATTTTTTTCTCGAGTTATGGGGTAGTTTGTGGAGAAGAAATCGAAACTAACAGTCAATCTCAGCTTAGTGGATTATTATGTCAAAAGTTGATGCAAAAAATTTTACTCAGCTTAGTGGATTATGATGCAAAAAATTTTACGCCGTTGCCGGGGATCGAACCCGAGTCACCCGCGTGACAGGCGAGAATACTCACCACTATACTACAACGACCAGGTGTTTTTAGCCTTCAATGACTTTCATTTTACCATTTTAGTAAAAACCATCAAATGTATCTTTCTAAAACTATTTTTTATGTAAATATATTTTTGTAACAAATTTTTTTCTCGAGTTATGCGGTATTTTGTGGAGAAGAAATCGAAACTAACAGTCAATCTCAGCTCAGTGGTAAGACACCAATTATTATATCAAAAGTTGATTGTTTGATATTCACTAACAAAAATAAGATATTATTTCAAAACGAGTTAGAAGATATTTAATATGAAAAAGTTCAATTGCAAAAACTTTACGCCGTTGCCGGGGATCGAACCTGGGTCACCCGCGTGACAGGCGGGAACTATTTTTTATGTAAATATATTTTTGTAACAAATTTTTTTCTCGAGTTATGCGGTATTTTGTGGAGAAGAAATCGAAACTAACAGTCAATCTCAGCTCAGTGGTAAGACACCAATTATTATAGAAGATATTTAATATGAAAAAGTTCAATTGCAAAAACTTTCCGCCGTTGACGGGGATCGAACCCGGGTGACAGGCGGGAATACTCACCACTGTACTCCAACAACCAGGTGTTTTTCTCGAGTTATGGGGTACTTTGTGGAGAAGAAATCGAAACTAACAGTGAATTTGAGCTCAGTGGTAAGACACCAATTACCATATCAAAAGTTGATTGTTTGATCCTCACTAAAAAAAATACCATATCAAAAGTTGATTGTTTGATCCTCACTAAAAAAAATAAGATACTTTACAGGGGTCACCCGCGTGACAGGTGGGAATACTCACCACTATACTACACGACCTAAGATACTTTACGCCGTTGCCGGGGATCGAACTCGGGTCACCGGCGTGACAGGCGGAAATACTCACCACTATACTACAACGACTAGCTGTTTTGAGCCTTCAATTATTGCCATTTTACCATTTTAGTAAAAACCATCAAATGTATCTTTCTAAAACTATTTTTTATGTAAATATATTTTTGTAATAATTTTTTTTCTCGACTTATGGGGTAGTTTGTGAAGAAGAAATCAAAACTAACAGTCAATCTGAGCTCCAGTGGTGAGACACCAATTACCATATCAAAAGTTGATTGTTTGATACTCATTAAAAAACAAAAAGATATTATTTCAAAACGAGTTAGAAGAGATTTTAGAAATTTAATATGAAAATGTTCAATTGCAAAAACCTTACGCCGTTGCGGGGATCGGACCCGGGTCACCCGGGTGACAGGCGGGAATACTCACCACTATACTACAACGACCCGGTGTTTTGAGCCTTAAATTACTTCCATTTTACCATCTTAGTAAAAACCATCAAATGTATCTTTCTAAAACTATTTTTTATGTAAATATATTTTTGTAACAATTTTTTTTCTCGAGTTATGGGGTACTTTGTGAGAAGAAATCGAAACTAACCGTCAATCTCAGCTCAGTGGTAAGACACCAATTATCATATCAAAAGTTGATTGTTTGATCTTCACTAAAAAAAAATAAGATATTATTTCAAAACGAGTTAGAAGAGATTTTAGAAATTTAATATGAAAATGTTCAATTGCAAAAACCTTACGCCGTTGCGGGGATCGGACCCGGGTCACCCGGGTGACAGGCGGGAATACTCACCACTATACTACAACGACCAGGTGTTTTGAGCCTTAAATTACTTCCATTTTACCATCTTAGTAAAAACCATCAAATGTATCTTTCTAAAACTTTTACCATCTTAGTAAAAACCATCAAATGTATCTTTCTAAAACTATTTTTTATGTAACTATATTTTTGTAACAAATTTCTTCACTAAAAAAAAATAAGATATTATTTCAAAACGAGTTAGAAGATATTTTAAAAATTTAATATGAAAAAGTTCAAATGCAAAAACGACCAAGTGTTTTGAGCCTTCAATTACGCCGTTGCCGGGGATCGAACCCGGGTCACCCGCGTGACAGGCGGGAATACTCACCACTATACTACAACGACCAAGTGTTTTGAACCTTCAATGACTTTCAATTTACCATTTTAGTAAAAACCATCAAATGTATCTTTCTAAAACTATTTTTTATGTAAGTATATTTTTGTAACAAATTTTTTTCTCGAGTTATGCGGTATTTTGTGGAGAAGAAATCCAAACTAACCGTCAATCTCAGCTCAGTGGTAAGACACCAATTATCATATCAAAAGTTGATTGTTTGATCTTCACTAAAAAAAAATAAGATATTATTTCAAAACGAGTTAGAAGATATTTTAGAAATTTAATATGAAAAAGTTCAATTGCAAAAACTACGCCGTTGCCGAGGATACTCACCACTATACTACAACGACCAAGTGTTTTGAACCTTCAATGACTTTCAATTTACCATTTTAGTAAAAACCATCAAATGTATCTTTCTAAAACTATTTTTTATGTAACTATATTTTTGTAACATTTTTTTTTCTCGCGTTATGGGGTACTTTGTGGAGAAGAAATCGAAACTAACAGTGAATCTGAGCTCAGTGGTAAGACACCAATTATCATATCAAAAGTTGATTGTTTGATCTTCACTAAAAAAAAAATAAGATATTATTTCAAAACGAGTTAGATGATATTTTAGAAATTTAATATGAAAAAGTTCAATTGCAAAAACTTTACGCCGTTGCCGAGGATAATCACCACTATACTACAACGACCAAGTGTTTTGAGCCTTCAATTAAGCCGTTGCCGGGGATCAAACCCGGGTCACCCGCATGACAGGCGGGAATACTCACCACTATACTACAACGACAAGTGTTTTGAACCTTCAATGACTTTCAATTTACCATTTTAGTAAAAACCATCAAATGTATCTTTCTAAAACTATTTTTTATGTAAGTATATTTTTGTAACAAATTTTTTTCTCGAGTTATGCGGTATTTTGTCTAACCGTCAATCTCAGCTCAGTGGTAAGACACCAATTATCATATCTTGCAAAAACTTTACGCGGTTGCCGAGGATAATAACCACTATACTACAACAACCAAGTGTTTTGAGCCTTCAATTACGCCGTTGCCGGGGATCAAACCCGGGTCACCCGCGTGACAGGCGTGAATACTCACCACTATACTACAACGACCAAGTGTGTTAAGCTTTCAATTACTTTCATTTTATCATTTTAGTAAAAACCATCAAATGTATCTTTCTAAAACTATTTTTTATGTAACTATATTTTTGTAACAATTCTTTTTCTCGCGTTATGGGGTACTTTGTGGAGAAGAAATCGAAACTAACAGTGAATCTGAGCTAAGTGGTAAGACACCAATTACCATATCAAAAGTTGATTGTTTGATCCTCACTAAAAAAAATAAGATATTATATTATTTCAAAACGAGTTAGAAGATCAGAAGAAACAACTTTTTGTTTAAATAAGATATTATATTATTTCAAAACGAGTTAGAAGTTGATTGTTTGATCCCTCTTGCCAACAAACCAACCACACTTTTTTTTTTGTTTAAATAGAAACTAATGTTTATAAATGGGAGCAGATAAGAAGAAACAACTTTTTGGTGTTTCTCAATTTTTGTCATTTTTTTAGAAACGTTTCTCAAAATTTAGAAACAAAAAACGGGAATAGTTATCAAACAAGTCTGTTTCTTAAAAAATGAGAAACAAAAACAAGAAACAGGAAATGAGAACGTTATCAAGCGGGCCCTTAAATTAGAAGAAATTATTACATAGTGAAAATTTTCAATTGCACAATTTTTTTTTACCTTTGCCAAGGATCGAACCCTGATCCCTAGGTGATAGTCTAAAATACTCATAACTAAACAACTTTGTATTGGGGAGTTACAATTAACTACAATTTACAATTTCAGTATTTTTTTTTTTTTTGATTCTTATCCCATCAAAAAAATATTTGGAAGAGGTAAACAAAAATATACGTCACCCACATAACAAGTTAGAATATTCACCACTATACTACAACTATACTACAACTATACTACAACGACATAGTGTTGGGAGCCACCAATTACATAGATTTTACCATTTTAGTAAACTAACATTGAATGTAACTTTTTAAGACTAATTTGTATGTATATATATTTTTTGTTTGTTTTTTCGACTTAGGGTGCAGTTTGCAGAAAGAAATCAAAACTAGCAGTCAATCCGAGCTTAGTGGTAAGACACCAATTACCATATCAAAAGTCGATTGTTGGATTCTCACCCCCATAAAATTACATTAAGATTCTTTATTATTGTTTTTTTTTTGTTTTAAAAGAAAGAAGAAGAAAGGATTTTTTTGTCTTTATTCTATAAAATTAAGTTTAACAAGAAATTTAAGTTAATGAGGAATATTAATAGGTTTGGATCTCTAGCATTATAAATCCACAAATAAAACAGCAAGTTAAGAATATGACAATAAACTGCCTCTAATTTAATATTAGAGATAAGATTATAAAATCCTAAAGTAAGACCTTTGGATCTCATTTTTTTTTTTTTTTTTTTATTCGAGTACATTAGAGTAGAGGATTAGAACCATAGACCTCTCGGTCGTCAACACATACATATGTCCACTTTGCCGGATCTCATTTTTCTTTCTAGACAAAGTAATTTGTGATAATATATTAAATTTCACATATCCTTTCCATGGCCATAATTTAATTAACTATGTTGGTTGTCCGGTTTGGATAAATTTTTTACAATTTTGATTTATTTGGTTTAATTAAAAAGAAAAGGTGATTTTGACATTAGTTGAATATTTTTCTCAAACCTTGGACGTGTTGGATTTGGCCTACACTTGGCCCAAATCAGCCAGCTTATACCTTTATTCACATCATAGCCTTTTTAAAAAATAATATTTATGTTAAATGATCCAACACAAGCACAAATTTTTTTAGTCAATATAACACATATTAGGCTTTCGCTAAATTTCAAGTTTTGATCCCGAACATCCGGAGACCCCATCTACATATTTTTTGAATAAAAATCGATAATAGCTCAACTGTGGCATAATGTACGAACTAGTGATCAAGAGATCAGAACCAGGTTAAAATTCTCACCCTACATGTTATAAAAAGAAAACAACAAATTTTGGTCCAAAAAAGTCATCTAACTAGATCCCACTAATACTTAGTTTGAAATTGGTGTAGCTTTTAAAATAATGGATGGACGTCTAGAAAAATAATGTGAAATGAATTAGTGCTTGGTAAATTTTCATTTTAAATTAGGAAAAACTAGTTAGGATGTTTGATAAATTAATACTAAATTATTTTGATTTAATTATAAAGGCCAAAGTAGTTCTCAACATTCAATTTTATCCAATTGAACTTACAACTTTCAATTTCATCCAATTGAATAAAACTTGCATAATTGTTGCAATGTAGACTCTAAACTTTCAATTTCATCAATTTGAACTTCAAACTTGCATAATTGTGTGTTCTGTTGTTTGGTTTAAATGTTTAATTTTTGAAAAAAAATCATTTTATTGTTTGGTTTAGATGTTTAATTTTTGAAAAAAAAAATCATTTTAGAATAAATTGAGGTGTTTGGCAACCACCCAAAATGATTTAAAATGATTTTTTACCAAAATACCCTCACACGACCAGCACCACTCTTATTTCGTCACCGACCATCAACAATAGTAAACATGATCATAATTTTTAAAATACAGATTTAATTTATTTATTTTTGGCAAAATTATTTAATTAATGCGGGATAGGAGAATTGAACCACACCCAAATGTTTTAATTATAAAATGTTCTAGAAAGAGCTTTTTTTTTAGTATATTGGAGGCGAGAGATTCGAACCACAGACTTCATGGTCGTCAACACATACATATGTCAGCTTAGTTATGCTCGCTTGGACTACTTTGAGCTAGACCCCACTTTGGCAATAATAGCTATTATTGTTGTTACCCCAAAAATAAACTTTTTCCAAATTTATCTATGTATGAAAGTTGAGGAAAGGGACCAAAACATGGGCCTTTCTCCTCAATTTGGGGAAAGAGAATAGGCCCATTAAACCTCCATGTGGGCCTGTCTAGGGCTTCATTTCCCCCAGCTTCCAACTGAAATGGCGGCCACAGCTCTCCTCTCTCACCTACTTATTATGTTAATATCAACGTTTCTCAGATTCATTTTTTGATTTGTATTATTCTAAATCCCTAAAAAGTGCTCAGTTGCTCTGGTTCTTGAGGATTTTAGGAGCTCGATCTGGTGTGTTTTCGGTAAAAATTTCGAGTTTTTGGAGGTCGTTTTTGGCTTGCATTTTGTCAGAAGTTTTTGACAATGTTTTTGGTCGATTGGTTCTATGGGGTTCTTGCATCCCTTGGGTTGTGGCAAAAGGAGGCCAAGATCCTTTTCTTAGGGCTCGACAATGCTGGCAAAACGACCTTGCTTCATATGTTGAAAGACGAGGTGCATTTCTTTTTTGATTCTTATGTTTAATTTCTTTATTCCATTTTGCTTAATCGGTGTACATGATTGAAAATTGATGAAATGCAGTCTCGAATCTCGATTGTTGTTGTTGATGTTGTTGTTAGATTATTTCCCTAATAACGTGATATATGAAAATGTTTGAGTTCCAGATGTGTTTGGATTCAGAATTCAGAAAGCGTAAAAGGGTTGTTTTTCCCTTAATTTCTCAACGTTTTTTTTAATCTGATTTGTTGATTAGATGTATCAGAAGGGGTTTTGATTTAGCGGTTATTTGTCCATTCGTTAACTTGTTGTCATATTTTGTAGAGATTAGTTCAACACCAGCCGACCCAGCATCCAACTTCAGAAGAGTTGAGTATTGGTAAGATCAAGTTCAAGGCCTTTGACCTAGGAGGGCATCAGATTGCTCGCCGAGTTTGGAAAGATTACTATGCTAAGGTATATATTTTTTTCACCCCCTTTATTACTTGATATTCGCAATCCTGGATGTGTTACTTGAACTACATGGGTTGAATTATCCCGAATGATCCCATATCGTGGTTGTCATTTGTTTGAGTTGATCGAATGAATAGTTTTCTGCAGAATGGGTGGTTGAATTTCGTGAGAAATTTCATTCTTCAACTCCTATTATTTTAACTTTCAAGAGATTGTGAAATGTATCTGAACACTGAACTATCTCAGACGAAGCTTTTAATGTTCTTCTGATTCATGGGAGACAGAAATTCCATAGTTATTTGCTGATAGCATATTTTCTTCTTCAAAGGGTCCTGCTTTTGATACATAATTGTACATTTTTCTTGTCATTCAACTGACTTTCCAACTGTAAATTATACTTTCTGAATATTTATACTTCATATATTGTGTTCTCCGAGTAAAGATCAACACCTTTGTGGTTACTTAAAATCTGAACTTTCTTACCATTTTCAAAATGTTTGTTGCCTTCATAATCCCAGTCAAAGTTCTTTTGTATTTTTCTGATTCATGGGAGGCAGAAATTACATGATGGCATATCTTCTTCTTGAAAAGTTCTGCTTATAGTTCTTAACCATACATTGTTTTCGATCATGGAAACCATTCAAAGTCATTGACTGAATATGTTACATCTCATTTACCATATTTGAAATTCCATGTACTTCATTACTGTTTTTCCTTCTTTGTCAAGGAAAGAACTACCTTTGCTTCCATATGCTTACTATGATTTCAACATACATTGATTTCATCTACCTTTGCGGTTATTTGAAATCTAAATCTTTCATTCAAAATGTTGACCTGCCTTCATAATCCCGGACTAACCTTCTTGTGTTTTTCTGATTCATGGGAGGCAGAAATTATATGGCTATTCGCTGATAGCATATCTTCTACTTGAAAGGGTCTGCTTTTAGTACATAACCATACATTTTTCTCTGAGTTACTCCACTTACCTCTATCTTTGCGGTTATTTGAACTTTGAACCATCTTGCCGTTTTAAAAATGTTCCCCTGCCTTCATAATCCCAGACAATCTGCTTTGTGTTTTTCTGATTCATGGGAGGCATAAATCATATGGTTATTCGCTGATAGCATATCTTCTACTTGAAAGGGTCTGTTTTTAGTACATAACCATACATTTTTCTCTGAGTTACTACACTTACCTCTATCTTTGCGTTTATTTGAACTTTGAACCATCTTGCTGTTTTAAAAATGTTCCCCTGCCTTCATAATCCCAGACAATCTGCTTTGTGTTTTTCTGATTCATGGGAGGCATAAATCATATGGTTATTCGCTGATAGCATATCTTCTCCTTGAAAAGGGTCTGCTTTTAGTACATAACCATACATTTTTCTCTGAGTTACTCCACTTACCTCTATCTTTGCGGTTATTTGAACTTTGAACCATCTTGCCGTTTTAAAAATGTTCCCCTGCCTTCATAATCCCAGACAATCTGCTTTGTGTTTTTCTGATTCATGGGAGGCATAAATCATATGGTTATTCGCTGATAGCATATCTTCTCCTTGAAAAGGGTCTGCTTTTAGTACATAACCATACATTTTTCTCTGAGTTACTACACTTACCTCTATCTTTGCGTTTATTTGAACTTTGAACCATCTCGCTGTTTTAAAAATGTTCCCCTGCCTTCATAATCCCAGACAATCTGCTTTGTGTTTTTCTGATTCATGGGAGGCATAAATCATATGGTTATTCGCTGATAGCATATCTTCTCCTTGAAAAAGGTCTGCTTTTAGTACATAACCATACATTTTTCTCTGAGTTACTACACTTACCATTTTGTCAATCATTGCTGTTCTTAGAACTTTAAACCATTTCACTGTTTTCAAAATATCCCTCTGCCTTCATAATCCCAGACAAACCTCTCTGTGTTTTTCTGATTCATGGGAGGCAGAAATTATATGGTTATTCGCTGATAGCATATCTTCTCCTTGAAAAGGGTCTGCTTTTAGTATATAACCATACATTTTTCTTGTCATTGAAACAATTCGTGAACTACAAATTCTACCTACTGATAAGATATTTTTTTAAATGGCATTGACCATATTCGAGATCCAATGTACTGAATTACCGTAGTATGAAAAGACTGGAAGCTTTGCTTCAAAATATTAGTTTCAGTTATCATACATCATTTTGTTTACCTTTGTGGTTTTTTGAACTTTGAATCATCTCAGTGCTTTCAAAATATTTTCCTGCCTTCATAATCCCAGACAAACCTTTTTCGTGTTTTCCTGATTCATGGGAGGCAGAAATCACATGGTTATTCGCTGATAGTATATCTTCTCCTTGAAAGGGTCTGCTTTTAGTACATAACCATACATTTTTCTCATCCTTGAAAGGGTCTGCTTTTAGTACATAACCATACATTTTTCTCATCATTGAAACCGTTCTTCTAGTACTATAATTTATATGCTGATATTTTATATGTCATTTACCAAATACTGAAACGTCGCAATGCCTGCTTGTAGGAGGAAAGATTGAAAATTTTACGGTTTCTTTAACGTACATTGATTTCACATAACTTTGCTATTATTTTATCTCTGAACATTCTCATTGTTTTAAAAATGTTTACCTGCCTTCATAATCCCAGACAAACCTTTTTTTTGTGTTTTTCTGATTCATGGGAGGCAGAAATTACATGATTATTCGCTGATAGTATATCTTCTCCTTGAAAGAGTCTGCTTTTAGAACATAACCGCAGATTTGTCTTGTCATTTAAACCGTTATTCAACTATAAATTATACTACTGATATCTTTTATGTCATTTAACTTATTTGAGATGCCTGAGTACTTGATTATTATAATGGCTTATGCAAGTAGAAAAAATTGTAATCTTTGCTTCCAAATGCTAACTATTGAATTCATCTACCTTCGTAAAACTGTGGCTATAATATGTGGCATTTATTAACGTGTTTCAAAATCATTTGCTGTCTTATATATCTGTTTTGAGCTGTTTATTTGCTACCATATGATCTTATATGCTATTAGCTGAGTTCATCAAGACTCATGTTGCTTGGATTGTATAGTTCCGTATCATGTCAAAACCTTTTACTGAATATGTTGTCATTGTTGTGTGAAGGTGGATGCCGTAGTTTACCTGGTCGACGCATATGACAAGGATAGATTTGTAGAGTCAAAAAAAGAGTTGGACGCGCTCCTCTCCGATGAAGGATTAACTGATGTTCCATTTCTGATTCTGGGCAATAAGATAGATATTGCGTATGCTGCATCAGAAGAAGAGTTACGGTACAACTTAGGCCTAACAAACTTCACCACTGGCAAGGGCAAGGTAAGCATGACTGACTCGAATGTTCGTCCTCTGGAGGTTTTCATGTGTAGCATTGTCAGGAAAATGGGTTATGGGGATGGTTTCAAATGGCTTTCTCAGTACATTAAGTAGGTTTTATTTTCTTTGTGCTGAGAAACAAATTATTTGTTCAACCTTTACTGTCACTGTTTTCTGTTGGTATGAATCTATCAGGGGTAAGATTTGTTTTTACCTTTTTCATTTCCAATTGAAACTACCACACCAAAATTTGATTATAAATGCTGTAGTGAACTGGCTACTCTATTCTTCATTGCTTCTCTCTCTATACACTTATGGACAGTGGACATTTATTTCCCTCTCATATTAGGACAATGTTTATGACCCATATATCATTCAAAACATTAATGTTTTGAATGATATGATAGCATGTGTTTGCAAATATGGAAGGAAGTTGGATGGTACAAGGCATATCCTCTCAACCGAAGATTCAAATCCTTGTGTTGTGTTGCTGAACTAAAAAAAGAGGTAAATAATGTTGTACTCTTTTATACTCTGTATTAGATAAATCAAATGTCATAGTGAGCATAGCTTAGTGGTAATTGACATGTACTCAAGAAAAATAGATAAATCAAATAATAATCAAACACATCCAACTGGGTGGACTTTCGTGCCTCTTTCGATTGGGAGAGAAGGGGAAATGTGAAGGTTGGGATGTGTGTTTCAAATATCCTTGGGTTAAACAACTCCACTCTGCTCAAGTCCTACAACCGGGTCCAACTGACCTCTTGGCACAATGCACAACCAACATAATACATTCCATATGCAATTTCGCACAACAAACTTTTTTTTTTTTTTTTTTTTGACAACATGTTGGGTGGAGATCTTGGTCGCTAGGCGATATATCATGTCATTGAGTTATGTTCTTGTTGGTTTGGCGTTGAGCTATTCTAATTTTAGTATTGGTTTCTGGTCTCATCGTCTAAATTTTGGCACTGATTGTCAAGCTATCTCGAATTTTCTTATCTTATTGGAATATATAAAAGTTGGAGAGACTTAAAATGGAATAATGAAATGAGTTCTTCAGAAAGAAAATTTATAGGGGTGTACAAATTGCAAGGATTGAGTTGGGTTAGTTTTTTTATAAGAGTCGAAATTTTGGTTCGGTTCGTGGGTTGGACTTTATTTAGCTCGGTTCAACTCGAATCGAACTGAGTTCATGTATTTTAAAATATATATAAATAAATAAACGAAACCAGTCCTTTAAACCTAATTTCAGTTTCACATACGCATTGCGCAGTCGTACGGTTTCATCCGTCCCTCATCTCTCTCGTAGTCTCTTCTCCCGTGGACTCCCACAAAGGGGTGCTAGACATCGAGGCCTCTCGTGAGGTGCCCTTAGAGAGATCCTTCTAATAGGATTTTTCTTACAATTGATACTGGATGCTAAATTTTTTTAATTCTCTCCTTCAATGCCATTTTTCTTTGCTGTCTTTTAGGATTTGGAGATTGGGACAACAAATAATCTCATTTTATTAAGGTCTTCTTTTTAACGTCACTTTTCCAATGTCAATAACTAAAAAAAAAATGGCACTGATGCCCCTTTTTTTTTTCTCCTCTTCAAACACCCATTTGGTATATTCATACATCAAGCTCCAATTCTTTAATCGAATCTGAAGATTCCTTTGTTCCAAAACCCCCCAAAAAGCCATATGTCTCACCAACCAAATCAATCACTACTTCGCCCAACGAAAATTAGTGAAAACGTATTTTAAATAATTAAGAAAATTATAAAAAAAAAAAAATACCAATCCGACGACCCGTCCCAATCCAACCCAACCCGAAAATAGTAGGGTTGGGTTGGCCACTCTGTTTGGTTCGTTTGGTCCCAAAAAACCACCATAACCCAACTCATGTACACCCCTAAGAATTTATAACTGAACCAAAACAACCTTAAAAAAAAAGGTTAAATTATAAAAAAAATACCCCTAAACTTTTAAAAAATTTAAAAATACCGCTAAACTATGGAAAATGTTTTAAACATACTCCCGAACTTTCAAAAGTTCTAAAATTACCCCTAACTATGAAAAACGTTTCAAAATGCGCTCAACGCACACAAAATTTTGAGTGAACGGTTAAATTCCAATTTGTGCTTGTGTGACATGAAAAAAATGAAAACGTAGACGCTCTTGGTGTTTAAAAAATCGTGAAAATCATATTTTATCGATTCAAAAGATCGAATAATAGAACAAAACTAAGACAAAATCGATGAAGAATATATTAGATGTTACATTTTCATGATTTTTTTAACACTTCATCCACATTTTTATTTTTTTCACGTCACAAAAGTACAAGTTATGATTTAATCGTCCACATTAGCATTTTGTATATTGTTTACGTTGAAGATATTTTTGAAACGTTTTTCATAATTCAGGGATATTTTTTAAAATTTTAAAAGTTTAGAGATATTTTTGAAACACAACCCACAAATATATTTTTGATAAGTTAAAAAAAAAAACAAAAAACAAAACAAAACAAACTGCAGATATAGAATTTGGTGTAATTATCCAAAATGTTATATTATCTTCATCTTCTAAAAAGAATTCCCCCTTTTATTTATTTATTTATAAAAGATGAAATTTAAAATAGGTGCCATGCATACAACATATCTCAATCTTCCAATGTAACGGTCCATAAGAGTGGTATATCAAAGATAAACGTGGATCAGTGACATTAGAGATTACTATTTATAAATACAAAACAATTAATCATATGAAAGGGGATGTAGCTAAAGCAAAAGAAAAGTTGACACTAAAAGGTAAATTATGGTGTTTGACAAAATTAAATAATCTAAGTTTAAACTCTATTTTAGTCTCTGAAGTTTGAGCTTTGTTCTATTTCTAGTTTGTTAACTTTTAAAACGTCTTTTACTTTCTGGATTTTCAAAATGTGTTCATTTAGGTAGGTTAAAGAACAGAGGATGTAGCTCAAATGGTAGAGCACTCGCTTAACATGCGAGAGGTATGGAGATCGATGCCGTGCATCTCCAAATATTTTATGATATTTTAGTCTCTGAACATTAAGCTTTGTTCTGGTGGTAGTCTATTAACTTTTAAAACCTCTGTTAGTTTCTGAATTTGCAAAATTCGTTCATTTAGGTAGATTTAAGAACAAAGGGATGTAGCTCGCTTAGCACGCAAGAGGTATGGAGATCGATGCCGTGCATCTCCAAATATTTTATGATATTTTAGTCTCTGAACATTAAGCTTTGTTCTGGTGGTAGTCTATTAACTTTTAAAACCTCTGTTAGTTTCTGAATTTGCAAAATTCGTTCATTTAGGTAGATTTAAGAACAAAGGGATGTAGCTCGCTTAGCACGCAAGAGGTATGGAGATCGATGCCCTACATCTCCAAATATTTTATTTTAGTCTTTGAATTTTGAGCTTTGTTCGGATGGTAGTCTATTAACTTTTGAAACCTCTGTTAGTTTCTGAATTTGCAAATTTTGTTCATTTAGGTAGATTGAAGAACAAGGGGATGTAGCTCAGATGGTAGAGCGCTCGCTTAGCATGCGAGAGGTACGGGGATCGATACCCCGCATCTCCAAAATTTGTTTTTTATTTTTGAAAGTGATACACTAAAAGGTAAATTGGTCTTTGCAACAAAATTAAATAATAGGAGAATACTAAATATTAAATTCTAGGTTTAAATCATATTGTGATCTATGACTTTGTTCTATTTTGGTCCCTAAACTTTTAAACCGTCTGTTTAACTGAATTTTTAAAACGTGCTCATTTAGCAAAACTTGAATATTAAGGGAAAGTAGCTCAAATGGTAGAACGCTCACTTAACCTGGGAGAGGACTGAGATTAATACCCTGCATCTCCAAACTATTATTATATTATTTTTAAAGTAATCTTCACCACTTACAATGACAAACCAAAGCAAAAGAAAAGTGACACTAAAAGGTAAATTATGGTGTTTGACAAAATTACATAATCTAGGTTTAACCTCTATTTTAGTCTCTGAACTTTGAGTTTTGTTCTATTTCTAGTTTGTTAATTTTTAAAACATCTTTTACTTTCTGAATTTCCAAAATGTGTTCATTTAGGTAAGTTAAAGAACAGGGGATGTAGCTCAAATGGTAGAGCAGTCGCTTAACATGCGAGAGGTATGGAGATCGATGCCCTGCATCTTCAAATATTTTATTTTAGTCTCTGAGCTTTAAGCTTTGTTCTGGTGGTAGTCTATTAACTTTTGACACCTCTGTTAGTTTCTGAATTTGCAAAATTCGTTCATTTAGGTAGATTTAAGAACAAAGGGATGTAGCTCGCTTAGCACGCAAGAGGTATGGAGATCGATGCCCCAATGTCCAAATATTTTATTTTAGTCTTTGAACTTTGAGCTTTGTTCTGGTGGTAGTCTATTAACTTTTGAAACCTCTATTAGTTTCTGAATTTGCAAAATTTGTTCATTTGGTAGATTGAAGAACAAGGGGATGTAGCTCAGATGGTAGAGCGCTTGCTTAGCATGCAAGAGGTACAGGGATTGATACCCCGCATCTCCAAAATAAGTTTTTTATTTTTGAAAGTGATACACTAAAAGGTAAATTGGTCTTTACAACAAAATTAAATAATAGGAGAATACTAAATATTAAATTCTAGGTTTAAATCATATTGTGATCTATGACTTTGTTCTATTTTGGTCCCTAAACTTTTAAACCGTCCGTTTAACTGAATTTTTAAAACGTGCTCATTTAGCAAAACTTGAATATTAAGGGAAAGTAGCTCAAATGGTAGAACACTCACTTAACCTGGGAGAGGACTGAGATTAATACCGTGCATCTCCAAACTATTATTATATTTTTTTTAAAGTAATCTTCACCACTTACAATGACAAACCAAAGCAAAAGAAAAGTGACACTAAAAGGTAAATTATGGGGTTTGACAAAATTACATAATCTAGGTTTAAACTCTATTTTAGTCTCTGAACTTTGAGCTTTGTTCTATTTTTAGTTTGTTAACTTTTCAAACGTCTTTTACTTTTTGAATTTCCAAAATGTGTTCATTTAGGTAGGTTAAAGAACAGGGGATGTAGCTCAGATGGTAGAGCACTCGCTTAACATGCGAGAGGTATGGAGATCGATGCCCTGCATCTTCAAATATTTTATTTTAGCCTCTGAACTTTAAGCTTTGTTCTGGTGGTAGTCTATTAACTTTTAAAACCTCTTAGTTTCAGAATTTGCAAAATTCGTTCATTTAGGTAGATTTAAGAACAAAGGGATGTAGCTCGCTTAGCACGCAAGAGGTATGGAGATCGATGCCCTACATCTCCAAATATTTTATTTTAGTCTTTGAATTTTGAGCTTTGTTCTGGTGGTGGTCTATTAACTTTTGAAACCTCTCTTAGTTTCTAAATTTGCAAAATTTGTTCATTTAGGTAGAATGAAGAACAAGGGGATGTAGCTCAGATGGTAGAGCGCTCGCTTAGCATGCGAGAGGTACGGGGATCGATACCCCGCATCTCCAAAATTTGATTTTTATTTTTTGAAAGTGATATACTAAAAGGTAAATTGGTCTTTGCAACAAAATTAAATAATAGGAGAATACTAAATATTAAATTCTAGGTTTAAATCATATTGTGATCTATGACTTTGTTCTATTTTGGTCCCTAAACTTTTAAACCGTCTTTTAACTGAATTTTTAAAACGTGCTCATTTAGCAAAACTTGAATATTAAGGGAAAGTAGCTCAAATGGTAGAACGCTCACTTAACCTGGGAGAGGACTGAGATTAATACCCTGCATCTCCAAACTATTATTATATTTTTTTTAAAGTAATCTTCACCACTTACAATGACAAACTAAAGCAAAAGAAAAGTGACACTAAAAGGTAAATTATGGTGTTTGACAAAATTACATAATCTAGGTTTAAACTCTATTTTAGTCTCAAAACTTTGAGCTTTGTTTTATTTCTAGTTTGTTATCTTTTAAAACGTCTTTTACTTTCTGAATTTCCAAAATGTGTTCATTTAGGTAGGTTAAAGAACAGGGGATGTAGCTGAAATGGTAGAGCACTCGCTTAACATGCGAGAGGTATGGAGGTCGATGCCCTGCATCTCCAAATATTTTATTTTAGTCTCTGAACTTTAAGCTTTGTTCTGGTGGTAGTCTATTAACTTTTAAAACCTCTGTTAGTTTCTGAATTTGCAAAATTTGTTCATTTAGGTAGATTGAAGAACAAGGGGATTTTACTCAGATGGTAGAGCTCTAAGCCAGCGGTATGGGGATCGATTGAAGAACAAGGGGATTTAGCTCAGATGGTAGAGCTCTAAGCCAGCGGTATGGGGATCGATACCCTGCATCTCCAAAACTTGTTTTTTTATTTTTGAAAGTAATACACTAAAAGGTAAATTGGTCTTTGCAACAAAATTAAATAATAGGAGAATACTAAATATTAAATTCTAGGTTTAAATCAAATTGTGATCTATGACTTTGTTCTATTTTGGTCCCTAAACTTTTAAACCGTCCGTTTAACTGAATTTTTAAAACGTGCTCATTTAGCAAAACTTTAATATTAAGGGAATGTAGCTCAAATGGTAGAACGCTCACTTAACCTTAGAGAGTAATGAGATTAATACCCTGCATCTTCAAACTATTATTATATTTTTTTTTTAAAGTAATCATCACCACTTATCATGACAAACCAAAGCAAAAGAAAATTGACACTAAAAGGTAAATTATGGTGTTTGACAAAATTACATAATCTAGGTTTAAACTCTAATTTAGTCTCTAAACTTTGAACTTTGTTCTATTTCTAGTTTGTTAAGTTTTAAAACGTCTTTTACTTTCTGAATTTCTAAAATGTGTTCATTTAGGTAGGTTAAAGAACAGGGGATGTAGCTCAAATGGTAGAGCATTCGCTTAGCACGTGAGAGGTATGGAGATCGATGTCCTGCATATCCAAATATTTTATTTTAGTCTTTGAACTTTAAGCTTTGTTCTGGTGGTAGTCTATTAACTTTTAAAACCTCTGTTAGTTTCTGAATTTGCAAAATTTATTCATTTAGGTAGATTGAAGAAGAAGGGGATGTAGCTCAGATGGTAGAGCGCTCGTTTAGCATGCGAGAGGTACAGTGATTGATACCCCGCATCTCCAAAATTTGTTTTTTATTTTTGAAAGTGATACACTAAAAGGTAAATTGGTCTTTGCAACAAAATTAAATAATAGGAGAATACTAAATATTAAATTCTAGGTTTAAATCATATTGTGATCTATGGCTTTGTTCTATTTTTGTCCCTAAACTTTTAAACCGGGTGTTTAACTGAATTTTTAAAACGTGCTCATTTAGCAAAACTTGAATATCAAGGGAATGTAGCTCAAATGGTAGAACACTCACTTAACCTGGGAGAGGACTAAGATTAATACCATGCATCTCCAAACTATTATTATATTTTTTTTAAAGTAATCTTCACCACTTATCATGAAAAACCAAAGCAAAAGAAAAGTGACACTAAAAGGTAAATTATGGTGTTTGACAAAATTACATAATCTAGGTTTAAACTCTATTTTAGTCTCTGAGCTTTGAGCTTTGTTCTATTTCTAGTTTGTTAACTTTTAAAACGTCTTTTACTTTCTGAATTTCCAAAATGTGTTCATTTAGGTAGGTTAAAGAACAGGGGATGTAGCTCAAATGGTAGAGCATTCGCTTAGCACCCGAGAGGTATGGAGATCGATGCCCTGCATCTCCAAATATTTTATTTTAGTCTCTGAAGTTTGAGCTTTGTTCTGGCGGTAGTCTATTAACTTCTAAAACCTATGTTAGTTTTGAATTTACTAAATTCTTTCATTTAGGTAAATTAAAGAACAAGGGGATGTAGCTCAGATGGTAGAGCGCTCGCTTAGCATGCTAGAGGTACGACGATAGATACCCTGCATCTCCAAAATTTGTTTTTTTTTTTTTTTTGAAAGTGATACACTATAAGGTAAATTGGTCTTTGCAACAAAATTAAATAATAGGAGAATACTAAATATTAAGTTCTAGGTTTAAATCATATTGTGATCTATGGCTTTGTTCTATTTTGGTCCCTAAACTTTTAAACTGTTTGTTTAACTGAATTTTTAAAACGTGCCCATTTAGCAAAACTTTAATATCAAGAGAATGTAGCTCAAATGGTAGAACGCTCAGTTAACCTGGGAGAGGGCTGAGATTAATACCTTGCATCTCCAAACTATTATTATATTTTTTTTAAAGTAATCTTCACCATTTATCTTGACAAACCAAAGCAAAAGAAAAGTGACACTAAAAGGTAAATTATGGTGTTTGACAAAATTACATAATTCAGGTTTAAACTCTATTTTAGTCTCTAACTTTGAGCTTTGTTCTATTTGTAGTTTGTTAACTTTTAAAATGTCTTTTAGTTTATGAATTTCCAAAATGTGTTCATTTAGGTAGATTAAAGAACAGTGGATGTAGCTCAAATGGTAGAGCACTCGCTTAGCATGCGAGAGGTATAGAGATCAATATCCCGCATCTCTAAATATTTTATTTTAGTCTCTGAACTTTGAGTTTTGTTCTATTGGTAGTCTATTAACTTTTAAAAAAGGGGATGTAGCTCAGATGGTAGAACACTCGCTTAACATGTGATAGGTACGGGGATGTGTTTTCATTTTTGAAAGTGGTACACTAAAAGGTAAATCGGTCTTTGCAACAAAATTACATAATAGAAGAATACTAAATATTAAATTCCAGGTTTAAATCATATTGTGATCTATGACTTTGAGCTTTGTTCTATTTTGGCCCCTAAACTTTTAAAACGTATGTTTAACTGAACTTTTAAAACGTGTTCATTTAACAAAACTTGAATATGAAGGGAATGTAGCTCCTAAACTTTTAAAACGTATGTTTAACTGAATTTTTAAAATGTGTTCAATTAACAAAACTTGAATATCAAGGGAATGTAGCTCAAATGGTAGAGCGCTCACATGCTGACTGAGATTAATACCCTTCCTCTCCAAACTATTATTATATATTTTTTTTAAGTAATCTTCCCCACTTATTGGGACAAACCAAAGCAAAAGAAAAGTGACACTAAAAGATAAATTATGGTGTTTGACAAAATTATACAATCTAGGTTTAAACTCTATTTTGGTCCATAAATTTTTAAAAAATATCTAAGTATTTGAATTTTAAAAATATGTTTATTTAGCAAAACTTAAACATTAAGGGGATGTAGCTATGGTAGAGGGTTCGCTTAGCATGTGAGAGGTATGTGGATTGATACCCTGCATCTCCATTTGTTTTTTTTTTTTTTTTTATGAAATATCATCGTCACGGTCCCATCACGACTGATCCAAAACCAAAAGAAAAGTGATCTAAAAGGTACATAATCTAAGTAAGGTACATAATTTGAATTGTTAAAAAGTGTACATTCAGCAAATCTTGAACAACAAAGGATATAGAGCTCAGATGGTAGAGCGCTCGCTTAGCACGGGGATTGATACCTGCATCTTTATTTTCTGATTATTTTTTTTTTTGTTTTTTGGAAAGGTTATATTCGCAGCCTTATCAGGACTGACCCAAAACCAAAAGAAAAATTATATACTAAAAGGTAAATTATGGTGTTTGCAACAAAATTACATAATGGGAGAAAACTGAATTTAAAATTCTTCTTCCTAAACTCGACAAAGTAGAATTGATTACATTGAGGTTGAGAGTTTGGAGTTTCAGATGAGGAAACTTCTTTTTTCCATGAAACAACATTTTTCCATTCACTTCTTTGTCTTCCATCTTCCTTACTCTTGAGCCTCTGAGATCAAATCTTCTGTAGAATACAGAGAAACAATCCTATGGATCTTGAAGGTAATTTTTTGTACTTGGCAGGAAACAACAGCAGCAGCTTCATCCAAGAGAAGTTGGACCAACTGTATTAGTTTAACATACTCATTGTTCATAGATGGTATTCCAATTTCCAAAGAGCTTTCTCTTCTCTTCCATTTGATTTGAGGCAAGATTTCTAATGTCCATAGTAAGAAAAATTCATCTCTCTTATGCCCCATTGGCATACTTTTCGGTATGAATGGAAAGAAATCCATAGTCAGTGACTCGTTTCGCTATGGAGCTACACATTACTATGCACGTTGAAGCACATCGAGATAGCTGAAAATGTTGAACTTCAATCCAATCCAATTCAATGGATATTCTCAACATTATGTAGGACTCAATGCCTCTATTCTTCGAAACCATAAATGTTATAATTTAGATAAGGTATTCTCAACATTATGCCTTGAACAGAACTCGGTGCCTCTATTTTTTTTTTTTGCTAGAAACAATTTGACTACATGTGGGGTGGGGATCGAACCGAGGACTTCATAGTCACTAGTTCATACATCATACCAATTGAGCTATGCTCTTGTTGGTAACTCGGTGCCTCTATTCTTCAAAACCACATATGTTATAGTTCAAATAAGGTATTCTCAACATTATGCCTTGAGTAGGCCTTGGTGCCTCTATTCTTCGGAACCACAGATGTTATAATTCAGATAAGGTATTCTCAACATTATGCCTTGAACCGAACTCGAGGCGCTACAACCCAGAACATTGATGAGGTAAACGTCTACACAAGATTAACAGTTACCCACTTGCACTCTGCCCAGGTGCTTTCTTGACGCTCTTTCCTCTCATCAAACTCCTTACATTCCCAACATCTTCCCATCTCCCTTCTTCTGCCAACATATTTGACAGCAACACATAATTACCGGAGTTCCATGGTTCAAGACTGATGAGTTCTTTCGCTGCAACTTCTGCAAGTTTCAAGTTACCATGAGTTCGACAAGCACCAAGCAAAGCACCCCATAATGTAGCATTCGGCTGCATTGGCATGTTTTTAATCAAGTTATGAGCCTCCTCCACACATCCACCACGTCCCAAAAGATCAACCATACAACCAAAATGTTCAAGTTTTGGCTGGATTTCATACTCCTCAGCCATTGAAGAAAATAGCTCTCGACCCTTCTCTAACAATCCCGAATGAACACAAGTGGTCAAGACGGCTACAAATGTTGCATCATTAGGCTTCACATCCTCTCTTCCCATCTCCATAAAAAGGTCAATAGCAAACTCTCCCTCCCCATTTAAAGCAAAACCCAAAATCATTGTATTCCAAGAGACAACACTTTTGCAAGTCATTTTCTGAAAAATGTTGTAAGCCCTTTCTGTATTCCCACATTTACAGTAAAAATCAACTAGTGAATTTGCAACCGTCGTAATATCTACCAAATCTCCCTTGGAACTTGCATAAGAATGGATCCTTTGTCCAACATCAAGAGTTCCCAAACGAGAACATACAGGCAACATTGTGACCACAGTCACCTCATCCGGTTCAAACCCATGTTCTTCCATCTCATGAAAGAGTTTCAAAGCTTCAACATCGCGTCGATTTTGAGCTAAACAAGAAATAATAGTGTTCCAAGAAACAAGGCTACGTTCACTCATTTGCCTAAAGAGACACAACCCCAAATCAACACTACCCATCTTGCAAAACCCACGAATCATCAAGTTCCAAATAACCACATCTCTATGACGCATTTCATCAAACACCTTGTGCGCGTCCTCCATCCTCTCACAACAAACGTACAACTCAACCACCCCAATACGAATGGACCCAAAAAACTCAAACCCACGACGCAAAACTTCACCAATTACACACTGACCAAGCCTATAATCACAAAGACTCGAGCAGGATTTCAGCAACGGCGCAAAAGTGTACTCGTCAGGGACGATTCTGTGATTCTTCATGGAGGAAAACAGGAGAAGGGATTGTTGGAAGGGGCTGGAAAGGGAATGGGCTTTGATCATGGAATTGAAGAGGAAGATGTTGGGATTTTGGGATTGGGAAAAGACGCGATTGGCATAGTCAATCTTGTTGAAAGCGCCGCAAATGGAGATGAAATGGGCGAGGATTTGATTGGATTGATGAAGGCCATGGCGGAGGAAGTGGGCGTGGATTTGAGTGAGATGGGTTCGGGATTTGTGGCCGTGGAGGAGGCGGAGGATTCTCCGCTCGATCTCGAGACAGTTCTTGCTCATTGCTATACAGAATGCAAAGACGATACAGAGAGAAGAAAATAATTGAAGAAGAAGAAGAATTGAATTACATAACAAGGTGCAAAAATTGGCGGGGAGTGGAATTGGAATTGGGGACAGTCGACATTATTATTATTATTTTTTAATTTTTTTGGTTTAAATTTAAATATTGGTTAAAATATTTTGGTTTATTTCATTTCAGCCTATATGCTTTAAAAGATCTATTTTCAATAAGTTTAAAACTTAAAATTGATCCTAGATGCTAATGTTAGTTTGAAGTTAATTTTTTTTTAAAATAATTTAGTCTCGATTAGCTTTTTTTTTTTTTTTTTTTTTAATGTTAATAAACCCAGAACTCTAAGAGTGTGTTTGGATTGACTGCTAAAAAAATATTTTATCTACAAATGTGTTTGATTTGCTCTAGGTGTTTTTTATAATCTCAAATTACTATAAAAGACAATTATTAATAAACATGATTAATAAAGTTACAACATAGCTCAATTGGCGTAAGGTTATGCCCTGGTTAAGAGGTTAAAAGTTCAATTCTCCCATTCCCCATTAATAAAAAAAAAAGTTTAAATTTGTATTTTAAAAATTATGACCGCGTTTAATATGGTGTGAGGGTATTTTGGTAGTTTTAATACAATATGAAAACTAAATAGATTTTTCAATTAAACACCCAAAAAAAAAAAAATTTAAGTTAATATAAAGTGTCTCACTCAAAATGAATTATTTAAAAAACTAATGATTTTTTAAAAAAAAAATTAAATATAGGAATGTAAATCAAACACACCCTAAATATTAAACCATAAACCTTAACTTTAAGGAAAAAAAACATATTCATGAGAGAAAAAAAAATGAAAGAAAATTTGAAAGTTAAATATAAGGCAATGTCGTTGAGCTATGTTCTTGTTGGCATTATAAGATAATTATTTAATTTTGTTTAATCTAAACTATTTGATAAAAAATCACAAAAAATAATTATTATAAAAATTTGAATCAAAATTTTATTCGAGAATAAACGTGAAAAAATAAATTTTATTCGAGAATAAACGAGAAAAAATATATAAAATATGGAAGGATAAATTTGGGATGTGTAACTTACTAGAGAAGGTGACAAATTTTTAGGAAAACTGAATCTAAAAGCCGGTATTTATCAAATGCAATCCCGAAATTATTTTATCAAACAGACCGGTATTACACAGACCGGTATTACACCCAATAAACAAATGGGAGTATGAAAATTTAAACTCCAATCTCAAAAGAAAGAGGTAGTGCATGTCAATTCCCGCTAAGTTGTGCTCACTTCAGCCCAGCATTATTTATTTATATATGTATAGTCAACCTCGTACATCACTCACAATTTCCACCCCTCCCAACCCCACAAAGGTTGTGCACTGCCAATATTTGAAAACCCTAAAAAAAAGAACAGGTATATATTTTCTTTCAATTTTTGGATCAAGTTCAGTTCATCTCAAATCTGACCCAGCAACTAATTTCAACCTGAGACATGAAGAAACATTGTATATAACATATGAATTGAATGTTACAGACCATGTTATTATGTTAAGCTCTTCTAATTCTTCATTGTTCATATTGAAAATCTTCGAAACATACAACTTACAGTCTAAGAGGTTCGGAAGCCCAAGTTTAGACCTTCCCTTGCACATCAGGATCAAACTATAAAAACTCCACAAGGATCACAAGGGCAAAGCTCAAGTTGAAGAAGATGAATCTGTAATTGTCACTTCTTGTTCGAGGAACGGAAGCCTCCAAATCCCATCATTGCCGCAACGTCGGGATCTACTTCAGGTTCCTCTTCTGCAGCCTTCTCTTTCTACACTCGGGGAGGAAAACAAAAGCGTAAAATGTGATCCTCTCTTTCTATGATAGAAATTGAAACGAAACCGAAATGGTGAGATCATAGTAACTAACCTTCTTTTCTTTCTTCCTTTCTCGACGCTCGCGCTTCCGTTGTTCTTCTTCTTGTTGCTGCTTTATTATACGCTCTTCAAGGTCTAAGGAAAAACAGAAGATAACATCTATTTCCATCAGTAAACAGATCATAATTCGGAAAAATGAAACAAAGAATAGTGATAATATCCAATGCTCGTCCATTTTTGTAGTCAAAATCATGGCATGGTAATAATAGTGTCATCCATCTATAAAATTGGGATGTTTGAGAGTGATTTTGAAATGGTTAAAATCACTTTTGTCATATTGAATATCACTTTAAAACATGTTTTTAATTCAAAATCAATTTTGATCGAACGAAAATCACTTTTAAAAGTGTAAACCCAAACATTAAATTGATTTTGAATTATTAAAATCATGTTTCGAAGTGCATGATAAAAGTGAATTTAGTCATTTCAAAATCACTTACTCAAAAGCAAAACTAACTCGAACTCTTAAGCTTTACCTTGCTCTGTGAAAGTTCCAGGCGTTTTTCTCTTTTTAAGACTTTCAAACCGCTCCTGCACCTATTTCACATAAAGCTACTTAGCCCAGCCCCTTGGACACTGAGATTTCACAAACATCTGCAATAATGGACAGAACAAATAATTCCATCTTCCCAAGTATTTAAAGTAGTACCTGTTCAAGAGATGCCCGTTCTACCCGCATGGACATACCCAACGCTCTCTGATCTACAACATAAAGTCAATAGAAAAACAAGGTAAAGAAAATATCAAACCTGAATATTTCACAAACTTAATTGGTTTTTAAGACTTAAAGTTATGTCGAAAGGATAGCATACGTTTCTTTCCATTGATGTGATCCAAGTAATTTGCAGAATCCTTGACCACACATTCACAAACGGGGCAGTAGTATCCAGCCTGAAAACGAACTTGTTAATAAAAAAAAACAATAAGGTATTAAGTGCAAATTATAATTCATCACACAGCACCTAAGTGACGCACTCAATTCAAGAGCACATTAACCAAAACCAGACATGCAAACTAGCAAAGCCACCTTCATTTTTTTCCCAGCTTTTCTTTTCGAGTCAATAAGTTATACACTCGTTTGAAAATTAAAATTTCTCAAATGTATTTCAAGATTCAACTTCAGCAATTGTAAGAGAAAAGATAGTTCAGCGTAATACCTGCTGGCTTAGAGGTGCAACTGGAGTGACAACCTGCACAAGGATGAATTAACGATCAATCCGAGAATGATACCGATTAAAATCATATGACATTGAGCAGAGCAACTGAAATCTAAGATTGAGATAATTATGTACATGTGCACGACATATGAAAAACTTGTTTCATGGGGAGCTAATAGTTTATTGCCTTTAATGGAGTGTGATTCCCCAATTCATAGGTGAGTTAATCCAAACAGGCCTAATGAATATAAATATAAACTTTTAAGTGTTTTTCCATCACTATTCAATGGTAACACTAAGTCACAAACTATAAACTATAAAGTGAAAATTCAAAAGAGTCATTCCCCATCATCATCTAAATGCCTTACAGAGGAAATCTAACATGTCATCCAGTTAACCAAGTGCAGTACAGGTAATATGAAAATTAGTCTGATATGTTGAATAATGATCCCACATAGAACTTGAATCCCAGAGGCCACAGGCCAAAATCCGACGACCTAAAGGTTGATATACTAAAGATTTTGAAAGTTAATGCACTACTGATAGAACTGGATGAAAAACGAACAATTAGTATCTCATGAAAGCCTTCACTTTAACCACAGAGAAACAGCCAAAACTCCATGAAACATTACAAAAGAGAAGTGCAAATACAGTTTCTCCAACAATCTGACCACAATAAACATTGATACAAGATAACGTTTCAAGGAACAGAGAGAGAATGGCCTAACTAACCTGGGTTTTTCCCAATCGGGACTCGAGGTCTACCTCGTAATCTCTATGTTTCAATGGTTTTCTTTGCACTGGTGGACCTTTCACTGAAAAAAGATGACAAACTAAATCCTTCTGAACCATCATACCAAATCTACATATTCTAGCTTCTATAATTACACGTGAACACGAGCAAAATACTCAACGAAAACGACAGGGAAGGAAACACTTACATTTCGACTTAACCTTCTCAGCCTCCTGAAATGATTAAATACATCACAATCAGAGAGAAAAAAAAAATGAAACATTTGAGGAACAATCACAGAAATAAGCATTAAAATGACGAAGAGAACGATCCCAACCTTGTTTTCACGCTCACGAGCTCGTTCCAAATACTCCTCTCGATCAAATTTCCTTCTAAAGGTGTTATCAACTCCAGCTGCCTACATACAAGAAAATCGTCAAAACTTGGTTGGAAATACATCTCATCGTAATTCGAAAAGGAAAGAGTAAAGATCATTGATCATTATTAATAACTTTTTCTAGTTTTCATCCACTAAAATGGAGCAGAATCAGAACAAGAACCACTCAGAGCATTCTAGTTGAGATAGAATATCAGTAAGTTAGGGTTTAAAACGTAAAAGAAGATTCAAACTTACAGTATTGCTGGTATTAGCCATCGCTGCTCTTAAAGAAAAACTTGACCTAACTACCGAAACTCGGATTGAAATCTTCTGAAAAACAAATCGGAGAGGATTTCGATAAGCAACAAGGAAGTAACATGAATGGATTCGAAAACGGAAGAACACAAACGAGAGGAAGCTGATGAAAGCGTGGAATCAAAGATTATGGTAGAAAACTTAGGAACAGAATAACATACAGGGCGTTTGGTCTAGTGGTATGATTCTCGCGGGTGCGAGGGGTCGTGAGTTCGATTCTCGCAACGCCCCCAACTCTCCTCCGGTCACCGGCCGGCGGCGTTTTCCTTTTGCTGCAATTTCACTGGTGGCGGTAGCAGTATTCGACGCTGATTTTCCTTCTTTTTCTTTTGCTTTAATTTGTGAAGAAGAAGACCAATTTTTTTCTTACCATATTATATATATATTTTGTTATTATTATTATTATTATTTTTTTATATATATATATATTTTTTTTTGGAACAAAAATCAATTTAAACCCTAAACTCATAAATGTATAATTAAAATCATGTACTTTCATAAGTGTATAAATTTAGGCACTTTGTTAGATTTAATTTGAAAAAACTTAACTTAAATGGGTGGAGGACTTATAATATTAGTAATTAAAGTCATAAACTTTCTTACAATTTTTTTTTTTTTTGCAACGGTGTTTTAATAAATGCGAGGATTGAACTCATGACCTCTTAGTCACGAGCACAACCTTATGCCAATTGAGCTATGCTCGGTTTGGAAACTTTCTTACAATTGACTCACTTATAAAAGTTAGGGGTTTAATTAATAAATTACAAGTCTCCCGTGTGTGAAAACTATCATTTTTTCAATAGATGTGTAAATTACGAAAATTTAAGGTTTAAATTGATACAACATCCAAAGTTTAAGAATATAAATTGATTTTTTTCGATTTTTTTTAAGATTATTATTTTATTTATTTTAGATTTGAATCTTAGACCCTGATCACTCCATGATACAATATGTGGTTGAGTTATGTTCTGTTAACTTAATTTGTTTTATCTTTTTGGGGGAAAAGATTTACATTTGTTTTATCTTTTTGGGGGAAAAGATTTTAAATGAATGTACAAGTACTTTCTTAATTATATGAATTATTTATATGAAATCGTGTCACATCTTATCATTTTAGATACAATTTTTTTTTTTAATCTAAAACAGAGTCAGCGATTCGTAGTCATTCTACTTTGTGATAACAAATAGGTTAAATTGTAAATGTAATCTCTAAGCTTATTTATTTGTTTCCTAAATTTAAAAAAAATGTCTAACATTTTCCTCAACATTCAATTTTATCTTCAGTAAGTCCTTCAAGTTTAAAAAATGTCTAACGGATCCTTAAATTTTTAATTTTGTGTTTAATAGGTCATTCGTTCATTCAACATTTTTTTAAAATTCATCAATCTACTAGACACGAAATTAAAAGTGTAAAGTCCTATTGACATAAAATTCAATTTTATATATAAAAGTTCAGTTCATTTTTTAAAAATTTGAATATGTCAAAAACCTCTTAGTCAGAAAATTTAAAGTGTATGGATCTATTAGAGATTTTTAAAGTCTAGGGACTTCGAGTTGAGGGAGTTGAAATTGTTTAGTCTTGAGAGTTGTTTAGTCCGAGGAGTTTTGAAGTATGTGGTGTGTTTGGGGTAGGGAGTTTGAGTTGTTTAGTCTGGAGACTTGTTTAGTCCGAGAAGTTTTAAAGTATGTGGTCTGTTTGGGGTAGGGAATTGTTGAATCTGAAGTATGAGTTTATTTTAACTGTTTTCTTTTGCACAAATGTTTTCTACAAATTTTCAAAATTTCATTATTAAGGATTTTTTTCAATTCCAATTTTTTTTTTTAAAGAAATTTTTTATTTTTATTTTATGTATCATTTACAAATTTCTTTGAAGACAACAAAAATAATTTTGAACACAATACCTCACATTACTAAATAAATATATTTGATATATTGATTATCAAAATATATATATATATATATATATATATATATATATATATATATATATATATTAATTAGAGTCCTCTTTAATTTTATGAATTATAAAATTGAGATTTTTTTTTGTTTTTATTAATGTAGGTATATTTTACAAACGTTTTTAACAAAAAAAAAAAAAAAAAAAAAAAAAAAAAAAAAAAAAAAAAAACATAAGTATAGTCCTTCCCTAACTCATGTGTCAAACACATCTTCATCCGGTAACAAGAGCATAGTTTAACGACTAGTGACAATGAGGTCCTACGTTCAATCCCCCACCCCAATGTTGTAAAAAAAAAAACACTTTTCTCCGCCTTCACCCTCCTAAACTCCTTATTCCATCTGAATCCATTGTATCCGGATCTCATCTCAATAATTATGATTTATTTTAAGAATGCGATTTTTGAAGATAACAAAAATAATTTTAACCACAATACTTCACATTATTTTTTCAATATCACTCACATTAATTATTCATTTTATTTTGATAGTTTTGAAATAAAAGAGAGTCGTACAATAGTGTAATATTACATGTGAATTTGAAAGATTTTAATCCATTAATTTAAACGGATCCAAATAAACTGATGTTTTTATTTCTGTTAAGAATACTACATTTTGAATTTGGGTTAAGTACCAATTTTGATTGAACAACCTAATTTATATTTAAAATAATAAAAATAGATTGAATTGCACTTTTAGTCATTTTACACATTTTGTTTAAATTACGTTTTTTGTTTAAATAATTGAAAATATTGTGGGAGGGAGGGAGGGAGGAAGAGAGAGAAATGTGTTGCCTTGCAAAACGGGTCAGACTTGAATAGTAATTACTGTAGAAGTCTGGGGAGTTGAATAGTAATTATTGTTGAAGTCTGAGGAGTTGATATTTTTTATCCGACTTCAACAAGTTTGTGGGTCAAACGGGATAAAACTTCTCCCCCAACTTCTTCTCCAACAACTCCTTGGGCCAAACACCCCCTAAAAGTTCAAAAACATATTAGATATAGACACTTTAAAGTTCATAGGTCAAATAGACACATACTTGAAAGTTCATGGACTAAACTTGCAATTTAACTTAACAAATAATAGAATTCATTAAATCTATTATGACTTGAAATTTCTCAAAATCACAAGCAATTAAACCATCATTAAATACTAGAAGTTTGAATCATCACTCCATATTTGTTCAACTCATTCAATCGGGTGGACAATGTCGGCCCTTGAACTCATTCAATCGGGTGGACAATATCGACCCGATTGTATGCGAGACTCGAAAACTCAGGCCCACAAAAAGGGTGGACAAAAGTGGCCCAAGAGCATTATGGGCTAAAACATAGGCCCAAGGAAGGGAGTAGTTGGATTGGGCAAGCTTTAAGTGGGCCAAAGAGAAGAAGGTGACAAAAAGAGGTGGGCTCAATGTTCCATCCCATGTGGGACTGGGTTGGATAGGATATTGACATTGATAGAGACTTTCCTTGCACTTGTTGTTTGATGGGTCTTGTTTGGCATGCAAGAAAATGATGGTTTTGGACCATGGGGAGATTTGTTTCTCATGCTCAAAATAATCTCTCCATCACCATCACAATCCTCTTTTCTTTAGAGATGGCAAATATTTTCACAAAAGGTTGAAGAATCTCATTTGATGATGTTGTATTCTTTTGGTGATGTGACTTTAATACTTGGGATGCATTGATTATAAGGTAGCTTCGAGATGACTTTGCCCGTAATCAAAGCTAATTCGAGTAATTAGGCTAACTTACGAACGTTCAATCGTTGGACCCTTTTGTCTTCTTTTGCTTTAGTAGTCGTGATTGTTTCAATTTCAACAGCTAACATGTATTTTGACTTATTCTATGAGACTCTCGCTTAATAATAATTGTAAGATTCACTTAATAACTAATATGAAAAGTTATATGGTACATTTCATGATACAACGTTATATTTTGATAGCAATGAATGACATGCAATCGGGTTTAAAGATACTATTTTGACTAAAAATATAAAAACCAACTTGAGTTAGATTTGAGGAGACGTTACGAAAGAGATATTATTAGTTCATTAATAACTCTACCGTGTAATATCTCACACGATTCACAAACAAAAAATCAATGAACATCACACATTTCATTATTAAAAACAGATCCCTTGGTCCTATAAGATGGAGTAAATAGGAAATAGAAAGCTAGAAAAGCAAGCAAGAGATGGCAATAGGATGCTACAAGAAATCACAATGATTGTGATTGTTTGTTGAAGCACTCCCATGTGAGCATCTGAAAAACCTACCTTCAAGTTGTGGGTACCAAAGCATTAGAGTAAGAAATATCAAGGAAAGTTGGTCATTTCACTTGTGTATGAGAAGAAAGAAACAAACACTTTTTTAACTTCTTCCCACTTCCCTCCTCACAAAGTAGTCAACTAAAAGCTGTAGAAGTAGGTGTTTTCCTTAAAAACTAGAATACAGTAATCCCCTCCCTACCTCGGTCCACTTCTAAAGATTGAAATCGACAACATCGAATAAGATCTCTCTCCTCACGAGTTTCCTGATTCCAAATATTATAAGATCGTGGTTGTGGTCCTGTGAGATCAGTCGAGGTCCCCCCTCCCCTAAAACCCGGCTTCGCCCCCAAAGATCAAAATCAACAACATCGAGCTAGATCACACTCTCCATAAATCAACATCAAATGTTGTAGAATCAGGTTTTGATCGAATGAGATCAATCGAGGTACCTCTAGAAAAACCGAGTTCACCAACAAAGATCAAAATCAACAACATCTGTTCAGATCTCTCTCTCCCATAAGTTTTATTTTTTACACTAAATATTATAACATCAAGATGTGGTCCTATGAGATCTATTAAAGTATTAAGGTAACTGGCCCTAAAGCAAAACATGTAAAAACAATCAAGTCAAAATGTTTCCATCACTCACCCACCACCCATCTCTTTCTCCTTTATGCTAATGTCAAGGAAACAGCATGGCCCCAGAGAGATTAGGGACACAATCCACTGGGGTTAATTCATGGGAACATAACATATCCATATCCAATTCCCACCCTATTGCCAATTATTTTAACAGAGTTTCCTAATTCAGGCAAAACAAAATCAAACTCCTAGCTTTTGTCAAAAGTTTACCTTTATTCCCACAACCTTTTTGAAACAAAAGAAATTTACTTTTGTTTCAAAAAAGAAAGAATTCTCCAGTAGCAAGAACTTGGAAATGTTTGCATATTTAGAGATGCCCTCCTAGAAAAATTCCCTTCAACTACAATAAATTAACTGTGGACCCTGCTTTATAAAATAATACATCTACTAATTATGTGGTTGAACAATAATAAAGGGAGCATGTACGAGGGCAATCCTAGAAAAACAATTCATATACCCTCCAAGTGCATAGTAGTTCAAACAATTCATATACCCTCCAACTAAATATAGTTCAACTGGTTAAGACATATAAACTCAACCAAGAAGGCAAAGGTTCAAATCCCACCACCCCAGATGCTGGTGAACTCGAAGAAAAAAGAAAAAGAAAAAAAAACTAATAATGCGGAATTGTTGTCTCTTGGAGTTGATCTTTGGGTGGGCGAAACCTTGCCATGGATTACGGAACGGGTACGAGCATAGTATTTAAGGAGAGTAGGGTCCCCCGTTACCCCGATAATCGAAAATTAAAAAGAAAAAGGAAAATAAATTTACCTTAAATCTCTTCCAAGAGTATCCAGCAAAAGGTTGGCTGGGCCACAGAAGATGAGAATAGCACCAAAAGAACATAAAGCTATCCCTTGCTATTTGTCTGTAAATGAGTCATCCCTTGTGGATCCGTAGGTTAAAATGGGGCCTTTCTGCTGCTGCTCTCACACAGCAATGTCCCATCAACATGTGAGCCATAGCCATATAATTGATTTCATTTCTCACTAACCAAAATCAACATTCTCATTTCTCTCTCATTCATCATCATCATCACATTTTGGTTTAGGGTTTCAACACAATCCCCATAAAAGTCACTAATAAATCATTCATCATTGCATAAAATGCACAAATTCAACACATTACAATCTTCTTTTCTTGGATGCACTTATATTTCTCTATGACTAAAGTGGAAAAGGTAGGAGGAAATCTAAGAGGCTGTTCCCAAGTTGTTTTTTTAAAAATAGCTTCTTACCCTATAATAGCTATGGAGGTAAGGACTTAGAGACATTTGGAACTGTTCTCTAAAGTCTAGGGTTCAAGTTCAAGCCCTCAAGTGAAGATTTTATGAATCTAAAATCCTTGTTGTCTCTCGAATCTGGCTTGAGGGAGGGTTGAACCTCTTCGAAGATTAGTAGGGTGGACCATAAGCATAATGCACAGAGTGTGTTCTTCGACACTCGAGTTATAGAGAAAAAAAAAACACAGATTCCAACTTTTTAGAACAAAAACTCAATCAAATATATCTGGATGACTGTTTTTTTTTAAGACTTCATTTCTTTTAATTTGGATAACACCTCTCTTGGAAGTTGCTCTGACCTGTTTTAGAAACTAGAACAACAAAAAATGCTTCCAATATCATAGATTGCTTTACAAGTTATTCGATCATAGTTCTGAAAAAAAGTTCAAAAATCTGAGGAAAAGGCTACACAAAATTCAATAGATCAACTCCATTTGAGAAACATTTGTTTAAAAGCTCTGTTTAACAACTGAAGATGTTCTTACTTTCAAAATCACAAACTTCCACAAGCTAAAGCTCATCTAAGACACAGATTCATGGAGGAAATGGGAGTAATGGAGATAGATTAAAGGGTATATATTACAATGCTGAAAGGAACAGTAACTTAACACAAAAGCCATTGGGGAATTAAAAAAGAAACACCCCATTAATTTCTAGAAGCTTAGCTCTTAAGAGAAGATCAAATCAATAATAACAAGAATACATTAATATAATCATCAACTTAGCAGAGAGCAGTTTTCAAGAAAAGGAAAAATTGCTATACAATTTTCTTTGAAGTGGAAAAGCTAGCTATATATCTTATTGATCTTATTTATCTTTTTTTTTTTTTTTTTTTTTTTTTTGGTTTTACCTGGAAGAGACAGAGTTCAAGGCCCTTGCAAAGCCATTCACAGCTCCATAGCCCTTTGAGCTGAACCCTAAGCAGCCAAGCAAGCCTTGTCTGTAAGGCAAGAATGTCTTCTTCCTCATCTCCTCTGCTTGTGCTCTGTTTTTTGTGTAGTGCAGCTCGTGAGGCGACGGCGGAATCCGCCGTTTCCCGACGCCGTTCGTCGGTTTTCCGGCCACCGGCTTCTTCGCCGGAACTTGTCCCTTCACCTTCGGTTTCATAGCCTTTTCCTTTTGCTTTGTTGAAGATGAAGTGGAAGTGGAAGTGGAAATGGATAGTGTTTGATTTGTTGTAGGTTTTTTCTCTTTTGCAGATGAAAATGAAATGTTGGACCAGAATTTGTGATTACTGCTTCTTCCTTCACTTTTGCTTCTGTATAGAAATTCCTTCAGAAAAATCCATCTCTTCGAGTTTCTTCCTGCTGATGAAGATCTTGAAGATGAACCCGAAACTGAAGGAGTCGTCGTTTCTGAACTCATAAACCCTTCTTCATTCTTCTCCATTGTTTTCCCCTCTTCTGAATCGTTCTCAATAAATCCCTCTGTATTCAAATCTTCATCGTCGTTTTCAGTCCATTCCACCGGCGTTTTTCTCAACGGCGACATAGATCTGGTTCTCCGCCGGAGAGATTTATCGCGAAGCCGAAGATCTCTCCCTCTCACAAACCCTACGATTTCACCTCCTTCATCTTCTTCATCTTCCCCTTCCAGATCCAGCAATGGCGCCAAAACCTGCGGCTGCTCCAAGTGAGTCGAGAGCTTCATCGGCCGGATCTTTCCGTTCAAGAACAACTCATCAGCCGAGCTCATGGACCCGACGGAACCCGAGCCATTAGACCCAAACCTCCCGGAGAACTCAAACTCGAACGAAAACGAATGGCTGTCTTTCAACGAAGACGACGGAAACTGAGCGGAGGAGCTCGAGGATTTCGTTATGGCGAAATGCATTGGACTAGCCGGAGCGCTGTAATAGAATCCACCGACGGGGCTACGGCCGGGGCTCGAAGGAGCACTAACATAAGGAGTGGAACAGGCGCTATCGACGTCTTCGAAAACGGATTGGTGCTCATGAGAACCGTGAGGTCCGCCATTAATGGATTCTTGAAGCTCGGTTTTGATATCGGAATCCAAATTTTCGCCGCCATTGTTGCTGGTTTGGAGCTCCATTGCTCTGTTCATCAGTTCTGCGCCAAACGGAGAAGAAGCTCTGAGAAAACGAAGGAGCGTAGCTGCAACTTAATAATTTCGGGGTGGGTTTACAAAATAGCCCTTGAAGTTTGAGTTTATTACATGTACTGCCATTGATAATTGTTGATTTTTCTAAAACACCCCTAGATCTCTGTCCTTTTTTCTTTTATATTTGTTGATTTAAATGGAAATAAATAATTATTAACTGTGAGTATTAACATAAAAATAGAAAAATATTAATTCGTTGTATGTAATGACTAAAGAGAGAGAAGGTCCTATTTATTATTTGATTTGACGTTTTTTATTGGCTATTTATATCATATAAATGCTTCAATTTTGTTTTGAATTCTTTTTCATTTTTTAAATTGTATGTTTTTTTGTTGTATTATTATTTATTCATTGATAATTAAATATATGGTAAGAATAAGAACAATATTTGCCTATTCTATTTATATTCATTTAATATATAAGTGATCTCACTAAATAAATAAATAATAAAAAAAAAAAAGCCTATAAAAATATTTCAATAGACAAATATTATTTTTTGTCAAACCGAGGATAGTTGAATTGACATGCAGTTGTGTTATTGACTAAAAAGTTAGAGATTCGAAACGAAATTTTGGAAAGAAAAAAAAATAGCTTTCAATTTTATTTTATTTTTAAATTTGGCTAGAAATTCTAATGTTCCATTAGCAAAGATGAAAATCATGATCGTCGAGATGAAGGCCTTGGGACTATTAAAGTCAATTTTAGAAAGAAGAAGTTCAATCATTGATGGTCACCTAAACAAATACTACTAAATTGTTCGGTGACTAGTTGGAAAGTACTCGTGTTGCATCTCTAAAAAGAAGTCAACTAGAACATAACTCAACCTCAACTTACATGATGCATGACTAGTGATCAAGAGGTCCTAAGTTCAACTCTTCACCCTTGCATGTTGTCAAAAAAAAAAAAAATAACCCACCAAAATCAGTTGATTTTGTCGATCGTTTTGATTCCGTATTGCACTCTCAAACCTTAAAAACTAAGAGGTTGTTTAAGGCGTTGAATGAGTTATTATAGTCGGTGGTTATAATAGTTTGTGAAAAAAAATTATTTTGTATCTCGTAAGTCTATAACATATTCGAAAATTTTAAAAAATAATTCATTTATTAAATATAAAATTTAATTTTATATCTAATGAGATTCTAAAATTTTAATTTCATAGATAATAGATTTAAATTTTAAAAATGTTGAATAAATCAATAATTTATTAGACACAAAATTAAAAATTTATGAATTTATTGACATACAATTAAAAGTATAAAAACATATTACACATTTTTATTAGATATTTTTAAAGTCTATAAACACGTAAAATTAATAAAATTAAAAGTAAACTAAATTAAAAAATTAACCAAAATTAAAATAGAGTATTTAAAAATTGGGGGATAAAATGAAATTTAAAACCAAAATTGTAGTTAAGAAAAAAATAAAAAAAAATATAGGGGTAAAGAGGACCAAAATGAAAAAATAGAGAGTAGGGAGTAGGACATAGGATTCTAGGCATTGAGTAAAATATAAAAAGGGAGATGCGCCGAAGCTGAGGTTCGGAGTCCGAAGCTAAAAGACACACATTTCAATCAATAATGAATGATGAAACCCATCAACTGTTTGATTAAATTAGTTAGAGTAATCAGAAAAGGAAATTAATGTAATCTAAAAATTGCATGCAAGTTACCACAATTCACACTCTTTTTTCTTTTTTCTTTTCCCAATAAAAAGAGAATATTGACACCCAAAATAACTTTCAAAATATATATATATATATATATATATATATATATATATTTTTTTTTTTTTTTTTTTTTTTTATTTTACAATAATGCGAAGATTGAACCTCTTATGTGAAGAGCACAACCTTATAGTTAGGTTCGGTTTGTCAACTTTTTTTTTTTTTTTAGGTTAACAAATAAAAAAATATAAGTTAAATTATTATTATATCATATACCCTAAACTTTCTAATAGGTTTTAGTTATGTATTTGGACTTTCTTTTAAAAAAAAATAATCTTTTAACTTTAAAATTATTTCAAAAAATATTATTGGAGAGTTTTTTTAAAATAAGAATAAAATTTGCTTGCATGTTGCGCTACAAGCATCTTTGGCAGTCACGTGTCACGTATTGGTTGTTTAAATATTTATATCATTTTTTTTAAAAAAAATCCTACCTAATTTTTTCACACCCTTTACTTCTATTTCTTTGTCCATTTTTTCTCTTCTCTCACCTTCTTCCATTCCAACCCTTTTTTTTTCTCTCCTCTCACCTTCTTCCTTCACTTTATCCTCTCACCATTAGAGACTAAATATATATATATATATATATATATTACTTTTTCGAACTCCATTAAAAAAAAATTCATTTTAAAATTTTCTATAATTCATTTTTTAGATTGGAAATTACAGTGACAAATTGACAATGAAGAACAACAACAAAAACAATAGGAACAACAAGAAGAAGATCTCATTCCTATTTCGATTTTCATAGCCGTCGGAAGAAAAATCGACCGAGGAAGAATTGAAGGACGGGAGAGGAAGTAGAAGGTGAGAGGAGAGAAAACAAAATGAGCAAAAGAAATGGAAGTAAACAACAATAGAAAATTAGGTAGGATTTTTAAAAAAAAAAATAATATAAATACTTAACCAATCAATATGTGACATGTGGGTGAGCTGCAAAAAATACTTGTGCCCGCATGCCAGCAAGTTTTACTCTTAAAATAATGGATGAAAATTGACATGAACAATTCTTGTGACAATTGGAAAACATATCTGACATAATTTACTATTCAATTTCAATCATACATAAAATTAAGATCATTGTCATCATTCATTCTAACTTAAAAGTTATTGTTGACGTTAATCCGAGCATAGTTCAATGGATAAGACACAAATTGCCGTTATGTCGTCAATGGTTCGATCTCTCACTCCGAGCAGTTTCGAACTAATATAATAATAATAAAAATAATAAAAGTTAAATTATCAAAAATACCTCTAAATTTTGGAGTAGGTTTCAATTATGCTCATATACTTTGAAAAGTTTCATTTTTACCTTTAAATTTTGAAATTTGTTCCAAATATACCACTCAACTTTGCAAAAAAAAAAAAAAAACGTTAAAATAAATGTTAGAAATTGACGTCGTAACTGAGATGTAAAAATTAGAAAGCGTAAGAGGCTTTATTTATGGCTATACAGAAGATTAATATTGTCGTTACCATTTATTTCATCTCAAAAGATATCGTTAAAATTATTTACATGATAATCATTTTTTGCACATTAATTGTCACGTGAATGATTTATAGATGATGTCATGTATATCTCATAATTTTTACATATTAGTTGTTGCGTCAATTTTATCTTATTTTAATGAAAAAACTCTTTAAAAGTATTTTTGGAATAAATTTCAAAATTTAAGGATAAAAAATGAATCTTTTCAAAGTTGAAGAGTATAGTTGAAGCTTGGGAGTGGTTTTTCATTTCATTTCGTCTAATATTTTACATTTTTTTCAATTCCACAGTTATTGTTTTGATCTTTATACTTTTAACGCTATATATTTAATCATTAAGAGCATAGCTCAATTGATATGATGTATTAACTAGTAACTATGAAGTTTTAGGTTTGATCCCCACCTCCATATGTTGTCAAAAAAAAAAAAAAATGCCATATATTTATCATTGATTTTATACGATTAGTAATGTGATTAAATTTTATGTGTAAGGCTATAAGCTACATATATTAAGCT
Organism: Herpetospermum pedunculosum; assembly: GCA_028017165.1. Taxonomy (NCBI): domain Eukaryota; kingdom Viridiplantae; phylum Streptophyta; class Magnoliopsida; order Cucurbitales; family Cucurbitaceae; genus Herpetospermum; species Herpetospermum pedunculosum. The sequence continues at coordinate 62,475,090 of CM051529.1, forward strand.
AGTGTCAAATTCGAGAATAATTTAAGCTATCACTTAAAAAACATCCATTTTCTTGAGGGACAAAAATGAAGATCCAAATAAAGTGGGTGATTTCATTACGGAGGAAGGAGGGTGGGATAATGTCAAGTTACAAAGTGTCCTGTGGGAGGTGGATGTGGAACAAGTTCTTTCTATCCCCATTTGTGAGTGGAACAAGTTCTTTCTATCCCCATTTGTCAGTCTTCTTTACCAGATGGTTGGCAATGACATTTTTCGAGGGACGGGATGTTTTCTGTTAAGAGTGCTTATAAAGTGTTTCAAGCCTGAGTACGAGCTTCTACGTCTTCGATGAATAGCTTGGAGGAGAGGTGGTGGGTTGGGTTGTTGAAGTCAAAAGTTCCAAATAAAGTGCGGGTGCTCATGTGGAAACTTTTCCATAATATTCTCCCTTTGAATTATAATTTATGTGTTAAACGTGTTCCTGTCCATCCATGGTGTGAGTTATGTGGTAGAGATCGGGAAACGACTTTTCATTATTTTTTTAGGTGCAAAAGGGCGAGGCATATATGGGATTGTTTGCTCCCTCAGGTCGGGTTGTTGTCGACTATTCACCATGATTGTCGGGAGGTGTTACTGGCGGTCTTCTCCGTGCTTGGGGAGTTTGATCGCGAGCTCTTCTTTACGGACTGCTGGGTGATTTGGTCGGATAGGAATAATTGGCAGCAACAACAGCAGCCCCTACCTGTGGCGTCGGTGCGAGCTACCTGGATTTCCGATTATGCCCGGGATTTCTGCGTAGCGTCGGTGGGGTCAGGTGGTCCTCGAATGGAGGCTCGATCCTTGACCAGGCAAGAGATGAGGTGGGTCCCGCCGAAAATGGGATCTTTAAAGATGAACGTTGATGCATCATGTCACCCCTCGACAAATTGTGTGGGGGTTGGAGTGGTGGTTCGAGACTGGCAGGGGAGACTTGTTTGTGCTATTTCTGAGGTAATACAAGGTAAGCTTGATGTGTTTTTCGCTGAGGCTTTAGCCCTTATCCGAGGGTTAAGCTTGGTAACGGAGAAAGGTTTCCAAAATGTTTGGATTGAATCTGATGCCCAATCTTTGGTCAAGGCCATTCATTCTAATGTTGCTCCTTTGTGTGCTCAAGGGGTGTTATTAGCTAAAGTCCGGGAGTTTCTTTTTAATCCTTCATTTCATGGGTTGATATTTGTTCTCAGGTCTATGAATAAGGTGGCTCATAATTTAGCGAGTCATGCTTTTTCCAACATTGGTTTGTCTTGTTGGGAGGATGTCACGCCTGTGTGGTTGTCCAATTTACTTCTTTCAGATTTTTCTGTTGTTAGGTCTCTAGAACAATTCTATTATTAATTGATGTTTGCTTAAAAAAAAAAAAAAAAAAGACTTGGCTCCTAGTCCTAACTGCTCAATCATATGTTGCCATGTGTCAAAACATTTTGTTTTATAAATTTAACTTTATTATTATTATTTTTATTTTTTTTAGAAAATATTTTTCTTTCAATTTAGTGTTTATGATTTAATATTGAAGGTTTATTAATCTTTAAGGAGAATCCTAAACGCTAACCCTAAACAATAATTCCTAAATACTAAAATCATAAATCCTAAACCTCACATTTAAGGAAAAAATATATTCTAAAAAAGATAAATAAAATTTGAAATTTAAATAAAATAAAATAAAATACTTTTACACCTGGCAACCTATGATTGAACGAGGTAGCGACCAATTGTAGCTCGCTAGCAGCCAAGTATTACTCTTCTAAAAAAAACTGATTTTTATTATTTATTATTTTTTTTATTATATATATATATATATTTTTTTATTTTTTTTTTGGGAAGACCTCTTCAACTTTGGGAAAGAAATTAAAATTAATGACCTTAACATTTGGATTTGCTTTGTAATAGACTTTAACAAACGTGTTTAAGTTCCAATCAAAATTTGACAACTAAAAATAAAATAGTGATAAAAAAAATCTATACGTGCCTAACATTCGATAGTATTTAAAACAAATACAGAGTATAAAAAAATGTCAAATAACTTAATAATTAATTAAAAAAAAAAAGTCTTTTTTTATCTCCTTAAAATCGAGCAGGGAAAATTGAAATTTACTTTTACCATATATAAATTGATGAGAATTTTACTCTATAAGATTGTTATTATAATCTAGATTTGAATCCGATCTTGAATGTAATAAAATAAACAAATTAAAAATCAACTAGCATATAAAATATTACATAATTTGAAAAGATGACAAAAAGAATATAGGATCAAACGTAAATTCATGTTTTTTATTTATTTTTTAAAATTTCTTAAATTCATAATCAAACCAAAATAATTTCATTTATTGACATTAATTATAATATATATATATTTTTATCCACATTAATTATAATATATATTTTGTTTCCACATTAATTATAATATTATTAATACATAATGAAAGATTTGAAAATCAACATCATATCCTACCGGGTTGATTTTCACTATAAATTAAAATTTCTCAACATGGATTAAGAGACGATTCACAAATATGATGATATTAAAAATTTCAGGAAGTCCTAAAAAAATCAGAAAATCGAGAGATTATAAAAAAAATATGAGGGAAGTTTTCCTTTTATTTGTTATTGAATCGATTGTGTTATGCTTATGTGGACCAAAATAGATGTCTTTTAATTCTTTCAACTTTCTTATTTATTTTAATATTTGAACTTTCACATTAAATTGACATATTTTTAAAATAATCTCTAAACTTAGCATAAAAAACCCAATTATATCAATATAACTACTTTAATAATTTTAACTCCTGTGCAACGATTGCACAATGACACGCACAAATCGAAAAATGGTATCGAAGAAGAATCTCTCCTAATACAATGTGGTTCGAGGACGAACCAAGGTGAAAGCTTGTAGGCATGTGACGCCCGAATAGAGGAGGGATACATGAATGAACGGATACCATATCCAAATGAGAAAAACTTTAAAGAAATGATAGTTACTACTTATACCTAGAGATGACCATCTTCGTCGGATGAAACATAAACTTTTATTAAGATTAGAAATCAAACTACAAAAAGCACCTCAACATGAGCAACCAAAACATATGTTTAGATACCAAAATATGGTTTGCGAAAGCTTCGCAATAATTAACATGTACTTGAATCGAAGGTTCAAATCCTCATACACCATTTGTTGTACTAAAAAATCATATATTTTGCCTTGTTAAAAATATCAAGGTTATGGTCAACGTTAGGGTAAGATGGAGAGTTTGTTTATTCATCTCTTCATCCTCTAAACAAAATCTAAGAAGAAAAAAAATCCCCATCTTCAAACTCTGAGCTCTAGAGAATGGCAACCCTAAAATTTTCCTTAGGTAGAGTGCATTGGCAATTTTTCTCAAGGAAATATTGTTATAAAAAACCTGTTAATGAAGATGGAAAGTACTTGAAACCAGATATCAGAGCTTCCTCTGCAATATTTGTCTGGCAATCCCATTAGTACCACCTCCAGCTCTACACTACATCAAGGACAATCAGTATGACAAGTTTTCTTTTCCAAGGGGAAAAAAAAAAAAAAAAAAAAAAAAACTTACCATCTGACTACTTTACATCATCAATAAGTTATGTTTGCAACCAAAAAAAGAGATAAAGAAAGAGAGCCAGAATAAGCATCTCACCCAATGATCAGAAAATCACTGACCAATTCATCAACTAAAGAAGTTAATATCCCTCTCTCAATCACAAGTCCTTGTTCAAATGCTTCTTTGTCAAAGTTGAGCCATTTCCCATCTTGGGTGCTCATATCCTTGTCAACAAGTTCATCTACCATCCATTCTTCCATGCATTTCCAACTCTCAATCTCCTTCAATAACTCCTCTGCCAAACAACCATCATTTTCAAACAATTTTGTCCATGGGACCCGAGTTTTCGAACTTCCAACTACTATTTGTTTGAGCTTTAGTTCCAAACACTCGTTCACGCAGTCGAACAGAACCTTCCGTTCGAGCTTGAAATGTTCTGGTCTATCGCTGTCCTTGATGTTCTCCTCAATCTCCAGATTATTGTAGAGACTGGGAGCAATGACCATTGGAGCAACACCTAATGTAAAGTTTTCAAATGCTAGCTCAGCTTTGCTTAGGACATCCCTCACATATTGTAGTTCCCAGTCATCTGATCTATGGATGTTTGTTGGACTCATCATTGTAGGTGACAGAGTTTCAAACTTGTCTCCATCGTCGAATACCGGTGTTTCGTCGAGCATTCTTGGGAAGAGATTTGTTGGGTCTAACTTGATTGCATCACCATGTTGAATTGAAGACAATCTGCTGGCTGTAAACAGGCAAAAACGGGTCAATACCAGTAGGTTTTGGTAATTAGGATGTCATATTCTCACATTTTGCTTTGTTTCTCCTTTACGAGAAATTATTTGAAGAGGTTGGAAGAATGTGACTGGTGATTTTATGCCATTGAATGCAGGAGAGAGATCAAAAATTGTATTTTGACCATGCACCCAATAGTTAAGAGGTAACCATATTTGTAGCAGCTACGTTACATAATTTTTCTGCTTTTCCCCAATATGATGCAAATTTCTAATATTTTTCCAAGATGTTATGTTGACAAAAAAAAAAATCTAGAAACTAATTCTACTCTCCATTTAAATTGCATAAAAAAATTATATGCAGTTTTCCTGACAATTTTTGCAGTGAAATTTGTTTGTGACACTAACTTTTCAGATGATGCATTCTTCACCTAATTCAAAAAATCCCCAGAGAAAGAAAGATATATTTACCATGGATACTATTTCCATCGTCTGGGGAATACTCATCCTCAATTGAAGATCCACTCATGGTAACCGTTTCAGTGTTGTTGCTATCTTCGGGTTCTTTCATTTCTTTTGCTCCCTGAAACTGGAACGAGGTTAGTTATATAGAAAGAGGTGTTGGGAAACAGTGGATTATTCACAACTCGAATGACTAAGACTCAATTTTTATTTTTCAGTATCAGGATGAAAGATGCAATAGCAAGGAGCAATACCTGCTGCCATTTATCAACAATCAGTTCGTTGCAATCGGTTGACAAGTGGTCGCAATCATGGGGGCTATCTGAATATCTGCAACTTATGCCATTTGCTCTTCTGGCACATTCTGAAGTGGCAAAAGTGTTCTGCGAGTTGGACCCGGAACATGCAAAAATGCCTTCTCTCACCGTATAAGATTGAGAGGACTCAACCCTACATGTCAATTCCTGGAGTTTTTGCTCCAACAGAACACTTAAAGCATCACCATTTATGACATTTAAATTGGGTGAAAATGATGATAGGTTCTTTAAATAATCATTCTCACTACACGAATCAAAGACCAAGCTGTGCTTAATTTTTACAACCTCATCTGAATTAGGTTCAGAAATAGATTTCTTCAGTGGGGATGTGAAT